>CM057455.1:943306785-944640000 GCA_016271365.2 Neoceratodus forsteri
CCCCTTCTCTGACCTTCCGTCCATCTACCCTTGTCTCCCAGACTGGCAGGATCTCAGAGAAGGAGATGCTGATGAAATGGATGATATTTGTCACCCAGCCTGGTCAGGTGTTCCTTGGTCTCCACAACTGACCGGCTGGTGAGATCATTAGTCCCTATGTGTACCAGGACATCAATTGAAGAATTTTAGCAATGTGGTCAGTGTCTCTCCACGCCGATGTACCTGGGAGACATCTGACCATTACTCCTGGCTGGAGATAGGTATCAACTCCCCGAATCATGGAGTCATGTATAATCAGAAGTTTTTTGGATTTCCTTTTTGCTTTTTTTGTTTTGGTTCTGTTTTGGGCAAGTTTTGTTGTGCTAGCTCCTGTGCTGCAGTGTCCTGTTCTGTAGTGTCCTCTGACCCTTTGTTTGATTTCAGAGATAGAGGTAGATACCTGTTTGTAGTTTTTATATGGTTTGTGGAGTTAATATGTTGGAGAGCACCAAGTGATGGGGCACCTAATTTGCCCCTCCTAACCCCCTGCCAACCTCCCGGACCAACTACCCTCTGTGGTCGAGGTGTTTCTATTGGATTTTGGGGAAATGGCAGGTGGTTCTTATCATATATTTCTCTTGAATATGCAATTTGAGGTGTGCAATTCTGCACATGCTGTCTGGAGCTGAGCCCTTAGATCTCCAATGGCCCAGCATGTAGGAAAGTGTCCTAAATCCTGTAAAACTGCCCTTCTGAAAGTGTTCTGCAACACATGCAGTTAATGACATCCATTCCAGATAAGTTGGGTTTATAACCAGGTCAGACTTGCTGGCATATTTTATTTCACATACTTCCTACGCTAAGGGCGATGCTGCAGGCACCGCTGCTAGTATACCCAGAGATATTCTAGGGGACCCTGCCTAGCCTAACCCTTTCTGACACAGTACTTTTCCTCTTCAAGGATTTTTTTTTAAATCTATTCCATGTGATGTGACAGAATGCCCTGCCCACTGAGCTAAATCTTATGCCCCACTAAGCAAACACAGTTAAGAGGATGACAGATGACTGACCTCTTGGGGGAGGGGTCACACAGACAGTATGTGAGAAGTGGCACTGGTGCACTGAAGACTTACTGGCATATTTTATTTCACACACAGAAATAATTTCACACATCACTTATGCTAAGGGCAAGGCTGCAGGCACTGCTGCAAGTATACCCACAGAGATTCTGGGGACCTTCCTGGTTAACCTTCTGACACAGTACTTTTCCCATTCAAGGATTTTTTTTCTTTTTTTGTTCGTTCCACTGAACCAAAGCTTATACCCCATGGAGCTAGAACAGGGAGGAAGATGACAGATGACTGATATCTTCTTGGGGGTCACACAGATAGTATATAAGAAGTGGCACTGGTGCACTGACGACTGGCTGGCTGATTTTATTTCACACACAGAATTTATTTTACACTCCACCTACACTAAGGGCAATGCTGCAGGCACTGCTTCCAGTTAGAGAGGTGTGATATCCTCAAAATTCACTCAAGTTAATTCTCAGATTTCACTGATTTCGCGGTGTGATTTTGCAAAATTTGCAGCTGTGAATTTCGTAGATTATAAAATGAAATGCAAAATTTCACCCACAAATTTCTCACTTTGCTGGGAAAAACTGTGAATGTTGATGACATTTTCATGCAATTCATGCAAACTGAAGTTTTGGGGTTTTCAAAACTCTGAATTCTGCAAAGTGTGAATTTTTGGCGCTTAGCATAACTTCACTGGTGAAGTTTAACTTCACAACATCTCTACTGTTACTATACTCACAGAAATTCTTGGGACCCTGCCTGGCCTAACCCCTCTGACAGTACTTTTCCCAATCTAGGATTTTTATTTTATTAATTTAACACGATGGACAGAATGCTCTGCCCACTGAGCCAAAGTTATATGCCACTGAGCGAGCACAGGAGGAATATGACGATGACTGACTTCTTTGGGGTCCACAGACAGTATATAAAAGTGGCATTGGTTCACAGATGACTGGTTGCAGATTTCATTTCACACATATAATTTATTTCATACACCACCTATATTAAGGGTGATGCTGCAGACACTGCTGCTAATATACCCACTGAGGTTCTGGGGAACCCTGCCTGGCCTAACCCTCTCTGGCACAGTGTATTTCTCCTTCAAGAATTTTTTTTAATTCTTTTTCTTCATTCTACATGATGTGACTTAATGCCTTGCCACTGAGCCAAAGCTTATACCCTACTGAGCTAGCACAATGAGGAAGATCACAGATGACTGTCTTCTTGGGGAGGGGAATCACAAAGACAGTATGCAGGAAGTGGCACTGGTGCACTGATGACTGGCTAACAGCTTTGGAAGATTTTATTTCACACACTACCTAAGCTAAAGGTGATGCTGCAGGCACTGCTGCTAGTTTCATAGGTTTCATAGGTCAATTCAAGCTTTAATAGACTTGTGTCCTTTATGCTTGCCTTTTAATTGTTCTGTACATTAATTTAACCAAGGTAATTGACCCCAAATGTAACCTCATTACCCATAAACTTACCTAAATTATTTTTAAAAGTATTCACTTACTTTGAATTACTTCTGATTGTAGACAATTCCAGTATGCCCTTGCTCTTAGACTATACCAATTCTAGATAATAAATTCCATTTTTCCAAATGGAGTTGTTCAGGGTGGCTCCTGCCACTAACTCTGCCTTGGTTATACTCTAAGCCAAGTTCTGTTCTAAGAGTATTGTCCTCCATTGCTTTAAAAAGCATACATAAATCCCCCCGTACCTTCTGTATTGAAGTGAATATAAATTGAGTGTTTCCAGTCTTTGTTGAGATGACATTTCTTTTAAACCTGTAATAGACCTAGTCAATCTGTCCTGCACTGCTTCAACCCTATTAATATTTTCCTTGCTATAAGGGACCATAGCTGGACACAGTATTCCAGATAGGCCTGGCCAGACAACATAAAGGGGAGTATGACTTCACTTGCTCAGCTGGAAATGTGCCTAAAATGCAATTTAATATTTGGTTTGCTTTTATACTTGCTCCCTGCAATGTATGCTGAATTTAAGGTCTGGGTATATAGTCACGCCAAGGTCTTTTCGCAGAGTTACAGTTAAGGGTTCATTGTTCATATAATACTTTAGCTGTTTATTCCCAGAACCAAGATGCATAACTTTATATTCACTAATATTTAGAGTCAGTTTACTGTGTTCAGTCCAGGCAAAAATAAAATCCAGCACTTTTTGTAATACAGTGTTACTGTCCAATCCATTCACTGCCGTCTCCAGCCGACAGTCATCAGTGAATTTTTACAACCAGATGTTTGGAGAGTCCAATTTTAGTGAGGAAATGTATATATTAAAGAGTATGGGACCCAGGACTGATCCCTGTGGCACACCACTATTGACTCCAACCCACTCTGAAAATACGCCATTGATTACCACTCACTGTTGACGTCCCTTCAGTCAATTGGCAACCCAGTGTGTGATGTTAGTACACAACTTGAGCTTCCCTAATATTTTAATTAGTTCCAGATGGGATAGTTTATCAAAAGCTTTGGTGAGGTCCAGGAATATTATATCCACAGGGTTTTTCCTGTCTAGTTCCTTACTAACCTTCTCATAAAAAGGCAATAGATTTGTCAAGCAAGACCTTTCTTTAGTGAATCCATGCTGATAAGAATCTATATAACCAAGTGTCAATAGCTGCTGCTGTATATAATCTTTAATTATACCCTCAAGTATTATTCCCATTAAAGGTGTCAAAGTAATTGGTCAGAAGTTCTCAGGCTTTCCTCTGGACCCTTTTTAGGAGGGCACCACAGTGGCTACCTCCAACCCAGAGGTACAGCTCGAATCCAGGGAATGTTGGAATATATGGTTAAGGGTTGGTATATATATTCAGCTAGTACCTGTAAGACTCTAGGATGCACATCATCTGGTCCTGGTGATTTATTAACAGCTAACCTTTTAAGTCTCTGATATACATCTATAGTGTTTATAGTAATTTGTCCGGTATGGATTATAATGTATCCTCAGATGATTTAACAGCATTAAACACTGTACACAAATAATTATTTTGCATGCCAGTAGTTTCTTTATTACTGGCTGGTAACCCTAAACTGTTAGTGAATGGGCCAACTGAGTTTGTGGTTCCTCTTAAATTATTTATATGTGAAAAGAAAGCTTTTTTGTTATCCTTTGTCCTAGATGCTAGATTTATTTCCATTTGTGCTTTAGCTACTTTAATCAATTTTTTAATTTTTTAACTAGTGCCCTATATTTCGGAAGTATATGTTGGTTGCTGCATTTCATGCATTTAAGCAATCTGTTTTTTTTTTTGTTAATTAACTTTTTGATCGAAGGCTTCATCCAACTTTGGGTTGCTCTATTGGTGGAATATTTCTTTGTACAAGGTATATTCCTAAATACATCTCCCTTAAGATTTTGAAATCAACAAATCCCATTTCTCCTGCACTGTGTGACCTGTAAATTTGCCTGCCCAGTCCCAGTTAGCCATGTTTTTCTTTATAATAGTAAAATTAGCTTTTCTAAAATTTAATCTTTCAGTAATCCCAGTCCCAAACTGTCTGAAATGCCTCAGGACCTGGAAGTTAACACACATACGGTCATTATTGCCCACTGGTGCTGAAGTGGTGACATTGGCCATGTTATTTTCTATGTTAGTAAATATAACGTCCAAGATTTTGTCATTTCTAGTGGCACAGGGGACTTTTTGTTCAAGCCCAATCTGAGCTAATATATATAGATAGGAGTTTTCAGTTTTAATAATTCCACTGTTTGTTATCCAGTTTATATTGGGCAAATTAAAGTCACCAAGAAGAAGGATATTGTCAGAAGGATTAAGATCACCAATATGTTTTTAATAATTTGGTATCATTTCTGAAGATATAGAAGGGGCCTATACACTAAATCAATTTTATAGAGGTGCCAGACTGAGGATAAATTTTAACCCAAAGAGCCTCTATATCTTCAGTACTGTCAGAATTTCTCACATTTAATACTATCATTGATGTAAATGGCCAGCCCCTGCCTTTCCTATATTTCCTATTTTATAAAACAAGTTATATCCTGGTATGTTTCTATTCCATGTGTCATTGCCATTACCCCAAGTCTCTGTGACCAGTGCCAGATGTATATCTCGGTGTCAAGTAGAAACTTAAATTCATCTAGTTTATTAACCAGGTTTTAGCATTGGTTAGTACTCCATTCCATGCCATATCTGTCTGGTTAAGGTGGATTTTAGTGAGGTAGATGCTATCATAGCCTAGTATTCTCCCCCATGTGCCAGTTTAAATGAAATTTTAAAACTTCATTGTTTTTCCCTCATTACATGAGTACCAAAATGATTCAAGTGTATCCCATCATTTGTAAAACATGCTTTGTTAGAAAATGTAGTTGAATTGTCCATAAACTCAATTTTTTCTTTATGAAAAAGTTGGCGTAACCATGCATTCAAGGTTAGAATTGTTTTTTTAATCTGAGTGACTCTCAAGGTGGGTAAAACTCCAGAGATTATCTCCTCTCTCTGTTGCACCTCTGTTAATGATGTTAGTATAATTGGCTTGTATATCAGCACAGTTGTTGGTAGGTAGGTCGTTGGTACCTTCATGAAGGAGTACAACAGGTTTAGTAGTGTTTTCTAATAGGCTGTCCAAAAGTTCTAAGATGTCCCTAACACGGGCCCTGGGAGTACACTCACTGTTGTGTGGGCTTTTCTTCCATTACAAACAGCAGAATATACCTCTAAGAACAGAATCCCAATTACCACTATATCCCTATCAGTGGGCAATGGGCAAATAGGAGATTTAATGACAGGTGCTATAACTGATGGATCAGTACTCAAAGTTAGTATCTTAGTGCTTGTGCAGTGATGTTAACAGAGACCCCTTGTTCCCTAGTATCTTCAATTAATGCTTCAAATTTATTATGCAGAGGCAAAGGAATTATAGTTTGCTCAGGTTCCACATCATTGGGGAAATGTTAATTCTAGAGTCTTCAGATGCATCATTACTACTGAAGTTAGGCTTAACATCTTTTGTAGTGGAAGATAACAGGTCATAAGTACACAACAAAGCCCCATCTATGAAATTTTGGAGTATATTTATTTGTTGTTGTGTTTCTAATCCATGCCATAATTGCGCTATTTCCTCTTGTAAGGTACTGACTAAGGTACATTCATCACAGACAAAGTCTAGGCAAGCTAACTCTTCTGTCTACATGTTACATTGTACACACATTCTTTTTTAATTTTTACCCTTTTACCCTTACCTTGCGACATGATGTAGTAGAGAATATAGCGATTGTTACTGCCACCTGTGTAATGGAAGCTAAAAGTGATTATTACCTTGCAAGCATTTCGAAATGTCAGAGGTCTTGTTTCCATCTCCTCTTCCCCAGAGTCCCCAGTAGACGCAGCTGACACTCACCGATGAGCGTGTCTCTGTGCCTGACTCTGCGCACGGCCCTGCACACGCTCGCCCCGCTTGCTACACAGGGGCTATTGGAGGAGCAGACACTGGAAGTGGCATCTGCAGCACTCGAACAGGCACCTGTAACAAACGTGATGATTTAAACCAAATGTGCACTCAGTATAACACCACAAGCTCATCTCATGCGAGGGGTCTTTTTAGTCTCACTGAATTATATTTTAAAACCAGAAAAATTTGCACTAACAAGTGCAGAGTGTCTGGAGGACCCAATATATCCCAGATTGCCTCAGGCAACAACCAGTGGTAGGTTTTTAGTCAGGCAGGGTACTCCCTACCCTTGTTCTTATTAAGGAAAAGAGTTCTTCCCCAAACACAGGCTCCCCATAGAGTCAAGGGGGCCCTGCCTGGCCTAACTAGCTATGATGGGGGGGTCACACAAACAGTATGCAACAAGTGGCACTAGTGCACTGATGACTGGCTGGCAGATTTCCACACACAGATCTCTAGTTCTCATAAGTTGCCTCAGTCTCTATCTCCAAATTCCATCCTGGCTCATCATTCAGTGTTTATGAAGTTCACCTGTCCAAGTCTCCTCTCCCATACAGTGTATTCCCCAGTTCCCAGTCCAGTCCCCACCCCAATCCCCAACTCCCTTCCAAGTCCTACACCCATTCCTTGCTGGTAATCCCCTACCGAGTTCCTGACTCCCAGTCCACAACTCCCCACCCCAAATTCTCCAAGTTCCCAATCCCTTTCTCCTCCCTTCTTCTTTTATTTAAAGAAATTCAGCTTTTTTTTTTTTTTTTTTGTGGCATACTGGTAGTGGACTTTCTCACTTGCCAAAGGGCCAAAAAAAAAAAAAAAAACACAAGCAGCACAAGCTCAGAAGAAAACAATCGATCTGGTGATCTGCAGGGCAAGGAGCAGTCAAGAGAAGTTGCTGTTCCTTCTCTGTTCTCCTGATTCCTCTGTGTAGCTCTGGTAGGATCACATGGGTTGCTAGAGCAGCAACCCAATCAGGTGCCACCTAGAGAGATGAACAGTCAGCCATCAAATGAGGGACCAGAATCTTGTCTCTGGTCCCTCCTGTGGGTTCCTCCTGCTCTGGCTTCTTATACTGCAGTTCCTACCGTAGGAGCCATCTAAACCGATTCAAAGAGCCGTAAGTGTTCAGAAGCCGTTCGTTTCGGAACACATCAGCATGTTCGGGTCATTTTGTATTTTCGACGAACCAGTTCACCCATCCCTTATTTAAACTGTCAGGACATGACAGCTGATAAAAAAGAGAGAACTATTTTTGTTTAGTAATAAAGAGATGAAGATTTCAAAGAGAGACTCTCAGAAGTAAGACTTTGCTTGAACTGCCTGTTTGAAGATCTGGCCTGTGTAATTTATTTTTATTTTATTGTTACTGATAATAATAAATGCTACTTGTACATTTTATAACTTCTCCTGCTCTACCCATTCTTTACTGACCTCAGCCTCTATGGCAGTTGGTGTCAATAGTGGATTTACGCTGTGCATACTCTATGTCAGTATAGTGTCAGGTTGGTGAGAAAAGATCCCCATGCGATAACCTGGGTTGCTTACTATTCTCAGTACTTTCCAGGTAGGTCACCAAGTTTTCTTTAACTAGTGTCTTCAATTAGTTTACCTACCATATCCTGTGATATGGGCAAAGCAATTTAAGTGAGTCAATTTGGCAAAGTCAAAACAGTGAGTGTAAAAGCACTATGTAGACTTAAAGCACATAGTAAGTACAGTGATGGGTCCTATGCATAGAAAGTTATCGCCGCGCAGCCACACACAGAGGCAGTGTGCAAGTGCTCGATGCAAACTTGTGCACACCACCCAAAGGAGGCATGCATGACAGGCGATAGTGTGCACACATCCATAAGCATGTGCTGGTATGAGCACCCTGCAGGTGCATTTCACCAGGGTGGGTCGATAGCAGCATGCTTATGCAGGCCATATGTGCATGCATGATGGTAAATATGACAGAATGCCGTGGAAGCACCATCATGTATGGTGCATGTAGTACACGGTGGGTGTAGGGTAGCACAAAGCAGCTGGAGGATGGGAAAAACCTATGATAAGGTTTCTCATCTGTATTTATGAAGAGTACAGGAAGCATATGGTATTCCTAAAGTCTTTACTACCTGGATTCAGAAATTGTATGGGATTGCCTCAACTTTTCCTGTGGTCAATGGACATCGGGGAGGGTAGCTCATGTTTCGGTGTGAGATATGGGTGCCCGATAAGTCACCTATTCTATATTATTTGTCTTGACCCCTCTGTTTAAACTCATTCGGCAAGATCAAGCAATACATAGTGTAGCTATACGTGGTGTGAGGAATCTTATGAAAACATTGGCATATGCAGATGATGTGTGCCTCTTGGTGGTGGACGTCATGTCAGTGGAAAGAGCCTTGGATACTGTTCAGCATTTTCTCACCTTACAGGATCCTCCTTGAATACACAAATGTGGTGGTTATGTGTTAAGTGCATGTACTAAACAGACTGTTGAGATTCAAAATATCTGTATGACTAATAAGGTACTCAAAATTTTGGGGTGACATTTGGTGATCCTGATATGGCTAGACTGAATTGGATAACAAGACTGGAGCAGTGTAATCAAAATTCCAAGTGTGGAAAACTTGGCAGCAAGCAAAAATAAAAAAGAAAGGTGTTAAGTGGTGCACACTTTTTTGCCACAGATTTCATATTTGAGTGCTGTCTTTCCACCTCCTAGCTCATGTGATGTTTCCATTTTAAGCCAGACCTTTCAGCTGGTTTGGGGAAGTAGGCTTAATCCCATTAAGAGGGAGGATTTTTATAGAGAAATTAAATATGGTGGTTTATGATTATTCAGCCCCATCAGTTATTGCCATAGCAATTTTATTTTCAATACTTTCTCAGCTTTTCTGAGACCTGGACAGGCTGAATGGAAGAGGGTGGTGGCACTATGGATTGTCCCATTGTTGGAAAGATGGGAATGGGGCCATTGCTTGGCAAGACAAAGAATGACTGGCCAGGTTTTCTGGTGTTCTCTGTAGAGAAGATTAAGAAATGGTCTTTTACCAAAGCACAGGTTTCTGTTGTGGATAGAAAGGTTTTATATAGGGCAGTACAAGACAATTTCTTTCAGTTCCCTGTGGCTTATAAAGACATAAGAGCTATGTACTATCCAGACATAGAGGTATATGTTGTTGATAATCGGACCCCACCAGGATGTGGGATGTGATGTGGCTGTGTGCTCATGGCAGATTGAGAGTGAAGGGTATGCTAAGCATAAGATGGTGGAAGAATGATTGTGCCTCAGAGAATTATGTAGCCAACAAATTGAGACCCAGGGACATTTCCTTATCTTATGTCTGTTTGCACAAGAAGTTTGGCAGATTGTAGCAACTTGATAGCAAGATGTTGGGTGGCACGCTGTTACATATGAAAATGTGATTACTGGGAAAGTGCCACTACCACACAGTAAGGATCCCAGTACTGTTCGTTTAATTTTTACATGCATAAAGTTTTTTATGTGGCAGGTGCGATGCAAGTTTGTTCTCCAACAGAAACAGATTTTTTCACAAGAGCAGGTTGAGCTGATTGAGAAGGAGATTAAAGCTCAAGCACGGGGTTGAAGGTCAGAATGTTTTCCTTTTTTTTGTATGTACTTTCACCTTGAGAATGGTAGCCTTGCAGTGTGTATCTTGGTCATGGGGTATTTATGAAAATATTTCAGTTGTATAAGTTCTATACTATTTTGTGAAAATGTTGGTTTTACAGTTCCTTTTTTTCTAGCTTTGTATGCATTCCAGTTACCCTGAAATCTTGGTCTTTTTTCTTGTTTCTGTATGATATATGTACCATCTTTGTTTATTTTTTTCTGTAACAACAATTCCCTACTCTTTTGAGAAGTGCCATGGAATCTTTAACATCCACCTGAACTACCACCAGAACAGGCAGATGGGACCTTGGTTTATCATCTCATCCGAAACACGGCACCTCAGGAGTGCAGCACCTCCCTCATGCTGCACTACAGTGTCAGTATTGGGATTTAACCCAAGTGCCTGGCTTGGGGATAGAACCCACAGCATTCTAATCTCCTGGCCTCAGAGGTGAGTGTGCTACCTGCTGAGCCACTGACACTAAGACAATAAGAATCACGCTCACAATTGGTTAGGTAAATTGTGCCCTCAGTGTCACAGTTCACACATTCAAATATCTTGTACATTCTCACCTTTCTCCCACACCAAAGGCCTATGCATTATTAATAACAGGGCAAGATTAACATAGAAACATAGACTTCAATGGCAGATAAGGACTGCTTGGCCCACCCAGTCTGCCCATTTCCATACCTATTAGATAAGCTGCAGATCCTAGCTAACCAACAGCCTATTTCCTCCTAAACCCCACTAGAACTACCTTATGTCTGTTCTATGCATTCTTGAATTCCCCCACTGTTTTTGACTCCGCGACCTCCTCAGGAAGGCCATTCCATGTGTCCATTACCATCTCCATGAAAATATGCAAACCCAATTTGCCACATTTCTAACTGCCTGGTGGTAAATTCAGTATCCAGGTCCTATTAGTGGGTATCCTGTAGTGCTGTGCTGAATGTGGAATTCCAGTGGTGGAATAAGCATGGAATGACCATTCCACCAGTGGAATTTCCACCAGACTTTCTCGGTTCTTCTACAGAATTTTCCTGCTGTGATCCAAGAATAATATTCAATGGAATACCGTTTTCCATGGAAAATCATTCTGCAACCATTTCTGTAGAAAATATTAAGTTCTGTGGAATACAATTCAATGGAAAGGTTGCAGAAAACTCATTCTGCATTTTTCAGTTGCAGAATTCTGCCATTCCATTTTTGGTGAAATTCAATTGCATTTTGAAAATTCCACAAAATTATGTGCCGCTGGAATCTGAAAATTCTGCAGAGCACTACTATCCTGTAATATCTGTGAACCAGGTTTTCTCTGTAGTTCTGCTTCTCTTGTAAACCATGTGTTGAATTGGTTTCCAGTGTTATTCAGTGCAGGTTCATCACTGATAACATGCCAGTGTTTTTTTCACTATTTTTCTTATGGCTGTTGCCTGTTCACAGTATGTGCTGAAAAACTTCTGTCTCCTCACCTGTCTGTTCCCTTAGTGGGTAGTTTATTCTCTTGGTAGGTACCATTGACAATGACAGTGTTTGTGGATAGTTCTGAGGACACCATTCTATCCTCTGTAACTCCCTTCCAACTTATATTGTTAAGCAAATATTCCCTATCAACCAGTACAATTTCCTGTCTAGCCTTAGTTATACACATATTGCTATAGCTTATTGCTGCAAAGTGTTCAGAATCTTGGTTAGCTTGCGCTTTGAACTCCCCTGGCTTGCTGCAGAATTGGCATTCAGGGATATTCTCAATGGTGTGCCAGCAGTACTGACAACTGGTCAAAGACAGGAATACAATGGTCTTTCCTGAGTTGAGGGCTCAGAACTGGGCCCAGTATTCTCACCAGTGACCTATGCAGGCACAACATCACCCTGTTACTGTCTACTGCTATCAGTTTTAAAAGCAGGTATCCATGAAGTGCAGTGTAATTGTTAGATTTAGTACTCCAGGCATTCTGAAAAAAAGATTCAAGCTACCATCTTTGCTAGGGTCCATCCACACCCCCCTCATCACCTCCTTTGTGGAGAAGAACCATGTCAGCCACCCGCCAATATTTTGGAATTTCCCTGACTGTAGTAAGCTGTTTAATACCCCAGCCAGGGATACATAGATACTTAGAATGTGACTGCAGATAGGGACCAGTTGATCCATCTAGTCTGCCCAAAAAGGTATTTACTCCTCCTATGAAGTCCGCTTTTGAATAATTCATTTTTCCTATCCCAGGCAAGTTTGAACTTCCTGAATGTCTTTGTCTCAGCTACCCCCGAGTTAGGCTGTTCCATGGGTCCACCACCCTCTCCGTGAAGAAGTATTTATGTAGACTGCTCCTGAATTTGACCCCCTTTAAATGCATACTTGTCTTTGCTGCTAACTTTTAACAGGTTTTATACTTACATAGAAACATAGAATTTGACGGCAGATAAGGGCCGCTTGGCCCACCCAGTCTGCTCATTTCCCTACCTGATGGATAAGCTGCAGATCCTAGTTAACCAGCAGCCTACTTCCTACCCCAACCCCCTAGAATTGCCTTATGACTGTCCCATGTATTCTTGAATTCCACCACTGTTTTTGACTCCACAACCTCCTCTGAAGGCCGTTCCATACATCCACAACCTCTCTGTGAAAAAATATTTCCTTAAATAACTCTGAGCCACCCCCTTCTATCTTCAAATTGTGCCCCTTGTTCTTGAGCACCTCTTTTTGAAAGACACTACCCTCTTGGACTTTGTTGATTCCCTTGAGGTACTTGAAAGTTTCTATCATGTCCCCCCTCTCCTTTTCCTCGAGGCTATACATATTAAGCTCCTTAAGTCTCTCTTCATATGTCTTCCGGGCAGACCCTGCACCATTTTAGTTGCCCTCCTCTGGACAGCTTCCATCCTGTTCTATGTCTTTATGAGACTGGGTCTCCAGAACTGCATGTAGTACTCCAGATGGGGTCTCACCAGCTGTCTGTAGAGAGGATAATAACTTCTGTTTTCTACTGGTGATGCCTCTCCCTATGCATCCCAGTATCCCCCCAGCCCTCCTTGCTGCCCTCTCACATTGCTTGCCCACCTTTAGGTCATCTGATATGACTACCCCCAGGTCCCTTTCCATTTTTGTTGTTGTTAGTATCTCATCTCCCATTGTGTACTCTTCCCCTGGGTTTTTGTTTCCCAGGTGCATTACCTTGCACTTCTTAGCATTGAATCTAAGCTGCCATACATTAGACCATTCCTCTAACCTTGCCAAGTCCCTTCTCATCCTTTCCATCCCACTTTGTGCATCAACTCTGTTTCAGATCTTTGTGTCATCTGCAAAGAGACATACTTTTCCTTCCAGTCCCTCTGCAATGTCACTTATAAAGACATTGAAGAGGACCAGTCCTAATACTGAACCCTGCAGTACCCCACTACTAACCCCCTTTTTTCAGAGTGGACTCCATTTACTATTACTCTCTGTGTCCTATTCTCCAGCCAATTCTTTACCCAGGCTGTCATCTTGGGACCCACTCTCAGGCTGGCTAACTTGTATATTAATCTTTTGTGTGGGACTGTGTCAAATGCCTTGCTAAAGTCTAGGTAGGCCATGTCCACAGCCCCTCCCTGATCAACTACTTTGGTCACCCAGTCAAAGAAATCTATCAGATTTATCTGGCATGACCTTCCCACTGTGAATCCATGCTGCCTTGGGTCCTGTGCCCCTCTGGCCTCTAGATACTCAACAATACTTTCCTTCAGAAGTGATTCCATCATTTTCCCTACCACTGAGGTTAAACTAACAGGTCTGTAGTTTCCTGCTTCTGCCTTGCTCCCACTTTTGTGAAGGGGAATCACATCTGCCCTCCTCCAGTCCTCGGGTACCACCCCATCCTCCCATGATTTGTTAAAGAGGTATTCAGTGGTGTCACTAGTTCTACCCTTAGTTCTTTTAGAATTCTGGGATGAATCCCATCAGGCCCATTGCTTTGTCCACCTTCAGTTTTAAGAGTTCTTTCAGAACCCTTTCTCCTGTAAATGGGCTGGTATCAACTTGTATCCAGAGTGTTTCTACTGTTTGTTTTAGGTACCTCCCTCTTCATTTGTAAATACTGATCAAAAATATTTGTTTAGTATCTCTGCCTTTACACAGTCACCTCTGCCCACCCTCCCTCCCCTTTATTAAGTCTCACTACCTCTCCTCAGTCTTCCTTCCCCTGATGTACCTATAAAAGGTTTTATCCCCCTTCTTAACTGAGTTGGCTATCTTTTCCTCGGTTTGGGCCTTTGCTGTTCTGACTGCCTTCCCAGCTTCCTTTTGCTTTAACTGATACAGTTCTCTGTCCTGTTCCTTCTGTGATTCCATGTACTTCCTGAATGCTTTCTTTTTCTCTTGAACCTTCACTGCCACTTCCTTTGAGAACCATAGTGGTTTCTTGCCTCATTTTGTTTTGTTTATTTGCTTTACACAAAGGCTTGTTACCTCTGTGATGGCAGTTTTATTATTCCCATTGTTCTTCCACCCTCCTTCCTGCCCATTTACTAGTGCATTCCTTAGGCACTCACCCATTTTGGCAAAGTCAGCCTCCTAAAATCCAGTACCTTTGTCTTTGTATGGCATGACTCTATTGCTGTGTTTATTGTGAACCATACTGTTTGATGGTCACTAGTTCCCAGATGGCTACCCACTTCTACATCTGTGATCCTCTCTTCATCTCCGTTTGAGAGAACCAGGTCTAAGATTGCTCCTCTCGAGTGGGCTTCAATACTAGTTGTCTAAGGCATGCCCCCTGTAGGGCATCTGGAATAACCCCACTCTTAGAAGTGGCTGCTGCAACTGCACTCCAGTTAACATCTGGCATATTCAGATCACCCATCAGCAATATCTTCCCTTTTCTGCCATTCTAAGTATACTTTCTATCATTTCCTTGTCCATTTCCTCCCCCTGAGAAGGGGGTCTGTATACAACCCCTGTGCTGATTGTGGTGCCATTGATGGTCTCCAAATTTACCCACAGTGCTTCTTTTCCTCCCTGTTTACCCTTTTGTTCTGTTGCTTTGATTCCTTCCCTTATGTAAAGAGCTACTCCTCCTCCTCTTTTACCCTCCCTGTCCCTCCTGTAGATAGTGTATCCTGGTATGTTTATGTCCCAGTCATGGTTTTGTGTGTACCATGTTTCTGTGACTGCCACGATATCCAGATGTTCCTCCTCCATCAAGGCCCTTAATTCAGGAAGCTTGTTACTCAGAACACGGGCATTGGTACTCATTGCTCTCCATTTTTGATGGCTTTACCTTCTGTTGCAGCATCCCCACTGACCTTTCTACCTCGGTCTTTTCTCATTTAGTACCCTGTTTTGTAGGAGAGGCTGGGATTTTCCTGCTGCTTATCAGTGCCTTCCCCTTGACTAGTTTAAAAGCTTGCCAATGAAGCATTTAAACCGATTGCTCAAAGACTTGTTCCCTTCCTGGACAGATGCAGACCATCCTGCCAGTATAGGCTGGTGTCCTCCTGGTGGAACCCCAGTCCCCAATGAAGCCAAACCCCTGTGCTCCACACCATTTTTTCAACCATTCATTAAACTGCATGGTGCAAAGTACCCTTGCCTCACTCATGCCATTGACAGGCAGCACCTCTGAGAAGGATACTGTGTGTGCTACTTGTCTTAGGCCCCTCCCCAATTCTACAAAGTCCTTCTGCACTGCTCTAATCTCATGATGAGCCAAGGCATTTGACCGTATGTGGACAATGATGTCCAGCTCAGACTCCGATGCAGCTGTTCTCATGATCCTGAGGATGCACTTCCTGTCCCTCCAAGGCATGGCACCAGGCAGGCACCTACTCAGTTTTCCCTGCTCCCCCCAGTTCTATCCCCCTAATAATTGAGTCCCCCACCAGGAGCTGCTTTCTTTCCTTGTGGTGTCCTCTGTCTCCTTCCTGTGGGCCTCCCATGTGACAGCTGTCCTCATCCTCCTTAGTCTCCTCTGCAGGTGCATCCATAGGGGAGCTATGCTCCCCCAGAATGGTGTATGGATTGTGGAGTGGAACAACTGACTGGGTGTGCCTCTGTTCCACCATCCTCACCCTTCCTGAGCCCACTGTGGTCCAACTGCTGTGCTTTCTTCACAACCTCTGAGGTAGTGGTGGTGGCTCTGGTGCTCCCTGGATGGGGGAGGTTCCCTTCCTACCATCCAGTGTGGCCTGGGGGAAGGTTCCCTTACTACTGTCCAGCATGGCCTGAAGATGGGCAACTTCCTCCCTCAGGGCAGAGAATTGACTGCAAATAGGGCAGCATCTCAGCCTCCATAAAGATTCCCAGAAGACTGCTGCCCCACAGCCATTACATTGTACTACTCCCCACATGTTTATCTACTTTTTCCTTTTTGTGTGTGTGTGATTGGTTTGTTATATATAAATATATATATTATACAATGTGTATGCTTATATTGTCAGTGCAGTGTGCTAGAGAGGATATGACAGTGATATGCACCTTGCACTCTTGAGGAAATGATGTCAGAACCCCAGGTATAAAGGAACTATTTCCAGGGATGGGTGGGGTGAGGGTGGGAAGGGGTTGGGCCTAAACTGTGCCCTCACAAAACAATCAGCTAAAAGCTCTGACCCACTGCAGATGAGTGCCTTCCTGTCAGCAAGATGCCCTACACAACAATTTGACAGAGAAAATACCCTGCTAATCAAACAGAGAAAAATCCAGACATCCAAGTCAGACACAGGTAAACCTCCCCAGCCCCAAAACAGCCTGCTGGTTTGTGCACTGAAAGCAGTCAGCCCCAAAATAAGTCAGCTGTGCTTTACACTTTTCCTGCACTGAAAATCTTAAGAATTAAGCCAATTGATTGACTAGTGACACCTGTGATGTAAGCAGGCCTTTCAATGTAGGCAGTCTGCAATGTCTGATTCCAATACACAAAATCTTTCAGTGAAACCAGGGATAAAAACTTAACTTCTCAGCCAGCAGGACACTTTTAAAATGTTGCAAATATATCCTTCCAAATCCTAGGTCTCAACCCCAACAATCAAGCAAATTCAGTTGTATCTCACTCCCCTGGTTATAAAATTACTACACTTTTAATGGAATCCTGCAATTCTCTGCTTAATGCCAATAAGGAAAAAATGAAACTTTTTGTAGAAAGCTTAGCTCCCCTGCTTTACAATATTATGCCTTACCAAGTTTCCAGCTCCAAATGGAGTTATAGTTTGTTCTTTGCAGTGTAGCAAGGTTCTCAGCTTCAGACAAATCAAAGTCAGACTGACTTGTACTTTATTAATCCCCTGAGGTATTTGAAGATTTTAGTCATATCCCCTTATTTCTGCACTGCTCGAGGAAGTATAGATTGAGCTACTTCAACCTTGTTTCTAAGATTCCTTGTGTAAGCCATTCACCATCTTGGTCACTCTCCTTTGCACTTTCTCCAGTCTGTCAATGTCCTTCTTCAGGTGCCACCTCCTGAACTGGATGCAGTACTCCAGGTGTGGCATAACCAATGACCTGTAAAGAGGCAAGATCACCTCTTGTCTTCTGCTGGCAATGCCCCTTGCCACGTATCCCAGGATGTCACTAACATTTAAAACAGTTTTGTCACACTGTTTACTCACTTTTAAGTCAGTCATCCAGTATGTTCACACCAAGGTCCTGCTCCTGTTTAGTAAGTCCTTAGCTCCCCCACCAAAAGTACTTCTTTCTGGTACCACTTCCAAGTGCATGACCTTGCATCTTGGCTTTGAAGTTTACTTGCCATTGCCTGGACAGCTATTCCAGTTTCTAAATGTCTGCTTCCATTTTAGACCCCTGTCAGTGTATCCACCCTGTCACAGAGCTTTGTGTCATCTGCAAACAGGCACAACTTTCCTCCATGATATCACCAATTAATACTGTACATTGAACAGGATCAGCCTCAGTACTGATTCCTGTGGAACCCCACTAGTTACTCCCTTTCACCCAGTACTGAACCATTTACCTGGACCCTTTTCACTCTTCCACTCAACCAGTTTCTTACCCACTGCATTACCTTCTGTCCAACGTCTGTATTTTTGAACTTGCATAAAAGCTTTCTGTGTGAGATGGAATCATAGATGTTGCTGAAGTCGAGGTAGACCACATCAACCATGCCCTTGGTCAATAAAGAATAATGCATGACAGGGTGTGTGTCATGCTAGGATAACATCATGCCTGGGTGGTTAGGCATGGGTAAGGCAGAATGTGACTAATCACCCCAGAAGTGATGTTATCCCAGCATGACACATGCCCTGTCATGCATTATTCCTATTATACAATGGCTCCTTTGTAATAAAATAAAAAATAGGTTAAGAATATGTTTAGAATTTTTTTCAGTCAGTTTTAATGGGGCAGGTATACAAACTAAAAAAATAGTGCCACTCTATTCTTTTGCTGAGTAGCTGGAGCTACTGCTTTTTCGGTTTTGTAAAGTCCCTTGTACTACAGCCCCAAACACTCTCACCACGTCAACCTGGTAACTTTTGTACAATTTGAGTTTATGTAGTTCTGATGACTGTCTTGGAATTACATGAAATGAGTTCACATATTGTTTGTTTTATAAGTGAAGCCACGATGTGCTGAAAGAGTTGTGCTACTGAAAATCAGCCAGGTGCAGACTTCTGGTGCTGGAATACACTCGTAAGTTGTTGTGTATCACAATAACTGGCTACATATGTAGTGTTACTACATGTATGTCATGAAGTTAGTTATGATATGTAGTTTGAAAACAGCCACTAGTAGCGGCTTTATGGAGAAACAGGTAAATGCTGAGTGGGGTGAGAAGCTTGTGTGATGGGACTGCAAGCTGTAGTCAGGATAGTGAAACCACTGGCACGTTTTTCATTAATAAAAGCAATACAAATGATACAGAGAAAATATGATTTTAAGTGTCTATATTGAAGGCAGTAGCAGTTTGTAACAACGAGGGATCTGGGCAGGCAAACGGGGTTACTGAAGTTGTCTGGTGAGCGGGAAATTTGAAAGCAGTTGGCCGCTACTGTCCGAAGCAGATCGCGATGATGGCTTTGCTTAATTTTTGGTTGTTTGAACTCTAAACTGTGCAAGTAGTACAATCAATGGATTTCAGTAATGTGCCTGATACATTTCTTTAGGTTTTTGTGGTTTTGGGCTGTATTTGTTAATGTGGAAGTGAGGGGTTTATGTTAAAAGAAAAAAGGGAAGTCCTGGCAAACTGCACAGTGGCCATGCCAAGTGTCGGCAGGTTGTACATGGCAAGTGCAGTGATTCCTTTTACTTTTGATGTAGTCTTGTGTGTGTTGGGACTAGATCCATGATATTATGCTGGGATAACATCACGGGTCCAGCCCCAGACTGACCAATCAGAGGCCAGCATTTTTTTCTTGCCATTGTATAATGGTCTTTGTAATCCAGTCAAAAAATTCTATCAGGCACCAACCATGATGCTAATAACCTGAATGCCCCCAGATGCATCCAATCAGATCCTGGAGCCTCATGTGTTTTCAGGGCAAGACCCTTTCTACCCCCTCCTTCTGTAACTACCACCTGTCCCATCTCTGGGATCCCCCTTGCAGCAACCCTCACATCACTTTCTGGGAAAGGCCTGCTATTCTTCACTATGATTAGTGAGCAGAAATAGTCAGTAAAATTAAGGCTGTGTGATTACCTTTTCCCAAATATTGGGCTGAATATTCAGTTTTCAGCACAGACATTTTTGGGTATTCAGGCAAAGGAATTTGACTACAGTAAAAAAAAGAAAAACAACTCCACCCTCCTCCCACCCAGCCCAAAATCAAGAATAATATCAACAGCATCTCCCCACCTCTATCAAAAGACCAGTTTCACTCTTTCCTTAAACTATGCATCTGCAATTTTCTATTATAGTTAATGTAAACCCCCTGATGGGTGAATGGCTCAACCCATGCACTTCCACAGCTGGCCACTGTCTTACTTAATAGGCAGCACTTGTTTGCACTGAAGAAAATGTAATTTATGTCTTCCCACCATGGCACGGCGCCACTGGTATTTGAGTAGAGGACCAGTTTAACCCACCCTGCTCCATGGTTGGCTGCCTTCTCATGAATGAAACTGCTCACACACTTGCTATAGTAAAATGAGCTAATCATGTGATCTGCTGGTTTTACAATAGGAAGCACATGCGCTCTTTCATTCAAGAGAAGGCAGTTGGCCATTGATGAGAGCTGGTTGAACCCATCTTCATGACTCTCTGACTTCAAGTTCTAATAGAATTTAAGTGCTGCTGGGTGGGGGTAGGGTGGTTCTGTGCCATGGATGGTAGGGAAATAAATTATATTTTGAGCATCAAAAATGAGCACTGTATATTAAGAAAGACAGTAGCCAACTGTGGAGGTGGTCGGGTTGAGCCAGTAGCCCATTAGAGTATTTACATCAAATAAAATAACAAATTGGGGTACTGGATGGTGGGAGTAGGTGGTGTTGGCTATTTTATAGAGGGTGGGGTATAGGGTTCATATTTTACTGCTTTGGCTCATGGAGTAGTGACAAGGGCTGTTTTTTTTTTAGTATTTATTTTATAGGTGGCTAAGTACTTTTTCCAAAATACAAATAATACCCTATTCGGGAAGAGATACCACATATTTGGGAGCCTTACTTTTTGTGGTATTCTGGAAATACTATTCCACCCCTGCACAGCTCTAATAAGAAAGGCTACCTTCAGCTCATCGTTCTCCACTACACTGCCCCTCTCAGTCAGCATTACAATTCCCCTTTTCATCTTCCTTTTTTCTGTAATGTATCTGAAGAAATTTTTTCCCCTTTCTTGACCCCTTCACAATATGCAGCTGTGTTTGTTTTTGCATTCCTGACGGCTTTCTTGGCCTCCCTCATTTTTATCTTGTGTTCCTCCATTCTCTATCCCTTTTCATCTTGTATCTAATGAGGCCCTTTTTGTCTCACTGCTTCCCTGACGATCTAAGGAAAGCTAGATTTGTCTCTTGAACCTGTTGCTCTTGGTAACCATTCTCAAGCATGACTTAGTTGCCACAAAATTGAACCTATTATTACTCCCCACTTCCCTCCACTTTCCTGGTCTTGTTCATCTAGCCAATTTATCATTAACTCCCTCTTCTGGTCAAAGTCTGCTAGCATAAATCAGACATAGAGAGAGAGAGAGCAGAAGAAGGAAGGACTACTTGAAAGATCTTCTGTTCCTACTGCCCCAAGCGATCTCTCCTCTTGCGTAATGAGGGGTTGCTAGAGATTCCAAGGATTCTTTGAAATCTTCAGGTGCTTGTGCTTTATGTATGTTGCTCATACCCTCTGGAATTCTCTTCCCTGTCTGCTTCATCAGAGTGCATCCGTGGAGGAATTTTTAAAAGGCCTTGAAGACCTATTTATGGTCTAAGATTAGTTTTAACTAATTAATGTGATTTTATGAGCTCAGATTATTGTTAGATTAATGTCTTATCTGTCTTATCTGTTATATTTGTAAGTATTGTAAGGCGCCTTGAATCTGTGAAAGGCATGGTATAAAGGTTTATTATTATTATTATTATTATAAAGATGAAATTTGGAAGGAGGGAAAAAGCAGTGGAGTAATGGAAGGGTGGAGTGCAGATAGGCAGCAGATCATGGAAGTGCATGGTTACAAATCCTCCAGACTGGAGAATAAAATCCCAAACCTGGATAAGTACCAGGTTGCTGCAGTGTCAGTGTAGGACCACAGGACACCTTTTCGGGTATTGCACCCCTCCCAAAGCAACTCTGACTTGAGTTGATTATTAAAATAGTGGGGGTAGGGCAAAGCCCCCAAAGAAAGCACAGTTAGATGCAACTCCCTTTATGCCAGCAGGAAATGCAGTTGACATAAAGGAATCGCTGTAATGTCAGTCAACAATGAAATTGTTGACCAACTGTCATAGATCCTCACTCCACAGCTGCAGCACATATACTGCTGTCAGCGTCAACTTCTTCAAGATTAGCACATACGAGCCAAAGTTTGGCAAGTTAACCTTCAAAAACGTTAGTTTCTCCACATTGTCTGGTGTTGATCTTGTTCATTTATCAGTCACAACATCCCCAGCAGAGCTAAATAAACACTCGAGTAGACACTGGAGTGTGTATATCCAATATACTTACCAGTAAGCTAAAGGGTCATCCTCAATACTTATGTTGGGCTTAGACAGATATGTATCTACCATATTTACTAATCAGCATTCATTTTCTTCTTGTAGAATTTCAATGTCCTGCAGCTGGCCCCAAATGTCATCCTCCTCATTGTCTGCTTCTGTATTACTTTTTTGGAGCAGTCTTTTGAATTTGAGGTGGTGTTATTGTAGTAATGCTTGCCAATCCTCTTAATGAAACCTCATCTACTGCATCAGTCAAAGACTGCCTGTAGTTCAACTCCTCCATATCATCAAAAACCACATCAGGAAGGTGTCTGTTCTGGAAGCGTGGCTCTAGTAATGTTGTTAAGAGATACCCTTGCTCCATGTCATGACTAATAATTTCTTATCATTGCTAAATCTGGCAAGCATGCTATGACTAGAGATTAGTTCATATCTAAGTTGCTCCTCATTTTTCCAACCTTTTTGATAAGTAGAATAAGTGGAATAACTTGGCTAAGGGATTCCTTTCTGCACTGGACCTGTTTTATAGCACTTGGGAATGGTTTCAGAATGTGACACAACTGTTCCAGCGGAGACCATTGAGTAGAATAGAGTGCAATGCCCTCCTGATCACTGTACATGATAAACTCAATGATAGCTACCTTGTGTTCAGGGATGTGTCAAGTTATAAAGTGTTGAATTCCACCTTGTTGCTACATCCTGAACAAGCTGGAGATGAGGAAGACCTTTGTCCTTCTGGATCAGCAAGGATGTCATGAGCTTTACTGAATGGCTGAAGTGGCTACACACTTTGTGCACTGTACCTACAGTGGCTGATACCTGCTGGTCATTATCCAGGAAGCTTTGAATTATTAGGTTAAGACAATGGGCAAAACAGTGTACATGTACATAGTTTCCATTGTGAAGTGCTTTTTTTAATTTTTGAACCATTGTCGGCAACAAAAAAACAACAACGTTCTAACCCTGTGAAGTGACCTAAACAATAAGTAGTCTTTCCAGTCCTTGCTGAGTGTGGTCTGCTGAGTATCTGTCTTGAAAGTTACCTACAAGAAGAAGTGCCATTTTCTGAAAAGAGATGATTTTTTTTTGAGCTCTGAGAGATACTAGTGGTAGTTATAGTACTACTGGTTGAAGCGGTAGCAGACAGACTAGTAGTATGTGAAGATGATAATGAGTTGCCTGCAAAACTGACCCAGTGTGTAATAAGAGAAAGATAGGCAATTGTTTGGTTGCTGGTCCACATATCAATAGTGAAGTGAACTACCTTGTTCTCAGCCTCTAGGAGAAGCATGCCTTACTTGAACTACTAAGCTGTCATACATCCTGGCACAGCGGTTACTGAGAAGTATTTTGTACCTGGCATTAAATATTGTGGCTCTAAGCATTCTATCAGCCTTCTGAAATTCACATCTCCCACAGTAGAGTATGGCTGTACATCAAGTACAATAATTTCTGCTACTTTATGATTTATTGCCAGTGCTATGGGATGATTTTGTGACTGTTTAGACTCTCTTTCAAAAATTATTTTAACTTCAACTGCCTCTTATCGGGGGTAAAATACATTTGGCTGGGGCTGTTGTACGACTACATGCCATGCCTGGTAAAACAGAGGACCTTACAGAATTATCATGACCATGACCATGAGGTGAAAGTGGACTTTTGACTCTTGCCTGGTGCTTGTCTCCCACTGTTTCAGCAGAATATTCCTGTTCACTGAGAGCCCTGCTAGATTTCCAGCCACCAATGTTAGACTGTTTTTTTTAACCACATACAATGATAGGGTGAATTCGCAAAAGATGTTACCTCATTGTTGTGATTCCAAGTAGCCCTTTATTTTACCTCCTACTAACACATCTGTTGCAATGCACACATATACCTTGGCAAGCATCTGTGTGGTTTACGTAAAAATGATTCCAAACAGTAGAGGTGGACTATTAATATCTAGTAATGACCTCAGTAGGACTAGGAGTAGAGTGGCTGGGATTACATGGGGAAACACACATCAGAGAAGGATTCAGGTTTATCAGGTGGGACAATCATAGACTCTCTGCAGCACCATTGCCATCATCATCATCACTACTGTCAGACTTTGTTTCACTTTGTGTGGCTTGTGTCTTTGACCTTTTCTTTTTCCTTTTGACACTCTACTGCTGTCATTATTTGTATCCACATTGTCACTGTCAGAACCAGAATGAGACATAGCCAAGATAAAGTCACAAGCTCATCATCATCAGTCTCACCATGACCATGGTCGTCACCATCATCATCATCTGTCTCACCATGACCATGGTCATCACCATCATCATTATCAGTCTCACCATGACCATGGTCATCACCATCATCATTATCAGTCTCACCATGACTATGGTCATCACCATCATCATCATCAGTCTCACCATGACCATGGCCGTCACCATCATCATCATCAGTCTCACCATGACCATAGTCGTCACCACCATCATTGTCAGTCTCACCATGACCATGGTCATCACCATCATCATTAAGAGATTCAGTAAAGTGAGTTATTCGATATGCATGTGTTGCAAATCTAGCAACTCCACTGTGAGTTGTACATGTAAGTGATTTAACTTGATGTACAATTGGAATTGGAATGCTCTGTTTTTGCACTTTTTTTCCTCAGACGACCACTTTGTTGGCTGTACTACTGATCCCTTCTGACATAAACAGTCCACCAACCTTTGTTGGGTTTTCAGTATTTTGAGAGTTAGCCTGTACATGGATAGCAGTAGTATTTAGTTCAGCCCCTTCAATAGACTGTGGTACTTCTTGTTGTTGTTTGGCCAGATATTCAAACTGCGCTGTTCTTAGGCGCAAGCCCTTGCGCGGTGCAAAATAGTTGCAAAGGGGTGTGGCCTGGACGATATTCAAAGGAGTTGCGCTATTGAGCAACTCCTTTGAATATCACCCACCCGGCCACAGCCACTGTGCATGGCACAGTGGAACTTGCGCCACCACAAGTTGTCAGAGTGGAGCATTCAACTTGCGGTGGCGCAAGTACCATTGCGCCATGTGCAAAATCCCGATATTCAAAAGGTGACATGCTAATGGGGCCATAATTCATGCAAGGCACGGGGGGCCATTTGCATCTGATTATGGCCCCATTTGCATGCCATTAGCATGCAGGTGAGCCGATCCCCGAGGACTTGTGCCTGGCGCCCTGCCAGGCAGCAGCCGTCGGGGACCGACGCCCCCTGCAGCCCAATAGCGGGCAAAAGAGTGGAAATCCCCACCACCACCCCCCCGGCCCGATTGCCAGCAACAGCAGAAATGTCACCCCCCACCAGCCCTACCGCAGGCTGCATTAGTTTATAAACAACCCCCTGCAGCCCGACTGCAGGCATAGTTTAACCCCCACCAGCCCGATCACGGGAAGCAATGTGTCCCCCCTCCCGAACACATCCTGGTGGTCCAGTGGACCGTGAGATCCCATCGCGGGATGTAATTATTAAACACCCCCAACACATCCCTGGTGCCTAGAGTCCCCACCACCCACCCATGAAGTTCATCACCCCACCCCCGCAGCCGCAGGCGGCATCCCACCCGCCTGCCACCCCACTGCTGCCAACTGACTGCATGGTAGGCCATGCCCACTGGTGCAGAGTAAGAGCCAATGGAAGGCAGAGATTATAACAGAGAAGAGTCCAGTTTGTGAATGAATGTATTCATTGTATGAATGTATTCATTCACAAACTGGACTGTCTTAGGTATGGGCTGCACGCCCATTGGCTCTTGCTCTGCACCATGGGCGCAGCCTCACCATGCAGTCAGTCGGCGGGCGGCGGGTGGCAGGCGGGTGGATGCTGCCGCCGCCGCTGCCGGGGAGCGGGGTGGTGGGGCTTCATGGGTGGGTGGGTGGGGGACACTAGGCACCAGGTATGTGTTGGGGGTGTTTAATGATTACATCCCCGCGATCGGATCTACGGTCCACTGGACCACCAGGGATGTGTTTGGGAGGGATACTGCTACCCGCGACTGGCTGGTGGGGTGGGGTTAACCATGCCCACGATCGGCCATGGGGCATACTTCAACCTCTCATCTCATAAATCAGGGACAAGACATTACAATATCAGGGACACAGACCCCATATCAGGGACACATCTTAAGATTTGGTAGTAAACACTCAGAAAGCTGATAGAATTAGGGGGATTTATGTAAGATGCATTTTCTGAATAGGAAGGAATCTGTAACTTTAATATTTAACATTATGTTATGCTTACAATCCCCAGTGTTCTGTCACAAAATACGATAGTTATGAGGGACAGAGACAAATTCTGAGGCATAATCAGGGATGTTCCTGAAAATCAGGGACAGTTGAGAGGTATGGGGGCACAGGGAGTGGGTTGGGGCTGGCCCACAGGTGAGCTGCTGTGTTTGCGCCCTGCAATGCAGCAGCTCACCTGTGGGTGGCCCTCAACTTAAGCCTTTTTTTGGCTCACAGTTGTGCAGGCGCAGGTTGGGGGTTGCGCCGGCACAACTCTGCACAGCCTGGCTGAATATCGGGCTGTGCAGTTTATGCATGGTTCCTCCCCCACCAGTTCAGCATGCATTCATTTGCATTGCGCTGTTGCTCAGCCTGTTTTCAGTGGTGTAACTGCCTCCTGCTGAATATCGCAGAATGGAGCAAGTTCGGACTTGCGCAGGCGCAACCCTATTGCGCATGGCTCAACCCTTTTGAATATCTGGCCCGTTGTATTTTACTTTTAGGGCCACTTCTTTTAGGGCTCTTGAATAAACTTTTTTTACGTTTATTTCTTCCTTTGCCCCAGGCTTTTGCTTTTCTATTTTCCGGAGTACTCATAATGCCAGTCTGTCACTTGTTCAGGGTCAAAAAGTGGTCTTATTTTTTTTCTTTATTTCATGTGATGTGATGGAATGCCCTGCCCACTGAGCCAGAGCTTATACCCCACTGAGCGAGAACAGTGAGGAAGATGACAGATGATTAACTTCTTGGGGGGGGGTGGCACACAGACAGTATCCAAGAAGTGGCACTGGTACACTAATGACTGGCTATCACATTTTATTTCAAACATAGAATTTATTTCACACACCGCCTACACTAAGGGTAATGCTGCAGACACTGCTGCTAGTATACCCACAGAGATTCTGGGGACCTTGCCTGGCCTAACCTCTCTGACACAATATTTTCCCCTTCAATTTATTTTTTTTTCTTCATTCCATGTGATGTGACAGAATGCCCTGCCCACTGAGCCAAAGCTTATATCCAGCTGGGTGAGTACAGGAAGGAAGATGACAGATGACTGATCTTTCGGGGTCACATAGACAGTATGCAGGAAGTGGCACTGATGCACTGATGACTGGCTGTCGATTTTATTTCACAAACAGAATTTATTTCACACATCACCTGCATTAAGGGTAATGCTGCAGGCACTGATGCTAGTATACCCACAGAGATTCTGCCTAGTCTAACCCTCTCTGACACAGATATTTTCCCCTTTCAGGATTATTTTAAATATGTTTTTATTTGTTCCACATGATGTGCTGTATAACCCTGCCCACTGAACCAAAGCTTATGCCCCACTGAGTGAGCACAAGGAGGAAGATGACAGATGTCTGATTTCTTGCTGGTGTCATACAGACTGTGTGCAATAAGTGGCACTGGTGCACTAATGACTGGCTGGCAGATTTTATTTCACACAAAAAAATTATTTCACACACCACCTATTCTAAAAGCGATGCAGCAGGCACTGCTGCTTGTATACCCACAGTGATTCTGGGGACCCTGCCAGCCTAATTCCTCTCTGACACATGACTTTTCCCTTCAAGAATTTTTTTTTTAATTTATTCCACGTGATGTGATGGAATACCCTGCCCACTGAGCTAAAGCTATACCCCACTAAGTGAGGACAGGAGGAAGATGACATAGGACTGACTTCTTTGGGGGGACACAGACAGTATGTAAGAAGTGGCACTGGTGCACTGATAACAGGTTGGCAGATTTTATTTCACCACATTATTTATTTCACACACCACCTACGGTAAGGGTACTGCTACTTATATACCCTCAGAGATTCTGGGGGATTCTGCCTGGCCTAACCCTCTCTGACACAGTAGTTTTATCAATCAATGATTTTTTATTAATTTCTTTCCTTTATTCCACATGATATGATGGAATGCCATGCCCATATTGAGCCAAAGCTTATACCCCACTGAGTGAGCACAGGGAGGAAGATGACAGATGACTGACTCCTTGGGGGGGGGTCACATAGACTGTACGCAAGAAGTGGCACTGGTGCATTTCACACACAGAAATTATTTCACATACCAACTACGCTAAGGGTGATACTACAGGCACTGCTGCTACTATACCCACAGAGATTCTGGGTGATCCTGCCTTGCCTTACCCTCTCTGATACAGTACTTTTCCACTTCAAGGAATTTTCAGAATGCTTTTTCTTTATTCTATGTAATGTGATGGAATGCCCTAACCACTGAGCCAAAACTTATATCCCACTGAGCGAGCAAAGGGTGGAAGATGACAGAGTACTGACTTCTTGGGGGGGGTGTCAAGCAGACAGTATGCAAGAAGTGGCACTGGTGCACAGATGACTAGAAACATAGAAGTTGACAGGAGATAAGGACTGCAAGGCCCATCCAAGCTGCCCATTTCTTTTTCTACCTTATAAATGTGCCATCGACCTTTGCTCTGTCAATGGCCTATCTATTCATACATAGAAACATAGAAGTTGACGGCAGATAAGGACCACAAGGCCCATCCAGTCTGCCCATTTCTTTTTCTGCCTTGTATATGTGCCATTGGCCTTTGCTCTGTCAATGGCCTAGCTATTCATACTCATCTGTATTGCTCCCTTATGCCTACCCCATGCCTGTTTGAAGCCCTGCACTGTATTCATGTCCACCACTTCCTGAGGTATGCCATTCCATGCATCCACCACTCTTTCTGTGAAAAAGGACTTCTCACATTACACTTTAATTGGCTTCCTCTAATCTCATGCTGTGTCCTCGTGACCTGCTATTTTTCTTATATTGAAACATGTTAGACTCTTTCACCTTGTTAATGCCCTTAATGTGTTTGAATGTTTTGATCATATCACCTCTCCCTCCTTTGCTCTAGGGTATACATACTGAGCTGCTAATCTGTCCTCATATTTTTCTGATGCAGTCCCTGCACCATTTTGGTGTCTTCTGGACTGCCTAAATTTGATTAATGACTTTGGAAGGTTGGCTCCAGTACTGCACGCAGTACTAAAGATGGGGCCTAACCATTGTCTTGTAAAGAGGATGATTACTCCTCTTCCAGCTTGTGATACCCCTACTAATACACCCCAACATCCTCTAGCCTTAACTACTGCTTTAGTGGTCTGCTTGGATGATTTCAGGTCATCGGTGATGATGATGCCCAAGTCTCTTTCTTCCCTTGTGACTGCCAGCAACTCCTCCCTGCCTATAGGTGGCTTCTGGTTTTCTTCCTATGTGCATGATCTTGCACTTCTTTGCATTAAACCCCAGATGCCACTCTTCCAACCATTTTGCCAGTTTATCCAGATGTCTTCTCATTCTTCCCACCCCATCTGGATCATTTACTCTGTAGCAGATATTTGTGTCAACTGCAAACAGACAAACCTTACCCTTCAGTGGATTTGCAATGTCATTGATGAAGATATTGAAGAGGACTGACCCCAGGACTGATCCCTGAGGTACCCCACTTGTGACTTGCATCTCTTCTGACTGTATACCATTTACCACCACTTGTTTTCTGCCCGCCAACCAGTTTGCCACCCAGCCGCCAACTTGACCCACCCTGAGCCTACCCAGCTTATTAATCAATCTTCTATGTGGAACAGCATCAAAAGCTTTGCTGAAGTCAAGGTAGGCAACATCAACTGCTCTGCTCCCCTTGGTCCACCACTCTGGTTACCCAGTCAAAGAAATCTGTAAGATTAGTTTGACAGGACCTTTCTTTTGTAAACCCATGCTGTCTTGGATCATGTGCTCCTGTGTATTCCAGGTGTTGCACTATCCTTTCCTTAAGGAGTGCCTCCATAATCTTGCCCACTACTGAGGTAAGACTGACTGGTCTGTAGTTCCCGGCCTCCTCCCTGCTACCACTCTTGTGGAGCGGGATCACATGAGCCCTTCTCCAGTCTTCTGGGACCTCTCCTGTGCTCAGAGACTCACTAAACAGTTCTGATAATGGCTCTGCTAGTTCCACCCTTAGCTCCTTTAGTACCCTGGGATGTATGCAATCAGGTCCTATTGCCTTGTCCACCCTGAGCTTATTGAGCTCTTGTGGGACCTTTCTTTTGTGAAGGGACTAGTGCACACCTTCCTCTCCCCTGTGTCCATGGTGCTGAGCTCTGGGCCCTGATCTACCTTCTCTTTAGGATAAATGCTTTACATGGTCCTCCTCCTCACACACCCTCTTATCTCCTTTGATCTTAGCAATATCCCTCTCTGGACTTTTTCCTTTCACAAATGTATCTATAGAAAGTCTTGTCACCTTCTTTTACTGTTCATGCTAGTGTTTCCTCAGCTTGGGCCTTTGCCTGCCTTACTGCCTTCCCTGCTTCCCTTAGGGAGTTTGGTATCTCACCCTATCTTCATCCTGCTGCTCCTTATATTTTCTGAAGGCCAGTCTTTGGCTTTGACCTTTTCTGCTACTGTTTTTGAGAACCAAAGTGGTTTCCTTCTTCTTTGCACTTCCTTTTCTAACACAATGGGATGTTTCTTCAAGTGTTGCATCCCTAATGCTTCCACTTTGCCTGACCCCTCACCAGTGTTTCTTTTTGCCAGGGCTAGCTTAACTCTGTTGGCCATCTTATCAAAGTCAGCTGCTCTTAAGTCCCATATTTTTGCTTTGAATGAGATGGTTTAGTTCTAGTGGCCAAATTGAGCCATACCATGTGATGGTCACTTGCCCCCAGGTGACATTCTACCTGGAGAACTGTGATCCTTTCCTGTTAGTCAGCATACTAGATCTAGGATAGCCATGTCTCTTGTGGGTTGTTGTACCAGTTGTTTGAAGCCCTCCCCCTGCAGGTAATCCACCATGTGTCTAGTTCTGGCAGATGTTCCTTCTGGTATTGACCAATCTGTATCTGGCAAGTTGATGTCTCCCATTATCAGAACCTCCCCTTTAGCTGTCATGTTTTGTATATCTTCTAACAGTAATGTGTCTATGTCCTCCCCTTGATCTGAAGGCCTGCAGACAATCCCAGTTCGTATGGCTGTCCCATTTCCTGTTTCCAGGGTGACCCACAGTTCTTCTGGCTCCTTATGTGTATTCTGAATTTCTGTCGCTTTGATGTTTTCATTGACATACAGGGCCACTCCACCCCTCCCATCCTTTTTGCACCTCAGTCTCTTCTGAACAGTACATAGCCAGGTACTGAAGTCTCCCAAGTGTGGTTACTGGTAAACCACGCTCGCTAATTGCTACTGTGTTCAGTTTAGCTTTGTCATTATTGCTTGCAGGTCTGGGATCTTGTTTCCCAGACTCACAGCATTCAGTAATGATTTTCATTGGCCAGATTTTGGTGTGCTAGTTGTTGGTGATGGCTGGCATTTCTCCTGTGCGTTGTATGGGAGCTGGACCTTTTCCTTACTTGGTGATGCAAATGAACTACAAATATGCTGAACTCCTGTTTGAACAGTAGCTGAGGGGAGGTGTGTTCTTTCCTTTCGACATATGTCGGTACCTACCTCCTCCCATTTGCTAGTTACACCAGCAGCCAGGCTTGCCCTAGGAAGGTGTGCTCCTTCCCTCCCTCAGCTATGGGCTGCACCTATTTGCTCACTCTCCAAAGACACATCTCACCCGTGGTACACTGCTTACAATAACATTTGTCATGTGCTTTGGCTGTCCCCAACTCACCCACTGTTGTGAGCTATATGAGAAACTCTGCTGGCTCTCACAAGCTAGATACCTTGATTTTGGTTTGGGATGCCTCTCTGGGAAAGTGATCAGAACTGGCACCCCCAGGGGCTGGCCCGGCTTCTGCCTAAACTGAATCCCACCCCTATCAACTTAGGTCTCTCACATCAGGATGCTCAAAGTCCTCCCACCCTGCACTTCATGGGGGATCAGGACTTTGCCATAAGTGCACCCAGACTCTGGAATTCGCTGCCTGTGGATATCCGAGCTGCCCCCTCCTATCTGAGTTTTCGAAATTCCCTGTGGGGTTTTCTAAAACTAGCATCAGAGTGTGACTGCCCCAAACCTCCCTAGAGTAAAGTGTCAAATTGTTTTGTCTGAACCTCCCCAGGGTGTTTCCATTGAATTCCTGGAGATAATTTCCCCACTGTATCAATGACTTCTGACTACTCCTGGCTAAAAAGCCTTGGGCATTTTATACCAATTATTGCTCCACGGTCATAGGCTAACCATTACATATTACACCTTGGTCACTTGGTAGAAACTTGTACTACCAAGTGTTTCTGTTTCTCTCTAACAAGTGCATATTTAGAAAATGTGATGAGCTGTATATACCTGTCTGCGATCCAACTAGCCTAGGGGTGTATCAACAATGCTATAAGTTATATTATGACCAATCCAGTCCTTGAGCTATGCTCCACTCCTATGTATGATGACCTATATATATCTGTCAGTTGAACTAGCTAGTCTAGAGTGTATAATCTGAAATGTGCTTACTACTATATGTTTCTAGCCAAATGATGTATTTCCCACATGTTTGTTTACTGTGACAAAAACTGTACTTCTTTGCCATGTCTCCTTGACTGTTGTTCCTCATGTTGTGTTCTCCCGTGTCATTCCTGAAAATAGGCATAATACTTGTCTAGTGTACTTACCTGGTAAACAAAAGCTAAATAAATAAATAAATATTCTGCAAAGATGTCAAACTTCTGCCCCAATGCACTGACTTCTCCTTAGTCAGATGCAGTCCATCAGATTTAAAGAACTTTCCCCCCAAAACTGCTGCCAGTTCCCTACAAATTTGCGTCCCTTTTCCTGGCACCAGCCCTTGACCACATGGTTAGCTCCCCTATCTCCCCTTCTCTGACCTTCCGTCCATCTACCCTTGTCTCCCAGACTGGCAGGATCTCAGAGAAGGAGATGCTGGATGAAATGGATGATAATTTGTCACCCAGCCTGGTCAGGTGTTCCTTGGTCTCCACAACTGACCGGCTGGTGAGATCATTAGTCCCTATGTGTACCAGGACATCAATTGAAGAATTTTAGCAATGTGGTCAGTGTCTCTCCACGCCGATGTACCTGGGAGACATCTGACCATTACTCCTGGCTGCAGATAGGTATCAACTCCCCGAATCATGGAGTCTCCTATAATCAGAAGTTTTTTGGATTTCCTTTTTGCTTTTTTTGTTTTGGTTCTGTTTTGGGCAAGTTTTGTTGTGCTAGCTCCTGTGCTGCAGTGTCCTGTTCTGTAGTGTCCTCTGCCCCTTTGTTTGATTTCAGAGATAGAGGTAGATACCTGTTTGTAGTTTTTATATGGTTTGTGGAGTTAATATGTTACATAGATACATAGACAGTGTCAGCAGATAAGGGCCTATGGCCCACCTAGTCTGCCCATTTGAGCTAGTAAGTTCAGTTTGTTTTCCTAGAAGTCTATTTCCCCTTACCCCTGACCTCTAGAATTCCTTTATGTCTATCCCATGCATTCTTAAATCCCGTGATTGTTTCAGCCCCCACCACTTCCTCTGGCAGGGTGTTCCACTTGTCCACCACCCGTCTCTAGGAAGAAATTCTTCTCATGTTTCCTCTGAATCGTCCTCCTCCAACTTCATCCCATGCCCTCTAGTCCTGAAACATCTTTTCGCTTAAAAATAGTGTTTTCCTGCACCCTGTTCCTCCCTGTAAGATACTTGTATGTCTCTATCATATCCTCTCCTCCTCTCCTCCAGGGAGTACATGTTCAGTTCCTTCAACCTGTCTTCATAGGATTTGTGATGCAACCCGTGCACCATCTTTGTTGCCCTCCTCGAACCTTCTCTACCCTGTCTATGTCCTTACATAGGTATGGTCTCCAGAACTGTACACTGTACTCAGGTGGGGCCTCACTAGTGTCTTGTATAGTGGAATTATGACCTCCCTTTTCCTGCTAGTGATGCCCTGCCTATACATCCCAGCATCCTATTTGCTTTACCTGATGCCTTGTCACACTGTTTCCTACCTTGAGGTCATCAGAGATGACAACCCCAAGATCCCTTTCCTGCTTGGTGCATGCTATATCCTCACCCCAACTGATATATTGTGCCAGGGTTTTTGTGCCCCATATGCATTATCTTGCACTTCTTTGCATTGAATTTCAACTGCCAAACCCTTGACCATTCTTCAAGTTTCTGCAGATCCTTCTCATTCTGTCTACACCTCTGGTGTGTCTACTTTGTTACAGAGCTTTGTGTCATCAGAACAGTGAAATTCTGCCTTCTATATCCTGTGCAATGTCACTGATGAAGATGTTGAATAGGACCGGTCCCAGCACTGATCCCTGTGGTACCCCACTGGTCACTCTTCCCTCTGTGGAGTGACAGCCATTTACCACCACCCTCTGTGTCCTGCCACCCAGCCAGTTACCTACCCACCACACTACTGTCCTGCCCACACCCATATTCCCCAGTTTGTGTAATAGTCTTCTATGTGGCACAGTGTCTAAGACCTTGCTGAAGTCCAGATAGGCCATGTCCACTGCCGATCCACCTCCCTAGTCACCCAGTCAAAAATTCAATGAGGTTGGTCTGACATGACCTCCCCTGGTGAAACCATGCTGCCTTGGGTCCTGTAGTCCATTGACAACCAGATGTTCCACCAATCTCTCCTTCAGTAGTGCTTCCATGATCTTTCCCACTACCGAGGTGGAGGCTGACTGGTCTGTAGTTCCCTGCTTCCTCTTGTTCCCACTTTTGTATAAGGGGACTACATCTGCTGTCCTCCAGTCTTTGGGTACCTCCCCTGTTTCCAGTGATTGGCTGAACAGGATAGCCAGAGGTTCAGCCACCACCTCTCTAATTCTTTAAGGACACTGGGGTGCACCCATCTGGCCCCATTGCTTTGTCAACTCTTATTACTTCCAGTTCCTTCAGGACCCTTTCTCGTAAAGGGATTCTAGTCCATTTCTGCACCATTCTCACCCCTTGTACTCCCTTCAGACCCATTACCCCCCCCTTCCTTAGTAAAGACTGAGCAGAAATACCTGTTCAATATGTCAGCTTTACTGTTGTCATCCTCCACGCTGCTCCCATCCTCCCCATTCAGTCTAACTATCCCTCCCTTTGTTCTTCTTTTTTCACTTATGTACCTGTAAAAGGTTTTGTCCCCTTTAACCACTGATTTTGCAATGTGTTCTTCTGTCTGAGCTTTGGCTTCCCTTACTGACTTCCCTGCCTCCTTTGTTTCTCCTGGTACTTCTCCTATCCCCTTCTGCCTGTGTCTTTTGTATTGCCTGAATGCAGTCTTTTGGCTTTCACTTTCTTGCTACCTCTTTGGAAAACCATAATGGTCTCTCTTTCTTTTCCTCTTGCTAACCTGCTTAATGCATAATTCTGTTGTTCTTATAATCCCCATTTTAAATACTGCCCACTGTTCCTCAATCCCTGATTCCTGTCCCATTCCCTTAATGCCTCTTTCAAGCATCTCCCCATTTTCCCAAAGTCTGCCCCCCTAAAATCCAAGATACGTGTTTTTGTGTGGTTTGGTTCTGCTCTTTCTGTGATTTCAAACCACAATGACTGGTGGTCACTGTTACCCAGGTGCTCCCCCACTGTTACCCCCATCACACTGTCCCTGTTTGTCAGCACAAGGTCCAGTATTGCCTTCTGCCGAGTTGGTTCCATGACCAGTTGCTTGAGGAAGGCACCCTGAAGGGAGTCCAGGATAAATCTGCTCCTAGTTGATGCTGCTGCTGGGATGCTCCAGTCCACATCTGGTATATTGAAGTCTCCAACCAGTACTACCTCACCCTTGTCAGCCATCCTTTGGATGGCTAGCATCAGCTCCCTATCTGTTTCTTCCTCCTGGGCTGGTGGTCTATAGACCACACCAGCGGATGGCTGGCCCCATTTTCCTTTCCACTAACCTACAGTATCTCTCCCCATTTTGTTCCTCCTGGATCTGTGTGGCCCTTATGTCATTTTTCACATACAGTGCCACTCCTCCTCCTTCCTGCCTGCTCTGTCTCTTCTGAATATGTTGTAGCCAGGTATGGCCATCTCCCAGTCATGGTTATCATTACACCAGGTTTCAGTGATGGCCACAATGTCCAGGTCTGACTGTACCATGACAGCCTCCAGATCTTCCATCTTGTTGCTAAGGCTCCTGGCATTTGCACATGGCTTTCCATGATTTGACCTCCTAGACTGCTTCACTGTTCTACTCCAGCCCCTTCCTTGGTTGTCATTTATCCCTGGTTCTCCTTGTTGTCTGCCCTTCTGCTGAATTTTGCCCTTTCTGCTTATCCACCTTTTGGACACTAATCTCCAACTTTTGCACACTGCTTTGCAGAGATAGCCACTCCTCTGGTTCACTGGTTCCATTACTAGCTGTGGGGGGTGAGCAAGTAGGTACCATCCTTGCTGGCCTGCCACCCCCCTTTGCTAGTTTAAATGTTGGAGAGCACCAAGTGATGGGGCACCCAATTTTCCCCTCCTAACCCCCTGCCAACCTCCCGGACCAACTACCCTCTGTGGTAGAGGTGTTTCTATTGGATTTTTTGGAAATGGCAGGTGGTTCTTATCATATATTTCCTCTTGAATATGCAATTTGAGGTGTGCAATCTCTGCACATGCTATCTGGAGCTGAGCCCTTAGATCTCCAATGGCCCAGCATGTAGGAAAGTGTCCTAAATCCTGTAAAACTGCCCTTCTGAAAGTGTTCTGCAACACATGCAGTTAATGACATCCATTCCAGATAAGTTGCTGGGTTTATAACCAGGTCAGACTTGCTGGCATATTTTATTTCATACTTCCTCGCTAAGAGGCGATGCTGCAGGCACCGCTGCTAGTATACCCAGAGATATTCTAGGGGACCCTGCCTAGCCTAACCCTTTCTGACACAGTACTTTTCCTCTTCAAGGATTTTTTTTTAAATATTTTCCATGTGATGTGACAGAATGCCCTGCCCACTGAGCTAAATCTTATGCCCCACTGAGCAAACACAGTTAAGAGGATGACAGATGACTGACCTCTTGGGGGAGGGGTCACACAGACAGTATGTGAGAAGTGGCACTGGTGCACTGAAGACTTACTGGCATATTTTACTTCACACACAGAAATAATTTCACACATCACTTATGCTAAGGGCAAGGCTGCAGGCACTGCTGCAAGTATACCCACAGAGATTCTGGGGGACCCTTCCTGTTAACCTTCTGACACAGTACTTTTCCCATTCAAGGATTTTTTTCTTTTTTTGTTCGTTCCACTGAACCAAAGCTTATACCCCATGGAGCTAGAACAGGGAGGAAGATGACAGATGACTGACTTCTTCTTGGGGGTCACACAGATAGTATGTAAGAAGTGGCACTGGTGCACTGACGACTGGCTGGCTGATTTTATTTCACACACAGAATTTATTTTACACTCCACCTACACTAAGGGCAATGCTGCAGGCACTGCTTCCAGTTAGAGAGGTGTGATATCCTCAAAATTCACTCAAGTTAATTCTCAGATTTCACTGATTTCGCGGTGCGATTTTGCAAAATTTGCAGCTGTGAATTTTGTAGATTATAAAGTGAAATGCAAAATTTCACCCACAAATTTCTCACTTTGCTGGGAAAAACTGTGAATGTTGATGACATTTTCATGCAATTCATGCAAACTGAAGTTTTGGGGTTTTTCAAAACTCTGCGAATTCTGCAAAGTGTGAATTTTTGGCTTAGCATAAACTTCACTGGTGAAGTTTAACTTCACAACATCTCTACTGTTAGTATACTCACAGAAATTTTGGGACCCTGCCTGGCCTAACCTCTCTCTGACAGTACTTTTCCCATTCTAGGATTTTATTTTCTTAATTTAACACGATGAGACAGAATGCTCTGCCCACTGAGCCAAAGCTTATATGCCACTGAGCGAGCACAGGAGGAATATGACTGATGACTGACTTTGGGGCATACAGACAGTATATAAAAAGTGGCATTGGTTCTCAGATGACTGGTTGCAGATTTCATTTCACACATATAATTTATTTCATACACCACCTATATTAGGGTGATGCTGCAGACACTGCTGCTAATATACCCACTGAGGTTCTGGGAACCCTGCCTGGCCTAACCTCTCTGGCACAGTGTATTTCTCCTTCAAGAATTTTTTAATTTTTTTCTTCATTCTACATGATGTGACTTAATGCCTTGCCACTGAGCCAAAGCTTATACCCTACTGAGCTAGCACAATGAGGAAGATCACAGATGACTGTCTTCTTGGGAGGAATCAAAGACAGTATGCAGGAAGTGCACTGGTGCACTGATGACTGGCTAACAGCTTTGGAAGATTTTATTTCACACACTACCTAAGCTAAGGTGATGCTGCAGGCACTGCTGCTAGTTTCATAGGTTTCATAGGTCAATTCAAGCTTTAATAGACTTGTGTCCTTTATGCTTGCCTTTTAATTGTTCTGTACATTAATTTAACCAAGGTAATTGACCCCAAATGTAACCTCATTACCCATAAACTTATCTAAATTGTTTTAAAAGTATTCACTTTTACTTTGAATTACTTCTGATTGTAGCAATTCCAGTATGCCCTTGCTCTTAGACTATACCAATTCTAGATAATAAATTCCATTTTCCAAATGGAGTTGTTCAGGTGGCTCCTGCCACTAACTCTGCCTTGCTATACTCTAAGCCAAGTTCTGTTCTAAGAGTATTGTCCTCCATTGCTTTAAAAAGCATACATAAATCCCCCCGTACCTTCTGTATTGAAGTGAATATAAATTGAGTGTTTCCAGTCTTTGTTGAGATGACATTTCTTTTAAACCTGTAATAGACCTAGTCAATCTGTCCTGCACTGCTTCAACCCTATTAATATTTTCCTTGCTATAAGGGGACCATAGCTGGACACAGTATTCCAGATAGGGCCTGGCCAGAGCAACATAAAGGGGGAGTATGACTTCACTTGCTCAGCTGGAAATGTGCCTAAAAATGCAATTTAATATTTGGTTTGCTTTTTATACTTGCTCCCTGCAATGTATGCTGAATTTAAGGTCTGGGTATATAGTCACTCCAAGGTCTTTTCGCAGCAAGTTACAGTTAAGGGTTCATTGTTCATATAATACTTTAGCTGTTTATTCCCAGAACCAAGATGCATAACTTTATATTCACTAATATTTAGAGTCAGTTTACTGTGTTCAGTCCAAGCAAAATAAAATCCAACACTTTTTGTAATACAGTGTTACTGTCCATCCATTCACTGCCGCTCTGCCGACAGTCATCAGTGAATTTTACAACCAGATGTTTGGAGAGTCCAATTTAGTGAGGAAATGTATATATTAAAGAGTATGGGACCCAGGACTGATCCCTGTGGCACACCACTATTGACTCCAACCCACTCTGAAAATACGCCATTGATTACCACTCACTGTTGATGTCCCTTCAGCCAATTGGCAACCCAGTGTGTGATGTTAGTACACAACTTGAGCTTCCCTAATATTTTAATTAGTTCCAGATGGGATAGTTTATCAAAAGCTTTGGTGAGGTCCAGGAATATTATATCCACAGGGTTTTTTCTGTCTAGTTCCTTACTAACCTTCTCATAAAATGGCAATAGATTAGTTCAAGCAAGACCTTTCTTTAGTGAATCCATGCTGATAAGAATCTATATAACCAAGTGTCAATAGCTGCTGCTGTTTATAATCTTTAATTATACCCTCAAGTATTATTCCCATTAAAGGTGTCAAAGTAATTGGTCAGAAGTTCTCGGCTTTCCTCTGACCCTTTTTTAGAGGGGCACCACAGTGGCTACCTCCAACCCAGAGGTACAGCTCGAATCCAGGAATGTTGGAATATATGGGTTAAGGGTTGGTATATATATTCAGCTAGTACCTGTAAGACTCTAGGATGCACATCATCTGGTCCTGGTGATTTATTAACAGCTAACCTTTTAAGTCTCTGATGTACATCTATAGTGTTTATAGTAATTTGTCCCGGTATGGATTATAATGTATCCTCAGATGATTTAACAGCATTATTGTTAAACACTGTACACAAATAATTATTTTGCATGCCAGTAGTTTCTTTATTACTGGCTGGTAACCCTAAACTGTTAGTGAATGGGCCAACTGAGTTTGTGGTTCCTCTTAAATTATTTAAATGTGAAAAGAAAGCTTTTTTGTTATCCTTTGTCCTAGATGCAAGATTTATTTCCATTTGTGCTTTAGCTACTAGTGCCCTATATTTCGGAAGTATATGTTGGTTGCTGCATTTCATGCATTTAAGCAATCTGTTTTTTTTTTGTTAATTAACTTTTTGATCGAAGGCTTCATCCAACTTGGGGTTGCTCTATTGGTGGAATATTTCTTTGTACAAGGTATATTCCTAAATACCTCTCCTTAAGTTTTTGAAATCAACAAATCCTATTTCTCCTATAATTGTGTGACCTGTAAATTTGCCTGCCCAGTCCCAGTTAGCCATGTTTTTCTTTATAATAGTAAAATTAGCTTTTCTAAAATTTAATTTTCAGTAATCCCAGTCCCAAACTGTCTGAAATGCCTCAGACCTGGAAGTTAACACACATACGGTCATTATTGCCCACTGGTGCTGAAGTGGTGACATTGGCCATGTTATTTTCTATGTTAGTAAATATAACGTCCAAGATTTTGTCATTTCTAGTGGCACAGGGGACTTTTTGTTCAAGCCCAATCTGAGCTAATATATATAGATAGGAGTTTTCAGTTTTTGTAATTCCACTGTTTGTTATCCAGTTTATATTGGGCAAATTAAAGTCACCGAGAAGAAGGATATTGTCAGAAGGATTAAGATCACCAATATGTTTTAATAATTTGGTATCATTTCTGAAGATATAGAAGGGGGCCTATACACTAAATCCAATTTTATAGAGGTGCCAGACTGAGGATAAATTTTAACCCAAAGAGCCTCTATATCTTCAGTACTGTCAGGAATTTCCTCACATTTAATACTATCATTGATGTAAATGGCCAGCCCCCTGCCTTTCCTATATTTCCTATTTTTATAAAACAAGTTATATCCTGGTATGTTTCTATTCCATGTGTCATTGCCATTACCCCAAGTCTCTGTGACCAGTGCCAGATGTATATCTTGGGTGTCAAGTAGAAACTTAAATTCATCTAGTTTATTAACCAGGTTTTTAGCATTGATTAGTACTCATTCCATGCCATATCTGTCTGGTTAAGGTGGATTTTAGTGAGGTAGATGCTATCATAGCCTAGTATTCTCCCCCATGTGCCAGTTTAAATGAAATTTTAAAACTTCATTGTTTTTCCTCATTACATGAGTACCAAATGATTCAAGTGTATCCCATCATTTTTAAAACATGCTTTGTTAGAAAATGTAGTTGAATTGTCCATAAACTCAATTTTTTCTTTATGAAAAGTTGCGAATCCATGCATTCAAGGTTAGAATTGTTTTTTTTTAATCTGAGTGACTCCCCAAGGTGGGTAAAACTCCAGAGATTATCTCCCCTTCTCTCTGTTGCACCTCTGTTAATGATGTTAGTATAATTGGCTTGTATATCAGCACAGTTGTTGGTAGGTAGGTCGTTGGTACCTTCATGAAGGAGTACAACAGGTTTAGTAGTGTTTTCTAATAGGCTGTCCAAAAGTTCTAAGATGTCCCTAACACGGGCCCCTGGGAGTACACTCACTGTTGTGTGGGCTTTTCTTCCATTACAAACAGCAGAATATACCCCTCTAAGAACAGAATCCCCAATTACCACTATATCCCTATCAGTGGGCAATGGGCAAATAGGAGATTTAATGACAGGTGCTATAACTGATGGATCAGTACTCAAAGTTAGTATCTTAGTGTTGGTGCAGTGATGTTAACAGAGACCCTTGTTCCCTAGTATCTTCAATTAATGCTTCAAATTTATTATGCAGAGGCAAAGGAATTATAGTTTGCTCAGGTTCCACATCATTGGGGAAATGTTAATTCTAGAGTCTTCAGATGCATCATTACTACTGAAGTTAGGCTTAACATCTTTTGTAGTGGAAGATAACAGGTCATAAGTACACAACAAAGCCCCATCTATGAAATTTTGGAGTATATTTATTTGTTGTTGTGTTTCTAATCCATGCCATAATTAGCTATTTCCTCTTGAAAGGTACTGACTAAGGTACATTCATCACAGACAAAGTCTAGGGCAAGCTAACTCTTCTGTGTACATGTTACATTGTACACACATTCTTTTTTAATTTTACCCTTTTACCCTTACCTATGCTACATGATGTAGTAGAGAATATAGCGATTGTTACTGCCACCTGTGTAATGGAAGCTAAAAGTGATTATTACCTTGCAAGCATTTCAAATGTCAGAGGTCTTGTTTCCATCTCCTCTTCCCCAGAGTCCCAGACGAGCTGACACTCACTGATGAGCGTGTCTCTGTGCCTGTCTCTGCGCACGGCCCTGCACATGTTCGCCTCGCTTGCTACACAGGGGCTATTGGAGGAGCAGACACTGGAAGTGGCATCTGCAGCACTCGAACAGGCACCTGTAACAAACGTGATGATTTAAACCAAATGTGCACTCAGTATAACACCACAAGCTCATCTCATGCAAGGGGTCTTTTTAGTCTCACTGAATTATATTTTAAAACCAGAAAAATTTGCACTAACAAGTGCAGAGTGTCTGAGGACCCAATATATCCCACATTGCCTCAGGCAACAACCAGTGGTAGTTTTTTAGTCAGGCAGGGTACCCTACCCTTGTTCTTATTAAGGAAAAGAGTTCTTCCCAAACACAGGCTCCCATAGAGTCAAGGGGGCCCTGCCTGGCCTAACTAGCTATGATGGGGGTCACACAAACAGTATGCAACAAGTGGCACTAGTGCACTGATGACTGGCTGGCAGATTTCACACACACAGATCTCTAGTTCTCATAAGTTGCCTTCAGTCTCTATCTCCAAATTCCATCCTGGCTCATCATTCAGTGTTTATGAAGTTCACCTGTCCAAGTCTCCCTCCCATACAGTGTATTCCCCAGTTCCCAGTCCAGTCCCCACCCCAATCCCCAACTCCCTTCCAAGTCCTACACCCATTCCTTGCTGGTAATCCCTACCGAGTTCCTGACTCCCAGTTCACAACTCCCCACCCCAAATTCTCCAAGTTCCCAATCCTTTCTCCTCCTTCTTCTTTTATTTAAAGAAATTCAGCTTTTTTTTTTTTTTTTTTTGAGTGGCATACCGGTAGTGGACTTTCTCACTTGCCAAAGGGCAAAAAACACAAGCAGCAAAAGCTCAGAAGAAAACAATCGATCTGGTGATCTGCAGGGCAAGGAGCAGTCAAGAGAAGTTGCTGTTCCTTCTCTGCTCTCCTGATTCCTTCAGGTAGCTCTGGTAGGATCACATGGGTTGCTAGAGCAGCAACCCAATCAGGTGCCACCTTAGAGAGATGAACAGCTCAGCCATCAAATGAGGGACCAGAATCTTGTCTCTGGTCCCTCCTGTGGTTCCTCCTGCTCTGGCACTTCTTATACTGCAGTTCCTACCGTAGAGAGCCATCTAAACCGATTCAAAAGAGCCGTAAGTGTTCAGAACTATTCTTTCGAACACATCAGCATGTTCTGGTCATTTTGTATTTTGATCTAACCAGTTCACCATCCCTTATTTAAACTGTCAGGACATGACAGCTGATAAAAAGAGAGAAATATTTTGTTTAGTAATAAAGAGATGAAGATTTCAAAGAGAGACTCTCAGAAGTAAGACTTTGCTTGAACTGCCTGTTTGAAGATCTGGCCTGTGTAATTTATTTTTATTTTATTGTTACTGATAATAAAATGCTACTTGTACATTTTATAACTTCTCCTGCTCTACCCATGCTTTACTGACCTGTGCCTCTATGGCAGTTGGTGTCAATCGTGGATTTACGCCAGCATACCTATGTCAGTATAGTGTCAGGTTGGTGAGAAAAGATCCCCATGCCATAACCTGGCTGGCTTACTATTCTCAGTACTTTCCAGGTAGGTCACCAAGTTTTCTTTAACTAGTGTCTTCATTAGTTTACCTACCATATCCTGTGATATGGGCAAAGCAATTTAAGTGAGTCAATTTGGCAAAGTCAAAACAGTGAGTGTAAAAGCACTATGTAGACTTAAAAGCACATAGTAAGTACAGTGATGGGTCCTATGCATGAAAGTTATGCGGCCTGCGCAGCCACACACAGAGGCAGTGTGCAAGTGCTCTGATGCAAACTTGTGCACACCACCCAAAGGAGGCATGCATGACAGGCTTATAGTGTGCACACATCCATAAGCATGTGCTGGTATGCAAGCACCCTGCAGGTGCATTTCACCAGGGTGGGGCGGCATAGCAGCATGCTTATGCAGGCCATATGTGCATGCAAAATGGTAAATATGACAGAATGCCCTGGAAGCACCATCATGTATGGTACATTGTGTACACGGTGGTGTAGGGTAGCACAAAGCAGCTGGAGGATGCCAGCATGGGTGTGCAGACATCGGCAGACCACCACCACGGGACCGATGGGACCTCACACATGATGCGGTAGCATACAGCTGTGGGACAACAGTGGTCACATGTGGCCATGTAACACCACAGCTGTACGGCCATGCTGCATGGTGGGCACACTGCACAGTGGGCAGATGATGCAGCCAAACTTTGATGGAGCGGAAACACACAAACTACCACAGGGCAGGATATGCAGGGGCAATGGCACACACACCAGTGAAACATGCAGATGACCTGTTGCCCAAGCTGCATGGCCACACCAGCATGACACTGCCCGGTGGATGGCAGCATGCGGGCCCATGTCCATGACAGCCAGAGCAAGCAACCGACAAGGCTATGCCGATGACAGGCACCCCCCCCAAGAGACAGTGACCACACAGAAGTATGCAAAACAACATTTATTGCCAGAGGTGTACAACACAATACAGGCTGGAACAACATCAGTCACCTGTCCCCACAACACACCCACCAGGAGACACATGGCCCCCCAACAAACCCCCTCAGGGCCACCCACACACCCTGCAGCACCCATTGTACACACCTGTGCACACCCACCCACACCCCCCACTAGCAGACATCCCAACAACTGATATCAAATGCTGTACAGCCCCCACCCCCAGTTCCAGCAGCCCAGTGCTGCAACAATCCCCACACAACCCTCAATGCCAGCCTCAGGCTGCAGAGTCTGGCCCCAGTAGAGGGCAATAAGGCATCACGTGGTAGACACAGGTCCCAGCAAATTGAAACACATGGCAAAGTCCAGTGGATGTGGCAGCGGCCACCACTGTCAGCTGGTCATGATGCCAGTGATGACCTACTGGCACTACTCCTGTCTTGTGAACACCGATGATGGCCCCTCCACCATCCCCTGCAATGGGCCAGGCCTTGTTAGGGTGGATCTCCTGCTGACACTCCTCCACATCCCGGATGTCTCTCAGTCACCTGCACAGGTGGGTGGCAGCCCCAGTTCCAGAGCATGATTCACCTCACTGGGCCCCTGTACCACTTCAAGAGAAAGGAGGACACATAAGTATCGTTAGCAACAGACACACACAGGCCACATGCCCCATAACCCATGGGCCACCATACTCACTGATGAGGAGACATATATCTCCCATGCCTGATAGTCTTTGTCTTCATAGAAGAGGTCCTCCAGCACCCTTCAAGTAGAGGTACCCAGGTAGCCAGTCCTGATACTGCATGCGCCTTGCTGGCATTGACGATACATAAACCTTCACACCATCTGGCTGCTCCAAGAGTGTCGGCTTCAGGTGGCCTGGCACACCACAATGGTCCTGTGGAGCACAAACGACAGTAGTCAGTACACTATACACCTGCACAGCTACCAGAGACCCAGGACCCACTGCCCAGCCAACCCACATACCCATACTCACCTTCTCAAAGGCCTTGATGACCCACAGGTCACCATGTTCCCAGTTGTCCATGTAGTCCTGCTCGACCACACGGAATAAGTGTCCAGGAACTGTGCCTTGTGTGTCAGCATGATCTGCCATGATTCCATGTCACACATGAGATCACTGCGCATGGTAGGTGCACATCTGCAGTGTGCCCACAGGGCACATGGTGGCAGGGGAATGTCCCCTTAAAGGGACACAGACACGTGACTGGCAGTATATTGGGGACTGCAGCTGCTGTTGCACTGAAGTGCAGGAAGCAGTGGTTGTGAATTGGGATGTGTCCGGGCATACTGCTCCATGTTCACCTACTAGCTGACCTCGCCGAGAGGTGCCACCACTGTGGGCCATGTCCACGTGTGTTCCTCGCATGGCTGGATGCCACTTCATTACAGGACACCCACTGCATTGAGCAGTTCAGGCTATCCTGGCTGGCCATTGCCTAGCTGTGTGATAGCATCCGTGGCAACATCGAACCGCAAACACGGTGGTCACATGCCATGTCCATAGAGATGAAGATGCTATGCCCCCAATTATACTGTGCAGCTATGCTTCTGGGTCATTCTAGTGTGTTTCAGGTGATACTGTTGGTGTGGGGCAGTCCTCTGTGTCCAGGGCTGTGACACAGGTGACTGATGCACTCCTCATGCACCTTGGGGAGCACCACATTCTCAGCAATGCCAGCGAACCTCAGGGTGATGAAGGAGGCTTTCTACAGCATGTATGGTATGCCTAATGATTGCGATGCCATCAATTGTGCATACATTGCCATACTCATGCCACAGAGCCATGAGGAGGAATACAGGAACCGCAAGGGCTATCACAGCATAAATTGCCAGGTGGTATGTGACACCAGGCACATGGTTACAGATGTATGTGCCAAGTACCCAGGCTCAACTCACAATCCTTACATCCTGGATGGCTCTGGTATGGATGTGATGCTACGTGCTGGAAAGCAGGATTGGTGGCTGCTTGGGGAGTTGCAATGACACAGCATGTCACAGGGCACATGTCATAGTTACACTGTCATGCACTGATGGATTCTTCCCCACTGCTGGTGACAGTGGGTATCCACTGCAGACCAAACTCACAACCCCCTTCCATGCCCCTGCCATGTCTGCAGAGGTTGACTACAACATGCACATAAGCGGACCATGGCCATCATAGAGAGGACAATTAGACAGCTGAAGATACAGTTCTGTTGCCTTGATCAAACTGGCAGCAGATTCATGTTGAGTTCCACAAAGGCATGCAAGGCATTCACGGTGTGTGCCATTCTGCACAACATGGTGAAGATGGAGAACATGCTGATGCCTGATGATGCACCTGAAGACCCCACAGATGATGGGGACGATGACATGGCACCTGTCCGCATGCCAGGGACAGCTGTCGGATGCATGGCCCAGCAGGTGCTGGTGGAGGGCACGTTCAGGAGCTGATGCCACAGCATGTGTGCACCCAGTGGGGACTGCCATGGCAGTTGCACCATGCCTTGGCACACCTCCCCACCCCAACACCATGCAATTGTGTGCTGGCACTGTGGCCCACACCCTGCGTGTAGGTGGTGTTGCATGCCAGGGTGGGAGAGGGCCTGGCAGTGCACGATGTTGAGACCTGCCTGAGTGCACCACATATTGGGGTGGGTCGGTATGTGTGTATGTGTGTTTTGGGGGGCTGTGCCACTGTGCCGTGCCTGTTTGGGCACTCTTATGCTTCTGGGTGTGTGGTGTGTGATGTGCGCTGGTGCTTGTGCCCACATCGGGCATGGCCTGCCATGTGGCACTGCATCCGTGTGCTAACCTGTGCCCTTGGCATCTGGTCATGCCTGTAGCCTCAAGGATACACGGCTGCCGAGTCTGCATGCTGGTTGCCTGCATGAGGTGCAACCCTGCCTCTGCGTCCAACAGTGGCACCATCCATTCCACTGCCCTCACTTATGGTACCATCCGCTGGGGCCATGCGAACATCGCAGATCGATGGCCCTTGGCAACACAGTATGCCTGCATCAGCTGTGACTTCACTGGCTGCAGTTCCTCAGTCTCGGTGCACTGCTTATGGCTTTGGCACAGCATGGTGGGGTCTGATGTCCCTCTTCAGTCCACAGTGTGTGGCCTGCTGGTGGCATGTACAGCATGCCTGTATCAGTGCCGCTGACTGTGCGTGTAGCCCTCGTCCACTGCCTTGTGGGGGTGTGCTTTACCTCATGAATACCCCCAATGCCACTGCGCACCGTAGAATTGCCAAGTGTATCTACTGTTGCACTGTGGTCTGCTCCTCCACCACCACAGTGTGAAGCCACTGTGCCTCCAGCCTGTCATGCTCCAGCTGCTGCAGCTGGTGGTAAGGCTCCTCCATGTATGTCTGTGTACTTCCAGCCCTGGTGTGTGTCCTGGTGTGGTCTGGGAGACCCTTGTCACCACTGTCTGTGTGCGGTGCCACAGTGTACAGCTGCTGCGTTGGTCTGGGGGCAACCACCAGTGCCCAGTTCTATGGTGTTCACAGTGCCAGCTCATGTATGGTGCACTGTGACACTTGTTCCCCTATGGGGCGGCTGTGTGTCTGTCCCTGCAACCATGTCACTGCCTGTCCCAGTGTCCTCTTCATGGTGGACAATGGTGCTGTCCTCCTGGGTGGCCATCTCCATTGGGGGACTCCATCACTGCCACTGTACCTGTTGGTGAACATATTACAGGCTAGGCAGGTGCTGGTCAGTCACCCTCCACTGCAACCCCCTGGTGTGTGCATATCTACCTGCATGCTTCTCTCACTGTTGCCCTGCCGTGAGTGTTGCTGATGTCATGGTAGTGGCAGACCTCACCATGGTGGCCACCGCCTGCTCCTGCTGGCACATGTGACACCTGTGGCATGTACGACATGGCTATTAGTGGGCACGTTTCTGGCTGTGCTGTCACTGCCGCATGTATGTGTGACATTCCTGCCTGTCATGCCATCTGCACCTTCCACCTCTCCATGGACAGTGATGTCCATGAGCATCTCTGAAACCCATTGCTCCAGGGGTGTCAGCTGGCTGTCAGTGCAAGGCGACCTACCCCCATAATTCTGCATGCCCTTCCGCCAGCGGTAAGTTTCCACTTGATGGTGGTCCTCAGGTCCCGCCATTTATGTTTTATGGCAGCTATGGTACATGCCTCTGTCCCAGCAGCATTGACTGCAGACTGTATGTCTAGCCACAGTCTGGCCTTGACCTCAGCCAGTGGGGCTGGGGCCTCCGAACCATACAGGCAGCTGTAGTGCTGCTGTATGTCAGCCACCAATATGGCGACCTGCCCACTGGTGAAGTTGTTTGCTCTGGACTAGCGCTCATCCCTTCCGTGTCCACGTCCTCACCCATGTCCACCTCATCCTGCACCCTCCTCGGTCTCCAACACTTGCTGTGCCTCTTGCTCCGCATCCCTTTCCTGGTCTGCCATTACATCCTGTGCATTTCTGTCATGCGGCATTCTCAGCCAGGCAACTGTGCAGGAGTGTTGCACTGCTTTATATGGTGGGGTCAAGGGGGCATTCCAAGTTTTGATTCTCCACCCACTGTGCCTGCGTGTTCCATTGCACGCCACCTTCCACCATGCCTCCTGTGAGTACTGGCCCTTGTGAATGCTGTGTACCTCCATGCCGCTATGTGCCACATAGTTGTGCAGCTCACCTATGCCACATTTTGGCATTTTTTACATGCTTACATGCATACGTCACATTGTGTCTGTAGAAAGTGGTAGTTGTATGCAGTATAGAGAAGTATGTTCATTGGACCAGTCCCTAGCCGGTCCTCTGATGTAGTGGTTAGAGTCACCACCTCTAAGTCTGGTGGATCCGGATTCAGGATTGGCTGTAGAGTTATTCTTTTTTTTTTTGTTTGTTTGGGTGGTAATTTAAGTACTTTTTGTGGGTTTTTGAAGTCCCATTCCTCCGCCTTCCCAACTGTGTTCCTCCCACATGCTGGTTGCCCCCCCAATGTTCTCCTCCTGCCTACTGCTGTCCCCCCATGACTTAGCCCCTTCTGAGTGTCCCCTCTCCCCATTATCAGCCCCCCGGAGTTGATTATAATAGAATAGTGGTACAGGGGCAAAGCCCTCTCAAAGAGGGTGCGGGGCATAGCCCCTCATAAAATATAAGTTCACATCATCCCCCACACTGTATGCAAGCACCGTTGCCGATTGTGGTAGTAATGTAGTGTAGATCGCTGATTTTGGTGTTCTGCATTTTGTAGTTGCTTTTTGTCCGGTGCCATTTTGATGTGCTGTAGTGACATGGAACCTTTACCTACAGTGTAGATAAGAATAACGGGTCTGTAATTTTTTGGATTTTCCCTGTATCCTCCTTGCTGATTGGGCTATGCTCGCTCCTCCAATCTTTTGAAACCACCCAGTACTACAATGAGCTAATGAATAACAATGCCAGGGCTTAATGATTTCTGCCACACATTCCCTAAGTACCCTCGGTGCATGCATTCTAGTCCTGGTGCTTTATCTATTGTCAGGGCAGAAGGCCTTTGATCACTTATTCTATAGCAATTTCCACCTGCCTCATTTCCTGAACCCCCCTTGCTGCTGCCTTAATTCCTCTTTCCAGTAGAGGCCCAATGTGCTTCCCCATGAATACTGAGCAGATTACTCATTTAAAATGGTTACCTTTTTCTCTTTGTCTTCTACTACTCTCCCCCCATAGGCCTGCCAATCCCCCCAAGTCTTTTTTTCCCGATATATCAAAAAAAATTGTTCTCCCTTCCCTTGACCCTGTCTACATTTTGTAGCTCTGTGTCTGCCTCTGTGTCCCTGATCACCATCTTGGCCTCCTTCAGCTTGCTCTGGTACTCCCTCCACTCCTCCTCCCCTTGGTCCTTCTTGTAGTTAGTCAAAGGCTCTTTTGTTTTCCCTCAAGACCTCACTTATCTTCTTAGAGAACCAGATTGGTCTCTTGTGTCTGTTACTCTTGGTGATAATTCTCAAACATGATTTAGTTGCTTTGAGAATGACCCCTTTAATTTTCTCTCCACTTTTCATCCACCCCCTTACCTTTTCCACACCTATCATTTTCCCCCTGATTATTTCCCTCTTCTATTCAAAGTGTGAGTGTCTAAAATCCAGAACCAAAGCTTTTTATGAGGTTTACTTATACCTAGAGTCAGTTCAAACCAAATGGCAGTATGTTCACTTGACCATAATTGTTTCCCATCCTCCAGCTGCCCACCATTTCTCAGTTGCTAAACACAGCATCAAGAATGACAGTTAGCCTTGTGGGTTCCTTGACTAGTTGCACTAGTAGGAAGTCATGCCATATGTGGAGCAAACACTGACTTCTGTGAGTCTTGCTGCTGGGGTATCCCAGTCAATGTTCTGTAGATTAGGATCACGCAGATCCACATCTTCTCCTTTAGTGATCCCCTTCTAATTTCTTCCCTAGCTCCTTATCCTCCTTGACCCCTGTCCCAGCAGTCTATAGACCAATCACATTGGTAAATTTTCCCTGAGGTTGTTGTCAGCTGTACCCAGAGTAACTCCATATTTCCTCTCACTCTTTGATGGACATGTCTTCTGTGGCCTCACTGCCATCCATAACATAGAGGGCTGCTACACCTCCCTTGTTCTCACTCCTATACAAGTTATACCTAAATACCCGCCTGGTCCCATCATTATTCTCAGTGTCCTATGACTCAATAATGGCCACCAGTGCTAACTCTGTATCTGCCACCACCACCTCAAGCTCACTGACTTTATTTTATAGTCTCCTGGCATTAAGGCAGACCACCTGAGGGAAAGCATGTGCACTTCTCAAATAGGACTTTTCAAAATAATCATTTCAAAGAGCTAAAAAACTGTAATGAACTCACTTTGAGCAGAAATCTGCTAGGAATTAGAAAAATAAACAGGTGTAATCTTTTTTTCTTTTGCTCTACAGGGCTCTAGGAACTAGCCACTGTCCTGAAAATCGCTAACACATTGGGTATCACCAGGAGAATCTAATATTGAAAGGTGGAACCAGTCCCCTCCATAACGAAGAGTCTGGAAATACTGCCTCCTTACTCTTGTGCTGAAACTTTGCCCCAGACTACCAAAAGCATCCCCCAGTGGTGTGCCTGAGAACAGCTGAACCACGAGGGACCTTAATTTTTATTCAGGAATTATACTGTAACAGTGAGTACTGTACTGTATGATTGTGTAAGGCATCTTTTTTCTTTGTGCCCTATACCTTGTATTTCATATTGCAAATGGGAAGCATGAGCTGTTTACAAGAATCGGGTATCAACTACTATTGGGGATCCCACAAGTTACTGTGTAACATTATTTTCAATTTAAAACATTTTTAATCTTAGATGGCTTTAATTCTGAAAAATTGCAACATAGTAACTTTGTAATTTAAGGTCAGAAGGGACTCTAGGTCTATCATATCAAAACTGTGTTTACATTATAAGTGAAGGAATGGGAAATTAATACAGAGTTGGGTCTCACATAGCCAGAATATTACCTCATGCAAATCATACACAATATGTGTATGCCAGTGTAGAGCCTGTGTAAACAGTACATCCCAAAGTAATTATAGTGTTCACTGTATACTCATACGCAAATTTTATGAACTGTTGTAAAGCAGAATAATTGCAAGCTACACAATGACTCTACTGTATATCCTAAGATTCAAATTGTGCTAGAATAGCATACCACTTGTTTGGGAGGATGGGTGATCATGAAATGCTATCTGTATGGCATGATAAAGGATATTCTTTCTGGCAGTTATGAATCCATAACTTGTGCTTTACAAAATCATTTGGTTTTAGGATAGTCTTCTAGGGTTTCAGGTGCTCATTGGCACCTACTTGAATACTACAATAAGTGTGGTACTTTTACACATGCCTTTTTAATAACTGGATGTAAACACAGAGGGCTCAATTCTCAAAGAGCCCTTAGATTTACACATGCTGCTGCCAAATGCAGTTTGTGTCAAAGTCAGGTGTGCTAGAGACCCTATGCCAGATTATCTATCAGGCAGGGTCCTGGCATCAAAGTCTTGCAGCTTGCAGCAACCATGGCCATGCACCAGAGGGCGCACTGAAAGGGTTTGCTGCAAGCAGCAGGGTGACCATGTGCCACTCTAGACTCTGGTGGTCTAGCAGTCGCCCTCAACATGCTGTGTCTGCAAATGTATATTAAATCCTTTACCTGGTGGTCTAGCGTTCCCCCTTCCTAATCTCCAATTCTGCACCCTAATGTAACAATTATCACACCCCTTTCTTGTTGGTCTAGTAGTCCACCTCTCTGATCCCCTATTCCTTTCCCTAATGTAACAATCATCATACCCCTTTTCTGGTGGTCTAATGGACTCCCCACAACACCACCCCTGAAGTATTGCCCACCCACCTTCCCCCAATCATGAAACAGAACTGGTCACGAGGTCCAGCCTGCCGTGACTTTCCACAGCTGGCCACTTCGACTGCACTGCTCACTGAGCACGTACTGTATAGTGTATGCACCTACTGATTGACTGTCAGTCAATGAGGTACATTATACAGTATGCACTCAGTGATCGGTTCAGTCAGTGACCAGCCAAAGAAGTGAAAGGTGGGCTGTGACAGTACTGTCTCTGTTTTGGGATGGATGGGTGGGTGAGGGGCAATACCTGTTTGGTGGTGGGGTGGGAGTCCACTAGACCACCAGGAAATGGGTATAATAATTGTTATATTAAGGAGCATAATCGGGATTATGGAAGGGTGCCAATTAGACCGCCAGGAAAAGAGGTATGATAATTACATTAGGGAGCAGAATTAGGATCAGGGTATAGAGTACTAGACCACCGTGAAAGGGATATGATAATTGTTACATTGGGGAGTGGAATTGGGGATCAGGGAGGGGGGCCACTAGAGCACAAGGAATGGTGTATGATAATTGTTACATTTGGCAGTGGAATCGGGCTCATGAAGAGGGGGCCACTAGACCACCATGTTGTTTTTTTTTTATTATATATGATTATGGACACATTGTGGATCTGGAAGGGGGCACTAGACCACCAAGAAAGGTTATTTTAATTATAAAGACTATGTGCGACACCGGGGTTGGGTAGAGGGAACCATGACACATTGCTGCAAATGGATCAACTCTCCCAGAGGAGAATTTTCAAATCACCGTTAGACCAGCCCTGTCTGCTCTAAGGGTATTTAGAATGTCTCCCTCTGGGAGAGTTCTGAGAATCCCATTTTCAGGGATGTGGCAGCTTACATCTGCAACATGCCCCATAATGCCATGTCGTGCCCATTTTTTCGTGCACTTCCGGCACAAGCCCCATTTGGGGCAGGCAGCCTGCAGTCGATGCAGGCTGTCACTGAGAATCACCCCCAGTTCATCATTTGGTGCAAGGGGCACTTTGCACCATTCTTTGAGGAGCAAGCCCCTTACACTGTGTTGAGGGTTTTGAGAATCAAGCCCAGAATATTTAAAATGATCCTTAGGGGTTGTTTTTTAAAAACATTTATTTTCAGAGGAAAACAAACTTTAAAGAAATGCTCTTCCTTTCACCTAAATGTAATGAATACTCACCTTTACTGTGCAACAAGTGTTTCATCCCCAATGCCCCTTTTCTGTGGGATTTTAAAAGGGGCATGATGTCTAGTGTGTAGTCTTTTAAAATTAAGGCCAACATATTGTAGATGTTGTGCATATTTATGGCTGCATAGTAGAGTGATGCAGACATCTTACTGCTACACTGAGAGAGAAAGGGGAGGTAAAAGCAGGTCACTGGATACTTAGACTGTGTCCTTCCACAGTGGAATTGAAGAACATGCAGTCATCTCCATTCACTAAAGTGCTATTCATTTGTGTCTCCTCCTCCCCTCTGCAACATTATTGTTTTTCTCCTGCACTCACTTCCAGTTCACTTCCAGCTCCAGTCTTATGACTTCAGCGCTGAATCAGAGCCCCCTCTCACACTGCTACACTATTTTCTGAAATGTTGGCACAAAATGGTGATCCTGCCACTACACCTACCTCTCCAATTCTTCTTCTTCCCATGATCACCCCTGATCACTAGCCTCCAGGCTACTAATTTGATCCAATTGCAAATACAAAACCCTCCATACAGCACACATCATTTCTTAGACCAGGCATCTGAAGTAATGGCATTCACACATGAACAGTCACTTGCACATGCAGAAGTAGGTATATGTGGCCATCTTAGGCATGGCACAGCATTTGCCCATGTGCAATCACTCACGCATGCACAACTAGGTATAGACGGTCATCTTATGCATGGAAAACTGGCCATCAATATTACCACTAAATAGAGCACACTTAAGAGCAGCCTCAAGAAGCTCACTGCCACTCTTAATGTGTTATTCACTGCAATGACATACTCCCTGGACAGGGGCAGACCATTCCATGATCAAGATATCTTCCAGACCCTCCCTCTCCACATGAGCATTACACTGGCCCTTGCCCTTGATGTGATCTGTGAGCGTCACTTCCAGTAGCCATCCTGCTAAGGACTGGGCCTGATATATGCCACTACCACAGTTCCCACGATGCTCCAGCTCTGATGGCCATGTTACCTGGGACAAAGGCTATCATTCATTTAGGGACTGTAGAATATACCCTATTGCAGCTGTATTGGCTCTGACCAGAGTTTGTTTACAACAGTTTGTGTCATTTTACAGCACGGTAATGTTGCATGTGTCATATGATAATGATGATAAAAGTCTATTTTATACAGGATACAAATTGTTAGGTTATAACCCTTTTCAACAATGTCCTGTGAATTCATACATTCATTTCAAACAATCATCAGTCTCTCTTTGCACATACAATACACAAACATAAACTCCTTTTCTTACCAATACACAATCAGTCTATTGCACATATACCTTTAAAATATTTTGTCTTCTGGCCCCCAGATACAGTACTCTAACTAAAACAAATATGCTTCTTTAACAAATGACTTTTCAGTACTTTTTTAAACTGTGTGGGGCCCTGAACTGTTTTTATTTCTCTGGGCAATTTGTTCCAGCGGATCGCAAGATGGTTCTGTAAGGTAGTATCCCCTATTTTACTCCTGGACCATACATTAGGTATATATAATTCTGAATGTCTTAGGGAAATAAATGGCATTCATGGGGGTACTAATAAAACATACTGTTTTAACAGATGCCTGTTGTAAAGCAGGTTATGACACCAGGTCAACCAATGATATAGATGCTTTAAAGCTGGATTTAACCAACCTAAACTTTCATAAATTGTACAATGATGGGTTCCAAATTTTGCTTCGGTCACAAACCTACCAAGCCTATAGTAGGTCTGGTTTACTTTATTTAAATAGGCCTGGGGAGAATTCATATAAACACTAGACCCATATGTTAGGACAGGAATTAACAGTTGCTTAACCAGCCTTTCCCTTGTTTTAACTGAGAGGCATCCAGACAACCTTCCCAGGGCTCCTAGTCTTTGATTAACCTTACTAACTTGATTACAGATATGTTCAGAGTATTTTAATCTTGGATCTACTACCACCCCTAAATATCTATACAACTCCACATTTATAAGTTGGGTATCATCTATCAGTCTTAATTGTGTGTCAGGAATATCAGACCTTCCAGCTCCCATTGGAAAGATCATATATTGCATTTTCTTGACATTGATTTGCAAAGCAGAGTTAGCAAACCATTCCTCCATGAGTGTCAGGTCTGTCTGAAGCTGCTTTCCCAGCTGATCATATCTATCAGCCGATGACACAAGTACAGTGTCATCGGCATATAGCGGGATCACACCTTTAGATATTGTAGACACCATATCATTAATGTATATGTTGAATAATAGGGGGCCCAGGATTGATCCCTGGGGTATCCCTCTTCCAACATCTACTAGATCTGAAGCTGCTATACCCACAGAGACAAACTGGAGTATATCTGATAGATAGGATTTAAACTAGTGTAGTGGTTCTCCCAAAACACCTACTTTACATAATCTCTCCAACAACCTATAGTGGTCCACAAGATCAAAAGCTTTACTTAGATCCACACGAACACTGCACCAGTCTTCAATCCTGAATCTAGAGATATTGCAACAAGGTTATTGAAATCTACTAGTGCGGTGTTCATGGATCTTCCTTCTCGGAAGCTATGTTGACAGTTGGTCAATAAAATATGTTGTTCTAGGTATTGACTCAACTGCCCATGGACTAATTTTTCCAAAACCTTGTATAAAATAGACAAGAGAGCTATGGGCCTATAGTTTGATGGAATATGTTTGTCCCCTCCCTTATACACTGGAATTACCCTCCCCAGTTTCCGTAAGTCTGGAAAAACAGCGGAATATAGGCTTCAATTAAATAAGTATGTCACCATGGGGGCCAGCAGATCTGCACCTATGTTCAAATATTTTGCATCAATTTTGTCCATTCCCCCCTGCCTTATATACATTAAGATTCCTTAGTTCTTTCTCAACACTGTTAACCCCTATCTTTTTAAACCTGAATCCTGATCTCAGTAGGCTTTCCAATATATTACCAGACCCAGTTTTCACTTTGTCTATCACTTCATCTACTGAAATCTCAGCAGTTTTTAGATCTGATTGTTTAATCAATATATCTGGTAAATTAACAAAATAATGATTGAAAATCTTAGCTACATCTACTTGATTATCCACTAACCTACCAGATTCCAGTAATTTAATTGGTGTATAATCTTTAATAGGACTTTGTATATCCCTGATACATCCCCAGAACTCCTAGGTCCCGCAGCTTTATTTATACGATTTGAATAGGACCTGTTCTTTCCTGATTTATTTCCTTTTACGTTTGTTTCTCCATATTTCCAAGCTATTCCAATCATCTTCCTTTTAGTTTTCCTTTCCTTTTTCCACAACCGTTTCACACCATAAGTCTTTTTTTCAATTTCTCATCTAACCAATCCACATTCCTCCCACTTCTCACTTTTTAACACTTTAGGGCATGCAAGTCAATTATCCCTTGAGTTGATTAGTAAACTCTTTGATTGCTAAATTTAAATCTGGGATTAGCATTATCCTATCCTGTCTGATTTTTACCAGCTCTCTTCTAAATGATAAGGTCCTAAAGCAACTCAGATCTCTGGTCCAGTATGAGTTAGATTGTTTATTATGGGGATCTTAGGTACATCATGCACTTAATTGATAATGGTCTGCTACATTTAAGGGCATTATTTCCAATTGCTCACTTTAATATCTGGAGAAACAAATAATAGGTCAAAATTGTCCCTATAACTCTGTTTTTACTACATCTGGTGGGACTCTGAATTATCTGTTCTAAACCCAAAGGCTCAAAAATCACTTTTAATTGTTGTCCTTTATCTTGTTTCCAACTGGAATTAAAATCGCCCATCAAAACAATTCTTTGATCTTTTATTATATCACTCAATTTGTCTACCAGTATATTAAAAGTCGAATTTTTTGTCCGTGGGGGGGTATAAACTACCTCAACCTTAAGTCTAATAGATTTAATTTCCATTAACAAGCAGTCTACACCCTCAATATTCTCTCATAACAACACAGAACAGGGACCCACTCTATGTTTTGTATACAACATAACACCCTTCCCCTCATAACCCTATCTGTCCTATATAAATCATACCCATGGAGTTGGACCTCTTCATCCTTTATGCCCCTGTGTAACCAGGTCTCAGTAACTGCCAAAAGGTCAGGGTATTCCTCTGTAACCCAGACTCGATACTCATCAATTTTATTCACAATGCTCCTCACAGTTTCATGGATCAAGGATATCCCTTGATCATTTTCAAGGCCTGGGCCAGAATTTGCTTCTATATCTCTACATTGTATTAATAACATAGTAACATGTAAACCACATCCCCCTGAGAGTACCATCAGATTCAATTTTCTCATTAGAGTAAACTATCTTGTAACAAACATTTATTGACACATGCATCATTATAAGACTCCTGATTTATAGTACATCAAAGCAGGTGCGTGCATAAGTCAGACCACCTTTTATGATTGCAAGTGTCAGGTATGCAGTATGATTGGTTCACAAATCTCTGATGCAGCTCTGAAGATCCAACCTATAGGGTTTGCAGTACAATGGAGTTTGCAAAATTGTGTATAATTTCCTTAATAAACAAAGTAGCTCATTAATGAGCACATAAGTCACTTGAAAGTTGGTTCTTCAACAGCAAGCTGGTCTTCAATTACAAAAAAAAAAAAACAACAACACACACCATGATCTTCTCTAGACTCCTACTGAAGTGCAAGTTCCATCCTGTGCCATCCAAAGTGACCAAGGTCAAAACTTGAACAGGTAAAAACCTTTGCATAACTTGGAGTAACTCTGAATGACACTTTGGGCACAATTTTCAAAGATTCTAGAATGATGCAAGAGACTTGCATCAAAAGAGTTTGCACAAGAGGCAACTTGTATCACAACTTGTGTCAAACTCAATTTTCTAAAGCAATCTTCATTAAATCCTGATGCTGCTGCTCAAAGTCCCTTGCACCAGGATTGCACCAATCAACACAGTGCGCCATGTCACAAGTGTGCTTGCACCATGGATGGCTGCAACACCCCCTTTTGGGAATTTTATAATTCCCCATTCTGATGCAGTAGTGCACCACTTAGACCAACTTGAAAGGTGGTCTAAGTAGTATGCACGAGTGGGACAGCATCAGACAGTGGGCTACTGGGGGCATAAGTGGCATGGGAGTGGCTGATGGGGAGTCAGGGAGACAGCAGGGCATCATGGGGAGTAATCTGGTACTCAGTAGAGTATGTGTACATTGTACTATATAGTACAGTATAATCTTTGGTGGCTAGTGGTCCCTCCCCCACCTGAACATCTGCTTGCTGTTTTAAATATAATATCCCAGGTGGCTAGCAGTCCTTCCCCTCACCTGAGCACCTGCCTGTTGTATTAAATATAGAAACATAGAAACATAGACTTTGACGGCAGATAAGGACCACTTGGCCCACCCAGTCTACCCATTTCCATACTTATTGGATAAGCTGCATATTCTAGCTAACCAACAGCCTACTTCGTGCAGACCCTCCCATACCATATCCCCTATATAGTTCAAGTAACTCATTCTCTGATGGTCTAGTGGACCCCCTACTCCCCCACTCCCCCACTCCCCCACCCCATGAGATAATCTCCCACCATCCTGCACTCCCCATCCAAAATTGGAGCCAGCAACCAGCACAGCACTTCTCTCACCACCACAGCTGGCTGTTGACTGATCTTTCAATAGCACACACTGTATATAGTATGCGCACATTGAATGACAGCTGTTTGCTAGAAAAAAGGTGCTCTTGGACCTAACATCCCCTGCTTTAACAAGCTGCTTCCACACCATCTCCAATGAATACAACACCAGGAATATGGCCAGGAATGCCCTTAAGCCTCCTTTTGGCATATTCAGCTGTGAAAGTGGTCTTTTGCTGCAAGAGCTGCTAACTGGTTAAATAAAATGCCTAATACACTGCTGAATTTCATCAAGTTTAATCAGTTTAAGAGGTCATTATAATCTGCTTTTGCAGTCCAATTCAATAGTAACCATTAAACAGTTTTATTCATTTTCTCACTGTACATAATATGTGACTTTTTATACAGCAATCCGTATCGATTTTTTTCAAAGCTGTATGTAATTGTTCTGCCTTAAATGCTTAGAACCTGACTTGACTGCATTTCTTCTGGAACTGTTTATTGTACTTGTGTGCTCATTTCTTATTATATATTTGAAACTCTGCATGAGAGTCATTAGTCAGTATACCCAAGGAGGAGTTATTGGTTCCTTCAAGGGATATACCACTGTTTCAGCCAAACTAAAACAGCAAAACCAACATGTCAACAACCCTGCTTGACATCCACAGTGTAGAATGGGTGTTTGGAGCACTGTGTGGATACAGCGACTGCTGATGTTAGCCTCTCTCCCAGTAAACTGCCACCCCCACCCAGAGTTGATTATATATAAATCTGTGGGGTGCAGGGGGCAAAGCCCCCCATAAACACTCTACATGTGCCCCTGTGTATGGGATGCAATAGTGGTAGGTCGACACAATTGCTGGGTGGTGTTCTCACCATCAACAAATGTGTGTGTCACTTAATGTAATGTCTGACGACAACTTTGTTACTGATGAGACTTGCTGGAACCCCTTCTAGGGTGCCAGACTAAAACATACCAACCAGAGTGAAATGATCACCCTCAGATCTGGTTACTACCTCAGAAATCACAAACATAGGGCCAAGAACCTTTTTCCATAATTATATTGTGAAGTCTAAAGTAAAGGGCTTGGTAACCTGTGAAGTGGGTGCATGAGGAAGGGTGCTGTCCATTACAGTGACTCCTTCCCGGTGTAATCAACTCACTACAATGGAAAGGTAGGGTGACCGGATGAGGGAGTGGGTGAACTAGGTGGCAGGATGTTGATATAAGTACAAACGCGGGGAGATGGGAGTGAACATGATGAGCATGGGCTGGGAGGGGTGGAGTTGCTGTAGAGGGTGGCTCTGCAGTTGCTGGTTTAGCTGCATTGTGGTATCAGGGATTGGCTAGTGGCTGGGGTGGCTGAGGTACTGGGTTCGCGTCTGGGCACTGGTGCGATTTTTTTTATTGCGCCCGGCCCGAACCTTTTATTTTTACTGCTTTCACCCCCCGAACATGTACCTCCCAGGAGTTGAGAATCCTTACGTAGGGAGTTGCGGGGGGTGACCCCCCCACAGAAAGCAGTAAAAATCTGTCCTGGCACCATTGTTCTGGCGTGTCGGGGTTGTCAGAGTGCTGAAAATGTGTTCAACACTCTGACTGAGCGATAACGGTATTTGCCTTTAGGCATTCACCATTATCACATAGACCCAAAGGGATTCACTTTGCCCAAGGGAAGAAAAGTGTGAGATCCCAGACCAGACCACAATCCTTCAAGATCTGTAATAATTTATTTACTAATTTTAGATTTTTGCACACAATGGTAACCTAAGGTTAGAGACTATTTTTCAACAGGGTTCTGGGAGACAGTGAAGGCAGCAGAGACTGTACAAAAAGGTTACTGCATTTACAATGAGACATTAATACAATTTGCATAGCTACAGTACTACAATCATGTTACAACAATAAACTGTTCATTTGGAAAAATACTAACAGTTTAGCCTTGATTGAATTGGTTACTCTTCCTTCTGTTTTCCCTAGTGGTATAGGAAATAAATCTTAGACATCTAGAGCCTCAAAAAATCAGTGGCTTGTTTTCCACATCCTTGCATGTAAATCAGCTGGTAGGAGGACTTTTGTCTGGCTGTTAATTTTCTAAATGAGTATAAAACATTCTAAAGTTGTACCTATATGTCCTCAGAACACAAAAAAATACCTTTAAGGTGATAGTTTTATTGGTTGGTTGGTTGCTTGGTTGGTTGATTTATTGAAATAATTCTACCTGGAAAGGCCTACTGAGCCATCATAGCTTATTTCCAGAGGTGTCCTGGGGAAGAGGGTACATGGGAAGACAATACATCAGCAGTAGTTCAGAACTGAAAACAATGTACAGCTACAGAAACAAAAAAAGGCATAATTTTATATAAGGTATATAAATACATTTCAATTACAATTTACAGTCTTTTCTTTATAAGGTAAATAGCCAAAGCAATAAAACTTGTGAGAGTTGAGCTGGCAACAATTAGAGCAGGCAGTGGAGCACTGCGCACAAATGAGAACAAAATATAGCATGCATATGATATAGCAACAGCTATACAGTGTGTGACCAATGAGAAGCAGCATTACTGTATGTAGACAACAATAGATGCACAGTGGAGAGTGCGAAAGAGAGAGAGAGAGAGAAAGAGAGAGAGAGAGAGAGAGATGAGCCATAGCAGAAAAGTAAGTACAGTGGCACACATGAGGGGTGCCAGTATGGAGAAGGGACTTCAAGAAGGAACAGACGTAACAGAACACATATGGTGAAAGGGAGAACCAAAGAAGAGGGAGCCTGTAGAAGAAGGCTGACTGGCAATGAATTTGGCATGTGAGATGGTCATGGAACAGGAATCTACACAGTGAAAGGAATAAGAGATTGGTTGAGGGCAAGAAAAGAGGGAGGACAGATAACAGGCGAGTGATTAATCCAGAACTTAGTAATGAGGGAGGAGCAATGCGAGAGGTGGCAGCCCTCCAGAGATGGGAAGGACAAGAAGGAGTATGTGAACCAGTGTTGAGTATGCAGTGGGCAGTTTATTGTCAAGTGGTAGAAGACATGAAAAAGGGGATCCAGTCTAGCAAAGGTGGATTTGGGAGCACTTCTATAAACCACATGACCAAACTTGAAGGTCAAAGATCTTATGCATTAGAGTTGTATAAAATGAATCATTCTGCCAGTGGAAAACATAATGGCAATTCTGTTTCAAAATGCTTTTCAGAGTCTTTTGATTAATTCCATGGAATTCTGAAACTGTTTTAATTTAAACCACAGATTAGTTTTCTGCAGTTTATGTAAACAACAGAAAAACGATCTGTGGTCGTAAACTCATGAATTACTACTCCATGACTTGAATAAAAAGCCACAAACTACTTGTGCAATTTTGGCATCTCATTTCCAATGGAATTAGGTAGAATTTCCAATTTCTACAGAGTTCCATTGGAAGAAGAATTCAAAGTTCTTCACAGCTGTAACATACATGCAGGATAACAACTTGATCACCCCCAGTAAGGTTTAATGTTACAGCTATGCATCAAGAGTAAACTTTAGGGAAACTGTAATATTACATTCAAATGTTGTTCTAATTACAATCTCTATTCCCCATACCTCATCCTAACTAATCAGATTTTTTGAGCAGGATTAAACAGCATACAAAAATCCTCTGGGGCAAAATACTTTTCAGATTGAATGCAGGTTTATTGCAATAACAAAATAGGTGGTTCATTTCCTCTGGGGTGTCATACAGACAAGGCACACTGATGAGACCTGGGTAGGATGAAACATGAGTCTTTTTCTTCTGTTTGTACACTTTGCAGGTTGTATGAGAGGTCCTTTGGCACCATGTATTCCTGCTTAAAGTTGATCTAGCCAAAAATGTCATGATTTGCATATATATCCCATGATGCTTTGTATTATGGGGGTATGTGTGATTTTGTATTTCTTTGAAACTTGGCTTCATGGCCAATGCCCTTTGGGGTAACCCTCGCATCACTGCTCTTACACTGAGGTTCTTTGTCTTTTAGATGAAGCTTTTGACTCCTTTTGCACACATTGTTTTGTCATATGTGATAAACTGTTACCTTTAAAAAAAAAGTGAGAGTTTGAGGGGAGATTAATTAATGGATTAAACTCAATTTAATTAAAGAGCAGCTGGTGCCTTCAGGAGAACTTTAACAAAACATAGTATTTACACACACATCTGCTTGTATTTCACATTAGTTCTGTATTCCTCTTCCCAATCATTGTTTTACTAAGGTCATTTGCATGAAAACAGGATCTTGGGCTTTGAAAAATTTATCTATTCCTGTTGCGTTCTCTGTACCTGAGTTCATAATGCACTGCTTGTGACATCACAGTTACTTTCTTGGCAACAGATTATGATGTCATAACAGAGGATTATGACTTAAAGTTGGGACTAAGTTATAGAAGCTGATGGACACTAAAGGAATTTTAAGAAATAAAGATCATATATTCATGCAAATTTCCTCAGTAATAGATAATGAGAAGGAGAAATATACAGTAGATAAATGGAACATAAGTAGTATTTTACCTAATTATTATGTTTTTTTAAGTTTTCTTTGAGGTTTCAGTAGCTTTTCAAATTAGTTAGAGCCAGAAACAAATTATAGACCAAATATGGAAAATCTAAAACTCATGCTCAATTGCAGGATTATAAAAGCTTACATAATAAGTGTAAGTCTGTGATTTGAATGGTTAAGCAATTTTTTTTAAAAGGACATTGATTGAATTCTCTAATGGGAAGATCTAGAAAAGCTGAAACATTTTATATTGAATCTGAAGGTTTTGTGATTAATGATCCCAATAAAGTTGCTCATTTGCATTTTTCCAATTTAGATAAATACAGACCCTCGACATATGCTTCTTCCACTGTACGAGTAGATACACATGCTGTAGGTGATGATAACCTCTACACTAAACTATTGGCTTCAGGTGTACCAAAATGTTATTTTCATTCACTTTCCCCTAATGATGTACATCAGAATATTGCTAAGATGGATCCCAGACCATGCATATGTCTTGACAATATTGATTTTCACATACTCTGAAGAGTCAGTTCTTTGATTGTAATTTTGTTAACAACATTTTTCAATCATTCATTATGCCATTGTGTTTTTCCCACAAAGTGGAAATGTGCTATTGTCAGGCCAATCCATAAATCTGGACCAAGGACAAATGTAAATAATTATCAGACTATTTCTCTTTAGTCCCATTATCTAAAATATTAGAGAAAATAGTTTCAGATAAGATTTCTGAACACCTTGAGAAGTACCATCTTTGGTCTGATTCACAACATGACTTTAGAACTAACCACACACAACACCGAAACTGTCTTGGTGAAGTTCACCAGCCAAACTCATAAAGTCCTTGATGAGGGCAAATACGTAGTTTAGACTTTCGTGGACCTCACTAAGGCATTAGATTTGGTGGATCATAAGGAATTATTAAAGATACTGTCTAAGGTAAATTTTTCTGATTATGTCATTTCATGGTTTGATAATTATCCTCAAGACAGGACACAAAAAACCTTGATTAATGGTTCTTTTTCAAATGAATGTTTAATGAGATGTGGAGTCCCTCAAGGATTTATTCTTGGTCCCCTTTTATTTCTGCATTTTATTAATTCCATTTCTGAAATTTTCAATAGTACTGAATTAATATTATACAAAAATTACACTGTTTTTTCTGTTCTGGCAATGTTATTTCAAATCTTGAGTAAAACCTCCAAAGGATTTTGGCTCATTGCATACTTAGTTTGATACACATAAATTAGTATTCAATTCACTTAAAATAAAACATGTGGTTTTTCAAGCCCTAGAAAAGCTTTTATAACAGATTTTTAACATTTTGATAATACTGGTACCATAATTGAAAAGTATCTGAATTTAAGTAACTCAATTTGATTTTAGACTGCCATTTGTCATTTGAATGGCATATTGTCAATTAATAGATGAATATATCACGTCTACTAGCATTTAATGTTCAAAACCAGGTCAATTCATACACAAAGTTTTCTATTTTCACTTATGGATTACAGCTCCATAATTTCTTCTTTTTCAACAGAAAGAATGCTTAATAAGCTCTAATCCACTTTTCATAATGTTATACTTTTGCAATTGGACTTCCAAGAATGACACATCATTGTGACCTTTACAGGTTTCTTGGTTGTCTTTCTTTAGTTGAAACATTCAACTTTAGATCACTGTTTTTTTACAAAATTCATATGGGTCTTTTACATGATTGTATTGCTAATTTGTTCTCTAAAATATCTAACATTGTCTTTACTTGGTCACAAAGCAGATACTTTTTTCAGGTTCCTTTCTTTCATGCTGCACTGGCACAAATCCAATCAAAGTCATGGCCACCAAACTTTATAACAAATTACCAAATTCCATTTGTCAATCATTCCAGGAGTTCATCTTTTAAGAGATCCCTTAAAAAATTACTTACTCACTAACTCTGTATGCAAGTGTTTTAATTGATTTTTTTATAATAATGTATATCTTATGTATGTTTGTTGCATTATGTTACTTAATTTTGTCTTCTGTATTTTTGTTTATTGTTACTTGACACTTGTGAAAATGGGCAATTTTGCTCACAGGCCTTTCAGTATAAAACAAAAATGAAATGAAATGAAAAGCCAATACACCCCCCCACACACACACACACACACTCAGGTGTTGATCTCTTGAAAAGCATTTTCACAGTCCACAGTCGATCGACCCTCAAAAGGTTAATTGGTCCAGTACTATTTCAATGTTGGTTTCTGTTTGGTCCCAAAATCCTTCGTCTTTTGGGTTGGAGGATGCCCCTGAGTCAAGTTGTTCAATGGCCTCAGCACCAAGAAGTAGTCCTTCATGAATTTCCTATAGTATTCACAGAACCCCAGGAAAGACTGAAGTATTTTTAAATCATTTTGCCTTGGTCAAGCTGTGAAGGATTTCACTTTTGCTGGGTTATTTCTGATTCCCTGCTTTGATACAATGTGCCCAACATATTTGACAGCAGTCTGACAGAACTGACACTTGTCCAGGGAAAGCTTTAGACCATGTTCCTTCAGCCAGTCCAGCACTTTTAGTAGATGAGCTTCTTGTTCTTCCAGTGTCCTCCAAAACATTATGAGTTCATCCTGGTAGTCTAAGACATCTAGGAGATTAATTTCCCTACTACCTTCTGCAGTAAGCACTCAAGAGTTGCTGAGGCACCAGATAACCCTTACAGCATATGCTTAAATTGATAAAAGCCAAGAGGAAAGACAAAGGTGGTATTTTTCGCCTTCCTCAGCCACTCAGTATTTAATAGTATCTACTGCACAAGTCCAGCACAGAGAACCATCTTCCCCTCTGAGGCTGGCCAGGTGTTTTGCACTCAAGGCATGGTGTATTGGTCAGCCAAGGTCTTTGATTAAGAGTGTGATGGTCAATGCACATTCTTATGGCACCAGTGATCAATGAATTAGATCAGGGTGGAGCAGTGGACATGGCTCTACCTAGATTTCTGTAAGACTTCCAACACCATTCCACATAGGATGCTAAAGGTTGAGTAGCTTAGGGGTGGGTCAAAAGGTGGTAAACTGGGTAAGAAATTGGTTAGGGATAGGTGATAGAGGGTGGTAGAAATTGGAGTGCACTCCAGAGGAAGGAAGGGTGACCAGTGAGGTGCCTCAGGCATCAGTGCTGGGAATATCATTATAAGTGACACTTTAGATGAGCTGGAAAGGAAGTCTGTCTCTTTGCTGATGACATCAAAATCTGTGGTAGGGTTGATGCTCAGGGAGTGGAAAGTATGTGTAGAGAACTGAGAAACATTAAGGAGTGGTCAAGGGTATGGCAGCTTAGTTTCAACTCAAAAGAGTGCAAAGTAATGCACTTGGGGCACAGAAACCCAGGGGCAGAGTACCAAATAAGATGAGTAGTACTGATGACCACCAAGTAGGAAAGAGGCCTGGGGATGATCATATCAGATGGCCTAAACATGGTCAGGCAGTCTAATGGGGCAGTTGGGAGAATAGTGGGATATGGGATGCATAGGGAGTGGTATCACCAGAAGAAAGAGGGAGGTGGTATTGCATCTGTATAAATCACTAGTAAACCCACCAAGTGTAATGTGTCCAGTTATGGAGACCACATCTCCAGAATGACATACACAGAGTGGAGGCAGTACAGAGGAGGGACTCAAATGATGCAGAGTCTGCATCAGAAACCCTATGAGGAGAGACTTAAAACCCAAATATGTATACCCTAGAAGACAGGGAAGAGAGAGGGATATGAAAAGACCTTAAATTCTCATGGAGTAAATAAGGTACAGGAGGAAAGTATTAAAAAGGTGACCAAGGATAATGAGTATAAAAAAGCTGGCTGGGGTAGATTCAGGAGAGATGTGAGGAAGCATTTCTTCAAAGAAAGAGTGGTGTATTCCTGGAACAATCTTGCAGCAGAAGGGATGAGGGCAAAAACAGTTGCTGTGTTTAAAAATGCCTAGGATAGGCATAAGAGAATCTTAGGGAAAGGGAAGGGGGTTGGGTGAATGGGCTGGAGATCAAGTAGGATCTGAGGTAATACTATAGGCAGGGAAAAATTGACAGTGTAGATGGGCAAAGTGGTCCTTATTTTCTGGCAAATTCTGTTTCTACATCTTCTTTCTGGTCACCACTATAAGTGAAGCATAGGGTCACCAAAACTCCTTTATGATACCTGCCACCAAGAGTTCTTGCAGGTTTCATCTGACATCTTATATGTTAGCAGGTGACAATCTTCTTGACCTTTCTCTTAAGGGGTGATCATCATGTAGTTATATACAGTGTTCTTCTTCTTTGGCACTAACCACATCCCACTTCTATCATGAGAAGACATTTGACCAGTCAGCCAATTCCCCTTGCAATTGTTTCTTCTAATTGGGTGGAATGGGAGAGAAGCAAAATGGAGAACTTCTTCATCCAATAAAGGAGTCCTCTCCTGATAGAATGGTGTCTACTACATGCCAGCAGTGCACAGGTTGGCTAGTACTGTACCAGAATGCACAGCCAAATCCTTATGTGTTTCATTCTTTAACTTTATGTTGATCCTCTTGACCATTACATAGATAGGTACCAGATAGTACTCCTCACTGAACCATCAGACTGCTCGACAAACCTCTGCCCAGGAACTCTACAATGATAATCTGGTCTGACAAGGATTGATGGCACTTTATGGCTCTTCTGCTAGGTACTTAGCCCCAAGGTGCAAAATCAGTGGCTCATTTCCTTCTTTCTTATGACTCTCATGATCCCCTCAGGCTTGTTGAGGCCTTGGCTTCCTCTCCAGGTAAGCAATACGACAGTGACATAAAAATGGCAACATCTGGTAATTTTCCTCCCTTGCCTTCTGCAGGCACAAGTGGGCCAGGCAGCCAAACATATTGGCATTGTTTCCAATTAGCACGAGTGTCTTGTCTTGTATCTGGGGATCAGGACAAATGAACATCAAGATATCAATCCTTTGAGGGAGTCCAGCAAAAGTCTCCAGTAATTCAATTTGCACAGCAATGTAGCCATTATTGGGGTACATGGCACTGGTCAAACCCCACAGAAAGTCCTTCTAGAGATTGCAAGGGCAGGTGTTTCAGGTATGTCTGGTGAAAGGATCATTAGATAATGATGACCTGTGATCCATTGTCCAATACAGGTTCAGATGGGTATCCTTCAGTGGATATCAGTATGGTCAGATGGGACCCATCAAGCCAGGTGGCAACTTAGAAACAAAGAAACATAGACTTTGACGGCAGATAAGGACCGCTTGGCCCATCTAGTCTGCTCATTTCCCTACCTACAGGGTAGGCCTCAGATCCTAGTTAACCAACAGCCTATTTCTTCCTACCCCGCACAAGAATTGCCTTATGTCTGTCCCATGCATTCTTGAATTCTCCCACAGTTTTAGACCCACAGCCTCCTCAGGAAGGCTGTTCCATGCATCCACTACCTCTCTGTGAAATAATACTTCTCACATTTGCCCCTGAACCGCCTCTCCTTCTATCTTTAAATTGTGTCCCCTTGTTCTTGCAAGTCTCTTTTTCTGAAAGATGCTACCCTCTTGGACTTTGTTGATTCCACTGAGGTACTTAAAAGTTTCTATCATGTCCCACCTCTCCCTTCTTTTCTCAAGGGTATAAATATTAAGCTCCTTTAGTCTCTCCTCATACGGCTTCTCTTGCAGACCCTGCACCATTTTAGTTGCCTTCATCTGGACTGCCTCTATCCTGTCTATGTCCTTGCGGATATGGGGTCTCCAGAACTGGACACAGTACTCCAGATGGGCTCTCACCAACTGTCTGTACAGAGGGATAACAACGTCCTGTTTTCTGCTGCTGATGCCTCTCCCTATGCATCCCAGTATACCCCCATCTCTCCCTACTGCCTTCTCACATTGCTTGCTAACTTTAAGGTCATCTGATATGATTACCCCCAGGTCCCTTTCCTTTTTTGTTGTTGTTACTACCTCTCCCTCCATTGTGTATTCTTCACCTGGGTTCTTGTTTCCTAGGTGCATTATTTTGCACTTCTTTGCATTGAATCCTAGCTGCCATACTTCTGACCATTCCTCCAACCTTGCCAACTCCCTTCTCATCCTTTCCACTCCTCCTTGTGTATCACCCTTGTTGCAGATCTTTGTGTCATCTGGAAAGAGGCATACTTTTCCTTCCAGTCCCTCTGCAATGTCACTTATGAAGACATTAAAAAGGACTGGACCCAATACTGAACCCTGCAGTACCCCACTAGTAACCCCTCTTTCTTCAGAGTGGACTCCATTTACAATTACCTTCTGTGTCCTGTTGTCCAGCCAATGTTTTAGGCTACCACCCTGGGACCCACTCCCAGGCTGGTTAATCTGACTATTAATCTTTGTGTGGGACTGTGTCAAATGCCTTGCTAAGTCTAGGTAGGCCATGTCCACAGCCCTCCCTGGTCTACTACTTTGTTCACCCAGTCAAAGAAATCTATTAGATTCATCTGACATGACCTTCCTGCTGTGAACCCATGCTGCCTTGGGTCCCAGCCCCACTGGCCTCTAGGTACTCAACTATTCTTTCCTTCAGAAGTGACTCCATCACTTTCCCTACCACAGAGCTCAGACTGACAGGTCTGTAGTTTCCTGCCTCTGTCTTGGTCCCAGTTTTGTGAAGGAATCACATCCGCCTTCCTCCAGTCCTCGGGTAACACACCATCCTCCCATGATTTATTAAAAAGAGTAGCCAGTGGTTTCACTAGCTCCCCCCTCAATTCTTTTAGAATTCTGGGGAGAATTCCATCAGGCCCCATTGCTTTGTCCACCTTTAGTTTTAGGAGTTCTTGCAGAACCCTTTCTTCTGTGTAAGGACTGGGATCGACACCCATATCAAGAGTGCTTCTGTTAATTGGATTAGGCACTTCCCCCTCGTCTTTTGTGAATACTGAGCAGAAATATTCATTCAGTATTCCTGCTTTTTTACTGTCCCCCTATGCCCACCCACTGTTCATTCTATTCAGCCTCACTATCCCTCCCTTTGTCTTTCTACGCTCGCTGATATACCTATGAAAGGTTTTATCCCCCTTCTTAACCGAGTTGGCTATCTTTTCCTCAGTTTGGGCCTTTGCTATTCTGACTTCCCTCCCTGCTTCCTTCTGACTTACCTGGTACAGCTCTCTGTCCTGCTCCTTCTGTGTTTCCTTATACTTCCAGAATGCTATCTTTTTCTTCTTGACTTTCACTGCCACCTCTTTTGAGAACCATAGTGGCTTTTTCTTTCATTTGATTTGTTTATTTGATTCACACAAGGCTTGTTGCCTCTGTGATGGCAGTTTTGATGATTCCCATTGTTGCTCCACACCTCCTTCTAGCCTGTTTGCTAGTGCTTTTCTGAGGCACTCTCCATCTTGCCAAAGTCAGCCCTCCTGAAGCCCAGTACCCTCACTTTTGTATGGCTTGACTCTGTAGCTGAGTTTAATGTGAACCACACTGTTTGATGGTCACTTGTTCCCAGATGGCAACCCACTTCAGATCTGAGATCCTCTCACTGCCCCCATTTGAGAGTACGAGGTCTAAGATTGCTCCTCACGAGTGGGTTCCAAACTAGCTGTCTGAGGTCTGCCACTTGTAGGGCATCAAGAATGGCCCTGCTCTTGGATGTGTCTGCAGCAAATGTGCTCCAGTTAACATCTGGCATATTCAGGTCTCCCATCAACAGTATCTCCCCTTTCTTTGCCATTCTAAGAATGCCTTCTATCATATCCTTGTCCATTCCCTTCCCCTGACATGGGGGTCTGTACACAAGCCCTGTGTGGACTGTGGTGCCCTTTCCAGTCTCCAAGATGTCCCGCAGTGCCTCCTCTCCTCCCTGTTTACTCTTTTGTTCAGTTGCTTTTATCTCTTCCTTTACATAGAGAGCTACCTCCCTCTTCTCCCTGCCTGTCTCCCTGTGGTTATGTGCACCCTGGTATGTTAACATCCCAGTCATGGTTCTCTGTGTACCATGTTTCTGTGACTGCTACAATATCCAGGCATCCCTCTTCCATCAAGGCCACCAGCTCAGGGAGCTTGTTGCCCAGACTAAGGGCGTTGGTACTCATTACCCTCCATTTCCTGATGGTCTTACTCCTTTTTGCCCCATCCCTGCCCTTCTTGCCTTTGTCACTTTCTCCATTTACCCCTGCCTTTCTCTCTATCGACACCTCTATGTTGGTGTTTACCGCACTTACTACCGTGATTTTTTTGGGGAACCTAGGATTTTTCTGCTCCTTTCCAGTGCCTCCCCCCTTGGCTAGTTTAAATGCTTACCAATGAAGCATTAAAACCTATCACCTAGGATCCTGGTTCCCCTCCTGGACAGATGCAGCCCATCATGCCAGTATAGACTTGCATCACTCCAGGTGGACCTCCAGTCCCCAATGAAGCCAAATCCCTGAGCTCCACACCAATTTTTCAACCACTGATTGAATCCCATGGTGCAGAACACCCTAGCCTCTCCTACACCATAGATGGGCAGCACCTCCGAGAAGGTTACCGTGCATGCTACTTGTCTAAGGCCCCTCCCCAATTCCACAAACTCTTCCTGCACTTCTCTAATCCCTTTCTTAGCCAGGTAATTTGTCCCTAGGTGGACAATGACATCCAGCTCCCTCCCCTGTGCAGCTGCTCCAGCAATCCTGAGGATTCGCTCTCTGTCCCTCCATGCCATGGCGCCAGGCAGGCACCTTACCTCCCTCTCCTCTTCTCCCAAGTTCTACCTTCCTAACAATGGAGCTCCCCACCAGAGTTGTTTCCTTCCCCTGCGGTATCCCCTGCCACCCTCCTGTGGGTCTCCTTTGTGGAGGTTCCCAGCATCCTCCTTGGTCTCCACTATGGGTGCCCCCATAGAGGAACCACACTTTGCCAGAATGGCATAGGAATTGTGGAGAGGTACAACTGGAGGGATTCACCTCTGTTCCACCACCCTCACCCTCTCTGAGCCTACTGTGGTCCAAGCACTCCTCTTTCTTGGCAACCTCTGAGGCAACGGCAGTGGCACTGGTGGTCCCTGGATGGAAGAGGAGGTCCAACAAATCCTGGTCAACTCAGCCTGGAGATGAGCAACCTCCTCCCTCAGCCCAGAGAGGTGCCTGCAGATGGGACAACACCGCATCCTCCAGAACATCTCCCAGAATACTGCTGCTCCACAGCCACTGCACTGCACCACTCCCATCATGTCTTATTTCTGGCCCCTTAACTTGTTTTGAACAGAGGTAGTAGGATTTTTTTCCATCTTATGGAGCTGTTCTCTCTTGCAATCCCAGGTCACTCTGTTACTATGTTCTGCTGTAATTTCCCTGTGACTGTTGTTGGCTTTTCCATTTCTAGTCCATAAGCTGAGGGTTCTCAGGCCTGCCACATCTACGTACAAAATGCCCATCTTCTCTACAGTGAAAGCAGAACAGTCTATCTCTGGACAGTGTTGAGGGTTGGGGCATGACAAAGGATTCAGTGGGTGTCCACAACCAGGTGACAGGGAGTTGGCTTATGGATGAGGTGCCTACGCCATCTGTAAGGCCTACACACACACTATGAGTTCCTTTAGCTGAATACCAATGCCTGGGTCATACTCTGCTCCAGTAGTTGTCAACATGCAGCTGTAGGAGTATTGTGGGCACCTATAATGAATTGAAATGGCTTGCACTTCTTCCTCCTTTACTTCATCCAGTATCTGTTGGAAGTTCAGATGATCTGCTCTGCATTCTTTCAAACAGAGAGAAATCAATGTCCAGCTGGAATACACAACTTCTCATAAAATCTGGTCCAGTCTCATCTGTGCAGTCTGTGCAGGGGTAATTATTCTGGCTTACACAGTTCTTTGAATCACAGTCTCTACTTGTGTCATGTAATGAGACAACATTTCTCCCTCTTTCTGCATGGTGGATCTCAGTTGGAAAATCAAGTCCTCCCTCTACTCAGCTGCTTTAAATGTACTCTTAAGCATGGCAAGGTGGTCATTTGTGGTGCAGTTCAGCTGAATGGCATGTAGGTAGTGAGTGATGTCCAGAACCATACCTCTCAGGCTCTCCACAATTCTTTTGTATTTCTCATCATCAGAACACTTCCACACTTTCTCCATCAGTGTGGCCTGGCTCATCCAACTTTCATAATCATCTTCCCCAGGATGGGTGGGGTGGCTCCAGAGAACATACATAGTTTTCTGTACTGTTCATAGAACATGCTAAATATGGAGGCCAGTCATCTCCCCGAACCCAGAGTCTGCAGCGTGGTATTGCCTACACTGGTTCTTCTTCTTAGAAGAATGCTCTCACATCTTGAACAATTCATCCCTCAGCTGCCAGAAAGGATTGCAACTTCTGTTCCAATTTGCTTTGCTCTTAAGGGTTCTCAGGGTGAAGGTGCATGGGCTATTATGACCCACAAGGTGGGGTCTACATCAGCAGTGAGATGGTCAGGAACCATTGAGGGATCAACATCCTCATGGCATTTCATCAGAACACATAATGCTCGTTGAGCCAAAGTGCAAAAATCTCCCGAGAACAGTCAGTTTACCCAAACTTTTTATGTTGCCTATGACACTTTCGAGAGAGTCCAAGGGGTTACTTTGTGGATCCCATGCACCAAAATGACTTTTTGGGGTGAATCAAGGTCCTTACAGTTGCAGCAGTCTAGAAATGAGTTGTGATCCATCATGAAGTTGAAAACTGTTGGGGGGGGAACCAAACTCTGTTCCTGCCAAGGGTGAGGTGTTGCAGAAATTCTGTGAACTGTCTATAGGCACTCTCTTTATGCCCATAAGGGAAGTTCATCACACCTCAGAAATATGCCATAAAAATCATTTTAATTCTTAAACAAAGTGCAAGCGATTACATCTCTTTTTCTCTTTGTTATGATTAATCAGTATTTACAAGCAACAGTTTTTTTGTCGACCACTGCTGACCGCTGCTCCTTCTGTTATCCCAACTTTTATTTTACCTGTCTGTTCACAGTGTGGATGTTTTTCAGGCTTAGAGCACTTAGACCAGCTTCCCATTCAGGACTGCTAATATCACCACTTCTATTGCCCACAATACAGTCATCCTAGGAATCAAATGGTGGACAGGCTATGCATCAGCATGCTGTTGGTTCAGAGACCAATGTCTCCATCCTCAGAGCTCTGACAGATGGGTAAAATAAAAGTCAGAATAACAGAAGGAGCAGCAGTCAGCTGTGGTCGAGAAAAAAACTGTTGTTAAAGGACAAGAACAACACCACACTGGGGATTAGGCAATTGAGCCAGGAAAAACTGAGAAAAAATGAAAATGGACAGTTGTCAGTGAAAAACGGATAAAGAGACTTTTAAACCTTGTGGTTTGTACAATTGCTTATAAATACTGGTTTACCATAAAAAAGAAAAAAGCTGTAATCACTTTCACTGTGTTTTGGAATTAAAAGAATTTTATTGCCAATTTCTGAGGTGTGGTGAAGTTCCCTAATAGGTATAAAGAGAGTACCGATAGACAGTTCACAGAATAGTGGGCACAAACTTTGTACTTTCCCTGCTATTTGGCACCTCATACCTCTTTGCTTTAAGTAAGGAGAATTGAGCTTAATCAGGTTTTCCACTTCCTTCAAAGTGTTGAAGAAATGTTCCAGATATCCCAATGGTGTCTTCAAATGTATAACCTTCCCCACAGTAAAGTGTGCTGACTAAGTTGCAGATTGTAACAGACAAAGTCTGTTATGCCCTCGGCTGATGGGCACCTGGTTTCTTGGCTAGAAATAGGCTTGGAAAGTGGTGTGGTGCCTCCACCTAAGGGGATCCTTATGACAGAGTGTAGCCAGTGTGTTTCTACACAGGAAATAATTGCAAAACCTCTCTCTGTAAAAGGAAACACAATTCACAATCCCTTCCCAACCTATCACTCAGAGCATGCAAATAAACAACAAAGCAATAATTGTAAAATGCATTAGCTAATTAGTTTATTTTGAATTTAAAGAATGAGAAGGGGAAAAGGAAAGCAAAGGTATAATTAAACAAAGACAGCAGTTTTTATTCAACTCTACCATAAGACATGTCTCAGCACCTCTCCCCCCATAGGTACACCAGTTTACCCTGCAGTCTTTCTAGGAGCACCCAATTACAAATTGAGTGTGCATACAGATGCAGAGTTGCAGGCCTGTGAGGCTTAGAACTTGGTGTGATACTGTGTAAATTCAGTTGTTGACTGCAGCTACTGACTGCAAATCACACATTTGGATGGACTGTAAAACGGTTTCTCCTGGCTGAAAATTGTAGCTGTGGGCTTGATTCTAAGGTCGCATAGGAATTCCCAGAAAGTACTAGCCAGCTAGACAAACAATAGGAATGATACATTTTGTGGGTAAAATCCAGTACTCATGACCTTTAGATGACAGGCTGATACTGGATCCATGGATACTTCTCCCCTGCTTAGTCATATGATATCTGGATGCTCTTTTCTGTAGGCTGGATTCAGGTACAGCAGATCTAACACACTCCTGGTGGTAAAGGGTGCAGGTTGTGATGACTGTATATAATGGGAGCTCTGTTCTGTAAACTGGTGCAGCTAACTCAGAATGCTTCTGGTGGAAAGCAGTGTGGGCTGTGATGCTCTGGATGATAATCCTTTTCACCCCACAAAGGGACTTGCCTACACCTACCTCGACAGGCTGGCAGTCACTTGGGACCTCAACTGGTTCAATCCCCTCTCAGGATAAAATCCTAACAGTTACAGGAGGCAGTAGCTCTCCACCTTCCCAGATGCAGAGCAGCTTGAAAGGCAACCCCTGATCTAATTTGGTGGTGGAGCCCAAGTTGGCATCTTAGCTGCATCAATCCCCCTTTTCAGGGGCCTCAGGTCTGTTTGGGGCAAATGTTTTCAGGGTATGAGTGTACACATTGTAATCCTGCCTCTTGCTTTTCAATGCTGTGTCCTTTGGTTGTTTTCCCTTTTTCCCTCCCTTTCTTTCATGTCCTCCTCCCCCTTTTTCCTCTGCTGTCCACCTTCAGCAGTCCATACTTGCAGCCTGCCACTGTGCTTCACCTACCACAGTGGCAACCTGTGTTCCACCTACCACAGAGCCCTCTGTTCCTTCTTTCAGGGTGGGTGGGTGGGTGGGAAAACTCTCAGAGCAATTTAGTGAGCTCCCATTGCTGTACAGCCCCTTATAAGTGGCCCCTTTAGTGCCTCCCCAGGCTCTCTCGGCCACTCTTCTGCTGCCACCTCACTGTTCCCACAACTCCCCTTTCCCCATCCATATCATGACCTCATTAGCTCCTCCCCCTCTGTGACCTGAAGACTTTCTTGGGTCCCACCCCTCCCTCAGCCCCACCTCCGGCTCCCTGAGCTTCCCACTCTTATTGTCCGGTCCTTGTAACAATGGGGTTTGCTCTTTTACATGGGCAACCCTCTTTGTCCCCAGAACCCTTTCAATAAAGACATAGACAACTTAAGTGTGTTTGCTCAGTTTGGCAATAAATTTACTAATTTGTCAAATCATTGTTCACCATACATTTTCATCACATGATACATCTCCCACATTTCCATTTTCCCATCTCTTCCCCATTATATTTATATATAGTATATAAATCTATATTTCTGTTCAACTGATACATTCTATTATTTTTCTTCTTTTTCTTCTGCCCCCCAGAGGTACATCCTGGGTGGGCTCTGCCTCTTCCTCTTATGCTGTCAAGGGGTACGAGCGAACATACTGTACCCCTGCCTTGTGCTTCTCAATGCTGAGTCCTTTGGTTGTTTTCCCTTTTTCCCTCCCTTTCTTTCCAGTCCTCCTCCCCACTTTTTCCACTAGTCCTCCTCCAGCTTGCAATGGACGGTAGACTTCTCCCCTTTGTCTCTCCCCTTTCTCCCTCCCCCCCTTCTAGCAGCCTTTTATCCTCACCTTAACTCCTTCCATTTCTCTGTTGCAGCCAATACTCAATGGCGTTCCCTATCACCGTCTTAAACAAAGCCAAGCCCAACCCTGAGAGGTGTATCCCATCTCCCCTATAAAATTCATCCGCCCATTTTAAAATGCCATGGTGGATGACCATTCCCCCATGCCCTTGATTAGTCTGCCCACCTGCACATTCATGCACTTCCTTGCCCTGTCCATTCCATTATGGCTGTCTGCCTGCCACCACACCTTCGAGGTGTGATCTCGGACCAGGACAATGTAACCTCTAGCCACCACTCCTTTATTATTTTCTGCATCATGTTTTATTTGGTAAATATGTCCAGCCAGGGCCTTGTACCGAGTTGTTGCCTCCCAAATGTATCATCAGTAAGTCTGGCAGCTATGCTCCTTCCTGAGCTCCCTGAGTTCAGGCAACAGTTGTGACCACTTCATTCCTCTCCAACCTTTCCAAAACAATCGGATGATGTCACTATCCAAACACAACTGCTTTTCCCCTTGTCTCCTGGCTGCCCATTTCTCCGACCAGTGTATAAATGAATGCAAGCAGATCCATGCCTCGAGCCTCTGGGACCTCTCTGTATAATTCAAAACACATTGATTAGTCTCTTGTATCTTCCATCTCCCAATTCTTCCCTCCCCCCTTCCCCTCCACTTCTTGTATCTGCTAAGGGAGAGAAAGAAAAACATCATTATTGTGGCAATTTTCGTATGTATTTTTTATAGCAATCCAAAGTCCATCTGCCCCTCTCCATGATCTCTCCAGGCCTGCTGCCTTGCGCTGCCATGGTAGATGCTGCTCCAATCCTAAATGAGTGGGTGGATTATCCCTCCCCTGGTTCTCCTAGGAATCTAAGGCCTTTGTGCAGCACTGCTGTCACCTGGTACCCCGACAGCCTGCCATCCCCATGTATGAACAGCGCTGTACCGCCTACTTTCGGGTGTTCTGCCGCATACATGTGCAGAGCCCCCACTGGGCAGATGCTTGCATTAGGATGCTTTCTTAACCACACCCTACTGCCCTGACTCTGCTGATCAGTCTTTGATCTCCTTAATAGTATGGCAATTACATCTCCATTCATTCAGTGTCTTCCCATTGCATCCCCCATCCTTCTACCTTCCTGCCATGCCCTACCATTCCGCTCACTCCGAAAGCCCCACTATACATGGTAGCGTACAGGGCTTTAAACAGCAATGCTTCACTCCTAGAGCTGCAGACCTGGGGTAATACTCCCATTAACTGCCCCATCAAGGCATCCAATATCAGCTTTCTGGTATCCTGTTTCCTATCCTGGCCCCGCATCCAGCCCTGCATCATTCTCCTGACCAGGTTGCTTTTTATTGGGTCCTCCCATCCTCTCAGGGTACACACCTGCCCTATGGCCACCAGGTACACGCCCATGGTCACATGATCCATGTGTTCGTTCTAGTCTGCTACAATGAATTGGGCTACCTGCTCCCCTGTTACTGCCCCACTTTCCTGCCTGCCATATTGCTCCCAGAATTTTTGAAATGCCCTCCAAGAGGTTTCATAAGCTCTAAGGGTCCTGGGAGCCCAGGAGTTGCAGAACAGTGCTTCAGCTCTCCCAATCCAATCATCCATACATACGTCGGGATGGTAGTCCCCCTGAACTCTGCTCCGGGTGTGATGGTCTGGAACTTGTCCATCTGTAATCTGAAGATGCAATCAGCAATCACATTGTCCACACCATCAATATGTTTAGCCCTGAATGACATGTTCAAGGTCAGACCTAGACATACCATCCTACTTAAGACTCTCATGACCCTGTCTGTCTTTATCCTTTTCTTGTTCAGCACTTCCAAGACTGCCTTATTATTGCTCCAGAAGGTTACTTTTTTGTTCCTGAGCTCACTTCCCCAGACTAGCATCGCGACCCATATGGAAAACAGTTCCAGGAAAGTGATGTCCTTCATCACCCCCGCCCTTACCCAGTCATCTGACCATGCTTCTGCAAACCATTTTCCTTGAAAATAACCCCATGCCAATTCTGCCCACCACAGCTGCAAATCAGTATTGTATAGCCAATCATCTTGTGCCCATTGTACTTTTGAAGGAAATGTTCCCAGATCATCATATCCTCCCTAGTCCCCTTATTAATGTCTACCCAGTGGTGTGGCTGTGTTGCCCCCCTCCTCACATTGCCCATGCTAGATGTCGTGTAAATGCGCGCCCTGGGGTAATGGCTCTACATGCAAAATTTAGGTGTCCCAACAGCTGCTGTGCATGTTGGAGCTGCACCCTCCTGTGGTCCCCAATTTTTCCCAACAATTCCTGCAATCTCTCTTCCTTTTTCTTCAGTAAACGGTACAGCTCCTGTGTCATATCTAATTCCAGCCCTAGGAACTCTATCATTTGGCTGGGCCCTTCTGTCTTATCCTCAGGTAGGGGCACCCCCACTTCTCGGCATAGCACTTTGAAGTCATGCAACATGGCTTCGGTCTCTTTCCTCCCTTCCCCAATAAACAGGAAATCATCTAAGTAGTGCACACTGTCTGGTACCCGTACCTCATCTGGAACACCCACTGCAACCAAGTGCTGAACATCTCAAAAGTGGCGCATGCTATAGAGCATCCCATTGGCATGGCCTTATCTAAATAATACTGCCCGTCCACCTGAAATTCTAGTAGGTCCCGATCCGCTGGCCTAACTGGCAGTAACCAAAATGCAGATTCTATGTCTGTTTTTGCCAACCATGGGTTCTGCTTAGCCCTGATAAGTCGCATTGCATCCTCCAAGGTGGCATATGTGACCCTATTGTCCTCTTCTCCTATCGCATCATTGACTGACTGCCCTTCCGGGTAGGATAGATGATTTATCACCTGGTACTTCCGTGGCTGCTTTTTGGGCACTAAACCCAATGGGGCAATCCGTAGGTTTGGCAATGGGGGGGCCAAATGGCCCTTCTACCCTCACCGCTGCCTCCTCCTGAAATTATTGTACCAACATGGCCTCCTTACCCTGCGTAGACCTGAGGTTCTTTGCCTTCATTGCTTCCCGCTGTCCTCAAAACTGTAAACTAAAACCTGTCCATAATTTTCTGGCTGCCTCCTGATCCTGGTAAACCCCCACTCACCCTTCTACTGCCTCCATTCTTATAGGGTGTCTGGGCCAACTGGACCCCCCACCGCTGGCTCCTCAATTGTCCTGTTGTTTGGTGTGATAACTGTGCTCCCTCCCCTCCCACCACCCGCCCCTGTTGCCCCTCCCCACTGTTGAGCCCTAAAGGAGCCTGGATTGGTCCAAAAGGGTTGTTGGTTCGAGTTATCTGGGTTGTCGGTCCTTTTTTCCCAACTGAACCTGCATTTAGATGCCGGGTGATGCCCCCTGCACTTGGAACAGACGTGCCGGAATTGACAGTTAGGCAATGAGCAAAAGGACCTTTTGTATCCCCAGCAAGCCTTTGTCACTACCCCCCCCATCTGACTCCCTCCACCTCCTTCTCCATTGGGCCTGTGTAGATTTCCAGCCACAGGTCAATCTGCCTGGCATCCCATTTTACATCCCCAAAGGGCACCATTCTTTTCCTTAACTTATCATACCTTAACCAACTGTGACCCTCTTTCTTATAGGCATGCTTAATAATGAGTGAATAGGTGAAGAGAGGGGTGGCTAGCTCTGGTGCTTCTCAATAACTATGGGCCATAAAATAAGTAAAACCCATGGACCAATTGTTCCAAGTTTTACCTTTCCCTGTTTTGTCTTCCTCACCTTTTCTCAACAAAACTACTGCTGCATATATCCTTCTTTTAGAAGCTATCCTTCTCCTCATATTTTTCCATAGTGTCAACATTCACCAGGGTGAATATGTTGACATAGTCCCCTTTCCAAATTTTCTCCTTCACGGCTGTGGGGATGTGATCCACCAGGTGGACACCTGATGCCCTGATCTCCCATCCCTCCATGGGGGTCCTGGTTGACACCCCCGCCCCCATCCATCCCTGCCCATTTGATTTCACTCAATGCCTTCTCCAGCTGCCCCAAGCAATTCTGTCCGATACCTTTGAGCATCTGCTCCACATATTCCATTGACACTGCTTTCCAGTGTCACCACCTGATGCTGTAATGCTGCCTGCAGCATGCCGGGCCTCGGCTGGGGCACTCCTGCTGGCCGGGTATGGGCAGCAAGGCCCTGTGTTGGCAGTGCCAGCTCTGGCAAATGCTTGGAACCATGGGCATAGGAGTATCCAGCACTGGTACTGGGACTGGTTTTGGGCTCATTTCAGGAGTCGGGTCACAGGAGGAGAAGAACCACTAGGCCATTGGCATCGCACAGGTACCATGTTCCTAGGCTCCGCACACCTGTCCTTACTGGTGCCTTTTTCTCCTCTCCTGCCTCCCCCTTGCCTCCCTTCCTCTTGTGCCTTTCTCCCCCATCTGGCTTCTCCACCTCCAGAAGCAGGTACATCACTGCCCGGTAGCATTTTTCCTTGTTAGGTTTGCCTCTCTTTGGTGCCATCCTTCCCTCCTGCTGTACCTGCTAAAAGAAATCAAGACAGTTAACATTTCATACTAGCTTCTAGGCCCGAATCATTCACCAGCTCTGGTATTCCTTCTTGAATCCTCCAGTTATCAACCCCCATGTCCACTTCTTCCAGTGTTCCTGGCCTCTCTGTGTCCAACATGCCCCCAATTGCTCCCCAAAATGCCCCTTTCTTTGCAGCTGCCTACATTTCTCTGTTCCTTCTTTCAGGGTGGGTGGGTGGTAAAACTCTTGGAGCAATTTTGTGAGCTCTCCTTGCTGTGTAGCCCCTTATAAGTGGCCCCTTTAGTGCTTCCCACTGGCTCTGTTGGCTAGTCTTCTGCTGCCACCTCACTGTTCCTACCACTCCCCTTTCCCCACCCCTTTTCATGACCTCATCTGGTCCTCCTCCTCCTCCTCCATGACCTGAAGGCTTTCTTGGGTCCCACCCCTTCCTCTACCCCCCCCCCGGCTCCCTGAGCTTCCAACTCTTATTGTCTGGGCCTTGTGACAATGGGGTCTGCCCTTTTATATGGGTTACCCAATTTATGCTAAATCCCTGGCTGTTAGTGGTTATCAGTTCCTGGGGAAAAGCATGCATACATGTCCTGAGTCAGCTTGCAATACAGAGCTGTTTTGCAGAACTGAGCTCCAAATTGGTGTCAGTTACACAGGAGCAGGATGTACTGATTTAACAAACTGATGTCAGTTTTACAGGGATAGGATGTACTAATTTAGTTGTTTTGAAGAGCTGTACTAAAATGTGTGCTCCAAGTGGAGGAGCAGTTTTTGCACTTTGTGCTATAGGTGGGCGAAAGTCATGTATTCCGCTGTAGTGGAACGTTTGTGAAAGTTCACCAACTTTTGCAGAATTTTCCAAACTTCTGGCTGTTACCCATGAGATGATAAACATGGTCCCAGTTTTCAGTTTAAGGAGCCAAGCAGCTGAATATTGGATTTTTGGAAACTTAAAAATAGAAAAAAGATTCTGTAACAGAAATCATGGAATCAGATTAATCTAGAAAGTAACTGAGTCACCAGTAAGGCTGTGGCATTAGACTCAGCAAAGAATGAGTAGAAACAAGTGATATTTCATAGTTGACAAAACAGCATTTATTTGTAATTAGGTACTGTACTGTATAAGGATTCATTTAAAAGGCAACTCTGTGCCAAAAATAATGGCATGACAATTAAAGCAAGTGTAACAGCCACTTTGTTTATTCCTTGACTTTTCTGAACTGTAAACCCCTTAAGACTCTTTGTGTACAGTGGGTGTTGTGTGTGTCTAGCTCATGGGTAATCAGGGTGGGACGTCTCAAACTGTTGTAGGGACTGCCATTCTGTGGCCTTTAACATTCAGATTGACAAGTCTCTAATTTTTCTTGGCCTGTGTTTGGTGCAAACAGGGCACCTATTTGGTGTAAATGAGGCTGACAGACAAGTTACCCAATCATTGGAGACCCAGTCTCAGAGCTCTGTATAAAGGGTGAACAGCATAGCAAGAGACCGACCTGTTTAGGATCCTGAAACAAGCAGACGTAGTTCCTGTCCACATAGAAACATAGACTTTGACGGCAAATAAGGACTGCTTGGCCCACCCAGTGTGCCCATTTCCCTACATATTTGATAAGCTGCTGATCCTAGTTAACCAACAGCCTACTTCTTCCTATCCCTCACCAGAATTGCCTTCAGTCTGTCCCATCCATTCTTGAATTTCCCCACTGTTTTTGACCCCACAACCTCCTCAGGAAGCCTGTTCCATGTGTCCACCACCCTCTCCATTAAAAAATACCTCCTCACATTGCCCTTGAGCCTTCTCCCCTCTATCTTCAAATTGTACCCCCTTGTTCTTGCACATCTCTATTTCTGAAAGATGCTACCCTCCTGGACTTTGTTGATTCCCTTGAGGTACTTGAAGTTTCTATCATGTCCCCCCCTCCCTCCCTCCCTTCCTCGAGGGTATCCATATTAAGCTCCTTTTGTCTTTCTTCGTATGGCTTCTGGTGCAGACCATACACCATTTTAATTGCCCTCCTCTAGACTGCCTCCATCCTGTCTATGTCCTTGCAGAGACTGAGTCTCCAAAACTGCATGCAGTACTCCAAATGGGGTCTCACCATCTGTCTGTACAGAGGGATAACAACTTCATATCCTAAGTTCAAAATTTCCTGGGGTCTTGTGGCTGGTTTAACAGTGTTCGAGCAGCATATGCATGGAGACCCGTGAAAGAAGATAACTGAAGACCGGTGCATAGCCCTAGGTGAAAGAATACAGACATATACGCAGACTGAAGGAAGAAGCAGTAATTAGCCAAGACCACAGCGTCAATGTCAAAAGAACTGTGAATCTGAGCCTGATCACAGTCAAGATCACTGGAAGATGCAGTCCTACTAGAGCCATTCCAGCTAACTTTTAGTAGAGGAAAGAGTTCTGCTGTATGCAACTGTGAAAGTGTTCTTATTTGCATTACAATTGTGTTTCATTTTAAGGTTACAAATGCCTCATGTTTAGAGGTGGGACAGTCATTTAAGAAATGTCATGGCCTGTGAAGTTAAGAAAGTATAATTGTTGTGCTTTAAGTACTTTAAGTGCCCCAGTACTGGCCAGTCTTTGGAAACATCATTGGGCCTGTGATGTTTCAAGACTGGGGTGCTTGGTGACTGCTGCAAGGGAGGTCACGTTAGTTTTATAAATATAATGTACAGGTACCAGATGGTAGTGGGTAGAAGCCTCCAGTACAGGAGGACTAGGGAAGGTTACAATCTGACTTAAGGGTTGAGAAGTATAGAAATGCACCTAACTAGGCCTATTTAACTGCAGCTTCTGATGATCTGTGCCACTCATCTGGTCAGGCCTGCCTAAATAGCAGTTTACAATACCCCCCCCACACACACACCTATGTTGTACCTAGGGCTGGTCACCTATTGCACTGTAGGTATAACAGCTTTTCAGTTGCAGAGATCTGGAGTTGTAATAAATCTGTGCTGTTCCTACTACTGCATTATCATTGTTGTTTGACCATTGTTCTTTACTGCATTGTGGGGGGTGGGGGTGATACTCTGAAGGGGAGCTGGATAGGAGAGGCTTTCCAGAGGGTTGTACCCCATCACCATTTAAGGCAGTAAGTTCTATTCTCTGGGTGGAGGCACTACATATCATCCACTTATGCACCCCCCCAAGCCCAGTGCACTGATGGGCACTAGAGTGAGGCAGGAAGTATCCCCACCCCGAATCTCTACATACAAGGTTAAGTTAAGCTGAGTATCAATAAAAACAATATCAACACTGACTAAGCTTTTTGCAATACATTTCCTCAGTTTATTGATTTAGTTTCTGTTTTATGAGGAGAATTTAACCCCCAATAATTTGATGACACTAAGGATTTTATGGCCTTCATAAGGGACATGAGTGCAGCAGCAATTACAGGACAGTTGGGTTTGGTTGACAAATAGATTGTTGTGTTGTCTGCATAAAAATGATAAGAGACTATTTAAAGCTGTGAATAATAGGACTCAATGGTAACAAATAAATTGTAAAAGGCAAGGGGAGCAGTATTGTCCCTTAGGGCACACCATAATTAATGGCCCTAGAAGAAGAAGAGTAATTACCAATTTGACAAAGTGTTGCCTCTGTTACAAATATGAATTGAGTCACTAAAGTGCCTATCCAGAAATCCCAGCATACATTAGGCTTCAGTCTTCTGAATAAGCAAGTCATGATCAATATTGTCAAATGCAGAACTAATATTTTACAGTGTCAAGGCTGTAAGAGCTCCATTATCAACATTAAGCAATAAATCATGAATACTTTTAATAATGCAATTAGTAATAAGTGTCAGGCAAATACCTGACTCAAGGGGTTCAAATGTTCACATTTAAGTAGCTCAACCACATTAAAATTGAATTATTCTTTTTATATTAGTCCCTCATCCAAAAATGTTACAGAAAAGATTATGGACTATAGTGCCTTTTAAATGTTTTTTTTTTTTTTAACATGAGAAGCTATATTACACAGACATCCAGAAAATATGGTTGTGTATCAGACCACCAACACATATTAGTGCACATGAAAAATCAGGGGCACAATTTACAGACAATCTGGGTAAGGGCAAGTGGTTGATGTGACCAAGGGCATAGGCAGGCATACTCACTGTACACATTTATGTACCATTTTCTTGAGTGCCTGTCACAAACCATATGCCTGTCTGTTAACATTTTCATTCTAATCTGTAGTATTTGGGTTAGTGTAGGCCAATGAGGAGTGACTATGTTTAAACTTCTGTTGTTCAGGAGACAGATACACGTATAACCTCTTTAGAGATTAGAGGAATCATCTGACAACAATCTGACTTGTTTGAAAGGGGTTACCATTTGGAGAGGATGTGTAAATTTTTTAATGGGGGGGTGTAACTGTTGGAGATTGTATACAAAACAAAAATTTCTGGCTACACCGCTGGATGTGACCATGTGTCCCCTACATTGACTTTTCTGTCCCTCTTGAGCTGTATGTTCAGTTGGGGTAGCAATCTCTTTCTGTGGGGCCATGACCTAGGCCCCTAATTGTTCATAAAAATGGAAAAAATGGATTCAACCCTTGGCATATTTTAGTTTGTATGCTTAATGTAGCATTTTGCACCAGTATATAGTGTAAAAGTCTTCACTACGCATCAATTCTTTTTCACAAAATCACATTCACGTCAATGTTTTATGCAATACCATTTCCCCACTTTAGGCTGATTTATCTCACAAACATGCAAGTTAGTGTCAATTTTTTGTGTACACCACTTTTGCATCACATTTTAATTGCAGAAATACTAGTTTGCACCAAATTTGGAAAAAATGTAAAAATAGTGGATTTTAACAATTAGCCAGTTTTACATTTGCCACTTTTGAAAATGGAAAATCAGTGTCCCTAAATTCTGCACTACAATGCAGGAAAGGGACTAGGCACCAGGCACTGGTCAGAAGAGCCATTTTCCAAAGGCATGGCAGCCCTCAGAAGGGTAGTTATCATTTTCTACATCCCAACAGGGTTACCACCATTTAAAGTAAGGAAGTAATGGGGAACAGCATTACAACCAGACACAACTGTCCAGGATACTGGATGAACTTTGGAGAGAACACAATGAAATGCGGGGCAGTGCCAGGAACTGGACTTAGAGAGGGAGTATCACTTAATCCAAGGGTCCTACCTTTACTGAGAAGCAGATGCACAGTCTACTGAACAACCAGGCAATGTAGCCAATGGGCCTGGCAGTGGACCACTGCATCACCATGACCAAAGTTTACGTGGGCAAGTTAACAAGGGTAGGTATGATTGAAGTTTGACTAGCTTAAGCATGGTATTGTAACATCTGTCTGGTGCAGGGACATACTGCAATCTAGTCAGAACCTCTATTATCTCAATCTACAATTTCCATTGCACTTTTGTTGCAGAGAGGGATTTCTCCTCTTTGTGACTGCTATTGACTTTTGTGTGCAATGCTAACCAGTGACAGCATAACTGGGCACCAGTTTCCACTCATGTTGCATTACCCTTACTCACTGCAAATGGGGCCCCTGATGCATAATTTGTACAGCAACAGTATTTTATATCCAATTTATATTTTATTTATTAAATTCTCTTTCATTGCAACTACACAACAGTCACTGCCAGTGTACTTGCACTGTGTACAAGTCTATTAACACTATGTGTGGTTGATGGCTTGATGGAGGCCTCACACACTTGCTCCCCCCCCCATAAAAAGTCCATTGTTAAATTGTTCAAGGCTAAAGAACATTCATTGGGAGAATCATTCTTAATTCTTAGAGAACCATATAGAGTTGGTCAACTTATCCTCATTTCAGAAACAAAGAAACATAGAAATTGACAGATAAGGACTGTTTGGCCCACCCAGACTATCCCTTCTTTCCTTGCCTATAGTTAGCCCACAGATCCCACTTGATAGCTGGCTGCCTCCCCCCGTTTTCACAACTATAATTCTTTTGTGCCCATTTCATGCATGCTTGAAGCCCACCCCCCACCATACCTCTGCTTGGAATTCCATTCAGGCATCCACCACACTTTCAGTGAAAATGTACTCACATCCCTCCTAAATATCCCCCATTCAAGATTCATTGTATCATTCCCTTGTTGTCTTCTCCTCTGACAAATATCCCCCTCCTGCACCCTGTTCAACTCCATGAGGTATTTGTAGGGCTCTATAATAAGCCCCCCTCCTCTCCTCTCATCTGGAGTGCACATCCTGCTGCACAGGGGCATCACTTAGGGGTAGCTAGGGATTGTGATTAAGACACCCACTGTATAGCATGATTTCTTTGTAAACCCTGTGATATCCCTTGCAACACCTAGAAACCCCTAAAATATGATTTCCCCAGGATTTGTTCAAATCAAATTTGGATTGTTAGGGAGTTTTGCAAGCCCTATGATTCTGCCAAAATTGGGATAGCAACACTTATGATTCTGGTGACATGACACCAGTAAACATGCACATGGCTATGCTGGAAGCTCTGTGTTCTACAGTATGTTGTCTAAAGTCAGGCACAACCTTTTTAGTAGCCGCTATTAGCAAATATTAGTACAGTAGGTGTAAGCCATCATTTTGTACACTTAGGGATAACAAATTAGAGATGGAGCTAACATGAAGATCAGCCTGAAGGGGCTACTTCCAGGAGTTTTAAGTGTTTGCTTTCCTCTGGGGCTGATCAGGTTCTTGATGAAGACAGAAACTAAAATTGAGAGGCATGCTGGAAAGAGGTGCAGCATGCAACAAAACAATTAATGCACTAGAAGGAAGACACTGGGTGTGCATCAATGAAAAACATTGCAAAATAATTGCTGCAAAAAGCTGTATTGTGGTATACAAAAATGGGCAGACAGCACTTAACCCCAGTACTTTGAACCAATGTAGGTTCTTCCTTGGGGGAGAGTGGGCTCTGGTGTAAGACAGCAAATTTAAATACTAGACAGTTAAAGCGGAATTCCACAAAGTGTCATTATAAAGGTACAAATAGCATAATCAGACACTAGAGCTATTATGCTGCAAATTAGACATTGTTTTTTTTTCCAATTGTTTAACCAGGTGAGACACACTAAGCTGAAAGCTTGTCTACAGGTGCAACCTGGGAACACAGGGAAGTTAAGTGACTTGGTCAGGGTCACACAGTATGCAAGTGGGAGCTGTGGCATTCAAACCCAGGAATCCAGATTTGCAGTTCAGAGCCTTAAACCACTGCACTATACTGCCTCCCTTAACAAAATATATAAATAAAGAAAAGAAAAAGGTGAATAATACTTTGGGATACAATTGATAAAAGAGGAGACATATAACCAAGCTGAATAGAGTGCTCTAAACTATTTTGTTTTAATTTAAATAACAGTAAATCCAGAAATCTGGAAGATAGACAAGTCACTACACATGCAGATAAATAATAAAGACTTTAAAGCCAGATAAGTAGAATAGGCTGAGACATGATCCTGAAAAAGAAAAAAAAAGAGGCTCAAAACAGTTTAAAACAGGGCAATCAAAATGTAATAAAAGATAATTAACTATTATATACTCTAAGATGCAAAAGAGGTACAAAGCAGCCCAAATGAAGAGAACTATACAAGGTAAATAAATAGAGCATATTTTCTAATTTACACAGGAATACTATTTACAAAAATTGAATATTTTCATTGAAATCTTGGAGTGATATTACTTCCATACTGAAAATGAAATGACTTTCTCTCTGGAGCAGGATCTTTAAGTGACCACCACCTCTAATTGTTATGGATATATGGACAATACACATAAAATGTTCAGTGGTCGGATCAAAATTGTGGCATATATGTCCATGGCTTCCAACTGGTGTCTCACATTTACCACATGTAATTGAATAAATGTGCAACTGTATCCTTTCTCTAATTGGTCAAATGGTTCAACCAATGTACAGTGGTAGTTACAACAAAGTTGACAGTTACTGCAGTATTTATTATCAACCGCAGATAAAAAATACTGCAGTTTAAAAAAACTGCATTGAATAACATTGTTTTTTTTTCCGCGGTAGTGGTAAATCGACAGTATTTTCTCCCACCGTGTATATAGAAGGACAATCACACCACAGGTCATAGATGATGAAAGTTTTACATGTGGTAAAGTAGTGGATTACATTGTGTTGATTATCAGATGGATTAACATTGATATTCCAAGGGGTCACAAACTGACAGATGTCACAGTTCTCACATTGGTACCTATCAACGGAGCATGAGAGAAGTGCAGTCTCCTGTCTGTCACTAATGAAGTGGCTATGGACTACCTTGTCATGGATATTAGGCCCATTTTGATAAATTGCCCTGGAACAGTCATCTACTACATTTTAAAAGTCAGGGCCTGCCTTGAGCATGTGACAAAACTATTTAATCTCTTCAGCAACTTTAGGGTTGTTGTATTTGAAATCTGTATCGAAGTTGATTTTACCATCATCAGCTGGACATTGAGGTTTTGGTTTCATACAAACCTAGAAATACAGATAATGAAGGCATAAAAAGACCAATGGTCCATCCAGTCTGCCTGTGGTACCCTATATAACTCTGGGACCTATTGTCAATCCAGGGAACCAGCCTTCCCCTTCAACCCCTAACCCCCTCCCACGTTCTGTTGTCCTGAGCAATGACTATACTCTTCACTCTGTCCCAGCCATGCTTGAAACCATTAATGGTTTTAGCACCCTCCACCTTGTCTGGTTCCACAGTTCCACCACCCATTCTGTAAAATAATACATCCTCATATCCCTCCTCAACCTCTCTCTTGTCAGTTTCCATTTGTGCCATGGTGACCTTGAACTCTTACTCAGGCATGTTTCAAAATATATTTTCTAGTTCAGAAAAGAGCAAAACTCCTCACTTCAAAATGCAAGTCAAGATCATAACCCATCTCAACATAATGCCTATGTAGGTCATCTGCTTGTCTGTTGAATGTGATGGGATCTCAACAATGGTGTCACAGACACAAAATGGCCATTTGGTATGGCCTTCTTTAAATGTTTGTGGTGAGCACTTTCAAATCAAAGCAAGTTATTTCCTGAAGTAGATTTGTGAAAAGTCTCCATTATAATCCTACCATTGGTACCAATACTAACTGTCAGACCAAGAATGATGACAGTAGTGGGATGAACATTGTAAGCAGATTTTAGGTTCCATTTGTTATAACTGATAAGGATCATGAGATCATGCAACTTGTCCTATGAGCCTTTCCAAATGCATAGAATGTCATCTCTAAAATGGCCCCAGTATCTGATCCTGCTGCAAAATGTGTTGCAATTAGAGTCGTAGATGGCCACTTCCTCCTACCAACCTAAAACACAGGTTCACGTAAGAGGGGGGCATTGCTGACTCCATTGCAGTACCACAAGGTTGCAAATAGAAACATGAGTTTAGAGAAAAATAGTTGTAATACAGGATCAGATTCGGTGCTTCCATGATAAATTCAGAAGACATTACAATTTCTGTATTAAATAGGTCCATAAAGAAATGGACAGCACTGAGTCCAGATGATGTCTGATGCATGTGTAAAGTGACACGACATCGACTGTAAGTCACACACAATCTGCATCAAAGTTGTTTCAAGAGCATTAAGGACCACCATGGTGTCATGCAGGTAAGACAGTAAACGAACAACCACTGTTTGAAGAAATGAATCACCGAATCTGGCAAGGCTCTCAGTATAAGAACTAATGCCAGACATGATCAGTCTACCAGACGGTTTCTCAGTACTCTTGTGTATCTTTGCCACGGTATAAAAAGTAAGGTCCAAAGGGAAGTCTGGTCTCAAAAAAAAATATGTTCCTGTTCATTAATATAACCTGTATGGAGAGAATGGTTAAGCAAATGATATTTTTTTTTCCCATAAAAACTGGGGTGGTGTCAGAATGAAGTCAGCAATAATTCTTAGCCACAAAAAGCTGTGACAGGGCTTCCTCCAGATATTACTGTTTATCCATTATTACTATCTGTTCACCTTTGTCTGCTGGCTTGATAACAATGGAGGCCAGTTTACAAAGTTCTTGTAAGGCTCATGACTCTTCAGTAGTGAGATTTACAGTATCTTACTGCCATGAATATTATGACTAAAAAGTTTAAACACTTCCAACTCTACCAGTCTCTTGAAGGTTAGTATAGCTGGTGACAACATCTTAGATGGTGTAAACGTCGAACAAGGTTTCAGAATTCTTTGTATTGGCATCAAAATCAATGGTAGACTCATCATCATGTACCCCACTACCATCAATAAGGTCAAGATTTGAATAAAGCCCATTCCAGGTCCCAGCTAGCAGTATGTCAATATGTTCCAAAAGTATTTCTGAGTTATTCAGAAGTACAGCACACTGGTTTAAGGCTCTGGGCTGCAAATCTGGAGATCTGGGTTTGAATCCCACAGCCCTCACTTGCATATAATGTGTGACCCTAAGCAAGTCACTTAACTTCCCTGTGCTCCCGGGTCGCACCTGTAAACAAGCTTTCGGCTTAGTATGCTATTCCTGGTTAAACAACAATTCAGGGTAATAGAAAGGTCAGATGTCTCACTAGGATGCAATACAAGGGTAGGCAACAAAGTTTCACTAGACAGTGGGGACAATGTTGCCATTGCTAGTTCAATGCGTGTAGTAGTGCAATTACTGTACTCACTGCAGTTATAGATATTGATTCCACAGACTGATGTCCCATCTTTCCTGTCGTAGAAAAGGTTTTCTTTTGTTTTAATTTTCAAAAAGCCTTTTGCAGGTTTGCTTGGAGGGCAAAACAATCTTTGGGTGGGGGACATAAGACACTCCCCTAGAAAGATGACTAATTTGTGATAAAGACAATGGGATGCTTGAAATTATTTAAAATTTTCCTTCCTCCAAAGAATGCACTGATGGGATTGTTGCTGTTGTTTGTGATTACTTTTTTTGTTGCCCCCGCTCCCTCTCATAGCTTTGAATTTTTGCTGTTTGTTTTGTTTGTCTGCAGTACTGCTCCTGTTTGGCTGATGTTGTCTGGGACTGATAGTGTCTTTCCCCCTTTAAGAAAGACAGTTTACTAACTGTATCAGATTGATTCTTTTTAACCCTAGTACCAGCCTGGTTATTGTTATTTCTGGTCAGTGCATGACTTCTTGCAGGACTATTCGATCTATAGTTCCAATTTCTTGATTGTCCTTGATGTATGTCTGAGCTTTGCTTACCCACATTGTACACCAGATTAGTGGTAACCTCTGAGTTGTTTCCAATATGTTTGCTTTATTTTCTAGTGTGCTTCTCAATAGTAGTTATTTTGTTAAGCAGTCCTTTGGAAGTTCCTCCAGTTCAGTTGAGTTTTATTCTTTTGGTTCTTGATGGAGACAGAGACTTCACTTCCGGGAGGGTCCCAACAGGATGAAACACATGGCTGTAATTCATCATTCTCAGTCTAAACTATGTACAAGCTGATGCCAAGTTTGCATTCATTGAATGTGCTGATATGCAACAGTTTGGACATGGATGAAGGCTCTCTGAGGGAACTCAGTTTTTCTTTGTCATTTCAACACTTTGATATCATAATGCAACATTTCCATGGAGAGAACACACTGAGCATGCCCAAGTTGTTGGCATGCCACATGACCTGCAGTAGCCAACCAGTCACTCCGGAGCTTGATAACACCATGCACTGCACACATCTCAGTGTCATTTCTGTCTCTCACTGGGGATGGATTTGTGGCAGGAAAGAGCTCATTTTATGTGAAAATGTGTGACTTTTGAACAGAAAACTGTAGGGACTGCTGTAAAGAAGGTTATATGTGCTGCTCTTACATTTTGCAGTTGTCTGCATGATCCACATGTTGACATCAGCTAGATTTCTGGCATCAAATAAGCCCCAGTCTCCAGTGTAGTTTCTAATTATACTAATCCCTCACTTCAGTAGTATCCCACAAAGTTAGCCCGCACTGTTAAAAGAGTGAGTCTTGTCTCTTTAACTCTCTTTCTCTCCCTTAGTGCTAAAGACAGGAGACATCCAGCACATGTTGGAGGGGGACAGGCATGTGGTCAGTGTGCAGTCAATCAGCATTTTGTCAGCAAGTGGTTGGCTGATGTTTTGGAGATTTTGCTACATGCAGGTGAACAGAAAGGAGAACAGGTTCAAAAAGGACAGAAAAGGCAATGCAATGTTGTTTTTAATATTGTTGCTGCAACCAGCTGTTGAAATTGGGGACTGTGTGATGGGGGGTCAGCAGGCGTAACATGGTCTTTGCATCCAGTGGTTGAACTATAGTATCAGTGAAGTCTGAAATCAAAGTGAGTTACAAAAGATTAAAGATTAAAGAGTAGATAGGTCCACCAAAATAAAAGGGAAACTGAGGGAGTTGCAAAAGGTGGTCAGACTTAAACTTGCAGTAAATAAGTAAATATTTGCTGTTATAACATGGGTTCAGAGACACAGTTACACTTGGCTGAAAGGCAACATCTGACTGTGGTTTAAATTCCCTATTTAATTCACAGTTAAGAAATTTAACCCACACTTGCTGTGCTAGATCTAGTTTGTAGAAGGGGGGGGAAGTGCATTACATTGTGGAGGAATCTACTCTGTCTGCTCATCTCTTTTTTGACAACAGCCATTGTTATTTTTCTTGTTAGTGAGCAGTGAAAGACAAGGCCATTCAGGAGTAATGCAAGTAAAGTTTGCATTGTTTCGCTCCCTTGATCTCAGTCAGTGGCTCAATGTCAGATTTCCTGATGGGGAAGCTCTGATTTGCAATGTCCATAAAATAAAAATATCTGATACCATGGGTGGGGAAGATGAAGCTGGCAGCAGTGACCCTGTATGTCCCTGGACACCTCGATTCTGTGGGACAGCAGCAGAGGAAAGTGATCCGCTGTCTCCCCCAAAAGCCTGATAGACACCAACAGCAGCAGATGAAACTGACCTTATATCTCCCCCAAGAGCCCGATACAGAGAGAGAGAGAGATAACAGCATGTAACAGTGAGAAGCAGAACTGAAGTGCAGCATGATGGTGAGTACCATAAAGTAAGAAATGTGGCTTTCCAGTGTATGAACTGACATCCCCCTTCGAATGGTACCCCTCCACCCCCCGCTGCCTGTGTCAGTCAGTCTCCTTGATGTGCAGCAGCTCTCCACAAGCAAGTTCAGCCTCAGTCTAGGGTCGTTCCCTCCACCCATGGAAGCCACAGAAGAAAGAGTAGCCACTGCTATGTACTGTACATGGTCTGCCTTGGAGTGTATCAGTTGAACAGATCCCTGTATTTGTTTTCTCCCCTCCAAGTCAACGTCCTGCACATCCAGCTGTTTGAAATAGCATTCCAAACCCATACCTAAACAAAAACTGCTAGTGCGCTCTCCCCCCTTCCCCATCTTGAATTCCCGATTCCAGACACAGCTGCACAGAGACCAGGAGCAACTGCTGCAAAAGTCAGACCCACTCCACTTACAAGATGCCAGAGAGGGACAGTGAAACAGGCAGCCAGAGCGAGAGACAGAGTGTAGGAGAAATGGACAGTGACAGGCAGACATCAGAGAAACAGTGAGAGAAGGATGAACATTGTGGTGACCAGCCATCCCCAGATGCAGCCCAGACTGCAGATGCAGCATAACAGCTCCACTTACAAGATGCCACAGGAAGGCGAGGATAGTGAGAGAGAGAGCAACATTTAGCAGGTAGTGGCTCAGTGATGCACAGTGGCACAGTGAAATGGCATGGAAGGTCTGGCACCATGTACAAAGTACTGCAGTGCTCTCTCTCTCTCTCTCTCTCTCTCTCTTTGTGTGAACATGTGTCTGTGGCATAGTCTCAGGTTTTTCTCCCACAGTGGTAGCTCCAACAGTGAGTTGTGGAGTGAGGGAGACAGGCACTGACAGGGAGACTGCGGAGTAAAGAGCTGCATTGTCCCATGTGTCTGTGCGTGTGTCTGCACAGTATGTGTACTTGCACATCTTGTACTGACAGCTTCGAGGAACTATGCACACTGTAGCTACTGTTGAGTAAACTGTCAGTTTAAACCACAGTTAGAAGCTGTCCCATGGCCAGTGACTCTCAGTGTTGCAGAGCTTCATACAATTGCAGTCTACAGTGCTGTGGCTTCCATATACAATGTGGTACCTTGTAATGAATAAGAAATGCCACAGAAATGTGTGAGCTGAGATTGTGAGAGTTGCATAAGCATAAAAACGAACCGAATGAATGTTTTCCAAGGGACTACTTTACAAGGTAGAAGGATAACATCCCTTTTAAGCCATTAAAACAGGGAAGCAGCTGGTTTTCAGGGCTTCTACAGTATGGCCAATGTAACTCAAGATCTTCCACGGACTGGTCTCTTGCAGTAGGTAGTACTTCTGGGTATCCAGCAAAGGTCATCTTGGTGCATGGCAGCTCTTCTAGCAGTTTTTCAGCAGGGACCGCCCACACATGACATCATCTTCCTGTTTCCTATATAAGTGTGGGCAGTCCCTGGTATCCTCAGTTCATTTTCCCACTGTCTTCAGCTCGTGCAGCAGCTAGTGCAACTATTGTGTAGTAGTCATCGACGAGAAATTTGGAACTAAATGAATGTCTACAGATTCTTCAACCAAACAAGCTTTATTTTGTTCCTGCCGTTGAGGTGGGAAGATATACCGCTTTGACAATCACACACTCTGTGTAAGGTGTCTGGGACCCACACATGACACCAATTTCTGCAGCTTATGTCAGGACTTGAATCAAGCAACTCATCGACGATGGTTGAAATGCAAAGACTTTTGATGGAGCAGAAAATCTCTCTCTCTTGGAGAACCAGGAGGCTGATACCAAGACCTCCCCCTTTACTGGTTCTCATTCCAGGCAGAAAAAAGAGAAGGAGAAACCCTCCTCACACTCCCTGCATCAATGTCTGTCGACTGACACCGTTTCTGGTGTCCCTCCATCAATGGGGGTGTCCTTCAAACACTTCCTCATCAACGAGGGCTCATACCCTCTCATCAAAAGAACTATCCAGAACTTTAAATGCAGTTCAGCTAGTAACTGCTCTGTCAATGGAGGCTTATACCCGCTTATTAATGATGCTTTCCAGTGCTTTGCATGCAACAAAATATGCTGCTGCTCCGTCAATGGGGGCTCCTCTGCTGTTCAAGGTGTCTGACAATTTAAGTGAAAACAACTCTTTTTCCCCTGAGGGCCCATCGATGAGACCCCGCATTCCTCAGGGAAAACCTATGGCTTATGCCTTATTGACTGCCCCTCTACCTACTCAGGTGGCTTCTCACAGGGGTCAAGCGGGCCGAGATTATGACCATGGTCTTTACCACCCAGGGGCAAGACCTTCTCATGCCACCCATCCCATTACCTCTATAATCCCTCTTGTTTCTCATCATGCCCCCTTTCTCACCCCCCTCCTTCCCAGGAAAGGGACTTCACCAATGTAGTCTGACAGATCTTGCATGCCATGCGGCATTCTCAGCCCTCTGAAGGGCTGCACGATCCTACCCGATCTCTTCCCCCTTCTCCGCCTAAAAGATTCCATAGTGACAGAGATACCATGCCACTCTGTTCCCTTCCTCCTTTCATAGAGGACTATTTGTCAGATGACAAAACTTGCCTACTGATTTCACAGGTGATCTTGAGGATGAAGAGTTTCAAGATTTGGATTTCCCTACTCCTGAATCCCCCTATTCTGAAATCTCTTCTCTGGATGAGGATCTGCCTCTGCCTTCTTTTTTTTTTTTCAACCAGGAGAGACACACTAAGCTGAACACTTGTTTACAGGTTTGACCAGGGAGCACAATAAAGTTAAGTGACTTGCTTAGGGTCACACAGTATGCAAGTGGGGGCTGTGGGATTCAAACCTAGGTCTCCAGTTTGCAGCTCAGAGCCTTAAACCACTGTGTTGTAATGCCTCCAATCCTTCTGCAGCCTCTCCCCAGATGACCTGTCATTTAATGAAATGCTGGTTCAAATTCAAAAGGTCATGGGATTCTCCTCTATTGAAAATGGCAAGCAACATAAGGACATGCAGAATACCTTGTGTTACCTGAGGAGCCTGTTTTAGTGGTTCCCCCACTAATACCAACCTACCAGAATGCCATGCTGGCTGCTTGGCATCAGCCTTCAGCTGTTACAGCTGTTCCTTGCAAAGCAGATTGTCTACAGTATATCAGGCTCATCTGGACCACCCCTTTCTGTCTAGTATTCCAGAGGCAGATTATGTGGTTATTACTGTCACTCATGACCATACCAACAAGCATTTGTCAATGAGGAATGTTGTCTTGCTGGTGTAGGCATTGGTAGTGCAGGAGTTAAGAGAGATGGATAATAGGGATAGCAGTGAAGTATTGAACCGACTTCGACCCCTCCCCACCCTGCAGAGAGTGACAGGCATTGGGTTGTGAGTTTGGTTTGCTGGCCATAACGCTAATCCTGTTTCACCTCACCCTACCCTGCAAAGTCTGACAAGCGTTGCGTTGTGCCTTGGGGTTGTCTGGCCTTATGCTCACCCCATTTCATAAGTATGTACATTGAGATGGGCGCAGCAGAGGAGAATGGGTTGAACTTTGGGGCAGAAGAATCCAAGGCACACCTTGATGCCTCTCAGTGGCTGCAGGGTGGGGGTGGAGGACCAATGGCATGAGCAGTATAGCAGACAATCTAAAGACACACCCCTGATACCTGTTAGCATGTACAGGGTGGGACGTAATGGATGGAAACCATAACGCCCTGGGTGTGTGTTGGTATTTGCACTCCAAATTTTAAAACATGGCCTTTTTGTGATCCCACTTCAAGAAAGTATTTGGGACCTCTGCTCATGAACAGTGTCCCTGTGATTTAGTTAATCTGTCTTGAACATTGATTTCCCACAGTGACCACGCCATTCTGCACCACATTAAAATGTCAGCTGCACCATTGATAAGGAGCTGTGGAGAGATGGCAAAGTTGAAAATCTAGAGTGAAAATATTAAACATTCTTGAAGTTACGAGTGTGTGTGAAAACTGAACATCGCATGCTCATAACACTGTCATTTAGTGGAATTATTTCACCAAATTTTGGGATCTCTGTTCTTGAACAGTGGCACTATAATTATCTTAATCTGCCCTGAACGTTGATTTCCCCAAGCAACCGCGCGATTATGTGCCACATGTATGAAACTACATTTCGGGCAGGATGAGACAAATGACAGCTGTACTGTTCATAAGAAGTTGTGCAAAAATGACAATGTCGAAAATCTGGAGTGAAAATATTAGATACTTGAAGTTATGACTGTGCATGGACACTGCACAACGCACGCTTGTAACATAGTCACTTTATGGAATTTTTTCACCAAATTTTCAATGTAGGCATTTTGGGACCTCTGCTCATGAACAATGTTACTGTGATTTTCTTGCTCTGTTCTGAACATTGTTTTCCTACAGCGACTGTGCTGCTGTGTGCCGGATTCGCGAAAACACAGTTCAGCCAGGATGTGAAAAATGACAGCTGTACTGTTCATAAGGACGTGTGAAAAAATGGCAATGGTGAAAATCTGGAGTAAAAATATTAAAAATGATCAAAGTTATGACTGTGCGTGGAAACTGCACAATGCACGCTCTTAACACAGTCATTTTATTGACGTTTGTCACCTAGTTTTCAGCATAAGCATTTTAGGACCTCTGCTCATGAACAGTGGCACTGTGATTTTCTTAATCTGTCCCGAACACTGATTTCCAACAGTGACCACGTTATTCTGCGCTGGAAGTGCGAAAACACGTTTCGGACAGGATGTGAAAAATGACAGCTGTACTGTTCACACGGAGGTGTGAAAAAATGCCAAATGTTGAAAATCTGGAGTGAAAATATTACAAAGTTGCAAAGTTACAAGCGTGCGTGGAAACTGCGCAATGCACACTCGTAAAACAGTAATTATTTTATTTCTTTCATGAAATCTGCAACTAGACTTTTTGAGAGCCACTTCATGAACAGTGGCACTATTGTTTTGTTAATCAGTCCCGAAAGGTGATTTCGCACAGTTACTGCAAAATCACCTTTCAGGACTGAATAACTCCATGACCATGATTGAATACATGAGGAGGGGTCCCAATAACCCCATGTTGAAAATTTGTTGCCAAAATTCCCCAAAATGCCTGAGATATGCACCAAAGTTGAAAAAATCCTATTTATGACATTATACAGCTTACCGGCATTTCTTCAGTTTGCGGTTGGCTTTGAAGAGTGCAGACATGTTCCCGGTCCACTGAAGATCTTTGCGACAGGCTCCAGAGGTAAGTATAGGGTGAGGGAGAGGTGTGGGGAAGTGGGGTACACAGTGGATGGGCACAGGTTGGGAGAGGGGGCCGCAGACAATGAGGGACCATTTTCTACTTTACAGGGTTAAAAAAATAATACTAAACATTGTGGGAAGGTTTTTTCTCTTTTAACAGGTACTTTTGACATGCTAGGGTGGGCTCCGAGCATGCCACCTGCATGTTTTGGGTTGGGGAACAGGAGCCGATGGGGATTGGGCATCCCATCAGCATATAAAAGGTGTTGGGAGGGATGATGCTGAGGGGGATTGGGCACCCTCATCGACAAACAACCGGCACGGGACATGATTCCGACATGGACTGAGCACCCTTTCAGCAAATTAACTCAGGAGGGGGGCATGATGTTGATGCCGACAGGGAGATTGTGCACCCCCGACGTTGTCTTTTCTGGGGACTGTGCAAGGTGAACAGCATAGCCACCATGTCTGATTGAAATGTTACACCAGGAATGGCACAACCTGCAATGAGGTGGAGCTCCCTCATTGCAGAGGCTAAAACGTTTTAAGTTGGTGGCACACTTTTGCACTGCTGTCATAGACAGCATGCAATCTAATTCATGCCATGGAGCCCAGCCCCAAAAAGCAATGGCAACTCTGGCCAAAACACGACCACACCTCCAAAACCTGCTATTCTAAAGTTTATCACAATATGTTTCTTGCACATGAGCAAGTCAACATAAAAAAAACAAGCACATGAGCTCCTTACCCCTGATAAAGAATCCTGCAGAATTGACTATTTGGGGAAAAAGGTCTTTTCCTCAGGTGCTATGAACATCAGAATCTTGAACTATATGAGTCATATGATTAAATATCAGCATACCCTGGGGTCATCTGCCATTGAGCTTATCAATAAACTCCCTCCCTCACAGGACAGGGATAAATTATTGGCTAGAGTGACAACTAGTAATTCTGTCTCCCATCACCTTCTCAGGTCAGGATATGATGCCATCGATACTTCAGCCCGACTATCAACCACTGGTATCACTCTGCGTCACCATGCCTGGCTGCGTGTTTCAGGCTTTGCACCTGATAACTACATAAAGTAGTTAATGACCCCTTTAATGGGTCCAAGCTGTTTGGGCCAGGTACTCAAACTTTACTGGATGACTTACAGGCATCAGGTTAGAACCCTCCGTATGGTCCATGGCATGTATCATACTCCAGCTACAACCTATCGTACTCAACACATCTCTTATTCCAAAAGAGGTGGAAGATACAGAAGTAATAACAAAGGTGGCTTCAGAGGTCATGCTCAATCCAACAAAGGTAACACCTCTACCACCTGGGGTGCCTGCTCTCACTCTTCAGGTGGAGCTGCGTAGCCCGCCACCCAGTGACCCACTAAGGCTTTCCCCCCACCTCCTTGACTAGGCCTCGGAGGCTGTGGGGGTCATTTTGCTATCCATCTGGAGGCCTGGCAAATGATCACTTCTGACAGTCGGGTACTTCAGATTATCCAGAAGGGTCATACTCTGGAGTTTCTCTCCACCCCAAGCCCTTGCCCTCCACGCAAGATTCATTATCCTCCAGATCATATACTCATCCTACAGGAATTAACGTCCCTTTTGACCAAACAGGCCGTTGTACCAATGTCCCTTCTGGAACATCAAATGGGATTGTACTCTCACTTCTTTCTGGTGCCCAAACAAACTGGAGACCTCAGACCAATATTGAATCTCAAACAACTGAATCTTTACATTCAGTACAAATGTTTCTGCATGATCAATCTACCTGCCATCATGCCGATTCTGAAACAGAGCAACTGGCTTTGCGACCTAGACAAGAAGGATGCCTACCTTCATAATCTCATCCACCCTGCCAACCACACATTTTTATGCTTCCACTTACTGGGTCATAATTACTATTTTCAAACACTGCATTTTGGCCTCTCATCAGCCCGCATAGTGTTCTCCAAGTGCCTAGCAGTGGTGGCAGCAGCCTTGCGAAGAGAAGGGCACTTCATCTTTACATATCAAGATGATTGGCTTATAAAAGTAGCTCTGCTTGCCTACCTAGATGCTGCCTTGAAACTGTTGGCAAATCTGGGAATCACTGTCAGCTGGCCAAAGTTCAGTCCAAATCCGACACAGTCTCTCCAATACATTAGAGCTGTTCTAGATACAGTTATAGCCAGGGCTTACCTCCCACCTACCCAGCAGGACATGCTTATAGCTCTGGTGTTACATATATAGCCTCAGAAAATAGTCACAGCCAGACAAATGCTGTGCCTTCTGGGTTGCATGTCCACTGCCATCCTTATTGTGGCATTTACCTGTCTCCACATGAGACATGTCCAATGGACCCTCCAGAATCAATGATCCCAAAAAACAGGAAAGTTCGAAGACAAATCATGGATCACTCTTTCTCTGAAGTCTACTCTGATATGGTGGACAATCAGAATCCATCTGAATCAAGGAATGCCTTTCCAGCCCCCCCCCATGCAAATGTTCACCACGGATGCTTCCCTACAGGGATGGGGAGCACACTTAGGTCCTTATCAGACCCAAGGCCAATGGCCCACTTCTCCCCTTCTGTCTCATATCAATCTTTTAGAGATGAAAGCAGTCAGTCTAGCTCTTCAGGTGTTCCGGCCCTACCTTGAGCCAGGATCGTTACTGATCCAATCAGACAACACTGCAGTAATGTTCCACTCAACAAACATGGGGGTATGGAAACTTACACTCCATGCAGAGAGATCCTTGTGGTTTGGCAAGAAGCCATACGGCAACAGTTGATGCTAACAGCTGTCCACCTACCGGACATTGCAACCAGTTAGCCGACCGGCTCAGTCACCAGTCCACAACTCACGAATGGACATTTCACAAGCAAGTTCTCCAAGAAATCTTCAACTTATGGGGCACTCCACATATGGATCTGTTTGCCTTCCCAGAGAATTACCATCTTCCCAGGTATTTTTCCATTATACCGAACAGAAAGGGATGGTCTATAGATGCCCCGTCCCAACTCTGGCCAGGTCTCTTCTAATATGCCCCCCATCCCTCTGCTGCAATGGACTCTACTGAAACTACAGTTAGAACTGGCCATGATGACTCTCATAGCCCCAATGTGGCCTCACCAGACGCGGTTTCCCCTACTCCTACAACTGTCAGTACAGGGCCCCGTCCCATTGCCAATTAGACCAGACCTCTTGACTCAGTGTCACAGGTCTCTCCTACACCCCAACCTGGAGGCTCTACACCTTCACATTTGGCTCCTGAGGATGCTTTCATAACTCAATTACAAGTGTTCTCTTCTGTTGCCAATATTCTCTTGGCCTCCCGTAAGCCAGCAACAAGAGAAACATACAATTCCAAATGGAAATGCTTTTCCATATGGTCAGCCTCTCGATCTTTGGACCCTTACTCTTGTCCACTGACAAAGGTTCTGGACTACCTGGCCTCACTATCTGAGTCCAGTTTAAGTTATTCTTCCATCAATATCCACTTGGCAGCCATCTCCACTTTCCATGAGCCTCTGGATAGCAGGTTACTGTACCAACATCATCCAGTTAAGATGTTTTTGAAAGGAATGTTACATATTAAAGCTCTTATTAGAAGACCCACTCCTCCGTGGGATTTCAATTTTATAACAGAAAAATTGACTCTTGAGCCTTTTGAGCCAGCAGCCACTTGTGACCTCCATTTTCTTTCATGGAAAACCATATTTCTTGTGCCTGTCACTTCCGCTCAACATATTTCCAAGCTTCATGCCCTCATGTGTAAGGAGCCTTACTTAATTTTCCGCAAAGACTGGGTGGTCCTTCATACCAACCCTTCCTTCCTTCCTAAAGTAGTCTCCAAACATACTTTAAATCAGTCCTTGGAACTTCCAGTCTACTATCCTGACTACTCCAATCAGGGTGAACATCTACTACCTACTTTAGATGTCCATCGTATATTACGCTACTATACTGATCAGACAAAATCCATTAGAAAGACGTCTCAGCTGTTCATCTCTTTTGCCCTGGGTCACAATGGCCTCTTGGGTGCAACACATACTCTTTCATCCTGGTTGGCACATAGTATTTCATTTTGCTACAAAAAATACAACAAGCCTTTACCTGGACCTGTCCAAGCCCACTCCATTAGAGCTATGGCCACCACTGTGGTTTGCTTTAAAGGAACCTCCATTTCAAATATCTGCAATGCAGCTATCTGGTCCATGATCCATACATTCACAAGGCACTACACTACAATCTGGATATTGCCTCATAACATAGGACAGCCTTCAGTTATGCAGTACAACAAGGTCTCTTATCATAACTGTCCTCCCACATGGGCATTACTGCTTCGGATTCATCCCAAAAGTATTACCTACTGCAAGAGACCACTCCATGGAAGATAGTACAGTTACGTAAAAACTTACTGTAACAGTAGATTTTTGAGGAGTGTCTCTTGCAGTAGGGTTGTTCCCACCTTCCATCCCCCTCCTTGTCAAAGAGAGCAAGTTCTGGTCCTAAGACTAGGGTTTGGATTCCTTTGGTACCTCAGCTTTCCCTCGGTTCTCACTTTGCGAGTTGAATCTGGTGAGGGAGCTGAGGATACCAGGGGCAGCCCACACTTTTATAGGAAACAGGATGCTGATGTCATATATGGGTGGTCCCTGGTGAAAAACTTCTAGAAGAACTGTCATGCACCACAGTGACCTCTGCTGGATTCCCAAAACTATTACCTACTGCAATAGACACTCCTCAAAGATCTACTGTTATGGTAAGTTTTTACATAACTGTATTTTATAAGCACAATAACCCACTCCATGGTGTGGGGTTATAGGGATTTAATGCATGCCTGGGGTGCTGTAAGAACACTCTAACTGTGGCCTTGTGCCTCACAATGCTCCCCAGGTGTGGATTAAATGCCTTTAACCCTGCACCCTGTCGTGGGTTATTACTTACTTAATTTATTTTCATGGGTCCATTGGTCCCATTAACATAGCAGAAATAAAATGACAGTGAATATAAACTGCTATAAAATATCATGGAAGAAACCATTATCATTCCAGTTAGTTATCACTATATTGTATTTAACTGTAGTTCCAGGCAGGCAGGCTAGTGAAATCATGTTGAAGAGGAGAGGAGAGCGTGCACAGTGTGAGAGTGCAATGGTAGATGCACGTCATTCTTAGAACTAGAACAAAGCAATGTATTTATAAGACAGGCAAAAGGTACAGAGTGGGATTTTTGAAAGCTTCCATTTGACATTTTTTTTACTGAGTGCTGGTGGTGTGGAAGGTACAGAAATGCATATTTATTTATTTGTTTTATTTTATTATCCCCAGGAGCAGATTAAATTTAGCAAACTCGGAAAGATAGAGAGAGTATTTTGAAAGATTTATTTTACAAATATTTTTATATGACTACTGGTGGTACATCAGGGTATGAAAATCAATATTTTAATTTTTTTGACTGTGGATGGAGACTGCGAGCCAGCCAGTGAGAGAAAGGTGAAGAAGACAGCTTTATGAGACACAGGGCCCAGTTCATGAAGGTTGATGCAGGCTATGCCATCCACAGTCTTTGCCACAGCTGTGCCAAAGCCATTTGGTGCAACACAGCCTGGTTCAAGAATCCCCACTTTATGGCAGCTTGCACCAAACCTTTGGCACACGCCTTATAATATGGGTCCTGCAATGGCACAAAGTTAGACAAGGGAGAACTAGGCTAACTTGTTGTGTTTTGTGCAAGAGACTTATGGCAGGGGTTTGTGGCAGGCATCATTAATGAATCCGACTTGCTGCAAAGTTTGATGCAAGTTGCCCCTTGCATCAAAACCTCTGCCACAGGTCAACTGTGCTGACCCAAGACATGTTTCTTGAATTGGGCCCATAGTGTCTCTCAGTGAGTGGGGGTGGAGTCTGTTAGTGAGGTAGGTGTATGTGAAGATTAGAAACTATGCTACACACTGTACTATACAAAGTGGCCTGAATCTGTGTACCGTGAAAGAATACTTTACATAACTCTTCACCTGGTGAAGTGAGCACTTCACCAGGTGAGGGCTATGCATAGTAACACTTTGGGCAATGCTGACAGTTTAAAACTATGTGTAGTGGCAGCTTCTCTAGCAAAGTGCCACTATTCCTAGTATTTTTTTACTTTCTTTTTATTTAACAAAACAAAATTCCCATCCTCATGCAACATATAGCCACCTGTACCACACCACCACCAGTTCAAAACTTGTTAACCCCCATCTCCTTGCAAACAGAAACACATTATCACACTTGAACAGTGGTGTTCTCAATAATGGAGCAAGCAATATGAAAAAAATAATTTGGCATTCTCCACCACCTTTCATGAACACAGGCCACTCCAGCTCTGTTGAGTGTAAAATCAGTGCTTCTTTATTTAAGGTGCCATACGCACATAAACCAACCAGTGCCTAACACATTCCTGATTTAAAAAATCAGTTTTCAAAGGCAAACATACAGGTTAAAACAGGGTGCCTATATGAGACCCTTGATGACATCATCCCATGGTGCCACACAAACATCACATAATATAATGTTAAAAGTGCAGATGCTTATTTACAAAATTACCACAGTGTAAGTGAAAGTGCAAGCATGCAGACAATAAAATATACACCTACAAACTACATCTAGCAATTAACCAACTACTATCTTAACACTTATTTAACAACATGCTACATTCCTTTGTTAGTTCATGACTATAGACTATAGGCTGTTGGTTAACTAGGATCGGCAGCATATACAGTAGGTAGGGAAACGGGCAGACTAGGTGGGCCAAACGGTCCTTATCTGCCATCAAATTCTGTATTTCTATGTTTCTATTTTTACAGTTGCTATTTTGGTTTTCCTAAATTATTTAAGCCACAGAATGCACATTTTTTATATTTTTTAACTAACATTTAGATCCAATTACTTTTCTCTAGTGCAAAAGTGCATCTCTTATCTGTAGATTAGCTGCAGTGTCAAGGGTAATTCATTCCAGCCTGGTGTGTGGCCAAACCTAAAGCGTAATCTGAAAATGGAACACAAAACAGGTGTTAGTTCTTGGAGTCCATATATTCACTTAAAAAAAGTAGACAGTTCATAAGCAGCATTTAATCCTAGGAGTTCAGCAGCTTTTAAACTAAAAATCCAGAATGACTCATGTCATAGGACATCAATGTTAAAGTCTCCCCTCTGGGCCATGGGCATACCTTATCTATGGCTTTAAAAGTAAAGCTGTGTTTCTCTAACATTAGGCTCCAATTGACAGATGCCCCAAATCTGTCTTTTAATTGTTTGTGGGAAATTTCATGAGCATTTCCATCTGCATATGACTCAGTCACCTTTGGAGCTAGAAATCTAAAACAAAGTACATATATAAATGTACAGTAGTAATAACCTGTACACTTGCAAAATTTATAACATTTTGATGAATGCTTCCAAAAATTATGGTAACTAAAATCTACATTTTAAGAAAATGACTACCTATAGCACAGCCCCCTTTAAAGCCTGTGACTAAAAACTTGGTCCACGTACCCATATTGAATGTTTCTCTAAATTCTGAAACTGAACTGCAGATAAATTTGGACAAGAGATTTTAAAATTAGATGAAAAAAATGAAAATTAAATTTTTATTAAATGTTTGACAATGCATAACTTATCCTCATTCAATCTAGAATTCTGAAATTTGGTAAACTTCTGTACTCTTTCAGGATCTGTATACCTGCCAGACTTGGTATTATTTGGATACATACTTTGAAAATGATACCAAAATAACTGAAATTTAAAATCTGGCAACATTCCACATAATTGTCACACAAATTCTGTGAAATTCTGTGAAATCAGAATGGTATTTCTGCAGGCATTCCACAGGTGAAAATTTATATTTCATACATCTCTACTAAAAACATTCTTGTATCTCTTGAAAAACAAGCAGGACTTTCGGACATGCAGTACAGGAAATGTCAACTTCATCATAGCAGAAAGTAATGCTTCAAAGTCAGCATGGTCCAAAATAACCTCTATCGACTTCAGTAACATGCCAGTTGATACTGCTGTGCTTCACACCTGCATTGATGTGGTAAGAATGGGTCTATACTGTACATTTAGTGGGACAAATTCACATCCTCTACTCCACCTATATTGTTTTGGTTAGATTTTTGAACCTATTTTTGTACCAACAGGAACAGTAACAGTATATTTAAAGGCAACCCAATTCCAGTGTTTCTGCAGAAACAGTATTTTTTTAGTAATATTCTAAAATATTTGCACATTATTAGACCTGATTACATTACTTGCCACCATTTGAACTACCATACTTCTGGTATGACTGTTCTCAACAACTGTTTATTCCTGGTCCTAAATATTTGGTCTACTGGCTTATCATGAAATATTAGCTAAATGATAACAGCAAAGTTTCTTCCTTTCTGCTAGAAAGATTTTATTCCCAGGCAGTCTTTCTTCGCTTAGTTAGCTCTCAGTATGCTGGCAATTAGTAGGGCTGTGCAAATCCCAAAAAAGTCTGACCTTTCAAACTTTTTGAGTCAAACCCACAAATGTTCTACCAGGTTCTTTTAGGTTGAACCAGATAAATCAGGTTTGACCTGGTTCTACTAGTATGACCAGGTTCTACCAGCTACAGCCAGGTTCTGCTATTAAGAATCAAGTTCTGCTTTGTTTTTAGTGTATATTTTAGTCACGTCAGTTTGTTAAAATACTTCATTGTAATGTATATGTGCAGGCTACTGGTTCCAAAACTTGTGCCAGCTGTGACATTACCCTAATTATCGGGCCTATGTTGGATCATAAAAAAAGGTTAAAGTAAGTGGTGCACCATCTTTCATTTGAGCAGGCTACTGGTTTCAAAAATGGTGTTGTTTTGAACAGTTACCCTATTTGGCCAATGTTACTCTAAGTCTGTGATGCATCATCAGACATCTGTGCAGGCTACTGGTTCCAGACTTTGACAGAAGTGTAAATATTGGGTAAAGATGCATCTGTGTACTTTGTAATAACCTGTTTAACAAAACAATATTATTCTTCTTCACCAGTAGTACCTGTTTTTGTTAATGGCATTAAATTGTTTGACAAAACTTTCACACATGTTGTATCTTTTGGACTCCTTGAAATTAAAAAAATAGGTATTTGTTTTCTTCTTAACTTATATAGAAACATAGAAGTTGTTGGCAGATAAAGACCCTTTGGCCCATCTAGTCTACCCATTTTCCCTGCCTACTGTGCCACCGCAGACCCTTCATGATCTCCTGTCATCCCACCCCTTGTGTTACTTCCAAGACCTTGTTGTATCTGTTCCATGCATGCTTGAATCCTACAACTTTTTTGGCACCTACCACCTCCACTGGGAGGTCATTCCAGGCTTCTACCACCATCTCTGTGAAGAAGTACTTCCTCACATCTCCTCTGCCCCCCAGCTTCATAGCGTGACCCCATGTCCCTGAGCCTGTCTTTCTGTAGCAAATGCTAACTTCCTCTACCTTATTAATTCCCTTTATGTACTTGAATGTTTCTATCACATCTCCCTTTCCCTTCTTTTCTCCAGCGTGTACATATTCAGTTGTCTCAGTCTCCCTTTGTAGGGCTTTTACTGCAGTCCCTGCACCATTTTGATTGCCCGTCTCTGTACCACTTCCACCTTAACTTTTATGCCCCTTTTCCTAACAATATATTATAGTGTGGATTTAATACTTGCCTCATGTGCATTTTCTCTAAGGACTGATCTATAAATAACTTGTTTGAAGCTTTAAAGAAATTTGCCTCACTACCCCACTATTTAGGGGGAATATACTTGAAATAAGATTAGGAGTGGTAAGATTTGAGCACCCCACCTAATTATGTAATTGCACAATACATAATCAAAGAATAATAATTAATTACATAATTAAGAGGTACTGCATTAATGCCACTAGGCAATACAATGTGGGACAGAAACCTTTATATAAATTAGGTGCACTGTGATTACACGCATGCTGGATTTTGGCACTGATAGAACTCAAGTATTTCTGGAGTTCAGTGCTGCTGCCATTTCTAGTGAACCCACACAATGTTGTTCACATGTAAACAGAATGACATTATGTTTGTCTAGTCGAGGCATTGTGTACAGAACATATAAGGGATGTAAGTAGTGCTGGAGAGACATGAGTCTGTGTCTAACAGGGTGTAAGTAATACAGAAGGAACTTGAATCCGGGTCTAACAGGGTGTAAGTGATACAGGAGAAACTTACGCATGGTTCTCAAGAAGTATAAGTAGTGCTGGACAGAGCTGAACCTTGGCCTCACTTGGTATAAATTTGTTTATTTAGTTATTTAGATTTTGATAACCGGGTAAGCTCACTGAGACCAGAGGTCCCTTTTTCAGGAGTCATCCAGAATAGTTACAGACAATAATTACATATATTGGCAGGAGTACACAGTAGTACATACTTTGGTAGGAGTACACACTAGCTGGAGCATACATTGGATAGGATATAGATTACATTATAGAGCACGTCAGTTACATACACATGATAACATAGCAAATAAATCAGACATATGACGTCTTAACCAACAATGCTTTAGGGGAGAGGTGGTAACAGCAATTTGCAGGATATATTGCCAGCCGGTAGCTGACTGCCATGGGACAAGCAAGTTTCAGCCACCAAGACTAAGTTCCAGGCTAGCAGTTACAGCCACAGAGACTAAGCTCTAGAAAGTATACTTTCAGGCCTGACTTAAAACCCTGAATAGTACAACAATTAGCCTAGCCATGTAAACGGTGCTAGAGAGGAATGAACCTATGTCTCACTGGATGTTAATGGAGCTGGAGGGATGTCTCACTGGATGTTAATGGAGCTGGAGGGACATGACTCTTGGTCTGACAGGGTGTAAGTGGTGCTGGAGATGCAAGAACCAACATTTAACAAGTGGTGTGGCAAGGACTTGAAACTGAGTCTCACAGCGAACAAGTTACGGTAATTTGCTGTGCAGTGGAAGTGTTCATAAATGATCTAATTCACAAAGTCCAATTCTATTACACTGGAAACACTGGAAAACATAATTAATAAAATAAAACTTTCTTCATGGCCAGATATTGCTGGGCACCATTCCCTTGTACCTCTCCTTTCACCTTATCCTTTTATCCCATCCTTTTATTCCTGCCACTCATATGTTGTTTGTTCCTTTCAAATTCCTACCCAGAAATCTGTGATAGTCCTGCCCATGTTCTGTATCACCTTCCATCCCTATATCACTGTGTCTCTATTCATTACCAAGGAATAGCTTTCCTCTGTATACATTGCACATCCTTACTGCACTATAATATCTCAAATCACTATACTGGGTAACTTCCCTGATGGTGGCACTCTCCACATAAAATGGTACCCATGCTCATTTTCAGATCTGAGAAAGACTCCCTTCCCTTGTTTTTGGAAAAACAATTCACCCCTTTTTATGAAAATTCAAGTAAAACATGATGGTTAATCACTCCTTTTAACAATATGAGGAACCAGTGTCTAGGATCAACATAGACATAGAAAAAACAACCATAAAAAGCCAGTTTTCATCTACCCTGCTATAATCCTTCTGTATATAATTTAAGCAGAGCTATATACTGTACAAGTAGCATGGTCTGTTTTTGTAATTCCCTCCACCCTACCCAGACCCTAAACAAGCACTCTGGTACAACAAATGCAAGTTAACTCATCAGTTACTAGCCCCTTATGCTCACATCACCCACATAGATTGTCATGCTTATTTACAATAATCCTAGCCTGGCTTCATTGTCGATTTTCATCTGTAACATCTGTGTTAGTCCAATAAAAGGTATAAATCATTTTTTTTCTGGCTCCAAGGCAATAACATTCTCATCTAATGTCCCATATTGCTGTTGCATTACTATGGCAGATGCTGTAGAAATTATGAATAAATCAATGCAAAATAGCAACAGACTCAATAAAAAGTATTAAAAACATAGACATAGACTTTGATGGCAGACAAGGACTGCTTGGCTCACCCAGTCTGCCCATTTTCCTGCCTACTGCAAAAACTTCAGATCCTAGTTAACCAGCATGGTTATAACATGGTAAGAAAACTTCAATAAAGGTCTTTGGGTTATGAGGCAGTATACAGGAGTTTGAGAGTCTCTGTATAATTACACTCCTGTGCTGCTTTATGCCTCTGTACATTTCAGATTGAAAAGATATTGTCCAGACTATTGCTAGGGCTTTTGCTGCTGTTACCATGTTAGCCCCCTCTCCACATGCCCTGGTTCTAACACGACCTATGACTGATGCCACTAATACAAGAATAGGAGGCATACCTTAACTATTTATTTCAACAAATGGTGACTCATACCATAGCACCATAAAATGTCTCTCAGATACCTATTGGTTACAGTGAATGGCATGTTTTTTCTGGGGTCAGTGAATACAGGACTTATGAAGGATGTAGGTGGTGTTGAAGGACTTGAATCTGGATCTCACAGGGTATTAGTAGTACAGGAAGAACTCAAACCTGGGTCTCCAGAGGTGTAAAGTGTATAGGAGGAGCTTGAACCTGGGTCTCAGAGGGTGTAAGTGGTGCAGGAGGAACTTACACTTGGGGATCAGTAGGTATAATTAGTGTTTGATGGAGCTAAAGCTGGACCTCAGTGAGCATATGTGGCTCTGTAACAAAGTAGAACCTCATCCTGACAGTGAGTAAGTGGCACTAGAGCGGCTTGGACAATGAAACTCATTGGATGTCAGTGGTGCAGGAGGGGCACGCACCTGGATCTCATAGGGTGAGGGGTGCTGAATATGTTGAACCTGGGTCTTGTGGTGTTGCATGGACTTGAAACTGGATCTCCCTGTGAATAGATTATGGTAGTTTTCTGTTGGTTGGGAATGTAACTAAACATGTATAATTTATAAAGACCACTGGAAAATACAATTAATGAAATATAGTTCTCCTTTATGGCCAGATATTGTGTGGACACTGTTCCCTTGTACCTCAGTTCAATTCAATAACATGTAATAAAATGTATTTAACTGATGAGCACCATGAGCATAAATGCCCTTTTTCAAGAGTGATATGTATACAAAACACACAATAACAAAACAAACCTAGAACACATACATAGAATGTATCCTATGTTGCCCCCCCACCTTTTTTTTTTATTTTTTAATTTTTCCTATTTTTTCCCCACACCTCTCGTCGACCATCGACTCTGGTCACGGACCCCTGGAACCCCGGCCACCGGATATTGCCGTCTCCCCCGGACATCCCTGGCTTACCCCTCACAGAGTGGGGCCGCGGTTCTGACCCCCTATATCAGACAGCGGAACTGTGACTGGTTGGGGGAATGGCTCCGGTGGCCAATCAGGGCTTTCCTGGGGCAGAGCATCACCGAGACGCAAGGCGTGGGATTTTTTTCTCCCATTTTCCCTCCCCGAGGAGGCGGGACGGCAATGATGCCAGCATCCGCCTCCGCCTCCCTCTCCTCCCTCCCCACTGAACGCCGCAGCGCGAGTTCTCCCGCCTCCGCCAGGAGTCCCCAGTGCTCTAATGTTGCCCGCATTCCTCCCCGGAGAAGGAGAGCTGCCCATCGGATGCTCAATCCTTCTCCCCGCCAGCCTTCCGAGGATCCGGTCCATTCTCGAACCCGGTCACCGCGTCAAGTAAGCGGAAATCCATCATTAAAACAAGGGCCGCCTGCCCCCACCTTTAACTTCCAATAGTCACAAACGCTGAAGCAAAAAAACATCTGTTGAATGCTCTAAGAAAATCAAGGCACAGCAGTGACAGCTATGACCTGAGGCTAAACCCTCACCATTGATTCAATATTGGCTCCCTTACAAAAATACTTAACCCTCCCTTACCTATGGTCACTTTCCCAAAATCTGGAAATCGGGCGGTTGTTAGCCCAGTCTCTAAAAATGGGGATAAGACAATCCATACCAACTATGTCCAATTCATTCTACACCCAATTTCTAAGGCCTTAGAAAGAATCATCTATGATCAGCTAACTGACCATCTAGAAAAATATCAACTACAATGCAAGAAGCCGCAAGAATTTAGGAAATGACACCGCACCTCTACAGCATTGGTCGAATTCACGGGGTTTATCCACGACTAACTTGATCGGGGACACTTAGTGGGGGCCATCTTTATAGACATCACTAAGGCCTTCAACACATTGAATCATGAACTCCTATTAGCCCAACTTTGCTAGGCCACTGTATCCAAGACTTCACTGTGCTGGTTTTGGAACTACCTATCTGAACATGTTCAGTGAGTAAACATTGGCCACCCTTTCCGACAGCCTAAGTGTTAGTACAGGGGTACCACAGGGGTCTATCCTGGGCCTACTCCTGTTTTGTCTTTTTCTAAATCACCTCCTACAAGTAAGCCAAGACCGGATCCTCCTCTATGCAGATGATGCTGTATTATGCTCAAGCCACCCGGACATCGCTACCCTAGAGCATAACATGCAAATAAACTTCACACTAGTTGAGGACTGGTTCATACGCTCGTGTTTATTGCTGAACTACAAAAAAAAAAAAACTAGGATGTTTGCTTCAACGAACAACAGGTACAAAACAGCTAACCTTGTCATTCTAAACAGGTAAAATGACATTCTTGAAATGGTCCATGAATTCAAACACTTAGGGGTCACATTGGACAGCTCCTTTTTATACATGCTCCATATCGACCTCGTAGCAAAGTCAGCAAACCTTAAGATTGGGCAACTGTATAGGCATAGGCACTGCCTTACAGAAGATGCTCTCAAACTTGCCCTAACAAGCTTCTTATTCTCTGACATAGATTACAGGCTCATCATCTACAGTGCTGCCCCTGGCACTGCTCTATGCTCTAAAAAAAATCACCATGGCTCATAGTAAAGCCTGCCATCTCATCCTGGGTGTCCCATGCCAAACCCACACTTGCTAGCTATATGCTTGCACAGGATGGTTGATTCTGGAAAATAGAATTACCTACCAGCACTGTCTTTCCTCCTTTGGTCTTACCCCCCCACCACAGAGTCCAGAGCATGATAACACTTACAGCACCAACTAGGGTGACCCAAGGCTCACAAGCTAACTCTTCAAAGGTACCACTCCACCACACCTCTCTGAGTCAGAGGTCTTTGTCTACCATGCCCTAACCTACTTAACTCCTTACCTAGTGACCTTCATGCTGAAACAAGTATTGGTCATCTAAATCCAAACTACGCCTCCCACCTTACCAACAGTAAGAAATGTACATGCTCCTTTGGATTATCCTGCATCTGAGGTCCTGCACAACCCTCTCCACAACACTTATCTCCTCCTATTCCCACTTTTGCATTTACAGTAATCTCAACTACCTTTTAATCCGCAACTAGCTCATTACTCCTCTCTACCCACCCCTCTAATCCCCCTTGACTCATTTCCCTCCTAGGCGGCTCCACAGCATCCCCCCTCTCTGCCTTCATCCCTGCTTTTACAATCACCCCCCTAACCCTTCCTATCTTTTTGCCCCTCTCTCATCCTCATGTCCAAATGACTCAATTCTTTCTCTCTTATTGCTTCCCACCCTGACCTAACTTCTGCCGCATTGGGAGCCGGTCAGCCTTTTCCAAGATTCCTTTCTCCTTATACTCCCTCCTTTCTCAGACTTCCTGCTGTATTTGTCTGTTCTATTGACATCAAGTGACTCTTGTGTAATTCTACCCCACTAATGTTTTTTTCCTGAATCTTGTATTCAAGTTAATTCCCAAAATGTTATCTTGTTTGTTATCAAGTGTACATCTGTATTTTCTGTCTGACACAGAAGTCTCTGTAAATGAGCTTATAGCTCAAAGGTTTGTAATCTGAGAATTAATTGAATAAATAAATAAAATATTTGAACTAGTATTCATAAAATCATTAAAGATGTGCTGGTCCAGTGGTGCTGAGGGCTGAGGCGCTGGTCTCCTTATCAAGACTCACGCTGGTGACCCATGTTTTGGAGTGAGCATGGGCCACTGGGGTTGGCAGGGTGGAGAAGGATTGAGCATCTGAGGTACTGTTCTCCTTCTCAGGAGGAGGGGGACATCAGGGGTTTGCCATGACTGGCCCTAGCAGAGGCTGGGGCAGTGCACTGATGCTACAGAAAAGGAGGCAGAGATGGGCAGATGCATGGAGGAAGAGCATACAGATGTCTGTGCACTCCCTCCATCAGAATCATTGCATGCCCCTCCAGGGGGTTTGAAAAGTGAAAACATGGCTCCAATAGGGCAGCATGAGTTTCCTACCTCCGCTGCCCAACCCTGAATGGCACCTCATCGTCCTGATCTGTGTCAGTGACTAGAGCTGGGGTTTTACCACCCCACCATGGTGGGTAAACAGTGGGGAGTTTAAGGAGGTGGCCTGATGTCGGGTGTGTAGGCCAGGAGGTCGGTCGGAAGTCCCAGCCAACCCTAGCCAGGGAGAAAAAGTATAATCAAAAAAAATAAATAAATAAAATCATTAAAGATACTGGCAACAAGACAATTGTGGAAGATGTTTGAACTGGTCATATTTAAAAGTTTGAGCAGTTTGGCAGTCTGTAACAGACAATGGAAGCAAGTTATATTGCTTTGGGCCTTGAAAGGAACAAAAGAGTTGACCATATTGAGTGCATGTTTGACGAATCTTAAAAGTAAACAAATTTGTGATTTTATGAACAAACCAGGGCCCAGATATTCAAACTGCACCAGGCTGTGGTGCAAGCTTGGGCACAGCTCAACTTGGCTGCGAGGGTGTGGACTCAAGCGAATTCAACAGAGCTGTGCCTTGGCTCAGCAGCGTTGAATATTGCACCCTGGCCACCCACAGTGTGCATGGCGCAGTGGCACTGTGCCAGCGCAAGTGGCCAGAGTGGAGCATGGGGATGCGCTAGCGCAAGTTCCATTGTGTTATGCACAGCAACCGTGATATTCAAAACTTGACATGCAAATGGGGCCATAATGTATGCAAGGTGCAAATGGGGCCATTTGCATGTCATTATGGCTCCATTTGCACGCAGGTGCGCCGTTCCCCGACTTTAGCCTGGCACCCCTGCCAGGCTGCAGCATTGGGAATGACATCCCCTGCAGCCGGCAATGTGCTCCACAACCCGATCGCAGGCATTTGTTAAAAAGAAGAAGAACGATGTGCATATCCCTGGTGGTCCAGTGGACCGCTGACTGCCGATCATAGAAACATAGAAGCACAGACTTTGATGGCAGATAAGGACCGCTTGGTCCACCTAGTCTGCCCATTTCCTACCTACAGGATAGGCCGCAGATCCTAGTTAACCAACAGCCTATTTCTTCCTACCCACCACAAGAATTGCCTTATGTCTGTCCCATGCATTCTTGAATTCTCCTACAGTTTTAGACCCCACAACCTCCTCAGGAAGGCTGTTCCATGCATTCGCTACCCTGTCTGTGAAAAAATACTTCCTCACATTGCCCCGGAACTGTCCCTTCTATCTTTAAATTGTGTCCCCTTGTTCTTGCACGTCTCTTTTTCTGAAAGATGCTACCCTCGTGGACTTTGTTGTTTCCACTGAGGTACTTAAAAGTTTCTATCATGTCCCCCCTCTCCCTTCTTTCCTCAAGGGTATACATGTTAAGCTCCTTTAGTCTCTCCTCGTACGGCTTCTCTTGCAGGCCCTGCACCATTTTAGTTGCCCTCCTCTGGACTGCCTCTATCCTGTCTATGTCCTTGCAGAGATGGGGTCTCCAGAACTGGACGAGTACTCCAGATGGGGTCTCACCAACTGTCTGTACAGAGGGATAGCAACTTCCTGTTTTCTGCTGCTGATGCTCTCCCTATGCATCCCAGGATAACCCCAGCCCTCCCTACTGCCTTCTCACATTGCTTGCTAACCTTAAGGTCATCTGATATGATTACTCCTAGGTCCCTTTCCTTTTTTGTTGTTGTTACTACCTCCCCCCCATTATGTAATCTTCCTCTGGATTCTTGTTTCCCAACTGCATTATTCTGCACTTCTTTGCTTTGAATCCTAGCTGCCATACTTCTGACCATTCCTCTAACCTTGCCAAGTCCCTTCTCATCCTTTCCATGCCTCCTTGTGTATCAACCCTGTTGTAGATCTTTGTGTCATATGCAAAGAGACATACTTTTCCTTCCAGTCCCTCTGCAATGTCACTTATAAATACATTAAAAAGGACTGGATCCAGTACTGAACCCTCATGGTACCCACTAGTAACCCCTCTTTCTTCAGAGTGGACTCCATTTACAATTACCTTCTGTGACCTGTTGTCCAGCTAATGTTTTACCCATCGTGGGCATTTGTAATAAAAAAACAATAATACTAATATCCCTGGTGGTCCAGTGGACCACTGTGTGCCTGATCGCGGGCATCTGTAATAATGAAATATCCCCAAACTCCCTGGTGGTCCAGTAGACCGCTGTGTGCCCGATCACGGGCATTTGTAATAATGAAATATCACCAAACTCCCTGGTGGTCCAGTGGACCGCTGTGTGCCCGATTGTGGGCATTTGTAATAATGAAATATCCCCAAACTCCCTGGTGGTCCAGTGGACTGCTGTGTGCCCGATCGCAGGCATTAGTAATAAAAACTAATAATATGTCCAAAATCCATGGTGGTCGAGGGGTACCCCCCTCACCACCCACCCACTGAGCCCCACTGCCCCGCTCCCCCCAGTCAGCCGGCGAGCGGCAGCACCCCACCCGCCTACTGCCCCGCTGTTCACCACTCACTGACTGACACCATCGGTAGGGCTGTATGCCCATTGGTTCACAGCATGAGCCATGGGCATGCAGCCCATAGTCAGATACATTCCAGATATGTGAATGAATCACATATCTGGAATGTGGCACGGTATGGTTGCACACCCATTGGCTCATGCTGTGAACCAATGGGCATAAGTCCTACTAATGGTGTCAGTGGGCAACTGACAGGGCGGGCAGGTGGTGGGTGCTGCCGCCTACGGCTGACTGGGGGAGGTGACAGTGGCCCAGTGGGCGGTGGGGGGTACCCCAGACCACCATGGATATTGGACATATTATTAGTTTTATTACTAATGCCCGCGATCGAGCACACAACTGTCCACTGACCACCAGGAGTTTGGGGATATTTATTATTACAAATGCCCGCGATCGAGCACACAGCGTCCACTGACCACCAGGGAATTTGGGAATATTTCATTATTACAAATGCCCATGATCAGGCATGGGGGGCACTGCCAGGTGCAGCAGGAGCTTCGATGGCCACTAGGTGGCAGCTGCCGGGTTGCGCCCTGCAATGCGGCTGTTCACCTGTAGATGGCTGTCCATTATTCCTTTTTTTGGGGGGGATCAACTTTGTGCTGGTGCAGGTATGGGTTACGCATGCATGGCTCTGCACATCCCGGACTGAATATCGGGCTGTGCAGAGTATGCATGGGCACGCCCCCCTACCTGCGCCTGCATGCATTACTGATGCGCTCCGGCGCATAGGGATTTGTGCCGCACTTTTCCCTTTGAATATCGCGCTAAGACATCAGCGGATGCGATGGTAAACACTGCTGCGCCATGAACAACCCTTTTGAATATCTGGGCCCCTGTGTATATGATGAAAAAAGGCTTCTTACTGAATCCAATAATTTATCCAAAGAACATTTGAAAAAAAAACAACAATAAATGAAAAGAGCATCTATTCTGAAAAGACAACAATGTCAAAGATTCATAAAGAATACAATGGTGAGTGTTGTGGGGTAAGCCAGAAGCAAAATGTCAAACCCTCTTGTATAGGGTTCTCACTCTGGACAATACTACAGAGGTAATTGATGAATGATAACTTAAATAATAGTTAGTAACAAATAAAAGAAAGTTGTGGGTCAGCAACAATCAAGTCTCAGAAGGTACAGATGACCTGATTTTGTAAAGAGCCTGAAGTCATTGATGAATTGCAGAACGCCGCAAATCAGTATTTAAGGAATGTGAAAGTGCACTGTCCAGAGTAAGACCCAAGTACTTAAAACTATTACTAGTTTCAATCAGTGTCCAGTCATAAGTCATAATGAGAAGGTCACCCTGGATCTTTGAGTGGTCACCTTTAAAAGCATTGTCTTGGTTTTAATAGAATTAGTGTGAGAGAACTGCTGTAGAACCAATCCTCCATTTTCAAGAAATCAGCTTGAAGGAATTAGAACTAGAATCCACTTGCTTTCCCTTTTGAAAAGCACTGCATCATCTGAACAGAGAAGCCACTTGGAGGATGGACAGGCAAATGGCAATTTGTTAAGAAAAATACTGAAAAGAAGAGGTCCCAAGATCAAACCCTGTGTACCCCTCTTTCAATATGCCAAAAGCTAGATCTATGAGAACCAATTTGTGTACATTGTTGCAAGGAAAATAAACAAATACAGAACCAACTGATCAAATCCTGTGGGATGCCAACACCAGCCAGATGATGCAGAAGGACAGCCTGATCAATCAAATTGAAGGCCTTGGTGAGTTCCATGAAAATGGCCCTGACACAGTCACCCATGTTGAAGGCATGATGGGTGTATTTGGTGAACCTCATCAAGGCCATCATGGTGTCAGGTTGTGACTTAAAACTGTGCTGAAAAGTAGAGACCAGGTTATGAGAAAACTGAAATTCAGACTTTTGTTCATGAATAATCCTCTGTAAAAGTTTAGAGAGAGGTACAAGAACGGGAACTGGGGCATAATTTTGGTAATAGTAGGATCTCCAGATTTATAGATAAGATGTAAGACCGCTTGTTTCCAAATCTGAGGGAACACATTATGACAAAGCATGTACCACTTCTCTCTTCATCCTTCATGCCATCCTTCATTCTGTGTTTTTGTACCTTTCAAATCTGTCCCTTGGAAATCTGTGGTAGGCCTGTCCATGTTCTGTATCATTATCCATCCCTTTATTACTATTTCATGCTATTCATTACTATGGATACGCTCTATAAATCCTGTCTCTGTACTGCACTATCTCATTGCCACTGTTACTGGGAACCTATACATGACTTAAGCATATATCTGGATTTGAACAATTGTTGGGGGTACAGTTCCAGAGTCTGAAAAAAGGATAGGCCAGTGCCTGCATCTGCTGGTGACTGGATACCCCTCAGGGGTTGAGATTACCATTTTCCTTGTAGTTATCACTTGGTCCCTTGGCTCCCCCACCAAACCGGTTATTCCCACAAGTTGCCTTGTTCAATCCATCAATCAACTTTATTGTTCGATATAAAGATGTCATTACACATATTAAAAATTCCCGCAACAACAGAAAATACAGTTCAGTTCAGTCCTTTGAAGTCCTACATTAAAAATTTACAGTTCACAGTTACCTTCGTTTAGAAAGCAGAGGGTTTTTGAAGCAAGATAAAAGTTTTTCTTACAATGTTTAAATTTATATTTTCAATACAGAATTATATAATTCAATGTAGGACGAGTTTAGTCTGACTTTTATACCTTAAAAACTTTACATAGAAAGACAGCAGAGTGTAAACAAATATGAGAGGGTTCTGATCTGGCTGCTTACATCCCTTATTTTATGTTGTCTTGCACACACGGTGTAGACAACATACTGGGGTTTCATGAAGTGGAAGAGCAGGTTTTGAGGCATCGATTAGCATAGGCCAGTGGCGCCACTCTGCTTTTAGGGCCGGGTTCATGGTGGCACAAATTTGATTGTATGCTGTCTATGACAGCAGTTGCAAAAGTGCCATCAACTTGAAATGTTTTAGCCACTACAATGAGAGGAGCAACCCTCATTGCAGGGTGTGCCTTGCCTGGTGTAACATTTCAATAAACATGGTGGGCTGTGGCTTGCTACCTGCCGCCCACTGCTCACAGTCCTTAGGAAGCTGACATGGGGGTGCCCAATCCTCTGTCAGCATATGTGATCTCTTTGCTGATGTGATCTACTGAGGGGGTGCCAACCCCTCAGCATCATGCCTCTGAACACAGATATGCTTGCAGATGGGGTGCCCAATCCCTGTCAGCATGTTAACCCCTCCCATTTTCTGCTGCTGTCCCACCCCAATTGTGTGACACACTGGGAGCCCACTCCAGTGTGGCTAACATGTCCCTCCAAAGAAATGTGCTACACTGATAGCCCACCCCAGTGTGGCCAAACCTGTAAAACAACAAAAGAAAACAGTCTGCTGGTGAATTTTTTAGTTTTGTTAACTGAAACAAAGGAAACAGTGAATGTTCATGAGGTGGGCTCCTCAAAATGCCTATGTTGCAAATTTGGTGAAACATTCAAAAATGATAGTGTTATGCGTATGGGTTATGCAGTTTCCACCCACGCTTGTAACTTAGAGAATTTTTAATATTTGTATCAGATTTTCAACATTGTCTTTTTCACACCTCCTTATGAACAGCAGAGCTGTCATTTTCCACATCCTGCCTGAAATGTGTTTTCACACATCTGGTGCAGAGGCACAGTCGCTGTAGGAAAACAATGTTCAGGACAGAGTAAAACAATCACAGTAACACTGTTCATGAGCAGAGGTCCCAAAAAGCATATGTTGCAAATTTGGTGAAAAAGTCCAAAGAAATGACCGTGTTATGAGCGTGTGTTGCACAGTTTCCATGCATGCTTGTAAGTCTGAGAAGTTTTAATATTTTTACTCCAGTCTTTCCACATTACCATTTTTTCACACCTCCTTATGAACAGTACAGCTGTCATTTTCCACATCCTGCCCAAAATTTGTTTTCACACATCCGGCACCCAGGGGTATTGTCGCTGTAGGAAAACAATGTTTGTTACACAGTAAGAAAATCACAGTAACACTGTTCATGAGCAGAGGTCCCAAAGTGCCTATGTTGAAAATTTGGTGAAAATATTCCACAAAATGACCATGTTACAAGAGTGCATTACACAGTTTCCACACATGCTTGTAACTTTGAGAATTTTTAATATTTTTGCTCTAGATTTTCAGCATTGCCATTTTTTTGCACACCTTCTTATGATCAGTACAGCTGTCATGTTCCTCATCCTGCCCAAAATGTGTTTTAGCACATGTGGTGCACAGTGACGCAGTTGCTGTAGGAAAACAATGTTCCAGACAGAGTAAGAAAATCACAGTAGCACTGTTTATAAGCAGAGGTCCCAAAATGCCTATGTTAAACAGTTTCATAAGTTTTTCAAGCCAGAGGACAATGTCCATAATGCTTGCCTCATATTTAATTTAATAATTATATTTATTGTCATCTGTCATTGCTAAATCCAAATTTGTTTTAAAAGCATCCATATTTGTACTATCCACAACGATTGTAGGGAGACTATTCCATATTGCAACTGATCTTATGCTAAACCAATTTTTCCTCCTTAGTGAATACCATTTCCCAATCAGTAGCTGTTTATTATGTCTACGATTGCTTTGTCTAAGTTCGGATTTAAAAAATCCTGTTCCATTTAGAAGTATAGAGTCTTGTAGTAAACCATATATAAGGCATAAGTCTCCCCTAAGCCTTCTATATTTTAGGGAATACAATTTCAGATCCTTAAACCTATATCCATAATCCTTTCCTTTCATTCCTGTTATTGTCCTGCTAAATCATCTCTGTACTCTTTCTAGATTATTAATTTCTTCCTTGGTATATGGGGACCACACTTGGACACAATACTCAAGGTGGGGTCGCACCAGAGCGACTGTACAATGGCAGCATAACCTCTCTAGTCCTGCTCGCCACATGTCTAAATATACAATTTAAGTTCTGATTTGCCTTTTGATTTGTTTGGAACAATGTAGTTTAAATTTCATATCTGGGGTGATGATAAGCCCAAGATCCTTTCTTCCAAGGTCTGATGTAATATTTTGTTTGCCAATTTTATATGTAAATTTAGGATTATGCTTAGCCATATGCATCACCTTGCACTTATGATTGTTTAGTACCAATTTCTTTCCTTGGGCCCAGATAGTGACTTCATCTAAGAAGTTTTGCAGGGTACTGTTTTCATTACTATTGTTAACAATAAAACCTACACGCAATCATCCGCAAGTTTAAGTAGCCAAATCTCATTTAAATTTGATTCTAGGGAGGAATATAAATATTGAATAGGCATGGCCCCAAACTGATCCTTGGGAACACCACCAGTTACACTAGCCCAATCTGACAACTTTCCGTTTATAGCCACTGTATGCTTCCTATTACTAAGCTACATCCCTATCCAATTTATTATATTTTGGTTTAATTTAACTTCTTTTAAAGCATTTATAAGTTCACAGTGGGTGATTTTGTCAAATGCTTTAGCAAAATCTATAAACACTAAATCAACTGAATTACCATTATCCATTTCTTCTGTAATTTTATTGTAGAAGGTCAGGAGATTAGTTAAACATGATCTTGATTTTGTAAATCCATGTTGATTTTTATCAATAAGTTTGTTATTATTAAGATGTTCCAATATAATTTCCTTAACAAACTGTTCAAATATTTTACCAGAGATATCAGACTTATAAGTCTAACATTTTCTGGTTTGTTGGTAGGTCCTTTTTTGTGTATAGGTACAACTGTTGCTATTCTCCAATCATTTGGGACTTCACCACTGTCTAATGAATGTTGAAATATATTAGTTAAGGGCATATAGATTTCATAAGCAAGTTCTTTTATTACCTTTGGATGAATATCATCCGGGCCCAGGGACTTATTAATATTTATCATATTAAGTTTATCTAAAACTTCTTTGGGCTTAATTGTAAATATACCAGGTATAGAGCTTTCTGATTCAATTAATTTATCCTGTGACTTATTATTAAATACAGATGAAAAGTATTGGTTCTGTATATTAGCTATTTCCTGTTTGTTAGAGACACATCCAGACTGTGTGGTGAATGGACCTATAGTCATAGCATTACTTCTGGTTTTGTTTATATAAGAGAAAAAGGATTTCTTGTTATCTTTTACCCTTGATGCTAATTTAAGTTCAAATTGGGTTTTTTTCTAATCGTATTTTAGTTTTTATTGTTTTTAATAATTCCTTATCTTTTGAAGTTGGTGAAAAAATTCCATAAAATGACTATGTTACAAGTGTGTGTTGCGCAGTGTCCATGTACAGTCGTAAGTTCAAGAATTGTTAATATTTTCACTCCAGATGTTCAATATTGTCAATTTTGCACACCTTCTTATAAACAGTACAGCTGTGGTTTTACATATCCTGCCCGAAATATGGTTTTGCACATCTGGAGCACAATGGTGCAGTCGCTGTGGGAAATCAATGTTTGGGACAGATGAAGAAAAACATACTGCCGCTATTCATGAACAGAGATCCCAAAATGCCTACGTTAAAAATTCGGTGAAAGAATTCCATGAAAAGACTGTTATGAGCGTGTGTTGCACAGATTTCATGTACGCTTGTAACTTCGAGAATTTGTAATATTTTTACTCCAGATTTTCAACATTGCCATCACTTCACAGCTCCTTATGAATGGTGCAGATGACATTTTTGTGTGGTGCAGAATGGCACGGTCTCTGTGGGAAATCACATTTCAGACACATTAACAAAATCACAGTGACACTGTTCATGAGCAGAGGTCCCACATGCTTTCATGAGGTGGGGTCACAAAAAGGCCATTTTGAAAATCTGGAGTGCAAATACCAATAAATGCCCAGAGCATTAAGGTTTCTAACCATAAAATCCCACCCTGTACAGACTAACAGGTGTCAGGGTGTGCCTTTGGATTGTCTGCTGTAATTATCATGCCAATACATCCCCACCCCCACTATGCAGCCACTGACAGCCATCCATGTGTGCTTTGGACTCTTCAGCCCCAAAGTTCACCCCATTCTCCTATGCTGCAAACATCTCAACATACTTCGGTATGAAATGGGGTGAGCTTAAGGCCCAATGACCCCAAGCCACAATGTGCCACTTGTCACAGTCTGCAGGGTAGGGTTAGGTGAAATGGCATGAGCGTTATGGCCAATGACCCAAAGATACACCCCAATGCCTATTGCTCTCTGCAGGGTGGGATGGGGTTGACATTGGTTTTACACTTCACTGCCATTGCTAGTATGCATCTCTCTAATGCCTGCACTACCAATGCTAATGCCAGCAAGACAACATTTGGCACTGACAAATGCTTGTTCTTTAATAATGTAATCTCTTCTTTAAAATAAAAAAATTGAGACCAGTAATCCTGTATTATGGAGCCATTAAGGTTAGTAGTCAGAGTGAACTCTGGATTATTTCTTTTACTTATTCATTAGGCAAGCACTAAAAACATTGCAAGATCACAAAGTATTTGTAGATTTTCTGTGTTGAAAAGCAGATCAAGAAAATAGCTGGTGGGTATAATGTATGAAGCTTAATGTTTAGCAAAATACTTCTTTCTTATTTTTTCATAGCAGGAACATCTCATTACCACGTAATGTAAATCTTCAATTTCCTTTAAGTAACAATTAGAATTTTCTGAGAAAACATGATCTTTCTGATACCTGAGGTTAACTCATTACTAGTGAACACCTTAAACCTATATATAGTTAATATTTCCCTATGGGCTGGAGTTTGAATTATAATTAAGTAATGTTTCAAAGAGTTTTCTTGTATATTATTAACCAGCCAGTTTGAGACTTTGAGTTTTTTTATATTTTACTAAGTCTCTTTCCTTTGCTTTCAGATTCAGAGCTAGAGTTATGATTTTCGTGTATTTTTCATGAATGTTCATAGATTGGTCAACCCAATTTTTTAATAAATTGAGGCCATAGTTCTCCAAAAGTTGATAGACATTTGATAACCATGCTTTGTTTGTCTTAAGGTAGTTATTTTTTTCCTGCAGACAGGATGCAATCAGTGATCCCCGAGACAGAGACACACACTCTTGACCCAAAAGTTGATCATCTGAGTGTGGGTTCTCTCCAGGAGTGCTATCTCTCCCAAATGGGTTCTTACTAGTACATTCGGAGTACATCTGGAGACCCCAAGAATTTTTTATATACTGTAACGTATTTATTATTGCTTCCAGTATTTTTAGGTTGCTGCTTCCCCAAATTTCTATAGCATATAATCTTTATCAATTTATTATTGACAGCTTATATCATTGGTTCAGTTGTCATGCCACCATATAATCTATTGAACCTACTCAATGCAGATGCAGTTATTCTCATTTTGGAGGCTATATTATTAATATGATTTAACCAGGACATACTGCTTGAAACAGTTACTTCGAGGTATGTGAATTGTTTTACTTAATCAAGAGGCTGAGAGGCCAAATAAAGTTTTTTTGTGTATTTTCTTCATGAACTAATGACCATGGGCTTTGTCTTTTGAGTATCTGGACTCAAATTTAGAGTTTGCATAAGTGTTCCAGTTTATTTAAACTTCTTTGCAGCCCTAACATAGATGTGAAGATGAGAGCCAAGTCCTCTGCATAAGCTAAAATTGGTATTCTACATTTTAGTATTTTAGGAGAATGATGATTTGAGTCATCTAGCTCCTCCAGAATTTTGTTTATGTATAAGTTAAATAGAGTTGGAGCCAGGACACAGTCTTGGCAGACACCAGTGTTAGTCTGTAAATTACCAGTAATTTCCCCATTTTAATTATATTTAATTTTGATCTATGCATTTGTGAGGAGCCTCCTGATTAAGGCTAAAAGATTTGGCTCCATTCTCATTCTCTTTAGTTTAGTCCCTAGAACATCCCTAGAAATGAAACTGAAGGCAACTGAAAAGTTAATGAAAGCAATGAAGGGATTTTGTTTTTTAATCTTACAATATTTTTCAATGATGTGCGTCAAGATGAATATCTGCATGGTTGTGTCGTTTACCTTTTTGAAATCTAGCTTGTAATGGTGAAATTTCTTTGTTAGTTATGATCTAGTCTTGTAGTCTGTTAAGAAATATTTTTCTGTATGTTTTTGACATGTTATCAGTCAAACTTATTGGCCATTACTTTGCTGGATTGTTTGTATTCCCTTTTTTATTTATAGGGATGATATGAATCCCCTTACATAAATCTGGCATGTAGTCGTACATTACAAATTTGTTAGATCTAATAGGATCCCAGCCCACCTGCTTGGATCAGCTTTATAAAGATCAATTGGGATCTGATCAGGTCCCGGCTATTTATTTGATTTGAAACTTTTAATAGCTACAAGGGTTTCCTGTGGCATGATCAACATAAACTCTGAAATATCAGTGTATAGTAAGGTTCCCAGAGTGTTGCGGATATGGATGCTTTATATACTGATTTTTTGTAATTATTTGTACCAGTTCCTACTAATTTCCAGAAAGCCTTATTTTCTTTTTTTTTTTGTATAGTAGCTAACATTTTTCCCCATAACTGTTTTTGATGGAGAGTTTTCTGTTTGTGAACATGCTCTCTAGGTTTGTTTAAGATTTTAAGGTTCTTTCTGGTTGGGTACTGCCTTGCATTTCTTACCCATATGGCAAGTTTTTTTTTTCTGGTTTCTGCAATTTTTGTAAAACCAGTTTTGATATGTTTGTCTGTCCGTTTTTTTTAATAATTTTGTATTGTGCTATTATAGTAGCATATTGTTGTGCAATACCAGTACAGATCTTTACTGGATCTGTCTCTGTGTTTAGAATTCATCTAACAATTAACTGGAATCTGCTTTTTTTTGTATCTAACTCTGGATTATAAATCATATCCCATTTCAATATTTTCTTATTATTAATTATTTCCACTTGTTTCTGAGTCTTCCTATGTATTTTTACAACTATTTTCCTTTTTAAATTAAGCAGAAAATGGTTGCTTTTGGGTCTAACTAATATATGCTGGTCATCATACCTATATAATTCGAAGGGGGAAAACTAGTCTGTAATCTACTGTGGAAACACCATTATGTGTAATACAAGTAGAGGCACCTTTGCTGTCTGATGGTAGTTTCCCATAAAGAATTATTAGATTTAATGTTTTGAGTAGTTGTTTCATTTGGCCTTCATTGTCAGTGTTTTTTTTTTTATCTATAGAATTTCTGTTATTATCCTATAGATTTCTGAAAGTATTTGAATGTGTGATGTGCTCATCAAGTTAGAATTGTCGTACCTAATGTTAGTTAATGTCCCTGGCAAGTATTATTTCTGGGTCATTGTACAATTTACTTATTTCTTCTATCTCCATTATAAGTTTACTAATCAAATTCTTATCATGTAATAGGGAAGTATTAGGAGAATTATAAATGTTTCTAACAACTACCAGCTCATTCCATAGCTCCATAACTAATATTAGGTAATTTGGTGTTGTATTACTAATTTTGACCTTTAGTTAGTCATGTACCTTCAGAGACCTCCACAGCCACATCCCATTTTAGAAAATGTCTGTGCTGGGCATTGAAATACCTGGTACCCATTTATAACTATATTTTCCTGACTATCAAATGTGTGCCAGGATGCTTGTATGTTCACAGTTTTATTTTTGCAGATAAAGTCAATAAGGTCTGTATCAGAAAGCTTCACAGTGAATCCTGCAATGTTCTAGGTTAATGTTAGATTTAAAGTCCTGTTCACTAGCATTTTCAAATGAGGAGCTATAGCGTTCCCTCAGGAAACCTTTCAGAGTATTGTCTTGCTCTTCTGATGTCAGTCAATTTGAACTGTCTGATAGTATTTGAAATATATGACTGATCTCCACATTGTAGTATGTGTCTCTATGCACTTGTGCGGTATTACTATCACTCATAGAATTTTGAATCTGCTCATCCTGATTCAAATTAGTTATCAGTATACCCAGAGTGTCCAGCTTATAAGCTTCATTCAGTATGTTATCTGCCAATGTCTTAGTGTGAAGTGTTAAATCTTTTTGATTACCTTGTAGCCAGGTTGGAAATTTTCTCTTTACATTCACTATATCATCTTGGTAGACTTCTAGGCTCACAGAATGCCCAGTAGATGTACCATCATTATTTTCATTTTAGCTGGACTCTAGGTCCCTTGCCTTAAGATGACAAAAATAGATAACACCATAGTTGTTGTAGCAGTTTGATCTATAATGTTAATGGGTAATTCTTCTCAGCTATAGTAATTTTCCAATTGTTTAACTTGCTCCAATGTTGTATTTATATTGTTTTGTCTTGTGTTCATTATCATTTTAAGAAATATGGGCTGATCCATATATAAATTATATTTTTCCAAGAAATTTGAATTACAACAAACATGGTATGCCACTCTCAGCAGTCCAAAGAAGAGCAGAACATTATGTTATAAAGTCAGATCATGTGCTCTAACATCATCCAAGATGTCCCCAGGTTCAACTTCCTCACCTATTAAGCTTTAACAGATCATATATAACAAGTGTAATAAAACATCCCTGTTCTCAGATGAAACTTTTTTTACTCCCCTTAAGGTTATCATAACCTGTGTTTCATCTAGTAAAGATCAACTTCTTCATCAACTGGATTCTGACATTCAAATTCCATTTTTATTGTTCTTCCAAAAAGATTAAAATGTTGGACATTACAATATTCATAAATACAATAAGATAACAAATTGAATAAAAAAGCACCTAATTAATCACAGTTATAATCTTTGAATATCTCTGTGGTTTCCCTTTTTATTTCTTTTGAAGTCTTCTTCTGTATGCCTGTTTTTTAAAACTCATTACTGATGAGAAGAAATAAGAGCACATCAATGCCTCTTCCACTGTCCCTAGACGGAGCAAAATAAATACTGGATCATAATCCAAATTTATATATTTCTTTAGAAAATTATTTAAAATTAAAGATCTGCACTTTCTGTACAAGGGGCATTGAACTATAGTATGATATAGAGTTTCTTTAAACCCGTTGCTGCAATAACATTTGTTAGATTTATTATCAATTGTAAGAGCAGGACCATTAAAATATGTAACTTTGGAAGTAATCAGTTCAAATCTTGCCCATGTTATTTTTTTCTGAATATTAGGGGCTAAAGGGAGCAATAAGTAATTTTCTATTCTAGAATCAATTTTATTTTTTCCAATCCAGATAGCTTGTTTCTGTAGTCTAACCAGCCTTAGTTGGTTTTCAAGAGCATTATCAAATATTCTTTTTTTTTATTTTTCCTCTTTAAGAATCAGATATTAAAATACCCTTCTGATAATCTCTCCATAAATTAATAGAGTTTATCTTTTGTAAGTTTGATATAACAGTTTTTAACCAACGTGAAGAAAAACCATTGGCGTACCATATTTGTTTTTCAAGGAAACACAGTTTTATTAAATTGTTATTATTGTTAAGAATCTTAAGCCAATATGATAAAAGTCTAAGATTAATTAAGTCTGCCAATGGTACTCTACCTAATTCAGATCTTACAATCACATTAGCCATCGAATGAGGTACTTAAAGAAATATTTTATAAAAATAAGATAAGGGAGTCTCAAGGTTAGAGTTTTCCTTGGTTCCCCAAATTTCAGCACCATATAAGAAAATTGGAGTGATCTTAGCTTCCCCTGCTTTAACAGCTGGTTCCACCAAAAGTCCTCCGTATTTAATATTAAAACAAAGGAGGGCCTTTGATGCACATTTAGCTTTGGTGATTTGATTATTAAAGTGTGAAGTCTAGGATCCATTGGAGGTAAATATTATCCCAAGATAACAATATGAAGTCACTTCCTCTAGAAATAATTAATTTAACTTGACTCTTGGTTTACTGGAGTTAATTCCAAAAAACATTAGCTTGGTTTTATCAGAAGTAATGCTAACTTTTAAGTAATCACATTTTTGTTTTAATTGGTCAATTTTTAACCGAAGACCCTTTTGAGATAGAGAAAAAAGAACTAGATCATCAGCATAAGCTAAACTATAAATATATTGATTATTTATTTTAGGAAAGTCCAAGGATACTGATGTATCAAAAGAAAGCAAAGAATCAACATATAGGTTAAACAGGAGTGAAGCCAGCAGACACCCCTGTCTAACCCCTCTATTAGTACTAAAATAGTCTGAAATATTCCCCATTTTATCATATCTAATCACAGTACTTGTTTCAGAACATAAAAAAATTGGAATAAGCAAATTAGTAGGTATACCACGTTCTAAGAGAATATCCCACAGGATAGTCATTACTACAGAATCAAATGCCGCAGTAAAATCAACAAAAATAACATACAGTTTCATCTTTTTATATAATTTATATTTTTTGATTAAGTGGGCTATGACATAAATGTTACCAAGTGATGAGAAACCTGGGTGAAATCCTGTTTGAAAATTTGAAAGGGGACTGGATTTATTAACCCAAGTTTGGAATCTATTTAATAAAATTCTAGAAAAAATGTTATTGCTGATGTCAAGAAGACTTATAGGCTGATAATTCTTGGGATTTTGAAATGATCCTTTTTTATGTATCGGAACAATGATAGTTTTACGCAAAGAGGAAGGAATAAATCTTTCTCTAATGCAAATGTTGAAGAAATTTACAAAAAAAGGGCCCCAGAAATTCATATTTTCTTTATATATTTCTCCTGGAATACAGTCTGGTCCAGGAGCCTTATTGTTGTCCAATTTATTAATTGCCTGTTCAACATATAACCAAGAAAATTGCAAGGATAAATATGTATCAGCTAACAACCATTCGGGCCATATAAAATGTTTTTTTGATTCTGACTCATTAGCAAGAAGTTTTAAATAATAAGTTATCCAAATTTCTTTTGGTACTTAAACTGTCAGTGATGATTGCAATGTTTTAACTCCCCTTGCAACTAATAGCCAAAAAGCCTTTGAATCTTTTATTTATAATTTCTAGCATATGGGTCCATTGTTTTAAAATAAACTCATATTTTTTGTGTTTTAGAAATTGTTTATATGCTTTCTCGCTCTGTTGAGCCTTACAATATTCACTCTTACTGAATGTTTAGTAGTTTTTTTAATTAGAAGTCCCAGTTTATACTTTTCATCCTTACATTGTTGGTCAAACCAGATAGGGGGTGTAAAAATTAAGTTGGTATAAGAATAAATTGCAGTTCTAATATCCTGATACCCCACTTCCAAATAGTTATTTATACATTGTAGTGAGCAAAGATCCTGAAACAATGTAAATATTGAGCTCATTCTCAGGGAAAATATGATTTCTGCTGCTTTTTCTTTGTTTTTGTTATTCAATTTAAGTTTATATTTGCCTATAATGGAAAGCAATGGCAGTGATACAAGATTAATATTATTCTTAGAATTGTCTTTTATTGTATCAATCCTCACTATTAATGCCGCATGGTCACTTTCAGGACTCATTGCAATTTTGAAGTCATGAAAGTGACCATAGGCTTCCAGAGAGATTATCAGATTGTCTATTATGCTCTTCCCATTTGAAAAAAAAAGTAAATGTTCCATCCGGGTCTCCTGTTCCTCTCCCATTTAAAATACAGTAATTACCATTATTAATAAAATCCATAATTTTTAAACCAGCGCCATTCACAATGATATCTTCCGAATTCCTAGGTTCAAGATCCCCTATGTAAATCTGAGACTGAAGTATTTTTAGTTTGTCAAAGTTAGCGATACCGGTGTTTAAATCACCCTCTATTATAGTGATATCAATATAATGTTTTGAATACAAGAGATCTATTTCCAGGATAGTTGTGCCCAAGGATCATAGTCAGCTATAGAATGAAAATTGGGAGGAAAGTACACATTAACTATCAAGAAAGTTAAAGAATCCCAGGAAACCACACAAAACGAGAGTTCATTACCAAATGTGGCATGCTCTATAATCCGAATACCCTTTCTTATTTTAACATAAGTGGACAAACCCTCTTTAGATCTTCCAAATTTTTTTTCTTTTATGGCAAAAATATGAAATGGCATATAACCATTAATACCGATATCTGATATAGTCCAAGTTTCTTGAAATAATATAATACCTGTTTCTAAAACATAATCCAACCAATATAAGTCCACCATTTTTTATTGTAAACCTGCAATATTCCATGAGATGAAATTATAAGTATCCATATTAACAATATTATCTAAGTCAATATGCTCCCTCCCAACCTCAGCAACCTCAAAACCAAGTAAAGTTGGTTGGGGAGTTAGTTGTCATTTTTTATCCAAGTTCCCCTTTGTTCAATGATCTGGACAGTCCAGATTCAAAAGATCAACCAAGTAAATATCATGTTTATCCAATTTATAACTATTTAACAAAAGATAATCATAAAATTGTGTTGATTTAATTTCTACATCCACTTGGGAATCCAGTTTAGCTTGATATGTTCTTTTGACAGACACAAAATATAAATGTTGAATTTCACAATCAAAACAAATAGCAAAAAATGATTGAATATAAGCAGACAGCCTGTCAGTATTTTCACCCTCAAATTTATGTATTGCAAATATGGACGCAGTTCGGGTGTTAATTTTTCTTTTAAAATTCCATTTTAATTTAATTAAAGTGGAAATCAAGGTATCCTTAGTACACTTATTGGGTGCAGTAGTTCCATATGCAAATTTCCAAACAGTGGTCTAGTTAACTGGAGAAGAAATTGTTATATCCAGTTTATTAATAGAACACTGTTTTGCCCAAATAGTTTTGGCAGTGTCTGTATTAGATAATAATACATAAGGGGGTGTAGTGGAGATTGATAAGTCTCTGTAGACTAATTTAATATCTGTGGCTGCTTCTTCTAAATCAAGTTCAGCTTTAAATAAATGATAAATCACATTAAATAATGTAATATCTGTTTTGTAAGGTTTTAAAAAAATATTATTAAATTTGAAAACAACCTCTGTCCCAGACAGAATTAGTTGATCTATCTGAGGAGGCAGAACTAATTCAGAATCCAGAGAGGTTTCCAAAATATGATTTTTGAATTCTTTATTTGTGCACGTAAATGGCTTTTCTATATTCAACTGTTCAACCAAAATAGGGGCCTGAATTATATTTTTGATTGATCTTTCTAAGGGGGTGTCTAAGAATAGAGTCACTTCCTTGTTATTTGAAAATGAAGAAGCATCTTTGGTAAGCAAGGTTAAAGCAATATGCTGATCTTCCACATTCACATGCTCTCTTCTAGGAGGGTTCTGAATTACATTAGGCATAATAGTATTAATAGTTCTTTCCTCAGGACTTGTTTTATTTACCCCTTCCTTATTTTTTTTTTTATTTGTTCGAGTCTTTGCCTTTTTTTTTAGGTTCTTCTTTGTATTTTTCTTATTCTCAGCCTTGTCGGACAATGGATGTATATTAATTTCTGGAAAGGAGGGTCTTCTTTTTTTTTCCTCCTTTTTCTCAAAGTTGTCTAGTTTTTCAGAAAGTTCAGAAAATCTGTCACTAAAGAAGCAAGTAAGTTTTTCTAAATGTAGTTTAAGATCTTTAAGAGCTTCAAGGAGAACAATGTTGGCCATTATTGGGTAGGCTAAAGCCTTAATCGTATATTTTGAAATAATATCAGGGCAAGATAATAAGATTTCTGGTTCTATTTCTATTTTCTCAACCTCTCTATCCATTCTACTAAAGACTTCATTGGGTGAGCCCTCTAAAAACCTATAGTTGTCGTGATGATAAAAAGAAGAATCTAGAGATACATGAGATTCAGGGAGGCTAAAAAAAATCTAACCCCATTGGATGAAGAGATATCTCTGAATGATCACAAAGAGTAGACATTCTGAGTTCTGTAGGACTCAGGGTAGTTTCAACATCCATCATATCTTTTTTATTTATATTTGGTGAGGAAATATCACCAATACTAACCTTTGGAGAACTGTAATTGAAATTAAAAAAATATGTGATTTTTTTTTTAGATTGAAATTTTGAGGTATGTGTAAAATGCTTGTCACTGTTGGAATCTTCCTTCATACTGAATTTCTCTATTTCTACATTAGTTAAAGTCAATTTAATAATTTTAGTAATATCAATGATAACATTAAAAGCATCATTAAGAATGACATTGTCAGTAGAATGAATCAAGTTTGAGTTAGATAAGCTAGATGAGCTAAACTGACCTTGGACACTTGAAGGTATTCTTTTGTCTAAAGAGAGATCAAGGCCTTGCTCAGCTTGAGAATCATAATCTCTAGTTTTCAATAAGTTCAATGAACTGGATATCACATTGGAAGATGTTAATTTTGATAGGATGCAATTGGGTCTAAAATCAGTAAATATTTCTTCCTTTATTTAAGGGAATGTTATAATGCTTTGAGGGGGATCATAAAAAGTGAAAGCTCTCTGGGGTCCATTTTGAACCTTCAGAGTGGGTGCTGCAATGGAGACAAGGGTCAAATCCTTTGTATAAACACAGCCATTTTTTTCGCCATGTCCCCCTTATGCTGGTTCAAAGCTACAATTTTGGGGCATTCTCTCTTCTTATCCTTTAGTTTTTTTCAACTCTCTACCACTCCTTGTGAACATACTAAAAATGTTCTATTAAAACAAAACTATCTGAAACAGAAAAGAATATACCAGAAAAAACACTTTGTGAGTGAATTAAACAAACAAACAAAAAAAATTCAATATATCCCAAAGATGAGCTTCACTTAATAACCAATTTAACAAAATAATCCAAAAATAGATATATTAATTTCAGATAATAATTATCTACTAAAAGATATATACCAGAAAACAAAAAAGTTTTATAGTTACGAAAATCTTCAGTTTTAAATGTCCAACTTTACAGCTAGCAAAGTCTTGAGGCCCTTGAAGATGTTGAATGTTCAATGAACACTGTGCATCTATGCAGCTGTGATGATACAGTTCTTGTAGTTCGAGTAATTTGAATGAGTTCCAACAATTTGTTCCGTTTGTTCCGTTTATTCTGTTTATTCCGTTTGTTTTGGTTGTTCAAATTACAGATTTTGTGCACAAAGTTCAAAATAAGATGCCAATCAGTGCTTTCAAATTCCACAATTTGTACCCCATCCACATCCAGTGAACTCCACCACGAGTTTTCCAAATACTTCCAGGTGGTCACTATTGTGGGTTAAAGAAAAGACCAAGCCGTAATAAAAAGGAATGACAAAGAAATAACAGTTATAATATATACGGCACAACAGATCAACTACTAAATAAACTAAATAGAACCTCAAAAAAAAATCCAGTATATTAATTTAGTAATTATTTCTGATTACCAACACTGTAATGATGATTATCATACCAAGCTAAATTGAATTAGTTTGATTAAGACAAGACAAATATTATATCTATGTATATTAAATCTTTATGAAGCCTATGTAATAACCTAATAATAGGCAATAGCCCAGAATAATACAACGTGGAGCTTATATTACCCAATAAAGAATTTAAAAGTTCAAACAAAATCAAAGCAAAACTTACTTATGAGGGCTAATTTAACCCTCTACCAAGCTACACCATGATACTGCTTCAAAAAAAAGATAGCATTGATGTTCTCTTATTAGGAGAGGGTTTTAGTGAGATTTCACAACAATCCAGAAGAATCTCCCTCACAGCCCGACAGCGGATGGGAATAGAAATTACAACAAGCTAAAAAGAGAGGCCAAAGCACATCTAACATAAGTTATCTAATAGTTTTTATAAGCTTAATTAAAACTTCATAACTTTGTAGCTTTCACAGAGATATTACATTCATGACAGAGATCCCATTGCAGTATAGTTTAGGTTTAGGTTTAGCTAAATAAGAGACACAAGCTACAAAGCCGTCGTGCTCTTAGAACACCAAATAAAATAATTGAGTCATCATCAAATAGTCAAAGGTTTTTAAACCAACCTTCTAATCATCAAGCACGTTACTCTCAATATAACAATTTCAGGTTATTTTATTGACCTCAGTATTCTTGTGCTACTCGTGCTCATGTTTCAATTAAGCCAATCTAAGATTAATTAATCAATTCATAAAATAATTCTATTGTCATTATAACAATATGAGAAATATTCCTCCAGTCTCTAATGACCTGTTAGGATCTTTAGAACATTAATCAATTAAACCATAACCAGAGTCACAGTATCACAATATTACAATTGCAATCACCGGAAAAGCAATACTAATGGCCTAAAATCTAATTAAAAAGATATTTTGAAGGAAACTTAAACAGATTATTATTAGATTTTTGTTTGGTAATTAACTTAATAATTAGCTTGTCTGCGAATCTTGATTGCTAAAATTGGAAACCCTGTTAAGTTAGAAGTTATATGGCTCAAATAATTATATGGTTTTATAAACTTGGTAAAACTCTCTTGTAATCTAATAAAACATATAAAACCAAGATAGTACTATAATTAGATGATTTTGATATCAAAACCTACATTGTATGTCTGTGGGTTGAATAAATTCATACATTTAAACACTCATTATGTGTTTTCACACAGACCACTTTCTCAAAAAAAAAAAAATATCAACAGAAAGAGAGAAAAACAACTAAGTAAACAAAGCCTGAGAGAGGGGATATACAATTGTAACAAGTTTCGCTCTAGGCTCTAGACTCTAAGTAAGAAAAACAGTCTGCATATTAGCAGTCTGAATGCAAAACTGCACACTCCGGGTGGAGCGGGCTGCCCCCATCACCATAGCACTCCTAACATTCCCTGGAATGGTAGTTCAATGCAGACTGCAGTTCTAAATCAGGTACACAAGTTGTTCTGTAAAGAAATGAATCTGCTGCAGGTATAGTCAAATAAGCAATGGTAATATACCTGTTCTAGGCAGCAAAAAAGCATTATACAAATCCTGCTCCCTCAGCTTCTCCTCAGCTGAGTAGTGTGCAGTACCTCCTCCTCTCCCAGCAATCTCCCAGCAATCTCCGAATCAATTTCAATCTTGGGTTCTGACATGTTTTCTCTGTGATTTTGTTAATATGAAGGTTTGTGTATCTTTTGATTCATTTATAATTCTGTTTGGCTGGAAATTTTATTGTTTATTTTTATTGTATAACCTTGTTTTCTTTTCCTTATGTTACCTTTACCCTTCTTTTTCCTCTGTCTTTTATTACCCTGAATCATGTTAGTGGTTTGTTCTTCAAATACAGTTTTTGTTTCAACTACTATTTCAGGTATACGGTCTGTTTCAGGAGAAGAATATTTTGTCTCATAGCTACTGTAGGTCAACCAGGAATAGAGAGATCCGTGAGTCCCTCCAGGGAGCTTTCCTGCAACAGCTGGTTAGGGAACCCACTAGGGGTGGCAGCATACTTGGTGTTGTCCTCACCAATGGGGATTGTGTGGAAGGAGTTGGAGTAGACATCAACCTAGGTGCAAGTAACCATAAGTGAGCTTCAAGGATAGGATTACGAATGAAGTGAGTTGGACCAACACAGAGGTCCTGGACTTCAGGAGGGTGGATTTTGTCAAAATGAGGGAGATATATTCAAGTACAAAATGGAGGTGAAGGAGAGAATAGGGGAAGTGGAGAAATTATGGAATTCAATAAAAGGGGGGTACTAAAAGCCATGGAAATCTGAATAAGAAAGGTGAGGAAGAACAGAGAAAGAAAAAAGGCCACTCTGGTTTACCAGGAAAGTGAGGGGGGTAATTGGGGAAAGAAAAAGGGTGTTCAGAGCATATAAGTGGACACATGGGAAGAAAGACAGGGAGATGTACAGGGAGAAGCTGAGGGTGGCAGGACAGAATATTAGGAAGGTGAAAGCAGAAACAGAGGAGACAATTGCTAAACAGGCCAAACGGGGGTGATAAACCTTTTTTTTTTATATATAGGAGAAAAGAGGAAAACAAGGCAGGGAATAGTAAGGGTGAAGGGAGAGGGGGGGTAGAAGTGGAAAGGGACTTTGAGAAGGCAGAGATGCTAATTAGGTACTTCTGCCCAGTCTTCATGGTAGAAGAGGAAGGAATGGGACAGGTGTCAAGGGAGAGGGGAAGGGATGACATAAGGGTGGATCCTAGCCTGATCAGTGATGACAAGGTAAGATAGGAATTAGGTAGGTTGAGGGCGGACAAGGCTATGGGTCTAGATGCCCTGCATCCCAGGGTACCATAAGAACTAAGGGAGGAGCTGGTGGTACCTCAAGCATGGTTGTTTAACTTGTCACTGGATACAAGGTTGGTGCCAAAAGACTGGAAGAGGGCAGACTTGGTGCCACTTCACAGGAGTGGCAGCAGGGAAGAGGTGAACAATCATCACCTGGTCAGCCTCACCTTGGTGATGGGCAAGGTGATGGAAGAAATATTAAAAGAAAGGGTGGCCAGCTACTTGGTGGAAAGTAGACTACAGGACATCCGTCATCATGGCTTCACACAAAGGAGATTATGCCTGATGAACCTGATCAAGTTTTTCAATTGGATAATGAGGGTGGTAGATCAAGGAAGGGCAGTGGATGTGGCCTATCTGGACTTCAAGATGGTCTTCTACACTGTCCCCCACAGAAGACTGGTAAATAAGCTGGAAAGTCTGGAGTGGGACAGCAAATGACAAGGTGGGTGGAGAACTGGTTGATGGGCAGAAGCCAAAGGGTGGCGGTGAATGGGATACATTCTACAGAGAAGGGGTGATGAGTGGGATCTCCCAGGGATTAGTGGTGGGGGCCCATCCCATTCAACATCTATATCAGTGACATAGCAGAGGAGCTGTAGGGGAAGGTCTGCCTATGTGCAGATGATGCGAAGATTTAAAATAGGTGGACACACCAGAAGGAGTGGAGGCTATGAGGGAAGATCTAAGATTGCTGGAGGGTTGGTCGGAAACCTGGCAGCTCCAATTCAGTGCCAAAAAATGTGCAGTAATGCACATGGGGTGGAATAACCTGCAAGCAAATTACACATAGGGGGGATGTAATTAAGGCAACTGAACAGGAGAGGGATCTAGGGATTATAATTTCAGATAACCTTAAGGTGGGGACCCAATGTAGTAAGGCGGTGGGCAAAGCAAATGGAATTAGAAACATAGAAACATAAAATTTGACAGCAGATAAGGACCGCTTGGCCCACCTAGTCTGCCTATTTCCCTACCTAACGGACAAGCTGCAGATCCTAGTTATCCAACAGACTACTTCCTCCTACCCCCACTAGAATTGCCTTATGTCTGTCCCATGCAGTCTTGAATTCCCCCACTGTTTTTGACTCTACGACCTCCTCAGGAAGGCTGTTCCATGTATCCACAACCCTCTCTGTGAAGAAATGCTTCCTCACATTACCTCTGAGCCGTCCCCCCTCCATCTTCAAATTGTGCCTCCTTGTTTTTGCATATCTCTTTTTCTGAAAGATGCGACCCTCTTGGAATTTGTTGATTCCCTTGAGGTATTTAAAAGTTTCTATCATGCCCCCCCTTCCTTTCCTCGAGGCTATACACCTTTAGTTCCTTTAGTCTTTCTTCATATGTCCTCTGATGCAGACTCTGCATCATTTTGGTTGCCCTCCTCTGGACAGCTTACACCCTGTCTATGTGTTAGTGGAGATGGGGTCTCCAGAATTGGACACAGTACTCCAGATGTGGTCTTACCAACTGTCTGTGCAGAGGGCCAACAATTTCCTGTTTTCTACTGGTGATGCCTCTCCCTATGCATCCCAGTATTCCCCCAGTCCTCCTTACTTCTTTCTCACATTGCTGGCCCACCTTTAGGTCATCTGATATGACTACCCCCAGGTCTCTTTCCACTTTTGCTGTTGTCAGTATCTCACCCCCCATTGTGTACTCTTCTCCTGGCTTTTTGTTTCCCAGGTGCATTACTTTGCACTTCTTTGCATTGAATCTAAGCTGCCATACATTTGATCATTCCTCCAACCTTGCCAAGTCCCTTTTCATCCTTCACACCCCACCTTGTGTATCAACCCTGTTGCAGATCTTTGTGTCATCTGCAAAGAGACATACTTTCCCTTCCAGTCCCTCTGCAATGTCACTTATAAAGACATTAAAAAGGACCGGCCCCAGTACTGAACCCTGAGGTACCCCACTAGTAACCCTCCTTTCTTCACTGTGGACTCTATTTACTTTTACCTGCTGTGTCCTGTTGTCCAACCAGTGTTTTACCCAGGCTACCACCCTAGGACCCACTCCCAGGCTGGCTAATTTTTTTATTAATCTTTTGTGCGGAACTGTGTCAAATGCCTTGCTAAAGTCTAGGTAGTCCATGTCCACAGCCCCTGCCTGGTCTACTGCTTTGGTCATCCAGTCAAAGAAATCAATTAGATTTGTCTGACATGATCTTCCCACTGTGAATCCACGCTGCCTTGGGTCCTGTGCCCCACTGGTCTGTAGGTACTCAACAATTCTTTCCTTCAGAAGTGATTCCATCATTTTCCCTATCACTGAGGTCAAACTGATAGGTCTGTAGTTTCCTGCCTCTGTCTTATTCCAACTTTTGTAAAGGGGAATCACATCTGCCCTCCTCTAATCCTCAGGTACCACCCTATCCTCCCATGATTTATTAAAAAGGGTAGTCAGTGGTGTTACTAGTTCTTCCCTTAGTTCTTTTAAAACCCTGGGATGAATTCCCATCAGGCCCCATTGCTTTATCCACCTTCAGTTTTAAGAGCTCTTTCAGAAGCCTTTCTTCTGTGAAAGGACTAATATCAACCCCCCTATCCAGAGTGATTCTATTGACTGGATTAGGTATTTCTCCCTGCTTTTCCATTGTGAATACTGAGCAGAAGTATTCATTCAGTAACCCTGCTTTTTCACTGTCCAGCCACCTTCCTCTTTGTTTAGACTCAGTATTCCTGCCTTAGTCTTTCTTTGCTCCTTAATGTACCTATAAAATGTTTTATCCCCCCCCCCCTTCTTAACCGAGTTGGCTATCTTTTCCTTGGTTTGGGCCTTTGCTAATCTGACTGCCTTACCCGCTTCCTTCTGCTTTAACTGGTACAGTTATCTGTCCTGCTCCTTCTGTGTTTCCTTATACTTCCTGAATGCTATCTTTTTTCCCCTTACCTTCCCCGCCACTTCTTTTTAAAACCATAGAGGCTTTTTCTTTTGCTTTGATTTGTTTATTTGCTTCACACAAAGACTTGTTGCCTCTGTGATGGCGGTTTTGATGTTTCCCTATTGTTGCTCCACCCCACCTTCTTGCCTGTTTGCTAGTTCTTTTTTGAGGCACTCTCCCATTTTGACAAAATCATCCCTCCTGAAGTCAAGCACCTTCACTTTTGTGTGGCTTGACTGTACAGCTAAATTTATCGTGAACCACACTGTCTGGTGGTCGTTTGTTCCCAGATGGCTACCCACTTCAAGATCAGAGATCCATCCCCATTTGAGAGTACCAGGTCTAAGATTGCTCCCTCATGAGTGGGTTCCAAAACTAGCTGTCTGAGGCATGCCTCCTGTAGGGCATTAAGAATGGCCCCGCTCTTGGATGTGGCTGCAGCAAAGGTGCTCCAGTCAACATCTGGTATATTCAGGTCCCCCATAAGCAATATCTCCCCTTTCTCTGCCATCCCAAGGATGCCTTCTATAATTTCCTTGTCCATTTCCTCTCCCTGAGATGGGGGTCTGTATACAACCTCTGTGTGGATTGTGGAGCCATTTCCAGTCTCCAGGGTGACCCACAGTGCCTCCCTGTTTACCCTTTAGTTCTGTTGCTTTTACCCCTTCCCTTACATAGACAGCTACTCCTCCTCCTCCTCTTCTTCCCTCCCTATCCCTGCTGTAGATTGTGTACCCTGGTATGTTGACATCCCAGTGATGGTTCTCTTTGTACCATGATTCTGTGACTGCCACAATATCCAGGCATCCCTCCTCCATCAAGGCCACCATTTCAGGGAGCTTTTTACCTAGACTATGAGCATTGGTACTCATTACCCTCCATTTTTATATGGCTTTATTTCTTTTTGCCCCATCCCTGTCCCTACTGCCTTTGTCTTTTTCTCCATTTACCCCTGCCCTTCTCCCTATCGACTGCTCTATTTTGGTGTTTATCTCACTAATTACCCTGATTTTTTTGGGGGGCTAGGATTTCCCTTCTCCTCTTCAGTGCCTCCCCCCTTGGCTAATTTAAATGCTTACCACTGAAGCATTTAAACCTATCACCTAGGATCCTGGTTCCCCTCTAGGATAGATGCAGACCATCATGCCTGTATAGGCCTGCATCCCTCCAGGTGGAGTCCCAGTCCCCAGTGAAGCCAAATCCCGGAGCTCTGCAGCAGCTTTTCAACCAGTCATTAAATCCCATGGTGCAGAGTGCCCTAGCCTCATCCATGCCATAGACAGGTAGCACTTCTGAGAAATTTAACATGTGTGCTACTTGTCTAAGGCCCCCTCCCCAACTCCACAAACTCCTGTTGCACTGCTCTGATCCCATTCTCAGCCAGGTCATTCATTTCTAGGTTGATAAAGACATCCAGCTCCCTCCCCCTTGCCACTGTTCCCATGATCCTGAGGATTCATTTCCTGTCTCTCCAAGCCTTGGCGCTGGGCAGGCACCTTACCTCCCATCCCCCTCCCTCCCTCAGTTCTACCACCTAACAGTTGAGTCCCCCACCAGGAGTTGTTTCCTTCCCCCTGTGGGGTCTTGGGCCACCCTCCTGTGGGTCTCCATTGTGGAGGTTCCCAGCATTCTCCTTTGTCTTCACTGCAGGTGCCTCCATAGAGGAACCATGCTTCACCAGAGTGGCGAATGAATTGTGGAGAGGCACAACTGGAGGGATGCACCTCTGTTCCACCACCCTCACCCTCCCTGAGCCCACCATGGTCCAACCACTCCTCTTTCTTGGCAACCTCTGAGGTAGTGGCAGTGGCCTGGGTGGTCCCTGGGTGGGGAAGCAGGTTTCCTGAATCCTTGCCAGGTCAGCATGGAAACGAACAACCTCCTCCCTCAGACCAGAGAGGTGCCTGCAAATAGGGCAGCAACGCAGTTTCCATAATGTCTCCTGAAAGACAGCTGCTCCACAGCCAGTGCATTGCATGACTCCCCACATGTCTGTGTCCCTTCCAGTTACAGATGCTTTTCTGTTTTTGGTTTTTGTTTTAGTGTGTGCAAACTTGTGAGTGACTCTACCCCCTATTCAGTGTGCTGTGCCTTTAAGGATATGAAGAGGTGTATGTTGTTAGCAGTTTTGAGGAAGTGATGTCAGAGCCCCTGCTATAAAGGAAATTATGCACTTGGGGCAGGTGGGATCAGGGGAAGGGTGTACGGAAGTAAACCTATGCTGTCCAGAAACAATCACCTTCAACTCTTACCCTCCACCTCAGGGAGTGCCTTCCTTCCTTACAGACAATATGTCCCAGCAACAGTTCCTCCCTGGCAAATTAAAGTTGAAACTAAGAAAAGTCCACCCCAAAAACAGAATCAATACTAGTTACTTACACTGGTCCAAAAAGTAATAAATCAGTTCAGTGTAGTCTAGAAAATAGTCTTCTTGATTCAAGGAAGCTGTGGCTGCTTTCTCATTCTCCCTGTCTTCAATGTGAGAAGGAGACTGCAACACCTCTGAGACAAAAAAACCTTTTCTGACTTGCCCAGTTGAAGCTCCCTGCTTGAAGCCCTCATTTGAGTGCTGGCGCTACACTCCGCCAGTGGGCAGTCAGCAACTGCCTAGTTGCCTCCAGGGACCATCAAACCAGGAGGGACAGTGAGGGAAGTTGAAGCTCCCGGCTTGAAGCCCTCATTTGAGCGCCGGGGCTACGCTCCACCAGCGGGCGGTCGGCAACCGCCTAGCTGCCTCCAGGGACCATCAAACCAGGAGGGACAGTGAGGGAAGTTGAAACTCCCTGCTTGAAGCCCTCATTTGAGCGCCGGGGCTACGCTCCACCAGCAGGCGGTCAGAAACCACCTAGCCACCTCCAGGGACCATCAAACTGGGAGGGACAGCAAGGGAAGTTGAAGCTCCCTGCTTGAAGCCCTCATTTGAGCGCCGGGGCTACGCTCTGCTCCTCCAGCGGGCGGTCGGCAACTGCCTAGCCACCTCCAGGGACCATCAAACCAGGAGGGACAGCGAGGGAAGGTACGGGAAAGCCGCAACCAATCGGAAGGCGAGCACTCTCGTGGCCTCACATCCGATTGGTCCCCTTGCTCCATTCACTATCATTGCTTGATTTTCCTTGCAAAAGCTGTTTTTGGGAAGTGTCTAAATTGTTAAAATCTGCTAAAAAGAGCTGTCTTCATGAAACTGTGAATTCCTTGGGGCTATTGTAAATTGTAAATCGTGGTAAAGTGATTACAGCCTTTTGTTGATACCTTGAAGTGGGCCAGATGCTATGGCGCCCCAGCCCCCCACAGTCTTTTGTTGTGATAATTTAAGACTCACTGCCCAGCAGAAACATTTGTTCCTGCTAAAGCATTAATCTCAGTGCCATCCTCTGTCTCTTCCCAGTTGAAGCTCCCTGCTTGAAGCCCTCATTTGAGCGCCGGGGCTACGCTCTGCCAGCGGGCGGTCGGCAACTGCCTATCCGCCTCCAGGGACCATTAAACCAGGAGGGACAATGAGGGAAGGTACGGGAAAGCCGCAAAATTTATGCCCACCTGCCCTTCCCCCTCCTTGGGTGTTTATTTTATAGACATCTTCCCGCCGAATTACAATTCCGGCCCCCAGCGCCGCCCCGACCAGTAATCTGCCTCATTACCACTGCTGTGCCATCAAATCAGCAGCCCTCCCTTACTGTCCTCTCTATAACTACATTGTCATATTTTAGCTTGAAATAATCATCAGCATTGCTTTCACAATGGGGGGATCCCTCTGGATATATCTTGCTCTGTTACTCATGGTGATTAGGGAGAAAGATATCCTCCCTGTCACTGTCACATTGGAAAGTGCGACTCACTTTCCTACTCTCTCTATCACACCATTATTAAAGAAGGACCGGATCCTCTTATATGCCCTACCTATGTTGCAACACAACCAGTGGGGTAACCTCCATGAAGGGACTCAAACTGTTCTACTAACATATGGGTCAGTGCTCCATTACTGGGTAAACAGTTCCCCATTACGCCTTATCACCAGACTGCTATTTAGTGAGTTGGCATGAACCCATAACCCCTTATTCGACTGGCATACATTAAAACAGAGGCCCCTGAAAAATAAAAGGAGGGCCAAAGATAGTCTCCTCATTTTATCTCTTGAAGCCCTTATGAAACTGTTAATTTTTATCTTGATTTGCGTTGGAAATGTGGAAATTAACCCAGGCCCTCCAGAGTGCATTACCTCACCAGCAGATTTAGCCTCGACCAAAGGACTAAGCTTTCTCCATATCAATGCCTGCAGCCTGCTAAAAAAGCTCAAGATGATACAAGCCTGCGTTAACCATACTTTGCCAGACTTTCTAGTGGTGTCGGAGACATGGCTCAGACCCGCCACAGCAGATAGAGACATAAACTTACCCAATTATCAAATATTCATAGCGGATCGCCAAACAAGGGGAGGGGGAATAGTTATATATGTAAAATCCAATATATCTGTAACTTGCTTAGATATAACATGTATGCCCAAAGAATTTGAATGTCTATCCCTCAAAGTGGCTCTCTCCAACACTGCAGCATTTCAGCTAATTGGCTGCTACAGGCCCCCCTCAGCTTATCTTAAGCTTCTAGCCCACCTGCGAAACCTAATCAAGATGGGTACAGAAAAAAACATAATCTTAGGTGACCTAAACCTAAATTGGCTATCCAAGGCAGCAGCACCCTTAATATCATTCTGTGACACATATGGGCTTACACAACTTATAAATGAACCAACCAGAATCAACAAAAAGAATCTGAGGAACAGCACATTACTTGACATCATATTGGTGAATAAGCCCCACCTCTTCACGCACGCTGGAGTGCTTTTCAGTGATATAAGTGACCACTGCCTTATTGCTGGAATAAGATCATCCAGCAAACTAACACCCCCGGCTAAATTCCTACTGAGGAGATCTAAGAAAAATTTCAATATTGAGGCATATCTTCAAGAACTAAATCACTCTATAAGATGGCAAGAGTTCTACCTAGCAGACACTGTGGAAAAAGCACATGAGGTGTTAAATGGCATAGTACTAGGTGCCCTTAACACTCATGCACCAATTACTAGGGTTCAAATAAAAAACAAAACTTGCCGCTGGTTTACAACTGACCTTAAATCTGCCCTTCTTGAGAGGGATAAGCTGTGGAAAAAGGCAAGGAAGACTAAGAACCCAAATGACTGGATGATGTTTAAGAAAGCCAGAAATAGCTGTACCAGGAAAGTACGGGATGCAAAGGCTGCCTATTATATGGCTGAACTCGACTCCTCCTACCACAACCCTGCCAAATTCTGGAACACCATAAAGGGCATAAAAGGACAAGATCCTAGCATTACACTTCCAGCTCAAATAAACCATAACAAGGGAACAATTTCAGACAGAATGGAAATAGTGGATTCATTCAATAATCATTTTACAACTGCTGGCCTTGCATTTGATACCTCTCCAGCTAATCTGCTACGTGCTCAGATAAGCTCCCAGAACACTGGAATTCAGATAACTGAATCCTCCTTCTCCTTCGAACCGGTCTTATTGAAACAAGTGGAGGATCTACTTTCGCAGATGGATATCAAAAAAAGTGCAGGTGCAGTCTCCCTTGATCCCTATTTTCTAAAGATTGCAATACAAACACTCGCAGTTCCATTAACACACTTTTTTAATCTGTCATTAATATCTGGTTCTTTTCCTGCAACTTGGAAAACAACCAAAGTTATCCCACTACTGAAATCAGGGGACCCTATGGACCTTAATAGCTATAGACTAATCTCTATCCTTCCAGTGCTATCCAAGCTGCTAGAAAAATTAGTGAGCATCCAACTAAGAGAATATCTTGAAGAAGCTAATCTCTTAAATCCAGCACAATCTGGGTTTAGAACTAAGCATAGTGCTATCTCTGCGCTGGCTAAAGTAACAAACGACTGGCAAACCAAACTGGATAAAACAAATAATGTTTGTGCTGTATTCCTAGACCCAAGCAAGGCATTTGATACGGTGGACCAGGAACTGCTCCTCTCTTCCTTGCATTCCATAGGTTTAGATCCATCCTCCCTTAGATGGTTCAGATGTTACCTCACGGGAAGGACACAGCAAGTGAAAGCTGAAGGAGACCTATCTCCACTTAAACCGCTACTAAGAGGAGTTCCACAAGGATCTATTCTGGGCCCTATCCTCTTTGCCATTTATATTAATAATATTGACTCAAACCTTACCAAAGCCACTGTACACTTGTTTGCAGATGACACTGTTTTATATGTCAGCAACCCTTCGCCTGCTACAGCTTGTGAAGTTCTACAAGAGGAATTCTACATACTACAACATCAACTTTTGGAAAAAAAGCTTCTTCTAAATGCAAAAAAAACAAAAGCAATGTTTTTCTCCACCCAAAGTCAGACAAGTCCCTCCTCACTAAACAATCTCCCCCAGCTATCCACTATCCTTGGTGAAAGCCTTGATTATGTAGAAAAATTCAAGTATTTTGGGGTTTGGATAGATAGCAGACTTGACTACACAGATCACATTGAAGAACTTCTAAAAAAACTTCGCCAGAGGCTTGGTCTATTTTACAGAAAAAGGCACTTTCTAACCAGCGACTCCAAGAAGAGGTTGGTCCAGGCCACATTTCTCTCAGTGCTTGACTATGCAGATTTCCTTTACAGTCACTGCCCTATCTTCTACCTAAACAAATTGGATACACTATACCACAGAGCATTGAGGTTTATAACAGATCTACCATTTAGCACTCACCATTGCTCTCTCTATGCTGCAGTCAGATGGACATCTCTACATCTCAGAAGAAACAGAAATGCTGCAGTATGGACGTACAGAGCACTGACTAAGATGCTCCCAAAATATATATTAGACTGCTTCTCATAGGCCACAGCTAGTACCTATGCCCTAAGAAGCCATAATTTCATCATGCTCAAAGTGCCTAAATTCAACACCCGGCATGGGAGATCTGCTAGCCTATCAGCTATGCACTAGCTACATCATGGAATACGATACAGAAGACCCTGAAGCTGAACAACTTTATATCATTAGCATCCTTTAAGCATCTATACCTAAGTCTCTTCCCAGAAAAATGCAATTGCTTCCACAAGTTCTAGTTTATTTGTATTCTTAACCTTCCCCTTCTCAGGCAGCCAACATAAGATGGCAATACACTTCCCTATAACTTCATCTCCACAGACACCGCACCTCCTCTCTATAGTCTTCTCCTATTAATTCCTGGCACTTACCTTAGCCCTTATCCCTGCCATACATCTCCTAGTACAAGCCCCAGCCCCTGTTCAAGTCACTCTTACACTTTCCTACCAAGACACTTAACACAGTCTATGACCACCATCAGTCAGTCATTCAATCACTGCGTCTCCTTGTCCACTATGACTTACCCTGGAACATTGAAATTTTGGTTGCTTAATGTTGGATATATACCGTGATATTTCCAGTGTTGATACGTATATATTGGATTAGCAAGTGTGCATTCATATGATCCTACCTTGTCTTGTTATGTTTTAGGCAATTTTTGCTTTTGAATACTGTATCTAAGTGTTTTAAATATACCTGTATATGTACCAAATATTGAACCTTGACCTTATCAGGTCCGTCTTGCAAATGAGCTGTGCTCAATGATGTTCACCTGAATAAATAAAGATTTGATTGATTGATTGATTGATTGATTGATTGATTGATAGGGAGAGGTATAACAAGCAGAAGGAGGAAGGGGCTGATATCACTTTACAAATCCATGGTGAGGCCTCACCTGGAGTATGGGGATCCAGTTCTGGAGACCTCATCTATGCAAGGACATAGATGGGATTCAAAGGGTTCAGAGAAGGGCCACTAAGATTGTGTATGGGTTAAATGGGATGCCCTACAAGGACAGGTTGAAGGAGTTGGATTTGTACCCGCTGGAGGTTGAAGGAACTGAACATGTACTCCCTGGAGGAGAGGAGGGAGAGAGGGGATATGATAGAGACATACAAGTATCTTACAGGGAGGAACAGGGTGCAGGAAAACACTATTTTTAAGCGAAAAAGATGTTTCAGGACTAGAGGGCATGGGATGAAGTTGGAGGGAGGACGATTCAGAGAAACATGAGAAAAATTTCTTCACAGGAGCGGGTGGTGGACAAGTGGAACACCCTGCCAGAGGAAGTGGTGGGGGCTGAAACAATCACGGGATTTAAGAATGCATGGGATAGACATAAAGGAATTCTAGAGGTCAGGGGTAAGGGGAAATAGACTTCTAGGAAAACAAACTGAACTTACAAGCTCAAATGGGCAGACTAGGTGGGCCATAGGCCCTTATCTGCCGACACTGTCTATGTATCTATGTATCTATGTATGGAGACCAGAAGGGAGAGGGGAACAGGATAAAAATGTTTAAGTATATGAAGAGGATTAATAATGTAGGGGGGGCTTATTCACAAGAAAAGAAGGTCCTAGAACTAGGGATCTTAGTCTAAGGTTAGAAGAAGGAAGTTTAGGGGCAATGTGAGGGGGTGTTACTGCACTGAGAGGGTGGAGGAGCCCTGGAACAGTCTGCCAGAGGAGGTGGTAGGGGTCAAAATGGTGGAGGGATTCAAGAAGTCATTGGACAGATACAAGGAATTGACCTGGGGGTGAAGTGGGAAATATCTGGATGAGGAGGAGGGCAAGTAGAAAAGGTAAGGGGCAGACTCAATGGGCCAAAAAGGTCATTTTCTGCTGTCACATTTCTATGTTTCTATTATTTTGTGAGTGGATGGTAGAAGAATTGTGATACCTACATAAAGAGCAGAGACTGCCAAGATCTGCTCTTTTTTATGGACTATTTGTTGTGTACTTACAGTAAGAATTTGTGCAGGATTTATAGTTAAAAAATTCATAGTTTTAAAAAAAAAGTGTCCAGTTTCCCATTTGCAAGTTATATCCAGTTAACCCTAGAGGTCACTGTTTCCTTCTATTCTTTGCATATTGAGTATTCCATTCTTTTGCATAGCTCTTGCTCAGGTTTGGGATGCTTTGGCTCGAGCTTGGGGTGCTTTCGGCTCAGAGTGGAGGATACTGTGGCCTCTTGTTCTAGTGGAGGCGACCCTAATCACCCATATTATCTTACCTCATGCTTTTTTAGTAGTTCCACCTAGATACTGTATCCGCCCACATTTTTCTACTCCAAGCTTTTCCCTAACCTGCTACAGTGGTATATCGTGGGGGTTAATCTGAACTTCCTCTTCTTAGTTGACCCATCTTTAAGCTTTAATACGGCACTAAGTGTTGTGCTGGCTTGTACTTACATACTTGTAGTCCTGGGCGCAGACCAATTGCTGTTCATTCTCAGGCAGGGCACGGGGCAGCCCAATGACCCTCTGTATTCTAATTTTTTGTGAATCTACTCCCAAGCCAACCATAACCCAACCCTTATTGCCATATATGGGCTTAGAAAGGGGGGAAACTGCTATATGGTTATGGAATATCTCAGACTTTACAAATGTCAGATCTTCTTCCCCCCCCCCTTGGGTCACTTCTGAAATTTCTGCTGAACATTAAGTTATTACTCACCGGGGATATTGAATGTAACACTGACCCTCCATGTCCTATGTTCCAACTGTATCACCTTCTATGGCTGCCTGGGCTAATGCCAAAGGTCTGAAACTAGTCCACATCCATATTAACAGCTTCAGACCTAAAATGCATGAACTCGAGGCATGGGTAAATATGCACTCCCCTGACATAATTGCCATTTACGAAACCTGGCTCAATCCTAGTATCCTATTGCATGAGGTTGAGCTCCAGTGTTTTAAGTCCTTTAAACATGACAGATGTGGTAGGCAGGATGGTGGAGTTATCATCTAAGTAAAAAACTCCCTAAATGCCTCCCTGGTGGCAAAGCCAGACCATACCCAATCAGGTGGCGAGGCAGTGTTCATCAAGATATTGCTTGGCAGGACTAAGCCCCTGCTAATAGCCTGTGTCTACAACCCACCTAACACTGCAAACGATGACTTAAAGAGCCTTCTGGCTCAGATGCCAGAGCTACCTCAGTGGGAGAAAATAATCCTTGTCAACTTTTACATCCACTGGGGTCAGCACACCATTAGTGATGTAAAATCCAGCTTGAACCAACTGATCCAAAGACCCACTAGGCTGAACATCAAGTCAGAAAACCACACCACGTTAGACTGGATTCTCATTTCCAACACAAGCAGTTTAAAACTGACTGGGACAATTGTGGACTCCATAAGTGACCATGCCCCTATATTCGGCATCTGGAAAAACGACCATCCCAACCCTCCACCCAGAATTTTTTGGGCTCAGGATTACTCAAATTTTGACATCACCTGCTCTATTCTTGAAACCCTAGAGGTGGTGGATTGGATGCAAATCAAGCTACCCCCAATCTGGACTCTGCCATAGAAACATAACATAGAAGTTGACAGCAGATAAGGACCTCAAGGCCCATTCAGTCTGCCCATTTCTTTTTCCACCTTATAAATGTGCCATCGGCCTATGCTCTGTCAGTGGCCTATCTATTCATACTCATCTGTATTGCTCCCTTATGCCTATCCCATGCCTGTTTGAAGCCCTACACTGTATTCATAGCCACTACTTCCTGAGATAGGCTGTTCCATGCATCCTCCACCCTTTCCATGAAAAAGAATTTCCTCACATTCCCCCCTAAATCGGCCTCCCTCTTATCTCATGCTGTTCCCTCTTGTTCTGCTAATTTTCTTATATTTAAACATGTTAGACTCTTTCACCTTGTTAATGCCCTTAAGGTGTTTGAATGTCTTGATCATATCACCTCTCTCCCTCCTTTGCTCAAGGGTATACATATTGAGCTCCGTTAATCTGTCCTCCTATGTCGTCTGATGCAGTCCCTGCACCATTTTGGTTGCCCTTCTCTGGACTGCCTCAATTTGGTTAATGTCCTTGTTAAGGTGTGGCCTCCAGTACTGCATGCAGTACTCCAGATGGGGCCTAACCAGTGTCTTGTAAAGAGGGATTATTACCTCCTTCTTATGAGTTGTGATACCCATACTAATACACCTTAACATCCACCAAGCCTTACCTACTGCTTTAGAGATCTGCTTGGATGATTTCAGTTCATCGATGATGATGATGCCCAAGTCTCTTTCTTCCTTTGTGACTGCCAGCAACTCCCCTCCCAGCCTATAGGTGGCTTCAGGGTTTCTCTTCCCTATGTGCATGATCTTGCACTTCTTTGCATTAAATCCCAGTTGCCACTCTTCTGACCATTTTGCTAGTTTATCCAGATCTCTTTTCATTCTGCTCACCCCATCTGGATCACTTACTCTGTTTCAGATCTTGGTGTCATCTGCAAACAGACAAGCCTTACCCTTTAGTCCATCTGCAATGTCACTAATGAAGATATTGAGGAGGACTGGCCCCAGGACTGATCCCTGAGGTACCCCACTCGTGACTTGCATCTCTTCTGACTGTATACCATTTACCAAAACTCTCTGTTTTCTGCCCGTCAACCAGTTTGCCACCCAGTTGACCCACTTCTGACCCACCCTGAGCCTACCTAGCTTATTTATCAATATTCTATGTGGAACAGTGTTGAAAGCTTTGCTGATTTCTTCATTAATGACTTCTTTTCAGGCGTCAATAAGCATGGCCCCCATAAAACAAATCAGAGTCAAGGGAAAATGTTCAAAGTGGCTGTCCAGAGACCTCAAAAAAAAATGAGAGCCAGAGATAAAGCCTGGGAAAAACTAAAATCTACAAATCAAACTAAGGATTGGGTAGAATATAGAAAATTGAGAAACAAGTGTAAAAAGGAACTAAAATTAGCTGAAAGGCAATACCTACAGAACCTACAAACTAAAAACTTTCAGACACTAAAAAATGCTGGTCCCAAATGAATTCTCTCCTAAAGGGGAACACCACTCGTGAGATAACTGACATAGTAGCAAATGGTGTCTGCTATATCAACTCACAAGATGCTGCTAATGCGCTAAATGCATTCCTCACTGACCTGGACAAATTTAAAAATAATCCTTCTGGTTTCCCCCTCCCCCCAGAATAATTTACAAGAAGAGACTCCTTACCCTAATTTTCATTTCAAACTTGCAACTAAATCTGAGGTCCAGAAATTACTAAATAAAATCTAATCCTATGGCTCTGCTGGGTTTGACAAGCTGGAGCCCAGACTCCTCAGGACTGCAGCCCACATCATTGCCTCTCCAATCACTTGACTCCTAAACAAATCACTGTTTGAAGGCAAAGTCCCCACCATGTGGAAAGTTACCGTGGTTACTCCTATCCGTAAAGGTGGGGATATTGAGCTTGTTGAGAATGACCAACCAATATCCATCCTCTGCACTCTAAGTAAAGTGTTAGAGATGATTGTATACCAGCAGGTACAAGAATATGTTGAACGGAATAATTTACTAACTGAACGACAACATGGTTTTAGAAAGAAACATGCTACTAACACAGCTCTGGTTAACCTTATGGGAGATATCTTCACAGCTCTAGATGATGGCCTTCCAACTGGTGCGGTCTTTATAGATCTCGCCAGAATTTGATTTGGGGAATCATCAACAGCTTATCACTAAATTAACATCTTTTGGTTTTGATCGTTAGTCTACTCAATGGTCCATGGACTAACTTGATGGCAGATCACAGATTGTCAGATGGATTGAGCTACAGTACAAGTCACATTAAACTGATCCACCAATGAGTTGATTTAGCATTGTTTTTTACAGTTGGCAATGCATTGGCAATGCATATTGCATTGCTTTTCAATGTTTAAACAGCTCAAGAGCAATGTTTGTAAAATGTTTTTGCCACTCAATTGGAGTGCTTCAGCAGTCCAGTCACAATGCATTGCAAAACTGAGTTTTACATCTAAAGAAATAGTTTGTGCAGGGCTTTGTGCAGGACACAGCAACACTTATGCAACTCAGTTGGAAATGATAAAGCAATTCATTGGAGGAACAGTTTAATGTGACTTGTACTCTAAGTCCAAAAAATGCCCTATCATGAACAGTGTCCCTAAGGATTCAATATTGGGACCTGTCCTGTATTCGCTGTTTATTAATGAGTTTCCTCAACATTGTGGAGGAGCTAAGGTGACCTTATATGCAGATGATGTTGTGCTTTATAGGTCATCCCGAGAACCTGTACAACTAAACAATCTTCTTGGTCAAGACCTTGGTATACTTGAGAATTGGTTTCTTACTAATAAATTAGTTCTAAATAGTAAAAAGACAAAAGCCATGCTAGTTGGCTCTAAAAGCCTAGGCCCAACCCATTCACATTTATTGTTCCCAGTTCTTTCCAATGGCTCAAAAATTGAAGTGATTGATTGTATAAAATACCTAAGTGTATACTTAGACCAAGACTTCTCCTTTAAGAGTCACATTGACCATCTGACCAAGAAACTCAACCAAAAGTTAGGTCTATTATGTCACCTGCACTCTCTCCATACTCGTGAATCCAAACTAAAGGTTTCCACTGGTGCACTCCTTTTAACCTTGCTATATGGGGCCACTTTATTACATTCTGTAAGAAGGTCTGACATGCAAAGGCTAAAAATACTGTGTCACAGGATAGGGCACTTCGCTGCAGGGGTGCCAGCAAGGGAGCATCACTGCAAGGTATTATTATCTCTAAGGTGGCCTTCTCTAGATGGCAGATTATCATATCCCGCATTGTGCCTTGCTTTTAAGCTCCAGTAAAATGGTGCCACTCCTAGCCTACTTAGCACATTAGCTCCCAAAAAGAATGTGAGAACACTAAGATCCTCAGGCCGCCAGCTTCTCCAAGTCCCCAGTGTTAGGACTTCCCTAGGATTCTGGTCCTATGCTGCCTTCATCCCTTCTATCTGGAATGGTCTCCCAAGCAGTCTCCAGGAATGTACCTCACTTGGGGATTTCAAGAGGATCTTAAAGCCCACTTGTTGGAACTGAGCCTCTGCAACTGCTACCGCTGAGTCAGCCGAATCCCTGCTGATGATCTAACCATATTGGGACATCAATCTGACTATGACTGTCTCATGTATAATAGTACCTCTTCTCCTGTTGATGTTGATTGTAATTAACCTGCCACTGTATCCTTGACTGGGTCAGTAAGGCTGTATTGACTTAACCGTGAAATGACATGTATGTATTTTGTTATGTTTATAGCTGTATGTAATTAATTCCGGGTCGCCCCTGAAAAAGGGACTGTTTCGGTCTCAGTGGGCCTACCAGGTCACCAAAATTTAAATGAAATAAATAAATACATTTATATATTCATTGTTGACCTGGAAAAGGGGGCTAGGTAATTCTGCCTATTTTCTATTTTCAGCCAGGCAGAGGGGGCAGATACAGATGGAAACTACATGAACTTGAACCAGACAAAGCTGTGTGGTATTTTGGGGATTGGAGGAAATTTGGCCAGGACAATAAGGAAATTCTCCTACTCTATAATACCTGTCTGTGGACCTCTCATAATAAATGCAAGCCTATGGATCAGGCAGAGCAATATTTTGTATAAACACTGCCCACAAGAATCAGTCTAGAAGCAGTGCTCATCCTACCTTCCCCCCACAAGATAAGACTCCTCTACCTCACACCAAGGAACAACTCCTATTGAGGAGGTAGAGACTCTAGCAGGAGCAGCCAGGGAGGCCCCTTGGAATCAGTACAAACAGTTTCTCCTGTAGAGCCCCAAGTAGAAGAGGTCCCAGGTATTCTGATAACTAATTCAGCAATAGAGAACTCTTTTCCCCGACAGTGGAATCTCTCTTCCAGGACGATATGGAGCTGCCTAGGTCTTCTGCTACCTCACCGTGACCAACAGAAATGCCTCCTCTTTCCACCCCAGCAACTGCATAGTTCCACATGGTGATCAGAAAGAGGGGAGGCAAAGAACCCCCCCCCCCAGGTCAAACCGGTTAAAACAGACCTTACTACTACTACTTTGAATAAGTTTGAAATCTTGTCTATACAAAAAATTTACGGATATACTGAATATGAATCAGAAGGATCCTCAGTAGTCTCTTCCCAGCCTGACCTGTCCTTAAGTACAGAAGGTTGATCTACAGACTCTAGGTCCTCAAAAAAAAAAAAAAGAAGAAAAGAAAGCAGAGAGAGGAGAAGTTCAAAATGTGGTACATTATTAATATGGCAGTTAATTCTCTGGGCACTGGATCCAAACAGTGCCATCAAGAATAGCGTCGGAATGGTGCGTGCGGGAAAATGGGGCCTTTTTTTGATTGTGGGTGGCTACACCTCTGCACACCCCGATGTGGGGGGCACTTCCCCCTCACCTCCCATCTTTAGGATTCTCACTCCAAGGGTGAGTGGATCCCTGGGAAAGTTAAAATTCGCAGGCCCATTACGGCCCCATGTAAAAAAAAAGAACTATATCCTGAGGTGTGATAAATAGGTTGGAGATAAGGATTAGAACCCTGGTCTCCACTTTTGCTGATCCAAGAGGCTGGCCAAGCTGCTCCCGTGGTGTGGAGGGCTGGGGCATTGAGCAGCTTGGCCAGCCTCCTGGGTCCTGGTGCTGTTATTGTCTTTAAGCACCCCAGACAGCAACCAAGGGAGCGCTTACAGCAAGTGCTGTAAATTCCCCCTAGCTGTCCGTGTGAGCACTTACTAGACTAGTGCTGTATAGTGCGACACTATTCTGGTAGCTCTCACTTGATGGGGTACTGATTCTCTGTGTCTTATTGCTCTGATTATGGGCCTTTTACAACTGCAGGTTTCTTCAGTTAATGTTAAAATAGACATATAGAAACAGAAATAGAGAATTTGTTGGTAGATGAGGATCTCTTGGCCCATCCAGTCTGCCCATTTCTCCCTACCTACACTATTACTGCAGACCATGCCCAATCTACAGCTCTTTCTCCCTCCCCCCTTCCTTTACACTATGATTACCTTGTGCTTGGCCCATGCATTCTTGAACCCTACTGTTTCATCCCCACCACCTCTACTGGAAAGCTTATCCAAGAATCCCCCACTCTTTTTGTGAAGTATTGTACTTCCTCACATCTCTCCTACATCTACCCCTGCCAGCTTCATAGCATGTTTGCTTCTTCTTGAGCACCTTTTCTTCTGAAACATACTCCTCTCCTCTATCTTATTTACACCTGTGAGGTATTTAAAGGTCTCTATCATATCCCACACCTTCCTCTGTTCCATGGTGTAAATACTGAGATCCTTTAGTCTCTCCTCATAGGGCTTTTGATGGAAACTCTGCACCATTTAAGTTGCCCTCCTCTGAACCACCTCCATTCTGCCTACGTCCGTCTGAAGATGTGGTCTCTAGAACTGGACACAATACTCTAGATAGGGCCTTACAAACCATTTCTACAGAGTCAACACCAACTCCCTCTTTCTGCTAGTGATACACCTTCCTATGCACCTCAGCATCCCATTCACTCACCCTACTGCCTTGTCGCAATGTCTGGCCATGTTTAGGTCATCTAATATAATTACACCAAGTCTCTTTCCTGCTTGATGGTTGACAATATCACTTCACAAATTTTGTACTCCACCCCTGGGTTTCTGTGCATTAGTTTGCACTTTTGTGCATTTGAAATCAACTGCCATACCATTGACTACTCATCTTGTTTTCTCAGATCTCTGCTCTTCCTTTCCAACCCCATGGATTGTCCACCATATTGCAGATTCTGGCATCATCCACAAAGAGGTACCCCTTTTTTTCCAGCTCCTCTGCAATGTCACTTATAAAGACATTAAAGCTGACCAGTCCCAGCACTGAGCCCTGCAGCACCCTGCAGGTCACCATCACTTCCTTGGAGTGAACTCTGTTTACCACTTTTCTCTGTCGTCTATCCCCTGACCAGTTTCTTATCCAGTTTATTATCTTTAGACCCACTCCTAAGGTACCCAGCTTGCTTACCTGTCTCCTGTGTTGAACAGTGTTGAATGTCTTACTCAAATCTAGGTAGGCCACGTCTACCACTCTACTCTGATCTAGTTCCTTGGTCACCCAGTCAAAGAAATCTATCAGATTAATTTGGCATGATCGCCCACCCGATGAATCGATGCTGTCTCGGGTCATGTAATCCACTGGATACAATATATTCCACAATCCCGTCCTTTAGCAGTGATTCCATTAACTTTCCCACCACTGCTGTCAGGCTGATGGGGCTATAATTGCCAGCTTCCTCCCTGTTACCACTTTTGAATAATGAAACCACATCTGCTGTCCTCCAATCCTCCAGGACCAATGCTGTTTCCAGTGAACTGATAAATAGTACTGTCAGAGGTGCAGCCAGTATTTCCCGGAGTTCCCTCAGTACCCTTGGAGGCACCCCATCTGGCTCCTTTGCTTTGTCCACCTTCAGATTAGCAAGTCCCTACAGGACCCTCTCCTCTAGAAAAGGGACCAGTGGGCTCCCTCCCTCCCTCCCTCCCAAGCTTTCGTACTTTTAGTGGCCCCTCCCTTCTCTTTCCTATGTGAACACTGAACAAAAGTGTTTGTTCAGGACGTCTGCCTTTTCCTGGTCACCCTTTGCACAGCCCCCCCCTTCCCTTTTTAACCTTACAATCTCACCCCTATTCTTCCTCTTTTGACTTACATAACTAAAAAATGTCTTGTCCTCTTCATTACCTCCTGGGCTATCCTCTCTTCAGTTTGCACCTATGGGCCTTACTGTTCATGCTTCCCTCTGTGTCTCCTTATTCCTTCTGAATGCTACTTTTTACCTTTTCAGCCACCTCTTTCAAGAACCATAGCAGTCTCTTTTTCCTCTTGCTTTTGCTCAGTTGTTTGACACTGAGGTTTGTTACCTTTACAATGCTTCCTTTTATATTTGGCCACTGTTCCTCTGCCCCAACCACATCATCCACCCCCCAACCCCTGCTAGGTCATCACTGAGGCATTCATCCTTCTTTTGGAAATCTACCCTACTGAAGTCCAGACCTTCACCCTCGTGTGGTTCAGCTCCACAGCTGTTCTTATACTAAAGCACACCATACAGTGATTACTGGTCCCCAAGTGGCCTTCGACCTTGATGTCTGGTCCACTGTCTCTGTTAGTGAGTACCAGGTCCACTACTGCACCATCATAGGTGGGTTCACTGATTTGTATTCGGAGGAATGTTCTCTGCAGAGATTCCAAGATGTTCCTACTTCAAGCTGAAGCCACTGTTGGGAGGCTACAATCTACATCTGACAGGTTGATGTTCCCCACCATTAGTACCTTCCCGTTTTCTGCCATCTTGTCAATGCCTTTGACCAGTAAGAAACATAGAACAGCAGAATCCTCCTGCAGCACTCTTGCTCCATCTGGTGGCCAGGGACAGCCACTGAGGGCTGAATAGGCCTCTGTGCACTCCCCCCACGGCAGAATCCTCCTGCAGCACACTCGCTCCATCTGGGGGTCAGGGACAGCCACCAAGGGCTGAATAGGTAAAGAGCTACTTTCTCCTGGCTTCCTGAGAGGTGTTGTATTTTATGCCCCCACACAGTGATAGATTGTTTTCCAGTTATTGGATGGACCTCTCAGACAGCAGAGATCTCAGCTGGATCACGGGACACTTTAAGGGACTTTAATCTGCACTAGCTTTGTAGGGATTGTGCTCAGTACCTAGCAATTACATCTGCTTGTTCTAGGTTTTGTTATGTGGTAGCCTTTCTAGCCTCAATGTACAGTGTTAGAGCTCTCTGACACAGTTTGTTATGTTTGAAAAGCCTACCTCGAAGCCTCTCTAAGATGTCATTCCTCATGCATGCACACTAAGGGCCATATCCCGATACACAGACTAAGACTGTGCGCATGCGCAGTGAGGTTCTCTAGGCCCTAAGCCTCCCGCTGCATACTAATCAGGTTTTTGTTCTCCTTTCCCTTATAGGCCTCTGTGCAACCCCCCCCCAACAGCAGAATCCTCCCGCAGTACACTCGCTTCATCTGGGGGACAGGGACAGCCACCAAGGACTGAATAGGTAAAGAGCTACCTTCTCCTGGCTTGTTTCATGATAAGTGTTAGCCCATCGATGCTCTGCGTGCGTCGACTGCCCCGCCCACCCCAATCACCCTTCCACCCAGTCTCAACCCTTAATTTATTCTCCTTTTCCTGTCACATGACATCCTGTATCTGTCAGAACTATCTCCCCACTTTCACATTTGCAGCTTATAGTTTGTAACCATCAGAGGGAGCATCCTTTGCTCGGCTCATTTTCGCCTCCTGTATTTCCTTAATCTCCTCTACTCCTAGGCACTCTTGCCCTCCCAGATACTCCACTGCCCTACAGCCTGCCCAGTACCCCCTGCACCTCCTTCCATCTCCCAGCCACTCGCCTCCCTGTCCACTCTCTGCTCTTTTCGCTCCACTCCCCTGGCCACTAGCAGTACCTGGTGCAGCCACTAGGAGTCACTATTTCCACCCCTTCCAAGCACCATCCACCTGTCCTTTTTAGCCCCACTCACACACATATCCACCTCTCTCCCAGGCCTCACAACCCCCCCCCGCTGGGGATTTGAACCTGTACCTCTGACACCAGAGGCAGCGCTGTGCCACCTGCACCATAGCAGCAGTCTCATCAATACCTCTACCCCCCTTATATACCGGCATCTCTCAACCATTGGGCATACAGACTCTCATGCTTAATCTTCTTATTGTCATCATGCTCATTCATCCCCCACCCTACCCAGCCCTATCTACTCCCACCCTGTACCCCACTCCCCGTACTACCATCCCCAACTCCACTCACACACTGGACCACCATATCACTCCTTCACACCCCTTCCAACCCCTACTCCCACCCCCTGGCTAAACTGAACTCACCCCATCCTTGCCATACCTGCCCTTAGCTCCCTACCCATCCCTTGCACCCCCTCCACCAGATCCTTGCACCAGCTCCAATGTAGCAACACCAACCACCACAGCCCACTGCTCAGACTAATCACCCTACTTCTTCTGCTCTCTGGGAATGTTCACCCCAACCCTGGTCCTGGGCCATCTATGCCCCTCGCCCCCTGCTGGGTGTGGCCCCTGCATTGCCTCAATGAACATCTGCAGTCTCCCAAAGAAAACTGCTGCACTCCAGTGCTGGGTCATACAACATGGGCCTGACATCATTGCCATAGTGGAAACCTGGCTCTCTGCATCAACCCCTGACTCAGCTGTCTCCCTCCCTGGTTTCAACCTTTTCAAAATGGATAGAGTAGGCAAGCATGGGGGTGAATGTGCAGTTTACTTGCATGACTCCCTCCTTAACCATGCTCTCCCTGCCCCCAAGCTTAGTCATGGTGCCCAAGTCATCTCTATAAAAATCTCCCCTGACCTGGGCAGGGGCCCTCTCTATCTCACTACCGCATACATACCACCACAGGACTAGCAACCAGCAGTTCAATCCCATACTGACTATCTATCCACCCTGCCTCACAAAGCCAAGCAGCTCATCCTTGGTGATCTCAACGTCAACTGGCTTGGTTCCACTACCGCACACATAAAGGAATCCTTTACTGCCCTTGACTTAGCTCAATTAGTCACACTTCCTACCAGATTTAATCAGTCAAGTGGCACCAGCTCCCTCCTTGACATAATACTTTCCAACCACCCTCACAAAATCAAGAATGTTAATATCCTAGCCAACTCACTGAGCGACCACTCCCCTATCCTCTGTCACTGGTCCTCCCCCACACAGAAACCCACGTCCCAAGCCACCTCATGCCACCACTTTTGCCCAGGAGGCCTCAGCAAACTGAGGCAGTATCTAGCCCAGCTTGACTGGTCCCCGATCTCTCTTGTGACTGATATAGACACCATATTAGCCCACCTCACCAGAACTTTCTGCAAGGCCTGTGACCACTATGCCCCCTTTACCAGTACCCTCTCCAGAAGACAAAATGTCCCATTGATTTCCCCTTCCCTTATTCATCAACTGAGGCAGTGAGACAATCTATGGCATGTCACTGTCGAGTCAGACAGGCCAGCGGACAGACAGGCCTATAATGCCGTGCGTAACCAATGCACCTGGGCCATACGGCAAGAGTCTAAACACTACCAAACTACCCTGGCCTTCATGGGGCTTTCATGCAGGTTTTCTGGGATAATATTAAGGAGCCTCAATGGAAAACCCTCCCCTATCTCAGATACCTGTCAATGCCGTTATCACCGCTGACCCCCTACATATTGTCTGTTTTTTAGAGCATTATCTGATAACCTCCCTGCATACATCTCGAACCTCTTAAAATGGGCTAAAGGTTCCTATGGCCTGAGATGCTTCTCCATAATCTGCTTCCAGATTCCTAGAGTGAAAACTACCCTTGGATCGGCAGCAATCAACTTCTCACTTCCATCACTTTGGAACACTATGCAAGACTCATTAAAATTATCCTCACTTCCAAGCATTTTCACATTCAAAGCTCTATTAACAGATTATCTAAAGGAATCAGGCAACTGTTTCAGATGCCTATGACCCCTACGCCCCAGGTGTCACTCTCAAATCCTAGGCCTAAGTATATCATCCACCCCACATTCCTAGCAACAGAAACCTAGGACCTACAAGCCTTGTTCCCTTAATCCGAGATGGCCCTGCCTATTCTCTACCTTTTACCTATTCTGGCCTCCTTCTTGGCTGCCTACTCTTTCATCCCAATTTCTAACCTATTCCTTATTACCTACTTATTTTTTATCATTTAGGTATGAGCTCTTACTTAGCGGAGACTATATGGGATTATTATCTCTTCTCATTCCAGTAAAGCTTATCATTAAGTACCTTTGCACATTAATTATGTTGACCGGTATGCATAGGCCCATATTGACCAGCACCTTCACAATGTTTTTTTTTTTTTTTGCATCGCTGCCCACCATAATTGTAATCTTATGAAGTGTACTGTATTGTATTAATGCCCAGGACCACCTTGAAAATGAGCTTGCTCAATGGTGTTTATGCCTGGTTAAATAAAGTGATTGACTGATTGATTGGTATTGCTGACTGCCTCAACACAGCTTTCTCTGACCTCAGGTCAGTCCTTCCTGTCCACTTCTTCGACCCTATCACTACCTCACCCCCTCACCCTGAATTGCCCCCATTTCTCCTCCACACCATATCCCCCCATGAAGCCAAACCACTCCTGCTAAAAGTCCTCTCCAGCCACAACCCCAGTTGTGACCCCATTGACTCCAGGATTCTCCAGCTAACTCTAGATTTCATGCTAGCCCATCTCACTGACCTGCTAAACTGGTCACTATGTCTTGGTCAATTTCTGAGCACCTGGAAATCAGCTGAAATCACCCCAATCCATAAGAATGGAGATCGAACAGCATCTAATAACTACAGGCCAATCTCCATCCTTCCCCCACTCTCTAAAGCCCTGGAAAAAATAGTTTCCACCCAACTCATGCAATACCTAACCAATACAGCATACTGTGTCCAGAACAGCATGGCTTCCACCCTGGACACAGCACTACATTGGCTGTCCTGGAGTTCTTACAGCACATACACTCTGTACTTGACTCAGGAAAAGTTGCCAGGGCAGTGTTCATTGACCTATCTAAGGCCTTTGACACTGTGTGTCATTGCTTCCTGCTCGACTCCCTCCACCAGCTGGGTTTCTCATCTGGCCTCTTTTCCTAGTTCTCCAGTTACCTCCATGACAGATCCCAATGGGTCAAGATAAACGGTACTCTATCAACCACTCTACCTGTCCACTGCAGTGTCGCCGAGGGATCCATCCTGGACCCCACTCTGTTCAGTTTCTTTCTCAACACCCTTCCTAGCTCCTGCTCAGTCAGAATGCTCCTATACACCAACAACGCAGTTCTTGTTGCCTCCCATCCCGATCCCATCACCCTCCAGGACTCCCTTCAGCTAGTTTTCAGCCAAAAGCTGAAACATGGTTCCTCGACCACCTTCTGGCTCTGAATCTCAAAAAGACAAAATCTATGCTCTTCACCCACCGCCAGATTAATGCCAGAAATGCCACCCTCCTCATCCTCCCTAGCATCCTACACCCTCTTGAACAGGTGTCCGCATATAAATATCTGGGTATCACCTTTGATTCAGCTCTCACTTTCCACTCCCATCTTAAAACTCTGTCCACTGCTGTAAACACCCCGATTGGACTCCTCTACCGCCACAGAGACTGCCTCCCTCAGAGTGCACTCTGGCTGGCTATCACCTCCTCCATCCTGTCTTTGGTTGATTACGGGGTTCCTAACTATGCTGCGACTGACACCACCACCCTCACCAAAGTCCAGACCTCAATAAACAAGGCTTGCAGGCTCATGACTGGTGCCCCTAGCAGAAAGCACACATGCCAGATCTACTCCTCCTCTAACCTACTCACCTTTAATGAGCACCTGTGCTACCACACCTGTATACTGGCTAAAAAAATCACTACTTGGGTTCTACCCTCCCATGGTTGCTGCATCCCTAAAACTGGCCTCCCAGTAAGTTGCCACCTGAAGCGCAGCTAAGGTCACCTTCCAGGTACCAAGAACCAGGACTTCTCTCACCCAAGGGTCCTTCCACTACAGAGCCTCCTCCTGGTATAACTTCCTCCCCACTCATATCACAAGCATCCCCAAAATTGGCCCTTTCAAAATTGCTTTCCATAACCACCTCACTGACACTCAGAGCTGTAAATTCCCCTGACTGCCCCAAAGCCAGAGCTCACCTGACCCTCTGTAACAGACAACATCCTTCAGACTGCCCCTACCCCCCCAGCAACCCTAGCTCCTCACTCTCCCCAGGTATTCGCTCTCTTTACTCTCTAGACTGTACCTTATTATTTATTTGTATGATAGACCAAATTGTAGCTAATTTCAAGCCTCTGTACACCTATGTATTATTGGAACTGCTTTGTGTCTTCTTCTTTTATTGTATCTCACCTGTATCATCCTCCAATGTTGTATTTCACCTTCAGTTGTTGTCTACCCTCCCTGCGACGAGGTGCATTTGTAAATGAGTCTTTGACTCAAAGGTTGTAAATCTGAATTATGAAATAAATAAATAAATAATAAAAACATAGACTTTGACAGCAGATGAGAACTGCTTGGCCCACCCAGTCTGCCCATTTCCCTAACTAATGGATAAGCTGCTGATCCTAGTTAGCCAACAGCCTACTTCTTCCTACCCCCTGCCAGAATTGCCTTATGTCTGTTCCATGCATTCTTGAATTCCCCCACTGTTTTTGACCCCATGACCTCCTCAGGAAGGCCATTCAATGCGTCCACCACCATCGTTGTGAAAAAATACTTCCTCACGTTGCCCCGTGCCATCCCCTATCTATCTTCAAATTGTGCCCCCTTGTTCTTGCACATCTCTTTTTCTGAAAGAAGCTACCCTCTTGTACTTTGTTGATTGCCTTGAAGTACTTGAAAGTTTCTATCATGTTCCCCCTCTCCCTCCTTTCCTCAAGGGTATACATATCAAACTCCTTTAGTCTCTCTTCATATGGCTTCTGTTGCAGACTCTGCATCATTTTAGTTCCCCTCCTCTGGACTGCCTCCATCCTGTCTATGGCCTTGTGGAGATGGGGTATCCAGAACTGCACATTGTACTCCAGATGGGGTCTCACCAACTGTCTGTACAGAGGGATAACAATTTCCTGTTTTTTGCTGGTAATGCCTCTTCCTATACATCCCAGCATCCCCTCAACAATCCTTACTGCCATCTCACATTGCTTGCTTACCTTTAGGTCATCTGATATGACTACCAGCAGGTACTTTTCCATTTTTGTTGTTGTTAATACCGCCTCACCAATTGTGTACTCTTCCCCTGGGTTTTTGTTTCCCAGGTGCATTACTTTGTACTTCTTTGCACTGAATCTAAGCTGCCATACTTTTGATCATTTCTCCAACCTTGACAAGCCCCTTCTCATCCTTCATTGATTACCTTATCAAATTCATCCCTTGGTGCTGGTGGTCTATAGATCACTCCACTGCAAACAGTGGCTCCATTCCCTGTCTCCAGAGTGGCCCACAGTGCATCTACCTCCACCAGTATTTTCTGTATCTCTGTTGCTTTTATGCATTCCCTAAAATAATGCACCACACCCCCTCCTTTCCTTTCCACCAGATCCTTCCTGAACAAAGTATAGCATGGTATCGCTATGTCCCATTCATGGTTTTCAGTGCACCATGACTCTGTAATGGCCATACTATCCAGGTCAACTTCTGCCATGTTGGCCTCTTGGTCAGGAATCTTATTTCCTAGATTTCTAGCATTCACACACATGGCATTCCAGATTTTCTTTCCACTCTGTTTGTTGACCCCCTTTTTTCCTATTTGCCCTCCATCCTTCCTGCTTTTTTTAATGCTCCCATTTCTTTCCCACTTTCTCTCTACTACCATGATTTCTTTAGTAATTTTGCACCCTGGAGGATTCCTTTCCCCTCAGTTCTCCTTGCTCTCTACTTCAGCCTGTGGGGTGAGGTAGTTTCTGACTTCCTGATTCCTTACATCATCCACCTTGTCAGTTTAAATGTTAATCGAAGTAACATTCAAACATTCCAATGAGGACTGAAGTTCTCCTCCCGGATTGATGCCGGCCATTACCCCTGTATAGGCCCTTATCCTCCCAGATGGGTTTCCAGTCCTGACTGAACTCTTCCTCTCTGCAAGTGATACTGGTTGAGGAATGTGCATTTGCCCTACCACCCCACCTTTCAGGAGTCCACCATAGTACAGCTGTTCATTCTAACTGGCATTGTCTGAGGTAACAGTGGCAGGTTTGGTGGCCTCTGGGTGGGGGGTGTGGTCCTCTGAATCCTAGTCAACATGGCCTGGAATATTGCGATCTCTTCTCTCAACCCAGAGAGGTGTTAATAGTATGAAGACTCAGAATAAGTTACTTACTACTTTTTAGGTCCCTAATTCTCTTAATATTGATCTTATCTTTTTACAAGATGTAAAACTTCATACTTTGAGGGTTTTGCAAGAGCAAAAAAATATTGGTACTGTGGCACCTCCTTTTGGTCATTAGGTTAAGAAACCTGTTCAAGATTAGGGGTTCTTTTTTGAGCTGCTGATTTGAAGTTACAACAATTAATTGAGTTGGTCCCTGGGTGAGTGCTTATCCTTGACTTATCCCTGTTCCAGTCTGATTCTAGATTCATTTATATGTACCACAATCCAAGGTGGCCCAGGTGGAACTGTTTTAGCTAAATCGACGCTTTTTGCACAAAACTAAGAGAATACTCCTGGGGGGAGATTTTACCTGTGGCCTTAACTTATCAGACAGGGGAGGGAGCATGGAGAAATTTTTTAATAATGTATACTTTTTTTTTAATATGAACAATATAGCTTGACTGAAGGATACCTTTGCTGTAGATCAAACTTGATCAAACTATATTTTTTTTTAAAGCTGGCCTGTCTACTCATATAGATATTTTGTTTTTGTCCCCATGGTTGCCTATACAGAATACACTGTACATGCCCTTCCATTGGAAACTTCTGATCATAATTTTTTTTATATAATTATTGGACAGCCTTCAAATCTTCCAAAAATGAGCAGACATCTGTCAGCTTAACATAGTTATTAAAACCATCCACAAATTAATCAAATATATGTGATCTCCTTTCAGCAAAAGGGTCAGTCTTTGTTATTTATGAAAATCCTGTTTTATGGTAGGAGGACACTAAGGGAGACTTCAGGAGTTTTTTTCAGTCATAGTCTAAATATAAGATTAACAATGAGTATTTAAGATACTTCTCACTGAAAGCTCAATTACAGAGGCTTTTTTCTTTAACAAAGGAATGAGCAGAGGATTTTGCATTCAAGTAAAGTAGATTAAGTCAAAAATGAAGTTCTTGCAGAATAGAATGGCTGCTTCTTTGCTGCTAGAGAAGAAATTCAAGACACAACATAAAACGTGTCAAATGAAGCCCTTTGATGATTGCAATAATAAGTTTAACAACAGAATGTTTCTAGCCTTGAATTACCCTTTTTGTCAAGTAACTATAGACCAAATAAAGATAATAGAAACAGTACATAAATATGTTACTTCCCTTTTTTGGTCTTCAGAAACAGTGCAGCACTCTTTGGACTCCAATATGGGCAATATAACTTTACCTTACTTATCAAAACAAGAACGAAAACTTTTTATTAAGAAAATTACAGCAGAGGAATTATGTGATGTTATTACATCATTAAATACAGGAATATCTCCTGGACAGGATTGCCTACCTGATGTGGTGTATAACAAATTCGCTTCCATTTTGCTACCTGAATTAGTGACAGTATTTAAAGCTGTAATTGTACAGAATGTAGGGGACTGTTCTATACCAGAAGGTATTCTAATATTTTGATACTGTATAAAAAAGGTCAAAGGAAAACATAAAAGACTAGCAGCCAAGTACTGACTCGAAAATTTTCGTAACAATTCTGGGGAAAATATTTCCACAGTGGTGGGTACCCTCTTTAGTCCAGTCAAATCTTGCTCTGTACTAGAATAATCAATTTGTAACAGCCTTTTTGTCATTAGAGAATGTATGAAAACATGTCAGTTAGAAGGTAAAGAAGGTCTCCTCCTGGTTCTTGACCAGGAGAAGGCCTCCAATAATATATCACATGCATACTTATTTTTGCTTTTGTAGAAATATGGGTTTCCTTCTCCTTCTCCTTCTCCTTCTGTGGGCGTGTTAGAAAAATTATATGAGGCAGTCTCCGTAGTCCTTCTGTTAAATGGGAAACTGGGAGAAGCAGTTAGTGTTCAGAAAGTGGTCCATTAGGGTTGTTCTTTGTCCCCACTTTTATGTATATTTGGTTTGGATTCAGTTCTTTATAAAACTTGAATAGTCCAGGCATGTTGGAGTATTACACATGACACTAGGTCATTTTCCTCAGAAACTGATAGCCTATGCAGATTTACAGTATGTATTTCTGATTAAGATTAATAAATTTGAGCCGGGGCTCATTTGCAAAGGTTCCAAGTCAGAGAGAGACAATACAATACAATACAATACTATACAACACAATACAATGGTTACACATGAAGTATGAGGATAATCATCATTGCTGGGACACAGCTGTTGACAAAGAATGAGAATAATTGCATGATTTCAAATAAATGCAGAGTTACAACTTGAAGGATGCAGCAATAAACAACACTTAATCAGTATGATACAGTCCTTGTGTAAGTGCTAGGTAATTAAGGTTGAAGAAGGCCTCCAGGAGAAGTGGGAGGGGGAGCAGGAACAACCATAGAGGCATTGTCAACTAAAGATGGGCAAAGTGGCCCCAATTCGCTCTGCGAAGTGGCCCCATTTGCTCTGTGAAGTGGAACATGGAGTGAAAGCGGATTCGCGGAGTGCTCCACAACGCAAAGTGGAGTACTTCGCGTTGTTAATGGGTAATGTGAAGTCCATTGAAACAATGATTTTATGCTACCTCTGCCTTCCCAAAACCACTCCATCCACAATTCTTAAGGTGAAGTACATTGAAAACAAAGTACTTCGCCTTACTTCACCTTGTTTTTAAGCTCCAAAGGTAAATTTTGCAGTGATTCATGGGATTTCAGGTCACATGGGCTCTAGATTACACTGCACAGCCTCAGTTTGGGGTAGTGTGTGTAGGAAGCTGTAGGAGACAATCTGCTCTGAGAGCTCTCTGTGATTCAAACATTCTAAAAACTACTAAAAAAGCCTTTTTGAGTCATTTTTTTTTGCTGAAACTTTAGTTCATCGATTATAGGAAACCCTTCCATGCTCATATCATCGAGCGTTTATTGTTTTTGTGTGTATTTTGAATGTTAATGTACAACATTCAGTCTGTGTACTGAGAGAGAGTGGAAGTGTGCTTTGTGGAGGGGCGTATCTGTGGTGTAGGTAGATTAATTTGGAGAAAAAGACAGTACTTTCCATGATATTTATTTTATTTATTTACTTCAGTCTAGGACTACACTACCTTTGAGCTGAGGCTCTTTTACAAAGGTTCCACATCAGCGTGTGCAACAGTCATCATTTTTAGTTAGAAACATACAGTTATTGACTTACAGACATGTAATAACCAGTACAAAGACTTGAGCTATGATCAAGACAAGGGAAGGGTGGGTGGTGGGGAAGTGAGGGCAGGAGATCGGGGGGGACTGATTAACATTAACTGTTAATGTACACACAGTAGCATTTTCAATAATTCTTGCCATTTTTTTGCTGATTGTTGTGGTGCAGCAGTGCATGATTTTAGTTTGTTTAAAATATGTGGTTATATTACTGAAGTTTTCAATTTGCTAAGCATTACTTAGTGTGTGTGTGAGTATGTGTGTGACATGTGTCATCAAATCAGACACCTTTTATTGTGCCACATCATTTCAGCAATGTGAACCTGCTATCCACTGCAGCTGTGTAATTGTTGTACTTCTTTGTGGTATCTTTACTGGTACTAGTACTAGTGACTGTTACTGCAGCAGTGTAGTACACTGCCCCCTCCGGCACTCCCCAACCAGCAAAGATATTCTTTTCCACATTTGAATTTCTGATGGTGAGCACTGGTTAGGTGTTGTGCCTTTGCATCTGCATCCCTTCAGTGCATAGCACAATCTTAATCTGTCTGTACATTTGCATCTCTTTAGGGCTCAATCTCCAACTCTAATTTAAGTCACAGTTGTTTGTTTGGCTTCCCTTCAAGTACTGGACAGTTGTGGTGTATAATTCAGCATGAACATTGTACTCATTAATATGTGTTTTTAAGTCAGGACCATCATCAGGAGTCACTCGTGATACAGATCATGTTCTTAATCATCACGGTCACAAATGCAGTCACAAATCTTGATTTACGATCACGTCAGGAATCACAACATTCATTTTTTTTACTAGTTACTTGGATGTATTGTAAGCATGTTTTGTAGTATCTCTCCATGCTTCACCACCCCACCATTGTATTCATTAATAAGTGTTTTTAAGTCGGGGAGTTTTGTGCCACACCTCGTCGGGGCCCAGGGAAGTACAGCCGTAGGCATTTGCATTTCTTTATCATCACGGTCACAAATGCAGTCACAAATCACGATTTATGATTACATCACGAATCACAACATTATTTTTTTTACTAATTATTTGGATGTATTGTGAGCCTGTTTTATGGTATCTCTCCAGGCTTCACCATCCCACCATTGTACTCATTAATAAGTGTTTGTAAGTCAGGGAGTTGGACAGTGTCTGCAGTACATACACAGATTGGAAAGAAGACTGCACTCATGCAGTTTAGCACAGTATACTTCCACTGCTCAGAATACATACAGAAGGCAACAAAAAAAGGGCATAATTACATACACTGGTCGGGGATGGTGGAGGAATACATTTTATAACACAGCAAGGAAGGTATGGGAGGCACATGGTGTGAGGAAAAAAAAAACTAATGTGGGATCCCTTGGTGTTCCAGCAGCAGTTCCAGCATGGACATAATTTGCAACTGATGTCCCTATATGTAAGAAAAATAAAATTTACAGAAAGAACAAATTAAGTAAAAAAGAGTACAGACAGAAAAGGAAAAAAAAATGTAGCTTTTAAAAAAGCTGTTGGGTCTAAATCAAAGTTTAAATCTCCTCCTCATTCCGGTCTCAGAGTATCAGCAGTCACAAAACACACTCTTCTCTCTCTCCATCTGCACAGGAGAAAGTAAAAGTGTCTGCTTGTATGACTCACTTCCTTCCTGCCTAGCTAAAGAGCATGTGACTTACAGTACTGTAAGCCATGTGATGTGTGGGGGGCTGCCAATCTGAAACACTAAGTGGATCACTTAGAATCATAATGAGGAATGCAAAGTCCATTAAAAACAATGACTTCTCCTTACTTCGCATTGCCATTCTGCTTTAAGGCGAAGTGGTAATGACAAGGCGGAGTGAGCACTTTGCATTGCCCACTCCACGTAGCAGAGTGGCAATGCGAAGTGCCCACTTTGCGTTCACTTAGCCGGCAGAATTTAAATTTGCTGCACCTCTATTGTCAAGGTATTGTTAAATGAGAAGTGTAGGTGGGGGAACAAAGGAAGGGGTAAAAAAAGGGGGAGGAGGTAGATAAAGGGGTTGGATTAGGTGTGGGGGTGGTAAAGGTGGACTGAGGGTAGGCCAGAGGTAGTTGGTGGCATGTTAATTGTGAGTCTTTAGGCTAGCTAGAGTTATGCATTGTAGGACCAAGCATTTTCAGGTGCAAACTGTGAGTGGAGCCCAGCTTTGAACTGACTGAGTTTTTCACAGATGACTTATGTCTGCTGGTCCCTGATGCAGTGCCTGATGAGAGAGCCATATTCTGCTTGGAGAAATATGGAGAGATTTTGGGGTTAAGGATAAATATCCATAAAGGTAAATGTATGCCTGTGGGTCCAGAAAGGGCAGTGATGGGAGATATTAGTGGTATTATAAAAGAAAATGGACTATTATCTGTGTTAGGCATAGACTTTGGTAATGGGAATATGGCCAAGAGGAATTGATTGGGGAAATTGCACATTGCTGAATCTAAAGTGGAACGGTGGAAACACTGACCCATGAAAAAACAGATGATTTATTTTTGTATAAAGAATTTCTATTTCATATTCTTTTGTATTTGAGTATGGTGTTCCCACCGACTGTGAAATTTGAGGCAAAAATGTGTAGTATTTTCATTCAATTAACATGGGGTAGCTGTCTGAATCCAATTAAAAGAAACAAAACTTACTATTTGATTAAAGATGGAGATTTATCAATACTTAATCCTGTAATTTTGTTTTTCTTTTTTGTACTTTTGTCTTCAGGAACCTTAGGACTGTCCTTTCACAAGACCACAAAACTTGAATGCCATTTTTTCAATACAGATGTATATTTTTCTTTGAGAAATGGGTACGCAGCTCTCTGAAAACTTTTAGTGGGGATCCTGATCATATCATGGGCTATATGTTGGATTGTTTTTAAAAAAATCAAACAGTGGAACCTGAAGATTACCACGGTACAAACTGATACAAAAAAGACAATGTATGAATACATTTGTACTTCTTTTTTTTGCAGAGACACCATTAGCTTGACTGCAGTCTGAGAATTTGGCCAACTGGCTGACTGATCTGTTGTGAGATCCCCGGATACCACTGAAAATGAGTGATATATGACTGTGCAGCAATGGGAAGCTTAATGTGAGGAATAATCACAAACACAAAGGCCTCAAGGACAGGTATCATTTCAAACAAAGGTGTATCTTACAACTAAAAACTATTACGCACTTATTTTTTCATTGTTCCCACTTTGCTTCCTGTTGGCATCACTTAGCATAGTCTTGGAAGGACCCAGAGTTTAGGTTGATAGATTATGATATATGGTTTATGTGCTGATAAATGGTCAGTTTAGGAATTTTCAACATAGTACCCTGAGGTTGATCCTAGACTGTATAAAGTGGTGTATCTGGCAAATAAGATGCAGATTTCTTTTGAATCGCCAGTGTAGGCCTGCTCACCCCATGGCCCCATACATGGAGTAGCATATGATATATATATATATATATATATATATATATATATATATATATACTGTATATTTATTTATGGTATATTTAGTAAGGTAGGATATAGAGTAGCACTATGTGATATAGTAATAAGACATGCTCATATTATCTTAACATGGGAGGCAGTATAGCGCAGTGGTTTAAAGCTCTGAACTGCAAATCTGATGACACCCAGCAGACCAGACTAGGGTTTTAGTCCCACAGCTTCCACTTGCATACTGTGTGACCCTGAGCAAGTCACTTAACTTCCCCTGTGTTCCCAGGTTGCTCCTGTAAAAAAGTTTTCAGCTTAGTGTGCTACTCCTGGTTAAACAACTAAATAAATAAATAAAAATAACAGGGACTGTTGGTAAAGACCTGATCCCAACAGGGCTATGTGCTAGTAGCCTCTGTCCCTGAAAGTATTTGCAATGTTTATGTAGGCCTTATGATATAGTTATTCACTTTTCACACAGCTGCTATTATTTAGCTGGACTAAGCATATTCTATACTGTAACCCAAAACTAGTTTTAGCTAATTTTGCTCTTATCAGCAAAAGTATTTGCAGAGAGAAGTGATGAGCTAACCGTCTCTGTTTGGACCTTCTGCCAATGAGAATCTTATGTTTTAAGATTTTACTTTATGTGGCACACCATTATCTAGTAACATGCTTTTCTTTTCTATGAGTATAAGAATGACACCTAAGCTGTAGTTTGCCAAGTTGAAATCTGGTTTGGAGTGGTTTCATGATATCTGGGGTCCTGTCCCAGACTCCCAGCAGGTATTTTGCTGTAATCTGGTAATAAACTGTTCTTTTCTTGCCTTATCTCTGGCTTCATGCCCTGTTTATCCATCAGGTCTAGAATTGCCCTGCTAACACCAGGATATGCCCCTCTCAGAGTTGATAGAAAAAATTAATAATGAATGTCTTCATATCTATAAAAATTAGATGAATGCTTTCTAACAGCCTTTTTGTGGCCTATTTAGAAATTTGTGACAAGGATTCCACCCTCATGTAGAGCAAGATTTCACCATAGAATTAATTCTTTTGACCATTCAGTCAGACTAGATTTTCCCTAGTGGATTATCACCAATTAGTTTATAAGTTTGTCTTTTCATCTGAGGGTGTGGCTAAAATATTATTTTCCCTCAAGTAACTGTGTATTTGTGAATAAGTATGAATTCTGTTTTATTTTTTGTATCATTTTTGTTTTCATAAAAAAGTCCCTTACTCTTTTTAGACGTGGAAACATTCACTTTGGCTATGCTTAACAAGCTAGCGACACTAACAAAAAAAAGTGTAGTTTTACCTTAATAGTTTTAGTGGTGTAGCGATAATCCTTTTTTTGCATTTCTGTTTTACTGTTTGTGGTGAATTTCAAAATTATGTCTTTGCAAATACTTGTTTTCTTGGTTGAGGTTCCTCAATAAAAAAATTACCATACTGTTTCTGAGAAGTGCCATGGTATCTTTAACATCCACCTGAGCAACCATGGGGCCTCAGTTTAACATTTCACCTGAAAGACAGCATCTCAGGACTGCAGCATGCCCCTCAGTGTCAGTATTGGTATTTTACCACAAGTTCCTGGTGTGGGGCTAGAATCCATAACTTTCTGATCTTCCAGCCTCAGAAGAGGCAAATGTGCAATCTGCTGAGCCACTGACAATGACTTACTGTTTAAGTGAGCTCCCATTCACAAGTGTGGCCATTTTCCCTGGTGCCTCTGAAATCAGCAGAGCCTGTATGTAAAAGTGTTGTCCTTTACAAGATGAGGGGTGTGGAGGGTAAGATTTCGAGTGATACAACTACACTAAAAGAGTAACATGAGCACAGCCTATGTGTAAAAGTGTTGCCCATTACAGGATAAAGATAGAAAGGGTAGCCTGTTGCAAGTTATAGCATTACACTAAGTCAGTTCTACATGGCAGCCTTAGGATGCAGCAGTAGGGGGTAAGTGAAGTTGTTTGTGAACAGGTAGAGTCAGACAAAGTGCTGTGTGTTACAGAAATGGGGAACGTGTGAAGGGTGGCTATGTGATATCATTTTTATCTTCATGAGTGGTCAGTGACCTCTCAATCCTCATGAGTGGTGAAGCCATGAGTGAGGGTTCAAGAGGTCACAAAACACAAATAAAGACAAAATGGCATCACATAGCCACCCATTACCTGTGTGGTTCATACAAGATATATACAGAACTTTTAAGTGCATACAAAATTAATGAAAAGCTTGCCTCTTCCAGTGCCATTTTTCAAAGGTTGCCACTTTTTGTCTTCCAGATACATTCATTTGTGGAAGTGAGGTGAAGATTGGCAAGGATCTTCAGAAATAAACATTTAATCATTTAAACACTATTTTTGGAAAATTAAATTGATTCTTATAGTTGTAAGGACAGGGAACTGTGTGCTTTGAACAATCATTTCACATGGTAACTCACACTCTGGCACAGTGCGAGTCAGTTAGCATAGAGTGAGTCAAGGAGTGGGAGGATCCCCACTGTAGAAATTCACATTGTGATGCACCCTTCAAACTAAAAGATGTATTTAGCCAGCCAGGATTCTATGCTATGGATTGCATTCTTATTTATTTATTTATTTATTTACAGAGGATTTGGAAAGTACCTCTGAGTCAGAAACTCATTTACAAAGGTTCTACGTCACAGAAATTACATACAAAAAAAACAAACAATTACACAGTTGTTCAGCAGGACACAATCAGGTTGTTACAAGGGCCATTGAAAGGCTAAGTCGCATACTAGGAGTAATTAGTGCAATCAATACATATATATACTCAGATATAGAGCTAAGCTTGGGGGACTTGGGTTAGGGACAGATAGGGATGGAAGAAGCCAGGCAGAGGCCTTACTCAGGAAGCAGGGGGCTGGTTCAGTGGCAGTCTCAGTGATTTAAGGACTGGAGATGGTCTCTAAGAGAAGTTTTAAAGGGTCAAAGCCTGTTCTCATTGACAGGTGGGATGGGTAGGCTGTTCACCCAAGAAGGGGCTCTGTAACTAAAGGTCCTTTGGAGTTGGGAGGTTTGGCAGTGAGGGACAGAAAGGAGTTGCTTGCCAGAGCTACGAGTATGCTTAGATGTCAGAGCTGGACAGATTAGGGGTGGGAGCCCAGGGGGGCAGAGGCCTAAGGCAATTTTTTTTGGGCCATGAGCCAGGTGTGGATCCATTCACATTTCTGGACTGTGTAGTACGGTACGGGCTGCACTCCCATTGGCCCACGCTGTGGACCAATGTGCGTTACAGCCCTTACTGTATGCAGCCGGGTTGGCTGGAGGCAGGGTGGCTTGCGGGTGGGGAGCTGCCGCCTGCTGCTGACCGGGGGGAGCAGGGTGGTGGGGCTTAGTGGGCAGGTAGGGAGGGGGGTACTGCTGGACCACCAGGGATGGATTGCTGTGTAATAATCTATAATGTACGCCCGCGATCAGGCTGGATGCTGTCCCCTGGACCACCAGGGATATTGGATGATTTATTGTAATACTAAAGCCCGCGATCGGGCCAGACCCAGTCCACTGGACCACCAGGGATATTGGACTATTTCTTCTAATACTAATGCCCACGATCGGGCAGTGGGGAACTTTGCCACTTGTGCAGGGGGCATCGGTCCCCGATGGCTGCAGCCTGGCAAGGTGCCATTCGTAAGTTGCCGGGGATCGCGGCGCACCTGCATGCAAATGGGGCCATAATGACATGCAAATGGCCCCATTTCTGCCTTGCATGCATTATGGCCCCATTTGCATGTGCACTTTTAAAATCACAGTTGATGCACCTAGCGCAACTTCGCTTGCACTAGCGCATCCCCCTGACCCTCTCTGGCCACTTGTGCTGGTGCAGTGCCACTGCACCATGCACAATGCAGGTGGCCACAGCATAATATTCAATGGTGCTGAGCCATGGCACAGCACCGTTGAATAGCACCCTGTCAGTTCCCTGGCACATCCCAGTTGCGCTGTGCCCAGGCTTGCGCCACAGCCTGGCGCAGTCTGAATATCCCACCCACTGTATATAACCAGTCAAAAGATATGATTTGGAAAGGGTAAAAGAAATAACAAGTTTTCTTTACTAATATGCTTTCTCTTTTAAAGACCAAAGGTGTCCTATGTTTTCCATTGTGTAAATAAAGCAGCCATATTGGATAACCAAAGGCTCTGATGGCAATAGCCACATGATAAATTATGAACAACAACAGTATAAAATACAGTACTTTGCCACCTTACTATCTTTCAGTGCAAATATCAACACTGAATAATAATAATATATGCCACAGAAACTGCACGTTAATAAGATCTGTAGCATTCAATTCCTATGTCATGCATGCATTGAGTACAGTCATATTTTGCAACTCAAACAATTTTCTTACTACTCTTTGGAGATTTTTATTATAATAGGTATACTATGCCAAGCGATGCATATATACATGTGTATTGTCATCTCACAGTTCTAGAGAAATCTATAAACCTTATGGTTTATAAATGTCCTCATAACTCCTTGATAGCTGTATACCTCTAATATGTACAGTTGGACATAGTTTATCCCTTATATAACTAGTTCATCAATTTCACAATATTTGCTCCAGAAAAGAGGTGTGAATCACTTTTAAAAAAAACATTAATTTTGCAGGGGCAAATATTATGCAAAATGCATTTAATAACTCCTTTCCTTCATGGGCATATTGGCTGGTTAAGTGGGATACCAAGCATTCAGTTCTCTGCTATGGCAGATGACATCATCTCAAAATGCAACAGTGCTAGAATTGTCCTATGTTTATTATTAAGGACCTAATTCAGGAACAATTCTTAACTATGAGTTAGTTTTATCGGTGGATAGATAGGACACTACTTCTTATACCTGTGCCAAACATTATTGCAACATGACATCCAAAATATTTTGTTTCACTTAAGTAGTAGGCTTCTCAATGAAGACCAAGAGCTGATTAAAGTACTGGAGTGTTAGGTCAATGTCCTCCACGCTAGCCCTAGTGACTAGTATGCAGTACTTTCTTCTGCAGTGCATTCTTTGTGCAAGTCATTTTATAGGCTCCTGAGTGCACCATCTTTGTTAATTCTGTTTGTGTGTACTGACCCTTAGTGCACCGATCCTTTCAGTGTGTGCACTGAACTTTTTTTTCAAGTAATAGCTAGCAGAGACAGAACTATTGACACTATATCATGAACACAGCACTAGAAACTTTAGTGTGATATCTAGTTCACTGAACCAAGAGTATTTTCAGTTCTGACATGTTCCCTCGCGACATATTTTGGGATACCTATTTGGGGGGATAACTTATATTTTTGAAAAATAAAATGCCAATCAAGTGAGAGAATCATTCTTTAGACTCGAGGACAGTTTCCCCTTTGAGAAGTTCACCTGACATGTCCTGTCCATGTCCCTGATTTGTGTTTAAAACATGTTTTGCATTAAATCTAAGCTTTACATTTTTATCCCTCCACAGACCTCTGCCCCATATAACAATTGTTCTTGTACCTTGGCCTCGTATGAGTGTATAAGTGCCAGGGAAGAGTTCCCAGTTAATTTTTGCAAAAGTCATAGTGTGCCAGAGACTGAATTATTAGTGTACCTCATGTATTACTTAGGAGCTGATTCAAGGACTTACAGTATATACTGTGACTGAAATTAATGCCAATATTTTGTTAATTTTTAACAACTTCAATTTTGGAGTTTCCACTGTAGACATTTGTCTTGTCTATACTGTAAGTAAGTAAGTCAAACTTTATTTATAGAGCCCCTTTTCAAAACCAAGGTGCTTTACAATTATAAATCATATCACTTTAAAACAATTTAAAACAGATCATGACATCCATAGACAGCTGCAGACTTCAAAAACCCATCAGGAAATGTTCAACGAAACAGGTAGATTTTAAGCTCAGATTTAAAACTTGAAATGGTTAGGCATTCCCTTAACTGACAAGGTAGAGAATTCCACAGGGTAGAGGCAGCAAAAGAAAAAGAATGTGCACCCGATGTTTTTAACTGAACCCTGGGAATCTCTAGCAATCCCTCATTGGTGGATCAGAGTGGGCGGGAGGGGTAGTAGAGAGTCAGAAGATCTTGCAGGCAATGGGGTCCCTGCTTGTGAAGGGCTTTATTAGGTCAGTAAACTAACCTTAAAGGTGATCCACCACTGTACAGGCAGCCAGTGCAGTTCACGCAGCACAGGCGTAATATGACTAGTCCTAGATGTACCAGTCAAAAGCCTGGCCACCGTGTTCTACACTAGCTGCAAGTGATGGATATCAACCCCCATGAGCCCTAGGTAGAGGGCATTGCAGTAATCAAGGAGGGTGGTCACGAAGGCATGGACCAGTGTAGGAATGTCATCTGGATGAATCAGGTGTTTCACCCAGGTGATATTTCTCAGATGATAAAATGAGAATTTGACAATGACAGACACCTGAGATTTCAGGGTCAAACCATTATCAAAAATAATGCCCAAGTTACGCACCCGGTCTGAGGTAGTGAGCTGGGCGCCAGCAAGCCATAAGTCTGAGGCCTATCCAGCCCCTAAACCCACCTCCAGATGATTCGGGTCCACAACCAGCACCTCAGTCTTATCTGGATTAAACCTCAACCAACTGGTGCTCATCCAGTTCTTGATCTCAGGCAGACAGTTATTAAGCACAGAGACCACATCATCCTGTCCGGGCATAAAGGACATATACAATTGAGTATCACTTGAAGACTATTATTTGGTTTCAGTTGTGTTAATTTGTAGATCTAACTCAACAAGTGTATCCTAAATTTTATTTGACCAACACTGTAGCCTAATAGGAGCCCAAGATAGTACATAGAATAATGGAGGGATGCCAGTGTGTTATATGTCTTTTTTACACCTCTGAGATGCATGATGCAACATAAACCATGAGAGTGAAGTTCAAATGGATTTTACAGGTGTGGCACATACTGAGGAGGGTTTAAAAAATCAAGAACAACACTCATGTCCATTACTTTATTTTTTATAATTACAGATTTAAAAAAATAAACAATTTTGGTAACTGCGGGAGAGCAAGTCGTAGAGCTGAGTTCCTTAATACAGTACATGGTTGTTATGTCACAAACAGGTATTATGCAGTTTGAAAGCAACTGGTTTTAGGATTAGATTAACCTCAAGCAGTAATTATTCAATAGGTTCATCCTGATGAACATTCTTGCTTCTCATGTTGTCACCCTTTAATTTTCATTCAGACCCTTCCAGTCTGTTTCCTGCTGGTGGTCGCACCTTCTATTTTACTCTCATTCTGGGTCTATGAGTGGTCTTCATTGCCACAGGGTCCATGCCTAGCCCTCATTGTGAAGATCACCTACTTTCTGTGGGTAAAGCATGGGGGGAGGGGGGAGAATATGAGCAGGGTCATTATCATCTGATAAGTGGACTGGTCTATTTTCTTGTTTTCAGTCCATTCCCAATGATCCTGAATGATAACATTAAAATGTTCAACTCAGTGCCAGACATCATTCTGCATCTCTCCACAGCTGAATAATCACCTTTACAGCTTCCTTTTTAGTGCTAGATGGCAACCACAAAATGAGATGCCCTCTGGAGGACAGCATCTAAGCTGCAGGTCTCTTCTCCTGATGTCCCAGTTTTGAGGCATGAAGCATGGTTACTAACATGCCATGAATCTTTACTGCATGACACCATGGAGCTGGAACATCAGGAGTTTTTTAATGTTTTTTAAGGCAGCATAGCCAGTGTTCAGAGCACAGATCAATGACCCTGGAGAACCAGCAGTTATGGGTTTGTATGCCACAACACTATATGCAATACTCTGTGACCCTGACTGCATCATTTATCCTCCACGTGCTCCCAGGTGCACTGAGAATTGAACTTTGGCTTAGCCAAAAATTCTAAAATTAAGAAAAGGTTGGTGCTCTTCATTGCTGTAAAAGGAAGTTAATTTCTCCATAAATTATCATAAAACTCAGTGGGCAGGCCACAGCACTTAGGTTCTAGCAGTGAGCCAAGCCCCTTTGCTGCAACTGCTCCTGATTTTGCAGTCTCAGGTGCAGTTGTGACAGTTTCCATGATTTACAGAAGCTTACGACAAATATCTTGTGCAAGCTCCACAAAGAAAGCCCTCAGGATTGCCACAAGCGAGATCACAAAAAGTTGGTCTGATATGCAGCAATTGGCTCATGGGATAAAATATCCCAATCACCGGCCACAAAATGCTGCAAGCCTCATGCACCATATTGTTTGGCACCACTGGGGCTTGTGGCATTCTCGCTATTTTGAAAATCCTGCCCCATGTTTTTTCAGCAAATACTGAATGTTCTCAGTTTTATACATAGATGGGTAGTAATGCATTACGAGATTTTTTTACACTTCTGAGGTATGTGATGCCACAAAAAATGTTACGGTGAAGCTTGAGTGATTTATACAGGCATTACACACTGAGTGTGTGTAAAAAAACAAGTTATGGCTTTCTCAGTAAAAGTAATAAATAACAGCACTCCAGGTTAATGCATCATAGACATTTTTCTTTACTTCAAAGAAAAGGAACCAGTGCAGTTTTACACAACATTTTAAGACACAATGTGGGTTCACATACCAAGATTACAATACAGCCCAGTAGCAGTTTATTTTATATATAGTAATTACTGAGTCTTACTTTTCAGTCACCACAGACTACACTTACTTGTTGCTACTACTCCATCCTCCAAATGGAACACACTCTAACTTTCACTTCTGTCTAACTGGGGACTGTTGAAACTTCTTCACTATAGCGAGTGTGCTCTCACCAGCAGGCAACTCTGAAGGTCTTCTGTTATGCAGCCCTTGCAGTCTTTTTCAGTTTTTAGAAAATGCATGTGTAAAAACATCTACTGACAGTTAATTAAAAGGAGCTGCTTAGAATAGCAAGTACTCACCCGGTATACACAAGTGTGACATTATTCCCATATATTACAGTGAAATCAGTGCATTACAGCATATCACAGACCCAGAAAATCAGTTGAAATAAGTACTCCCCAAACCTTATACAGTTATACTGTATGGCGGTACTGGATCTATCGAGTCTGTCGGGTGAATGCATGAGTCCAGATGGTCTTGTATTTGCCTATAATAAGGCTGTGGGAGATGCTCTGGACAAAATTGCTCCTGTTCGTGTTCGGCCTCTCACCATCCGTCCAAGGAGTCCATGGTTTGATGGCTCCTTGAAGGAATTAAGGCGAGTAGGCCGAAGGCTGGAGAGAGCCTGGCGGAAATCGGGCCTTGATGCTGACAGGCTTAGATTGCTGGCCCATTATGATGGCTACCAATCAGAAATCACTTGTAAGAAGGCAGAATTCCTGTCCAGAGAGATTTCTGTTGCAAAGAATCGACTGGCTCATCTTTGCCGGACTGTGGACAGACTGTGCAATCCAGTCTGTCTTCAGCCTAGAGAAGCCTTTTCTCAGCTTAGATGCGAGGAGTTCGCATGCTTCTTTGCAGCTAAGGTTGCCAGCATCAGGTCTGGCATCGGTCCAACCTCTCCTACGGGGGATTGTGGTGGACGACTGGTGGTATCTTATCCTTTGCCTGTCTGGTTAGATTTTCACTGCCCGGAATTCGTGGACATTGTGAAGATCATCCAAACAATGCGACCAACTAGTTGTAGTTTGGATCCGGGTCCTACACCGCTGTTAGTAGGTTGTGTAGAAGTTATCTACCCAATCCTTGCTGACATTATCTGGAAATCCTTGGAGAGGGGGGTTTTTCCTGACCCCCTTAAAGAGGCAGTAGTTCGACCACTCCTAAAAAAATCCTCCTTGGACCCAGACTGTCTAGCTAACTACCGGCCTATCTCTAACCTGCCATTTGTTGGTAAGGTTATTGAAAAGGCAGTTGCATTGCAATTGGATGATCATCTTACTTCTCATAATGTCTATGATACTCTCCAGTCTGGCTTCAGAAAAAGGCATAGTACTGAGACTGCACCTTGTTTGGGTATTGAGCGACCTCCTAATGGCCAGAGATCGAAAGGCTCGTACCATTCTGGTCCTTCTTGATCTTTCTGCTGTATTTGACACTGTAGACTATGGGGTGCTACTGGAGCGACTGTGGGTTTTTTGTGGGCTGTCTGGTACAGTCCACAAGTGGTTTTGTTCTTACCTCACTGGCAGGTCTCAGAGAGTTGTCACCGGAATTTATTCCTCTGACGCCTTCTCCCTGCCGTGGGGTACCACAGGGCTCCATTTTAGCTCCCATGTTGTTTGCAGTGTATATGCTGCCATTGGGAGAAATCATCAGGAGATACAGTTTGAGTTTTCACTGCTATGCAGATGATACTCAGCTGTACCTGTCCTTTCTCCCCGATCAGAGTGATGCACTCTCTGTACTTAATAACTGCCTGGATGAGATCAGAATTTGGATGAGTTTGAGCTGGTTGAGACTTAATCCGGATAAGACTGAGGTATTGGTTGTGGATCCAGGTTGTCCTGGGGGGGGGGTTTGGGTGTTGGACAGCCATCGGGTTTATTACTTGGTGGCGTACCGCCTCTACCTCTCGACAGGTGCGAATCTGGCTTATTTTTGATGATGGTCTGACCCTGAAATCCCAGGTGTCAGCTGTTGTCAAATCCTCTTTGCCATCTGAGGAATATCGCCTGGGTGAAACATCTGATTCCCGGGAGGACCTTCCAACTTTGGTCCAAGCCTTGTTACTACCCGCCTGGACTACTGCAATTCCTCTACCTAGGGCTACCAGGGGTCGATATCCGCCACTTCAGCTGGTGCAGAACGCTGCAGCCAGGCTTTGACTGGGACTCTTAGAACCAGTCACATTATGCCTGTGTCATGAACTGCACTGATTGCCTGTTCGTATGGATCACCTTTAAGGTTGGTTTACTAACCTTTAAAGCCCTACACGACCAGGGACCCGGTTACCTGAAAGATCTTCTGGTTCCCTATTGCCCCCTCCGTCCTCTCCGCTCCACCAGTGAGGGATTGCTAGAGATTCCCAGGGTTCGTTTGAAGTTATCGGGATCTCGTGCCTTTGCCTTTTCGGCTCCAACCCTGTGGAATTCTCTACCTCGCTGGTTAAGAGAATGCCCGACCGTTGACAGTTTTAAAATTGCTTTAAAGACATATCTTTTTACCTTGGCTTATTCTTTATAGTTATGGTTGTTTAATGCTTGGATTTTGCTGTTCTATTTATTTTTGTACAGTGCCTTGATTTTGAAAGGCGCTTTATAAATAAACATGACTTGACTTGACTTGACTTGATTACATATTTATATTTTTGGAGTACCCTGTTTCACTTTTGCTGTCAAGGCAGATAGATATTTTGTCATGTGGTGTTTGGAAAAAAAAATCAGATCACATGATTTTAAACATTAAATGCTGGTAGCAAAAGTGTGCAGATGCTGATACAAGGACCAGTTTTACCTCCATCAGCATCTGCCAGGTTATGCCTATTTTTCAAAAGCACCTAAGATTTTCCACAATTTCTGTGATTTGTGGCAACTTGGGTACAAACGATCCATACTGTACACTATTTCTGGACACAGGCACCATGAATTTTATTGTTTGACACTAGAACAATGAGGCTTATGCATGATGGCAGGCTGGATATGTATGAGATGCATATACCTATCCCACGTAGCTCTGCACCCATAGACAGCTGTGTGATGGCTGTCATTAACTAATACCAGCCACCTGTCTGCCCCCCCCCATGCTGCTGCACAGGGTGGAGTGCAGCTGCATGGAAATGGATTGCATGGCACATATGGGAATCCAATCAGATACCCATCCTGGGTCCATTGTGAATCCCCAGCTACATGCGACAAGGGGAGTCAGGGCAGGCACAGGTCCCAGAATTATAAATGTACAGGACAGAGGCTAAATTTTTGACCCCAGTCCTACCGTGAAGCTAGAAGGACTGCAGCATCATGGTGTGGGGATTCACTGTCATGCTGGTGCCAGTAGTTGTCATTGGTGATGGCGGTGTGCACCCATTATGGCAGGGCCCCCGCTGCTGTAGTCTGTGCCCCCATGCCCAGCACTTCTGACCATAGTGAATGGCATGGAGTGCGAGCACACACCCTGTCATGCCCCCAGATGGCCATGGTGCATAGCTGTGCAGGTGGTCAGGTAATCAAGCACGCACTGGGCTTGTGCACCTGCTGTGAATGCTGCTGGGGGTCCTCTGGACCCCTGCTTCATGGCATTCAGACTTAGGGTTGACTATGCACTTCAGATACATGGCACATAGGCAATCTGTCCTATCATGCATAGGGCCTGATATGGGTATTACTGAGAACAATTTTTATTTCAATCATAAATTTACTGTTAAACTAAAAATGAAGGGATTAACTGTAAGGATTGTTTTATATAGGGACCTTCCTCTCTCCGGCCATTTTGAATATGCACAGGACTGTATCATTGATAACACTCTTAGAGATGGTATTGTTTCACCTTATTAATCCTTCTTGAAAGCTAGAGCTGCTCCTAGAAGCCTACATGTATCATTGGGTCCCCCTATGGAAGTCCCTAAAGTCTCCATGGTAATGGGTAGCAAAGCTATGTCATTTGATGCTCCCTCTCCCTGGAACTGACTTCCTGCCCCACTCCAGTCTGCAGACAATCGCAGCTCTTTCAAACACTGTTTCAAAGCCTGGATACTGAAAGAGGCAAACTGCCTGTGCTCTCTGGGATAAGCTACTTCAACTTATTACATATCCTGCCTACGTCAACTGCCAACCCAGCTCTTATAGTTGCCTTGCCTAACATAGCACACTGTGACTACCCTCTTTTTTGCTAGTCTAGTTGTTATTGCCTATTACTTTTGACTGTGTCTTTAATGATTTGGTCTCTGAATCTTTGCTCAAAATGTAATTGAATACTGTATACTGTCACCCTTGTCCCCAGTTTGTTGTAATATGTAGTGTATTATGTTAATTTCCCCCAACACTTCATACACTGTGCTGTTTATGCTGTTATACTGTTCTGTTTACTTTCTGTATAATTTGTTTTCTGGTATGTATTTTATTGTACCATACTGTTGGCCTGGATCGTGCCTGAAAATGGTCCCCTGGATCAGTGCACCTACCTGGTAATCAAAGACTTAAAGAAATAAATAAATAAACATTACAACATGTTCCTGATGTAATCAGAGTATGACCCAACAGGAAATTACCTTGCTAGTCATCATGTAGAATATTTAAATGATCCATTTAGTTATTTAATTAATTTGTTCAATCAATTATTTTGATCATTTATTTGTTCAGGCAAGCCAAAAGGAATTTACAACTTCTCATTTTTACTGTGGTCATGCTTTTATCCAGTTTGTACAATTGGGAGGGCTAAAGCACATGGAGGTCTAGAGACATGTTCAAGGTCACTCAAAGGTCCATTGATTGGAGCTATAGCCACTGTACACCAATGTCTTCCATATGAAGTACCTAATTAGACTAGAGGCATACAAATACCTCCCCTTTGTTATCAGCTTCTAAATTACTTTTATGTTGTATTAATCATGCACTACTGTACCTCTGCAAACTAAATGTCTGATATCATTGGTCTAAGTCGCAGGATACAGTAATACTGGGTGCACTCAGGATACAGGTTTTGTCCATAAATGTTCTTTATATTCTAGTAGTTCTCTGTCATGAAGGATTACAACCGTCATCCAAGTTTCACAGAATGCTATCTTTAAGAAGGAAAGATTGAGGGACAGGAGAGCTCCATAAAATCCATTTTGACATTTTGAGAATTTATGAGTTTATAAGTGTTTCTGCTATTATTAATGACATTTCTGAGGTTATGATACTCTAGACTAACCTGGTGGCTGTTATTGGATTCTGCCGATGAGTAATAATGTGCTGATATAAAAATAATCTTTATCAACAGTAGGCTGAAAAACAGAAGAGCTCCAGTCAAAGAAAGAAAATAAATAAACCCAGTTAATGTCTGTAGAACATATGAGCTTATAAGTGTCCTTAATATTAATGATTTCTATAAACCTAAAAATTTCCTGGGGGAACATAATGACCAATGCTATCAAATTCCTTGCCCAGGATCCCTAGACAAATTAGTTCTCAAGACATTGCTTTTTTTCTAAGGAGCCAGGGTTGTCATATAAAGGGGAGGTCAAAGTGTAATTGTCTGTGTAGTTCAGAGCTGGGCTAAACTTATATGTTGGAATCACAGTTTTTTTTTTGTTAAAAGCTCAAGTTACTTTCTGAGGGGTACTATAACTCTAAACCAAAAGATGTACAGTGGGTGAGGTTTTACATAATAGGGAAAGGGTATAGACTTAGCTGGATCAGGGATGTTTGTTAAGTCTTTCATTGTGTCATCTTTCTTCTCCCAGAATATATTTGAAAATGAGACTGCATTTCAATTTACCCTCTCAGTAACTAAATAACTAACTAAATGTCAAAAAAAGAGTAATTGCTTTCTTTCCCAGTAAACTCCGGCAGGCCATGTAAACCCTGTTTAGCTTTTTTTCAAGCTGAATGTGAAAAAAATGTATATTAAGGGTACCTCTGCCAGCATGAATGGGGACCTTTAGTAAACTCCTACCCAAAATACATGGGAAGAAGTTGAAAGGCAAATCAATAGTGAAAAAAAAAAGAATGCAATATTTTCAAATTGAGCTTGAAGCTTTTGAATTGGTAATACATAAGTACTGAAAACATTAAATCACAACAAGTATAACAGTTATTTCCTGATATTAGATCTTCCTTAGAGTTTTAATTTCTAAGGTGGAATGATGACAGTATGTCTCTGACTTTTATTATTAATAATAAAAATAGCTTTATTGCAACCATATATGTAATGTACATGGAGCTGGACCAGTGGTGCAGTGGGCTAAGGTACTATGCATCTTACCTCTCAGCACACCAGTGATGTGTGTTTGGTAATGAGCTTGGGTTGCCAGGGGTCAGCGAGGGAGGGAGAGGATCAAGCATCTGACTGACTGCTCTCTTCTCTCAGGGAGGGGGATCGGTTGTCTCATTCCTTGACTGCCATCTGGTGGAGGCTGAGTGGCAGCATTGGAGTCCACACAGCAAGTAGGGGACGTGGCTATGTAGCATGTGTGCACCTCCACACACACGTAATTAAGGCCACTGTGGTATGGGAGAAAAGTGGATGAAAATGGCTACCATGGGCTACATGAAGCCCTGCCTGCCTTTGTCCTTCTCTGTTGCCAGTTTACTGACACCCCAGTCTGGATTGTGGATTACTTAGTGGGGGGAGGATGGCCCTCCTTTTCCTGGCCCCACCATGGGGGGAAATCTATGCGGGAATGAGGCTCAGCAGAATCGGAGAGGTAGTAGATGGACCTGAGAGGCAGGGACAGGGCTGATCTCAGCTGCCCACAGTGCACCCAATGGAAACAACCTATATGAAAAAAAAAGCAATATACATGGTTGAAGTTCAGTCAGATTCCAAAAAAACATATATGCTCAGAGGTAATAAAATATTTGGAGTCCGGTATTCAAATGTTAGTGTCGACACTAATGGGGTTTGCCCTGGTGAGACTCCGATTTGTTGATTGCACTGGGTGAGCCATATTCAGAGACCCAGTTAGTGCACCCTAAACCCGTGTGTGCCATGTGCTTAAATAACACTGTGTCCAGGCACATGAGAGGATCCCCTCCAGCATACTGGTACAGTGGCTTGTTCATACATTTACAACAGTGGTAAACTGCCCCAAAAGTGATGCTATTTACTGCCACTGAAAACCACAACTGCCCCGTGTAAGGTTTACATATAACCAGTGTCTAACAGAACCCCTCCAACACCCGTCCCATGTAAGGTTTACACATCCTTGTTGTCTAGTGGCACCCGCACCCCTAAACACCCATCCCATGTAAGGTTTACATATCCCTGGTGTCTAGAAACCCCTGTTCTGTGTAAGGTTTACATATCCCTGGTGTCTAGCACCACTCACATCCCCGAACACCTGTGACCTGTACAGTTTCATATCCCTGGTGTATAGTGGCACCCCAACACCCTGAACACCTGTCCTGTGTAAGCGTACATATCTATGACATATAGTGGCACCCCTCACCCTCAGAATACCTGTGTACAATGATATGGAATGCCCTGGTATCCAGTAGTACCCCCACAACTGAATGCTCATGGACATTTGTTAACTGTAAGCATTGGTGGCCCAGCCTCCCCCACCTCACACCCACTCAAAGAACACCATCCATCCAACCCCCCCCCCTTACCAGGGTGTCAGGCGATGTGCTGCAAATCCCTATTCAATGACTGACATAGCCCTCCTCTCACATCCTCAGCTGGGTGCTGTATGAGCTAACAGGAGTACGCATATAGTATACATACTGTATGGGTGCTGAATGTCAGCTCATACAGTGGCTAACCAAAAAGGCAAGAGGAGGGCTGTGCCAGTTACTGTATCAGAATTTCCAGCACTTCAACAGGCATTTGGGGGGTGGGGCAGGGAGTACCACTGAACATCAGGGTGTTTCATATTATTGTACACAGGTGTTCAGTGGATGCAGGCTACCAACAGATATCAGGAATATGCATGCTTATGGAACAGGTGTTTGAAGGATGGCAGTTGCAGCTAGGTAACAGAGATATTTAAATCCTACACAGAGTGGGTGTTTGGGGGTTGGGGGTGTCACTACACATCACACAAATGACACTGTACAGGGCACGGGTGCCTGGCAGTGGGTGGTGTCACTAGACATCAGGGAAGTTGTCAGGCACACACAGGATGGATGCTAATAGGCTACAGCACACCATGCAAATTTAACCCATAATGGACATGGAAATGGCCCCTTAGGGCATTGCATGCCCAGTGGGATCATTTGCATGTTGTGGCTGAATATCGCCCACATGGGGTCCCAGCGCTATCCATTCTGGGGAGCACTAATACCTGTTGGCTGGAAACAGCCCAGGTACATGTTGTGGCAGTACAATTTCACTTAGAGCTGCACCAACACAGACCAATACTCAGTCAGACAGTGCCAGTCTGCTATCCAAATTTATGTAGCAGCCACTGAGTTAAGTGCAAGCATGGCGCAAACTTTGCACAGCACTTGTCCATGACATTGAATATCCAGCCTTTCATGTTTAAATCAATATTTATAGCAGAATCAAATTAAACAAAGTCTGGGCAGCGCTAAAATGGTTGCTAAAACTGATACGAGGTATATAATAAAAAGTTTGGTTTGGATTTTTTTCCTAGACCGTTTTGTCCCAGCTTTTGTCGTCAGTGATATACCCTGTTCAAAGGGATGTACCCCATTAGACTTCTAAGTCCTGTTTTCCTCCCCAAGCTCCAGACCAGCCTGACTGCTCCCACGGGTATAGTTCCTATGGCGGGGTTCCCCAGGGGGAGTGGCTTCCCCCTGAGGCTGTCCAATATGTGGACTATGATTGAATGCTGGCTAACACTAGGACACAGGGGAGTCCTCAGAGGCAGGTCATCATTTAGATGCCAAGGGAGTTTTAGACATGTTTTCTCCCTGGTTACTGCTACCTCCCCAGGTAAGAATGTAGGCTTTGTCCAACTGCTTACCTTCCCAACTGCTGCACACTGACAAAAGACAGCTGCTGTGGCCAGGCCTACCTAATGATGCGACTTCCTGCACTTACTCCTACACTCGGGTCCCTGGCCATTGGGGTGGACATGTGGGTTGGATTTTAATGCATTTGTTATATTATTGTGATATAAATATTCCAGATTTGTGTCACAATAATAGGACAAAAGAAACCTTGAAGGTCGAGTTAGTACAGTACCTATTTTCACAACATATTTACCCAGAATAGGTCAGTGGAGAGGGAATATCGCATTTTTACTGGTGGCCTGCTTTTACACATTTTGACAGTGTATTTAGCCAGGATTGTCAGCTCTGTCAAGCAGGGAAGATCTATGTGGTAGATGACCATATTGATCTTCACATCAGAGGTTCAGGATATTATAAACAGATAGCTTATTGGGGAGTGGAAAAGCTCCAAAGAATGAGGAAATAAATGATGGGATCAGATTGGCAAGTGGAAACTGACCTTTGACTTTGTTTAGGGAAAAAAATAACCAGATCTGGTAAGGAGAAATATAGGGAGTGAGGAGAAGAGAGAGAAAGGACATGCAGGGATTGTATGCTTATCAATGATGTGATGAAACTCCACTGTGGAGGGAATGTGATTAGTGTTGGATCTGGTGACGTACTTCCAAACCTCGCTATTCTCTCTTCCTCATTGGCAATATTTATGTATTCCTTGTTAACCGGTTAAGGCCCACTAGGCACAAGTGCCTATTTTCAGGGGTCACCCAGGAGTTTTGGGCTGATTAAGTAACTTGCTCAGAGTCACACAGTATGCAAGTGGAGATTGTAGGAATCAAACCCTGGTCATCTGGATGTACCCAGCTCATTCACAGCTCATTGCTCTAACCTCTAAGCTATACTGCCAGCATAGCTCTCACTATGCAGCCATAAAAAACAGTCAGTATTCTGCATGGACCTACACACCATTCAGCACCCAGAAAGTTAGCAGCCGGCCTCTGCCCTCCCAGCAATACATTTGATATGCCCCCTCCAGAGACAATCTGAAAGAAATAATAGTATCAACTTAAGCAGCTGTGTACAATGTGCTGCTTGGTGCAATAGCATAGAACTAGACTGTATGAGTATGTAATGGTAGGCTTTGTTATTTTATAGAACCAACCCATACTCTTCCAGCTACAAGTGAACCATTTCAGGCTCCCCTCAACCAAAATAAAAGATTGCTCTTCAGTGGGCAACCAAGTCAAGTAATCAAGTAAGGAAAACAATGATCTCAACAAAATCTTCCAACTTGTATGAAACATTGAAAAGAACTGGTCACACACATAACTTGAGGAAAAGTAGAATATTAAGAGTATACCAAATTAACACACCCAAAAACAAATACAGAAAAAAATGACTTTCTCATTTGCAGCTTTAAAAATATGGAATGAATTAAATATACAGACTAAAAACATAAATGAAAGTTAAAAAAATGTTTAACACTGCACTGAAACAAAAAATATCAGTATGATGCACATATTTTGATTAGAATGCTGCACACTTGCAATGACTATCTACTGTTTTAGAAGCAAATGATTTGATTCCTTTTATTGGACTAACATACTGCAGATGTAACAAAAGGAACAAAGTGCTTTAGCTTTTGGACCAACCCAGTCCTTCCTTGGAAGCTTAAGGACAGTTATTTAGAAAATCCCATTTATCATCCAGATCATGCCTGCTTGTTGTTATGCTCTAAGCACACCTGGTCTTTAGGCCCTTTCAGATGAAGTTGAACTGGTACTATTCAGCTTCTATGATATTTCTTCTCTTATTTTTTAAATGAGTATTTTAAACCAATGGGATTTTTTTCTGTTTTTTGTTTCTGCTTGATCTAGGCACTAAAAGTTTGGGATTTTCTAGATAACTGTAATTAAGCTTCCGAGGAAGGACTGGGTTTGTCCAAAAGCTAAAGCACTTTGTTCTTCTTGTTACATCTATGTTGGTCCAATAAAAGGTATTAAATCATTTGCTTCTGGATCTGTTATTACAAGGACCCATTTTGCAAAGATTAAATCTGTATGTCTACTGTTTTGTAATTGTTTGCATGGTCCTCCTACTTAGTCTTGAACTATGTCATTTTAGGAATGTTAAACTTTTGCATTGACTACAGGAGCACCTTGTAAATAGGACTCGTACTAATGGTGTATCACATTGTAAACTAATCCTGTCTAAAAATAAAGCTTTTTACTACAACCACCCATGCCATCGTTCACACCTCCAGTTATTACTGCTCACAATGCCAATAACCTGGCTTAGCGAACAAGCCTGGGATGTAGGTGGGTCGACTGAGGAAGATAGAACATCCCCACAGATACTCTACTCCTCCAGGGATTGAGAGACATGTGCTCTGCTGTGTCACTATTACCTGGTTGTCCACAGGTGGCGATGCAAGCAGGAGTTACTCAAGGGTATTGTTGCCAATCAACTAGTGGACTACCTCAGTAAATACTCCCTACAGTGTGAACAACAACATGGCTTTAGAAAAGGGCACAGCACCACCACTGCTCTTCTAGAACTCACCAGCTCCATCCACCAATCTATTGACCAAGGCAACCTTGTGGGGGCAGTCTTTATAGACTTAACCAAGGCCTTCGACATGGCTAATCACCAACTCCTCTGTCAACAACTCTCTCTAACTGGCCACTCCCCTGATTCACTGTCTTGGTTTACAAGCTATCTTGGTGACAGATCACAATGCATGAAGATTTCCAACGCTATCTCCGACTAAAAAACAGTTCAGTCTGGTGTACCCCAGGGCTCAATTCTGGGTCCCCTCCTCTTCAGCATCTTCATTAACAATCTACCACCTGCCTGCCACCTGCGTACACTGCTCTATGCAGACAATGCTGTCCTTTTTCCAAGCCATCCTGAACCGCACATGCTCAAAAGCAACCAACAAAATGGTTTCCTGGATGTTGAGCACTGGTTCTCCAAATATAAACTACTGCTAAACTACAAGAAGGCAAAAGTCCTATTGTTCTCCTCTGCCTGCAGTAGATATAAATGATATGCTCTCACAATCAGAAATAGGCAAGGTGATCCGCTTGAACAAATACAGCACTTCAAGTACCTTGGGGTCACCCTCGATAGTCACTTCACCTATATACCCCACATCGAAAATGTAGCCAGAGCCATCAATGCTAGGATTGGTCTTCTCTATTGACTCAGAAAGTGTCTAACACCTGAAGCTCTCAATCTGGCAATTCACAGTTTGATTCTCTCTATTATCATCTATGGCCTTGTCATTTATGGAGCTGCTACTGATACTGCTCTCAGAAGGCTCACTGTGGCACTAAGCAATGCTTGTAGACTCCAAATTGGGGCATGCCACCTCACCTACACCTGCGATCTCTATAAACAAACTGGGTGGCTCAATCTATATGGGAGAATTAAATACCACACCTGCTTCTCACTAAAACGATTCTCCTTGTGTTCATGCTGGTGGGACTGTGTTGTCTACTTCACAAATCTCCAAAGACCCAACACACGTGCACCTCATCCACTGAACTCCTACTAGTCCCAAGGTGCTGGACCACACAATGCCAATGCGCCTTTTGTAGCAGAGCACCTTCCTGGTTCAAAGGACTCCACAATAGTATAGCTACCCTTAATAAACTTGGAGAGTTCAAGCATAAGCTCTCAACTCACCTCCTAACTGAAAACTCCTGTAATTGTTCCACCTACCTTCCAGGTCCCTTTTTTTAGGACCTCCTACATTCCATACTCCCCCCACTTTTTCCTGGACCTCCCCTCACTGCTACTGCCTCTGTCACCTCTGTCTTACCACCCTCCTCCCTGCCTTTGCACCTCTCCCCCTCTTCGCCTCTCTCTCCCCCTTTTCTAAGACTATTTCCTCCCCCCATTGTAGTTGCAAATTGACAAGGCTGCCTGGCTGCTCATCTACCTCTTGGTTCTTCCTCCCACCTCTATTTCTCTATCCCCCTACCTCTGATCAGGTTTTGCTTAATGTGAATATAACTGAAGCTTAATTGTTCTATACTATAATGTAAACAATATATGTTCTGAAATATTCTGTATAACTTGTCTGTTTCCCCGTATCTGTATGAAACCCTCCCTACTGATGTGGAACCTTTGTAAATGAGCTGCCTGGTGCTCAAAGGTATTTGTAATCCTAGAATGAATAAATAAATAAAAAAATAGATGTGGGCAGGGACAGTGCCTGGCATCAACACATGCATGCAGAGTGGGTGCACATCATGCAGCTCCATCTTCACCAGTAGCAGCATCCCTGAGGTATAGGTCAAAAAGCAAAATATCCTGTTGCCCCTGCAGGGTGTAGCTGGCTCCTCCCACAGGTTTCACACCCCAGACAATGGCACACTTCTCCACCATACAAACACAAACTGTAGTGTGGCTTTGAGAACCCCTAACTGCCCACCATGGAGAAATGACCATGGGAATTAGGAGGATGGAGTGTGTACCCAAGGGGGGAGGGCAGCAGAAGGGGGCAGAGCAGAGAGGGAGAAGGGCAAAAACAGAGTAACAGAAAAAGGCAACCTCAGTGCCCCACCACTCTTTCTCACACCCACCTGCAGTGTTATTTCTCAGCTGCCCTCCCTCAAGTCTCCTACCATCACAGTGTTCATGGGCAGTTGCTGCTGCATTCAGTCCCTGTTTCTGTGATAGTTATTCTGTGTTATGGGGAGGGTTCAAGGCTGTCATGGGATGGGATGGAGTAAATGGCAGGTAGATGCTTAGCAGGCAGTCTTGACTGTCTGAAGGAGCCAGTGGTCTTAATATAGGTTGAGGTTCTGGCACCTGAAAGGGGAAGCAGGGCTTGGGAGAAGGGGGCTGAGGGGTAAAGTGAGAGAGTTGGACTGGGGTAGTGAGGCTAAGAGAGAACACTACAGGTGGTTCCTGGTGTGAGAGTGCATGGTAGGGGACAAGAGGTGGGAATGAGAGAGAACACCATACCTCTGAACCTTTTATCACTGAATTGAGTGACACTGAGTGTTAATGGCCCTCATAATGAGGAAAACATCCTCAAACATGTAGATACAAGCTCAGAATACTGTGCAGACCATTGTGTTTACTAGTACAAGGTTTATTTTTGATTAAATTATTATGTATTTCTGCTTTAAAAACTATTCTCTGTGTGGGCAGCATCTTGTCCATGAGAGACAGATGAGGGACAGAGCAGTTTTGAGATGTAATATGAGGGACGTCCCTGGTAGGCAGGTATAGCTAAGAGGTAGGGAGAACACCGTAGGCAGGGATGAGAGAGTGTGGTAGGAGACTGTCATTTGCGGGATGGAACAGCAGTAGACTGATCCGGTGGTGGCTGCTGCATATGACAATCTTGTCGACCCCTTAAGAGGCACAGGCCCAATGACTGCTCTGTCCAATACTGAAAAAAAACCACACTAAAACTATTTGCTCCGAGTTTCAGTACACATACATGTTCACTCCCTTCCTTGGCAACCCTCCTGTTACTCTGCCTCCACTCCTCCTGAATTCCATCACAGCAAAATAATGGGACAAGAACCTCAACTTCCCCATGGCAGACTAAGTCAGGCACGCAGAGGCTTGAAACATTGGCATCACTTTCCACTTGTTGCAAAGTGGGAAAGCATTTTATAAACATTAGTTATTCTTCTATTCAATACATCAGCCTCTGCCATTCTTGTCATTTTTATACTACGGCCCCAACCAAACCCACCTGTCAACATCTCTTATGTCATGCAGGTTACTAATGGAAGGTTGGTCCTTCCTCCCGTTTGGCCCTCTCTATCTTAGTTCAGATTTCCAAGTGTTCAGCCAGACCTGCTGGAGTCCTTATTCTTTTAGTCTATGTCATGGGATTAGTTCCCACGAAGTGACACTGCAGTCAGTGGATGAGCTGGTATCGGCTGTCAATCTCAGCCCTTCTCAGTCTGCCAGTTTGAGCCCAGCAGGGACACGGTGTGCAAAGATCATTGCTCTGGTACTCAAAGACTACAGAACACCGGGAATATTCAGTGGAGCACAGGGAATCAGGGCTTTCCTGACACTTGGGACCCAGTGGGCACACAGCTCGGGCTGCTGAGGAGACCCCCCTCCCACACTCACTAGATTCGGTAATTACAGATGCAGCACACAGCTTCACCCATTTGGGGGAGGATATGGGGTGAGTGCCACCTTGGATTCAGCCTACCCTCCTGTTGCTGCTACTGATGGTGAGTTATGATACTGGTGCTGGTGCGGGGGGGGGGAGTTGCTGGGCGAGAGAGGAGCTATTAGGCATTCAGAGTTGGATCAACTTTCCCGAAGTTTGTAACAAAACACAAAAAAAAAAAAAATAGAGAGAGCCGAGGTAAAACTTATACAAATTTTTCTGGCTACATATACAAGTTTCTAGACAGGGTTGGGTGGGAACATGCAAAAGGAGACGTGGCTGGCTAGTGGTCATAGGGGTGAGGGTGCTTGCTGGGGTGGGATTAGGAGCTGCATATGAGCTGGGTCTTTTATTATAAATTTGAAGGGCTTTTTATTTAAGGTTACATCTTTGTGATGTCTGTCTCCATGTTCGAGTGCCACTCACTGCAGTGCCCTGTTGGGTTTGACCAGGCATGTTGCTGCTGCAGCTATATGGGGGGCTCATTTGAGCTAGGATAGAATTTACCATGCCGTGCCATACTGTACCATACTGTACCGTACCATACCATACCTTACCATACCATATCATAACATATGATTCAATACCATACAGCATTTAGTATTCAAACCACCAGACCTCCCCCAGACACACACACCCATACCATACCATACCATACCATACCATACATCCATCTCACTCCTCCCCTCCTGTGCTAAAATCCAAGAATCCCTCATGCTGTCCAAATTGTCCGATTTTCTCTCCTCCAATAGCTCCCTCTCTCTCTTCCAGTCAGGATTTAGAAAACACCATTCCACCATCACCACCTTGTTGCACGTAACAGACTCTATCCTCTCAGCCATGGACTGCAGCCAGACCACCACCACCATATTTATCGACCTGGCGAAAGCTTTTGACTCTGTCTCCCACCCTCTGCTACTCCGCAAACTCAGCTCCTTTGGCCTTGCCCAACCTGCCATAAATTCGTTCCACTCTTACCTCCAAAATAGACAGCAATCAGTACAAATAAGTGACACTCGCTCCTCCCCTCTTCCCATCCTCTCAGGCATTCTCCAAGGCTCTATCCTTGGCCCCATCCTCTTCTCCTTATTCATAAACAACCTCCCCTCCATCTGTCTCTCCTCTAACGTGCACCTGTATGCCGATGATGTGGTCATACTTGCCTCAGACCTCTCCCACAACAGTGTCCTCCCAGATCTTCAAAATGACTTCAATAGAGTCCAATCCTGGTTTCTAAAAAAACAGCTCACACTAAATGACAAAAAAACTGTTACCAAGGTCTTCGGATCTAGACAAAAGCTTGCCTCCCTACCTGCCCCCCAGTATTCTCCACCCTTTGACGGCTCTCCCCTTGAGTAGGTCCCTACTTTCAAATACCTGGGAGTCTGGCTAGACAGCCACCTCAATTTCTCCACCCACATAGAGGTAGTCTGCACCAAACTCTGGCCCAAACTTGCTATCCTCTACCGCCACAAAGCCTGCCTTCCCCTTCCAACCTACAGTGAACTAGTATGTAAAACAATCATTCTTGTTCTAGACTATGTTGATATCATATACAGTATGGCCCCTACCTCATCCCTCTCCAAACTTTACATCCTACTCAACTTGTTCTGTCATTTTGATACTGCTTCTCCCCCACTTACTCATCACTGCACCCTCTACACTACTCTCTCCCTGGCCCCGCTCTCCCACAGGAGAACCATCCATAGTCCCTCTTTCATGGCTAAATACTCTTTGGGCTCCCTGCCCCCCTACCTCACCTCATGTCTTGTACCAGCCAACTCCCTAGGCTACTCCCTCTGCCACAGGGATCACCGCATCTTCAACCTCTCTCACCCCTACACTGCATCCAGTCAAGCCACCTTTTCATACCATCACCCCCACCTATGGAACAACCCCCCACCCATCCTCCACCAGGCCTCCTCCCTCCCAGCACCTAAGCAACTTCTCAAGCTCCTCCCATCCCCTCCTTGCCCAGAATGCACCATGGGACCCACCCAGCCATGGGAAAAATCCCAATCTAGGAGGCCTCCGTTGATCAATATTAGTATAAGCTAATCTCTAACTGAAACAAACTCCTGCATCTCTATTGCACAATTCTAGTGCTTGATTATGCCATTCTGTGAGAAAATAGTTGTATTGAAAACTCTAGATGTGTACCAACTGTCTGTAACCAAGAAGTGTTGTATTTACTGTCTGTAAAATTTATCTTGTTGTACTTAAGTGTTGTATATACTGTCTGTAAAATGATTTTGTTGTACTTTCCTTGGCATAATTTCAGTGTACACATTTGTACCTGGGTCGCACCTGGAAATGAGCCTTGGCTCAGTGTGCCTTTCCCGGTCACCAAATTTTAAATCAATAAATACCATACCATACCATACCATAGCATACCATGTCATACCATACCGGCACTTAGTACTGCAACTGCCAGGCCTTCACACAAACACACACACATGCCTACAGACAGGATGAGATGGGCAGGCAAAGAAGAGTGGGGCATACACTGATGTGCCCTCAAAGATAATTAACTATTAGAGGTAAGGGCCAAAGAGTTAGTGAAACTGGGGGAGGAACAAAAATGGCAAACATGAAGAGCCAATTCAGTGAAGAAATGTCAGTCTATTTCCTTTTCTTCCTTGGATCTATACACTTATATTGCAGACTAACACCTTACAGAAGCAGGAAACTACTTCCCAGAGCAGAGTTTGAAGACTTTATATGCAACATCTTTCTAGCTGGAGGTCTAAATAAATGTAAATAATCAAAGTCAGGCACACACACCACCTCAAACTGAATAGACACCAAGCTCCAGAAAAAGTAGCTCCGTTGTCTTTTATTTAGAATTAACAATCAGGCATATTAAAAACACAGACATAGACCATGTCTCCCTGATGGCGTTTCAGACTATTTGTTTCGTTATCTAAGGCTAAGGCATACACATTGAAGTTCACAGTAAACAGACAAACTTTGATGAAATCATTCTGCCATGGCAATATGACATTTTAAATTTATTGGACTAGGAGTGCAAGGCAAATTGAAAAACAGAATCAGAAACAATTAGATTTATTTCTGATTTTGTTTGCTAATTGGCTTTGCATTGCTAGCCAATGAATTTAAAATGTCTTATTGCTATGTCATAATGATGTCATCAAAGTCGGTCTATTTATTGTGACCTTCAATGTGTATTTCACAACCTTTGATAAAGGACCAAACAGTCCAAAAAGTGTCAGGCAGGTACGGTCTTTGTCTACCTTTTTAATATGTCTGTGAATTTTAAATAAAAGACAATGGAGCTACTTTTTTTCTGGAGTTTGGTGTCTGTTCAGTTTGACGTGGTGAGTATCAAACTTTGAGTATTTACATTACTTCTGTTTGTTAAGGAGCACCACTATCACAGTGCAAGCTTTTTTAGTTTTTGTTGAACTAAGGTCTTAAGTGTCTAGGGACCAGTAATCCAAGCTGTTCCATGCACATCCAATCCTTATGAAAGAGGACAGGACTGAAGAAACAAGCATTTTGCTGGCTGCCACTTGGTGGGGTGGGGGGATAAAATGAAGTACTGTACTAATCCAAAATAAGATCAAAATCAGGGCAACAGAAACAAGCTAAAACCATACTGCAGGATGCTGTCTGCTGCAGTCTGCTGATCTTCTCCCCGATTAAACTCTTAAGGGGTACTCATCAAACGTCTAGCACAGTCAGATGGGAACTCCAATGTCCCTGGCAGCAGTTCCTCTGTACCTACAGGAGGAGGCTAGAATTGTTGAAATAAATGAAGTCTGTTCTGGGATCTGAATGAAGCAGCACCACCACCAATGAGCACTGTACTGTGGTACAACCAACCAGCACCGGCAGCAGCTCCCCACTCCTAACATAACAGACCTAACCTTCACTCCGCTCCAAGTCTTGGACTAACTAAATTTAACTCTGTGCTGGCAAAGGGGGGGGGGGTAATCTAAATGCTACAGCATCACTGAGTCAGACAGTCAGTAAACTGTACTAAAAGGTCACCCTCCCCCTGATCCTATAGGACCTGACCTCTGGTCTGACTCGAACACATTTTAAGTTTACTCTGGTTTGGATGGGGAGTCTGAATTCTAGGGGCTAGCTTAGGGCAAACACCAAATGTCATACAGAAACAATACAGTCAGCAGCCACTGAATCTCTGTCCCAGTCTCCCTTCACCCTATAACCCCCGCATTTAAGTCTTACCTTGGTTTGTTTCACCAGCCTCTTGCCTTTCTTCAGCTCAGTTTGGGCTCAGTGGAAAGGTTGTTGCAATGCTGTTCATGGTGCTACCATGTTCTGAGTACTGACTAGCTATTGGCTTACTGATCTCTAGTCCCCCTTCTCTACTAGTCTCTGGTGAAATGGTAGTGGTCAGTGCGGAAGAATTTCAGATTTGTAAAATTGCTGGATCAGATACTGACTTGGCCATGCCACCTGGATCTTCACTCCTCCCCCCTACTCAGCCACAGGTTCAGCACAAATCTGCCATCTGCCACTCCACTCATTGTTCATCACCTGTAGGGCCGCTATACCACTTCTGCCACCAACAGTCCTATGCACACCACTGAACTAGTAGAGCCTAAAATAGTAAAGCAGTTATCTACCACCAGGTTCAAAGATTTTGTAGATCCTGCTCCTGTGCCTCCCCCAGTGCTGATGACCAGTCAGCTTAGAAGGAATGTAGTAAAGGCAGGTCCTAGAGCAGACTGCACTAATCAAAATCACATGGAAACAGCATGTGGCAACCTCGTAATCAGGGATTGGCACAGAATGCTGGGAAAGATGTACTGTATATCTATCTTTGTTTATTTTCTTGACACTGCCCAAAAGCGTCAGTGCCAAATTTCAATTTAAATTCTGGCTTTGTTTTAGCTCTGCCGTAATGGGTATATAGCTGTCTGGCTTATGGCATGCTCAAAAGACACAGGTGCCCCCACTGCCTCTGATCAAATGCCACTCACCCCCCATAAGCATCTAATTTCCATGGCACTGCCCTGACTCAACGTGTATTACAGAGCTTACTATAAACAGTCTGGTGGTGGCATACACAAAGGCAGAGGGTCCCACACTGTCTTTTAATTAACTGCTTATTTTTTACATTCTAGCCCTCTATGATTGATGTTTGACTCTGGGCCTGGTGCCTGCTTTGACATAATATCACTGTAAACAGGAAAGCTCTTAGTGTGGAACAGAGCTTTCCCATTTACTGTGATATCAGGCAGTGTACCAGAAATAAGTACACAAAAAGAAAATGGTGTAATTGGTGGAGGGGAGGGGGACAAACAAAAGAATAGCACAGTGGTGAATGGAGAGAACCACATGTGCTTTGATTCCACTGTGGAACAAAGAGTGAAGATCCAGGTGGCATGGCTGAGCCAATATCAAATCCAGCAATTTTACAACTCTGAAATTCTTCCACACTGACCACTACCAGGTCAGCAGGGACTAGTAGAGAAGGGGAACACAGGACCAGTAAGCCAATAGTTAGCCAGTACTCATAGAGCACAGTAGCATCATGAATAGCAGAGCAACAACCTTTCCACTGAGTCCAAATGGAGCTGAAGCAAGGCAAGTAGAGCTAGACGAAGTCAGCAAACGACACTCTGAGAAAAATTTTGCAACATTCACATATTTTGCAAACTTTTTCATGGGTGTGAAATGCAGAATTTCACCTGCAGAGTGTGCAATTTTGCACCTGTGAAATATGTTATGGAATGCCTGAATTCTGTGGAACTTTTCACATGACAAAATTGATGATTCCGCAGCAGTTTTGCACACAAAATTTAACTTTGCCCCATCTCTAAAGGCAAGAGGCTGGTGAAGCAAATCCAGGCAAGACTCGAATGCTGGAGTTATGGGGGGACTGGGACAGAGATTCGCCGACTGCTGACTATATTGTTTCTGTATGGCATTTGGTGTCTGCTGACTTTATTGTTTCTGTATGGAATTTGGTGTTTGCCCTAAGCTAGCCCCTAGAATTTATACTCCTCCTCTAACCCAGAGTTAACTTAAAATGTGTTAAGAGTTGGATCAGAGGTCAGGTTCTTTAGGAACGGGAAGTCAAAAGCTAGTCAGTACTTGAGGACTACAGTAGCATCATGAACAGCAGAGCAGCAACCTTTCCTCCGCACCCAAACTGAGCTGAAGTCAAGTAAGAGGCTAGTGAAAAAAATCCTGGTAAGACTTGAATGCCGGAGTGATGGGTGGACTGGGACAGAGATTCACTAGCTGCTGACTGTATTGTTTCTGTACAACATTTGGTATCTGCTGACTGTCTTGTTTTTCTACAGCATTTGGTGTTTGCCCTAAGCTAACCCCTAGAATTTAGACTTCCTCTCCAACCCAGAGTTAACTTAAAATGTGTTAGAGTTGGACCAGAGGTCAGGTCTTTTAGGAGCAGTGGGAAGGTGATATTGCAGTAAAGTTTACTGACTGTCTGACTTGGTGAATCTGAAGCGGAGCTCCAAACCCAGAAGTGAACACAGAGCTAGAAAATAGTGCATGGAGGAGAGGGAGGTTGAACAGCACAGTGTAAATGGCGAGGACAAAATGTGCTTCGATTCCACTGTGGAAGGACACAGTCTAGGTATCCGGTCATGTGTTTTTTACAGTCCCTTCTCACTCCTACATCACAGCAATACATCAGCATGGCTCCACCCATGCAGCCTTAAAATCTAGTTGTACTAGAGCTCAGTAATTCATAATACATACACATCTATTTATTATACCCATATTATAGGAGCACTGTAGCATCCTTATAGTTACGGTTGAGCAGAGTGTTTAATGTTAAACCCCTAACTTTGTACTTTAATAACGTCACCCCCGTTCAATGCAATTGCATGAAATTTTAAAGGCACTGTCTGGGTGGAAGGGTCAGTTGTTTTGACATGTTCTGTTCTGGTTGAGTGTGCAGATTCTGTGATCCAGACAGTGCAAAAAGAGGAATAATTGGGGGGGGGGAGGTTGATTTTTTTTTTTCTTTCACCTAGAGCCCAATTGGTTTGGAATTTAGTTCTGAAATTTTCAGGGTAGAAAGGGCTTGCCCTACAATGGTGCATTTCATTGGTTTGATGAAAATAAAAGACATATATATCTGTTCCATAGTTATAAGAATTTAAAATGTTGGTTCTGAGCATGCTTTGTAGGGTGTTTCTGATGCACTGGATCAGAAAAGCACTGTCAATAACAGCTCCATCCACTACAGTGCTGTATTGACAGCACTTTCAATTACAGTGGCAGGACAGAATGCCGTAGAAAAACCGAGCACCAACAGATTGAATTTCCACCCCCACACCCCCTGATGTGGGGGGCTCTGCCCCAACCCCCCAAACTAAATGATTCCTACTCAGGGGGGGAGTGAATTATGGGGAAACATGAAATTTGTGGGGCCGTGGAATGCTGTTTCATACTAACATACTAATTGACAGCAGATTAGGCCTTACGGTCTATTGAGTCTGCTCAAACCTCAAATCTCTAGTTGAGTGCCTTGGCCCTCCCCCCTTGTGTTCCAGAAACCCCTATCATCAATCCCCAGCCCCTTGGACCAGGCCATCATCTGATACATTCACTTTCTGTGTCTGTCCCACCCTTTCTTGAAGCACTCCACTGTGGATCTCTGAACCAGCTCACCAAGCAGCGCATTCCAAGGGTCCACCACGCTTTCAGTGAAAAACCTTCTCCTCTTTCCCCCCCCTCACCCTTCTACCTTCCAATTTCAAATCATACCCTCTGGTGATACCTCCCTGCTTTAGTCTAAAGATCCCCTCCATGTTTACCCTATTTATTCCCTTGAGGTACTTGAAGACCTCAATCATGCCCCCGGTCTCTCCTCTCCTCCAATGAAAACAGGCAGAGTTCCTCAAGTCTGTCCTCATACGTCAAATCCCCTAGTCCTCGCATCATCTTAGTTGCCCTCCTCTGTACCCTCTCTAGGAGCTGTAAGTCCCTCTTCAAGTGTGGTCTCCAGTACTGTACACAGTACTCAAGGTGTGGTCTAACCAGTCAATTGTACAGTGGCAGAATCACTTCCCTGCTCCTAGAGGTGATCCCCCTTACGATGCATCCCAACATCCTGTTTGTCTTGCTAGCCACTCTTCTGCACTGCTCAGAGTTATTCATACATGCATCCACCATGACCCCTAGGTCTTTTTCCCCCATTGAGGCCTCCAGCGCCTCCCCTCCCAGGGTGTACCTGTGTTTAGGGTTTCCCCACCCAAGATGTAACACCTTGCACTTGGTGATATTGAAATTTAATTTACATGTGTGAGCCCAGCTTTCCAGGGTGTCCAGGTCCCCTTGTAGTGCCAACCTCACCTCTTACCCCTCAACTACTGCTCCCATCTTGGAGTCATCAGCGAAGAGACTCATTTCACACCCTATACTCTCCCTGATGTCCGATATGTATGCATTAAACAGGATCAGACCCAGGACCGAGCCCTGTGATACCCCACTACTGACCTCTCTAGGGTTTGAGAGCTCCCCATCAACCACTACTCTCTGGGTGCATCCAGCTAGCCAGTTTTCAATCCATCTGACCATCAAAGGGCCTACTCCCAACCCTGTCAGTTTCTCCACCAGACCATTGTGGGGGACAGAGTCAAACACCTTGCTGAAGTCCAAGAATAATACATCCACAGGCTTTCCCCTGTCCAGTTCTGATGTTATCCATTTGTCGAACTCCACAAGACTGGTTTGACATGCTCTACCTGGCACAAACCCATGTTGCTGACTATCCAGACCTCCCACCTCCTCCAAGTACACACCCTATCGTTCCTTTAGTATACTCGCCATTAATTTTCCCACCACTGAGGTCAAACTGATGGGTCTATAGTTATCCGGTACTTCCCTTGACCCCCCCCTTTATGGATTGGCACCAAATGTGCCTCTCGCCAATCCCTAGGTACCCTCCCTGTCTCAAGCGACCTGTTGAAGAGCTCTGCCAGGGGTGCAGCCAGTATGTCCACCAATTCCCATAGTACTCTCAGATGAATGCCATCTGGCCCAGGAGATTTATCTTTCTTTAGGGCCTTGAGGGCTAACCACACCCTTTCGGTGGAGATAGCATCCTCCGTCCCCTCCACCTTTTCTGGCCTTTTTATCCTTATCCTGATGTGACACCCCTGGGGTACCTCTCTTTCCCTCTTGCTCCATTTCTGTTGCTCCCCTGATCCCACTCACTTCCACTTCAGTTCCCATCGTGCCTTGCTTTGTAGATATCCCATCTCCCTCCCTAGTGAACACAGAGGCAAAGTACTCATTTAATACCTCTGCCTCGTCCCTCGCCTCTTCCACCCACCCTCCTTCTGATCTCAATCTGCCGAGATGGCCCTTAGTTTTTTCTCCACTTTCCAATGTACTGGAAGAACCCTTTTTCCCCTTCATGTATCCCCTGTGCCAGCCGCTGCTCTTTACTGGACTTGGCCCCCTCACCATCTGGGTGACTTTTCTAGATGCAAGATGGTACTTTTCCTTTTCCCTATCCCCTCTTGTTGTTTTATATTTTTTGTAGGCCGCCTTCTTTTCTCTGACTGCTACCTGAACCTTACTGAACCACCAGCATGGTTTATGTGACCTTGCTCCCTTACGTTTCACCTTATTACAGGTCCTGACTGCCTCATGAAGTCCCCATTTTATGACCTCCCATCTCTTTTCCACATTTGTCATTGATGTAATCCCCTTCAAGTGATCCTTGAGAATATTTCACATGCCCACAAAGTCTTCCCCCCTGAAGTTCACTGCCAGTGTCTTTGATCTCTCCCCCCCTCCCCCCATGCTTATTTGAAACCAAACAGTATTGTGGTCACTCCCAGTCAGGGGATCTTCTATAACCAGGTCCCTTACCAGATCCCCATCTGCCAGAACCATGTCCGGGACATGCGCCTCCTTGTGGGCTCCATCACATGCTGTGTTAAGAACACATTCTGGAAGCAGTCCAGCAGCTTCTGCTCCTTGGCCACTTTACAGGATATGGTTCCCTAGTTTGTACCTGGCATTTTAAGGTCCCCCATCAACACCACTCCTTCCCCTTTTGGTCCACACTGGGCAATGATGTTGTCCATCAAACCATCCTCCAGAACATCACCCATGCCAGGGGGCCTATATACTACACCCAGCTTGATCTTACCTCCTACTGGGATTCGTAAGCCGACCCATAAGGCCTCCACATTTCCCTCTGCCTCTTCTACCCTACCAATTTCTATGTCATCTCTAATGAACATAGCCACTCCACCCCCTCTGCCTTCCTTTCTATCCTTCCTAAGCATAGTGTACCCCTGCATGTTTAGGGCCCAGTCATGGTTTTTGTTGGTCCACGTTTCCGTGACCACCGCCACATCAACTCCCCCCCCAAACAGCATGACCTGGAACTCTGGCAACTTGTTCACCAAGCTTCTGGCATTTACTAACATCACCCCTCCACCCCTTATCCCTGATCCCCTTTGTCAAGTCGATCCCCACCTAGGTTCCTTATACTTCCATCCTCCCTCTGCTCCTCCTGAAACCTCCTCCCCCAATCTGTTTTCCCCCTCCCCCATTGGGTTTGAAGGCCACTCCCCTCATTGGGAGGAGAGGACTTCTGGTCAGCCCTTCCCTTATCCCTCCCCCCTCACAAGTTTAAACTCCACCTTTCTTGAATGTAGTCAGCCACCCCCTGTTTTAGGACTTCCTTCCCTAACAGGGCAAGATGAAGCCTGTCCTTGACATACAGTCCCTTATCCTCCCAAACTCCTTTCCAGTTCCCTAACACCCCCAACCCACTCTCTTCACCCCACTTCCTGAGCCAGTCATTAACCTCTGTGATCTTCATTTTTTTCTGCACTGAGGCCTTTGGTACTGGCAATATCTCCAGAAAGGAAATGTTCCATCTATTATCCCAACAGACTCTGGCAAGTTCTTGGAACCTTGCTTGGATTTCCAAAATGCTATTTCCCTCTAGACCGTTAGTTCCCAAATGCACCAGGAAATCCGGTTTCCCTTGACAATCCCTAACCAGTTCGTACACCATGAACTTTGCTCTGTGCACTGTCAGCCCAGAGATACTCACTACCTTCACCTGGCTATGGCATCCACCCCCCTGTCCCTCCTACTGGATACCCCTAATCATTGAGTCTCCCAATAACAGAACCTTAACACCGCCATCATCCTTATGGTTACCTCCACTATGCGCTCTCAACCCCCCATCCCCCCTTTATTCATGATCTCAATTCCATGGGAGACGTCCTGCCTTATTAGATACCCCCTTGTTACCCTCCCCTTTCTGCCTCCCTTGTTATTTTACCCACTTAACTCAGCCCCCCCAAATAAGTGTCCCCTTTAACCCTCTCTTATCTGAACCATTTATCCTGGTCCTGATTGTTTCCTCTTTCCCCCACACCGCCATGCTCCCCCCCTTGTAATAGTACTCCTACCTCCAGAGACCCTCTGTTGGTCCCCTTTACCTAGGGCCCCATCCTTGGTACAGACCTCCTTGCTGAAGGGGAGCCCTTCCCCTGCCTCCTTGTCTTCCAGTTTCTCTCCAGTCATGCTCTCCTCCCTTATGTCTGCAATATGTTGCATCTCCCCCATCTACTTAACATTTATGTTTCCCCTTCTCCCTCTGGGACTATTTCATTCCTTTCCATTGCTGGTCTGTGATGCCCTATGGGTATCCGACTCCCTCTCCCTGGCCTCTGTTTCATTTCCCTCATTTCCACCAACCCCTTCCTCCCCCTCTAGGTTGCTTAATAGCTCAAATTTATTGTAACACTCTATGCCAGCCTCCATCAAGTAACCTGAGTTTCCCCCAACTGCCCCTCTTCCTCCCCTCTTGCCCTGTTCTCCTTAGGAGCTCCCTTCCCACAGTCTGCTCTTTTAGGCTTCCCCACAACAGCCCCTCCCACAGCCCTTTGCAAAAAAAAAAAAGTTCTGCAAGAAGAAATAAAGGGAGACAAGAATTAGAACACTAGTTTCCATCTCCATTCTGCTGAGCTGCTCCATGCCTCAGTCCTCCCCACCACGGGAGTAGCTCAGCCAGCCTTCTCAATTCCTCTTCCCTTGTGCTGCCTAATAGCACCACAGACAGCGACCTGGGGAGCTCTTACTGCATAGTGCTGTTAAACCCTTATCACTGTCTGTGGTAGTGCTTTACAAACCACAATGTGTTGTGTGGCACTATTATTGTAGTGCTTTTCAAACCGGTTACCGTTTTGGATAGATGTTTGATATGAAAGAAGAATGTCCTTCTCATGAAAGAAGAAACTTTATTCATGAGCTGAAATTCTTCTTTCAAGATGAAAAAATCTTGTTTTATATGGCAGCAAATCTTGTTTCTGTTTTTTTTTTTTTTTTAATATGGCAGCATATCTTGTTTCTGATTTAAAAAAAAAACATGAAAATGATGCACTGGAGAAAGACAAACAAAGGAATCTAGCTAATCAAACACCATCTCAACATTGGAGTGCCCAATACCAATGTCAGATTCAGACTTCCTACAATAAAGAAAACCATCCCTCAATGATTTTTTTTTAGACCTGAAAATAGAAAATGGTCCATAGGCAATTGATCCCCCCACAGCACCCCACCCACGTCACCACGACCCCCACTCAGCACCTACCAATCCACACACATACCCACACACACTCTCACACCTTCACTCACCTGATCATGTCCCAGGATGCCTTCACCTGAGTTCTCAGTATGAGAACAGTAGGACTTTATTGAAATGTGAAGCTGCAGTTGGAGTCATACTGCCAGCTTCCATTACAGAGGTGAGCTGTCAGTCCCCTGATCTGTCTCTGTCTGTCTTCTTATCTGTCTGACTGATCTATCTATCTATCTATCTATCTATCTATCTATCTATCTGTCTGTCTGTCTGTCCATCTGTGTGTCTGTCTACCTACTGTATCTATCTATCTATCTATCTATCTGTCTTGTCTGTCTGTCTGTCCACCTGTCTGTCTGTCTATCTAGCTCTCTATCTGTCTAGCTAGCTATCAAGCTATCTAGCTGTCTTTATATATTTGTTAAGCAGACTGGGATGCCATTCCTGGTATGGCTTCTTTCCACTCCCTCCCCTCCATGTTGTACCCCCTCAAAAGAAATAGGTAGTGGCACCAGGGTGCCCACCCCCAAGTGACGCCAAACATCATTCATTTATTGGAGTGTCTTGTCCATCTATCTATCTATCTATCTATCTATCTATCTATCTATCTGTCTCTCTTTTCTCTTTTTAAGTGGACAAGGTGCCCACTCTTGGTGCTGCTTATGTTGCTTCCCTTCCCTCCAAGTTGCCTGCTCCACCTTTCAATTTTATGAAAATAGCATACTTGGGTGCCCACCCTTGATATCGTTTCTTTCCAACCCCTTCCCCACCAGCTCATCCCCCCATAAGAAATAGGTGTCAGCACCAGGGTGCTCACCCTTGGTGGCACTGAACACTATCCTGACACTGGGGTGCACAATTCTTTGTGTTGGCTTTTGTTTCTCTACAACAAAGAAAACAGTCCTTCATTGATCTTGGTTTTTTTTTTGTTATATCTAACAAAAATTAAAAAGGTCCATCAACAATCTCACCCTTCAGCATGCAGCTCCCATCCCAACTATCTGTCTATCTATCTATCTATCTATCTATCTATCTATCTATCTATCTATCTATCTATCTATCTGTCTATCATCTATTTATCTATCTATCTACAGTATCTATCTATCTCTCTATCTCTCTATCTCTCTATCTATCTATCTACAGTATCTATCTATCTACCATCTGTCTATATGTATGTCTCTCTATCTCACTATCTATCTAACTAGCTATCTCTCTAGCTGTCTTTATATTCTGTTAAGCAGATTGGGGTACCATCCCTGGTACCATTTCATTCTATCCCCTCCCCTCCAAATCATCCCACCTTCAAAAGAAATAGGTGGCGAGACCAGGGTGCCAACCCCCAGTGCTGCCAAACACCAACCAGACACTGCAGTGCTCAATCCACAGTGTTAACTTCTGTCTCCTATAATAAAGTAAACTGTCCCTCATTGATCTTTTTCTACCTGAAAAAATACTCCATTGGCAGTCTCATCACCCCAGCACCCAGCACCAACACTCATCTATCTATCTGTCTATCTGTCTGTCTGTCTTTCTGTCTGTCTATCTGTCTGTCTGTCTATCTATCTATCTATCTATCTATCTATCTATCTATCTATCTATCTGTCTACCTATGTCTATCTGTCTATCTATCTATCTATCTATCTCATTGTCTATCTAGCTATCATCTATCTGTCTATATATTTGTTTAGCTGTCTGTATGCCTATCTATCTATCTATCTATCTATCTATCTATCTATCTATCTTCTTATCCATCTAATTTTTGTTAACTGGACTGAGGTGCCAACCACTGGTGCCGTTTCTTTCCCCCTACACCTCCATGTCATGTCCCCCCAAAATGAAATAGGTGGCAGCACCAGGGTGCCCACCCCAGTGCTGCTGAACAACATCCTGACACTAGGGTACCCAGTTCCAAGTGTCAGATACTGTCAGCCTACAATAAAGGAAACCTTCCCTTGTTGATTTTTTTTAACCTGTAAAAAACAAAACAGTCCCTCACCAATCTCACCCCCCACCTACCCCACCCCATCCAACCTCCTAGTCAACCCCCACATCCCTTACATCCCTCAGTCACCTGAACATGTCCTACAATGTAGAGCCATTCTCCAATTATATATATATATATATATATATATATATATATATATATATATATCTTGCAGCTAGGACTGGTGACTGTAATGTGAGAACTTAAGGAAAGTGCAGAATAATGTCTTTCTATTGGATTTGAACTTTCATTCATAACATTCAAATTTTTTGAAAAGTTTAACACCAAAGTTTCTACATAGCCTTTTTGGGACCCCACCTCATGAACGAGGCAGTGAAGTTTTGGAAATCTTTCCAGAAAGGTGATTTTGTGGTTTCTACAGGTACATGAAATCACCTTTCAGGTGGGATTTGAACATTTTATCTGCCCTAGTTTATGATGAGGTGGGGTCCTAGGAAGGCTATGTTGAAAATTTGGGGTACAAATACTAAACACAGCAAAGTTATGCACCTACATTGAAATTTTGCAATGCATGCTCATAACTTTGGTATTTTCACAAATTTGACCCAAAATTTTCAACATAACCATTTTTTCACACCATGTCATGAATGTGACAGCTGTCATTTTTCAAATCCTGTATGAAATATGTTTTTGCACCTGTGCTGTAGAATGATATTTTGGCCAAGATTTGAAAATGTTCACTGACCAGGTCATGATGTGGATTCCTAACAAGTTCATGTTGAAAATTTGGGGTCAAATATGTAAAAAAAGTACAGTTATGAAAGTGCATTGACATTTTCTGCACATGTTTATAATGTTAGTAATTTTGACTTCTGTCACTGCATGAAAGTGCAGGGTCAGCAGGGCCCTGAACTTCCATAGGTGGACAGAGTCTTCCCTTGGCACAGGGCTCAGATGACCCTGCATGTCTTCATATGTACAAGGCTCTGAATGATTGAGGATGCAATTCCACAATCTCAAAAATAAAGGAAATTCTTTGCAAAAATCTGTATTAATGTACCAGCTAGGGTTTAACTTAGTGCAGCAAAAGTAGGGAAATATAGCATTAGGTTTTCCATCCCTAACTCCCTACCCCCACCCAAAAGCAGCAAAAGAAAAAAAAAACATTATGGTTTTGGGTATCCTGAGTCTTGGTGAATCAGTGGTGAAATCTTCTTTGCGGTTGTCAGCCTTAATGTTCACCCCCTCCCATGAACAATTAAAGTGAGACGTGGTCTCTTTTCTTCAGGCAGGGCCAGCAGGAACCTTCATGAAGAAAGCTGTGACAGATTTTGTTGGCAGTATGTGGTGAGTAGAGATGTTGCGAAGTTTTACTCCTTCTGCAAATTCCCCTCAAAGTCACCAAATTCACCCTGTGAAAAATTTCAAGAAATTGACTTCTGGTGCCAAAACTTTGCTTGTTAACTTCAAAGCTAACTTTGACTTTGTTAGTAACTTTGAAGTTATTGAAAAACATGGTTCATCACATGATTTATTTTTTAGCAGGTCACATGGGAGACTCCAGGCAGGCAGGAAGTGAATGTTTCAATTTCATTTCTGCAATTGTACTGTAGCTATAGGAGACAGTTTGCTAGACAGTCAATGATTACTTGAGCAGCAACATCTTTATATATCCTTTTAACATTTTTATATTTTACACCTTTTTGAGTTCTATTCCTTAGCTTTCTTTACTGAAGTTTCTGAATTTATAAATTTTGTTAGTCTATACTGTTTTTTTTCCTCACTTCTTCTTACTCTCTTTTTCTTTCATTTACTTTAAATCTTTTCTTGTAATGGAGGGGCAGCGTCAGAACTTGAAGGAATCGAGACAGGGTGGGGCTGGTGGAGGTGCAGTTATTCACCTTAGCAGGCGTGCATTTACCAGAGGGACTGCTGCCCCCTCCCCCCTGCTCAGGATGGGAGTTCTGCTGCTGCAACAACAGCAAGAGAAACAGCAGCAGCCAGAACCACAGCAGCAGCAGGAAGAACAGCAGCAGCAGCCACAAGTACCCCCCCAGCAAGAACCCACTGCCTCCTCACCTCGTGCTCCCCCACTCCCACAGCACTCTGTATTGTGGAACTTTTTTGAAATGCACCCTACAAATGAGACAGTGGCCATCTGCAAGGTGTGTGGGCACTGTGTGAGGTGGGAGAAAAAGGGACCTGCCTTGCGACTGGTGGCCAGAGGACACACCTCCGCATCCACCACCTCAATGAGTGGAGTGCCAAGAAGTGCATTGTGGTTGCATCATATGATGGTGGTGATGGTGGTGATGTCCCTGGGGGCAATGTGGAGCAGCGGGAGGTCAGAGTTGATGTTGCTGTGAGGTATTGCAGCTGCAGGAGTGACCATAGCAGTACTTGGCCTGTACCTCCCACACAGCAGCCTCATGACCCCATGGCACCTGCCACATATGGCAACGTGGCAGGTTTTTGGGACAAGGTGCAGGATCTGTGGCATGATTTTAACACTCTCTGGCAGGAAGTGATGGATTAGTTAGACAATTTTATGTCCAGCAAGAAGAAGAATCTCACTCTCCTGACCGAGCTACATTGTGGTGGTGGGCATGGCTCGGCTTCTGGCTGTGCTGGTGGGTTGGCTGAGTGGTTGTCAGAAACTGTTTATTTTATATTTAGTTATTCCATAATCTGTGTTCTTAATTTCCCCACTCTCTGGTCCCCCCTCCCCACCACCATTAAAAATAAAAAAAACACCAAAAAAATATAATAAGATATAAAAATAAAAATAAAAAAACTCTGTTCTTTTCATGTCTTTTTTCTCTATCTTCTTTTTTAGTGTTGTCTCATTCATTTGGATGTCCCTTGCCTGTCCAATTCTGTTATTTCTTTAATCCTTTTTACACATGATGAACCACTTTCATTCCTTTCGTTTTTGTTACTGATTCATCATGTGTGCTCCCTCTATTCGCAAATGTCAAGTATTTGCCACATTAAATAAATTGTTTATCCATGTTATGCAATGGTGCATGACTGGTAGTTGTGTGCAACTGCCAACCACCCAAAGAAGTTCAAACCATAACATAACCATGAGCTATTCTCCTGAGAAGTTAAACATAAATCTGTTTTCAGCACTTAACATGTTTACTGCGGTTGACAGAAATGTCCAGTTGTGTCCCCAAAGAGAAGACACTTCCCTTCAGTCAAATACTGTTGCTACACACCTCAGAAGGTGATGCAAAGCAGATGTCAAACTTGCAAGAAGCTTAAACATATTTGTCACTAAGCGTTTTGGTCTTGCCACCCCACCACCAGCACTTTGCCAGAAATGTGACGTTGTGTCCCCAGAAGGAAAAATGCTTCCATTCAGTCAAATAGTGTTGCGCACACATCTGAAAAGGCGATGCAAAGCAAATGTGAAACTTGTAAGAGAACTTAAAAGTACAGCATTTATGGTACTAAGCATTTTTGGGCCTGCCACTCCAGTGACCCCACCACCAGATCTTTGTCAGAAATGTGAAGTTGTGTCTCCAGAGAGAAAACTGCTTCCCTTCAGTGAAATATTGTTGCCGCAAACATCTGAGAAAGAGGTGCAAAGCAGATGTGAAACTTGCAAGATAACTTAAATATATTTATGGTACTAAGCATTTTTGGGCCTGCCACTCTAGTGACCCCACCACCAACACCACCAGCACTTTACCAGGAATATGAAGTTGTGTCCCCAGAGAGAAAAATATCAAGTGGCTGTGTTTTTTACATTGAGAATGGAGTAAATAGCTTATGTAGATGGTGCTTTGTTGCTGCTGCTGATGCTGCATGCTGCTGTTGTTCAGGAGTTGGAGAAAGGGCCTCTTACTCGTTGTGGATTTATGATGGCACATAAACATAGTGCACAGGTAAGTACCTTTGTTTTCTTTTCATTATAAGGTAGGGGGGTTATTGCTAGTGTTCGAAGTCTAATATATTCATGCTACTCTTTCATTCATTTTCAGTTATTTGTCCTGATGTCATCATACTGCAGGACAGCTACATCATAGATGTTATTGTCATGCACAACATTGGTCAACCATGAAGATAAGTATTTTTTCATTTGGGGGGGAATTGCTTTTCTACCACAATTGATACATTAATTGTATTTGTTAATCACTGCCTCTGCTGTTCTTCCTTAAAGGTACAGTATTCCTTGTGCCTGTATTTTTTCTAATGATGGGCTTGATTCACCAAGCAAATGATGTTGACTGAGTGACACGGGGCCGGAGTACATGCTGACTTACAACTTCCATCAAGCTTGATCCCTGGTATTGCAAGCACCTTTCATGGTGATTATTTTTTCGTTTTAGTTTTCTGGAGGTGTGGGTATTACTTGGTATTACTTGGTACGAAAGAACAGAAGAAGGCCAACGCCAATCGAGACTGTTCCTCACACAATGTGGGACATTATTATTTGTTATCCCTAATCCAAACATCTAGTTTATTTTTGAAAATAGTGATTTCATTGGCAATTGTGCCTGGTTCGGTACTCAATATTTCCTGTAGCTGTTGTTATAATTTCAGGTACTATACTTTCAAGACTATGTATGCACTGAGAAATATTTGACTTGACTTAACTGAGAAGATAGAGATGGCTTGCTTGCCTGCAGGATCTCTTCATGCACCATTTCATTTGGATTTCAGTCCAGATAGCACCTGTGAAGACAAAAAAGGATATTTGTGAAGAAAAGTAGCGGAAAGGAAAGGAAAGGAAAGGAAAGGAAAGGAAAGGAAAGGAAAGGAAAGGAAAGGAAAGGAAAGGAAAGGAAAGGAAAGGAAAGGAAAGGAAAAACATTAAATCATAATGATACTTACTGTCAGAGTACTACTGCTGGCTGTGTGCAATGGTGTATTTTTGGTGTCCATGTGTATCGGAACCAGCAAATTCTGCTTGATGAAGAAATGACATGAACACATTTTAAGGTCCCACTGAGTCTCAAGGACTGATTTTCTGCCTCTAGTAGGCTGGTAGAAGGGCTGCAGTTTCAAAAAAGTACTGCAGGTATCTTACCATCTCATCCGCTGAAGAAAGTCCTTGCTGCAGTATGGTTCCACATGATGAGGTCTTGCCGGCTTCAATCAGTCACTTGATATAGACTATAGGACCATCACTTCATTGGGCTAACAGTTGCAATGCTGAGGCATGCTGTGTGATAATTCTAGTGAGGAGGACCAAGATGAATCTGGCAAGAGGAGTTTTAAGAAGGTACAGGAGGTGATTCTATTTATCACACTGTTGGCAATGAATCATCACTATGGTGGTGGGAGTGGTAGCCAATGCTGTTTCATACTTGCTGTGAGGAGAAGGACAAAGCTGAAGCAGCACAGGCAGTACAGAAGAGGTAGAGGAGGAAAAGGTTCTCTTTATCACATTTGGGTGACTGCTGTCTGCCACCTGTGCCTTGCATGTATTGTACAGTCATTGTCCTTATGAATTGCTACACTGGCTAGTAGATACCACTGTGGTGGTGGAAGTGCTGTGCCATGCTGTTTCTGCCTGTGTTGGAGGATCCAAGGTGACACATGAGATGATAGGAAGAGGAGGAGGAGGTGGAGATGGCTGAGATGTCAAAGTGAGTGTTACATAGCCTCGGTGTGTCATGCTGGATACAGCGGGTGTTCATTGTAAGTGGCATAGTGCATTGTTTACTGGTGTTTCATTTGATTCAATTAAAAAGCATCACTAATTAATAGTTGTTTTTATATATCAGCACTGAATGTGAACATTATAGCTGTTATTAATTTGACATCTAGGATTACATGGTTGTGGATGGGTGGGAAGGGAGAAGGATAAAATAAATTGGAGGGTTTGTTATTATTCCACGTCATCCATGAAGCATCCCTCACAGTTTTCAAGACTGGAATTGTCACTATAGGGGAACACTCTCTCCATCACTGCTTCATCCATGTCAATGCTGCAAGACAATAATGAGATACATACCGGTCTGACAAAAGCACTTTCCTCCTCATTATCACTGTCAAGCGATGGTGTGACAAGGGACATTGATCTTCTTGATGGAATGTGAGCCTCATTCATATTGATAAATGTTAACATGTCAACATTTTTGGGAGAGAGATTGGTGCACCTGTCACACACACAATGGCACCTTCTGAACTGAACACATTTTCAACACTGACACTGGAGGATGGGCAGCTCAGATATTTCAGGGAAACCGCTGTCAGTACTAGCCATTTATTGACCTTAGTGCCCCAATATAGCAGTGGCTCATCTCCAATGGTGAAGTTCTTTGTATCTGCAAAATATGCATCTACCATGCATTTTGCTACTTGAAGACGTGCAGCATGATCATTATCCTCCTCCTCCTCAGTTTCCTCCATGTCTGCAACTTCAACCTGACTGAGGGTGGCCCAAATAAGATTCAGCATAGGTTCCTTTAACCTGCATGGTTTTTGTGCAGTTTGACACCCCTGGTATGATGAGGAGTAGGTGACAGGAATACTGGCTCACTGTGCAGTACCCTCATGTGGCTTTGACTCCTGTTCCCGTAGTAGCAACTGTGCACCACCTACCCTCTAAGTGAGTAGTTCTGTCAATCTCTGCAACTCCTGACACCCACCTTGTAATATGGCTGCCAACCCACATTTATAACATGCGTCAAGCACTGTGGCAATCCCAAGCTCCTCAGACTGCAGAATATACTTTATGTGGGTATTGGAGTCTAATGTGGACAGCATGTGTTCCATCAATGAGCAACTTGCTCTGTCACCACATGCCTCCAGCTGTTGGTGCATTTTCAGCAGTGTCTGCTTCAGCAACCATAGCAGAGGGATGGACTCGCTGATGCTGGCAGTGTCCCCACTCACTGCCTGTGTTGCATGCTCAGAGGGCCTTAGAATCGAGATGAGCACATCCATTTGGTCACACTGCTCTATAGGGAGACACATGGATGCCCCACTGCTGTCATGACTCGCATGAAGTAGCGGATACTCAGAAATTGCCTTGTACTGCTGGTATAGATGCTCTACCATGTACAAGGTGGAGTTCCACTGGGTGATAATGTGAAGTTTTAATCGATGCTGAGGCAGCTTGTTCTTTACCCGCAGAGCATGTAGATGGTCACGCACTTTTGATGAACATGTAAAGTGGGCCCAGATGCGTTGGGCTGGAGTCAAAATTTATTTTACATCCAGATGGTTGATGAAAGTCTGCACAACAAGGTTAAGGCAGTGTGCCAAGCATGGAACCCTAACAAATCCCCCATCAGTGGTGCATTTCTGGACATTTGATCCATTATCACTGGCGATGAATCAAGCTTTCAGTGTATGGGGGTGGAGCCAATCATCAATCTCTGTTAGCACATCACTTCCTTTATACCATTGACCTGTGACATCATACGGTACCAGCTGACTGCATACACACACTGTTAGCCATCTTATTTCAGTACACAACATAGGCACACACCACACCCTAACATAAGTCTATATTTCTTGATACATTATACCACTAAAGAGTATTGACAGTACATATATATATAACTGGGCACTGGACAAGGTATGGAAGGAAAGAGCAGCAGAGGGTAGAGGGCAATAAGGGGCACTTAGAGCAATGATAGGAGAAGAAAGATGATGGGTGTGGTGCTTTGCAGTGGATGTGAGGCAGCAGTCTTCAAAAACACCTTCTGGACACTGCGATGTTGACCTATCTGCAGACACCTCTCTGTGTTGAAGGAGGAGGTAGCTAGACTCTAACCAGAGTTGGTGAGGATACAGGTGACCTTCCCCCATACAGAAACCACTATATCCACCACCGCTCCCTCAGAGGATGCCAAGAAGGAGGGAAGGATGGACTACAGTGGGCTCAGGGAGCATGGAGGCACATCCCCCAGTCAGTGGCCCTTCATAACTCATATGCCATCCTGATAGAGCATAGAGATTGTGCAGCATCTCCAGAAGTGAACACCATGGGGGTTGAGGGGGTCATCCAGGATGGAACCCGAAGGGCAGATGCAAGGAGAACACACAGTAGGAGGAAGCAAATCCTTGTTGGGGACTCCATTGTCTGGGGGATTGAGCTGGGGTCAAATAGCAATGGTGAGAAGGAAGTAGTGTGCCTACCTGGAGGTGGAGTTCAGGAGGAGGGCAAGTGAATCCTTAGGATTGTAAGGGCAGTTGCAAGAAGGGGGGAGCTGGATGTCATTATTCACTTGAAGACTAATGGCCTGGCTAGAGAGGGGGTAGATGGATGTAGAAAGGGTTCAGGGAGCTGGGAAGGAGTCTTGGGCAAGTAACACACTCTGTCGCCTTCTCAGAGGTGCTACCTATCCACAGCAAGGGGGAAGGAAGGGACATCTGCATCATTGAATTCAACAAATCGCTGAAGAAATGGTGCAGAGAGGTGTGGTATGGCTTCACTGGAGACTGGAACCTCACCTGGAGGGATGAAGGACTATTCTCCATATGGCCTGCATCTATCAAAGGAAGGCAAAGGTATTCTCTCTGAGAAGTTTAAGTGCATCCTTAGTGATCATCTAAACTTGCCAAGGGGGAGGCATAGACAGTCAAGGGGATTATCATAGCCCCCTTCCACCACAGGACATAACTGAAAGCAGAGAGAACACAATAACTAGCATAGTATCTAACCTTAAAACTACCATGATTACAATGGGATAGAGAACAGAAGGTATATCACTAATGCAGTGCAGGGCAAAGACCAATAAAGAAGGAACATTAAGGGGGTACGCAGAGTGGAAGGTCATGTGTACAAATGCCTGCAGTCTGGGAAACAAAATCTCAGACCTAACATCACTGATGGCAAACACAAACCTGAACATTGTGGCTATTAAGAAGACATGGTATGCAGAGAACCTTGACTGGGATGCAGCAATAGCAAGGTAGACACCTTTTAGAAAGAATAGGAAGGGGAAGAGGGAAGAATGGGTTGCTATGTATGTGAAGGAAGAGAATTAAGCTACGGAGGCTCAGGGATCCAGAGACGAAGCAGAGGCATTGTAAGTCACTCTGGAGTTGAGGAACAAAACAACCATCCGTGCTGGAGTGTTTTACAGGCTGCTCTTGCAGTGGGAGGATATAGATCTAGTATTAGTGGAAACCATCCATAATATGGCATCTGAGGCCAGATCAGTGGGCTGTGGGTTCAGTTCCCACATCTGGCACTTGGGTTAATATCCCAATACTGACACTATAGTGCAGCACGAGGGGGGTGCTTCACATCTGAGGTGCTGTCTTTCAGATGAGACATTAAACCAAGGTCCCATCTGCCTGAATTGGTGGTAGTTCAGGTGGATGCTAAAGATCCCATGGCACTTACTGAAAAAGAGTAGAGGAATTTCACCGTTGTCCTGGCCAAATTTCTCCCATTCACTAAAAATACCACCAACAGCTTAATCTGGTTCAGTTTCAGATGCTTGCCATCTGTATCCCCCCTCCCCCCAGTCGACCCTGAAAAAGGGACTTCTAGGCCCAGTGGGCTTACTGGGCCAACAAAATTCAATAAATAAATAACTGAAAAGTACTACTAATAGGTGACTTCAACATGCTGGATGCAGACTGGAATACCTAGACTGCAAGTACATCAAGTAGCAGGGACCTCATGTCTGCCATGTATGGGGCAAACCTAAGGCAGCTTGTGGTTGAGCCCACCAGGGAGGGGGCTGTACTGGACTTAGTGCTGACAAACAAGGACAAAATCATGGATGTTGAGGTGGGCAGGCTCCTTGGTACCAGTGGCCACAGAACTGTGAGGTTTAGAGTTAACACGCTGGCAGAAGAAAGTCATTCAAAGATTATGATTCTAGATTTCCGGAAGGCCAGCTTCATGGAGATGGGGTAACAGCTCAGAATTGCTCTGGCAGCAGAAGATACGGGGGGAAGGGTAGAAGAATAGTGGCTTAGACCCAAGAGATCCGTAGCAGGAGTGTTAAGTCAATGTGTCAGATTGCTTAGTAAAAGCAAAAGAAAGAAGCAGCCACTGTGATTCTCTAAGTCAGTAGCCGAGAAAGTGTGAGAAAAAAGTAAGGCATTCAGAAAATACAAAGAGATGCAGAATGAAGAAGACAGAGTGAAATATCTGGAGAAGCAGAGAGAATTTAGGAAAGCTGTCAGAGGGGCTAAGGCAAGAACAGAGGAAGGAATAGCACAGACTATTAAGAAGGGAGAAAATACCTTCTGTTATATTAGTGAGACGAAGAAGATCAGAAATGGTATTGTTAAGCTAAAGAAGGGAGAGGGTGAGTGGGTGGAGGATGACTGTGAAAAAGCTCAGATACTGAACAAGTATTTTTGCTCAGTATTTACCAAGGAAGAGACAGGGGAAGGGACAAGACTCATGAGGAAAATGTACAGCGGGGAGAGGTGGACACCATCCCATTTATGGTGGAGAAAGTCTTGGAGGAACTAGGGAAAGTAAAGACAGGTAACGCAATGGGGCCAGACGGGATTCACCCAAGAGCATTAAAGGAACTCAGGGAAGTTCTAGCAGGTCCACTGAAAACCCTCTTCAACCAGTCACTAGAGACTGGGGAGGTACCTGGGGACTGGAGGAGGTCAGAGGTGGTCCCCCTGCACAAGCCTGGAAGTAGGGAGGAGGCAGGCATTTACAGACCTACAAGCCTGACCTCAGTGGTGGGAAAGCTGATGGAGCCCTGCTTAAGGAAAGGAAGCAGTATAGTGCAGTGGTTTAAGGCTCTGCGCTACAAACCTGGATACCTGGGTTTGAATCCCACAGCCCCCACTTGCAAACTTTGTGATGCTGAGCAAGTCACTTAACTTCCTTGTGCTTCCAGGTTGCACCTGCAGCTTTCAGCTTAGTGTGCCCCTCCTGGTAAGAAAAAAAAAGGGTAGTGAAGTTCCTGGAGTTAAGCGGTGCAAAGGACCCAAAGCAGCATGGATTCATTAAGGGCAGGTTCATCAAACTAAAATTATTGATTTCTTTGACTGGGTGATAAGGGTGGTGGATCAGGGAGGGCCAGTGGATGTAGCCTACCTGGATTTCAGTAAGGTCTTCGATAACGTTCCACATAGAGGGTTACTTAGCAAATTGAGGAATCTGGGCATGGGCTCTAAAGTTGTAAAATGGGTTGGAAACTGGCTAAAAGGCAGGACCCAGAGAGTGGTAGTAAATGGCATAAAATCAGAAGAGGAGGAGGTGACCAGTGGGGATCCACAGGGATTGGTGCTGGGTCCAGTCCTGTTCAATATCTTTATAAGTGACATTGCAGAGGGGCTAGAGGGGAAAGTATGCCTGTTCACAGATGACACTAAGATCTGTAACAGAGTCAACACACAGGAGGAGCTAGATAAAATGAGAAATGATCTAAAACTACTTGAGGAATGGTCAAGGGTTTGGCAGTTGGGTTTCAATGCTAAGAAGTGCAAGATAATGCACCCGAGACACAGAAACCTAAGAGAGGAATACAGGATGGGGGGTAGGTTCTAGCCACCACAAATCAGGAGACACTTGGGGATTATCATAACTGATGACCTGAAGTCAGCCAAACAATGTGAAAAAGCAGTAGAGAAAGCAAACATAATGCTGGGGTGCACAGGAAGGAGCATATCCAGTAGGAGGAGTGAAGTGGTGATGCCACTGAATAGATCATTGATGAGGCCTCATCTGGAATACTGTTTCTAGTTCTGGAGAATGCATCTCAGGAAGGACATAGAAAGACTGGAAGCAGTCCAGGGAAGAGTAACAAAAATGATATATGGACTGCACCACAAGCCTTATGAGGAAATACTCAAGGAACTTAACATCCATTCACTGGAAGAGAGAAGGGAGAGAGGGGATATGATAGAGACTTCCAGACACCTTAGAGTAATAAACAGGGTATAGGAGGGGAGCATATTTCAGAGAAGAATGTGCACAAGGACAAGGGGACATAACATGAGGCTGGAGGGAGGGAGGCTTAGGGGAAATTCTAGGAAGTATTTTTTCACAGAGAGGGTGGTAGATACATGAAACAACCTACCAGCAGAGGTGGTGGAAGCAAAAACAGTACAGGGATTCAAAAGCACATGAGATAAGCATAAAGGCACCAAGCTATACAGCACAGCTGGGGAAAGACAACCAGATAAGAGTACGATTGCCAAACCAAGTAGGGGAAATGGTCAGACTAGGTGGGTTGTATGGTCCTTATCTGCAGACAGATTCTATGTTTCTATGTTAGTACCACTTCCAGCATCTTTTCTCCAGTGTGCGACCTGGAGATACTCTTCATGGTCAGTGTCGCATGCTGCCTAACTCCAGGAATGTTGCTACCACCACAGTTTGTCCTAGCGCAATTCTTGTCTCTCCCCAATCATCTGCTACCCCTGGTACCTGTGTCCAGTATTCTGTAATGCAGAAGTAAGAGCTACCAGCTGTTTTCCCACAAGTCCACATGTCCATGCTCAGATGTACATACTTTGCTGAGGAATGCTGCAGGGCATGACATACCATGCCACATACATTACTGCACAGTTCTGGGATAGCACGCTTTAAAAAGTATGTATGTGATGGCACCTGACATTTAGGCAAGGCACAGGCCATGAACCACCTAAATCCCACATTCTTGACAAAGGACTATGGCAACAAATCCTGAGCAAGCATTTCTGCAGCTACTGCATTCAACTCTCATGTTGTACCATAATTAGGAGGGAATTTAGTTTGCTGATCCAAAATGGAATGCAGCATCGCCTGAACTTTTCCTGATAGTACTGCCGGTAATGCACCTGGTGGTGTGCCAAACAGTTTGCCCAGTCATTGTGCCATTAATGGGGTGCTCCTTAACTGGAGATTGCCAATGGTACACAAAGGCGCTGCATGACAGACCTCAGTGCCTTTTTTTGTTTTTCATTACTGTGGCAGTGATCACACTTTGACTTGGGGTGGTAGTGCTGCTGCTTGGACCAGTACTTGGCCCACTTCCAGAATCCTCTGATTCCAGTATCACAAAGATGTGCTCCTCGTCACCTGCACCTCCATCTCCCTCATGTAGTGCCGGGTGTATTTGTCTTACATTGCCCACTGATTTTGATGGACCAGAACCACTGACGCTGGCTGCCTTCTGGTATTCATGCCACCCAATTGGGTGCCTGTTTTTAAAGTGTGTATGTAGCCCATCTGTGCCAAGGTGACTAGTGGTGGGTGAAGTGGGCTTAATCCACTCCGCAAAGTGATTCGCGGAGCAAAGGCGGATTTGCGGAGTGCTCCACAATGCGAAGCAGAGTACTTCGCGTTATAATGAGGAACGTGAAGTGCATTGAAAACAGCTATTTCGCGTTACCCCACCTCCACTGGTCACTTCTCTTTCAATTTTTAAGGCAAACTATATTGGTGGCAGTTCACTTCACCTCACTTCACCTTGTTTTTGAGCTCCGAAGGAGGATTTTGCAGTGATTCATGGGAGTTCAGGTCACATGGGCTCTATATTGATCTGCACAGCCTCAGTTTGAGGTAGTATGAGTAGAAAGGAGTAGGGGACAGTGTGCTCTGATAGCTGTCTTTAGGAATCTTCTAAAAGCTGTTCAAAAAGCATTTTTGCTTTTTTGGGGGGATCCAGTTGTAGTTCATCGATTGTAGGAAACCCTCCTGTGCTCACGTCATCAAGCATTTTTGTTTGTGTGTGGATTTTGAATGTAAATTTACAACATTGAGTGTGTGTGGTGAAAGACAGTGAAGTGTGCTGTATGGGGAAGGGGCGTATCTGTAGGTAGATTTAAGTTGGAGAACTAGTGATTTCTTTGTGATTTGGTAATATTTTTGTTATATAACTGACTGTGTTACTGTACACATAGTAAAACTGTCAGTGATAGTACACATTTTCTTGCTGCTTGTTGTGTGAATGTGGTGCAGCATTTCATAAGGTCAGGTTGTTTAAATTCCAAATTTACATTACATGGCACTGAGTACACTGAACTTTTGCATTTGCATCGCATTCCTTGTTCAGCATTGTACACAAAGTGTTCTGTGTTGTGTGTGCAGTGTTGCGTGCATCAAATACAATACACCTTTTAAAATTTGTTACACAGATCAGTGTAAGTGCAACTAAGCGCAGCAGTGTGAACCTGCTATCCACTGCAGCTGCCTGATTTTGTACTGCGATCGTGTTCTCTGTTCTTAGTGTTGCTACTTGTAGTGCTATAAAAATCAGCACTGTCTGTATTCAGTGACCTCCCCCCCATGTTAAAAAGATATTTTTTACCAGACTGGATTGTTTTTGTGACCCCATCTGCACCACTGGTTACTGAAGTTGTTTTAATTCCATGACAGTGTCACAACACAGTAGACCCCTTATCTGTTGCTGAAGCCACAGTTTATTTAGCTTCACATCCAGCTAGCGATAGTAGCGAGTAGCGACCCTCCAGTCAGAAAGTGAACATAATGATAATAATATTGTGCTTGATTGCCCAAAATGCTTGCAAAGAGATGTGCAAGTAAAGCTGTTTCTGGCCATGGCAATGTTGGTAGTAAGAGGGTCTGTGGGCATGGTAGTAGTACGCGGATGGAGAAGTGCATTGGTGATGTGAAGAAAGATATTTCTCCTGCAATGTTTTTTACAGCCCAATCAGCAGCTTCACTGATAGTTAGAGTAGATGATGTTTTCCCAGCCAGTGGTGTTAGTGTTACTGGTGTTAGTGGTGGTGGAGGTAATATTAGCATTGTTGCGTCAAGTTCTAACTCCGACTAGTGTACCGTATCCAAACATATTGAGTGTGAAGCAGTGCAAGTGAGTGACAGCGTAGATGATGTCATACTTCCCATTAACATCCCAATAACTGAACCTGATTCTGATGATCATGTCAACGATAGCATACAATGTGATATTCCATCCACCATAGCACTTGACGTCACTCATTTTCCACGCAACAGTGATTCACAGTGGTGAAAAAATTTCTGTGATGGTGGTGTAGATGCTGATGATGAATGTGATGATGTTGCTGTTGTTGCAACATGCAGTCCACATGTTAGCATCCAAGCAGAAGATGTGGATGTGTGTGACAGTGACATTGATGAATATGATGATGATTTAATTGACCCCAGTTGGGAACCAGAGAAAAAGAAATTAAAAGTTGCTGTGTCTGAAATTTCTGAATCTGCTTGCAGGAATCCCCCCCCCCCCCGTAAAAACTTGTGATGTACCGGTTTTAGTGGATGATGATGATAACGACCCAGTACTCAATATGATAGGTAGTCGTGGTGGTCAGTTGCAGTCCAGGTGTGCAGTGTCAGAAATATCACGTGCCCCCCACTTCAGTGCTTAAAATAACAGACTTAAATAAGCCACATCATCATGGACATGTTAAAAGCAGAGCATCATAGTCCCTTGTTTGGGATTTTTTTGTTCAAGATGCAAATGATGATTCAGTTGCAATCTGCCAGGTTTGCCATGTGCGTGTGAGTCAAGGTAAAAAGGGGAGCCAGCTTGGGACAGGAGGACAGCATACACATCTTAAGAATAGGCACCTGGCTCTGTGGACCCAGCACAAGCTGGCAGCTAATTCCAGACTTGGGCGTTCACTCGTATCACTGGCGGCAACCATAGCCAGCATGTTATCCCCTTCCATGACTGTTAAGCCCAGTAGGCAATTAAACGTGTGCAGTAGAGCGGCAATAAGAGCAGAGGATTACTACAGGCATGATGATGATGAGGTGGAGGAACATAATGACTTTGAAATGTTGTCCAGTGCTGGTGATAGTAGCAGTTTTTGTGGTGGTGGTGGTGGTGGTGGTGAATGCAGTATGTCTAGTGCAAGTGGTACATCAACCCCGGTTGGCAAATCCAGAAAAATAACATAATTTCTGGGTTTGTCATCATCACCTGTGCAACCGTCTTCATTAAATGTCCACACTCCACCCCCTGCCAATGCCATTCACCACAGAGCACAACCATTTGTGACCAACACACACCCTGTAAAATGTTTAAGTCAGCCCATGTTACAGAGTGTTTTTGTGCATAAGCTGAAGTACCCCCCCAATCATACAGTGTCAGGTGAACTTAATGCTGCTGCAGCAGAAATGCTGGCATTCGATCTTCTGCCCTTCTCCTTTGTGGTGAATTCTGGGTTCTGGCAGTTTGCTGCCCATGCCTGTCCAAAATGGAAGGTCCCATTCAGGACATACTTTTCTACCTGTGCTGTTCCTGAGTTGTTCCACACTGTCTCAGACTCAGTAAGACATGCCCTTCAACATTCCTCCTCTCCATTCATCCATTTAAGTATGGATATGTGGACAAGAGGCAAAACAGCGGGGAGTTCATATCTGTGTATAACTGCACACTGAACGCAGGTGCCGGGGGTTGTTTGTGATGCTGGTAGAGTGAATAATCAGTGCAGGAAGGTGGATTGTCACCGTAGCAATCTTCCTGGAATTCGCCAGCATGCAACAATTGCTATGCGCAGTGTGACTTGTTCACACACTGGTGAGAACATGTTGGACATGGTACTAACTGGAATTGACAGATGGCTAAACCCTCTGTCCCTGAGAGCTGGGTTCATAGCAAGTGACAATGGGTCAAATGTGGTGAAATGCATCGTGAATGATGTTTTTTTTTTTCATGTTCCATGCATGGCCCACTGTTTAAATCTTGTGGTTCAGGAGTTTCTGCAGCACCATGACATAAAGGAAATGCTGACCATTGCACAACATATCTGCTCTTACTTTTGAAGATCTGGAAAGGCCCGTGACCAACTGCGGCAGTTGCAGATACAAAACAGCCTGCCTCAGCACCGTTTGAAGCTGGAAGTTGTCACCCCAATGGAACTCCACGTTATACATGGAAAAGAGGTTGTATGAACAATACAAAGCCATCACAGAATATCTTGTTATGCACACTAGCCGTGACAGTTCTGGGGCCTCCATGTCTATGACGACTGAACAGTGGCGCCTCATGGCTCTGCAATAACAATTTTGCTGCCTTTTGAACATGCCACACAGGCAGTGAGTGGCCAGTCTGCCTCCATTAGCCAATCAATTCCACTGCTGCCAGTGCTGACGCAGACATTGGTGAATGTACAGCATAGTCTTGATGTTGCCGGAGATGGTGGTAGCAGTATGTTGCTGCAACACATGCTGACAGTATTCGACCGGAATCATCACATTCTGAGCATTCAGCGTAGTGACAGCTTTACCATGGCAACAATGCTGGACCCATGATACAAACGTGGTATTGCATCAGTACTGGAGAGAGGGCCTGAACAGGTAAAAAATATCAGTGGTCAACTGGTTCGCTTGGTTCATGGGGCACAGAAGTCACGTGCCAAGGTTTGCAAACCTCAGCAGCATAATCCAGCTGAAGGTGTAGCTGGAGTACCAGTAAGCATATCATGCAAGGGTAAGGGGACTGTAGTTCCTGGTGGTCTGTCATCCAAAGTGGTTGGTGTCAACTCACTTTGCGAGGCTTTGTCCCAAGTGGGTATTTGTGACATCAGTGATTCCGGGGAACAGGCTGATGCATCAACAATTGGACTTAGTGAGGTACAGAGAATGGTTGAGTCATATTTGTCTGAAAACGGGCATCTGACAATGAGTGAAGATCCTCTTTTGTGCTGGAGTAGAAAGGTCAGTGAATGGCCACAGCTGACTGCAGTGGCACTGAAGTACCTCACATGCCCACCCTCCAGTGTTAAGTGTTGAGAGGGTATTCAGCTCAGCAGGTGCAATAGTCAGGGATCGTCGGACAAACCTGTCTCCTGCAAATGTTAGTTTGCTAACATTCATTAAAATGAATGAGAGGCACATACCAGCACAGACTGCAACCTTGGTATTCATACCCCGGCCTATTCATGGTGATCTTGCTGATGTGGAAATGGAGCATCCTGGAAGCACTGGCAACGGCTGCCTGAAACAGCCCACCACTGATGTAGATGACGACACTATGGAGAAAGAATTTCCCATGGTCAGACTTCAGACATCAATGACTGTGAGGGCAGTTTTCTTTATGAGGATGATGATGTGGTTAATGTTGGCAGGTTTTAACTGCAGTATTTAAAAGGCGGTGTGCCCCCCCACCCCAGACCACCACCACAGGGACTTATGTTATCCAAGTCTGCTGCCACCATGAGTCTGTCTGCCCACCCCAGACCACCACGACTGGGACTGATTTAAAAAAGTTTGTCAACATTATCAGGCAAACCCTTCCCCGACCTGAGCTTGGGCACACATGCAACACACAGAAGTCGTTTCATTCCATGATTATGACCATCATTAAGAACCTGACTCCAGAAAAATGCTGCTGAAATCTGTGAAGAAATAAAAAAATAACAAACTATTACAGACAAAACTGAAAATATGATTCCCCCCCCACCAAAAAAAAAATTAAATACTTACCTTCATTTGCTTGAGAATTATCCAGTTCCATTTAAGTGCAAACAATTCTCATTGAGCACTGGACGGTGCACAGCAACAGTTCGGAGATGGAGTCACCTGTGTGTGATGCAGAACAATAGCATGAATACATGTCCATGTCAAGTTCAATCCCCCTCACCATCACCTACAAAATAAACAACTATATATATATATATTCACCAAGGCTACTATTACTGTACATCCAAAAGGCACCTTTCAATCCAGTTGAGATGATCACTTTTCACTTCTCTGCACACAAGGAGGATGCATTCTGGGCCTGCGAAAAAATTTGGGGACTCTGTGCCACTGTTCTGCACATGACTGAGTGCGCCACAAATTCTGGGGGACTTTGTATGTGGTGAAACACTCTCATTTCACTGTGTTACCACTTGTCAATTTTCTGGACACATGGAGGATGCAGTCTGGACCTGCAGAAAATATCTGGGGACTCTGTGCCACTGTTATGTGCATGGCTGAGTGCGCCATAAATTCTGGGTGACTTTGTATGTGCTGAAACACTTTCATTTCACTGTGTTTCCACTTGTCAATTTTCTGGACACATGGAGGATGCATTCTGGGCCTGCATAAACAATCTGGGTCTCTGTGCCACTGTTGTGCGCATGACTGAGTGCGCCATAAATTCTGGGGGACTTTGTATGTGATGAAACAGTCTCATTTCACTGTGTTACCACTTTTCAATTTTCTGGACACAAGACAGATGCCTTTTGCAGGTGCAGAAAAATGAGGCACCAAAACAGCACACATACACAAAACACACAGACACTTAACAGAAGGAAGGGGCCCCAGAATACAAAGTGTAACGCATACTGAAGACAACAAAAAAAGGGCATAATTACATACAAGGGTCAGGGATTGTGGAGGAATACATTTTATGGCACAGCAAGGAAGGTGGGGGGGGAACATGGTGTGAGGAAACAAAACTTTTTTTTAGTTTAACAATTTTATTATTTTATTGTTTGCTAGACACTCACATGGCTTGGGATGATAATTCAGAACCAAGCCAGACCACATCCATTAGAGGGACCAGGAACACATAGATAGGCAAAACAATATATTACAGTACACACAAATATCCGATGATATGGGCCATAGGAATACATAGCAGGACATAACATCCACATGATTAAACAAACTTAATTAAGGATCAGCCTGAGTACTCTGCACTTCAAGGGCATACAATACTTGATACAATTAATAACAGACATAGCCAGGGTAAAGTAAGTAAGCCTACTGGGTCAGATCAATAGCAAGTATAACATGTGTGTGCCTAAGGAGGATCATGTGACCATATCAACTATATACAAATAGGCAATCTTCACTAGATAGAGGACAATGTAAAGGGGCAGCCTGGGATCAAGAGAGGAAGGGGGCACCACCTCTACGAAAAGTTAGCAACCTAAACCAGTAATACTGGCAAGCTAAGGAGCTGCTCAAGTGGGGACATTGTGGCAAAATTTAGATTGCAGGAAGGGTAGCCAGCATTTCTCAAATTGGGCTATAGAGCCAGCCGCTACACTGGAGATCCTTTCAAACATAGCCCCCTGTGCTAGTGCCAGTAAAAAGTCTTGAAAGGATGGCATCGTAGAGGATTTCCACTTAAGTAAAATGAGTCGTTTGGCCACCGCCCCTACTGCAGTGACCCATAGCGCCCCAGGATTGGATTTGGATACATTCGGCTATGCACATCCAAGAAGCAAAAGGGAAGGATCTGGGTTAATGTCTGGGAAAATTTGCTGGCACATACTCCTAACCGATGTCCAAAAGGGATGCAGGTTAGGGCAATCCCAGAGAACATGAAACAAATGAGCCCCATCATTGCCACATCTCCAACAAATATCCTTTGACAAGAGACCCATCTTCTGGAGTTTAGTTAGATCCCTATACTACCTATGACTGATCTTACTCATAATAAGACGGGTGCGCCTGTCCCGACAGGCCTTATGTGCTCTGAACCAACTGTGCTGCCACTGCCGGTCAGAGATTGAGACCCGAAGGTTCCTTTCCCATTGCGCTTTGGCCCACTGAGTAGGGTCTACAGTGGCATCCCTAAGAGCCGAATAGAGCAGACTGGCCCTGCCCTTACATTTCTTCCCCCAGACAGCTAACGGGTGAGGTAGGTGCTGCCTCCCTCCATCTCGTGGAGCATTAGGCAAGTGAATAAGAGCATCCCTGATCTGCAGATATCTCCAAAAAGGAGACTGGGGGAGGCCAAATCTTTCTTTCAGTGACTCAAAAGTATCTAATGTGACAGTGTTGGGGAGCAACAGATCCTGGATCTTAGAAATGCCTTCGGCCTCCCAGTATTTCCAGTATATTGGGGACCTCCCTATCTGTAGGGCTGGGTTGTTCCACAGGGGCATATATCTCCACAGGGTTGGGTCTTGCCCCAGAATTGAGAAAGCTTGTTTCCAATACAGAATAGAGACCTGCATGGGAGGGGAGAGAACCTGGGATAACTTCTTCTTATTATAGAGCATCACCGCCGGTGAAGGAGCCTGGGCCAATGATGCCTCTAGGGGGAGCCAGGTTGGAGAGGTCAGACCAATCCTGGCAAACCATCTGATAGTTTGAGAGGTAATGAAGGCCATATGGTGTCTCTGAAACCAGAGAAGGCCCCATCCACCTTTACTCCAATGTTAGCGGAGTTTGAGTTTACTGAACTGGGGCAGGGCCCCTTCCCATAGGAAATTACCCACTAATGCATCTAGTTTCTGAAACCATCTTTGGGGGGTAGCCATGGGCAGGTTAGCTAGTAGATCTAATACCCTGGGGGCAGCCATCATTTTGATGGAGTCAGTCTTACCAGCCAATGACAGCCTTAAAGCCTTCCACCTACCCATGTCCTGTTTAAGGGACTCTAATAAAGCCGCAAAATTAGCAGAGAGCATTTTCCCTATATTGAAATGAAGGATAATACCCAAATATTTTATGCCATTAGGGGACCAGTGGAGGCCTTTATTTATGAAGTCATTCCCAGGGGTGTTGGAGTTTAGTGGAAGCACCTCAGTTTTGGAGTGATTGATCTTAAGCCCCGATACCTCGGTAAAAGTAGCCAAAATCTCAAGGATACTGTCAATCACCCCAGAAGAGGACTCCATAGTGATAAGCAAGTCATCCGCATATAAAAATGTTTTGAAGGTGTTATTACCCACTCTTAGCCCGGGGATATTAGGTGATTCTCTAAGAGCAATGGCCAGTGGTTCAATGGCCAGGACAAAGAGAAAAGGGGAATGGGGGCACCCCTGCCTGGTTCCTTTTTGTAGGGGAAAAGACAGAGACATAACCCCATTCATTAAAAGCGAGGCCGTAGGGGAAGAATATAACAGTTTTACCCAGGAAATAAAACCAGGCCCGAAACCCATTTTAGAGAGAGAAACAGAAAGGGCCACTGAACAGAGTCAAATGCCTTTTCAAAATCGATTGCTATGGCTACAGAGGGTTTGCCAGATAGTGTGGTATGATGTAAAAGTGACAGCAACATTCTATGATGATCTGACCCTAGTCGCCCTTGAATAAAACCCGCTTGGGCAGGGTGGATCAGATCAATCATGAGGTGCTCTAGCCTACTAGCAAGAAGCCTGGCCAAAATTTTAGCATCCGCATTAATGAGGGATATAGGTCGGTAGCTACCTGGCAGAAGGGGTCCTTCCCCTTTTTTGGTAGCACTGTAATAGTAGCCTCCCTCAGAGAAGGGGGGAGAAAGCCAACCTGTAGTCAATATCGGAACATCCTAATCAAGCATGGGGCCAGATTAGTTCCCTTTATTTTGTAAAAATCAATAGGGAGGCCGTCCTTTCCTGGGGCTTTCTGAGAGTTTAGGGATGCAATGGCCTGCTCCACCTCTGCCACAGTGATAGGTGCCTTGAGTAGTTTTGCATCAGATACCGTTAGGCAGGGAATAGGGAGTTCCCCCCCACATTTTTGAATACTCAAGGGGTCGGGAGGGTGAGAAACTGAGTACAGTGTCTCATAAAACTGGGCCATGATCTTACTTATCCCGTTATGAGAGTGGGTTGAGACCCCGTGCATATCTTTCAGCGCATGAATGGTACAGGATGCCTGTTGTTGTTTAAGTCGATAAGCCAGAAGTTTACTAGCTTTTCCCCACCTTCCCAGTAAGAATGACGCAACCGTCTGAGATTTAATTCCGCTTGTCGGGTCAGGTTGGCATTTAAAGAAATCCTGGTACTAGTCAGCTGAGCTAATAAGGCCTGTGATGGGATTGAAGACTTATACTGGGCTTTCTGAGAGGCCAACTGCTTTTCAAAAACCCTTTGGTCAGCTTGGCGCCGCCTCCGCCTAGCAGAAGCATAAGCAATAATTTTACCCCGAATGGTGGCCTTAAAATCCTCCCAAAGCGTTGAATCGTACACTTCCCCATTATCATTGATTTCCCAATATTCTTGCACCACAGGCCCCAGCCAACGAGAGAAATCGGCATCTTCAAGTAACAGGGGGTCCAACTGCCATATGGATGTAGGGGTGGGGTCGGAGCCCAATTGAATCCCAATCTCTATAGACACATGGTTTGAGACATAAATGGAGTGCATATCAGTACAGGTTACCTTCTCATAAAGGCTTGATGAAAGAAGCCAGAAATCAATCCTGCTAGAAGAGCCATGAGCCTGGGAATAGCAGGAGTAATCATAGACACCTGGGTGCATAGTTCTCCAGGCATCCAGCAAAGTATGGTCTGACATTAATGTCTGGACTGCTTTGAGTGCTTGTCTATGAGGTTCAGGGGTTTTGTTGCTTCTATCCATAGCAAAGTCTAAAACTAAATTAAAGTCTCCACCCATAACTACTGGAGTATTGGCTACATTAAAATCAGTAAGGGCCTGTTTAAAAGTAAAAAAGAACTGAGGACAATCCTGGTTGGGGCCGTAGAGATTAGCAAGAATTAAGGAACCCTCTGGGGTCTCTATCTCTGCCAAGATCCATCTTCCCTCCTTGTCCTGTTTGTGTCGCTTCACTTTCCACACCAAGTTCTTGTGAAGTAAAATAGAAACTCCCCTTTTATGGGCCTTTGCTGCGCTATGAAGATCTGTGGTAACCCATTGCCGCTTGAGCTTCATGGCCTCACATGAGGACAGTCTTGTCTCCTGGAGAAACACCACCATAGGTTGCAGCTTCTTTAAGTGGAGCAATACTTTTTTACGCTTAACTGGTGAGTTGAGCCCCCTCATGTTCCAAGAGACAAGTCTAGTCCCCATGTGACCAATAAGTTAACATGGCTGAAAGGAGATACAAGAGGAAGCCCCACCCAGGTACACTGTGCCCAATAGACCCAGACTCCCTATCTAATCCTATAATAACATAAATGACTCTAGATTTCAGATTGTCATAATAGAACACAGAACAGCATTGTACAACAGTATATCCACGGGCAAAAATTGCTCCTAACAAGCAGAAGTATAACCTATTTCTAAATACTCAAAAAACAACCTTACCCTGAACCCACCCCCACCCGCTACCCAAACCCAAAAACAGTTCCATTCCAGACCAGCAACCGCTGAGTGTAGTAACCAACCAGAGGCCCAGATACCAGTGGAGGTCTCTGGGGGTAGTGTAGCCATAGACTACACTAAATAGAGAGGACTCTCCAACTCCGAAATCACCCACCCCCAACCCCCCATCATCAATTGAGTCCTTCTACCCACAATGTCATTGCTGGAGAGAGAAAGAAAGAACAAAAAAATAACACGAGAGGACCCCAGCATCCCACACAAGGGGCTAGGCAGTGAGAGAGTCAGTATTAGCATCCTTTAGTCCACACATAAATCAATGTATTCCACATGTGAAGTAGTGTGCTCAGCAGTCCTAGTAAAACCCCTCACGTCCTTGATCCAAATGAACCGATGTAATAGCAGTTGCTAAGTGTACTCCCCTTCTGTCCAGAATTCGATTATCCCCCACGGAGGGAAGAAAGGGAACAGAAAGGGAACAAGGGGGAATGCCTTGGTAGCAACCCTTGCACAAAAGGGGGCATCACAGGGAGCATATACCAGCCCAAGATGAGGGCAGCAGTAAAATGTACTTGGGGGGGCTTCAGCCCACGGCCACCTTGACTGGGAGCGCATCCTCCATTGGTTTAAATTCCTGTTGATTACTCAAACTGTGTGAAGCATCCCCGGAGGGGTCTTGAACCTCTGGCCTAGAAATGATCCTGGCACCTTTAGACCCAGTAGCCTTAGAGGGAGAAGATCGGGGGGGCAAAGGGGAGATAGCCGGGGAGCCTTCCATTGGCAGATCCATCCGCGCCTGATATTTATTGTTACTTATGTCTGGCTGGTAAGAGTCCTGTGAAGCAGATGAATCCAAGCTTCCACTGCTGCTCCTTGACCGGAGACGAGGAGTTTTATCGACATGTAGCCCCTTGAGCCTTTGTCGTCTCCTATTTCTTCATTTGCTGTTGCCGGCAGAGGATTTTGGTGGGGGTGGGTGGTTAGGAGTGCTTTGGGTCATACTGGGGTTTGAGTATTGTGGCCAGGTGCCTGTGGTGTTACCTCCATTGGTGTGGACCTGTTACAGAAAGCCAGCGGGCCAGAGGGCTCACACATACAGCCCCAAGACAATTTAGGGGCTTGCTCCGAAAGGAAATTCTCCGCAGCGGTGGGGTTATCAAAAATTCTGGGTGCCCCATTTTAGATAATTCTGAGTGAAGCTGGGTATCACAAGGCGTATTCAAGTCCCAATTCTGCACAGGCTCTGCGGGCAGCTGTGAAGGCCCGACGCCTGTTAGTAACCTCTTGAGAATAATCTGCAAATATCTGTATTTTGTGCCCTTTCCATTGTAACTCCTTTTTAGTATATGCCAGCTTGGTAATCAACTCTCGGTCTTGAAAATGGAGGAAGCGTGCCAGAATTGTGCATGGGCGAGCCCCAGCATTGGGGTGAGGCGCCAGAGTTCTATGGGCCCTGTCGCTTTCAATTGGGGCCTTACCTGGCCAGTCCAGCAAGTCAGGCAATTCTTTTTGCAGTAAGCTAATTGTGTCAGTACCTTCACATCCCTCTGGGAAGCCCACTAGCTGCAAATTGTCCCGGCGGCTCTGAATCTCCAAGTCCTCCACCCTGCCCCATAGTACTTGGATAAGGTGCTCTTGTTCTTGGAGCCGGGAGCTTGCTTTATGCCATCCATCCTCCACTTCCGCCAATCTATGCTGGGTGATGCACGCCCGTTGGGCCAAATCAATAATATCAGCAGAGTTTTGTTTAGCCGCCACATCAAGTTTGTCCATTCGCTGTAAAATCTCAGGGAACATTTGGCGGATTTCGGGAATATCGCTTTGCTGCTGGTTGGTCTCTGATACCGACTTCATCCTGTTGAACAATAGGCCCTGCTACTCGAACCCCGCACAACGAAGGGTAGTAACCACAGAACAGGTCAGCTGAGAGTGCAAAACACCAGATCTCACCGTGCATAAACTACCCGGGCATAAATACCAATTTAATCACGCCGATTTAGGTAGAAGAACTACGGATAACAGGTGGATTTTAGGGGTTAGACAGGAGCTCAGAGCTCAAGCGTCCATTCGGCTCGGGTGGTAGCCATGCCCCTGTGAGGAAACAAAACTAATGTGGAATCCTATGGTGATCCAGCAGCAGTTCCAGCATGGACATAATTTGAAGCTGATAGAAACATAGAAAAATAGAACATAGACTTTGACGGCAGATAAGGACCGCTTGGCCCATCTAGTCTGCCCATTTCCCTACCTACAGGATAGGCCGTAGATCCTAGTTAACCAACAGCCTATTTCTTCCTACCCCCCACAAGAATTGCCTTATGTCTGTCCCATGCATTCTTGAATTCTCCCACAGTTTTAGACCCCAACCTCCTCAGGAAGGCTGTTCCATGCATCCACTACCCTCTGTGAAATAATACTTCCTCACATTGCCCCTGAACCGCCCTCCTTCTATCTTTAAATTGTGTCCCCTTGTTCTTGCAAGTCTCTTTTTCTGAAAGATGCTACCCTCTTGGACTTTGTTGATTCCACTGAGGTACTTAAAAGTTTCTATCATGTCCCCCCTCTCCCTTCTTTCCTCAAGGGTATACATATTAAGCTCCTTTAGTCTCTCCTCATACGGCTTCTCTTGCAGACCCTGCACCATTTTAGTTGCCCTCCTCTGGACTACCTCTATCCTGTCTATGTCCTTGTGGAGATGGGGTCTCCAGAACTGGACACAGTACTCCAGATGGGGTCTCACCAACTGTCTGTACAGAGGGATAACAACTTCCTGTTTTCTGCTGCTGATGCCTCTCCCTATACATCCCAGTATACCCCCAGCCCTCCCTACTGCCTTCTCACATTGCTTGCTAACCTTAATGTCATCTGATATGATTACTCCCAGGTTCCTTTCCTTTTTTGTTGTTGTTACTACCTCCCACCTATTGTGTATTCTTCCCTGGGTTCTTGTTTCCCAGGTGCATTATTTTGCACTTCTTTGCATTGAATCTAGCTGCCATACTTCTGACCATTCCTCCAACCTTGCCAAGTCTCTTTTCATCCTTTCCATGCCTCCTTGTGTATCAACCCTGTTGCAGATCTTTGTATCATCTGCAAAAGGCATACTTTTCCTTCCAGTCTCTCTGCAATGTCACTGATGAAGACATTAAAAAGGACTGGACCCAATATTGAACCCTGCGGTACCCCACTAGTAACCTCTCTTTCTTCAGAGTGGACTCCATTTACAATTACCTTCTGTGTCCTGTTGTGCAGCCAATGTTTTACCCAGGCTACCACCCTGGGACCCACTCCCAGGCTGGTTAATTTGACTATTAATCTTTTGTGTGGGACTGTGTCAAATGCCTTGCTAAAGTCTAAAGCCACAGCCCCTCCCTAGTCTACTACTTTGGTCACCCAGTCAAAGAAATCTATTAGGTTCGTCTGACTTGACCTTCCCACTGTGAATCCATGCTGCCTTGGGTCCTGTGCTCCACTGACCTCTAGGTACTCAACTATTCTTTCCTTCAGAAGTGACTCCATCACTTTCCCTACCACAGAGGTCAGACTGACAGGTCTGTAGTTTCCTGCCTCTGTCTTGGTCTGACGTCCCTCTATGTCATCCAGCCGCTGCTCCACAGCACTCATCCTCTCGCTGTGCTCCTCAACAGCACTCCAGAGAACTGCTAAGTCAGACAGTGTTACACGCACTTCTCTGGTGTCCACTCCTTCGACAGGCTGACCTGCTGGTGGTGGTGGTGGGGGTGGTGGTGGTGGGGGTGCTGGTGGAGCAACAGGTGCTGCAGTGGCCCTCCTCTTCTTAGGGATGCCATGCTCGCTATGCAGAGCGGCACCCTCTGCCACGGAATGGACAGCAGGTGCAGACATGGTCCGTTCTGTGGCAGCCTGCCTCTCCAACTGGTGGTGATTAAGCATGTGGGTGCGCTGGCCCCCAATCCCCAGGTGACTCCCCCGGGGGCCACGGCGCACCTCCACCACACATAGGCAACACTAAACCACACTGCTGTCCCCCCGACACAGTCAAAAAACTGCCAAACAACGGAGGTGCAGGGAGGACCAGGCACAGGCAGGGGAGGGCCAGATGAACTGGCAGTAGGCTGCTCACACTGCTCAACAGTTCTGATGGTGGGATACACACCTGGGCCTGGGGGAACAGGCACATCCTGCTCCAAAGGACCTTGTGCTGGACTTTGTGGTGATAGTGGTTGAACTGCCTCAGAGTCAGGAGGCGGTGCTGGTCCTGCTTCCGGGGGTTGGACACTCAGAAGTTTAGAGCGGTCCAACACAAATGGGCGCTCATGCCCCCCACGCATGAGCATGGTACGACGACATGTACTACCATGCTCTCCCAGAGCTGCCCCCGCCCCAGACATTCCCTCACCCTGCTCCATCTCATGACACAAGCACAACACACACACAGTCACACACACAAAGACAAACAACTAATTAGGTAAGAAAAATAAAATTTACTGAAAGAACAAAATTAAGTAACAAACAGTACAGAAAAGACAAAAAAATGTAGCTTTTAAAAAAGCTGTTGGTTTAAGTATTAAATGTTAACTCTCTCTGCAATCAAAAAACACTCCTCTCTCTAGTACACACACACACTCCTCTCTCTCAGTCTGCACAGAAGAAAGTAAAACTGTCTGTGTGACTCACTTCCTTCCTGCCTGGCTAGAGAGCATGTGACTTACAGTACTGTAAGCCATATGATCTGTGGGAGGGGGCTGCCAAGTCTGAAACACCAAGTGGATCACTTAGAATCATAATGAGGAACGCGAAGTCCATTAAAAACAATGACTTCGTATTCTCATTATGCCAGCGCGAAGTGGTAATGACAAGGCGAAGTGAGTACTTTGCATTGCCCACTCTGCGTAGCGTAGTGGCAACATGAAGTGCCCACTTTGCGTGCACTTCGCTAGCAAATTTTAAATTTGTTGCTTCTCTAAAGGTGACTACCCTTCTTACCCCTACTTACTCAGGTTTGACACAGTTGGCAAATAGCTACTGTCTCGTCAGATGTGTCCAGCACATAAAATTCCCACACTAGGGATTTCTGGGGCTTTGTATTTACTTTGTGCCAAGATGAATGGGATTGCAAAGAAGAAGATTTGCTCTGTATTATGTTGTGGGGTGACTGGAAAAATGGAAGAAAAAGTGCTGTGGGAGTCCTTTTCCTTCGTGGTTGTAGCAGTTAAGGCAACAGGAAAGACACGTTCTATGACAACCTGTTTTGGCCTTTTCTTTTCAAGCTCCCATGAGGGATCCATGTTGTCTGACACATCATCCACATCATAGTCTGCAAAAAAGCTGGCATTTTCATCAGCCTCTGTAGGTCTGTCCTCCCCAGTAGCAACAGACTCTGTGACACGCACCTCCTCTTCATGACTGGCATCCTCATGTTGCTCCACATGTACCACCTCACCCTCACCCTCACCCACTAGACACACATTATCAGGCTCCACCTGCTGTGACCCACCATCACCAACAGCACCACTTTCTAATTGCACTACCAAACCAACCGCCTCCATGCCCACAGTTGTTTGTTTGGTGGTATGCTTCTGCTTCCTGTCACTATGTCACCTGACACTGACGCATCCATCAACATGTCTGCCACAGATCTGGCAGAGAAAAACTTAGAGGCAGAAAAACCACCAGCAGGGCGAAATACATTGCTACTACTGCTACTGCCTGCCACAGAGTCATCTGAATGCTGTCCGTCTGCTATCACAGACATGTTTTGGGTTCCTGCACCACTATTAGGTGCCACAAATTGAACAATGTTCTTTGTGGCTGATCCACAGCCTCTCCCTTTAGATGCCCTTTGCTTTCCAGTCATTCTTCAGTGCATGCAAGGACACAACAATCACTCTGGTTAAATCTCAGTTAGAAGGACAGTGATTTTTTTCCTAGCACAGGTTTGCACACAGGGACACAACAGTCACTGTGATCTGGTTAAATTGCAGTGAGGATGACAGTGATTTTTTTCCTAGCTCAGGTCTGCACACAGGGACACAACAATCATGCTGGTCTGGTTAAATTGCAGTCAGGAGGACTGTGATTTTTTTCCTAGCACAGGTGTGCACACAGGGTCACTATCACTCTGGTTAAATCGCAGTCAGAAGGACAGTGATTTTTTTACAAACACAGGTCTGCAGGCAGGGACACAACAGTCACTCTGGTCTGGTTAAATCACAGTCAGGAGAACAGTGATTTTTTTCCTAAAATGAGGTCTGCATACAAGGGCACAACAGTCACTCTGGTCTTGCTAAATTGCAGTCAGGAGAACAGTGTTTTTTTCACAGCACAGGTCTGCACACAGGAACACAAAAGTCAGTCTGGTCTGGTTAAATCACAGTCAGGAGGATAGTGATTTTTTTCTAGCACAGGTCTGCATGCAGAGACACAACAATCACTATGGTTAAATTGCAGTCGGGGGACAGTGATTTTTTTCTAAATAAAGGTGTGCCAACAGGGACACAACAATCACTCAGGTTAAATCTCAGTCAGGAGGACAGTGTTTTTTGTCCTAATACATGTGTACCAACAGGGACACAAACAACAATCACTCTGGTTAAAGCACAGTCAGAAAAGTAATGTTTTCTGTAAGAAAATACAGGGCACTGGCCCAATGAATTTTTACTGAGCACAAGTGTGCCTTCTAAAATTGCTGCTACACTCCCCCACACAAGCCACCAAACCACTACTTCTTTGTTAAAACAAAACTAAATACTTATAGTAAAGAATATAGGAGAAGATCAACATAAAAAGTACTATGCGTGCATGCACAGGGCACTCACAACACAGTTTTGAAGAAATGTGACCACCAAAATGATCTTTTATATTATGTTAGATTTAGATTTTGACTACAGGCTGCTACAAGTACAAGCTCTGCTCTCTAAGTCTCTCTCCAACACACTAAACTCAGAGAATAACCAAACTAGCTTATCATTGGCTGTTCAACAACATGTGACCTCCTATCCCATAGTACATTGCAAACTTCTAATGAGATACTTCAATTATTTGAATTAACATGCATTGAAGTTTTTGAATTCAAAAATCCGCAAAATTGCAAATGGAACGTGAAGTGCAACTTTGAACTGCAGAAAACTTCACGGATCAGTTAAAATATGCAAAATTGTATGCAGAGCAAATTTTTGCAGCTTTACACATCTCTAGTTGTGAGACATAATTGTCTACCTTTGAAAAGAATATCAGTATGAGGCATTGGCTTGCACCTGTACCTTTTGCTTTCAACAGGAGGCTATGGACTGGAGGGGAATGGGTGGGTATTAGGGTATTAGGTAGCGACAACCCCAAGAAAGACCCCACCATTAATTCACAAAGACTCAGGAGACCCAAAGCTCTAACATCTTTTTCCCTTTTACTACTTGGTGGGTGGGGTCAGGAGTTAGGGTTTTTTATCCTAATGCCACATTTCCCTATTTTTGTTGCATTAAATTGAACCATAACTGGCACATTAACAATTATTTTGCAAAGAATATTACATATACAACAGCCTTTATAACATAGCAGCATTCTTTTTACTTGATCTAATATGTACATGGCAGATATACCACTTTTCTCCTTGCAGTATTTCACAGGCAAATTGAGCCTTAAACATTATCAGTTCATACTATCTTAGTCAATCAATCAATCAATCAATCACTTTATTTAACCAGGCATAAACTCCATTGAGCAAGCTCATTTTCAAGGTGGTCCTGGGCATAAATACAATACAGTACACTTCATAAGATTACTATTACGGTGGACAACGGTGCAAAAAAAAAAAAACATTGTGAAGGTGCCGGTCAATATGGGCCTATACATACCGGTCAACATAATTAACATGCAAAGGTACATAATGATAAGCTTTACTGAAATGAGAAGAGACAACAATCCCATATAGTCTCCGCTAGTAAGAGCTCATACCTAAATGATAAAAAATAAGGAGGTATTAAGGAATTGGGTAGAAATTGGGGTGAAAGAGTAGGCAGCCAAAAGGGAGGCCAGAATAGGTAAAAGGTAGAGATTAGGCAGGGTCATCTTGGATTAAGGAAACTAGGCTTGTAGGTCCTAGGTTTCTGTTGTTAGGAATGTGGGGTGGATGAGATACTTAGGTGTAGGATTTGAGAGCGGCACCCGAGGCTTAGGGGTCATCGGCATCTGAAACAGTTGTATGATTCCTTCAGATAATCCGTTAATAGAGCTTTGAATGTGAAAATGCTTGGAAGTGAGGATCATTTTAATGAGTCTTGCATAGTGTTCCAAAGTGATGGAAGTGAGAAGTTGATTGCTGCTGAGCCAAGGGTAGTTTTCACTCTAGGAATCTGGAAGCAGATTAAGGAGAAGCATCTCAGGCCATAGGAACCTTTAGCCCATTTGAAGATGTTCAAGATGTATGCAGGGAGGTTATCAGATAATGCTCTAAAAAACAACAGAGGAGAGCATTCCTTTTTTCTTCTAGTTGAGAGTGAGGTCCATCCCGAAACCTGGTATAGACGACAGTGATGTGTACTACAGGGTAGATTTAAGATAAATCTTAAAGCCCGGTGGTAAAGGGTGTCCAGTTTGTTTAGCATCGTTGATGGGCAATGACTGTAAAGGAAGTCAGCGTAGTCCAGTATAGGTAGGAATGTAGTTTGCACTAGTCTCATTCTGGCTTCTAATGTGAGTAGGTGTTTAATGTGATAGAATAAACCTAATCGCTGTCTTAGTTTCTTCAAGGTTTCATTTAAGTGGCACAGAAAGTTGAGCTTGTTATCCAGCCAGAACCCTAGGTATTTAAAGGTATCAACTACTTCAAGGGATTCATCTAAGAGTGTTTGGATCTGTGTGATATGTGGACATCCGTAAGTAGACTTTGGTGAGAGAATCATTGCTTTAGTCTTTTTGGCATTGAGGAGTAGCTTATGAGTGAGAAGGTTGTATTGGAGGGTGACAAAGTCTTTCTGTAAGTACTCATGGGCCAGGTCCAAGGATGAATTTGTGGTATAGAGTACAGTATCATCTGCGAATAAGTGCACATTTGCTGTGCCCAGCTGTGAGTCCAGATTATTTTTTTTTTTGAAATTCTCTGTTTATTCATTTTTCCAACTCAAGAGAAAGAATACAGAGATCAAAACACAATCGGTAGCAAGAAACATAATAAACAAAATAACACCAGTACATAAACCCCATAAAATCCAACCCCCCAGCCCCCCCCCCTCGGAAGATGTCACCACCAAAACAGAATGTGCCTGAGTTATCATCAACCTGTACCCTGGGGCAAAATACAACCAGAATTTGTCACTTGTACACTGTCCAAAACAGGGAGTTATCCTGGAAGGAAGACAAATTAAGGGGAGAGGAGAAGGAACCTCAGGGGCATCCAAAAAGGAGGCTCAGTGAAGGTACAAGGCATAAAGTTTGCCCCATTTTTTGGGAAAGTCAATATAGCATGCCTAGAACTGGCTATTAATTTTTCTACTTTAAAACATTGGGACATTTCCACCACCCACTCCTGATAGGAGATCTCCGATTGGTCTAACCAATGTCGGAGAACTAATCTTTTGACTGCAATTGAAATTAGGGCCATATGGTATTTTTTCTCTTTAATCTTAATGTTGGAGTATATACCTAGTATACAAATTTCGGGTGTAAATAGTTCCTCTAGCCCCAAAATTGGGTCCAGGCTGTCACAGATAGCTTTCCACAATGGGGCAACCTTTACACAGGACCAAAGCACATGCAATATGCTACCGGCTCTGCCACATCTAATGCAGTTAGCAGAACTAGACTTCCCAAATTTGGCCAATTTCAACGTGTAATACATATTGTTAACTATATAGAATTGTATAAGTCTATTCCTATCCAAGGTAAGGAATACATGCATATCTCTCAAACCTGGCTCCAAGACATGGAAGGCCCAGGGATTATAGGCGTCCACACCTTGGAACAGTTTAAACCTCCGAGCCTTGGTAAGTATAAGCTGTGCATATAGCCTGGCTATACTGTGGCTTAGTTACACAAGTTCTAAGCTGCTCCAGAAAGGGCCTAATATTAGAAGTGTTCCTCATCAATCCAAATTCCTTGCCTATGAGGTGTCTCAATTGATATGCTTAAAGATACTCTGAGGTGGGATATTTAATTTTGTCATCAGGTCACCAGAGGAACCAAGGGAACCCTGTATATAGAGATCATCCACTGTACAATCTCAGAATCTGTGGTAGCGATAGACGGTGTCAGCCATTGAGACTCAATCCTAATATTAGGGTTAGAATCAGCGGCTGAGCTGGATCTTTGAATATTGAATCCTGACAGAGGCACAGTATTGGTTAAAAACTCTCACAGATATCCCTATCACTGAGTTTCATATGTGTTCCGTAAGGCGAAATTATAATAAAAATGTGCTGAGGATCAATACTATACCCTTCAGAAGCTCAAGCTGTAGCTTCAACCATTTAGGCATACAATATTCATTTGGAGGGCAGAGCCACTTGCCCATTTTAACTAAATGACTGGCCCAGTAGTAGAATTCGAAATTGGGTAAACGGAGGCCTCCATTTTCCTTAGACACACACAACTTAAAAAAAGATCTCCTAGGCTGTTTGCCTCTCCAAATAAATTTGGTTAGCAATGAGTGGACCCTTAGGAAAAAGGACTTGGGGAGCCATATGTTTAAAAGGCTCAGGGGATAAAAAATACGCGGGAGTATATTCATTTTAATTATATTGATCCTCCCTCCTATGGTTAAGGAGAGGTTATCTCATCTATTAAAGTCACCTTGTATTTTGTCCACCAAGTCACCTAAATTAAGTTTCCTTATCGTGTCCTCATGTCGGGCTAGGTGAATGCCCAGGTATTTGAGATGATTCGGGGCCCATTTCATGCCAAACTGAGCTACATTAGAGTGGAACAGGAGTGTGTTGAGTGGAAATATTTCGGATTTGGCTAAGTTCAATCTATAGTTGGAGACTTCACCAAACTGGTTTACAATCTTCAAAACCTCTTGCAGAGACCTACTCGGGTTGGTAAGGTGGAGAAGGATGTCATCTGCAAATACCGATGTGGTCAGCATTTGTTGAGCAATGACACAACCTGTGATGTCAGGTGAGGATTTGATACGCATCATCAGGGGTTCTAGGTAAAGACTGAATAAGTACGGTGATAATGGACAACCTTGACGGGTACCCGAATGTAAGGGGAATCGGGATGAGAACACCCCGTTGCAATAGACCCTGGCTGAAGGTGATCCGTATATCGCCTTGACCCATTGAATAAATTGGTCCAGGAAACCCATCTTATTTAGAGTAGCCCACAGAAATTCCCAATTGACACGGTCGAAGGCCTTTTCCGCATCCAAGGCAACTAGTGTCATGGGGACCTGAGAGTCTTGGGCTATGCGAAAAATATGTGAAAGAGTCCTCATATGGTCTGATGCTGATCTCCCCTGGACAAAGCCTACCTGTTCAGCACTCAAAAGTGGCTGCCAGACCTGTTTAATCCGTAATGAAAGGATCTTAGTCAAAATTTTAATATCATAATTAAGCAGCGAGATTGGCCTGTAGCTGGCTGGATCCAGAGTGGGCTTATCTAATTTAGGTATTAGGATTATAGTGGCTTCTAACAGAGAAGGATCCAGTGGCCCAGAAGTAAGAATGTAGTTAAACAGGTTAAGTAGAGCGGGGGCCTAATTCTTTGAAAGATTTGTAGAAATTAGGGGCAGGCCATCTGGGTCAGGGCTTTATCCAGGGTGAGGTTTGAATAGCCTCTTCCACTTCCTTTAAGGTTATGGGGGCTGAGAGTACCCCACATTGACTGGGTTGAAGTTTGGGAAGAGGGGTATTCTCCAGGAAATCTGTTATTCCTGAAATTGAGGTCAAGGGAGTCTTATTCCCATATAGGTCTCGATAGAAGGTCTCAAAGACCTCGACTATGTCTCTTGGAGCCGTTTTGATAGATCCATCCCTCGCTCTTAGGGCGGGGATTAATCTAGAACTCTTTACTTCCTTAAGCCTAAGAGCCAGTAATCTCCCAGGATTTTCCCCCTGATCAAGGTATTTTGATTTAGACTTTATAATGGCATATTCCATTTTTTCTCTGATCAAATCCTCATATTCATCCTTGAGTTTATACAAATTCTCTAAAGCATTTTGGGAGTTGATAGAGGAGAGATTTTCCTCAGCCATCTTAATTTGATTAGCCAAGGAGCTAATTTTCTCCACCCTCAACCTTTTTCTTCTGGAAGTCTCTTTTATAAATTCTCCTCTGAGAAAGCATTTCAGTGAGCACCACACTAGATCATATCTGGATACTGAGCCTTGGTTAATTTCCAGGAAGGACAAAATCAGTGACTTAAAGAGTGAGGTGATCTGTTCATCTTTCAGAATCTGGGTATTGAGCTTCCATGAGGTATCTCTTTGCCCCGGAGGACCAGGTAAAAGTTGGATCCATGCCATAGCGTGATCAGAGATGACAATGGGCTCAATACCAGTAGTGGAAATGTTAGCTAGAAGATTGGCGCTCACTAATCGTAATCTAGCCTTGACCAGGAATTATGGATTGAGGTAGAGGTGTAACTCGAGTAGAAGGATTCAATAATCTCCAGGGGTCCTCTAATCCTAACAAGCTACATAGATCTTTTAGTGCCAATTGAGCAGGTGAGGGGTTTCAGAGGTCTATAGGTTCTGTCTAGTGACTGCAAAGGTGCAATGTTTCAGTCACCTCCTAAAATAAAAAGTTGTTGGCAGGAAGCCTTAGTCTGTCTGCTAACCGCATCAGAAAGTCAGAGTCACCCCAACAGGACCATATATAGCTCCTAGAACCACATCAGTATTACAGAGCATCCCTTTCACAAAAACAAATCTGCCATCTGAGTCTTGAATACATTTCTCCAATATGAAAGGCACATTATGCTTGCTCATGATAGCTACCCCTTTACTACCTGTAGCCCGACCCGACACAAAAACTTGTGAGAAGCCTTTAGACCGTAACAACTTAGTTTCTGTAACCGTAACATGAGTTTCTTGCAGGAGAAGGATATCCACACCAACTAAGGAACAGTTTAATAGAATTTGACCTCTTTTGGATGCCTCCCTCATACCCCTGACGTTCCAAGTAGCGATTTTAATATGCTTTAATGCCATTTGTAACAATAGGTGAAATAGTCTTGTTCTGGTGGTACCCCCTGGCACGATTTACTAGATTGGTTAGCGGTGACATCTTCGGCCCCCAAAAAACACCCTTAGCCCCCATTATAGCCCATCTCTGAAGTAAACTGGAAATCTTTAAAACAAATAAGCTGTGTATTGTTGAAATTAAACAGCACACAAGGGGTCCCCTTCCAAAATGTAACCATAATAAAGAGAGTGGAGTCCCCCACCCTTCCTTCCCATACCATACTCCCCCACCCCTCCCTGCCCGAAAAACTATATACAAGCAACCCCCCCAACAGACTTAGCCAAAGGACCAACCATTTAAACCATATTTTCTGATTCCCCCCTCCCGGGTACCATGGTCTGTCCCATAACGACCTAAAATTGTAATCCTGGTCCAATTTAAAGATCCCATTGCGAACATTACTGGGCCTATTACAAGAGTGAGTACACCTCTTATCTTGGATTGACCAGGGTACCCAATTACCCCAATCGCAGTCACGAAGCAGGATCCCAGTTATACTCCCACCGTGGCCCCACCTCAACCCCAGTTAAATGAACAGCTGGTTCCATGAGGCCTACATTATAAGCCGAACAACACATTATCTACTCAGTGATCTAGCAGTATTTACCCCTAGAGTCAACTTCTTGTCCATAACAACTAACGATAATAAAAACAGAAATGGAGTAAATACCTGAAAAGGTCCTAACTGAGAACACTGGCTGCCCAGAATAAGGTATTAGGAAGTGTATAGGCGCTTTCAACCGGAAATTCACTATAGAGGAAGCACAAGTCGGAAACAGCGGTGACGGACAATGCGGTCCGACCGCTAAAGGGTCCCATCGGAAACCCATACTATCACTCGAGTACCTGACCCATGGAAGAGACGAGCACACATGGTGCTTACAAACACTAGGCCTTGCAGGCCTCTCAGCCTACCCCAGCCTCCTAGCACCAACCGCCCAGGCCGTTCACATCCTTCAAGGCCCAGGTAAGCCCACTACTAGGATCAACCTGACGCTATACCAAATAAAAATAAAATGAGTCTCAAACATGATCAAGCTTAGATGATTGCAGTTTAGCTCATAGAGCTGCTAAGTAGTCATTTAGTAAATCAGTCCCCTTTGAAGAGATCTGGAAGCTTTTTGGAGAGGTCAGTTAAAGCTGTTGGGCCTCGTAAGCATGCCAGGTACCATCCAAGGAGACCAGGAGTTTTGCAGGATAGTTCATTTTAAATCTCTTGTCTGCTGCAATTAGTTTCTTGACAATCTGATGGTATGCTGCTCTTTTTTGCCTGACCTCATACGGGAGATCCTGGGTGATCCTCAGCTTGGTGTGGTTCCACTGAACAGATTCTAGCTCCTTAACTTTTGTTAAAACGTGTTGCCTTTCAACATAGCTTAGGAACTTGATAATAATTGGTCTGGGGGGAGATCCCAACGGAGGTTTAGGCCTCAGTGATCTGTGTGCCCTCTCGATATGGTATTGCTGATTTATAGATGAGGGGCCAACTGCTTTATTGAGAAATTGTTGGACAAATCTAATGGTGTCACTACGTTCTTCTGATTCGGGCAGTCCCAAAATGAGGACATTATTCCTCCTGCTCCTTCCCTAGAGGTCTTCGGTCTTGGCCTGTAGCTTCTGTATTTGTTGCTTTAGTTTAATAATCTCTGGATCTGTTTTACTTCTCCAGTGTTCCAGTGAGGTTGTCTTTGCTTCCATATCCCCCACCTTCCTCGATAGGTCTGTGAAGTTGCCTCTAATGGATTTGATCTCGCTCAAGATTTCTTGAAGCATTTCTCTAAAGGGTATCAATTCTTGGAGGAAACGATCCTCCGTTAACAGATTACTTGATGTGGCAGAAGCCATTTGCTTTGTTGATTGCCCCAAGTTAGAACTTCTGGCCTTCTTTGATGTTTTCTCTGGTGTTGTTGGAGGGGTGTGTTTCACACCAGCTGCCTTCATTTCCGAGTCCATCACTGTAGATCACTGTAGATTATTCAGAGCGCCACACAACTCAGCACAGAGAGGCTGGAAGCGATCAGAAATAGTTTAGGATCACGATGTAATTGAAAGAGTGATGATATTCCAGCAAAATTAAGAGATTTAACAGGTGGAGGGTGGGAGCTCAGCAGAAAGCTGCCTTCAGTCACTCTGCATCACGTGACCGCGAGTCCAGATTATTGATGTATATTGCAAAGAGGATAGGGCCCAGGATGGAGCCCTGTGGGACTCCTCGTAAAAAGGATTTTTGTGGGGACAGATCTCCTATGGCTTTGACTTGTTGTAACCTATTGGTTAGGTAGCCGGTGAACCATTTCATGGCAGAACTATCAAGTCCGATGTTACTCAGTGCAGTAAGCATGATGGTACGATCCACAGTATTGAAGGCCTTACTTAGATCAAGGAAGAGGGCAAATACATACTTCTTAGAGTCCAAGGCCATTTGCCAATCTGTAGTTACTTTGGCAAGAGCCGATATTGTACTGTGTTTGGCTCTGAAGCCGGACTGAGCCGGGTTTAGTAACTTTTGTAAATCCAAATGTCCTCTAAGTTGGATGTTGACAATTTTTTCAAGTAATTTAGAGAGGACAGATAGTATAGAAATAGGCCGGTAATTGTTCAGATCACTCAGATCCCCAGTCTTGAATAATGGTAGGATGTGGGCAGTTTTCCACAAGACAGGTAGCTCACCTTGAATCAGAGAGGTGTTGAATAAGTGTGCAATGGGGGTGGTCAGATAGGTATGGCCAAGTTTTAGGAAGTAAGGTTCAATATTATCTGCACCCGCACTCTTTTTTGTATCCAGAGAAAGGAGGAGGTCCTCCACTTGCTTGAACGTAATTGTGAGGAAGCTGAAGGGGGTGGGATGCGATTGATTATGGTTGTGATTATCAGTGAAGCCAACAGTGTAGTCTCTTGCTGGGCTAAGTTTGCTGATAGGTGAGGTGTCAAAGGCAAGCCCTGCAGTGGCAAAGTGATCATTAGGCTTTTCTAGTATATCAGCTTTGTCCGTATAGGTGGTACCATCAGACACAATTTTGTTTGGAAGGGGTGTTGTAGTGGACTGACCTTCGACTTCTTTGAGGATGTTCCAAAATTTGGCAGAGTTGTTTTTATTGTCTTCTAGTTCTTTTTCGAACTACCTAGCTTTTCTGACCTAATTAGCTTCGTACAAGCATTCCTAGTGGTACGGAATGCAAACCAATCAGCCTCCAGGTGGGATTTCCTCGCTTTTTTCCACCAGTAGTCCCTATCCCTAAGTGCTTTCTTCAGGATGGGAGAGAACCAGCCAGGGGTTTTATTTTTTGATTTGATCAGTCTTAGTGGGGCGTGTTTGTCTATTAGCTCCAGTAAGAGGCTGTGAAAGATGTTAAATGCCTCGTTAAAGGTGGGGTCTAGGTAGAAATCCTGCCAACGAATGTTGCTTAGATCTTTCAGGAAAGTGTACTGGCAGAACTTTTTCAGGCATCTTTTCAGTTTGAATTTGGAGGCCGTTTTTATTTGGGAAGGATGTCTGATGCAGGCAGTAGTGCAATGGTCACTTATATCGTTGAAGAATACTCCAGTATGTGAGATAGTGTGAGGTTTGTTTACTAGGATAAGGTCCAGAAGGGTGCTGCACTCAGGGTTTTTCTGTTAGGTCTGGTTATAGCAGTCACCATTTGTAACAGACCATTAACATCGCATAGATCCTTCAATTTCTTAGAGCTGTCATCATTCCAATTTAGATTGAAATCCCCCATTAGAATACACTCAGTATCAGCAGAGTCAAGAAGGTTTTGAAGGTGTGGCAGAAGTGCCCAGCCACCAGATGGTGGTCGGTAGCATGCTGCAATAAGGAGTGATTTCTCACTGGAAAGTGATAATTTTAGAGCAAGGTATTCAAATTCCTTAGCCTTTGAGGTACAGTTAAAGACTGTGACTGTGAATTTGCTTTTGACATATATTGCAACCCCTACCCCTCTAGTAGGTCTATTACAGCGGTAGATGATATATCCAGGTACGTTGATAGATTTGTCCAGGGTCGAGGGCATGAGCCAGGATTCAGTTATCATGAAGAAATCAGGAGTTGCATGTAGATCACAGGTCTGTATAGAGTCAATCTTCTTTAGCAAACTACAGACATTGATATGGAGAAAGCTAATCCCTTTATATTGAGGGGAGGTCCACAGGGGCATCCAGAGAAATAGGAGGAACTGGGTTTAATTCAACATTTCCCAAACAGAGTAGGAGTAGCAGTAGTAGTTTTTTAAGGTGGTGTCTTAGCCTGCTAAACATTCTTTTTGTTACTCCTTCTAGCATACATTGGTTTAGCGGTGGCTGTGTTAAGGGCAGGATTGCTGTTTGCTAGGGATAAAACATAGAGAACTGATACAGCCGACACCATCCTTGGGAATTGCATGTGTTCTATAGTAATGGCCTGTGGTAGGAGGGGCATGACCATAGAGGAGACGTCCCTGATGTAGAATGCCATGGTCTAATGTGGGAGGCTATATCTTGGTAGATGATAGAGGAGGGAAACTGGCCTTTGTCCGAGTTGCAAACCGAAATTTTGGGTAGAGTATAACAAAGTAATATAAGGCAACTATAGAGAAGGATAGGCACAGATGGCATTCTTAATGTGGAGATATTTCCTTTTACCAGTAAAAACACAGGATTCACAACAGTTCCTTGGGAGGGCCAAGAAAATGAGTGGATCTTGTGGGAGGATGGGGTACCAATGAAAAATTAAGGCCTAGATAACTAATAAGGTGTGGTTGGCAATAGCCAGTAGGAGTGAGCTAGAAGGCCGGGGCGGGGTTTATGTGTATTTAATCAGGACTGGAGAAGGGTCTGGGTGGGTGGGCAAAAAAATTGTCAGCTAGTGCTCCCTTCCTGGAGGTAATCAGTCCCTGAAGGCAAGTCCGTACCTGCATTTCTGTGAGGGGCTGGTGGCTTCAGACCTGGACTGCGGGTGGCAGTCTGGCAGATTGGGTTCATCAGAGAACCACGGCTGTGGCTCTCAAGACTACCTGGAAGGAGAAGGCAGAGGAGACTTAAATAAGAAAGTCAGAAGGGGTGGGGCTGCTCATGGAGCTAAAAAGAAATGCAGACTGGCTTAAACAGGGAGGTTTTTGCAGACCAAAATGTTAGGCAAGGTGCCTCCAAGTCTGAGTGAGCAATAACAGTGCTATTTAAAACACCATACAGGTGTAAAAAGGTGAAGGGGGGTTTCAAAGGCCAGAGCTGAGACCGCTACTGGTCTTATGAGGAACACAATACAGGCATTTGCATTAAATCAGAAGACTTCAGCTATAAAATACAAACAAGACAGTTTTAATAGAAAACATAATCTAGCACAATATAGTCAAACATTAAAAGTGCAGAGCTATATGGAGCCAATCGGAGTGCTCCTGGGGCTGACTGCAGTCAGTGGGCCACAGCAGTAAAAGACTCTGGATTTAAACCCAGAGACAACAGTCCTCATGTAAAGAAAGCCAAAAAATTGGCAGCTAGGGCTCCCTTCCTGGAGGTAATCAGTCCCTGAGGGTATGTCTGTACCTGCGTTTCTGTGAGGGACTGGTGGCTTCAGACTTGGACTGCGGGTGGTAGTCTGGCAGGTTGGGTTCATCAGAGAACCATGGCTGTGGCTCTCAAGACTACCTGGAAGGAGAAGGCAGAGGAGAATTAAATAAGAAAGTCAGAGGGGGTGGGTCTGCACATGGAGCTAAAAAGAAATGCAGACTGGCTTAAACAGGGGGGTTTTTGCAGACCAAAATGTTAGGCAAGGTGCCTCCAAGTCTGAGTGGGCAATAACAGTGCTATTTAAAACACCATACTAGTGTAAAAAGGTGAAGGGGGGTTTCAAAGGCCTGAGCTGAGATCGCTACTGGTCTTATGAGGAACACAATACAGGCATTTGCATTAAATCTGAAGACTTCAGCTATAAAATACAAACAAGACAGTTTTAACAGAAAACATAATCTAGCACAATATAGTCAAACATTAAAAGTGCAGAGCTATATGGAGCCAATCGGAGTGCTCCTGGGGCTGACTGCAGTCAGTGGGCCACAGCAGTAAAAGTATATGGATTTAAACCCAGAGACAACTGTCCTCATGTAAAGAAAGCCAAAAAATTGGCAGCTAGGGCTCCTTTCCTGGAGGTAATCAGTCCCTGAGGGTATGTCTGTACCTGCGTTTCTGTGAGGGACTGGTGGCTTCAGACTTGGACAGCGGGTGGTAGTCTGGCAAGTCGGGTTCATCAGAGAACCATGGCTGTGGCTCTCAAGACTACCTGGAAGGAGAAGGCAGAGGAGAATTAAATAAGAAAGTCAGAGGGGGTGGGTCTGCACATGGAGCTAAAAAGAAATGCAGACTGGCTTAAACAGGGGGGGGTTTGCAGACCAAAATGTTAGGCAAGGTGCCTCCAAGTCTTAGTGGGCAATAACAGTGCTATTTAAAACACCATACTAGTGTAAAAAGATGAAGGGGGGTTTCAAAGGCCTGAGCTGAGATCGCTACTCGTCTTATGAGGAACACAATACAGGCATTTGCATTAAATCAGAAGACTTCAGCTATAAAATACAAACAAGACAGTTTTAACAGAAAACATAATCTAGCACAATGTAGTCAAACATTAACAGTGCAGAGCTATGTGGAGCCAATCAGAGTGCTCCTGGGGCTGACTGCAGTCAGTGGGCTACAGCAGTAAAAGACTGGATTTAAACCCAGAGACAACTGTCCTCATGTAAAGAAAGCCAACAATTTGGCCTACCTGCATTTCTGTGAGGGGCTGGTGGCTTCAGACCTGGACTGCGGGTGGCAGTCTGGCAGGTCGGATTCATCAGAGAACCACAGCTGTGGCTCTCAAGACTACCTGGAAGGAGTAGACAGAGGAGAATTAAATAAGAAAGTATCTCAAGGAAATTATCAAGGTACAAGAGGGTAGTATCTTTCAGAAGAAGAGATGTGCAAGAACAAGGGGGCACAATTTGAAGATAGAGGGGGGACGGCTTAGAGGTAATGTTAGAAAGTATTTTTTCCACAGAGACATGAAACAGCCTTCCTGAGGAGGTTGTGGAGTCAGGAACAGTGGGAGAATTCAAGAATACATGGGACAGGCATAAGGCAATTCTAGTGGGGGGCAGGAGAAAGTAAGCTGTTGGTTAATGAGAATCTGCAGCTTATCCATCAGGTAGGGAAATGGGCAGACTGGGTGGGCCAAGTGGTCCTTATCTGCTGTCAAATTCTATGTTTCTATGTTTCTATGTAGCTAGGGCTCCCTTCCTGGACGTAATCAGTCCCGGAGGGCAAGTCCGTACCTGCGTTTCTGTGAGGGTCTGGTGGCTTCAGACCTGGACTGCGGGAGGCAGTCTGGCAGGTCAGGTTCATCAGAGAACCATGGCTGTGGCTCTCAAGACTACCTGCATTTCTGTGAGGGACTAGTGGCTTCAGACATGGACTGCCCGTAGCAGTCTGGCTGGTCGGGTTCATCAGAGAACCACAGCTGTGGCTCTCAAGACTACCTGGAAGGAGAAGGCAGAGGAGAATTAAATAAGAAAGTCAGAGGGGGTGGGGCTATTCATGGAGCTAAAAAGAAATGCAGACTGGCTTAAATGGGGGGGGGGTGTTTGCAGACCAAAATGTTAGGCAAGGTGCCTCCAAGTCTGAGTGGGCAATAACAGTGCTATTTAAAACACCATACTAGCGTAAAAAGGTGAAGGGGGGGTTTCAAAGGCCTGAGCTGAGATCGCTACTGGTCTTATGAGGAACACAATACAGGCATTTGCATTAAATCAGAAGACTTCAGCTATAAAATACAAACAAGACAGTTTTAACAGAAAACATAATCTAGCACAATATAGTCAAACATTAAAAGTGAAGAGCTATATGAAGCCAATCGGATTGCTCCTGGGGCTGACTGCAGTAAGTGGACCAATGCAGTAAAAGACTCTGGATTTAAACCCAGAGACAACTGTTCTCATGTAAAGAAAGCCAACAAATTGGCAGCTAGGGCTCCCTTCCTGGAGGTAATCAGTCCCAGAGGGCAAGTCCGTACCTGCGTTTCTGTGAGGGGCTGGTTGCTTCAGACCTGGACTGCGGGTGGCAGTCTGGCAGGTTGGGTTCATCAGAGAACCATGGCTGTGGCTCTCAAGACTACCTGCGTTTCTGTGAGGGGCTGGTGGCTTCTGACCTGGACTGCGGGTGGCAGTCTGGCAGGTCGGGTTCATCAGAGAACCACGGCTGTGGCTCTCAAGACTACCTGGAAGGAGAAGGCAGAGTAGAATTAAATAAGAAAGTCAGAGGGGGTGGGGCTGCTCATGGAGCTAAAAACAAATGCAGATTGATTTAAACAGGGGGGTTTTTGCAGACCAAAATGTTAGGCAAGGTGCCTCCAAGTCTGAGTGGGCAATAACAGTGCTATTTAAAACACCATACTAGCATATAAAGGTGAAGGGGGGGTTTCAAAGGCCTGAGCTGAGATCGCTACCGGTCTTATGAGGAACACAATACAGGCATTTGCATTAAATCAGAAGACTTCAGCTATAAAATACAAACAAGACAGTTTTAACAGAAAACATAATCTAGCACAATGTAGTCAAACATTACCAGTGCAGAGCTATATGGAGCCAATCGGAGTGCTCCTAGGGCTGGCTGCAGTCAATGGGCCACAGCAGTAAAAGACTCTGGATTTAAACCCAGAGACAACTGTCCTCATGTAAAGAAAGCCAACAAATTGTCCTACCTGCATTTCTGTGAAGGCTGGTGGCTTCAGACCTGGACTGCGGTGGCAGTCTGGCAGGTTGGGCTCGTCAGAGAACTACGGCTGTGGCTCTCAAGACTCTCAATACTCTCATTATTCTCAATAAAGAGTAGGGATCAAAAACAATAAACAATGTCAGACATTATTGTTACATTGTAGTTCTTTTTTCATTTAGAAAATGTTTTACACAGATATACGGAAGGTGACTGCAGATAAGGACCGTGTGGCCGACCTAGTCTGCCCCTTTTATCTACCTAATGCAAAATTCCTCATTTGTAATTTATAGTTATAGCTAACTAAGCTGATATTACCATATTTAATATCTATGCTGTTTTTCATTATTTATTCATGATTTGTAAGCCTTGTCCCTGATTTTTTGGGGAGGTAAGTTGATGGGAGCTAGGGAGGGAATGTTAGAGATAAGATAGCAACAAGGAAGTCAACTGAAAAATAAAGAGACTCAAGTTAGAGTGATGCAACTGAGACCTATAGATTGAAGTGTTGGAAAAGAATCACATTTGATTTTTATAAATACCTTCCATACACATTTATTGATATATTGCTTGATTGATTCAAATGTGTAGATTCCATTGTTAGAAAAGTGTGGAATTTTATTTTATAAAGTACCTTTCATATATACTTATTTAATTATTAAATAAATTCCTAGATTGCAGTGTTAGAAAAGAATATGATTTGATTTTATAAAGTACATTTTATACACATTTATTTTATTTTGATTTATTTTATTTTATTTATTCATTAAACAAATGTGTAAATTGCAGAGTTAGAAAAGAGTACAATTTGAGTTTATAAAGTACCTTTCATATACTCAGCCTCCTTCCTTCCTTCCTTCCCATTGTTAGAAATAAGTTCAATGAGAATTTCTGAAAGTTCCTTTTGTACACATGTATTTATGTATTTATCTATTTATTTATTGATTAATTGGTTGATTTTTGACTGATTGGTTGATTTTAATTTTTTTATAACAGGATAAGACCCACTAAGCACAAGGCAGTAATCCAGGAGCACTGGAGAGGTCAAATGACTTGCTCAGGGTCACACAGTATGCAAGTAGAAGTTGCCTGAATCTAATCCAGGTTTGCTGGATGTACTAAGCCTATTCACAGCTCATTATTCTAACTCTGTGCTATACTACCAGTCAAAATAAATTAAAATCAATTCTGATCTAAAGGCCGAGAGGTGGTATGGGTGATAGAGGGTGGGGGAGGAGGGAAGGGAAATTGCATTTCTTAATTTTTTTTAGTTACAGTATATCTGAGAGCTGTGTTGGGCACCTGTAGTCTGAGTGATGGCTCGTTAGTTGCACTGTGATTGTGCTCTTTTTGGCTGCAGTTTTTTAAATTTAATTTTCCCAATATGGGCTTGGACACCTGGAATCAGAATGGAGGAGCATATTCAATGACGCTGAGGTTGGGCTCCCATTATTCACATATTTTTTTTTAATGACATGTGTTCCTGATAACATGGTTGTACATTGAGTGTCAGAATGGAGGGTATCACAGTGCAGCAATGGAGGCATTACTGTTAGTCCTAAGCCCAGATAAGGGCAATGCACATGACAGTGGTTGTTCTGTATATGACAGATTCACTGGAACCTAATTTGCCCTTATTAGAGCCAATTTACTTATTTTGCACATTTTTTGCCTCTCCCCAATGAATCAAATTTCACCAAAATTGGCAGATCAAAACATCCTTTGTCATAGTACATGCTTTCAAAAAAATCATGAAATTCCATCAAGGAACAGCAGAGATAAAAGTGTATGAAAATCACACTGCCAAGGCAACCCTACTTATAGTGGTGCTACCTCACAACTATATGTAAGCCCCCTGTAAATGTAGGGCTTATATTCACTTTTAAGGCATCCCTTTCCCCCTCCTACCCCCCCCGAACTAGGAAATGGGTTTAGTGCTCTGGGGGATTTTGCTCTGGGTGCCTCAAAGTGGCAGCAGAGAGTGGTAAAAGGGTATAAAAAGTGGCTTACAGGAAGTAGTGGGGTCCTTTTCCAGCCTGGGCATTAGGTCTGGGGTTGGAGGGGGGAGGCTGGAAGAGTAGCATCAGGACCAGAATAGGTGGACCAGTGAGGGAGCGCAACAGTCCAGGAGGGCCAGTGGGGAAACCCCCCAAAAGAGTGCAATCAGGATGGTTTTATACATCATGGCCAATGAGGGGCAGGGGTATGGAGCTCCACTGGGGACACAGGTAGCCAGGTTCTGCATTGTTGGGGACTAGGGCTTTAGGAGGCTTTAGTAAGACTATAAGAGAGATGTAGGAGCCTTTAGGAAGCCTGTTTGTGTATACCCAGGTCACCAGGGCTGGGAGGGCTGTGGCAGGGCACTCTTGGGAGGTGAACTAGTGGAAGAGGTCCCCCTTGTACCTGGTATGGCAGGGTGGTCTGGAGTGTTGAGGGAACTGGGGAGCCTTTCACCCAAAGCAGGGGGCCTGTTTGGAGGGACAGGTCCTGTGGCGCCAGTCCAGTTAAAGTCCAGGCAGGTCGAAGACCAAAGAAATGGTAGACCTTGGAGGGTGTTCTCCATGCTGGAGCTTATTTCAAGCCCAGGAACTGTAGCAGGGATGTGGGCCTGGCAGGGATTCCCTGTAGGAAGTAGGTACCAGCAGAACCCCCTGGAGTGAATTTGGGCCATGGAGTGCTGAAGAGAAGGCTAGTGATCATGGCAGGAGTGTCCTCAGTCCTGTACATCAGTGCCAGTTGTTTGGGAGATGGGTCAGGGCCTGGGTTATCAGGAACATTCCTATATGCCCTTGTGGCTTTTCCGATGCCCAAGGGTCCAGGTGGGGAGGGCAGCTCGCTTTCCCACACCAGTGAAAGGTGGGAAAGACAGTGCCAAATTAAAAGAGACCTATAGAGGAAAGAAAAGGATGGTTGGCTTACCGGATCCTTTATATGCCAGGAGATTGTAGTGATCTGTGTTCCAGGGACTTGGGTAGATCACCTGAGAGTAGAACTGGTAGAAAAGGATAATCCTCTTGGTGTCTGCTAAATCTGTGGTTCTGCTGTTTATTATGTCCAGCCCGAAGTGTAAAAATAAACTTTTTTTTTATTTATTTGAAAAGGATTGTGACCCCTGTATTGCTGGAATCATTTGCCATGCAGGTGAAAAATAAAAGCGAGTTGAGGAGAAACAGTGGAGTTTGCCTTATTTGACTGCAGAAGGGAAACTAATGAAATGAAATCCTTTTTCCCCCTCAGACTGATAAATTTTTCACAAGTTACATTCCAGGAGCAGAATCCAGCCTGGTTGGGTTGCAAGGTCTTCCTGAGATCTCTGCAGGTGAAGAGGGTGGTCTCAGTCTGGTGGTCGGCTTGGGAAGATCAGATGCTGAGATGGAGGAGGTAAAGTACACAGCTTGAAGACGGCATGCAGGTAGGAGACATCTGTTTTCCCTGTTTCAGTAGGGTGCAAAACGTCTCGAATGTTAGTGCTTTGAGTGATCCCTTCTTACTACCTGGAAGTCCTGCAGTGTTTAAAGCATGCCCCTAGACAGGGCAGGAAAGGGGAGGGGGTTTACATATAATACATCTGTAAACATAGCAACATAGAAAATGATGGTAAGTGAAGGCTTGCAGCTTATCCATTCTGCCCAAGCCTGTCTTATGAACATACAAGCTACATATGAACATACAAAATTGCCAGCAGAAAAAGGCTCACAGGTCTATCTAGTCTGCCTGATTGTGCAGCTCTTAGTTTCGTATCACTATAGCAGCCCTACCCCCCCAAACCCCTCTCTCCCTCCTCTTTTCCAGTCCTTCCCCCCTTTGTGTTTTTGCCTGTATTAACCCTGCCCTTGACTCTGTCCAAACATCACTTAAAGCTATCCACTGTCCTTTGAGCGATTAACTCCTCCAGCAATGCGTTCCAACCTGTCACTACTCTATCTTTGAAGTATTGCCTTCTCTTCTCCTTCCTAAACCTTCTCCCTTCCAACTTCAGACTGTGCCCCTAGTGACCCTTCCTCCCGTTAAGCAGAACAATCCTTTCTCGCTGACTTTGTTTATGCCTTTCAAGTACTTAAAGGTCTCTATCATGTCCTCTCTTACCCTTCTGTCTTCCAGCGAGTACATGTTGAGCTCTTTCAACCTTTCCTCATATGGCAACTCCCCTAGTCCCATGATCATTTTTGTAGCCTTACACTGCACAACCTCCAGTAATCTCACATCCTTTTTGAGGTATTGGCACCAGTACTGTACACAGTATTCCAAGTGTGGCCTCACCAGCAATCTATACAATGGGGGAAATTGTTTAACCAAGAAAGGCACACTACACCGGAGCTTGTTTCCAGGTGCGACCTGGGAGCACAAGGAAGTTAAGTGACTTGCTCAGGGTCACACAGTATGCAAGTGGAAGCTGTGGGATTCAAACCCAGGTCTGGTCTGCTGGATGTCACCAGATTTGCAGCTCAGAGCCATAGACCACTGCACTATACTGCCTCCTATACTGAAGGAAGTGGTAATGGCAGGATTACCTCCCCCTTTTGAGAAGTGATCCCTCTGGCAATGCACCCCAACATCCTATTTGCTCTTGCTGTAGCTCTCTTACATTGTGCAGATACCTTCATGTCCCCTGTGACTATTACCGCCAGGTTTCTTTCCTCTTCTGAAGCCATTACCTGCACTCCCCCTAGCCAGTAACTGTTCTTGGGATTTCTGGCTCCAAGGTGCAGGACCTTGCATTTCTTAGAGTTAAACCCTAACTGTCACTCCCTAGACCAGTGTTTGAGTTTAGCTAGATCCTCTCTGAGTGCCTGCTTGTCTTCCTCATTGTCACTTTTGCACAAATCTTAGTGTCATCTGCGAACAAGCAGATCTTACTCTTGACCCCCACTCCAATGTCTCCAATGAAGACATTGAACAAAACAGGGCCCAGCACTGAACCCTGTGGTACTCCACTTGTTACTGCCCATGGCATCGATGTCTTCCCCCTTACAACTACCCTCTGTTGTCTGCCCTGCAGCCAGCTCTCGACTCACCCCACCAGTTTTTCCCCTGCTCCCATGTCCCTCAGCTTGCTCATTAACCTCCTGTGCAGCACAGTCGAAAGCCATGCTGAAGTCCTGATACAGGATATCCACAGCGTGGCCTTCATCAACCACCCTAGTAACCCAGTCGAAGAAGTCAATCAGGTTAGTTTGGCAAGATCTTTCCATGACAAACCCATGCTGTCTCTCATCTTGCAGGCCATTGCTATCAAGAAAGGTTATCAACTTCTCCTTCAGAATGGTTTTCATCACCTTCCCCACAATGAAAGTCAAGCTCACTGGTCTGTAGTTACCCAGTTGGTCCTTGGGTCCACTCTAGTGAAAAGGCATCATGTGAGCTATCCCCCATTCCTTGGGTATATTCCTTGTCCTTAAGGAGGTATTCAACAGGACCATCAGAGGGCCTGCCAACAACTCTGCCTGTTCCTTTAGGACCCTTGGGTGTGCACCATCTGGTCTTGGTGCCTTGTCCACCCGCAAGCCTTTAAGGCCCTTCTGAAACCTGTTTTCTTGGATGACCTCATCTGTTATCTCTGCCCCCCCTCCACCCTTGCCCCTTTCCCTGTGATATTGAGCAATCCCTTTCTTTAGTTAGCATTGAGCAGAAATACTTATTGCGTGCCTCTGCATGATCTTCCCCTTGTTCTGCCCATCCTCCCTCTCTCGATTCTAACGATGTCATCCCGTCAACTCTTCTCCTTTATGTATTTAAAGAACCCCTTTTCCCCCTCTCTGATCTCCTGAGCCAATATCAGCTCCTTTGCTGCTTTGGCTGCTCTGACTGACCTGGTCACCTCCCTAGATGCCTTTGAGAACACTTCGCTATCCTCCTCAATTATGAAGATGCCGCATGTTGCAGAGTCCCCAGCACCAGTTAAGGACTCTGCCCCCCAAAATGATGCACCCTCTTTTCCAGCTATCTCCATTTAGATCTTGACTTTTGCCTTTACCCTGCGCAATCCTTTCTGAAGACATCCACTGTTTCAAGTAGGGCTGCGCAAATACCTTTTTCAAATATTTGGCAGAATATTCGGTATTTGGAGCCCATGCATCTGAATATTCGGTCGAATATTCAGTATTCAGTCACTTTTCTTCATTTACTAACAAAAAGCTAAGAGCCCCCTTCCACCCTCCTCCCTAGCCCACATCTGGCAAGAATAGAGAGAACCCCCTTCCCCCCCCACCCTCAGATAGCACCCAACCTCCCTCATCTCCTGACCACTTCATGCAAGTTGTAATTTAAAAGAAGAAAACTTGCAGAAAATTCAATGGGCCATCAGCATAACCCCACCCACCTCCATAGCCGGCCCCCAAGTTTCAATACTGTGCCCCCCACACACACACATACACACATACCCAGCCCAGTAGCCAGTAGCAGCAGCTCTCACCTCCACCCACACCCAAATATAAATTTTAAAAAAGGCAGCCAGTGCAGCCCGCCCTCCTCCTCCTCAGTCAGCTGCCTTCTTGTGAATGAACTCAATCACTTGCTTGCACTTATATAGTAGAACAAGCTGATCATCATGTGATCAGCTTGTTCTCCTATATAAGTGCAAGGAAGCGATTGATTTAATTCACAAAAAGGCAGCCAGCCGAGAAGGAGGGTGGGCTGCACTGGCTGCCTTTTTACAAATTTTCTTAGGTGCAGGGTGTGGGTGGAGGCAGGGCTGCTGCTACTGGGGTGGGTGTGGATGTGTGCATGGGGGCAAGCATTGACATGTATAACTTCCGTGTAGATGAGGGGCTGTGTAAGCCTACATTGAATTTTCTGTTTCTTTTAAATTACACACTTGTGTGAAGTGGTCGGGGGAGGAGGGGGTTTGAGTGCTATCTGAGGGTGGGGAGAAGGGGGGTTCTCTGCCCTTGCTGGATCTCAGCTAGGGGAGTGTGGGGCTGTTAGTTTTAGAAGTGCTTCCTGAATGCTGGCCGAATAGTGCAATATTCGGTATTCGGAATCCGAATAACGAATAGCTCATTATTTGTGGTATTCAGAAAATGATATTCGTTACTTGCACAGGCCTTGTTTCAAGTGATACCACTTCCTTGGGGAGCTCATTCCACCCTGTCATCAACCTCTCCATGAAGAAATTACTTCTGGTCTCCCTGTCGAACCTCACCCCTACTACTTAAGACAATACCCCCTCATGTTTTTGTTTCCACTAAGCCTGAAGAGGCACTCCTTGTCCAACCTGTTTATATTTTTCATATACTTGAATGTCTCAGTCATGTCCCCCTTCCCCTCCTCCTCTCCTCCAGGAAGTACATGGTCAGGGCATCCTGCCTGTCCTCATATGTTCTGCCCTGCTGAGCCATAACCATATTTGTTGCCCTCCTTTGGACTGCCTCCAGCAGGTTTCTTCTTGTGGTTAGGATATCAGTACTGCACATTATTCTCCAGGTGCGGCTGCACCAGGGACCTGCACAATGGCAGTATTACCTCTTCCCACCCAATACTGATCCCTCTTTCAATGCATCACAGCATTCTGTTGGTCTTTGCCACTGCCTGCCTGCATTGCATAGAGTGTTGCAGGTCGATAGTGATCAATATATCCAGTTTTATTTCCTCTTCAGGTTTGGTTACTAGGAACCCTCCCAGGCGTACCCCATCTTCAGGTTCTTGACTCTGATGTGGATAACTTACATTTTGCTTGCAAGAAAACTGAGTTGCCAAATCCTGGGCCATCTCTCAAGACTTACTAGATCTTTTATGTCCCGTATTCCCACCTCTGTATCCATACTCCCACGGAGCATTGTGTCATTCACAAATGAGAAAATCTTGCCCTTTATACCCTCGCTAGTGTCATTAATGAAGATATTAAAAAGCACCAGAGCAAGCACCAAACCTTGTGAGACCCCACTGGTGGCATCCCTAGCACCTAACAGCTCCTCTCACAACCCCACACCCTGGGTCCTGCCTTTCAGCCAGCTATCTGCTTACTAAGTTTCCTTCCTACTCACAGATACTCCAGCTTTTTGATCAGTCCCTTGATGGGCACTTATTCAAAGGCCTTGCTGAAGTCCAGGTACATGATATCCACTACTTGGCTCTTGCCCACTGTTTCAGTGATCCAGTCAAAGAACTCAATAAGATTTGTCTGGCAAGATCTGCAAGCCATAAATTCATGTTACAGTTTATCCTGGAGGACATTCTCTTCCGGGTATCTTACCAGCCTCTCCTTAAATATGGACTGCATGAGCTTGCACGCAATCGAGGTCAGGCTCACTGATTTGTAGTTTTCCTGATGATCCCTGGGTCCACTGTTCAGGAGTGGAACTACATGTGCCATTCTCCAGTCTTAATGTGCCATCCCTGATTCAAGCAAACTATTGAGCAGGTCATACAGGGAGCCTGCAAGTTCCTCCATGAACTCCCTCAGCATTCCTGGATAGATGCCGGCAGGACCCATGTATTTGTCCACTCTCAGATCTAGCAAACATTTCCTTTCCATATCCACCCCTATTATTCCATCAGTACTCCCTATCCACTCCTTCTTCCTCCCTTGTGGCTCTGACCATCCCTCTAATTTGTGAAGACCAAATGGAAATATTCGTTAAGGATCTCTTCCTTGTCCCCAATTACTTCCATCCACCCTCCCCCTTCCAGTACCATACAATTTCATCCTTCTTATCCCTTTTCTCACTAATGTACCTAAAAAAGGCATTTCTTCCTTTTTTAATCCCTTCAGCTAGCTGCAGTTCTTCCTAAACTTTAAACAGTTAGACTATCCTTCCTTGCCTGACTAGCCTTCCTCTGATGGTCTTCCTTGTCCTCCCCCTCTGGGTCCTTCTTAACTTCTTACAGATGGTCCTCTTATCTGTGACTGACAAATATCATAATGAAGCCCTGCAACAATGGTGGGGGGGGGGGCATGGTAATAATGGGCATAGGCTACTATTAGAAAGAGGCAGAAGGTCAATTACAGGACATCAATAGTTACAGAAAGCTGAGTAAAACTCCAGCTAACATGTTCTAGATAAAATTGAATGTTTTCTTAGAACAGTTGACAAAGAAGGGATAGACCATGGAAATGGAGATGTTGCCATTAAGGTGTGATAATCTGGTCACTCCAGTGTTTTACCATGTACTGAAACTTCATAAAAATCACCAATGTCCTTGAGGTAGGCCTATAGCTTCTGGTAAGGGGTAGCTGAAGAAAAAATGTATCCTATTTTTACTGATTACTTTCTACAGCAGGATGTACAGTAGTAGCCACAGGCATTGCCAGCTATTTCCAGATATTTTGTAAAATTTCTGAACAGTTTATCTCTGCTGCCCCTACTGTGGAAATGCAGAAAGCAGGAGATATTTCTGGAAATATCACAGAAATTTCAGGAAACAGCTGGCAGTGTCTGTGGCTACTACCGTAATACAATTACCATCTTTTTCTAAGAGATACAGTGTCTGTATTACAGTGTTTTGAGAGTGTTCAATAGGAAGAAAAAGTTTACATGTTTGACCACTGACATTACGTCTTTATGCATGACCATGAACAGGGCCTTTATGCAGTAAAGGTGATGTTAGAGAAGTCTAACCATGATTTTCCCATTGAGTTTATTGTGAGCGACATTGATCTTAAACTAAAGAGTATTTATTTTTCTTTTCAGTTGTCTATAATACTTGCAAACAAAGGGGACAGCCATGGACACAACAACCTGCTCATGGGATGGTGAATGGAAGGGTCCATCCACAACCCCATGGCAAACCTCTTTCATAATAAGATAACACTGTGTGTTAATTTTTTAGATGACGTGCTTAGCATTTGGGGTACACGGATGATGAGATACAACATTTCCCATAATACATAAACAGGAACAATTTAGGACTGCAATTCACAACAAATTTTATTAAAAGGGCTATCAATTTCTTGGACTGGTAACCTTCATGTTGAAGCCATCAAAACTGTGCATACAATTGATTACAGAAAGCCAACAGCATGTAATGCACTTTTGTAGCTAACAGCTCTCATATGTGCCACCTAATTACCAGCATTTATTACTGTCAGCTGGTAAGGCTCAGCACTAATTGCACAAAAGATGGACATTTTGAAGTATTAGCAATGGAATTATTGGACAGATTTAGGGCTAGGGGTAATGGGGAGAAATATTAGAACAGGCATTAGCGAAAGCAAGACTTTCAGACGCAAAAAAAGTGAATACAAGAAAAAACAGGAAGACATGAGAAGGATGAACAGTTCACATTCATACCAACATATGGGCCAGTAGCCATGGGCATTAGAAAGATCATAAAAGAAACTTGAGACTGACTAGGATTTTATCCAGATTTGGCACAAATAACTAGCAGAAACCCCAGAATGACATTCAGGAAAGCCAAGAGTATTGAAGGTCATTTGGTACACAATACTTTTAACATAAAAAAAAGACCTTGGCTCACAATCAGACTTCTAGGTTTCACCCTGTGCAAAAAATTGCATTATGTGTAATTATACAATTGGAGACAAAAAATTTGTTAACACTGCTCCACAGGGAAAATGAGTAGTGACTGTGAGACAGTTCATTACTTGCACCACTTATTTGTTGACTATGCCCTGTGGTGCTCCTGTGGAAAGGTCTACACAGTGATGCATTTTGGCAGCAGTCACAAACTGGAGCATATTTCCTAGCTTGGAAAATAAGAGCTTCAGTACATGAAACAGATCTTGGGACGTATAAGCTATGACTTTAAGGTAGGGAGGGCAATGTGAGGAAGAAGAAAATACAGTAAATGTTATCAGATTGATGTATCAATCAAAATTTTGTTAGAAGGGGCAGAGAGGTGTTGATCTTGGTACATGAGGCCTTGGTGAGGCTTCACTTTGAGTAATGCACACAGTTCTGCATGTCTCATTACTATGTAAACAACACAAAAAGAGTTATAAATGTTCAGAGGAGGGTTAAAAAGTTGGTGAAGGGAAATGGAAGATAGGGAATATGGTGAGAGACTGGATGCCATTAATGTATTTACAGTTGAGAAAAGAAGAATGGGGAGCATTGATTTCTAACCTATTGAGCAACTAGTGATGAGGAGACAATGAGGTGCTCATAATTGACGTTTAAGAAAAATTTACAGATAATGAAGGATCATTATCTACAATTATCAAGGCATATTCTAATTGGAGAAAAAAGATGCCCGTTTTTCACTCTGAGAGTAGCATTGATTTGGAATACCTGCTGTTGGTAGTGATTGATAGTGCCTCAATTTGGATATTGAAAAAGGGGCTAGACGTTTATACTGTAGCTATAATAAAGGAATTGATAAATAAATATAATTACTGAAAAGTGATGAATGGACTAGTTGGGGATCTCTGCTTTTTTCTATCTGCATTACAGTACCTACAGTATAAAAATAAAAAAATTACCACTCTAATGCACCAAAAGGATAAACTAATCCACTCTGATTTGATTCCAAGCACTTTATTCTGAGGGTTTAAGTTAGCAGCACTCTAGCATCACGCCGCCAAACGTTTTTGAGCGCCGCTTGTGCTCTTTCTCTAGACCTTGAGAAAGAGCATAAGCAGTGCTCAAAAACATTTGGTGGCATGGTGTTGGAGTGCTCTAACTTAAACCCTCAGAATGAAGTGCTTAGAATCAGACAAAATGGTATGGTTTAGTTTATTCTTGCTGGGCTTTAGCATGACCTTTTTTAATTTTTATCCATTAGTATGTTACGTCAGGGGCTTGGCTATTCCTTCTGGCCACCACCTTTGAGGCTTATAGTATCTACAGTATGTTCTTATGTTGCCAGATGATAACCAAATACCTGTTTTTTGTCCCTGTAGGAGTGGATGCAACAGACATGCTAAATCAGTATCTGAGGTGAAAGATTGGATGATCATCAAGTGGTTGTGCCTTAACCCAGAAAAGACAGACATACTGTCCATTAAACTGGGACCTTGTTAGGTGCCAGTGATCTACTGTGCCACCAGTGCCTTAGTACTGGATGGGGCACTATTGGGGGTTGTGGATATGGCTAAAAACATCTGAGCTAAACTTGACTACAGATTGTCCCTGGAAGCCTAGGTGACATCAGCAGACAGGTGCAGCTTGTTTCATAGAATCATAGAACTTGATGGCAGAAAAGGACCCCATGGCCCATCCAGTCTGCCCCTTTCCTCTCTGTTAAGCTTCCCACCCTCCCCTCCTTGAGTACTCACCCCACTCTCCAGCAACCCCTTATGCCTGTCCCATGCCTTCTTTCATCTAAAGAATACTGCTAGGATAAAACTATACTTGGTGGAGCAGGACTGGGCCATGCTGGTCTATGCATCCACAATGTCATGATGAGACTACTGTAGTGCCGTGTATATGGGCCTATGGGATTTTTTACAGCAGATTTTCAACATAGGCATTTTGGGACCTCCACTCATGAACAGTGCCATAGTGATTTTCTTAATCTATCCCAAACACTGATTTCCCACAGCGACCATGTTATTCTGCACCAGAAGTGCGAAAACACATTTTGGCCAGGATGTGAAAAATGACAGCTGTACTGTTCATAAGGGGGTGTGAAAAAATGCCAATGTTAAAAATATGGACTGAAAAGATTACTAATTTGTGAACTTACGAGGGTGTGTGGAAACTGCACAATGCACACCCGTAACACAGTCATTTTATGGACTTTTGTCACCAAATTTTCAACATAGCCAGTTTAAGACATCTGCTCATGAACAGTGTCACTGTGATTTTCTTAATCTGTCCTGAACATTGATTTCACACACCGACCACGCCACTGTGCGCTAGATGTACGAAAACACATTTTGGATGAGATGTGAAAAATGACAGTTGTACTGTTCATAAGGAGGTGTGGTAAAATGACAATGCTGAAATTCTGGAGTGAAAATATTAAAATGCTTGAAGTTACGAGCATGCATAGGAACTGCGCAATGCACGCTTGTAAAACAGTAATTTTGGGGAATTTTTTCACCAAATTTTCAACATACGGTTTTTGAGGGCCTACCTCAAGAACAGTGTCACTGTGATATTCTTAATGTGTCCTGAACATTGATTTTGCACACCAACTGCGCCATTGCGCTACATGTGTGAAAACACATTTCAGGTGAGATGTGAAAAATGACAGCTGTACTGTTCATAAGAAGGTATGGTAAAATGGCAATGTTGAAAATTTGGAGTGAAAATATTAAAAATGCTTGAAGTTATAAGCGTGCATAGTTAACTGCGCAACGCATGCTCATAAAACAGTCATTTTTGGGAATTTTTTCACCAAATTTTCAACATAGGGGTTTTGGGAGCCTACCTCATCAACTGTGACACAGTCGTTTCATTAATCAGTCCCAAAAGGTGGTTTTTCGCAGTGACCGCAAAATCACCTTTTGGGACCGAATAACAAAATTGCAGTGACTGAGTTCATGAGGTTGGGTCCCAAGAACCCCATGTTGAAAATTTGGTGAACAAATCCCCAAAAATGGCCAAGATATACACCAAAGTTGAAAAATCAAACATTTGTGCCATTATACAGCTTACCGGCATGTCTTCAGTTCACGGTCGGCTTTGAAGAGTGCAGACGTGTTCCCGGTCCACCGAAGATTGGTGCGCTGGGCTCTGGAGGTAAGTATGGGGTGGGGAAGTGTGGGGAGGTGGGTGTGCACTGGGTGGATGTGGTTTGGGGAAGGGGGGCACGAAATATCACAAGGACCATTTTCTGTTTTTACAGGTTTTACAAATAAATAGACAACATGGGATGCTTTTTTGCATGCTGGGGTGGGCTCCCAGTGTGCTGGCACACCTGGGTGCTTATGTTTTGGGGAGCTACTGGAGCCGACGGGGAGTGGGCACCCTGTCGACCATACACTGTGCTTGGGGGAGAGTGTGCATTAGCCAAGGGGGATTGGACACCCCCTCGGCACACAACAAATGGGGGGGCATCAAGCTGACAGGGATTGGGCTACTCTGTAGGCAAACCAGGTAGGGTGCATGCCAACAGGGGGATTGGGCACACCCGGTTGACTTTCTGTTTATTTATTGAAATGTTTCACCTGGAAGGCACACTGAACGGTGGGCAGTGGCTTTCCATTGGCTTTCTGGGGACTGTGAGAGCTGACGAAGAAGCCATCGCCATGGGGACACCATCCAATCAGCTGTTTTGGTAGCTTGCAATGCACCAAAACAGCTGATTGCATGGTGACGTGTCCCAAATTTGCTGACACATTTAGGCATTCTCCCTAACTGCTGAAAGCAATATGTTTCTTGCACATGCATGCAAGTAACACAAAAATTAATGCAGATGTGGTGGATAGCAGGTTCACACTGCTGCAATTTCTCTGTGGCACACTAAAAGGTGTCTGATTTAATGGCACGCATTGCACACACACTCACTCACACACACACACTACAAGTAATGAGTAGCAAATTGAAAACCTTTAGTAATATAACCAGATGTTTTAAACAAACTGAAATTATACACTGCTGCACCACAACAATCGGCAAAAAAATGTCAAGAATTGCTGAAAATATTACTGTGTACATTAACACAGTCATACAAGAAAAATATAACCAAAACAGAAAGACTGCCTTTTTCTCCCAGTTAATCTACCTACACCACAGATATGCCCCTCCCCAAAGCACACTTCACAGTACACAGACTGACTTTTTTAAATTAACATTCAAAATCCACACACAAACAATAAACACCCAATGATATGAGCACAGAAGGGTTTCCTACAATTGATGTACTAAATTTTGAGCAAACAAAATTGTTCAAAAAGGCTTTTTTAACAGCTTTTAGAGGATTTGAATTGCAGAGCTCTAAGAAGAAACTGTCTCCATCTTCCACTATGCATGCACTACACAGAACTGAGGCTGTGCAGCACAATCTAGAGCCCATGTGACCTACAATCCAATGAAGCACTGCAAAATACACCTTGGAGCTCAATAACAAGGCGAAGTGATGCAAAGTAAATTAATTTCAATGCACTTTGCCTTAAAATTGGTGGAGAAGTGGTTTGGGGAAGGTGGAATAACGCAAAGTCATTGGTTTCAATGGACTTCACATTCCTCATTATGACGCAAAGTACTCCGCTTCGCGTTTTGGAGCACTTCGTGGATTCTGCGTTACTCCAGAAATCACTTCACAGAGCAAATTTTGGCCACTTCACACACCACTAATCAAGTGGGGTGGTGGTGCCATGGTGGGTGGGGTCCACTATACCGCAGTGGTGTCACTATGGGACGGGTCAGGGCTCCAGTGATGGGCAGGCAGACAGGGCTGTTCGAGTGTGAGATGTGTGGACCAGTCACTGGTGGGGAGTGTGTGCACTGACTATGGGGGCCAGGGTCAGATATGTGTGGTGTACTAGACACCGACGGTGTGGTGCAGCCCTTTGGCAGCAGGAGGTAGGGACTGGGCAGCACTCAGGGGCCAGGTGACTGTGCACACGCATCTGGTGTGTGAACACAATGGACACATTTCCCACATGGCTGGGGTCTCAGCTGTGCAGCCGGCCCAGCCCCCCACTGTCAATCTTATGGCACAAGGATGGCTCCATTGGTCAGGTTCCAATGCCACTGTGTCCAGTGGGTATAGCCTGATGGGGCGCACAGTGTGTTACAGCATGGTCCCACCTGGCATAACTGGTGGCCTCCTCTATACCCCTGCATCCAGTACTATGTGCTTTAGTGCATGGCGTGTAGTTCTGGCATGCCCCCAGCCTGCCCCAGCGCATTGCAGTTTGCGGGCCCAGGGGATTGGGTGTGTTAGTGCTGCATGCCCCATATCCATGCATCCTGCATGGGTTATGCAATGGGTGCAGAGTGTCTCCGCACCTCACATACGCAGTGCAGAGGTACTTCGCACCTTTGTGTATAGGGCCCATTAATTGTAGTATGTGATGAACTTTGAAGTACAGCAGTCTCCTATATTACAAACATACAAAAACTACCAGCATAAAAAGGCCCATTGGTCTATCGGGTCTGCTCGATTTTGCAGCTAACAGCCCTGTTCTGCAGCTGCCCCTCCCTTCTTATCCTCCCCCTTGATTCTCCCTATCACACTGTCCCAGCCCCTCTTGAAGCAGCCCACTGATCTACAGGCTACCACCTTTGCACCATTCCACTCTGCCACCACCTTCTCCTTAAAAAAGTGTCTTCTCATCTCCCTCCTGAACCTTCCACCATCCAGTCTCATATTATGGCCTTGAGTGTCCCTCCCCACCCTTACTTTAAATAGTTTTTCCGTACCAGTCTTGATTATTCCTCTCAAGTAACTGAAGGTCTCGACCATATTCCCTCCTCCCTCCTTTCTTCCAGTAAGTACATGTTCAACTCTCTCAGCCTACTTTCATATGGTAAGCCCCCAGACCCTGTATCATCTTTGTTGCTCTGTGCTGCAACCCTTCAAGCAATTTAATGTCCCTCTTCAGGTATGGGCGCCAGTACTGAATGCAGTACTCCAGGTGAAGTTTAACCGGCAATCTATACAATGGCAGAATCACCCCCCCCTTGAGGTTATACCCCTTGCGATACAACCCAGCATTTTGTTGGCCCTTGCTGCAGCCTTTCTACACTGTTCTGAGTTGTTCATTGATCCCGTAATGAGCACCCCCAGATCTTTTTCCTCCTCAGTCTCAGCTAGCTGCACTCCCCCCAGTTGGTAGCTTTTCTTTGGATTCTTTGCCCCAAAATGTAGTACTTTTCATTTCTTGGCATTGAACCCCAGTTGCCAGGTATCTGACCTGGTCTCCAGCTTTGTCAGATTCTCTTGCAAATTCTGCCACCCCCTTAGGTCATCCACCACTGCTCCCATCTTGGTGTCATCAGCAACTAGACTGATCTTACTGTTGATGCCCTCAGAAACGTCTGCAACAAATATCCCAAATAACACTGGTCTCAACACCAAGCCCTGTGGAACCATGCTCATCGCCACCCTTAGGGATGAAAGTTCTCCTCACTCCACCACTCTCTGCTGCCTTCCCTGCAGCCAGTTAGCCACCCACCCCACAATTTTTGCACCCTCTCCTGTGCCTTCTAGCTTTTTTCCAAAGCCTCCCATGTGGCATGGAATCAAATGCCTTACTGAAGTCAAGGTATAGGACATCCACCACATGGCCCTTGTCCATTTGATTAGTCACCCAGTCATAGTATTCAACCAGGTTGGTCTGGAAGGATCTGCCCGTGTCAAAGCTATGCTGTCTATTGTCCTGCAGCCCATTGGACCATAGCAGGGTCACCAACCTCTCCTTCAGGATTGTCTCCATTAGTTTTCCCATGGTGAACGTGAGACTCATTGGTCTATCATACTCAGGTTCATTCTTGGGGCCTCTCTTATGGAGTGGGACCACAAGAGCCATCCTCCAATCCTGAGGTACGCATCCTGAGTCCAGTAAGGCATTAAATAGGCCTGCCAAGGGCCCCACCAGGACCTCTACTAGCTCCTTTAGTACCCTTGGGTGAATACCATATGGCCCTGGTGCCTTGTCCACCCTTAGTGCCCTTAATGCCTCATGCACTCTACGTTCTGTTATTTTGCCATCTGTCACCCACCCCCCACCAGTTTCTACACTCTCTCCCACTTCAGGTATCCCCCCTCTTCTCCTTAGTAGATACTGAGCAGAAGTAGTCATTAAGCGCTTCTGCCTTTTCACCCCTTATCAACCCATCCCCTCCCTCCCTCTTAATCCTTACTATCTGGTACTTACAACTCCTTTTCTCTGACATACTTGAAGAACTCCTTCTTCCCCTCTTTAATGCCCTGTACCAACCTGAGTTCCCTAAATACCTTGGCTGCCTATACTGCTCTAGTCACCTCCTTTACTTTCTTCAGGTATTCCTCCCTGTCCTCCCCCCTCCCAGTTTTCTTGTATCTCCTAAAGGCAGCTGTTTTCTTCCTTACCATGTCCATGACTCCTATGCTTACTCAGCTAGGTTTCTTAGCCCTAGCCTTTTTACTCTGGGCCTTGGTGCAAGATTTAGTTGCCTCTACTATCCCTAGCTTTATGAGCTCCCACCTTTGGTTCGTGTCCATATTAGGCTGAATTCTAAGCCAGAAACCCCTATACCACCTCACCCATCCTCTTGAAATCAGCCTTCCTAAAGTCCAGCACCTTTTTGTTTGATAGCATCCCTTCCTTACCCATATTCAACTAGAACCATAGTGACCAGTGATCGCTCCCAGCCAGTGGTTATTCCACCCTCAGTTCCTTCACACACTCCTTGCTAGTCAGCACAAGGTCAAGGATGTTCCCTTCCCTGGTTGGTTCACCAACCAACTGCATCAGAAAGTTATCCTGGAAGATATCCAGCTCTACCTGCTCTCTTCTATTATTGGTGGCAGGGATACTCCAATCCACTCCTGGCAGTTTGAAGTCCCCCAATATCACCCCCCCCATTCCTGCAGGTCCTCTGGATCTTCCCCACTAATTCCCTATCCAATTCCACTGTTTGGGAGGGCAGCCAATACACCATTCCCAACCTCAGTGTCCTATTCCTGGTGTCTTGGATTTGCACCCACATTGACTCCGTTTCGCTCTCCTCCCTTACACACTTCAGACCCTCTCTCACATAAAGCACTACCCTCCTTTCCATTAACTCTATTGTTGCAAAATATCCCGTACCTTGGACCACCAGGTCCCAGTTATGGTATTGGGTGGCCCATGTTTTGGTGATGGCTGCCATGTCCACCTCACCCAATACCATGAGAGTCTGTTGTTATGCCATTTTATTCCCCAAGCTTCTAGCATTTATGAAGACCACCTTCCATCTCCTTACCTTCTCCCCCCCCCGCTGCCCTCCCTTTCTGTCACTCCCTCCAGTACTTGCTTCTAGTCCTATTTCACTGTTATGGGGGTTAAGCCCATATGGTTTTCCATCCTGAGACCTCAACATACCTCTAACCCTCTTGCTACCCCCAACTCCGAGTTTAAATTCCCTTTTTCTTCTATGTGCTCCCCAATCCTCTGCTTCAACACTTTCTTGCCCTCTTTGTTCAAGTGCAGTCTATCTTTAGCATAAAGCCTGCTGTCCTCCCAGGTCACACCCAACCCCACTACCAGTCCATATCCTTTGTCCTGACACCAGGTTGCCAGCCATTTGTTAAATTCCTGTATTCTCAATTTTCTTGCTGTGCCTTCCTTGGGAACTGGAAATACCTCCAATAAAGTTACTGATCTTCTTACCCCCATGCAAATTGGTCCTAGTTCCTCAAGCTTCTTTTTCACGACATCTACCATACCATCTGCTAGGTTGTTTTTGTCCCGAAGTGTAGAATTAGGTGAGGTTTCTCCCTGCCCCTTCTAGCATTTCTAGCATACTTCAGAATATATTGCCCCACCCTTTCCACTGTCATTCCTGTCATTGCCTCTACCCAAACATGACTGTGCTTCTCTCCCTTGCTACCCCACCTGACACGTCTTACTATTGAGTCCCCAAAAATCAAGACTCCACCCCGTTTACCATCTGCTTCCTTCCCAACCTCCCATCCCTTCCCTCCAATTGCCCTTTCATCCTCTTGCACCTTATTTCTTCCATCTTCCCCTACTGTATTTCCCTCAGCCATGCTCCCCCCATACCTATTTCATCCTGACACCACTCAGTTACTCCTCCAATCCCATCCTGTCTGCCGTACACCATTCACTCCAGTACTACTGCATGCTTTTCCACAGATCCTTCTCCTTACCTACTACCTCATTCCTCCTGCTATCCTGATCCCCTCTCCTTAATCCTTGTCTATCACAACCTCCCCCCTTCTCTCATTCCCTTTTTCTTCCTTCCTGTTTTTTCTGCCCTCTGTCCTTGGTTCCCCTGACTCAGTGTCCATAGGCCTGGGTGCCCCTGGCTCAGTTCCCCTTCCATTAACCTCTTCCCCATCCCCCCAAAGATCCAAAATGGACACCCCCCCTCAGTTCCCCTCCTACCTCCTAGTGCTATTGGGCCATAACTCTCTTTAGCGCATCCTGCCTTCCTCAGCTCCTCCTGCAGGCCCATGATCTCATTCTTGAGTTGCCCTATTTGTATGCACATTATACATCCCCCCACTCTCCATGCCATCTTAAGAAAGATTGGCGCGCTGTAGCTGTTGCAGTCTACCACCTGTTATACATGGGTTAGGCACCCCTATTAACCCACATACACCTTACACTGTATTCCTGGTCATTTATACTGTGATACTGCTATTTTGCACTAATATGTAGATTTAGGTACCCATCGTACAAGCATGGGTGCCAGGAATGTACTTTACTGCTAATATATGCTACTAAATATTATGTTTACATCTTTTAAAGGATTATATCGTGCATGATTCATTATGCATCACTATAATGCATTTTACTTAGGTTGCATTTATCTTTTATGTATTTTTATATATATTCTATATATAATCTACCTAATCACTGATAAGAGGACCTTATCAGATCATCAGTGATTGATATATTTCCATCTATCTATTTATCTATCTATCTATCTATCTATCTATCTATCTATCTATCTACTCATATAACTATATGTAGTTTGTAGTTTTACACCTAGATTAGCACGCCATGTGTATTTCAGATTATTCAGCATTCTCTTTGTCTGTGTTTTATGCTGACAGAGACAAATCCTTTGTCTAACATCGTACTCATTGGTAATTCTGCTTCCTAAGCAACTGCACAGGGGAGCACACCTTGTTAGAATATACATCCAATACGCTCTGTTTCTCATATCTGTAACTGTTTTGTTATCGCTGTTATCATGTTCGTATCATGACTATATAAACTGCAAGTTATTTTCTCTTCAGAGATCTTGTGCTTTCCTCGAGGATTGGTGAGAAACCACCTCACCTGTGATTTTCTCTGTCACATGTTTTGGTGTGACTATTGTATTGAATCGTCCTTTTATTAATTCTACTGTTTGTTGGCATGTGTTCTTTGGCTCATACTATAGACATACAATAATCTGATATTTATTTGTGCTTAGAGCTGGTCTCTAAGACAACAATGGTGACCATGGTAAATGTCTAAGTACTGGTCAAAGTGACACTTTTATTTCCCTTGTGTATTTAGTACACTAGTACACAGAGTACCCCATTTAAAGTCATGACCAGATGGTCCATAAAATTACCAAAACACCTACTTCTGGACCTGTGTGCTTCCACTGCTGATAGAGTATCAGTAATGTAAAGTCAAGTCCTACCTATCCTGATGCTCTATCTCAGTTTTTACCTATTTTTAATGTCCATACTTGCAACTTGAGTTTGTCTCTCCAGTCTCTTATCAAAAGGATAGATACACACATGACACATATCAGCAATAACATTGTTTCGACATTGTAAAACCCCATTGTGAAGTTTACATTTCAATTTTTTGTAGTAATACAAGGTTTACTAACAATTTCCCTTATAGTTACATTTTGTTGTTGGAAAAAACCCTAAAACACAACTGTGACCTGTCCAAAATGCATACTGTGTGACCCTGAGCAAGTCACTTAACTTCCTCGTGCTCCCAGGTTGCACCTGCAAACAAGCTTTCAGCTTAGTGTGTCTCACCTGGTAAAATAATTGGTAAAAAAAAAAAATTCCTTTCCAGGCTTGTGCCTTGGGCCTGTAAATGAATGGTGCCTAACCATATTCTTTCTGTTGTGTTGCCACTTTTGGTATTAGGGCAATAAAGATGGGATTGTTATGTATGGATTAGGTGCCCCTATTATCCCACATACATCTTACACTGTATTCCTGGTCACTTATACTGTGATACTACTATTTTGCACTCACATGTAGATTTAGGTACCCATTGTCGTACAAGCATAAGTGCCAGGAATGTGCTTTACTGCTAATATATGCTACTATGTATTATGTTTACATCTTTTATATGATTATATCATGCATGACTTATTATACCTCACTATGATGCATTTACCTAGGTTATGTGTGTCTTTTATGTAATATATGTAACCAGTTCCCACATCTGGCACTTGGGTTAATATCCCAGTACTGACACTGTAGTGCAGCATGAGAGGGGTGCTGCACTTCTGAGGTGCCGTATTTCGGATGAGACATTAAACCGAGGTCCCATCTGCCTGGATTGGTGGTAGTTCAGGTGGATGTTAAAGATCCCATGGCACTTATCGAAAAGAGTAGGGGAATTTCCCTGGTGTCCTGGCCAAATTTCCCTCATTCACTAATAAATACCACCAACAGTTTAATTTGGTTCAAGATCAGTTGGCATTCATCTGTATCCTCCTCCCCCGGGTCGTGCCTGAAAATAGGCAGGATTTGTCTAGTGCACTTACCTGGTCAACAAAAACTAAATAAATAAATATTCTATATATAATCTACCTAATCACTGTTAAGAGGACCTTATCAGATCACCAGAGATTAATATATATATGTGTGTATATATATATATATATATATATATATATATATATATATATACACACACACATATATAGGGGATACGTGATGGGCAGGATTGGAATATGGAAAATATTCTCACTCCTACAGGGTGAGCTCTGGATATTTCATGAATGCCAACTAAGACCAACAATGGTTTAAGACTAGCTACTAGAATGCTATATAATGCTTATATTTCTAATCCAAAATATGATTTAAGACTAGCTAAATGAATGCTCTAATGTAGACTAGCAACACTTTTTAAAATCTTCAGTACTTCATGTAAAACCTTCTATGCTGTTTCCCATGATGATTGGGTTGGCAGTATAGCCTAGAGGTTAGAGGAACAAGGTGTGAACGAGCCTGGTACATCTAGCAGACCAAACCTAGGTTTGCTATCTCACAACCTCCACTTGCATACTATGTGATTCTGAGCAAGTCACTTAACCACCCATTGCTCCCAGGTCACCCCTGAAAACAAGCATGTGTGCCTAGTGGGCCTTACCCAGTCACCAAAAGACTAAAAAAATAAATAAATAATAATAATCTTGCAGTGAAATCCCCCCACTGCTTGACTTAAATCAGAGTCACAGTTCATTAAATGGTCTCAGAGTCCTGTTTTGTTGAATACCGGCCCACTGTCTGTTAAAAATTTAAGTCACAGTTTACCTTCTCTGCAGTAACCAGCCCTTTCTGGAAAAGTTCCTTTCTCAATACCCTCATCCATGTTCCTCAGTTCAAATTATACCAGTCCCAGGTTTGCTGCCACTTTCAATGTCCCTGACCATGCAGAGTCAAACTATTGCAGCCTTTGGTTTCTCCTTCTCCAGCAGCCACTCCCCCGATCCAAATGTCACTGTCCACTTGCTTGTCCTGATAGGTGCAGCCTTCATTGGGTGGTGCTCAGTATGCCCATTTAATAATGGCGGTGATGCGGGATGGGTGGGAAAAATTTTCAGCTTCTGAATACAGCTCCCCTCTTGCTTGTGCGAGCAGTGGCTCAGCTTTGAAGACCAGTAGCTCAGCTTGAATTTAGTGCCTCACCTTCTGATTTACTCCCAGCAGAGGAGCCACCCCTTTCCTGCCACTCATGTGGCCAATGATTCCTGCTGGTGCCATCCTTCTCTGGCCACCAATGTGGCCTCCAGACCCCTGTGACAAGGATGCTACCTCCTTCTCCTGCCACTAATGCGGCCTCCAAAACCTCTGCAGCATGGACTGCTGATCCTGAATACAGCTCCCTTCTGGCTTGTGCAGGCAGTGGCTCATCTTTTAAGCCCAGCCGCTCAGCTTGAATTTAGTGCCTTGCCTTCTGATTGGCTCCCTGTAGAGGAACCCCATCTTCCCTGCTGCTGATGAGGCTGACAATTCCTGCTGGCACTGTCCTTTTCTTAGAAACATAGAATTTGATGGCAGATAAGGACCGCTTGGCCCACCTAGTCTGCCCATTTCCCTACCTGATGGATAAGCTGCAGATTCTAGTTAATCAACAACTTACTTCCTCATACCCACCATAGAATTGCCTTATGCCTGTCCCATGCATTCTTGAATTCTCCCACTGTTCCTGACTCCACAACTTCCTCAGGATGGCTGCTCCATACATCCACAACTCTCTCTGTGAAAAAATACTTTCTAACATTACCTCTGAGCCATCCCCCCTCTATCTTCAAATTGTGCCCCCTTGTTCTTGCACATCTCTTCTTCTGAAAGATGCTACCCTCTTGTACTTTTTTAATTCCCTTGAGATACTTGAAAGTTTCTATCATGTCCCTCTCTCCCCCTCCTTTCTTCAAGGTTATGCATATTAAGCTGCTTTAGTCTCTCCTCGTATGTCTTCTGGTGCAAACCCTGCACCATTTTTGTTGCCCTCCTCTGAAGAGCTTCCACTCTGTCTATGTCTCTGCGGAGATGGGGTCTCCAGAATTGCACACAGTACTCCAGATGGGGTTTCACCAACTGTCTGTACAGAGGGATAACAACTTCCTGTTTTCAACTGTTGATGCCTCTCCCTATGCATTCCAGTATCCCCCAAGCCTTCCTTACTGCCTTCTCACATTGCTTGCCCACTTTTAGGTCATCTGATATAATTACGCCTAGGTCTCTTTCAATTTTTGTTGTTGTTATTAACTCACCCCCCATTGTGTACTCTTCCCCTGTTTTTTTTTCCTCAGATGCATTACCTTGCACTTCTTTACATTGAATCTGAGCTGCCATATATTTGACTATTCCTCCAACCTTGCCAAGTCCCTTTTCATCCTTTCCATCCCACCTTGTGTATCAACCCTGTTACAGATCTTTGTGTCATCTGCAAAGAGACATACTTTTCCTTCCAGGTGCTCTCCAATGTCACTTATAATGATGAGGCCTCTAGACCCCTGCGGCGTGGACACTACCTTTTTCTTCTGCCACCAATGAGGCTTCCTAAAACTCTGTGACATGAACTGCCAATCTGAATACAGCTCCCCACTGATTTGAGTGGGCAGCAGCTCATCTTTTAAGCCCAGCCGCTCAGCTTGAATTTAGTGCCTCTCCTTCCAATTGGCTCTTGGCAGAGGAGCCGCCCCTTCCCTGTAGCCAATGTGGCTGAGGATTCCTGCTGGTGCTGTCATTCTCTTGCTACCAATGCAGCCTCCGGATCCTTGTGGCATGGATGCCGCCTCCTTCTCCTGTCACCGATGCGGCCTCCTGAACCTCTGTGTTGTAGACTGCTGATCCCGAATACAGCTCCCCTCTGTATTATTTTTACATTGTTATTGCATTTTCATTTTATGTTTGTAATCCTGATGTACCCAAGCTTTCAAATAAACAGGATATATGATTCTAAACATTGGGCATAGGTGTGGGTGGGGGGGGAGAGACCAGCAGCACCGGGGATAGCTTGTTTGGGACTGGGTAATTGGGGGGACTGTGCCACGCAAACCAGTACTTCTCACCATACAAATGAGCCCATAACTGACAGTCACATGGCCCATTTGCACCTTGTATGCCCATTTGCCTGGGTCCATTTGAATATCAGAAATTTAGCTTGGACGTAAGTCATTGTGGCACCCTATTTCAGGAGTCATGTTGGTGCAGCATTAAGTGGCTTAGTGCTCGGCCAACATGCCCCTATATTTATTTGAACAGCACTGGTGTGCTATTTCACTGAATATAGCATCTTTGGGCACCCAGGTTTTTGCAAAGTGTAGCACATATTTTTGTACTCCACAGTGCATTCTTGAACATTGGGCCCCAGGTGCTGGAATAAGCAACAAGTGCAGATGAACTATGAAGAAGAAACAATGATTTTAGTAATACATTATGGGAGTGGAATATTGAACTACTGTGAAATATATGCTGAATTTTCTCTCCATATTGTTTTTTTCTTTTTGTCAAATCATCATGGAGATGATCATTGTGTTCTAAATACTCATCATCACTCTCTTTTTCAAGCTATTGATATATCTGTCATTTAATACCTTCATGAACTTGCCTTAGCCAATTTCTGGCAGTCTTCCAGGTTGACATCACTCCTTGACTTGAGAAGGCAGTATGAGCGAAACTGTTAGCTCTCTGGTCTGCTTGCTGTTTTTAATGCACTTTTGGACACTTTGCATTATAATAAAAATATTTTTTAACTCTCAGTACTATATTACTAGTTGCTTTTTAACTAGTGGTGAGATGTGTAAGCAGTAACTTTTTTGCCTGTGTTCTTGTTACTGTACGCTGGCTCCACTGCACTCATGGATATTTTATTTTGTTTGCTCTGATGCCACTCAGTCACTGCCTTTGATGCATTTTCCAAAAATGCAATTCAGCTGTTACCTATGTTAATTTTCTTTGACTGCCATTTGATGACTATAATCTATGGTACATTACAAGAGTCACTATTATCTGCACATAAGATTTGACCCTTCTGATGAAATTGGTGAGTAGTGCAAGTCACAGTCACTTCAAGCAGGCCTCCACCTTGCACCACCTCAGGACTTGTACTGTCTTTTTGGCAGCTAATGTAAGAATTAAGCTTTGAGATTTTTCAACAGCCGAGTATAGGATTTCATTGAGATACTATCTATGAAAGTTAAGCATTCACAACTGTAGATTAGCAGGGACACATTGCTGCCACATACTGTATATTCTAATTTGGATTCTAAGATAAATGTAGTTAATACTCCATGGAGACATACACAGCTTACTCAAAAATGTTGTGAGTTATTTTCTCTCATGTCTGAATGCTCATTACAAGCACAAATGGATTTCATGCTTTCCACATCTAAACAGCACCTAGGCATAAGCCAGTACTGCATCAACTTTGCTGTAATAAAATATGTGCAATTTTATGTCTGTTTATAGAGTAACATTGTAACAAAGTACTTTAATTTAAGGTCTGAATGGACTTGAGGCCTGTCATATCCCCTTGCTTAATAAGTAGGCATTAATAAGTACTAGCATAAATGGATTGTCTGCCCACTACACTACATAGGTTGTCTAGTGACTCCATTGATAAGCAGGAATTTGTCCAGGGCTTACCTTAAAGTTATGTACTAACTTGATGCCCACTTTCTATATTTTCAAAGGTTCACCACTATCTTGGGTAAGATATACTTCTTAAATTTACCCCTGAATTTACCACCTCTGAGCTCAAGAGTTTCTCCTTGTGTACTGTTGGACACCAGCTCACACTTCCCTGTTTCTTTAACCTTGTTAATATGCTTAAGTATGCAGAAAACATAGATGCTTTCTCAGCCTTCTTTACTCACACATGAATATGTTAAAGGACATGAGCCTCTCCTCAGAGCTTTTGTCTTCTATAACCCTTATCATTTTGGTGGCCCTGTGCTGCATCCTGTTAACAGTCTCCATTTCCTTTTTGAATAAGGGAGCACAAAACTACACACAGTACACATGGGGCATGACCAGCACTTTTTAAGGAGGCAAGATAACTTCCCTTTCCCATAATATACTTTTCAAATGCAATCATCAAAAATCAACAGCAGGTAAAACCTTGCTTCACTGTAGGAGTGTGCGCCCACACTATCTTAAGGTAAGCATCCTATATCGTCAACTGCTGAGATTATGAAGAAACTGTTCTGACCCCTCCTTCTTCAAGAATGAGGTGAGTGACCTCCTACAAAGTTTTAGAGATTGGGCTATCAGGAACCAGTCCTTCAAAATATGTTCACTAGATCACATGAACATGGCAGATAGCAGTTACTAAGCATCAAAGCAAAAGAACCAGATGGCTCAGACATTGTCACATTTGTGACCTAGTTCAGTCCCTTTGCAGCAGAGCTGAAAAATATGGTTTAACAGCATTGGCACATACTAGCCCGAGACACTGATTTGGGTACCACCATAAAACACTAACTCAGAAAAACATTCATGAAAGGTAGGAGTTTTGGAGCTAAGGCAGCAGAGTCATTTTACCTCCACTAGAACGTCTTGCCTGAATTGGTTACCCAAGAAATCCATTGGTTTTATTTCCCCCTGCAAGAACTGCAATGCCTGCAAATGTGCAGTCCAAAAGAATATTTTTCATCACCCCCTTCTTGACATAATGGTGCAGATTAGACAGTTCATTGCTTGCTGAACTCCATTCATTGTGTATCTGTTTGAAGGTCTTGTGAAGGCATCTATGACGTTGCACTGTTTGCCTTACTCAACCTCCACTCCACATACAAGAGCATATAAGGGCTATAACACAGCTTGATTGGATCAACCCATGAGTACACGCTGTCAAGACATACACAGGGGTAAATGTGAGTACATCAATTACTGTACATGGATTTTGAATCTGTAACACAGAACCCATGGGACAGAGATCGGGTTAGACTTCTTTTTTTTAAAAAGAGAGCAAGTACATCTTCAACATGCATACACTCTGCATCAAAGGTTTTGATAAAGATTTGGATTATTTTTTTTTATAATTTGTTCATCACTGGCAGTTCTAATTACTTTCACCCTCACTGAATCCTGTGTTTTTGTCTCTGCAGATTCCTTTCTCATCAGTCATTCTGGGAATACTAGGGTTGTATTCAATTAAATCAAACAACTGGACATGATGCCTCCATTACTGCACATCAGCCTGCGCTGGCACCTACCTTCAGAACCAACTTTTGTTTATTTTCTGTTTTGTTCCCCTCTGTTCTCATCTTCAATGTGTAGGAATTAGAATGACATCATTTTGTACTTAGTAATATTTTAACTCTGTAGCACATTTCTATCAGTATCAGTTATACTACGTTATTACCACTGATACACATTTTCTCACTTCCTGTATTCACCATCTCAAGTAATGCTCATTCTGTGTCAATTACTCCATGATCTGATTTTGTATTGCACAGCTGTAGCTTAATGTTTTTCTTTATCATGATCACATGTTTTCTGGGTGGGGCACATACTCAGCCGGTATGAGCACACCCTTCTTCTCCCCTTTTTCAGATCATGAGTAGAGGGACCACTGGCAAGAGGAATAGTGCTACCTGCATACATGGGACTAGATGAGGAGCCACATGCCTGCAGGAGATCATCACATGCATTAAATGTCTTCTTAGTAATTAGGCAAAACAGTGCTGATGAATTGAAACAGTGCTGATGAATTGAAACAGAATATGAAAATGTGATTTTTGGTTTGGCTCACTTATGCATTATTAGTTGAGTCTGAATTATAATTAATAAGCAGCATGCTTTCCATTTTATCTCAACATTCACTAACCACTAGAGTAGCTGAAACATTTAACCCTGGGTTAATAATGCTCCTACACTGATGGGGTCTGCATCAGTCTTGGGCTAACAGATAAGGACTCAGAGGACTACTTCATGGAAGCCTGTGCAGACCTGGATTTTTCTGATTACTGGCATTGATTATTCAAGAACAACCTTACAGTGTTTATAAGGCAAATAAGCAGAGGGCTGCACAATTTGGGGACAATTATCGCTACCATTCAAATATTGTGTTCTGAATATTTTATATGGTTTGTGTATTTGTTTAAACAATTACCAAACACCATTGTTATCTCAAGACATGAAAAAAACACCTGGTTTTGGTTCCACATGCATTGTAAGTAATACAGTTATTATGAAAATGTAAGTATTTATATGGAGATTGAATATTCTATGTAACAAAATGTTTTTTTTATTACTTTCCCCAAGGCATTATGGTCTGCTTATATGAGGGAGGTAAATGAATATTATGTTGATGCATATGAGATGTTTTGAATACCAACCACTACAAAGACATATTGCAGTACACTGGTTAGAGCTGAACACAGTGAATCAGGAAAGTCAAGGTTTCAGTTCTGCCACAACCACTGGCTAACTGTTTGTGTATGTACACATTCTTTTAGAGCAGGATATCGCTGAAAAGGAGGTGTGCAATCTCAATTTTATATTGAGTTTTGGGACTGGCACTGCTGTGTAATTTCTGTGCAACAACATTTAAGTGTAATTTTATTTATAATATATGTTATTGAATTTGTTCTGATTTACTCTGAGGCACCCAGAGCCCGCAGGAATGGGTGCCATAAAAGTACAATTGCCTTGCCTTGCCTTGCTGGGCTATGTTGTGTGGATAAATAGTAAAACAAATCATTCAGTTGATACTGTTTTACCTTATGACTTGCTTTCAGAAAAAAATACAAATTTACAATCTTTACATCCCATGGGCCAGAACCCCTTCTTTTCCTTCAAATTATCTACAATCTGCATATCTCTGATCTGACTTATAAAGTCACAAGGATCAAACTCATAAGTTGTCCTACTGTATGTGAGTACTACTACACTTAAAATGACCAGTCAAATGCAGAATAGATTCTGGAGAAAGAAAGAGGACAATGCCATGTAATCAGGCAAATGAATATGCATACAGTTTGCATCAGAGTCATTTGGAAACTTTATTGACACTTGTGGGTCAGGTTCGGTGGACAAACCAAGTAATATGGATATTGTGAGCACTGTGGGGTGCAACCTGGATTTTTAAGCTTCATGGATTCTGGATGCTTGAATCCTTTGTGTCATGCATGGGCAATAGCAAGAGGCATGGCTGACCTTTCTTGAAGTGTTTCCATGACTAATTCATTTGTGGGCACATTGTCAGTGCCAAAAATCGACATTTGTGACTTAGAAAGGCAAAGGGAGGCATCTCTCAACAACCATATCACTTCAGAATCAAGAAGATTTTAGAGAAAGAAATATAAGAAAATGTCAGAAGTTTTGCAACCATTTTTTGGCAAGTTTTTTTTTCAGATTGTGAACATTGCTTTGCACTTTGCTGCAGTCAATATGCATGCACTGATGCATTGCCGAATCACCTTTTGACAGTGCAGCATTTGTGAAATAGTTAAAAGTGAAGTTAACTTTTACTGCTGCAGCATTCAGCCTTTTTATTTTCTTTCCTGATTGCTGGTGCTGTTACAGTATGTAATTTATATGGCACTTAGGCAGGCAGTGCAGACAGCCAGGTATCTCTTGTTGCACTTAGTGCTAAAATAAAACAAATAGTTGAATAAAATATAAAAAATATAAAAAGAAAATGTTTTTGCTTTAGAGAGCAATACATAATTCTTCAACACAGTAGTAGCCTACAGAAGTTGGTTAAAGTATATTGAAGCATACAGAAGTGCTTGAGGTTCTACATCAATGACACCAGTCTGCATATGCAGATATCCTACAAGTAATTTATGACTGGGCATTAGAAGCATAGATTTAGGCATAAGGGCCCAATTCACAAAGATAGAACAGACACAAGCCTAAAGCACATATCCAGGTTATGGCATTCAGCACCCAGTGATGGCCATGAATATGGCAGCATTCACAACCCCTGTCTCCCCCAGCAAATGCATAACAGAGAGGCAAACACTAAGGGTGTTGGAGGCAGAGGCTGACCAGCCCATTAGATATCTATTTGGATGCCTGGTTTGTCACATGAAGGTATCCAATGCATAACAGAGAGCAGAGGATAGTGGGTTATGGCAGTCCTACAATGATTACCATATCACTGTCTTAAAGGCCGTCTGTGCCCATCCCACAGATCATCATTTTTTGGATCTTCTATACCTTCCCTAAGGTATAGTGCCACTCCTTTCCTGCCTTTCTGTCTATCCCTCCTGTATAGGAAGTAGCCTGATATTGCAAGGTCCTAATCATTGTTTCATGTTGCTCATTTTTCTGTTATGGCTAACAGCTCTATCTCAGCCTCTGCCACCCCTGCATAGCTCACAGATTCTTTTTTTCTTAAAGCTTCTGACATTTAAGTCAAGTACCCTCCAGCACCCATCTCCTACCCTTTCCCCACCACTGATTGACCTACCATACACATTTCCTACATTTTGTTGCCTTCGTCACTCCTCCCAATGTGGTCTCCAGTCTCTTATGTATTTCCCAATTACTGTCTCTATCTATGTTACCTTATTCCCACTGATTGATCCCACTAGTTGGGTGAGTGCTAGCTAGGTCTTCTTCACTTGAGTTTTCATCACTGCTCCACATCCCTCTCTGCTATTTTATATGCCCCAAAAGGTTTGCCTCAGACCTCTGCCCCAATTTATTTGTCCCCTCCTATAATTTAGACAATGATGTGAACATATAAAGGACATACCTGTGACATAGTTGGGGAACAATTTTAACACTTTCATCTCAGGCAGTGAGAAGGGGTTAAAGTCACAAAAGCTGTTTAGTTTGAAGAAAGACATAACATCCCTAGTGCTAGCTTTGGCTGGCAGAAATCTTGCTTTTAGAGCAAGAAACAGCTGACTAGAAAACTAGAACGTATTTTACTAATTGCCCTCCTTCCCTCCCCTCCATCCTCCCACCCTTAGCCAGTTCTACTTTTATAGGCACTGGATTTGACTAACAATAGGAACTTCTTGTTTGGCAGTAGGAAGGGAAGGATCACTGAGACACATAGGTTTCATCATCCTTGAAGGAAAAGAGTAGCTCTCCCTCTCTCCCTAGCTGCTGGAGATCTGACTCTGAGCAAGGAAGAAGCAGACTACAGAAGAATACAAGAAGTCCCTCTCCCAGAACAGGAAGGGAGAGAGCTGTAAGGGCACATAGGCAGTAGGAGGAAAAAAAACATGGAGGAGAGAGTAAGACTACAAAGCAACAGGAGAGGGGCCACAAAAAAATACATAATTACAGAGGAGCAGTGCAATTGCTGTGGGGCGGCAGTCTTCCGGGAGACATTCTGGAGGCTGCAATGCTGCCCTATTTGTAGGCACCTCTCTGTTCTGAGGCAGGAGGTTGCTCATCTCCAGGCTGACTTGGCTAGGATTCTTGAAACCTCCTCCTCCTCCCAGGGACCACCAGGGCCATTACTGCTATTTCAGAGGTTGCCAAGAAAGAGGAGTGGTTGGACCAAGGTGGGCTCAGGAAGGGAGAGGGTGGTGGAACAGAGGTGCATTCCTCCAGTTGTACCTCTCCACAATTCATACGCTGTTCTGGTGGAAAGTGATTCCTCTATTGAGGCACCTGCAGTGGAGACCAAGGAGGATGCTGGGAACCTTCACAAAGGAGACCCACAGGAGGGTGGCATGGGACTCCACAGGGGAAGAAAACAACTCCTGGTGGGAGACTCAATCATTAAAGGGGTAGAACTGGGGGAGGAAGGGGAGATGGAGGTAAGGTGCCTACCTGGTGCCACAGGTTGGAGGCACAGGGACAAAATCCTCAGGATCATGGGAGCAACTGTATGAGGGAGGGAGCTGGATGTCATTGTCCACCTAGTGACAAATGACCTGACTGGGAATGGGGTCAGAGCAGTGCAAGAGGAGTTTGAAGAGCTGGAGAGGGGCCTTAGACAAATAGCATGTACGGTAACCTTCTTGGAGGTTCTGCCTGTCTATGGCAAGTGTGATGCTAGGGTACTCCACACCATGGAATTCAACAAATGGTTGAAAAACTGGTGCAGAGCTCTGGGTTTTGGCTTCATTGGGGACTGGGGGTCCACCTGGAGGGATGCAGGACTATACTGGAGTGATGGTCTGCATCTGTCTGGGAGGGAAACCAGGATCCTAGGTGATAGGTTTAAATGCTTCATTGGCAAGCATTTAAACTAGCCAAGAGGGGAGGCACTGAAAAGGAGCAAGGAAAACCCATCCCCCCCACAAAACACAGTAGTTAGAGAGGAAAACACCAAGGTAGAGAAGTCAAAAAGGAGCATAAGAGGGATAAATGCAGAAAAAAGTAGTAAGGAGAGGGATGGGGCTAAAAGGGATAAGGCAATCAAAAAATGGAATTGCTGAGTACCAATGCCTGTAGTCTGGGTAACAAGCTCCCTGATCTAGTGGCCTTGATGGAAGATGGACACCTGGATATTGTGGCTGTCACAGAAACATGGTACACAGAGAATCACAAATGGGATGTCAATATACCAGGGTACACAAGCTACAGGAGAGAAATGGAGGTTAAAAGAGGAGGAGGATGAGTAGCTCTCTGTGTAAGGGAAGGGATCAAACCAATAGAACTAAAGGATAAACAGGAAGTAGAGCAGCACTGTTGGTCACCATGGAGACAGAATATAGCACCACAATCTGCACTTGGGTTGTATATAGACTCCCATCTCAGGGTGAGGCAATGGACAAGGAAATGATAGAAGGCATTCTTAGAATGGCAGAGAAAGGGGAGCTATGGTTGATGGGGTACCTGAATATGCCAGATGTTAACTGGAGCACCTTTGCTGCAGACACATCCAAGAGCAGGGTTATTCTTGATGCCCTACAAGGGACATGTCTCAGACAGCTAGTGGTGGAACCCACTTGGAAGGGTGCAGTCTTAGACCTGGTACTGTCAAATGGGAATGGAGAAAGGATCTCAGATTTAGAAGTGGGTTGCCATCTGGGAACAACTGACCACCAAACAGTGTGGTTCACGATAAATACAGCCATGGAGTCAAGCCATACAAAAGAAAGAGTACTGGACTTTAGGAGGGCTGTCCTTGGTAAAATGGGAGGGTGCCTCAGAAAAGCACTAGCAAATGGTCAAGAAGGAGGGGTGGAGGAACAATGGGGAAAAATCTAAACAGCCATCACAGAGGCAACACGCATTTGTATGAAGCAAATCAACAAAGCAAAATGAAGGAAAAAAACACTATGGTTCTCAAAAGAGGTGGCGGGGAAGGTTAAGGAGAAAAAGGAAGCATTCAGGAAGTATAAGGAAACACAGAAGAAGCAGGACAGAGAACTGTTCCAGTTAAAGCAGAAGGAAGCAGGGAAGGCAGTCAGAATAGCAAAGGCCCAAACTGAGGAAAAGATAGCCAACTCAGTTAAGAAGGGAGATAAAACCTTTTATATGTACATTAGGAAGTGAAGAAAGACCAAGGGAGGGATAGTGAGGCTTAATAAAGGAAAGGGAGGGTGGGTAGAGAGGGACAGTGAAAAAGCAGGGATATTGAATGAATACTTCCGCTCAGTGTTTACAAAAGAAAAGGAGGGGGAGGTACCTAAATCAAAGAATAGAAGCACTCTGGATAGGGAGGTCAATATTAGTCCACTTACAGAAGAAAGGGTTCTGGAAGAACTATTAAAACTGAAGGTGGACAAAGCAATGGGGCCTGATGGGATTCACCCAAGAATTCTAAAAGAACTAATGGTAGAAATAGTTACACCACTGACTACCTTTTTTAACAAATCGAGGGAGGATGGTGTAGTACCTGAGGACTGGAGGAGGGTGGATGTGATTCCCCTTCACAAAAGTGGGAGCAATACAGAGGCAAGAAACTACAGACCTGTTAGTTTGACCTCATTGGTAGGGAAATTATGAAATCACTTCTGAAAGAAAGAATTGTTGAATTCCTAGAGGCCATTGGGACACAGGACCCAAGGCGGCATGGATTCACAGCAGGAAGATCATATCAGATGAATCTAATAGATTTCTTTGATTGAGTGACCAAAGTAGTAGACCAGGGAGTGGCTGTGGGCATGGCCTAACTAGACTTTAGCAAGGCATTTTAGACAGTCCCACACAAAAGATTAATATACAAGTTAGCTAGCCTTGGAGTGGGTCTCAAAGTGGTAGCCTGGGTAAAAAATTGGCTGTACAACAGGACACAGAGGGTAATAGTAAAAGGAGTTCACTCTGAAGAAAGTGGGGTTACGAGTGGGGTGCCGCAGGGTTCAGTACTGGGACTGGTCCTTTTTAATGTCTTTATAAGTGACATTGCAGAGGGACTGGAAGGAAAAGTATGTCTCTTTGCAGACAACACAAAGATCTGCAACAGGGTCGATACAGAAGGTGGGGTGGAAAGGATACAAAGGGACTTAGCAAAGTTGGAGTAATGTCAAATGTATGGCAGCTTAGATTCAATGCAAAGAAGTGCAAAATAATGCACCTGGGAAACAAAAACTCAAGGGAAGAGTACACAATGGGAGGTGAGATACTAACAACAACAAAAATGGAAAGGGACATGGGGGTAGTCATATCAGATGACCTTAAGGTGAGCAAACAATGTGAGAAGGCAATAAGGAGGGCTGGCGGGATACTGGGATGCATAGGGAGAGGCATCACCAGTAGAAAACAGGAAGTTGTTATCCCTCTGTACAGACAGTTGGTGAGACACCATCTGCAGTACTGTGTGCAGTTCTGGATACCCCATCTTCACAAGGACATAGATAGAATGGAGGCTGTCCAGAGGAGGGCAGCTAAAATGGTGCCGGGTCTGCACCAGAAGACATATGAAGAGAGATTAAAGGAGCTTAATATGTATACCCTCGAGGAGAGGAAGAAGAGGTGGGGAAATGATAGAAACTTTCAAGTACCTCAAGGGAATCAACAAAGTTCAAGAGGGTAGCATCTTTCAGAAAAAGAGATGTATAAGAACAAGGGGGCACAATTTGAAGATGGGAGGATAGCTCAGAGGCAATGTGAGGAAGTATTTTTTCATGGAGAGAGTTGTGGATACATGGAACTGCCTTCCTGAGGAGGTGCTGGAGTCCAAAACAGTGGGGGAATTCAAGACTGCACTGGACAGACATAAGGCAATTCTAGTTGAGGGTAGGAGGAAGTAGGCTATCGGTTAACTGGGATCTGAAGCTTATCCATTAGGTAGGGAAATGGGCAGACTAGGTGGGCCAAGCAGTCCTTATCTGCCATAAAATTCTATGTTTCTGTTTTTCAATTCAGATTATTAACAACTGTGTTGGACTTAAAGATTGAAAAAGCCATTTCCAGATATAGGAAAGTGTTATTAAGGTAGCATTTTCTGTTAACAACAACCTCTACTAGTAGTATTTCTTCCTTAAAATAAAATAAAGCTAGAGATAGCTATTAAGGAGGGAAATTTAATATTCAAAAGGGGTTGTGACTGCATTAGGATTTTATAACTAAGAGCCGTTCCCCTAGATTAAAAAATGAAGGGTATTTTTGTAAAGTCAATGGTATTCCTGTCATGTGTGGTACACCTTTTGTCATATACTGGCTCAGAAACATCCGGGGACATGGAGAATACTAATAGTTTATACTTAAAATGCAGTCAATTGAGGAATAATACTTAAGTATAAACAAGTTAACAAGAGGAGAAATTGTTTAAGGTGGTAAGGCAGCAAATTTTTAATACTTATAGGCCAGTCTTTCCTGGTAAAGATTTTCTTATGATCAGGCTGTTTTATATCACTAGTACTATGTGGGGACATAGAATTGAACCCAGGACCAGGGATGGTGTTATTACGATCATTTTAGACAATGCCAGAAGTTTAGTTAAAAAATGGATTTATTTAGAACATGGTTGAATCAGAAAATCCCGACATAGTAATTTTAACGAGACTTGGTTAACAAAGTCAATTCCTCAATCAGAGGTAGAATTGCATGATTTTATTGTTTTAGACAGGATCGTGGGTCACGGGGGTTGCAATCTACCTTAAGCACAAATTAGATCCTCAGAAATAATCCATTCTGGAAAAATTGAAGGATAGAATGTTTACTATTAAAATTTCAGATGATAAACCTGATTGTGGTGCTGTATATTCACCACCAAAACAAATACCAAACACTTTGAAAAATTCTCTCATGTTATTATGGAATATATAGGTCAGACAAATGTTGTATTAATGGGTGATTTTAATGCTGCATGGGTTGCCCAAGAGGAGGGCTTTGGAAAATTCAATGAGTTGTTTGAATCTGCTGCAAATAATTGACTTACCCACAAGGAAAGGGAAAATAACCAGTAAGGGAAACATATTGGACTTGTGTTTTGTTTCAACAGAATTGGTCATATTAAGTAAGGATATAGGAGAGCCAAATCTGGGGGACCACAATGTAGTAAGGTGCATAGTAAATATAGAATTGAAAAAAGAACCGGTAATTAAAACATCTGTAGTATATAAAAGAAATTATACCCAGTATGATAGATACTTGTTTTGTGAGCACTTAAAGAGATTACCATGGCATAGACTCTTTTTGATTCCTGATTTGAACATAGCCACTCAGGAATTCACAACAATGTTCAATGCGGCATGTGATATGTTTTTTCCATGGAAAAAAGTTAACCAAAGACAAACTCATTTACCTTGGGTTACTGTAACCATAAGAAAGTTAATTAGATCAAAAAAACGATTATGGAAAAAAGCAAATAAATCTTTAAGTCCTGACGTATGGGAAAAATTTAAAAAGGTTAGGAATAGAGTTGTCCAAGAAATAAGGAAATCTAAGGCCTATTACTATAAACAGAAAATTAAAGAAGCTACAGATCCCAGGACCTACTGGACAATGATAAAAAAACTTAGTAGATCCAGTCAAAAGTCAAGTAGAAACTAAATTGAAACATAATGGTAAACTTTTAGATGTAGATATAGTTGCAGAACATTTAAATAACTATTTTATAGACCTCCCAGATCTAACGGCAGGAATTGAAACCCTCAAGGGGAAAATTCAGTCAGTAGAACAAAAAACTGATGTAGAAAGTTGTCAGACCTCAAAGTTTCGATTTAAAATGGTGACCACAGCTGAAGTATGTAAATTGATAAGAAACCTAAATATAAATAAAGCATCTGGCCCTGACAAGATAGAAAATAGGTTACTAAAAGAAGCTGCCCAAGTGATATCCCCAGTCCTAAGAGATCTTTTTAATTGGAGTCTTAAAGAGGGAGTATATCCTACCTCATGGAAGAAGGCTAAAATAATTCCAGTTTATAAGGGGGGGATTCACTGGACACCTTGAGTTACGCCCAATAAGCTATTGTCAACAATCTCAAAATTACTGGAACGGATTGTCCATGGGCAACTAATCACATACTTGGAGAAGTATCAAAAATCACCCATTTTCAGTCGGGCTTTGACAAGAGTGAGTCCACGGCTACTCCGCTCACCGATCTTTTGGATTTGGTGCCACCCCTGGAGGAGGAGATCGGTGGGCGCGGTATCGTGGACCTATCCAAGGTGTTTGACTTAGTAAATCACCACATCCTGATTGATAAATTAAGATGTTTGGGAGTGGGCGATGTATCCGGTGGTTGGTTTCATCCTATGTAGAGGAAAGAACTCAGTTTGTAACAGTAAGCGGTAAAAATTCTAGCTTGGTTTGGTTACTAGGGTGTACCCCAGGGATCAATCCTGGGTCCCCTTTATTCTTGGTATACCTGAACAATCTACCTGGTGTAATTAAAAACTCACATATTAGATTGTATGCGGATGATACTGTTTTAGTCACATCCGGCAAAAATGTGGGTGAATTAGAACAAAAACTACAGAGAGATTTTTTAAATATGCAAAAACATTTCACTGAACTTGGTTTACTGATTAATAATAAAAAAAACCAAACCATGTACTTTGGTACAGTTAAGAAGGATAGTGTGGGAACAAATTTGTTAATTAGGACACAGGAGGGGAAAATACTAGAACAAACCAGGTACTATAAATACTTGGGGGTCATAATTGATCAAGAATTGAACTTTAATCAGCATGTGACTGAACTTATAAAAAAAGTTAATTCTAAATTAGGGGTTATGAGATGAATATCGAAGTGCTTAACAAGGAAGATGCGACAGAATATAGTGAATCAACTACTTCTTCCTGTGATTGATTATGGCTCCCACATTTATAGACATACCTTGAAAAAACAAGAACATAATTTAGATGTTCTATAAAACAGATTAGCTAGATTCGTTTTGAGGTGTGACTTTGGTATTCACCATTGTAACATGTACTCAAGATTAAGGTGGAATTCCTTAGGACAGAGGGCTGAGATTTCCTGGTTAATTCAACTAAAGGGTTTACATAAGAGTGAATCACTAAATTATTTATTGTGTAACCTAAAAAAAACAGAACATGGATTAAATTTAAGAAATTGTGGAGAAAGAGTGTATCTTACCTAAAATTAAAATAAATATAGTACAATGACCCTCCAGTATAAAGTATCGAAAACATGGAATAGCTGCCCCCTCCCTCAGGGACCCTGGCTTGTCATTATCAGGTTTAAATCGGCAGTGAAAAGAAGTTACATTTTAAATGTTTGTGTTATAGGTGATATTTGAATCAATTACTGATGAATGAATTCCTAAATGTAATGTTTGTATGTATTTCATGAGTGTTAATGTTTCATGAAGAATGGATGTATTTATAAATGAAATGTTTGTGAGTTAATTGTATGTTAATATATTTTTTTATGAAATGATCAGTGTTATATAACTAGTATGATTGTTTACACAGGGATGCCTTGTAAATAGGGATTTTCGAAACCCTAATGGCATATTTTTCTGTATAAATAAAATTTTACTACTACTACTACTACAAAGAACTACTGTTGTGAGCAGAATGGGCACAGCATTTAATGTGCCTGATAATTCTTCCTTATCATTTGATAAGGACTACCTGAAGTAAGCCAGTGTTTCTAAGAGGCCTCAATTGACTTTGTAGCCTTTCTATATAACAGAGGAAGCTGAGGTTGTTGTAGAGCATCCAGTAAATAATTTCCATCTTGAGTTATGTGTTCAAAACTCAGAACTTGTTTTGGTCCTGCTTCTTGAGGCTAACCCTAGTGACTGACAAGATGGTGTAACAGGTGGGCAGACCCTTTGAGAGGTTTAATTTGGGAACACATCTCAGAGATTCTGATCTAATTGTAGAGAATAACATATCAGAGGTCCACTGTAAGCAAAGGGAAAGTTGTGCGTCTTCTGTATTTATTATCAGGTCTTAGAGACAACTTGGTTGCTAAGAAAGAAAGCAACTCAAGATATGGAGTAAGATATTTACAGTTTTTGGTGGGGCACTGCAGAGATTTTTTTCAGTGTAGCTTGCCTGTTTTAACTGTTTTTATTTAACATCCCCTAGCGTGTTTTATCTCTATTTGTATTTTACTGTATATTTTGTAATTTTGCAGTGCAAACATCACATATTTATATGTTTAATATTCTCTGTGACTGCACAGTGTGCTATGATACAGGTAATATCCATTTCTACTGAGCAGTCTAGTGTTCAGCTACCAGACAGCATGACTACCAAGTATAAATGTAACCTGCTTCTGTTGTAGAGAAAGTGAGAGGTTCCTGGGGTGAGGTGACTAAAAGTGTGGTTATTTGCTATGAAAGCTTTGCGCTGGGGTACCAGTGACTGATGGTGGGGTGAGATCCAGATCAGGATACTCTAATAGTCAGCGAGGTGGTGGCAGCATTGAAATACAAGGAGCTATCCAGTCATCTGTGCCATCTTGTGTGTGAGTATATTACAGAATGGTGACACTGGTGTAGGAAGTTATCACAAGCTGGTGGCAATGGAAGAATAACTGGTCACAAGCTAACAACAAAGGTTTGGAAGCAATGTGCTTTTCCTGAAGTACCAGGTGGCTGGCAGCAAGGAACTTTGCAAGTGTAGCAATTATTTACTAAGAACAGGGTGAAACAGATTGTCAATAGAAAGGTTACCTGTCCAAACACAGACAAAATACAGAGAGGGAAATGTTTGCACTTCTTTTTTATTTATTTATTTCTAGCAAGCTTTGAATAATTTAGAAGGGATTATGCTAAAATGGGCACTGTTGGAGGCAATGCGACCAGACACTTACAGATCACTCACATGTATTCTGGCTTTGTCTAGTACTTCTTGAATCGTGGCATGCAGTCACTACACAGCTGGAGTTATTGTTTTTCTCAAAAGAGCTGGTACCATTTACCATGTTGATCTTGTCTGCTCCTTGTGAGTCTTCAGCTCTGTTCTTGCTCAATGGCGTATTTCTACATATTAGCAAAGAAAAAAGCCATTACAAGGCTAGGGATGCAACCGAGATCCCCAGTGGTTGAACATTGACAAGAAATAATATGGATATCTATGCCATGGAGCGATTAATTGCCTCACTCCATAATATGCTACCCCAGTCAGTTTAAGGCCAGATGGCAGCTAGGTCATATATATCATGTCAGTGGATGATACTTTTGTACCTTAAATCCTCTATTTTGACACATGCCACTAAAAGGACTCACATAAAATACTCTTACTTTATGTCTATGTTAGAGTTCTTATAAATGCTTAGAATTACTGGGCATTCATTTTTACCATTGACTTAAGCAGTATATATTTCCCATAACAACCAGCTGGTTCTTATGAGATTCATGCACTGTGAGTGTCCTATCCCTGCCTCGAGCATAAAGCGAGTTCTAACAGAAGAAAAAAAACAGCACCAGAATTTCAAAATAAGCCTGGTCCTACTTGGCATATGCTGCAAGTCTGTTCTTATTCTCACTGTTTCCCCGGGTATTTTCAAGAGGTGTTCTTCCACTCGGGTCCCGGTATTGCAATCTGCAAAAAAAAAAAATTTAATTAGGCACAAATCGGTTTGTGATCCCTCCCGATCATCAGAGACAGCAGTTCATAGCAGAGCAGGATAATGCTACTACAAAGCGAAAAACAGAAAGTGACATAAAGGCATTTACAATGTTCCTACTAGAGGCAGGAAAAAATGTGGATTTCATACAGTTAGATCAAAGTAAGCTTGATGGTTTAATAGCTAATTTCATATACTGTCTTAAAAAAATCAGATTGCAGTGAATATGAGCCCGGTTCTGTCCATGAGATAGTGGCATCCATAGGCAGGTACTTGGTGCAAAACAAGTATGTACACTCAGTTTTCAAAGGTTTGCAAACAGATTTCATTGAAATCAAATGCACCCTAGCTGCCAAGTTAAAATACCTAAAAAAAGTGGGTAAAAGTAACAGACCTTTGAAAGCGCAGGCTTTGACAGAAGATGACTTATACTTGCTCTATTCATCAGGTACCCTAAGCATGGAAAACCCATCCAGCCTGCTGAATTTTATGTTTTTTAATATCGGTTTACAGTTTGCACTGTGTACCAAGGAACACTATGATCTGGCTTGGGGTGATATTGGGGAGGGCAGAGATAGTAATGGGAAAAGGTTTCTAGAGGACAACAAGCGGCAGACTAAAATGAGAACTAGAGACAACCCTAGGGACATCAGACCAGTAAAGCCCAGAATATATCAAAACATGGTAAAAAAGCTAGGCATACTTTGACAGCATATGATATTTACAAGCAAATGAGGCCACCAGCTACCATTGTATCACAGTCTCCCTTCTATCTGGCTCCCAATGTAAATGCTGCACCTGGCTCACTATGGTACTGTAATATGAATGAGGGTCTTAACAAATTGAGTTCTGTGATGGCAACAATGAAGGCAGATGCAGGACTGGCAGAAAGCAAATGCATATCAAACCACTCAACATGCAAAACATCTATTCAACCACTAATTGACTGTGAAATCCCACCAACTGAGGTACAACAGATCTCTGGACACTGCAATCTACAAAGTATATTGCCGACCCAGTGGCACTGAGGGTTAAGGCACTGGATGCCACACCTCATGCCATATCTGTGACCCAAGTTTGGGAGTGAGCTTGGAGCACTGGGGAACGGAAGGGGTGGGAGAGGATTAAGTGCCCACAGGGCTGCTCTCCTTCCTTGGGGGGAGGTCAGACATTGCTAAGCACATCAGCGGCTCCTGGTGGAAACCGGGAGTGCTGTAGCTCACTGAGCAGCACATGGCTGGCCTGCCCGACACAGGCAGGGGTTGCCATGCACCATGCATTGGGATGTGCACATGCACAGGAGGGAGGGGAGAAGAGCTCACCAGAACAGGGAAAACCACGGTCTGTGGAGTAGGCAATGGCACCTGCCCCCATGCCCATAGCTGGGTCCTTCCTATCTGGCCTTCCAGGTTCCTCCACCTGGGTCCTCTGCCACATCGGAGCTGTTGAGAGCACCGAAAAGAGAAGGGGTAGCCACACCCCAGAAGGCTTAAGCAGGGGGTACTGAACATGGCTAGAAGAGGAGGAGGGAGGAGGCACAGGTAGGAGGACTTCAGGAGGGGCAGGAGAAGGCAGGATGCCTGAGAGAGGTTCTGCAGACCGTGATTGGAGGGAAAAAGAGTCCACAAAAAAAATCTACAAAGTATAAATAACTATTTCATTTTGTCTGATGTTAAGCACCAAAACACCTCAAAGCTCCTTCAATACCTGCCGAGCAATGCTGAAAATCAATTTGATTAGCCATCCACTTTGAGTAGTTCTGTCCCTCAGCAAATAGCCACCTAAGTAGCTGATTCTTCTAAGACCGAAGATCCTTGCAAACAACATTTGTCCAAATTGCATCTTCCACCAGTGATTTACTATAAACATCTATCACAGAGCACCAGAAACAGAAATGAGCAGTGATTGAGTTGGTCTCTGAATAAAGGTAAGGCATTTTGCTGACAATGTTGCGCAAGACATGCAAAGTAAATAAAAATCCAAAGCAAAAATGGCAAAAAGTGTTTGCCATTGTTTGTAACATAAATGTAAATCAGTAGTTAGAACCCAGTCCCTTTCTTTTCACAGAACCCTCCCGGATCATGTGACCACATTTCCTATATGACCAACCGACAAAAAAACAAGAAAGCCATGAGATTATTTAACATTTCTAGGACTATTATTTATATTAGTAAAAAGTTGTAGTAGTAACTGGTTTTTTCTCCCGAAAGTGTTTTACCAACAATGATGAATCTTCGTTCTCTACATGATGTTGTGGGCTCATAGAGAAGGTCAGAAATGTACTTTCGGTTGTTATTAAAAACCCTGTTGTTCAAAAAAAGTTTGAGCATTTGTTTTCAGTTTTTAAAAATTAATGTGAGGCAATTATACAAAATAAATTATGAGGCAGTCTTTCATCTCTAATTGAACACACACCGTCATCAAGTGATGCTTGAATAAACCCCTCGAGCTGTGTTCTCGGGGTTTAAGTAGCATCACTCAACTTGGGTGTGTGTTCAATTCTCATATCGACCACCTCCTCATACCATATTCTCTATGTAGTAGAGAGCATAACATTATATATGTGGTAACCTGGACTGTAGTGAGTGGTAAATGAGTGAGATAATTAAGTGTATATCTACCGCAGTGTGATATCTTTCACCCTCAACTCTACAGTGATGATAGTAGCCATTTACACACACAATGTACAGGTCAGGTCGTGATGTCATCACTCTAGGTACCTTTCCTTCAGCATACAAGCAGAACCTGTGCTGTCTTGATAGAAACAAATGCAGAACCATAATGCTTTCACCTGAAACACAGCTGCTGCTCCTAAGAAAGCACATTTCTCCATCCTCATTGTTCCAGCTGCTCAGTCCACACTGCCACCAAATGCTGGCTGCAAACCACAATAAGCGGCAGAAGTGAAACCGCTTCTATAACTTGAAAGTGAAACATCCACAGTTTTCGTGAATGGAACTGAGACAAGCAGGACAAAAATAAGTTAAAAAAGTCACACAAGCAGTACACTAACGCTGTAAAAAACAAAATAAAATAAATAAAAATGCCCACAAACACAGAAATCTAAGACAATAAAAGAAAGTTTTGATGAAACACTGTTCCGCGACTCCAACCTAACTCCCGCACACCAAGACGAAACATCCAATGAAACATAAGACATGGACAACATATAGCCAATCACAAATCAGCAAAATACACATCAACCAATCAGAACAGTACAAAACATACACCCAGCCCCATTCACAAAAGAAACTCCACAGTCCAAAAACTAATTCGGAAACTAAATACATAAAAACATCTGACTCATTTACCACTCATCCCATTGTATAAATTGCACACATGATATGCCATCATGTGATATGGAAAATATTGTCACTCCTGCAGAATGACCTCTGGATATTGTCACGAGTGCCTTTGGTACTCATGAGTACCCAGAGTTAACTTTGCAGGAGTGACAATATTTTCCATATCAGACTCCTGCTCATCATGTATCCCCTACTTACATATGTGTGTATCTATACATATAATTTACATATGTGTGTATCTATACATGTTTGCGCGCAGAGGTTCTTTGTCTTTTAAATAGTTTTTTATTTTAATGGGTTCACCACAATATATCCCAGGCACACTGCCTAGGGGTAGCTGGTCAATTCCACTGGGGTGTCAAACAGACGAGGCACTTGATGAGTCCTGGTAGGGACGTAAACACGTGTCTATGTCTTCTGTTAGCACCCTTTGCAACTGTGTGGAGAGACCTTTCAGCACCATGCAATTCTGCTTAAAGTTGGACCAGCATAACATTCTGTGGTGATTTGCATATGCAGCCCATGATGCTTTGCATTGTGGGGCATGTGTGATTTTGTATTTCTATACATATATATATATATATATATATATATATATATATATATATATATATTAGAGGCAAAAACTCCATTTAATGCATCAGTTAGGGTTGTTCCACAGTGACAAAAGTGAGGAAATTCAGTGTTAGGGTTGAAACCCCCTTGACCCCCAGCTCACCTTCCAACCAGCATTGAGTGCACGGGAACAAGCTGCCCCTAACTCTCACCCCATTGCATGTGTAAAGAAGCAGAGGTATAGGAGAATGGGGTGAGAGTTAGGACCGATGACCCCAACGCACACCCCGATGCTGGTTGGGGGGTGGGCTGGGGGTCCAAAGGGGCCTTTCAACCCTAAAACTGAATTTCCTCACTTTTGTCGCTGTGGAACAACCCTAACTGATGCATTAAATGGAGTTATTTGCTTCTACTTTCCCTTCTTTTTGAGAATGAGGAGGATAAATAGTGAATGGAATGCAGTGGTGGGAGCGCGGGGCCCCCCCCATGATGTCTTGTTACATAGTAACAGGAACTGAAAAGCAAATGCAAGCGGCAATGGTGATGCACATGGTAAAGCAAACAGAAATGGTAAAGCAAACAGTAATAGAAACGCAAGCGCAAAGTGACGCCAAAGTGAACACTGATGGAAATGGAGACACAAACACAATCGCGTACGGAACGCAACTGGTAATGCACACAGTCACAGTACCGCAATTGGAAATGCAAATGGTAACGGTAACAGCAACCATAATGCCAAAGAAAACAGAAATGGAAATCAAAAAACAGGCGCATACAGAAACACAAACCGTAACATGCATGGTCACGAAACCACTATTGTAAATGCATATGGTAATGGTAACAGCAACAATAATGTCAAAGGAAACAGAAACGGAAAAACGAATGGAAGCAAGTATGGAAATGCAAACCAGAATGCTCATGGGCATGGTACCACAATTGTAAACACAAATGGTAATGGTAACAGCAACAATAATGCCAAAGGAAACAGAAACGCAAACTCAAGCGCCTATGGAAATGCAAACCATTACACACACGGTAACGGTACCGCAATTGGAAATATAAATGGTAACGGTAACAGCAACAGTAATGCCAAAGGAAACAGAAATGGAAATGCAAATGCAAGTGCATACAGAAACAGAAACTGTAATGCGCATGGTCATGGTAACGTGATTGGAAACACCAATGGTAATGGTAACAGCGATGATGACGCAAAATGACAGACACACCCAAACAGAAGGTCAACCACAAATACAAATGGCAATGCACAGGCTGATACAAAAAAACCCGAAAACATAAACACTAATGGAAACGCAAATGGTAACAGTAAAGCAAACAGAAGCGCAAATGAAAATGCAAACCATAACGCACACAGTGGCATACACGGGAACGATGATGCAAACGGTTACGGAAACACAACTGGAAATGCTAACTGACACAGTAACGAAAGGGCACACCCTTTTTTTTCCCAAAAACTGCATTGAAAAAGACAATGAATACAAAGAATGCATGCATAATAACGGGCCTTGGAGCAGAAAAGGAGGACTTGGAATACTAAATTGCTTATATCTCAGGAACCGTATGATGTAGAAAAAAAATGAAAATTTCATATGAATTATGATATTCCTGGCTAGTTTTGTACTTAGCCTCCTGTTTGGGGTGCTAAGCATTTTTCTGATGAAAAGTCCGTATCTCGCAACATTTCTGAGATACAGGCCCCGAAAGGCGCGATGGATGCCGTAATGTTATCCTATGGGAAAAAGCATAAAATTAGGAGTGCCATAACTTTGCAGACCTCCAATATTTTTTCACCAATTCACTAAAAGACACATCTGTGGCATGTTGGCTGTCTTCCCTCAAAATTTTAGCCCAATAGACCAAACTGTTATTTTGCAGCAGGGTGGCAAAGAATTCCTGTTATTTTGGGCATAGTGTCACAAAATAGTGTCTCAAATCATGACACTTCCACAAATGAAATCACGAAAGTGTCATGAGTATGACACTACTTTGCAACACTACTTTTTCCAGAAATTTGAAAAACATATTTCTGGGGTGTTTAACCCTATAATAAAGACATGGTTAGCATCCTGAGGGTCCAACTAGGCAAACACAAAAGGAATTGTGTCCCTAGATGGTCCCAATTTTAAATGACAAGCATTTTTCTGATCACCAACTGAAAACAAAATGGTGGATTTGCTACACTACTAGGGCCATTTGCGACACTAAAAAGTGCATTTGCGACACTGTCAAACTTTTTAACTTTTCCCATTGACTTATAATGGGAACTTGTTTTATGAATAACTTTTGAACCATTTAATATTTTTTCACAAAATCTTCTAAAGGCACATCAGGGATCCTGGCCACATGTTCCCTGAAGTTTTCAGACCAATCGCACAAAACCATACGACCTGTAGGCGCAAGCAAAGAATTCACCAAAAACTGTAAACATGCATGCATATCTCACTTAATAACTCTGCAGCTATATATCTGACCACTACAAAAGTTGGCAGATCATGAGATGCATGGTTCTTGATCATGCATTCCAAATTTCAGGCAAATTCGTTGAACAGTGGCAAAGTTATTAAGGTACAAAGTTTGACCCTTTAACCTTAAAAGGGCTACTCAACCCTAACTATGGTAGCACTACTGTGCTACCATAATATATATATACATATATATATATATATATATATATATATATATATGTATATGTGTGTGTGTATATATATATATATATATATATATATATATATATATATATTGTAAAAAACAAAAACAAAGGCTGCGTCAGCATGTGATCTAAAAGCAAAACAAAATGGTTATATTAAATATGCGCTGAAAATAGAAAATAGAGTTAAAAATCTACTTTTCAACCTTAGGTCTTCTTCAGGAAAGGTCTTCTCTTTTAGATATTTCTGAAGAAGACCTAAGGCCTAAAATGTAGATTTTAACTCTATTTTCTATTTTCAAGCATTTAATATAACCATTTTGTTTTGCTTATATATATATATATATATATATATAAAATAAATATATATATATATATATATATATATATATATATATATATATATGATGTGCAGCCCTCCTATTGGAAATATTGTCGATATTTTTTTTTCGAGTGCCAATTGACCCAATAACATCACAAGTGGTGAAGCCATGACTGATGTCATTGGGTCAACTTGCATGAGAAAAAAAATATCGACAATATTTCCAGTAGGGAGGTTGTGTATTCCATTTATGCCATACCCCCAAAAAAGTGAAAAAAAAAATACTTGCCATTTTTTGCCAATTATAAAAAAATCTAAAAGAAATCTTTATGTGAAACACCACTCATTTTGTAGGTATTTTTGTCCTGAGCAACTTTTTTTGCTCAAAGTACCATCCTATAATTTTTCATTTTAAAGTGATATGCATTTGTTAGTTGCAAAAGTGAAAAGAAATCATTTACTGCTTTTTTTTGTTTTGCTAATTATAAAAAACTAAAAGGTAGCTATAAAGGAACACTACCCATTTTGTAGACAGTTTCATGCTGAACAACTTTTGTGCTCATAATATCATGCTGTCAGTTTTCATTTTAAAGTTATTCACATTTGTTTGTCAAAAAAGTGAAAGAAATTGCATTTTTTGCTCTTTCTTTTCTAATTATATAAAAAATAAAAGTTAGTCATAAATGAAACACTACTCATTTTGTAGCTATTATTGTGTTGAGCAACTTTTGTGCTCACAGTACCGTGCTATCATTTTTCGTTTTCATGTTATTCACATTTGTTTGTCGTAAAAAGTGAAATACTTATCAGACTCCCTGTCCAAAGAAGGCTGTGAAAGAGTGGCACCCTTGTCAGAAGGGGTTTTGGCTGGGTGCTCACCCAAAGGGGTAAGTGATTTAACAGCCTTGTCCGGGCAGGCATTTGTAAATTGCATTTTTTGTTGTTTTTTTGCTAATTATATAAAAAAAAATAAAAGTTAGCCATAAATGAAACACCACTTGTTTTGTAGATATTTTTGTGCAGAACAAGTTTCGTGCTCACAGTACCATTCTATTATTTTTCACTTTAAAGTTATTCACATTTAAATATGGTTAGTAGTGTTACTGAGGTTGAATGTGCAAATGAGTTCTGAATGAGCCAATGTGGATCTAGGAGAGATATTTGGACCTTCAGTGAAAATATTTTCTGATATTTTCACTGTAGGTCCTAGCAATTAAAAAATAACATTTCTATTTGGGGAAAGTTATGCCCACATGTATGGCATAAATATGCAGTATATATACACACACAATAGGGGTGAGCTGTTAACACATAAAATAAAAACTCATATCACTCACCCCCATTGTATAAATCGTCAGTGATGTATGCACTGTGATAAATTCGTACAGATATACTCACAGTGCATACGTCACTACTAGAAATCACCATCTGGCCTATATTACCATAGAAACTCTCAAACAAGCCTCCATACCTGCACTATATTCATCCATTTAACAAAATTAATGCCACCTGTCAGCAGTACACAAAATGTACCTGTAACCACATAAAACTCATACTGGTCACCATATCTCTGTTGCGGGCAAATGAACGCCATCAGAAACAATCCTAAAAGAGACAAAAAAATCAAAATTACAACTACTAAAACATAAAGGCATTCTGACAACTGAATATCCTGGCTCAAAAAATCGGACACCACCATACGGAAAAAAAATTTAAACTAAAATGGCAAGAAAAATCAGTAAACATAGCACAAGAAATAATAGAAAGCTGCAGTCAGTTCGAGCTAGATGATGAACCGCTTCTTGAATCAAAGCCAGACCTATAAACTGCACAGAACATTAAACTCATACAAAAAAACCCCAATACCATCAACAAAACAAATAATAGATAAACAAGCCATAGAAGACTACATAATTAGTGCCAAAAATGATAACACAAAATGAAAAACAATGGCTAGGGATGTAAATTTGTCATGGATGAGGTTTTAATGACTCATTGTTTGTTCATGAAATCATTAGTAAACAGTATGCTGTGGCACTGTCATCATTGCTACATTCTGATGACACTAGTGAAAGTGATGGAAGTCCTGAGAAAAGATCAAACGTCATGGAATCAATGACGTGTATGACTGCCATGACAAACTTACATCTCTAACGATGGCCAATGTGCATACTTTACAAAAATGCCTCAAAAACAATATGGGACTTGATCAACCAATACAAAACATACAAACAGAAAAACCAGATGAAATTTTGTGCTATTACTTTATGAATTGCCAAAGAGCAGATGGCACAGAATATGAGCCTTTAACTTTAAGATCCAGACATCAAAGTTTCGAAAGGTATTTAAAAGACTTCTCGTACCCTGAGCTATTAAGTACCTCCATAATCTTCTTGAAAAGTTGCCAAGTCTTGCAGTCAAAACAAAAAAAAAACTAAAAGAATCTGGAAAGAGCAACTGCCCACATGCTGTGGACCAGTTAGCAGACAAAATAATAGAAGAACTATACAATAAAAATCAGCTTGGCTCAGCCACACCACAAGCACTGATTAACACAATGTGGATAACCCTAACCCTTTATTTTGGAATAAGGGGCAACACGGAAATCTGAAACATGAAGTGGGGTGGTGTTCTTAAACATGATGAAAAAAATAACCACTACCTGGAATATTGGGAAGAACACTAGACAAAAACAAGACAAGCACAAATCCTAAATATGTAAGAATCCTAAAGCTGACAGCATATGAAATAGATGACCCTAAGAAATGCCTAGTTAAAACTACATCATGTACAAGTGCATAAGACCAGATAAAGGCAACCTTCCAGATACTCCATTCTTTCTGGCAATAAATTATACACCTATGGCTCAATACCTAACTATATGGTTTAAAAACCAGCCGTTAGGTATAAATACCATAAGTAAAATTGTCAAAAACATGGTGGAAAAGGCCGACATAAAAACAAACAGAAAACTGAGTAATCATTCAATAAGAAAGTTCTTGGTATAAAAACACATTGACAGTGATTTTCCTGGAAATGACATAATCCAAACATCAGGCCACAAAAAGCTGAAGTCATTAAATGAATACTCCAGATTAAATGATGAAAAAAAAAAATATCTAACTTACTCCGTGCTGCCAAATCTAAACCTTCTACAAGTGCTTCAAACTATAAACCACCTATAACTGCTGCCGAACCTAAGCCATCTACAAGTGTTTCCGAACCTAAACCATTTACAAGTGCTGGCGAACCAAAACCATTGACAAGCACACACATACAAATCCAACTGGAACCTAAACCACGTACTTCATTAAAACTTCATCAATGTGAAACAGTGCCATCAACTTCCAAGCAACATGAGAAAATAACTACAAACATTCCAATGACAAGTGCGTTGATAAACAGTTTCTCTGCCAGCTTTCAACATCCTACAATAAATGTGCACACCATAACTTTTAATATATACAACATACAGTTTCTGGATAACAGGCTTCACAAACTAAAGTTAAACCATAAATACACATACTTAACAGTAACCATTTATTTTCTCTTGTAGGTCCTCTACAAGACATTCAGTCAAAGGAGAAATGACGAATCCTATCATCAGACTCTAACTAAAATCTCCTCAGCATGGCAGATGTCAATGAAGAAATTCTTCAAAAAAATCACTTTTCATGTACCGAAAACACATGTATATAAAAAGTGAATAAAAGCGGACAAAAGTTGGTGAAGTGAACCAGCAAAAAAAATTAAAAAATACACAGTCCCACAATACTTGCATAAAGCAAAACATAAACAAAAAAACAGCGCCCAAATGAAATAAAACACTTACAAAAACTAAAAAAAAACACTCCATTCTGAGTGACATGGAGCACATGTCTGCAAACCCAGAAACTCCTAGAATCCATCCCCCAACACACATGCAATCAACCCAAATGCACATCAGGACACAACAACCAATCACAAATGTACAGCAACCAGCCAACCAAAACAACACAACCATTCCCACCCAAACACATTGACCGAATGGAACCCCTACTCTTCCTCCTCCTAAAGTGTCCCTCCATCTTCTTTTTCTACCCTTAATCTATCTCTATCCCACGAGCTCAATCACTGCCTTGTGCAAGCAGGATCCATAGCACATGTTGTGCAACAACTTTACCCCCTTTCCCGTATTTCTCCTTTTACAGCACCCCCCCAGTCACTGCTAGATCACTGCCTTGTGCAGGCATGGTCAACCAGCACACTGGTGGGGTACTACCCTCCTTCTATAGTTGACTTCTGCTACCCCCACCCACAACATCCCTCCCCAATACCTCCTTCTCTTGCATCACTATATATAAATAACTCTCATTGCCTATAACCTGTATCCTACCAGTAGGGCTGTCCACCGCCCTGACCAGATAGGGATAAGAGGACATTGTTAAATTTCAACTCCCCCCTTTCCTCCCCTTAGATACCCCCACCTACAATACCTCTCTCTTTCATTACCCTGCCACACTCTACCTCTCCTCTTCTCCTCTGTGGGTAACTGGACTATCTACTAGTATTCTGTGACAGTTTGCATCAAACTATTTTTAATAATTTACTGGTGGTGGTGGCTGATTAGTTGTCATAGCAAAGGCTGCAGTTTGTGTATTTGAATCCAGACAGAGCCTCAGGTGGGGGAAATTGTCTTCCCCGATTGCTTTCAGAGCACACAACGCCACACACAATGCCAGGTTGTATAGGGTCAGGGAGGCATACCTGTGTTGTGCTGAACTGCTTGATTTTTCTCTGTATTTTTCTTTGCTCGGTATTTTCTCTGTCAACTCATTGTACAGGTTGTCTTGCTGAAAGGAAGGTCAACACCCATCATAGTGGTGGGTCAGAGCTTGTAGTTGATTGTTTCTGGAGGGCACGGCTTACGCCCAAGCCCCTTCCCTCACCCAACCCCCCTTGGTGTCACTTCCTTTATACCAGGGGTTCTGACATCATTTCCTCTATGGCGAGGCCGGTATTTTGAGAGCTGATCCATGAGCAGATTGTGATTGACGGTGTCGAAGGCCTTGGTAAGATCAATATACATTGCCCCCACCAAGAGCCCTCTGTCTAGCGCATTATGGATAAAGCTGGTAAACTCCACTAGAGCAGTTGTGGTACTGTGTTGTTTTCAAAATCCATGTTGTTGTTGACACTGTAAAAGATACTTGTCTAGATATTCCATCAGTTGGTCACTTACGATTCACTCCAGGGTCTTGGAGAGTGGAAGAAGGATAGATATTGGGCAGTAATTTGTAGAGTTGACCTGTAAACAGGGGTTACCACCGCCACCTTCAAGATCCCTGGGAGTTCGCCTGATACCAAGGAGAGATTTTAAGATTTTGGTGAGAGGTTTGAGAGTTATGTCCAGGGTAAGCCAAACTAGTTTTAGATCAAGTTGATCAGAACTTGTTCTGGAATTAACTAGTGCTTTTAGGATGTACTTTTTTGCTTCCATAAAGGTGATAGCTCTGAAGTAGAAAGGCGGATGGGAGTTTGATTGGGTCCCCTGGTTTCGTTTGGTGCCAAGTATCTGATTGGTGTTGAAGGAAGCTAAGGGGCAACACTCCACTGAGGTCAGTAAAACTTCTGTTGAAGACATTTGCTATGCATCTGTGATCCTGCGTAGGTTGGCCCTCGATGTTCAGGAAGGTGTGGGAAGTTTTATTAGGTTTACCAGTTTGGGACTTGATGTTTACCCAGAACCATCTACTATCACCCCATGAGTTTGTCAGCTCATTTTTAAAGTGAGTGTTTTTGGCCTTGTGAATAGCCCAAGTGCATTTATTCCATGCAGCTCTAATGTTCTGGTAGTCTGTCTGGGTACAGGTGTTTCTTGCTTTGTACCACAAGTCATCTCTGTTTTTCATGAGGGCTAGTAGCTGTGCTGTGATCCAGGGGCTGTCATTGTCACGGATCCTTCTTTTGGTGTAGGGGTGTAGACATTACAAACTTCATTGAATTTGCTTATAAAGCATTCTAGGGCAGTGTTGACATCTCTTCTGTGGTCAATAGAGCTCCAATCTTGGAGGCTGAGATGTGCTCTTAGAGCTCCCAACTTGCCTTTCTTCAAAAATCAAGTAGTAATAGTCCCTGGCTGGTGCCTTTGGGGCCTTATTTGACCATTTACAGATTACTGGGGGTAGTCACTGAGGGAGTAGGGGAGAACCGTGATGGAGGATATTCTTTCTGGCTGATTTGTGACCACCCAGTCGATTACTGACCCTGTGCCTGCTCTGCTGTTATACCGAGTGGGGGTGTCTACCAATTGCGCAAGGTTTAGTGTAGCTAATGAGTCCTTGTAGTGTACAGCTTCAGTGGAGGGCCAGTTGATATTAAAGTCTCCAACCATTATCAGCTCTGTGTTTGGTCCCCCCTTCAGAGGCATAGTTGATGACAGAATTGAAACCATTCACTTGTTCCTTGGGAGGGATATAGACCAAGACTATTGTTAGGGTTTTCTCATTCTTTCCAAGTATTACTTTTATGGCCATCAGTTGAGCCCCATAGTTGGTGTCATATGGGTTAAGCATTTGGCCCTGAATATGGTCTTTAACATATATAATACAACCACCTCCTCTTTTACCTAGTCTGTCTAGTCTGAATGCAGCATACCCAGTGAGTTGTATAGCAGAGTCTGGCACCCTAGGTGATAGCCAGGTCTCTATTATTGCAAGAATGTTGGGCTGGTGCTTCTGGACCGAGACTTGGAGAGTGTCCATTTTTGCTAGCAGGCTACATGTAATTATTGATGCTATTGTTAGTCCATTCTGTTTCTTACGAACTGTTGCAGTGTATGTCATCAGGCCTGGGTTGGGATGAATATTAGCTAACATCAGTAGGAGTAGCCATGTGATCCTTATAGCTTGCCATTTTAGATATGTTAGGGTCTGTGACTGTGAAATGTGACATGAGTTTTTTGCATGGTACATGGGTAGGTTAGGTGTACATCACTACCAGGTGGAGGGAGGTGACAGCCAGCCTGTCCATTGCTCATAGAAATCCATGTAGTAGGGGGTATGATGTGCTGTGTTACTGACTGCTGTGCATTTGTGATTTTTCTGTAATCCAGGTGGTGATATTGTGGCACTACAGTCTGGAGGTGGAGAATTAATGTCCTCCTCATATTCTGCAATGCGTCCTTGATGGAGTCATATTTGTATATTGGCAAGCATTTTGTGTGGTCCTGTCCTGTAGAAGGGACCAGTATCAGAACTAATAGAAATAGAAAGAGGGTTCTAAGGAGGAACATATTGTGGGCTACAGCAGGAAAATAATTCTCTAGGTATGTTTACAGATGGTGGTAGAGGGTCTGCATTTAACCCCTGTAGGTAGTTTGGGGCTAGAAGCAAGTGATTAGAGGTGAGAGTGGATGGCAGGCTTATCTAGATTTTAAGGAGGGAAAGAGGGAGGAAAAGGAGAGCACACTGAGGAAGGAGCATTGTGATGATAAAATCTGAGGAACAGAGTGTGTGATGTGTCAGATACGATAGGAGCTCCTAGTGGCAGCTGCATATAACCTGCTAATAGAGGAATAGACACAGAAAATGTCACTGCTACCAGAGATATAGCCCTTCAGTGGCTAGAGGATATAATCTACTAATGAAAAAATCAACAACAACAAAAAAATTCACCACTAGCTTAGTGCCTAAGGAATGCACTAGCAAATGCCAGATGTTAACTGGAGTGAATTTGCTGCAGCCACATTCAAGAGCAGGGTCATTCTAGATGCCCTGCAGGGGACATGCCTTAGACAACTAGCACTGGAACCCACTTGGGAAGGAGCAATCTTAGACCTGGTACTCTCAAATGGACATGGAGAGAGGATCATAGATGTAGAAGTGGGTAGCCATCTGGGAACTAGAGACCATCGAACAATATGGTTTATAATAAACACAGCAGTAGAGTCAAGCCATACAAAGGCAAAGGTCCTGGACTTTAGGAGGGCTGACTTTGCCAAAATGGGTGAGTGCCTAAGGAATGCACTAGCAAATGGGCAGGAAGGAGGGTGGAAGAACAATGGGGAGTAATCAAAACTGCTATCACTAAGGCAACAAAACTTTGTGTGAAGCAAATAAAACAAAATAATGTAAAAAAACACTATGGTTCTCAAAGGAGGTGGCAGGGAAGGTTAGGGAGAAAAAAATAGCATTCAAAAAGTACAAGGAATCACAGAAGGAGCAGGACAGATAACTGTATCAGTTAAAGCAGAAGGAAGCAGGGAAGGCAGTCAGAACAGCAAGGCCCAAACTGAGGAAAAGATAGCCAACTCGGTTAATATAGGTACATCAGGGAGCAAAGGAAGACCAAGGGAGGGATTGTGAGGCTTAATAAAGGGGAGAGAGGGTGGGCAGATGGTGACTGTGAAAAGGCAGAGATACTAAACAAATATTTTTGCTCAGTATTTACAAATGAAGAAGGGGAGGTACCTAAACCAAATAACAGAAACACTCTGGATAGGGAGGTTGATACCAGCCCTTTCACAGAAGAAAGAGTTCTGAAAGAACTCCTAAAACTGAAGGTGGACAAAGCAATGGGGCCTGATGGGATTCATCCCAGAATTCTAAGAGAACTAAGGGTAGAACTAGTGACACCAGTGACTACCATCTTTAACAAATCATGGGAGGATGGGGTGGTACCTGAGGACAGGAGGAGGGCATATGTAATTCCACTACACAAAAGTGGCAGCAGGGCAGAGGCAGGAAACTACAGACCTGTTAGTTTGACCTCAGTGATAGGGAAAATTATGGAATCACTTCTGAAGGAAAGAATTGTTGAGTACCTAGAGGCCAGAGGGGTGTAGGACCCAAGGCAGCATGGATTCACAGTGGAACATGATGTCAAATGAATCTAATAGATTTCTTTGACTGGGTGATCAAAGTAGTAGATCAGGGAGGGTCTGTGGGCATGGCCTGCCTAGACTTTAGCAAGGCATTTGACTCAGTCCCACAGAAAAGATTAATATACAAGTTAGCCAGCCTTGGAGTGGGTCCCAAGATGGTAACCTGGGTAAAAAGTTGGCTGGAGAACAGGACACAGATGGTAATAGTAAATGAAGTCCACTCTGAAGAAAGGGGGGTTACCAGTCGGGTATCGCAAGATTCAGTTCTGGGACTGGTCTTCTTCAATGTCTTTATAAGTGACATTGAAGAGGGACTGGAAGGAAAAGTATGTCACTTTGCAGATGACACAAAGATTTGCAACAGGGTTGATAAACAAGGTGGGGTGCAAAGGATGAGAAGGGACTTGGCAAGGATGGAGGAATGGTAAAATGTATGGCAGCTTAGATTCAGTGCTAAGAAGTGCAAAGTAATGCACCTGGGAAACAAAAACCCAAGGGAATAGTACACAATGGGGGGTGAGATACAAACAACAACAAAAATGGAAAGGGACCTGGGGGTAGTCATATCAGATGACCTAAAGGTGGGCAAGCAATGGAAAGGGCAGTAAGGAGAGCTGGGGGGATACTGGGATGTGTAGGGAGAAGCATCATCAATAGAAAACAGGAAGCTGTTATCCCTCTGTACAGACAGCTGGTGAGACCCCATCTGGAGTACTACATTCAGTTCTGGAGGCCCAGTCTCCACAAGGACATAAACAGGATGAGGCAGTCCAGACGAGGGCAACTAAAATGGTGCAGGGTCTGCACCAGAAGACATATGAAGAGAGACTTAAGGAGGTTAATATGTTTACCCTCGAGAAAAGGAGGAACTGGGGGACATGATAGAAACTTTCAAGTACCTCAAGGGAATCAACAAAGTCTAAGAGGGTAGCATCTTTCAGAAAAAGAGGTGTGAAAAAACAAGGGGGCACAATCTGAAGATAGAAGAGGGACAGCTCAGAGGTAATGTGAGGAAGTATTTTTTCACAGAGAGGGTTGTGGATGAATGAAATGGCCTTCCTGAGGTGGTTGATGAGTCAAAAACATTGGAAGAATTCAAAAATGCAAGGGACAGACATACAACAATTCTGGGGGTGGGGTAGGAGGAAGTAGGTTGTTGGTTAACTTGAATCTGCAGTTTATCCATTAGGTATGGAAATGGGCAGACTGGGTGGATAAAGCAGTCCTTATCTGCCATCAAATTATATGTTTCTATGTTTCTATTATATGTGTTCCAGTGTTACCAACTTTCACCAACTGTTGCCAGCTTGCAATATGTGTCTTCATATCTACTATACTTAACTGTTGCATTGTTAGCCAATGTTATCCACTTGTAATTCCTCCTCCTCTCATTGTATGCAAGTAAGCAAATTGTATTCTAACATTGTAACATGTATCTTTATTCTAGCACATCGTTTCCTACCTCCCAGGTCATACCAGGAGACAAGCAACTTGTTGCTCAGCATGCCTTCCTGGTGAAACTTTTCAATAAATAAATAAATAAAACCTACCATCCACAATCACAACATACTATACTAGGAAGCAAACAATTCATAACAAATGTAATGATACCAACCGAACAACCAAACAACTCACAAAAATACTTCCACACCAAAGCGAAATAGCAATTGATAACAAACAAATCTACACTTATAAAACAAAAAGGACCCTATTGAATAAATTGCACACATGGGGCCAGATATTCAAAACTTTGCCACTGTGTTAAATTAGCACTGTCCAGTGAGCAATCTTAGCCAGGAGTACAAAGCAAGCTATACTGAAAAGGAAATAGCCTAGTGCTAATCCTGTTGAAAATAGCAGTCTAAGGAAGCCGGACAAATTGGTCTGTGAGTGTAGGGCAAAAATAGCCTGGGAATAAGACAGCACTGAATATAGCAACAGGGAAGTGCAAACTGCAACTGCAGCTCTTTAGACTCTGTAGCAAGCCAGTGTTGCAGGTGGAGAACATTGTGTGTGATTGCACAGAGATGTCTCACATCTACTGCAAACACACCTCTCAACCTCCTGCCTCATAAATCAGGGACAAGGCTTAAACAAATCAGAGACAAAGGTTTAAAATCAGGGACACATCTTAAAAATTGGTGATATCCACTCAGGAAGCTGGTAGAATAAGTGATTTAGTGTAAAATGCATTTTCTAAGGAAGAACACATCTGTAACATTAATGTTTGATATTATTTTATGCTTACAACCCCCACTGTTTGTTCATGGAAACAAAATTATTAGGAGGGACAGAGTAAAATATTGAGATAAAATCAGGGACGTCCCTGAGACTGCAAACAGCAATATAAGCCACACACTGCAGAACTGTGCTATGCTGAAGTAAGATTTGCCTGGGGCTAACCCTATTGCACAGTGCTAACACATTAGCCCAGTGCAAACTGGTTAGCCCGGGGCAAACGGGAGCTATATTCAAAGTTCCCTTGCAAATGAGCCTACTTAGGTAATTCTTGGGCAAACAGGTATATTTACATCTCATTAGGTGATGCTTAGCATGCATTACCATGCAGTTTGCCAGGTGCTATTGCATGGAGCACAAAGCCCCCTCTTTGGGTAAAAATGGAAGTACAGGCTGGACGCTGCAGGCCAAGGCATGCCCACAGCATCCCCTGTTGGTCAGAATAGAAATACAGGCTGGAAGCAGCAGGAACTAGGTGTTGCCAGGCACAGTCAGTTCATACAACACATTCATGCAGTTGTGCAAGCAGGACCTGTATATATGTATGCACACATGTGTGTGTGTGTGCATGTGTGTGTTTGTGTGTGTGTATATACACATACATATATGTATATTCATGGCAAAAAACTTTGTTTAGTGCATCAGTTAGGATTGTTCCAAAGCGACAAAAGTGAGGAAATTCAGTGTTATGGTTGAAAACCCTAACTCTGCATTCACCCCCCACACCCACCCAGCACCACACACACACACACACACACACACACACACACACACATATATGCAAGTAGGTGAGAGGACCAAGGCAACATGACCAATCACAGAGAACCAGCAGCAGGTGACAGAAATAAAATACAACTGTCTAAATGTACTACAAGACATCCCCAACCACACCACCAGGTACTGCATGCTCATTGGAGATCCACAGCAAAACGGAGGCCATGTACACCAAATGTACACATCCCTGATTGCAGGTGAATGCAATGTACCACACTTAGGAGTTGCATGGCCTTACCTAGCCATGCCACACACCCCACCACACCCGCTACTGCACCGTGACTGTACATCAAAAATGAACTTCCATGATTGGAGGTACACAGATGTTTGTACACTTATGAATAAGCAGAAAAAAAGCAACTGTCTAAATCAACTACAAGACACATGCATCCTCATAAGACAACAACTTAAGCATTTGAGCATGTGTTGTAGTTGCAGTAGTAGGGACAGACATTGCCAGCTATTTCCAGATATTTTGTGAAATTTCTGAAGAGTTTCTCTGTGCTGCCCCTACTGTGGCAATGCAGAAATAAAGAGATTTATCTAGAAATATTACATTAATTTTGTGTAATAGCTGGCAGTGTTTGTGGCTACTACTGTAGTGTACATTTTCTGTGCCTGTCCACTCAGTATGCAGAACCTGTTCTGGAGGATTTGGAAGTCATTCCCTGCACAAGGGTGTGCAAGTCCTAATGCTGCTAACAGGAGTATAGCCTCAGTGATGGAGGTACACTATTGATGTCCATTGAGTTACTTTTGTTGTGGCTGTACACTCAGAATGCAATAACTGCTCTGTGTGTTGGGAGCAGGACTACCTCAGTCAGAGCATGCAGTTCCTAAGTGTGCAAAGATGACTGTAGCTGTAATAATGTAGGTGTACCATGGATGCCCATAGACTCAGTTTAGTAATAGCTCTCTACTGAGAATACAGTACCTGGCCAGGATGATGGTGTTTCCTGTGTACGGCCATGCACATCCTAACTGTTCTAAATTGAATATCCTTGCAGTGAGAGATGTGTAACATTGATCTACATACTGTCACTTGTGCTGTAGATTGTCACTCAGGATGCAGTATCTGCTCTTGCGGCTTAGGGGGAGGATTGCCTAAGTAAGGCCATAAAACTGTCAAGTGTGGTAAGTGTAGTGCAACAGTGGTCAGGCAGGTGCACTGTTGATGTCCATGGCCTTTGTTTTTCCTGTGTCTTTGCAGTCAACATACAACAAGTGTTGGGGGGGGTCATTAAGATTGTAAGCTATTTCCCAAAATGTCTGTGATATTTACAAAAATATCTGATGCATTTATCATTTAAAGAGTAGGGGCAGCAGAGAGAAACTCTACAGAAATTTTACTAAATATCTAGAAATAGCTTGCAATGTCTGTGGGTAACACTGTTAGTGTACAAACCTCAGTATGACATCAATGACAGAATTGCACTGTTAATATCCATGGCATTATTTTCGCTGCTCCGTTCCAGTCGGTATGCAGTGCCTTGTCTCGGGGTTTTTGTGGCATTGACTGCTGAAGTACCACAGCACCTGACTGTATTATCTTGTGTCTACCTGAAATCAGGTAAATATAACATGCATGTTCAAGGAATTAGTTTTGCTGTGGCTCTGCAGTATGGGTGCAGTAGCAGGTGTGGTGGGGCGTGTGGCATCACTAGGTAAGGCCATGCAACTCCTAAGTGTGGTGTGTTGTGTGTATCTGGAATCAGGGATGTGTACATTTGGTGTACATGGCCTCAGTTTTGCTATGGATCTCCACTGAGCATGCAATACCAGGTGGGGTGGACGAGGATGTCTTGTAGTACTTTTAGGCAGTTGTATTTTATTTCTGTCACCTGCTGCTGGTTCTCTGTAGTTAGTCATGTTGCCTTGGTCCTCCCACCTACTTGCATGTGTGTGTGTGTGTGTGTGTGGTGCTGGGGTGGTGGTGAATGCAGAGTTAGGGTTTTCAACCCTAACACTGAATTTTGTCACTTTTGTTACTGTGGAGCAACCCTAACTGATGCATTAAACGGATTTTTTTGGCATGAATTTCCTTTCTTTTTGAGAATGAAAAGTACAAACAGTATATGTAATAATGCTGTGGTACCACTAGAGATACATAACGCAATTCACACTCCAGCAAAAACACAGTAAGTCCTGGAACAGCATTGTCTGTTCTAGGGAGTGAGATAGCCACTACCTCATGCATTATAATTTCAGCTGTCAATATTAGCTAATATAATTTTTGTGTTGCATTCTGTTCTGGTTACTTCTTGTGTCTTAACCTTGGAATAATCTCTTGATAGCACACAATCAAGGTGAACAGAGTGTAAAGTACAATATAATCTGACATTAATGATGTGCATCTTGGATTGTGTTCACATGTTAAAAAATCTTACTATTTTTTGTTTTCTTATACTTAACAGTGGTATTCCACATACTAAATTATCTAGTTGTGGTCTTTCATTCACTATTATTTAGCACTCAATGTTACTAGTCTTGTACTTAATTAAATAAGTCATTCTGTGCCTCACTGCCACTGTCAAGTGTCTACAAATCTGCATTTTTTTCTTCTGTGACTTAACTAGATGTAGCTTGTGAACATGAATCCATACAAAAAAAAAATCCCTCTGTGAGCATAGTAATACCAATGCAAATACTCTTACACATTAACAGTGGTGAACTGTTACCCTGTCAAAAGTGAAAGTTTGCATACATAATCCTTTTTTAAGCACAGTAACTAAAGATGGGCGCTGTATAGTACAGTATCCACAACTAAGTAATATCCCCAACAATGCAAGAATTACACAACACAAATTGTTCTTAACCAAAAATATGTATTTATTGTAGTATGAGTTTTTTTAAATCGCAAAAAAAGATGATAATTAAATAAGGCATTACAAATATATTTTCCTTTTTATACAAAAATATATTTTTTATTTATAACAGGAAAAAAATGAAAGAGTAAGAAACATATAACATACAAAACAACCTTTTATTTTTGAAAAACAATTATTATAGGAAAAAACTTTTGTATAAAAATAAATTCTGTTATATAAAAATATTAAACAAAATATTGAACTAAACAAGTATTTGTCTTTGTTAACAATATGTACACCTTCATGAGAGAGTTGTGTGTGCTGCTTGAGACAGCCCAGTCCAGAAGTTGGACTCAATGTGGAGGCACAGAAGAAGTGGAAGCTGTTGCGCCTCAGAAAGGAGATACCAGACAAGCTGTGGAGGCTGTTCACTGTGGCTCCAGGAGGGTTGACCTGACTGGCGCAGGTGAAGCAATACTGCCGGGCACACTGACACTTGTCGCTGCCCCCACAGGCTCGAGCACAAGGATGACAGTAGCTTGTTGTGCTGTCAGGAGAGACAGCAATTTCTTCCTTCCCTCCCACAGCACAACGTTGTCCTTAATCAAACCGTCAACCTTGCGCTCGAGCCTGCGGTAACAACAGCAGTGTCCAGTGCACCTAACCTTGAGACAGGGTCCTGTAAATATATAGAAAAAATCTATTTAAATATAATATCAAAATGGTGATTCTCTCTCTCTGTCTTGACGTTTAGCACTTTTTTCTCCTAGGAATATTTGTAAGACATGTTATTGCCTGTTATCAACAGTATATAAGAATATGATCTTTATGAGAAATTCTTTATTTTATGTAATGGTGTAATCTTTTACAACTGTGGTGTATTTTTTTTTTGATACAGCTAGACCTAACTCATTTGGTCAAAAGGCTTTACCATTATTTTTATTATATTATAATAGTGATAAATGTAATGCACTCACAACAGTTATGTTTCATAGCAAATAAATAACCACCTAGGGTCATGTAGCACCTCACTATACATCTTAACAAATGAGAGCCCTAGTTGAAAATTAACAGACCATTGACATAACCCTTGCTTATCATTATTGCTTGCTCATACTAAAACTGTGTAAAAATAAATGCATGGAGTAAGCATTGTTAAACTGTTGAATCACAGCTCACTATAACCAATCCAGCAGTGATAGTGTTTACTTTGGAGCACTCACAGGACAGTATGGAAATCACCTGAACATGACAAGCAAGCTTGCATTTTTCAAAAAGCAGTAATCCTTCACAATACAAAACTGTTAACGACATCTCATACTGCATTATTCACTATAGAGCAACCCACATCAGTTATGGGTGAAACCAAAAAAAAATCATGTGAACATGCGTATCCATGATTTATTATTAATTCTCGAATCTTTTTGCTATATGCAACTGCACACTACACTATACCTGGGGGTGGGGTGAAGAAGATCCATAATAAATAAAGAGTCAAAAGATGTAGCAAGTTACACACAATCGACAGATTGAATAGCATATGATTATTGCACTCATCTGTGGATCTGAGCTAGAGCATTTATCCATACCAGCATAACAACCACAACAATAGCTCACAGTCATACTATATGTAAAGTAGGTCAGTAGATACAGTGGGTTCTGCTCATGGAAGTAATAACTCGCTATTAATATGTTGAATAGACATGTTGGTGCACTGGATCTTAAAATATTGATGATCACAAGCTTTCTATGTACAGATAGAGTTCTTGGTGCATTGTACTCTACCCCCTCATCCGATAATAGTCATAATAAGTAGATGCATGGTTCAGCAGTCTACAGTAGTCTACCCCCTTGCACAGCAATTGGTTCAATCAACTAGAGTCAGTCAATGTTGATACACTAGATCTGTTGCTATGGTTGATAATGGTATTTACAAATGATAGATCACCTTTATTTTGGCACAGCACAACCACATTTACCAGTCATGCACTGATAACCAACATCAGAATCCTCACCTAACCTCACCTGGAGTGAGTGACATTCTAGAAGATTGAATCTCTTTAACAGTTATGGACTGACACATTGAGTTCAGTTGTGTGCATATATATGCAAAATATGGGCACTGAATATGTATAAGATAGTTCATGACATAATCCCAGTATGTGAATGTTTCATCCATGTATTGATACTCTGTAGTTTAGTACTGTCTGAATGAACATTTACCTATGTATTACACAAATACCCACACAGCTGTAATGTAAAATAGCAATGAACACTTCTGTGGCTAGGTTAGAGGTCACTAGATCCTGTATACCTCTGAAGTAGTTAGTGTGAAGTGAGTGGTTTGCCACAAAGACTATTACTATTACAATGGAGAACATAATACTACTATAGGAGTAGTTTTTGTATAATTCACAAAAAGCTATATTGTAATTAGGACCAGGTAGTGTAGATCATCATATCAAATAATGACTTCATTATATTTGCAATCATATAAAGATGTAATGGTACAGTGGATTAACAGTGAATGTTCAACATTAAAGCTATTATGGGCATACATTGTGGTACATTACTGCTGAGGAATATTGAGATATCACACAACAGTGCCAACTACCTGCCAGTTCAGCAGTTGCAAGTTGTCAAGGATCAGCAGACCTGTGTGGAAGTCACACATCATCACATGATGATATTCCCATGTTCACCTATGATACTGTGTGAACAACTTACATATCTAGTGCTGAACATTGCACTCCATGCACCAAGTACACAAACAATGCTGCTGGCAGTGTTGTATGTGTCTGGTAATCAATCATAACTTTTGGACAATCAGTCTCACTACACATTGTACAGTGACACTGGAATGTGAGCAGTTGAAAAGCCACCTTCATGATATTCAGTTATGTTGATTCATGGTGCAGAACAGTTCAATATTGTTCACACTGTACCACAGTACAGATCAGGTGTACCATGAACAATTTACACACCAAGGTAGGGAATTCCTGTATATAACACACTGACACTGAATTTGTATATATTCATAAAATATTCAACAGTTAACATTTCTAATTTTGCATTCTGAACAGCTACAGGCACAGAAATAGTTAATTTATTGTCAGTTAATGTGAAATCTTGCCATTACACAAGCTCTTTCTGTTAGTACACTTTAAATACCAATTTAAGTATTTGTGCTGCCCAACAGAACTACAATACTATGATCTGTACATGAACCATGCATCACTATTTACCAGGTATACTGATTTGCTTAATATACAGTTTTAGATTGCTAGTTATAAAAATCTATTTAGCAGTAGATCTTGCTTGAATATTTAATACAATGACACTTACAGGCAGCACTGGTGCCAGGTTCCTGCATCACCTGCACAGATGGTTCTGTCACTGCCTCCCTGGCCATTGTTAAAAACAAAATAAACACAAAATAAAACACCACTCTGTTCTGTTTCTGAAGCTCTTTAAATGCTTTCATTGTATAACAGATATTTCATTTTGACAGATGGTGGTATTCATGCACGTGCCACAGTTTAAACATATTTATCTGCACAAGACTTATCATGTACTTTAGGTAAGCTTAGTTTTCTATGTCTTGACAGTCTTGTCCATTTTTCAACTATTATAACTAAATGCAGTATGAACAGATGAATATTGTTTACATTGCTGTCACAGTGGAAAAATATGTAGTTGCCAGTATTGACTTCCATAATCACCACTCACACATGTCTGTTATGGCAGTATTTAGAACTTGAGACATTAACATAATAACGAATAATGCATCACAGTTTCACGCTCCTCAGACTTATTATGTAAAGTATCTGTTAAATGACTATACAGAACAAAGTCCACTACTGGCTGTATGCTTGGTCCACTCCTTCATAACGATCAGTCCTCTGTTATCCCTCCCAGAGCATCTGCCCCTGGACTGACAGGCTTGTTTTATTGTCTTCCTACCTTTGCTCCTCTTTACTCTGTAGAAGCTGCACAGCAGAGTCTGCCCATGGGTAGCTAATCAGGGCTCGAATTGTTCATCATTGTTGTACGAACAGGTGTTTTTCAACTTTTCTTACCTTGGACACTCCTCCCCCTAAGTATGTCAGCAGTGACATTGAGAAACACAACATGCTTACGCACACCATAGTGAGGTGTCCACAATCTTCTACCCACCACAACTGTGAAGACTTGCCTACCACCACAGTACCCACGCTTCCACTGGTGATAATGCGTCGGGTGCTGAAAGCACCCTAGAAACACACCCTAGGAGGAGGAGAGCATCCGTTGAGATGCTTAATCCTGCTCCTCCTCTCGACCCCTACATGTCCCTCACTCCATACCCAAACATGTGTCACCGGTGTGTAGCACGAGGTGTGTTGTACAGCAGCTAAACCCTCTGCACCACTATTTTCTTTTTCTTTTTTCTTTTTATAAAGTCTCAGTAGTGTGCAGTTGATGTTAAGATTGTTGGGACATAACTTCAGCACTTAATAGACTGAATATTATTATCTGGCAGGCATGCATAGGTCCCCCCCCCCCACACATACAGCTAAGTTGTACGTATTAGTATTGCTTTCCCTTTTGTATGATGATTTTACAGTACTATTAAGTCTTCACTATATCGTAGCTGTACACATCAGTGGGTATTACACACCACTACAGTATTATCACCATGAAAAAAAAAAACGCTGAAAATGCCACCCCCAAGAATATAATCTTTTTTTTTCTATTATCAGCTTACCGTCTGACTCAATGACAATGACACTATCAGTGTCAGATTGTTCAACCTCCACAGCTTCAGAATGTGCTGGTACTACCTTAGCAGGACAAGTGGGTTGCCTACGGTGATCTTTAAATGAAAGATAGTAGGAACATTTACTGACTGTTTTCTTTGTCTGCTTACTTATCACACAGCATATTTTCTAAGCAACTGACATGCTTCTGGCACTTGACATTGTCCTAATTGTAGTATATGCACACCCCGTATGACATAACAAGCTTCTACTAATCAATATTTGATGAACTGTAGATTACACATGTTCACAACACCTTAATGTTTAGTTCTGACACCATAACAGGAATGAAATAAAATTGTTCTTGAATGCAATACATACTGCATAGTAACTCTGTAGTACTATGGGATAACAGTTATACATATAGATATTTAAAATACATCATAAGACATTAAATCTGGCTGAGACACAGTGGTAATGACATTCAAGAATACTGTTTTAATGTTAGTACATTTGACACCCATCACCTACACAAATTGAACACACACAGCAAAATACTATCTTGAAGAATGTTGTTTATCAAGACAACACTTAAAAAACAATAATAATAATATTATCAATTAAGAGATATTGATATGATGGACAGAGCAACAAAGTCATCAATTACAGAAAAACTTATTTATCCATTTGTGTAGCAGTACTATGATATTATTCTATAACTGATAATTTGTTAAAATTACTTACACTGAGGGAGGTGCTCCCCTGCAGCTGGCTTGCCAGCTGCCTCCATAGTTCATAGGCAAGGTAGTACCAGCATTTATCATTTTCTGGTATCTATTCTCTGTGCTTCAGGACATAAAAGTGCTGGCACACCAGCTTCCACTTCTTCTTCTTCAGCTGTTCTACAGTCTTGTTCTTGACCTTTAAGACCATGTGTATACAGCTGTTAATGAGCCTCCACATTGAGTCTGACTTTTTGTTAGTGCTACACATCAAAACATGAGCACCACCTCTTGCCTGAACTGACTCAAGTAGTGCACACACCTCTCTCATACTGCACTGTCTCATCTTGTTTTGTTTTACCTCTGCAATACATAAACAAAAATTCAAACAATGTATAGGTCAGAATGGTAATGTAAATTGTGAATTTAATACTACCTTTTTTTGAATAATTATGCATGCTTTTTTTTTCTCTGATGCTCTTTCTGCAACAATAAATAACCAGTTCCAAGTCATAGTTTGCAATCAGAACCAATCTGTCTTTCTAAGAATCGTAGTTTTTTAATTGTATATCAACACGTCAGATAATGAAAATATTAAAAGTTCATGCTGTTTACTTTGTCAGTAGCATTTACATAAATGTGCACATCTGTCTCCACATTAAAAGCAACATATGCAACAGGATATTCACAGTGCCCAAAACTGTTGCAGCTGCCATTCCTGCAGCATCTTAGCATAAGCCACAGCACGCTGCAAGCATCGCTAAACTATCCTGTAGCATGCCCCAACAATATTTAAAATAGTGGCAGTGGCACCTAAATTATGTATGCTACAGTGGGACTGTCACAGGACAAACAGTACAAGAATGAAAGGAGGATGTGTCAGCAAGAGTAAAGTTATGAAATTAAAGCTAAACACAATATTCTTTGACGGTTTTAAAAAAAATTCCACCATGTATGTAGGCCATGAACTGGACAATTATCATCACATGACGGTAACATACAGTACATATGCAGCTATGGTGCTATACATCAACAACTATGTGATGATGTGCCAGGCTGCAACCAATGTTAACTACAACCCAGTGATGTTTGTCTGTAACATACCTAAGCACCTGATGACAGGCTCTGTCAAAGCACATGAATCCCTCCTCCAAATACTACAGCATTACACCTACTACAATCGGATGCAGTATCAAAGTAGTATCATACATGCAGGTACAAATCTAAACACATCATAATTAACCAATAAGGCATGACCAAGGGTTATGTAAAATGGTGTGTTAATCATGTTCTAGGAGTGTATTGTGACACAATGTTTAGCTGAGTGCTACATGCTTCTAGAGGGTAATTAATGGAATATCAACATAATCCCTGGGAGTGTCGTATTACTATTATAATGAAGATATGGTTTAAAACAGTGTTAAACCTTGTCCAGCATATATACAAGTTCTACATATATGTTAATTAAAGATTAATATAAGTCTCTTAGTATTTTTCAGCCAATCAGAAAGATCCACTTCTCAGACCCTTTTTATAATTAAGCAATAAACCACAACAGGCTGTGAGTTATGCTGAAGTTTATCCACGCCTGGTGTGGTTTGTTCACGAGGCACACCCGAGTGACCAAGTCCACATCAGGAGTGGGTAAATCCCAGCATAAACTCACATCCAGAAGTGGTTTATTGCATTTATACCAAAGTTCATTTTTTCGCTATTATAAAATACAAATTTTAAAGACATTGCCTTGTATTTTGTATTTTTTATTGCATTTATTGCTGGGCAGCAAATAATTTGTTTGAATATTTGCTCATCATGCAATGGTAATCATACCATTTACACCAGTGGTAAACTGCCAGTCTCACCATTTCATTGGCTGTTCACTTATGTCCATGGTATAATTACATGTAGTACAGTGTGGACAGTACAGAGATTGGCACTGATATGCTCTCCACCTTTCAAGTCACACCCTGCAGCCCACTGCCCCCACATCTCTAACACCAGTGTGCATGATATAAAAATTGTTCTAATTTTTGACCAAGTGTTTTTGGCTCTGAAAAGAACCTTTTATTAGTCTGTATGTGTTTAAACAGTCTGACAATCTCAGAGGACTTTGAAGATTGCATCTTGAAGGTCTCCCAGGAAACAGCAATTGCCAGCATGCGAGAAGTGTACACCATCTGGTAGATATAGCCAATCATAAGGATAGTTAATTTCTGGGTGAAGTATGGTGTACATTAAAGCCATGCATAGAAATGCAAATATTTGTATGTTAACTTTTCTTTGGGCTCTGTCAATCAGGTACACATGGTGTTCTGCTTGCCAGACCCTACGCTCTTAATATCAGAAAAAATGATTTTACAGGCAGACAACACACTCATAATGGAAGCAAGGTCCAGTTTTGCTTCTGTCTCTAAATCTACCCAGCATTTAGTTCCCAAATCATTGCCTCTAAGATGTATCAGCAATATGTCCGATAAGCCCGAGTACTCAAAAGTCTGTGCATGGTAGGCATGAGGTGTTCCCACTTCATTCTACCCCTGCCAAACCTCTTTACACAGGAATTTGGGAGCTGCAGTTTTCTCCCAAAATCACTGTTCTGAGCATACCCAGATGCTCATCAGACTATACTGCTGCCAACAATCCACAAAGTCCTTTTGCTGTTTTCTGCCATTCTCAGCTTTTCAACTTAGAACTGGACAGAGAGCTACTAAGAAAGTCAGTGTTCACCCTGCTGTTCCTAAACAGTTGTGAGACTTAAACTGCTATTTCCCTCCCAAATTCAACAGTGCTTCAGTGGGCTGACCCATGAGACACAAATAAAAGTAATCATTGACAAATACTCTGCCTTACTTAACCAATGTAGTGTGTGCACTGACTATGATTGCACTTCTGCTCCAGCTAAAATGTGGGAGAATTTCAAGGTACAAAAAATGCATTGTTTTGATAGGCAGTTTCAAACAATTACAAGTGCAGGGACATGTGTGATTGGTTCCCTCTTCTGTTATGGTACACATGCACCTTGCTATCTCCCTCCATTTGCAGCTGTATCTGTGCAAGTAAGTACCACATTTCTGTCTGACTTTAAACAATTATACCTAACTAATGCAACATTATATGTAATTGCTAGTAACACAGTCAAATAGAGCAGTAAAAAAACATTTTGATTAATACTATTTAACTGTTTCTAACACTTGTTATCCTTGTAGAAAAACAATTTATAAAATGTGATGTACTTACAGTGAGAAATGTGCTCTGTGGCTGTTTACTCTAAGATGGCTGCTGTGTCCTTCTTTTTCACTCTTCTCCATCTCTGATTGGCTGTCTTACATGGCCTGATCAATGTAGCACAAGATTGGCAGAACTACCTGTCAATCAAATAGCAATCAAGATATCATTCGCTAATGCACACAAGTAACTCCCCATTGGAACAAATTTGCGATACTTTTGAGTGTACGGAAGTATTTATATGAAACTATAGAAGGTTCGACACTACTTTTTCTAAACTTTTAAACGCACATTATTTTTTTGAAAGTGTCTAAGTTCGAAAGTAGTTTATTCGACACTGTGGCATGTTCAACATCATATTTTTAACATTGATTTTGATACTGTTGAACATTCAAAACCACTTTTTGTGACACTTTCATTCATTCAACACTATTTTTTGTGACACTTTCAAAAGTACTACACTATTTCATGTGTTTTTCTCAAAAATATGATGATTCCTGAAGGAGAACTGTCCTGCTTCATACATTATCCACAAATACAAAAGTGCATACAATTCTTGATGGTTATTTAAATAATAAAGCATGAACAGACGTTATGTTAATGATCTGTTGATTTCCTTCTAGGATAGTAATGCGGCACAGGAGTAGCCGAGTGCTACATACACCCTAGAAGGTGATCAACTGACCATAAACATAACCCCTGGGTGAGCTTTATTGCTATTATATGAAAATATGTATTTTAAATAGTATAAAACCTTGTTCAATATGTGATTAGGCTGCACATGTATGTTAATAAAATATTAAGACAGAGCTGATAGGATGTTTCCAACTAATCAGAAAATTGTTTTTTTCTCAGACCTTTGTCATTATGTGAAATATTCAGTTAACTATATAATTTCTACATAATTATTTTCTAATTTGATTGTATTCAGCTACCTAACCACTGACCACCGTAGCAATTCACACACATTTATAAATAGCAACAATGAGTTGTCAAACTTGCTTGGCTGACACAGCCTGCAAGATGTTCACAGAATTCTTAATAGATGACCAATGGAAAATTATCATGACACTATTTTGACAATGTTGCATGCTCAACACTACTGTTTTCAAAAGTGTCACACAGGCACTACTATATGTTTTGAAAGTGTTGCACGCTCAGCACTACTTTTCAGAATTTTTGTTACAACACAACATGTTGATTGGTTATAACAGCAGTGTGGATGTTTAACATTACGACACTGTATAAATTGTAAAATTTTTTTGATGTTTATTGTCATATTATTATTGACGATATGTTCGTAACTATTTGAAAATACTGTCTATTGCTTCACTGAGTTTCACTTACTACAGTAATAATAAAAAACAATTTTACTGTTCAGTAATATTTTATGTTCTTATATGACATAGATATGGTGCATAATAGTATGTGATGTTAGAAATACGCTAAAGACTTGGATTTAAATTTTTTTTCCTGTGTTTCCCATGCAGGTGTCTGATTTTTCTGTAAGATTGGTCTAATGAACTGAGAATAGTGAAAAATGGAAGATGCCATCTAAACACAGACGGAAGTCTATGCAGAGGTGAAACAGGTGTCAGAGTAGTTCACTGTTGCATAAGGGGGATGTGAAAGTTAGTGATGCTTGTCCAAGACATCAGACGATTCATCATCACAGTAAAGGAGTGGATTCAGAGCTTTCTCACTCTGTAGGGAAAGGAGATGCTTGCTCAACAGCAAGGAAACAATGCGTAGCTAAGCAACAGTTGTGTAGATCTGTAAGCAGAAAAGCTACTGTTGCAAAGACATGCATAAACACACAAACTATGCAGTGCCAAAAATTTATTGCTGCTAATAGTTCTCTGAGGAAGCAGAAGTATTTTCGATCTCTGGCTTCAAAAGCCAAGGTTGAAAGACTTATTTCTGCTCTGAAGAAATGTGAGTGTAGACAAATCATCAGTCATCTCAGCTTGATGAAATTGCATTTGAAAGTATGAACATTTGTTAATAGAGCAGTTTTTACTCTTCAACGTTTGTGGCGTAAGATGTCTCATGTACTTGAGCAGTTTAGGAAAATTATGTATGATATAAAGATGAGGCTACAACGATATCCTATCTTGAACCTGCACAATTTCTGTGATATTTTCACTGGACAGTGGCTGCACACACAGCACTCAGAGGCATATTTTTGGGAGGAGTCATATTACTCTCAGAAAAAAGACAGCTAGTTGTACATTGATGAGTCCGGCAAAGTCTGTAATGTGCTCAGTGTGTGTGATGATTCTATGATGGAATCAGATATGAATCTGAGGCAAGTATTCAGCCTTGTAAATGTCACTGTCTCTCATGGATATGTGATGACACTTGCAACTGTAGGCAATCATCGTTTGAGAAAGTTGAGCACTTTATCAACCTGTTTGTCATTACTGTCAATAAAGACAGGCATAGACTGTCTGAGAGCATAGACCTTTGTGAGATCCGTCCACACACTGGACTTATGGGTCACTCCCTTGCATGCCTAGATAGTGGTGTTTGTGACAGTGTCTTTCACCATATGCTCATGCTGGCAGTACATCAATCAGGAATGAGGAACTTTGTGTACAGGGTATATGAAGTTCGTCAAGTTGTCACTCAGTATATTTGTCTGAATGAGTTACTGTTGTCTGGTGACATACATGGTGCCATTCAATTTTTGAAACAGCTGCGACGTGTCAGCAGTGTGACTGATACTGTGGTTACTCAGTCATCGATTACTGATGGGAACTGTGTCTCTATTTTAGAAACTGATATTCTCAAGCAGTTCGGGAAATCAATTGCCAAATTTGAGTTAGCAAAGAGACGGAAGTTTGACTCTGTATGTGTGTGTCATGTGAACAGCTTTGTTATGACATGTTATTTATTATGTTATTTGTTCTGTTTGTTATTTGTTAGCTTTGTTAAACCTGGTGTAATGATAACCACAAATGGGAGTTGGCCATACCTGGCTACAACATATTCAGAAGAGACAGGGCAGGCAGGAAGGGAGGAGGAGTGGCACTGTATGTAAAAAATGGCATAAGGGCCACGGAGATCCAGGAGGAACAAATTGGGGGAGAGATGCTGTGGGTTAAGCTGGAAAGGAAAATGGGGCCAGCCATCCGCACAGGTGTGGTCTATAGACCACCAGCCCAGGAGGAAGAAACAGATAGGAGTTGATGCTAGCCATCCAAAGGATGGCAGACAAGGGTGAGGTAGTACTGGTTGGAGACTTCAGTATTCCAGACGTGGACTGAGCATCCCAGCAGCAGCATCAACTAGAGCAGATTTATCCTGACCTTCAGGGTGCCTTCTCAAGCAACTGGTCATGGAACCAACTCGGCAGAAGGCAATACTGACCTTGTGCTCACAAACAGGGACAGTGTGATGGGGGTAAGAGTGGGGAGCACCTGGGAACAGTGACCACCAGTCATTGTGGTTTGAAATCACAGAAAGAGCAGAACCAAACCACACAAAACATGTATCCTGGATTTTAGGGGCAAACTTTGGGAAATGGGGAGATACTTGAAAGAGGCATTAAGGGAATGGGGCAGGAATCAGGGGTTGAGGAACAGGAAGTATTTAAAATGGGGATTACAAGAGCAACAGAATTATGCATTAAGCAGGTTAGCAAGAGGAAAAGGAAGAGGAGACCATTATGGTTTTCCAAAGAGGTAGCAAAGAAAGTGAAAGCCAAAAAGATTGCATTCAGGCAATACAAAAGACACAGGCAGAAGGGGATAGGGAGAAGTACCAGGAGAAGCAAAGGGAGGCAGGAGGTCAGTAAGGGAAGCCAAAGCTCAGACAGAAGAACACATTGCAAAATCAGTGGGTAGAGGGACAAAACCTTTTACAGGTACATAAGGAAAAAGAAAGGCAAAGGGAGGGATAGTGAGACTGAAGGGGAGGATGGGGACTGTGGAGGATGACAACAGTAAAGCTGACATATTGAACAGGTATTTCTGCTCAGTCTTTACTGAGGAAGAGGAGGGTAATGGGTCTGAAGGAGTACAAGGGTGAGAATGGTGCAGAAATGGACACAAGTCCCTTTACACGAGAAAGGGTCCTGAAGGAACTGGAAGTAATAAGAGTTGATAAAGCAATGGAGCCAGATGGGTGCACCCCAGGTCCTTAAAGAACTAAGAGAGGTGGTGGCTGAACCTCTTGCTATCCTGTTTAGCCAATCACTGGAAACAGGGGAGGTACCCAAAGACTGGAGGATAGCAGATGTAGTCCCCTTATACAAAAGTGGAACAAAGAGGAAGCAGGGAACTACAGACCAGTCAGCCTCACCCCGGTAGTGGGGAAGATCATGGAAGCACTACTGAAGGAGAGATTGGTGGAACATCTGGTTGTCAATGGACTACAGGACCCAAGGCAGCATGGTTTCACCAGGGGAGGCCATGTCAGACCAACCTCATTGAATTTTTGACTGGGTGACTAGGGAGGTGGATCAGGGAGGGCAGGACATGGCCTATCTGGACTTCAGCAAGGCCTTTGACACTGTGCCACATAGAAGACTATTGCACAAACTGGGGAATATGGGTGTGGGCAGGACAGTAGTGCGGTGGGTAGGTAACTGGCTGGTGGCAGGACACAGAGGGTGGTGGTAAATGGCTGTCACTCCACAGAGGGAAGAGTGACCAGTGGGTACCACAGGATCAGTGCTGGGACCGGTCCTATTCAATATCTTCATCAGTGACATTGCACAGGACCCAGAAGGCAGAATTTCACTGTTCGCTGATGACACAAAGCTCTGTAACAGAGTAGACACACCAGAGGGTGTAGACAGAATGAGAAGGACCTGCAGAAACTTGAAGAATGGTCAGGGTTTGGCAGTTGAAATTCAATGCAAGGAAGTGCAAGATAATGCATATGGGGCACAAAAACCTGGCACAATATATCAGTTGGGGGTGAGGATATAGCATGCACCAAGCAGGAAAGGGATCTTGGAGTTATCATCTCTGATGACCTCAAGGTAGGGAAACAGTGTGACAAGGCAGCAGGTAAAGCAAATAGGATGCTGGGATGCATAGGCAGGGCATCACCAGCAGGAAAAGGGAGGTCATAATTCCACTATACAAGACACTAGTGAGGCCCACCTGAGTACACTGTGCAGTTCTGAGACCTTACTCACGTAAGGACATAGACAGGGTAGAGAAGGTTCAGAGGAGGGCAACAAAGATGGTGCATGGATTGCATCACAAGTCCTATGAGGACAGGTTGAAGGAACTGAACATGTACTCCTGGAGGAGAGGAGGAGAGGGATATGATAGACATACAAGTATCTTACAGGGAGGAACAGGGTGCAGGAATACACTATTTTTAAGTGAAAAAGATGTTCCAGGACTAGAGGGCATGGGATGAAGTTGAGGGAGGACGATTCAGAGGAAACATGAGGAAGAATTTCTTCACAGAACGGGTGGTGGACAAGTGGAACACCCTGCCAGAGGAAGTGGTGGGGGCTGAAACAATCACAGGATTTAAGAATGCATGGGATAGACATAAAGGAATTCTGGAGGTCAGGGGTAAGGGGCAACAGACTTCCTGGAAAACATAAACTGAACTTACAAACTTAAATGGGAAGACTGGGTGGGCCATAGGCCCTTATCTGCCGACACTGTCTATGTATCTATGAGAAACAAATGGTCACAGTGAACCTGGAAACCTTGTCACCATACAATGACATGTGGCTTCGACTTCCAGCATTTCTGTTGTTAAAGTATGACTTTCAGTTACATCCAATCATTGTGATGTGCAAGCACTGTTTTTCCAAAGTGAAGTGTAACATTCTGCCACCAAAGTCAGTCTTGAACAACATGGAGGCAGCTGTGACACCAGCTGAGATTGCCACATTGAATATGTTTGAATGGATTCCTATTCAGACAATGAAACCATTTCAAACTATTCTACGATGAACACTAAGACATGGAATATTCCACAAAAAGAACTCATCAGATCTCTTAAGGGTTCCGTCATGTATCTTCCACTTCCTCTGCAGGAAAATGTGGATGCTATCTCCATTGGAAACACGTTGGTCATTCTTGTAAATGGTGTGCCAACAAAGTCTAAGGTGATTTGGCAGGATGTTGTTAATGTTGAGAAGGTGAAGCTTGCCCTTACTCACTTAAAGAACAATAACCCTTTTTATGCAGATCTTAATATTGATCAGATCACTAGTGTGCCTCTTGATCATGAGTTGGAAAGCACAAAGCCAGTGATTGATAAGGTCAATATGGAAACAAATGACTATGTATATGAACAGTATACAATTCATCCACTACAGGGAGAGATCCGGTAGGTGACAACATTGATCTCTATCAAATGAAACATGTGGAAGGTGAGCCTATCAGCAATTGGGAGGCAACACTGGAAGCACACTGTTTCCAAGACTTATTCCCAAAAGGATCAGGCAGTCACCTGGATGAAAGAGAAGTTTGTGTACAGGGTGCTGAGTACCGAACAAGTCATGTGCTCAGTAAAGATGGCAAATTCAGATGCAACATACAGTACCTTTTTCATCTCCTGTGGGAGAGGGAACTTAGCATATTGTCTGCATCTATTACGCATACTATTCGTCTGACTACTCCACTCGATGGAATTACAGCTGCATAGTTTATTGAGAAATTGAATCAGAAAGATGAAAATGTGCAAGTTAATTTGTCTTCTATTCTGTCAAGGCTCCATGGCACCAAAGAATGTTGGTACCACAGACACTCTGAGGTGATGACAATGCTGTGAGAGCATGGTGCAGCCACATGATTTGTCACACTGAGTTGTGCTGAGTATGCCTGGGATGAGGTCATAGAACTGTTGAAGTGGGCAAACTCTGATGTTGAGGGTATTGCATCAATGACTCTTGGAGAGATGTGCTCACTTGACCTTCTGTCTGTCACAAGGCGTTTCCACAAGCGGTTCCATGATATTCTGACTTTCATTTTGTCAAAGGACAATCTGCCTCGGTGTTGTGGAACATTACTTTTGGAGGACAGAGTATCAGGTGCGAGGTGCTGTTCATATTCACATGTTGCTGTGGATCAAGGATGCCCCCTGTATAGGTGAGCATGAAGCAGCACAACTGCTTGCATTCATCAAGCAATATATCACTTGCCGCATTCTGGACAAGTATGACAGTCCAACACTGTGGAAGTTGGTGCAAAAGTTCCAGCGCCATATTTGAGCGAAATACTGCTGCCGGGTAGTGAAGAACAAATCTGATTGATACACAAGATGTCGTTTCGGATTTCCTAGACATGTCTGTCAGGATGGTTGCATGAATGATCTGTTTTCAGCAATGTGACACCACTTGAAGGCAAAATCAACCAAGAGGGTATATGAGTTACCCAGAGATGAGAAAGAGATGTATATCAATGACTACAACCATACTCTTCTCCTAATGTGGCAAGAAAACATAGATGTTCAGTTTGTGGCTGGCAACTCATTGGCTCTGGTGTGGTATGTCACTTCATACTTAACTAAACATGAGCAGACTAGTTGCAAGATCTTTGGGGAGATATTACTAGTTCAAGCAAGAGCCTGACATCTCAGTTGTGGTCATTAGGCTTGAGGACCCTTTCACACAGTGAATGTGGTACTTATGAGGCTGGTGATTGCTTGATTGGTACACATCTGTATGCAAGTCTGATGCTGTCTGCTTTCTCAGTGTGAACTACAAAGACAAGAGCAAGCGTGTAATTATTCCTCATGCTGAGATTGAGGAACTGGCTGTCAATAGACACTCTTCAAGACATATCTTGAAGAATAACCTCATTGACACATACTACCCCTGTAGACATGAAGACATGGATGATATTTGTCTATTTCAGGTGGCAAAGTGGTATGGCTACAAGACAGATATCACACCTGATTGTACACATGACATTTAAAAGGTCAGAGGAGTGGATGGCTGTCTTGTTAAGAGACATAAGCCTTGGCTCATTGACCACTGTAAGTTACATCTAGGCACATCTGAGAGCAGAGAGCATTACTACTTTGCTCTGTTATTCCTATTTAGACCCTGGAGGAATGAGTCTGAATTGAAAGGTGACGTTGATACATTCGAGGAAGAGTTTAATCGCAGTTACGAGACATTCAAAAGTCAATACTCAGAGATATACGTACAGAGACTAGATATTGAGAAGGAGCAGCTTCAAAAGCCGTAAAACTGCCATAAATCTTTCTCGCCCTTATTTTCTCCTCCGCCATGTTTCTGCCCAAGAACTTAGGCCGCACCTTGTCACTGCCCTCAAGAGTAATAGTACAGGCAGTGACACCCTGGATCCGTGTATCCTACGGCTGGTCTTAGACACAGCCCTTACCCCGATCACATGCCTCATCAACCACTCTCTTTGCCTGGGGAAGGTTCCAACTGCCTGAAAGTCGCCACTGTCACCCCTATCTTAAAGGTGGTGATAGGACTGTGGCTGGAAACTATTGACTGATCTCCATTCTCTCTCCTCTCTCCAAGGCCTTGGAAAAAGTGGTGGCCTCTCAAATCTCTGACTACCTCTCCACCTACAATGTCCTTTGTCCTGAGCAGCATGGCTTCCAGAGCGGCCACAGTACCAACACAGCCCTCCTAGAGTTCTCCAACTTTCTCCACTCCTCCTTAGACACTGGTTCTCTGGCTGGTGCTGTCTTCACTGACCTCTCGAAAGCTTTCGACACTGTCTCCCACCCCCTCCTTCTTGATGCCCTTAGTCTTTCTGGTTTTGCTGCTGGGCCTATCTCCTGGTGCACCAGTTATCTGTCTGACCGCTCACAGCGTGTAAAAATTAATGGGACCTACTCAGACATCTGTCCCATCTTTTATGGGGTTCCCCAAGGCTCCATTCTGGGCCCCTTAATATTCTCCCTTTACCTTAACACCCTTCCACACTCTTGCTTGGGGAACATTCTATTGTACGCTGATGATGCAGTCATCTTTGCCTCAAGTCGTAACCCTACTGCCCTCCAGGACTCGCTGCAGAAGTCCTTCACTGAAGCCGAGGGCTGGTTCAAGGAACATAGATTGGTGATAAATCTTAAAAAACAAAACCATGTTCTTCACTCATCCCCAAAACAAGTCCTGCAACTTCAAACTCCTCATTCACTCTGGGTCCTCATTCCCACTCAAACAAGTTTGCTCCTATAAATACCTAGGGATCCATTTTGACCCCTCCTCTCCTTCCATGGACACATCACTGCCCTAGCCACTCCACTAATATCAGATTGGGCATCTTACATCAGTATAAACACTGCCTCCCAGACTCTTTTGACTTCATGATCACCTCCTCTATCCTGTCCCTAGTGGACTATGGACTGCCGGTGTATGGTGCTACTGATCAGACCCGCCTCCATAAAATTCGCATTACTCTGAATAAGGCCTGCAGGTTAATTACTGGAGCACCTAGGATGACACACACTGTCTACTGTATGCTAAAGCGCTGGTACTTGATCTCAATGAGTGCCTCAAATATCTTACCTGTACCCTTACAAAATGACCCTCCTTGGGCTTTCCCCACCAGGATTGACCACCACCATCGCGCTCTGTCCCACTAGTTCATACTTTCCGGACGACTGGGAAAACCTCTCTTGTTACCCCTAGAGCTAGGACCTCTCACGGCCAAGAGCCTTCAGCTTTAGACCCCTCCTGGTTCAACACACTGCCCCCTCCATCTCAAGCTCCAACTATATCGTGCTTCAAAACTTCCCTACGTAGCCACCTTATTAACACCCGATGCTGTAACTGCCACTAGTCAAAGCCGCTACTCAATACTTATGACAAAGCTTATTACTAAGTTGCCATGACCGACAAAACTCTGGTATTGTTTGCATCCATCCTACCTGTACCAGCTTGTTTGTATCTATGTCTTAATTTTACTGTTATACTTATGTGTTGTACTGCTATACTGAGTATTTTGGTTTGTCTTACTGTGACAAGGTACCTTTGTAAATGAGCCTATGGCTCAAAGGTTTTCCAAACTGCTGTTTAAATAAAATAAATAAATAAATAAATAAAAGGCACAGAAGCTACTTGAGGAGGATACTCCTGTTAGCTCACAGGACAGTCTTCATCCAGAAGGACAAGGTATCCTTGGGGAGCCTCTGCCTCTGAATGCCCCAGAAGTACTCATGTTGGACGTACAGAGTGCCATGGAACATGGTATGCACTGTGGTGCTGACTCAGCTGAGTTGAGACAGAGACTCAATGAGCAACAGCGTGTGGTTTACTCTCAGGTAACTGACACAGTCCTGCATGGGATACTGCATAAAGAGAAAAAATGTGACTGTCTTGACTACAAACCACTGCTAATGTTTGATAGTGGGTCAGCTGATACAGGAAAGAGTTTCCTTTTTGAGGCCATCAGGGCTGAAATATGGAGCTTGACAGGGTCAGTGATGTCTGTTGGTGTTAGTGCTCCCACTGGACTTGCAGCATACAACATTGGTGGCATGACATTAAACCGTCTGTTCATGTTGCCAGTGGAGCATGGCAAAGCAGGAGAGTATCGGAAACTGACATTTGAGGTTGCATCTCAGCTTCGTTCAATGTTTAGTAAGATGAAGTTACTCATCATTGATGAGATTAGTATGGTCTCTCTTTTGATGCTTGCCTGTATACATCTACTGCATGTCTACATATAGAATACATTAACATTAAATCTTTAACTGTTACTTTCAGATATATATTTCCTTACTAAACAATAGCCTGCTTGTACTGCTATGAGTTTATAAGTCGCATCTGGTTTTTCGCCCACCCCAGGAACATTCACACTATCAGTCACACAAAAACAACAACATCATTACTGTTCCATATGTGTAAACCATGTTCAGAGGGTGATGTTATGCCTCCCTTCTTGTCACACAGTTACTGTCTATGATACTGGTTTACATGTTTCAAGCAACAGTGAAAAACATTTATGTGATTGTTTTGTGAGACTGATTTTTGTGCACCAATTTGGTTTTTAATTCGGCCTTCTCACAATTATTAATTGGCCAATAAATCTTATTAAACCTTATCTACCTGTGTTGTGTCTTTCTTTTATCATAATGTAACGGTGATACTATGTAGGCTGGTGTTGCAGCAGTACTGCATTTAAGCATACTGCATTCTTTCTATTTATCACTGTGGCAGAGACCATTGCATGCCTGAGACTGTGCAAGTCATTAATCTGGTAACTAGAGTATACCTTCTATCAAGGAGGTCTACCATGAATATCCATGGCCTTTGTTTAACTATGCCTCCACACTCAGGATGCAGTAGCTATTGTGGTTGTGGGGGAATTCCTGCCTCAGACTGTGCAACTTCAGACTCTACAAACTTGTGTATTACTGGAATCACAGAGGTGCACCATTGATGTCCATCACCTTATGTTTGCTGTGTCTCTACACTCAGTACACAATACCTGGTCTGGGGGCAGGTCATTGCCTGACTAAGCCCATACAACTCCTAACTGTAGTAACTAGACTGTACTTGCAATCAGAGAGGTGTACCATTCATATCCATTGCCTTATTTTTGCTGTGGCTATCCACTCGGGATGCAGTCATAATTGTGGCTACTGCAGTGTACCTGTAAACAAGGAGGTGAACTATCAATGTCCATGACATTTTTGTTTTACTATGCCTAGCCACTCAGGATGCAGTACCTCCTCTGGTGGTGGTGGTGGTGGGGATTCCTGACTGAGACTGTGCAACTCCTAAGTCTCCTAACTTGTACACATCTTCAATCAGCAAAGTGTACAATTGATGACCATGAACTTATTTTTGCTGTGCTTCTACACTTACTACGCACTACCTGGTCTGTGTAGGAGGGCATTGCCTGGCTGACACCATGCAACTCCAAACAGTGCAAACTTGAGTGTACTTGCAATTAGGGAGGTGTACCTTTGATATCCACAACCAAAATGTTGCTGTGTCTCTCCACTAAGGATACAATACCTGATCTATAGTGTGGGAGGAGCATTGCATGACTGAGCCCATGCAAGCCATAAGTGTGGAAACTGGAATGTAGTTGCAATCACAGAAATGTGCCGTTCATGTCCATGACCTTTTGTTTTACTGTACCTCTCAATTCAGGATGCAGTACTTCCTCTGGTGGGGGGGGGGCAAATTCCTGACTGAGACTCTGCAACTCCAAACTGTGAAAACTTGAGTGTAGTTGGAATCAGGGAAGCATACCATTGATGTCCATGAGCTTATTTTTGCTGTGCTTCTACACTTACTATGCAGTACCTGGTCTGTGTTGGGGGGTGGGTTGGCATTGCCTGGCTGACACCATGCAACTCCTAACTGTACTAGCTTGAGTGTACTTGCAATTAGGGAGGTGTACCATTGATCTCCATAACCAAAATGTTGCTGTGTCTCTCCACTCAGAATACAAAACCTGATCTATAGTGTGGGAGGAGCATTGCATGGCTGAACCTGTGCAACTCGCCACTGAAGATGCAGTACCTCCTCTGGTGTGGGTGGAGTGGAATTCCTGACTGAGACTGTGCAACTACAAACTCTACTAACTTGTGCACATCTGCAATCAGGGAAGCATACCATTGATGTCCATGCCCTTATTTTACCTGTGGCTCTACACTAAGTATGCACTATCTGCTTTGTGGTGGTGGGTGTGGTCATTGCCAGGCTGAGACCATGCAACTCCCAACTGTGCTAACTTTGCTGAACTTGCAATTAGTAAGCTACAACATAGATACACACAGACTCAATTTTGCTGTGTCTCTCTAGTCAGGATACAGTACCAGAGCACCACTACATAACTGAGCTCATACAAGTCACAACTGTATTAACTAAAGTGCATCAAACTACCAAAAGACACATCTATGAGATGTTGAGTGTCTTCCCTCTAAATTGCAGACCAAAGGTACATAGAGTAACACAGTGTGTACAAAGAATGTATGCATTGTAATGGCAATGGAAGCTTAAAAGCAGCATGGTAAGCACTTAATTGCTAATATCTCAGCAACATGTAATGCAGCAGAGAGAGTCCGGGGCTTCCGCCATATATATTCTGACATAGTAACAGGAACAGTAACGCAAACACAAGGTGGAAATGAAAATGGTAACAGTAAGGAAAACTCAACCAAAAATGACAACACGAAGGTTAATGCAGATGGCATCATACACGGGAATGGTAATGCAAACATGGACATAAATGCAAGTTGAAACAGTAAGTGTAACAGTAGCGCAACCGCATACCCTGTTAATTGCTAATATCTCAGCAACATGCAAACGTGGACATAAACGCAAGTTGAAACAGTAAGTGTAACAGTAACAGAACTGCATACCCAGTTAATTGCCAATATCTCAGCAACATGTAATACAGCAGAGGGAGCGTGGGGCCCTTTGGGCCCCATGCTTCCACCACGTGATGTCTTCTGACATAGTAACAGGAACAGCAATGCAAACACAAGGTAGAAATGGAAATGGCAGCAGTAAGTAAAACTCAACCCAAAATGACAACACGAAGGTTAACACAGTTGGCATCATACACAGGAATGGTAATGCAAATGTGGACATAAACGCAAGTTGAAAAAGTAAGTGTAACAGTAATGCAACTGCATACCCTGTTAATTGCTAATATCTCAGTAACATGCAAACGTGGCCATAAATGCAAGTTGAAACAGTAAGTGTAACAGTACCGGAACTGTATACCCTGATAATTGCTAATATCTCAGAAACATGTAATGCAGCAGCAGGAGCGCAGGGACCTTTGGGACCCATGCTTCTGCCACATGATGTCTTCTGACCTAGTAACAGGAACAGTAATGCAAACACAAGGGGGAAATGGAAATGGTAAGAGAAAGGAAAACGCAACCACAAATGACAACACAAAGGTTAACGTAGATGGCATCATACACAGGAATGGTAATGCAAATGTGGACATAAACACAAGTTGAAACAGTAAGTGTAACAGTAACAGAACTGCATACCCAGTTAATTGCTAATATCTCAGCAACATGTAATGCAGCAGGGGGAGCGTGGGGCTCTTTGGGCTCCATGCTTCCACCACGTGATGTCTTCTGACATAGTAACAGGAACAGCAATGCAAACACAAGGTAGAAATGGAAATGGTAGCAGTAAGTAAAATGCAACCTCAAATGACAATGTGAAGGATAACGCAGGCAGCGTTGTACACAGGAACGGTAATGCAAATGTGTACATAAACATAAGTTGTAACAGTAAGTGTAACAGTAACGCAACTGCATACCTGTCAATTGTTAATATCTCAGCAACATGCAAATGTGGACATAAACGCAAGTTGAAATAGTAAGTGTAACAGTAATGGAACTGCATACCCTGTTAATTGCTAATATCTCAGCAACATGTAATGCAGCGGCAGGAGCGTGGGGCCCTTTGGGACCCACGCTTCCGCCACGTGATGTCTTCTGAGATAGTAACAGGAACAGCTATGCAAACACAAGGTGGAAATGGAAATGGTAACAGAAAGGAAAATGGAACCACAAATGACAAAACGAAGGTTAATGCAGACAGCATCATACACAGGAACAATAACGCAAATGTGGACATAAATGCAAGTTGAAACAGTAAGTGTAACAGTAACAGAACTGCATACCCAGTTAATTGCTAATATCTCAACAACATGTAATGCAGCGGAGGGAGCGCGGGGCCCTTTGGGACCCACACTTCCGCCACGTGATGTCTTTTGACATAGTAACAGGAACAGCAATGCAAACACATGGTAGAAATGGAAATGGTAGCAGTAAGTACAACGCAACCACAAATGACAATGCGAAAGTTAACGCAGACAGCATTGTACACAGGAACGGTAATGCAAACATGTACATGAACATAAATTGAAACAGTAAGTGTAACAGTAATGCAACTGCATACCCTGTTAATTGCTAATATCTCAGCAACATGCAAACGTGGACATAAACACAAGTTGAAATAGTAAGTGTAATAGTAATGGAACTGCATACCCTGTTAATTGCTAATATCTCAGCAACATGTAATGCAGCGGTGGGAGCGCTTAGGGCCCCACTCTCCCACCACGTGATGTCTTCTGACACAGTAACAGGAACAGTAACACAAACACAAATTGGAAATGGAAATGGTAAAAGTAAGGAAAATGCAACAACAAATGACAAAGCGAAGGTTAACGCAGACGGCGTCGTACATGGGAACAGTAATGCAAACGTGTACATAAACGCAAGTTGAAACAGTAAGTGTAACAGTAACACAACTGCATACCCTGTTAATTGCTAATATCTCAGCAACATGCAAACGTGGACATAAACGTAAGTTGAAACGGTAAGTGTAACAGTAACGGAACTGCATACCCCATTAATTGCTAATATCTTAGCAACATGTAATGCAGCGATGGGAGCGTGGGGCCCTTCAGGCCCCGCATTTCCACCACGTGATGTCTTCTGATATAGTAATAGGAACAGCAACGCAAACACAACGTGGATATGGAAATGATAACAGTAAGGAGAATGCAACCACAAATGACAACACGAAGGGTAACGCAGATGGTGGCATACACAGGAATGGTAACTCAAACATGAACAGAAACACAAGTTGAAACAATAAGTGGAACAGTAACAGAACTGCATACCTGGTTTTTGCTGGACAACTGCATAGAGAAACACAGTGTGGATAAAGAATGTATGCATTGTAACGCAAATGGAAGCTTAAAACGATCATTGTAAATACTTAATAGCAAATATCTCAGCAACTGTATGATGTAGAAAAAATATTAAAAATTCACAGAAATTATCATTTTCCTGGCTACCATTTTGTATTACATAGCCCTTTGGGCTATGCCACTTGCAACAAAAAATCTGTATCTCACACCGTTTTTGAGATACGAGCCCCAAAATGTGTGGCGTATGCCACCATGTTAGTCTATGGGAAAAAACACCAAATTTGTAGTATCATAACTTTGCAGCCATGCAATATTTTGTTTTATCAAACCAGCAAAAGGCACATCTGTAAGATGTTGGCTATCTTCCTTCCAAATTTCGGCCCAAAAGACCAAACGGTTCTTTTGCAGCAGGGTGACAAAGAAATCCTGTCATTTTGGCCATAGTCTGGAAAAGTACTGTTGAACTTTGCGAAAGCTTATACAAATTCATTCAAAAGTGTCGCAGGTTTGAAAGTACTTTTTGAAAGTACTTTCTCCAGAAATTTGAAAAACATATTTCTGGGGAGTTTTACCCCAAAATAAAGACATGGCTAGCATCCTCAGGCTGTGACTAGGCAAATACAAAAATAATTAGGTTGTTAGAGGGTCCCAAATTTAAATGGCAAGCATTTTTATGATCACCAACTGAAAACAAAATGGTGGATTTGCGAAAGTAAAAAGCCATTTGCGAAAGTAAAAACTGCATTTGCGACACTTTAAACTTTTTGTTAACTTTTCCCATTGACATAATGGGAACTTGTTTTTTTAATAACTTTTGAACTGTTGAATATTTTTTCACGGAATCTTCAAAAGGCACATTGGGGACCCTGGCAGCATGTTCCCTGAAGTTTTCAGACCAGTCATGCAAACTGTGTCGACCTGTAGGCGAGAGCAAAGAAATTGCAAAAAAGCATAATTGTGCAATTTGTTGTTGCTTAATAACTTCACAGCCGTATATCTGACCAGTACAAAACTTGGTAGATCCCAAGATCTACCATGTCCAATTGTGCATACCAAATTTTAGACAAATCTGTTTGAACGGTGGCAACGTTCTTAAGGTGCAAAGTTTGACCCTTTAACCTTAAAAGTGCTACTCAACCCTAACTATGGTAGCACTACCATGCTACCATAATAATATATATGCAGACATATACTGATATATATATATATATATATATATACATATATACATACATATACAGATTGATAGCTAAACACAGACACACTGCCCATGGCCATACATGCCCTGGAGGATGCCTCCTCCAACAACATAGGTACCCTACTGCAGTAGTGGGAAAAACACAGTGGGGGGATGCAATGCATGAGACAGGCATAACGCAAACCTGGTGGGGGCAGGTGGCCATAGGCTGCAGGGTCACTAGGAACTAGGATATGCAGCATATCTAGTAGAGAGGGAACAGGGCAGACTGGCTGGGCCAGGCAGTCCTTTTCTGCCCTCATGGTCCCTGTTCCATTGTGTTCCTGTTACACCATGGTAGACTAGTGTCTCCCGCTCGGCATGCTTCCCAACCCCTGGGAGCCCCACAATTCACTTTTAACCCTGGTAGTCTAGTAGTCCCCCATCCTCCTGCATGAATCCCGACTCATTTGTACTAAAAATAGAAGTAATTTCCTTGGTAGTCTAGTGGTCTCCCACCCCCCCACTACAAATCCTGACCCATTTGTAATTATTTTATTTTATTTATTTATTTTATTTGGATTTTGTTAACAAATAAGCCCACTGAGACTAAGGTCCCTTTTCAGAAGCGACCAGGTGAATACACCACCAACTTTACATAAGTGCATTATACAGCTTAAAAATAAGTATACAGTTTGTACAAACAGCTTCAGAGAAAAAAATATATATACAATTTGTACAGGAGGATTATACAACAGTAGGGCAGAGACAGAGAGCATGTAGCAAGTAAACATCATTCAGAGAAAAACTGCATTGCTCAGGGGGAAAAAGCAAAAGTCCATGGGTCAATTCAAGAGGAGAAAACATAACACAGTTTGTGAAGAATATTCAATTAATAGAGGATTTTTTGAGGCTTGGGGTGCCAAGGATTAGTATATAGCCAGATTAGGTCATAAGGGATAGTGAGCTTATCTAGTGGTTGCAGCAGCAGTGACTCAGTTCCAGGAGGTAGACTTTGAGACCAGCCTTGAAAGAGGAGAGGCTTTTATAATAGGAGTAATTTCCCTGGTAGTCTAGTGTTCCCCCCCCCTGCATGAATCCTGTCCAGTTTGTAATTATAATAGGAGGAATTTCCTAGTAGTCTAGTGGTCCCCACCCTGCATGAATCCCAATCCGTTTGTAATTATAATAGGAGTAATTTCCTGGTAATCTAGTGGTTCCCCACCCCACCCCGCATGAATCTGACCCATTTTAATAAAAATAAAGCAATTTCCTGGTAGTTTAGTGGTCCCCCACCCCCACACAAATCCTGACCCATTGGTAAAAAAAATAAAGCAATATCCCTGATAGTATAGTGACCCCATGAATCCTGACCTGTTTGTAATGAAAACAGTAATTTCCTAGTAGTCTAGTGGTCCCCACCCCTCCATGAATCCGACCCATTTGTAATTATAATAGAAGTAATTTCCCTGGTAGTCTAGTGGTCCCCCCACTCCCCTGCATGAACCCTGACCCATTTGTAATAAAAATAGAAGCAATATCCCTGGTAGTCTAGTGGTCCCCCCACCCCCTGCATGAATCCTGACCAATTTGTAATAAAAATAGAAGTAATTTCTCTGGTAGTCTAGTGGTCCCACCACCCAGCAATGATGCCCCCACTTAGCCCAGGAACAATCTATGAACAGAGCTGGGGACCAGCTCAGCCCTCCTCTCACCACCACAGCCAGGCGTGACCGAGGTACCTCAGTCGGTGGCCAGCCGTGTGGCGGGAGAAGAGGCTGAAGCCATCACCCGGCTCTGTTAGAAGATGGTGCTCCTAGGCTAGCGAGAGACATCACTGCGAGTGGGGACCACTAGCTACCAATACTTTATTTAATACAAACGGGTTAAGTTCATGCAGAGGATCAAAAACTAGAACAGTAAACTCTATTTTTAGCATACACAAATAGGTCGGTATTTGTGCAGGGGATGGAGAACGATAGTAGGGAAATTGCTTCTATTTATAAAATGGTCAGGATTCATGGAGACATGGAGGACCACTCAAACTACCAGGTAAATTATTTTTATTTGTATTACAAATTGGTCAGGATTCATGCAGGGGGAAGGGGGGGACCACTAGTCTACCAGGGAAATTACTTCCATTTATAATGCAAATGGGTCGGGAATCATGCAGTGGGGTGGTGAGACCACTAGACTACCAGGGAGTTTACTGTACTATCACAGCTACGGGGGTCCACAAGGGGGGACACCGCCACATTACCACCACATTACCGCCAGCTTTTGTTCGGTGGTATCTAACGCTGCGCTACAGGTTGCGCTAATACCTGTAGGGCGGTGCTAGACCTTTGAATATGCTATGCTGCTGGCATTCATGGGCACTCTCCTAACCCTGCCCCTGCATACTATTATCTATTAGCATCGGTGCTACCACACATCGCCGGCACTAATAGGGCTTTAGAATATTGCAGCCTAGCACAAATCCAGTGCTGTTCCAGTGCTATGGATTTGTGCTAGGTGCAATGGTTTGAATATCTGGCCCCTGATGTGCAGATCATGAGATATGGCAAAATATTCTCACTCCTGCATCGTGAGCTCTGGATACTGTCACTCATGCCTTGGCACTCATGAGTATCCAGGTTCACGTTGAAAATGAAATATTTTCCATATACTCCTACCATCATGTATCTCATATATATATATTAGAGGCAAAAACTCCATTTAATGCATTAGTTAGGGTTGTTCCACAGCGACAAAAGTAGAAATTCGATGTGGGGTTGAAAGCCCTCCCTGGATCCCGCCCACAACCCCAACCCGGCATCGGGGGTGCGCATTGGGGTTGTCGGCCCTAACTCTCACCCCATCAGATGTGTGAAGAAGCAGAGGTATAGGAGAATGGGGTGAGAGCTAGGATTCAACAACCCCAAAGTGCACCCCGATGCTGGTTGGGGTTGTGGGTGGGGGTCAAGGGGGTTTAACCTTGCAGGCCTTCCCACTTTCACTGTGGAACAACCCTAACTAATGCATTTAAGAGAGTTTTTTGCCTCTAATTTCCCTTCTTTTTGAGAACGATAATGAGAAATAGTGAATGTAATGTGGCGGCAGGAGCAAAGGGCCCTTTGGGCCCCGAGCTCCCACCACGTGATGTCTTATCACATAGTAACACGGTGCCCACAAATGCAAATGGTAATGTGCACAGTGACGCAAAGTGAAACAGAAAGATATACAGTACTGTAGACACAAATGGTTAAAATAATGCAAACGCAAGTGCAAATGAAAACACAAAGGGCAACACACATGGTGCGGTAGAAGAGAACAGTAAGTGAAATGGGTACGGAACTGCAAGCAGAAGTGGTAAGGGTAACAGTAATGTAAGCGCACAGGCTGGTTTTCCCCAAAAGCTGCATAGAGAAAGACAGTGAGTACAAAGAACATATGCATAATAATGGGTCCCGGAGCAGAAAATGAGGAGTTGGAATACTAAATTGCTTATATCTCAGGAACCGTACGACGTAGAAAAAAAGTTTAAAACTCATATGATTTATGACTTTTCTGGCTAGTTTGGTACTTAGCCCTCATTAGGGGGCTAAACATTTTTCTGACGAAAAATCCGTATCTCATACCATTTCGAGATCAGGATCCTGAAAAGAGTGTGACATAACGCCAGAATGTTATCCTATGGGAAAAAAAGAGAAGTTTGGAGTGCCATAACTTTGGCTCCCTGTAATATTTTTTCCTCAGACCACTGAAAGGCACATCTGTGGGATATTGGTTTTCTTCCTTCCAAATTGCAGCCCAAAAGACCAAACCATTATTTTGCAGCAGTGCGGCAAAGAGTTCCTGTAATGCAGCAGACGCCGTAATGTTATCCTATGGGAAAAAGCGCAAAATTTGGAGTGCCATAACTTTGCCGCCCTGTCATATTTTTTCACTGAAACACTGAAAGGCACATCTGTGAGATGTTGGCTGCGTTTGCTCAAAATTTCAGCCTAAAAGACCAAACCGTTCTTTTGCAGCAGGGTGGCAAAGAATTGCTGTCATTTTCCCACAGCCTGGAAAAGTACTGTCGAACTTTGGGAAAGCTTTTGCAAATTCATGCGACACTGTCACAAATGCGAAAGTACTTTTTCCAGAAATTTGAAAAACATATTTCTGGGATGTTTTACCCCAAAATAAAGACATGCCTAGCATCCTCAGGTTCTGACTAGGTGAACACAAAAAGAATTAGGTTGCTAGAGGGTCCCACATTTAAATGGCAAGCATTTTTCTGATAACAAACTGAAAACAAAATGGTGGATTTGTGACAGTAAAAGGGCCAATTGCGAAAGTAAAAACTGCATTTGCGACACTGTCGAACTTTTTGTTAACTTTTTCCTTTGACTTATAATGGGAACTTGTTTTTTGAATAACTTTTGAACCGTTTAATATTTTTTCATGAAATCTTCGAAAGGCATGTCAGTGACCCAGGCCGCATGTTCCCTGAAGATTTTTGACCAGTCGCAAAAACCATGCAACCTGTAGAGACGAGCAAAAAATTCCAAAAAAGCGTAAACGTGCATGCAGATCATGCTTAATAACTCTGCAGCTGTATATCTGAACAGTACAAAAGTTGGCAGATCCCAAGATGTATGGTTCTTGATCATGTATTCCAAATTTCAGGCAAATCCGTTGAACGGTTGCAAAGTTATTATGGTGAAAAATTTTAGGTTTAACATGTAAATGGCTCCTCAACTCCTAACTGGGGTAGTACTACTGCTACCATAGTGTGTGTGTGTGTGTGTGTGTGTGTATATATATATATATATATATATATATATATATATATATTATTGTTGCAATTTAACATCTGGCTGTACTGCTTATATTTCTACAGATATCCGATGTAAAAACAAATCTCTCTGCATCCTGCTCTCTGATTTCAGTAAAAGTATATTTTTAGAAAAGAAGGCATTATGCTGGCCACATATATGAAGTGCACTAGGGCACAGTGGCAGGATCTGTGTCAGGGGAGAAGTCTTACTTATGACAAAACCAAGGCAACTGTAGACCTCATAAAGGGCTAGGACAGAGGAGACCAGGAGAATGGTGTTGAGGTCACTGCAGCAACTGTCCAGAGAGAGGGCAGTGTTAGTTAACCTGAGTTTATAACTGCGTAAACTGTGCAACTGGCCCACACTGAGTTCTATGGTAAAAGCAAAGGCAGAGTCTGAGCTGAAGAAAGCAAATCTGCAAACTGAGGCGTAGAAGGCACACTCAAGGCACAGGAGCAAGAGTGGCAGCAGTAGCAACACAAGATTTAGCTGGAGGAGGAGCAAGAACTGTAGTGCCAGCATGAGATCCAGCTGCAGGTGTAGCAAGAGTGAGAACATCAACAAGAGAAATGGAGATATTTTTGTCAGAATCCACTGCAGTAAACTAAGTAGTGGCTTACTTGTTAACCTGGTTAAATATTTTTATCAATTAATTTTTTTTAAACAAATAGTCAATTTCCCAGAACCTATTATTGTACCCTGTATTCTACAGTACCGTTAGCTGGCCCTCCCTGTCTGTAAGATGGTAGAAAAACCTTTATCTGTAGAAATATAAGGCCCTACAGAATGACCTACTGCCTTACATCATGGTATTGTTCCATAGAACCACCAGTCCTTATGAACTGAGGAGAAACAGTGTAATTCTCCTCAAGATACCAAGGTATCTCACTCTTTTTGGAAATGTTGCACTAGGCTGACTTGCCTTTGCACTCTGGAATATTTAATTATTTATTGAAATGTTTCACCAGGATGGCACACTGAACAACAAGTTGTTCATCTCACGGTACAACCTGGGGGGGAGGGGTTACATAGGAGGGCTGTAGTTAGGGAATAGGTGGAATAGGAGTGCTGTATTTCAGGAGGGAGTTCCAAATTTTAGGGAAAAGATGGGCAAATCCAGTCTGGGCGATGAGGATGGTGCAGTGAGGAACCACTAGGGTGCGTGTATCAGTAAATCTGAGGGAATGGGTGGGAAAGGGGAGTGGAGAGAGAGGATGAGAGGAAGGGAGGGAGTTCGCCAAGCCAAAATTTGGAGGTAAGTTTGGAGCAGTGAGAGATGCACCAGTGAGAAAGTGGAGGGAAAGCAGGGGAGTGATAGAGTTAACAGTTATGGGAGATGGAGGGATAGTCAAGGGCAAAGTGGCAGAAAGAGTTAAAGAGAGTGTACAATTTGGTCAGGGAAAATTTGGGAGCAGCACCATAGACTACATCACAGTGGGCAAATATGGGGAGTATCATCTTCTGGACAAGTTCACATCTCGCAGACAGCAGGATGCAACTACAATTCCTGCACAGATCACCAAGATTGGGACACAGTTTCTTCAGGGTGGCATTGATAGGCACAGAGAAGTTGAGGTGTTGGCCCAGTCAACCCCTCAGATATCTAAATGAGTAAGTGTCCTCAAGGAGTGTCCCATCGACGATGAGAAAGGAGGGCAGGAATGTGAGCCTAGAGAGTCTTTGCCTGGTGTCAAAGGTCACAGAGACTGTCTTCTTGGTGTTAAGGAAGAGATGATGGGAGGCAAATCAGAGCTGAACTTGGTTGAAGTCACGCTGTAGACTGGTTTCCACAGTGGCAGACTTTTTGCCAGAGCTGTACAAGACAGTATCATTGGCATGCATATGGATGAATGAGGTAGAGCAGGCAGTGGGGAGATCATTAAAGAAAATGGAGAAAAGTATAGGGCAAAGAACTGAGCCCTGGGGGACACTAGTGTTAATAGGGAGTGGAGGGGAGATATAATCAGCAATTCCTACCAATTGGGTCCTACCAGTGAGGTAGGATTTAAACCAGTTTTTAGCTGACAAGGCAAGGTCAGCTGAGGAAAGGGAATCAAGAAGCAGTGTATGGGAGACAGTGTTGAAAGCATTGGCTAAATTGACAAAGATGGTTGAGGTAATCAAGACATCATCCATCCCTGTGAGGATAGAATCAGTGAGCCTGAGGATGGAGGTGGTTGTCGAGTGGTTCTTCTGAAAACCAGATTAGAAAGGGATGAAGAAGGAGGAGTCAGAGAGGAAGGATGAAAGTTGGGAGAGAACCAAGTGCTCTTGCAGTTTAGCAAGGGTAGGAAGGAGACAGATGGGGCAATAGTTACCAGGTATGTACTGGTCACCACCTTTGTGCAGATGAAGGACGATGGCATGCTTCCAGGGGAAGGGGACTTGGGCAGATGTAAAGGAAAGATTTAAGATTAGAGAGATAGGATAAGCAATGGCAAGGGCAGAAAAGTAGAGAAGTTTAGGATTGAGATCATCTGGGGAGGAGCCTTTAGAGGGGTTGAGGGAAAAGAGGACACTTAGGGCTTCATCAGGTGAGATTGTGGAAAAGGAAAAAGGGGGGTAGACACTGGCTGAGGAGAAGAGCAGAAGGAGGAAGGTGGTATGGGAGGAGGAGGGACTTTAGGAGAGACGAGGCACAAGAGGTGTAATAGTCATTAAATTCACTGGCCACTAAGACAGGGTCTGAAACCAGTAAATTATTTAATTTAAGAACTGGAGGGGGTTGAGAAGGAGGAGATAATAATGCATGGAGAACCTTCCAGAATTTGGTTGGGGAGTTAATGTTTGTCAGGAATGAGGAATTGAAGTAATCAGATTTTGCCAATCTGGTGGCTTTGGTACAAGAGCTGCGAAGCGATCTGTACTTGGCATAGTCACTTGGAAATTTTGTAGATTTGTGTTTTCTGCAGGCCCAGTCATGCTCCCTGAAGCATGCTAATAATTCAGTGGTTATCCAAAGAAGGTGAACCCCATGAACTCTAGTCTTCCTGAAAGAAGCAAAAGCATTCCAGGTAGAGATTAATTTGTCCTTGAAATAGTCAAGGGCATGGTCAACGGAAGAGGCAGAGGAAAGAGGGGTCCATTCTGTACAGGAAAGTTTGGATTTGAGTGGGGTAAGATCCAAGGATTTAAAGGAGCAAAGCTGTACGATTTTAGTGGGTGGTTTGGGTCAATGGACCTTACAAACAATGAAAATAGGGTTGTGGTTGCTGAGGGCATCTGTGAGGAGACCAGATTTAATGATGTGGTGCAGATAAGTTGTGATTGCCCAGTCAAGCAAGGTGTGGTTTTGTGTTTTGAGATTAGGGCTTGTGGGCTCAAGTATAAATTGAGTGAGGTTTAGTGCAGCAACGTCATTCCATAGCTTGTTTGACTTCGGCAACAACCAATTTAGGTTCAGGTCACCAAGCATAAACAGTTCCCCAGATTGTGAAAGAGAAGTAATGGAGGCTAACAGTTCAGATGTGACTGAAAGTTGGATTATTGGGTGGCAATAAATACCAGCTACAAAGATAGGGACTGTGAAAGGTAGGGTAATGTAGGTGGCAAGGGCTTCGTAAGTAGCTGGGATTGAGGAAGACAGAGTAGTTGTAAACTGCAGGGAGGACAGGATATACATTGCCACTCCCCTCCACGTCCTGTCTGATCTTGTCTGGTGAGGGAATACCCAAGGACAGCAATGACATTATCTGGGATGCTTTGTTTGAGCCAGGTCTCAGTTATAATTAGGATGTCAGGAGTGTGTGTTACCACAAGAGTATGAAGGAGGTCAGTTCTGGGTAGCAAGCTGCAGATGTTCGGGTGGAGTAGATTCAGCCCAATGGGAATGAACATAGAAGCTGTGGAGTTAGGAGGAATGTAGTTGGGGAAAGAGCCTGGGGATGAGGTGACATAGGACCAGGGTTAGGATGGATGTTCCCTGATTGGAGAAGGAGGAGGGCAAGGATGAAGTAGTGAAGTTTGGGACTTTTGCATTGAGAGCTGGAAATTTGGGAGGGCGAGGAAAAGGGAGGGTTAGGAGAAAAGGAGATAAGGAGATGAATATAGGCAAAGGGATTTGGAAGAGAAAACAGAGAAGCAGGAGGGTACAGGGGAAAATTGGACCTAATTTCGAAAGGTGCCGAGGGAGTGATTGATATGATGAAGGAGGTATCAGGGAGGGAAGGGGAGGAAGGAGAAGCAGTGGGTGTGATGGGGAAGGAGGGGATGAAGGTCAGAACCAGGAAAGGGGAAGAAAGGAGAGGGTAAACATTTTGATTTTTTTTAGGAGGGTGGTTGAGGTATTAATCAGTGTAAGAAAATGAGATGTGGAGAGGAGAGCAATTGAGTATGGTGGGAGGACAGAGTGTAAAAAATATGAAGTATCCCTTTAAGAGGACAGCTACACCCTGAGGATATAGTGTAAGAGTAGCTAGAGGGTGGAGCCAAAGCATATTTAATAGAACTAGGGGCCAGGGAGGGTGGGTGGAACAAATTATATCATACAGTAGTAGTTGGAAATAGCAAGCAGTGCAGCAAAAAAGTAGAATTTCAGTTTAAAAATGGAGCGCTCAGAGCAGGGAAGAAGGAAAGCCAATCAGAAGAGAGCTGGGACAGGGGCTAGCCAATCGGGAGCTGAACCCAAGCTAGAACTGCTGTCTGAGTATCAGGCAAGAGGAAGAGGGCTGCTGAGGTGACTTAGGCCATTTGCTTGTGTCATCAGGTGGGCAGAAGGAGTTTTGCAGCCAGCTCAGCTCAGGGCCGGTCTGCTAGTGGCAGTGTACCCACTCATATGTACAGCACCTGTGTCTTCGGGCAGGCAGAAGGAGTTTTGTAGCCGGCTTAGCTTGGGTCCAGTCCGCTGGTGGCTGTGTACCCACTCATAGGTGCAGTACCTGTGTCTTCGGGTGGGCAGAAGGAGTTTCGTGGCTGGTTCAGCTCAGGGCTGGTCCTGCAAAACACTTTAAAACATGGTGTCTTGATTAGCTTCAATGCTTTTAAAGCACTTGTTGACATCCATTGCATAAATGTTTGTAACTTCTGACAGAGCCTATTGAAACACAAAATATCTTCAGTGTCTTGTAATGTACTCACAACTTCTTTATTTAGCATACTGTGCAATGACCTTATGCCATGCTATATACCCGTTGCTTCTTTATACTTGACATGCTAAGCTCTTCATGCCTATTTTCTGTATGTACCGTAGTACCTTTTTATCCTAGTATTTACTATTATTTTTTCCCTGTATTTTCACTCTTCATTATAATTTTATTCTTTTTTTTCCCACGATATATCATAGCATTGTATATTATGAATTCTGCATATATTTCAATATGGATATTTCTGAACATATCAGCTGTCTCTCTTTGACTTCCTTGTAAATGAACATAGAGCCTTTTCCCATTTTCCTGGTAAAACAAATAAATACAAATATTTGCCAAGTGAGAAAACAGTCTATGAAGTGTATGTTTTCAGTTGCAAACTGGAGGATACATGGGAGAAATCCTAGAAAAGTTGTTTGAACAATTTATAAAACAGAGCATCCTGTATAACAATACATGACATCCAGTATATGCACAGGCAAATAAACATCAATTAGTACAATCAGGCTATACAACTGAGACAAAATATGCAGGATCCATGAAGCAGAGACTAACCAGTGACAGTACAATATGGTCCAGTAACAAAACCCATGCAGGGAATGCCCAGTTGAACAGGTTGGATGCCCACTCTAAGGCCAGCTATGGCATGTCAGAGGAGCCCTATGATACTCCTTGAACAGAGCGGGGTCTTTGCCACATAGTAGTTGGAATGGGGAGGTTAGAGCGGCTGAAAGAGCATTCTAAATGCTTGTGACTTTGTGGCTAATGAAAACTTGTTCTACCTTATGTCTACAGTGTGGTACTTGAAACCTTCCTGGGGCATTAGCTTTCTGGAATTTAGACATGATATGAAGGATGGTAGAGAGGGAATAGGGGGAGCTGGGGGTGATGTTACACCTGGGTACCAAAGATCTGGAGAAACAGTCACAGAAGATATTGAAGTGGAACTTCTGAAGACTGGGGATCTGATGTGCAGCCAATTTGGCCTCCCTGGCCTCTTCCAAAGTCCTCCCTATTTGAGATGCAGAGGGTAAACAGGATAAGATAAGAGGTCATATAATATAGGACATTAATGGCTGGCTTAAGGGATGATGTCAGGAAAATGGGTACCACTTTGTGGGAGATTAGGTGGACTTCTGGGACAAGAGATTCTTCAAGGGGAACAGACATCATCTGATGAAAGAGGGGGCCTGTGCCCTGGAGCAGAAGTTTGATGTTTACATTGTAAATTTAAACTGACTGTGAGGCAGACTGGAGCTAGAGGAATCACAGTGACATGTAAGAAGAAGGGAATTCTAGCTAGTACTCCCCCATCTCAGGGCCTAGTAGCAGCTCAGTGGGCATAAAAAGGAATGAGGTAAAATCTAGGCTATGTGAGGGGACATTACAAAGGGGAAATACTAAGTGTGTAAAAACCAAGAAAAACAAGAGGCTAAGAGAGCATAGGAAACACAAGAGTCATAATCAGGGGAATAACAAAGTGAGTCCAGAGGTCAGATGGAAGGGAATATGCCTTCACAGGTTTCACAGGTCATTTACGAGACAAGTAATGCAGATGTCCATTTACAGCTCACCCTTTAACTTAAAGGGAATATCCTGTTATATTGTTCCTCTTACAGTAATCATCCAGTTTTGCTTTAAACTCTGTCATACATCTACTTACTACTATCTCTAATGGAATGTTATTCCACATAGCCACTTAATGCCAGGAGTCTGGGTAATACATTCAGTGAGCTACAGGCACTGTTATCAGACACTGAGGTGGAATTTGTGGCCATTATGGAAACATGGGCAACAGAAAATAATGGCTGGGATCTGATGGTGCCCGAGTGCGCAGTGCTCAGGAGGGACAGAAGAAAAGGTAGAGAGAGAGCAGAAGCCCTTTGTGTCAGGGATGGTATTGAGGTGGTGGAGGACAGGTGCATTGGGGTTATAATACAGAGTTAGAGTCACTGTGGGTGCATCATTTCATGACAGCCTCAGGCAAGAAACTATGCTTGGGGGTGGTCTATTGACCTTCCAGTGCAAGGGGAAGAGAGGAACAGACAGCTCACAGAAGAGCATAAAAGACAGTAGCAAAGCGGAAGTAGCGTTAGTGGGTGATCTGAACCTGCCGAACATTGACTGGGATGTTCCAGTGGCCAGAAGCACCAGAAGTCAGGTACTGCTGAATGCAATCCAGGACTTCTCCAGGTACAGCTTGTTAAGGAACCCACTGGGCAGACTGCCACTCTCAATGTGGTGTTTACCAACTTGGAGTTCATTTTAGTGGTAAGAGTACTGGAGCTACTAGGGAGCAGTGACCACTAATCCATTTGGTTCAAACTGGCCCTAGGGGCTGTAAATCCCCCATTGAAAACTGAAATCCTTGATTTTAGAAGGGTAGACTTCAGCAGGCTGAGGGAACTGGTCAAGGAAAGGTTAGTTAGGGTAGACAACTTGGATATGGTGGAAGAGAGTTGGTAGGTAATAAAGGGGGCAATTCTTGAAGAATTTAAGTTATGCATGAGAAAGGTAACCAAAAGGAACCAATTCAAGAAACCATTATGGTTCTCAGCAAAAATCAGGTAAGTAGTGAGGGCTAAGAGAGAAGCCTTCCACAAGTACAAGGAGAAGCAGGGGGATGAATGTTTGCTGAGACACAAGGAAGCAAACAGAGTGGTTAGGGTGGCTAAAGAAGACACAGAGCTGCATATTGCTAAAGGGGTCAAGGTGGAGAAAAATATGTTTTTGATATATTTGGGGGAAAAAAGAAAGGAGGGGGAATTGTAGGACGTCGAGTGGTGGGTATGATGATAGACAAAGGCAGGCAAAAAGCTGCCATCCTTTAAAATTTTTTCTGATAAATTTTTACCAGGAAGAAAGAGGTGCTGTTGCCTGACAGTGCCATAAAAGTGGCTAATAAGGGGATCTCGATGATACAGCCAATGTTTACAAGAGATAGGGTCATCAAGGGGCGGGTGGCCCTAAAATAGATACAGCTTCTGATCCAGATGGATTGCATCTGAAGATCCTCTGGGAACTAACAGTGGAACTGGCTGATCCATTGGTAGGACTATTTAACTGTTCACTCCAGATGGTGGTGGTTCTGAAAGACTGGAGGGTGATGGATGTCATTCCACTCCATAAGACAGGACAGAGAACAAGGCAAGAATGACAGACCTGTCAGTCTGACCTCCACTGTAGGGAAGCTGATGGAGTCACTGATATAGGATGACCTCGTAGACTACCTGGAGAGCAATGATCTCCAGGATAGTAAACAGCACAGGTTTGTGGCAGGACGGTCCTATCAGATGAACCTGATAGTTTTCTTTGAATGGGTGACAAAGGAACTGGATAGGGGCCATGCCATGCATTTGCTCCATTTTGATTTCAGCAAGACTTTTGACTCAATGCCCCATAGACACTTGCTGTAGAAGATGGAGGATCTGGGTGCAGCTAAGGACATAGTGAATTGGGTGGGAAATTGGTTAAAGGGTAGGCAGCAGAGGGGAGTCAAATCAGAAGATAAGTAGGTCACGAGTGGGGTGTCTCAGGGATCTGTCCTTGGCCCAGTCCTCTTCAATATGTTCATTAGCAACATTAGAAAGAGTATCTGGTGCAGGCAGTGTCTCTTCACAGATGACACTAAGCTCTGTGGGAGGGTGGATAGTGATGAAGGAATCAGGACAATGCAAAGTTACATACAAAAGTTAGAGGGGAGGAGTGGTCTAAGGTCTGGCAGTTGAAATTCAATGCCAAAAAGTGCAATATAATATACCTAGGGAATAAGAACCCTAGGACAGAGTCCTGGCCAGGTGTGGTGAAACTGAAACTTAGCACTACAGCAGAGGAATGTGACATCAGTGACACCTGCAAACAATTGAACCAGTGTAACTAGGCCTATGGTAAGGCAAGTAGGATGCTAGGGTGTATAGGGAGAGGTATTGAGAGCAGGAGGAAAGATGTAATGTTATCCCTTAACATATCTTTAGTGAGGCCACACCTGGAGAACTGTGCCCAGTTCTGGAGCCCTCACCTTAGGAGGAATAGGGACAGTCTGGAGTAGATGCAATGTTGGATGACAAAAATGATCCAAGGCCAACAGGCAGGTCTTACAAGGAGCAAGACACTTAACATGTATTGGCTGAAGACAGAAGGGAGTGGGGAGATATGATAGAGACCTTTATGTTCCTAAAGAGAATAAATGAGGAAAATGTTAGGTTGAATGCTAGTTCAAGGTCATAAGGCCATGAATGTACACCAACAGGGGGATGGCTAAGGAGGGACATCAGTAAGTATTATTTTACTAAAAGGATGGTGGAACCATTGAAAAGTGTACCAGTTGAAGTGGTGGGTGCTAATACAGTTCCTGGTTTCAAACATGGTCGGGACACAGCAAAGTGTATAGTAGAGACCTGGAGTGACAGACTGAAGAAGGAAAATAGGGGGGTGGAGGGGGAGGGCTAGGACCCTGGATGGACAGTGGGCCCCAGGGTTATATACGGAACTCATGCAGATTGAATGAACTGTTGGTCTTTTTCTGCCATCATTATCTATGTTTCTATGTTTCTATTATGCTCTTCAGTTCTAAGCAAATAGGATGGGCTGGAGGCAGGAATAAGGATGCCATCTACTATAGATATCCAGGGAGTTTACCGAACCAGTATTTAGCACCACGTGAGTCAGTGTGGATAAAGTGCCACACTGAAGGGAAGGGGTGATACTGAACTCCGTATACATTGTGCAGTGGTGAATGCAAGGGGGCAGGCCAATATGAACCTACTGTACATAGGACATTAAAGAGGGTAATGAGTTTGATGGGCATGTTAGAGGCACCAGAGAAAACCATGGCAGCATAGTCAAATACACGGAAGGTCACATCTTTGACAAAGTATGTACTAGTTTTGAGAGGAAGGCAACTGTCTACTCTATAAAGAACTCCAAGTCTGATAAAGAACTAGATACAGGATTAATGCTGTGGTCAGAGTAACTGAGGCTATGATCAAGCAATAAGCCGAGATATTTGAAGGATACTATGGAGTCAAAAAGGCTGCCCAACAGGGATTGTATCTTCAAGGATGGCTGGGAACTTGGTCTGGTACAAAACAGCATAGAAATGGTTTTCTTATCTTTCGGAATTATTTTGATTACTGAAGAACTGGTTTTGGACATTGAAAAAGTCAAGCTGCTGCCAGCCCAGTGGATGGGAGAGTTGAGCCACTGGATGCCACCCATTTACCCATGCCGGAAGCCCAGGTTTGGGAGTAGACTCATGCTGCCAGGGTGAGGGAAGGGGAGAGCGAGCATCCTATGGATTTTTCTTTACTCACAGGAAGGGGGGACTTGCCACATGGAGAGATTTGCTGAACTGCTGCAGTGCTGCAGCCACATGAAGGCATGGGGGAAGGGCATCAAGTGCACAAAAAATGTCATCAAGCTGGTAGCACAATTCATGATGAGTGTGTGCCTCCACTTACACATGCAATTTTATCATTGCATGCTGCAAGCTACAGGACTGAGAATGGAAACTTGAACTGGCGGGTGACATCTGAATCACTCCCAACCTGTGCCACTGCCTGGTTCTCCCAGAACATCTGGATTGTGCACTGGAGGGGATGGGCCTCCTTCTCCTGGCCCGGCCATAGTGCAAGCCATGGAAGATCGTTTGCGGGTGAGTACTGGGTGAGGTTGTCGGTTGGTTGGGGTTGAGCTGGGGCAGACAGAGTTGACCAAGCTCCAGGGAAGAAAATGTTCTATATTAAAAATCGAGAAGACTATAGCATCATCTGTATACATATGAAGATTACAGGAGGTTAGGGGGTAGTGACAGAAGAAAAGTTGATTCTAAGATGATCATTTATGAAGACAGAAAATAAAAGGGGGCCCAAGATAAATAATCTGGGGACTCCTAGGGTGACTGGGAGTGGGGAGGAGAGGAAGGACCCCAGCTTGATTGATTGAGTCTTGTCAGACAGGTTGGACTTTAGCCAATGAATTCTGGAGTCTGAGTCCCCCAAGGATGAGGGTTTTGAGAGGATAATAGAGTGGTTTACTGCATCAAACACTTTAGCTACAACTATAAATACAGGGCCAATCTATGTCCGGAGTCCAAATGAGAATGGATATGGACAATTATCCTGAGAAGGGAGGTGGTGTAATTAGGATGTAAAACCAGACTGAAGATGAGTAATGAAACCAGAGCTGCCAGGAAGCTAGAAAATTACTGCTAGCCAGTCTCTCTCTCTCTAGGAGTTTGAATAGTATAGGTAGCAGAGATATGGGGCACTAATGGCTAAAATCATTAGTGGTACCTCCCTTGTGGAGGTGGACTACCATGGAAGGTTTACAACTGGAAAGAAAAGACCCTGTTGCCAGATACTCATTGAAAATGTGAGTGAATTTTAGTTTTTTTGGGTAATTGGGAAGGCCCACTATGCACAAGTAATTGTTTTCAGGGGCATGCTGAGAGGACTGGGGAGGTTAAATGACTTTCTCAGAGTCACACAGTATGCAAGTGGAGATTGTGGGAATCAGACCCAGGCCTGCTGAATGTACTAAGGTCATTCACAGCTCATTATTCCAACATCTGCTTTATACTGCTTTGTTCAAGGTGTGGGCCCCTAGAGTTACTTATTTGATGGAGATGACTTCTGGACTTCCACTAGAATGTACAGCTAAGGTAATAATTCCATTAGGACTTTAGATTCAGAGATGGTGGGAGATTCAGAACACTCAGGATTGATTTGTGCACACAGGGGATTGGGTGCCCCTGAGAGATAGATAACAGCCTTACGATTTTCAGTGAAGTAGTGGTTTAAGTCATATGCAGAGAGGAAGGGGATGATAGCAGACTGGAAACCAGATGGGGTGGGAGAAGAGTTGAGGAGGCTGTGCACAGCTTACCACAATTTGGAAGGATTAGTGGCATTAGATAGGAATTTGTTCTGGAATGTGCTGTTATGACAAGTTTGGGGCAAAAGCTGGGTGGTGGTCCCTGTATAACCCACACAAAATCAATATGGAAAAGAGGTCCCTGCAAGTTCAGCACCACTTCTGGCGTTTATATTTTCTACCCTGCTGTTTTTTTTTTATTTTTATTTTTATTTATTCATTCATTTATTTAAAAGTTAGTAACTGGGAAAGGCACACTGAGTCAAGGCTCGATTCCAGGTATTAACTGGGAGGAGGGGGAAGGGGAGAACAGAAAGAACATGAATTAAATGACACATCAGTGAACGATTACAGTATCAGCTTATAAGTGCAAGAGCAAATGGTGAACAAACAAGCAAACAACTATTGGTCATGAAAAAGACTTGTAGCACAATTGTACAAGTATAAAATAAAGTTCACAGTGCTTGAGGAGGTGATGACAGTGCATCAGTGTGATAGAGTTAGCCACTGACATAGCCTAATAAATGGGTGGGGGGATAAAATGCATTAGGGGAGGAAGGAGGTAGGAAGGAGAGTCAGGAGGGGATCTGACATGGTCAGGAGGGACTGGCTAGATTCCTTATCTGGTATCTAAGGGCAGGGAGAGAAGGGAAAAAACCTTCAAAACAAAAAGCCTCCTAGAGGTGTTTTTCCCCAAACCTCTCACTACAGCAGGTTCCAATAGTGTATTTGAAATGGCTACTTCCAGAAATGTGGACTTCCTCTCCTTTTCAGATGAACAGGGCAACACAGTAGCCTTTGACTGGTCAGAGTATGAGGAACTCTTTGGTACATCAGAGAATGTAGACTCACAGTACAAGCTGTATATATGAACAACTTAGGATGCCTGTGCTCAACCTTTCCTTAAGCCATCATTGGAGGGAAAAGCAGATATCTAGAGGCTTGAGAATTAGAAACCTTCGTCATTCAGTCTCGATGATGGTAAATATTCATCTGATTGGGAATAAGTTCTCAACAAAGTATCTAACACCCCAAATCAAACCACAGGGGAACACAGACAGAAACAAAACAAAAAAGGGGGAAACTAGAAATGTCCTACCAGTGGTAAGGGTACAAAAATATTTCCAGGTAACACAGGCAGAATAGAAGTTGAGAATACTGGGAGTAGTGCAGTGCAGTGCAATGGCTGTGGGGCAGCAGTTTCAAAGAGAGCTTATGGAGATTACAGTGATACCTCACCTGCATGCACCTCTCTGGTTTGAGGGAGGAGGTCACTAGACTCCAGACTGAATTGGCTAGGATTTGGGAGACCTCTTCCTCCATCTAGAGGTCACCAAGTCTGCCAATATTGCCTCAGAGGATACTATAGAGGAGGAACAGCTGAACTATGGTGGGCTCTGGAAAGGTGGGGGTGGTGTGACAGAGACACAGTTCTCAACCAGTACCACTATGTAATTCCTACACCACTCTGAAAGGGCAGGACTTCCAGGAGGAGGCACCCACAGTAGTGACCAGGGAGGACACAGGGACCCTCCATAGTGGAGACCACAAGGAGGGTGGTAGAGGACCACAGAGGAGGAGGAAGCAACTTCTGGTGGGGCACTCAACTGTGAAGGAGATATATTACTAAATGACCAACAAAGAACATATTGAATTGATAGCCAAAACTACAAAAACAGAAACAGAGCTCTTTAATGATCTTGCACCCACACTAGTGACAGAAATGTAAAAAAAAAAAATTGAACAGATGGTGAAAATATTTCAGCAGCAACTTAGAGAATACAAGAAATGCAGGCACAAGAGAGATGCAAAAGATTACCAAGATGGAACTACAGTGGCAAAAATGTATCCCCAGTCCAGCCCCAAACCCAGTGCCTACTGCACTGGAGCCACCACCACACCACCACACCACCACACCACAAGGCTGGCTCAGCTGTAGGAGACACATTCCCCTGCCAAAACACTCTTCCATATTCTTCCCCTTCTCCTTCCTGTCGCTCCCATTTTGGTCACCGTCCCTCGCTGTACTATCACTACCCTTGCTGGGTATTCCAACATGATAGAGCTGAAAATTAGTCGCTGTTTTTAGTCACTCATTTTCAGTCACTATCATTACTGGATACCATAATGGGCAAGGAAAAGGGAGACCAGCTGTTTTTAAAAAAATGAATAGGTGACATTCTGAACCGATAAGTTTGTCACTTCAGACAAGAGTGAATCAGATGCAAATGATAGTGGCCAAAACCCTAACCCCCATCAGGTTTTTTGAGAGGATCAGTCAGAAGGCTTGAACACGAGAATGGGTCAATGAAATGGCTGGGGGGCGAAGTGGCAGAACTAAAAGGAGAGGGTAAAGTGAGAAAGGGAATTACAGCACCTACTGTATTGGTAGAACAACACAGAGGCACAATGCTCGACCAGAAGGCAGATAAAGAAATCTTAAATTTGTCAGGTAAAATGTTGAGACCTGAACAGACAGTTGTATTGAAAGAAAAGACCTATCATTTGTACAAATTATTAAATTAAATACTTTCAATATAAAGCTGGACTTCTCCAAATTCTACAATGAACTAAATATGAAAGTCCAGTTTGAATTAACCACTAATATAATAAATCCACACTATATGATAGAGGCATTACACATGATGCAAATAAACTGATCAAGTGGAAGATAATCTTGATGAAATAAACTTCACAACAGAATAAACACTGTTTAAGAAAACAATCTACGTTTGTCCCTAATATGTCACAAAGTGCAGCAGTACAAGTATTCCATAAGCTGGTAGATAAAAATGTGGAAACACTATTTAAAAAAAAGGATCTTCCAATACATAAAAAATTGACTATAAAAGAAAAAAACAGCCTTTCAAGAACTTTCCAAGATGGATGATCTCATAATAAAACTGGCAGAAAAGGGTGGGGCTATTGTCCTCAGGCCTTTAGATAAATACCTACAATAAATGAACAGGCAGCTTTCCAATAATGATTTCTACACACATCTTGAGTCAGATCCGACTGACACAAAAAGCAAAAAAGCAAGATGCTTATTAAAGCAGCACTGGAAATGAAGTAGATCATAAAGCAGGAAGGGGGTTTTCTTAATGTCCACACCCTATCAGATTAATTATGTATTTATTGCCAAATGTCGATAAAGACAGAAATACACTACCTGGCCACTCAATATTTTTTAACAGCCTTGGGCACGAGACTGAAACTATTTAAAAACATATCGATTTATTTTTGAAACCTCTTATTGATAAACTGGATTCTTTTGTATAAGACCCAAGGGCATTAATTAACAAACTGCAGAATATACAAGTTGATGAAAAAACAGTGTTAATCACTTTGGACACTGAGACCTTATATAGTAACATCCATCATAATGGGAGTATTGAGGCAATCAGGGCATTAATCTCTCAAAGACCAAAATATTTCTTCCGTTCATCTGAATTCATATTAGAACTACCAGATTATACACTGAAGAATAATTATTTTCTTTTACAGGGCTTGTTCTACCAACAACACAGAGGTACTACTTTGGTACAGCATTTGCACCATCACTGGTAAATTCATATATAGGACATTGGTGGGGGAGATTGCTAAATCTGGGATCATCCTAACACAGGCCCTTCCCTGACCAACCCATCAGGTGGGCCCCCGGGTCTGAGGGTTGCCTCCTGAATATATGCAGCATCTTGAAAAAATTTGACACCCTCCAATGCTGGGTCATGCTGCACAAACCAGATGTCTTTGCACTGGTGGAAACCTGGCTATCAAAATCCACGCCTGACTCCTTTGTCGCCCTCCTTGGCTACACCCTATACCGAGAGGATCATGTAGGCAAATGCGGGGGTGGCTGTGCGATTTATACCAGGGATTCTCTCAATGGCCAAGCGCTCCCTGCCCCGGCCCTGGCAAGTGGGGCACAGGCTCTAACCCTTAAACTTACTCCAGATCCCTCCAGACGCCCCCTGTATCTCACTTCTGCCTACATTCCACCAAAGAACCAAAACCCAGCACTATTATCCTTAACTGATTATCTTGCCACCCTCCCACATAAGGCTGAACAAGTCCTTGTGGGGGACCTCAACTTGAACTGGCTCAGCCCCACCTCCACCACCACCTGGGACTCCTTTGCTGCCGTTGATCTGACACAGCTAATCTCCCAACCCACAAGAGCAAACCCTAAGAGACTTACCAGCACCCTCCTAGATGTTATCATCACCAACTAACCCCCAAAAATCCTGGACATCCAAATCCTCCCTGACTCACTCAGTGACCATTCCCCTATCCTATTCCACTGGGTGACCACCTTGCAAAAACCCACAGCCCAGCACACGCTTCTTGGCATCTCAGACCAGGTGGGCTGAAAAACCTCAGGCAATTTCTTGCCCAAACTAACTGGTCTCCCATTCACCATGCTCCGGATATAGACTCTGCCCTTGCCTTCTTTTTCCAAACATTTAACAAAGCCTGTGACCTCTTTGCACCCCTCACAGCTCCCCAAACCAAAAAACATAAAGTACCCTGGATTACTCCTGCCCTATTACAGTTGCTCAGACTTAGGGATAACCTGTGGCACATCTCAACCGAGACAGGCCAGCTGGCTGATAGACAGGCCTACAACACTGCATGGAATAAGTGCACCTGGGCTGTCTGAAAAGCCAAGGCCGACCACTATCAAACCACGCTCACCTTCTCCTGGGGGTGTGCCCAAACTTTTTGGGACAATGTCAAACAATTGAACGGGAGCGCACGCTCCCTTCCCCCGTCCCAGATCACCATTGGCAGCACTACTATTATGGACCCTACAGGCATTGCAAACTACCTCAACACATCCTTTATGGACCTCAGCTCTATCCTCCCCAGTAATTTCTTTGACCCACCACCCTCCCTACCAGTCCCAGCCCCCCAACACCCTAGCTTCTACCTGTACAGGGTGACTTCCCAGGAAGCTAGACCCCACCTGATCCGTGCACTAAAAAGCAATAGTCCTGGCGATGACTCCATGGACCCCAGCATTCTCCGGCTGGTACTGGATCAGGTCCTTGCCCCACTCACCAGCCTTCTCAACAAATACCTCTGCCTGGGGCAGTTCCCTACTGCATGGAAAACTGCCATTGTTACTCCCATTTACAAAGGGGGTGACAGGTCCTCAGCCGGGAACTACCGGCCTATCTCCATACTCCTGCCCCTCTCCAAAGGCCTGGAAAAACTGGTTGACATGCAAATCACTGAGTACCTGACCAATCACAACATCCTCTGCCCTGAACAGCACAGTTTCCGTGCAGGACACAGTACAGGCATGGCACTAGTTGAATTCTCAACATTCCTACACACATACCTGGACTCTGGCTCCCTAGCCGGGGAAGTGTTCATCGACCTTTCTAAAGCTTTCGACACTGTCTCCCACCCCCTCCTGCTGGATGCCGTCTGCGACACTGTCTTTGTTACTGGGCCACTCACCTGGTGCAGCAGCTATCTAGTGGCCCACTCCCAACGTGTCAAAATTAATTGAACTCTTTCAAAAACATGTCCCATCTGCTCAGGGGTTCCTCAGGGCTCCATCCTGGGACCCCCACTCTTCTCGCTCTACCTTAACACCCTGCCCAGTGCATGCACTGGGAAAATGCTGCTGTATGCGGATGAAGCCATCATCTTTGCCTCCCACTGTAACCCTACCTCACTCCAGGACTCCCTGCAGCTTTCCTATAATGATGCAGAAACCTGGTTTAAAGAGCGCAGACTGATCATAAATCTCAAAAAAACAAAAACAATGCTCTTTGCCCACCCCCAAAACAAAGCCAGAAATTTCCCACTCCATATCCTCCTCTGCTCCAAACAGCCTCTAGAGCAACTACACTCCTACAAGTACCTTGGGGTCACCTTTGACTCAGCCCTCACCAACCACATCCACATTGATGCTCTTGCCTCAGCAACCAATGTGCAGCTAGATATCTTATACCGCTACAAAAACTGTCTCCCTCCGCTGCCCTCTGGCTTGCAGTGACATCCTCTATATTATCCCTGGTTGACTATGGACTACCGGTCTACGGTGCTGCCAACACCACTGCCCTCAACAAAATCCGTCTCATCCTAAACAAGGCATGCAGCCTAATCACTGGGGCCCCTAGGCTCACACATTCATGCCAGCTCTATGGCTTGGCTACATTGCTGAACCTGGATGAATGACTGCGATATCAAGCATGCCTAATAGCAAAAAAAACTCTTCCAGGGCTATCCCAACCCGGGCTGACAGCCTTCCTCCACCTAGCCCAACCCCTGGTCTGTACTCAGACCTCTTGCAAGACCAGTTTCCTGGTACCAAGATCTAGGACCTCCCATGGACAGAGGTCATTCCACCATAGAGCCCCTTCCTGGTACAACCCGCTCCCTCTCCCCATCGTAGATGCCCCCATGATTTCCAAATTCAAAACTGCACTCAGAAGCGAACTATTCAACACACATAATTGCACCTGTATAACTTGAGGCGCAACCCTCTGTGCCCTGACAATGCCCACTGGGCAGCATCCTTACCGCACCTCCTTAAATCCATACCACAGCTGTTTGTACTGACATTATTCCTGTTGCTTGCCCTTTCTCCGTGCAAGTATGTACCTCTTCTGATTAAACTGCTTCTGCTCTGTTGACTACTCAAACTGTCATACTACTATGTGCCACTACTATGTGCCACTGTACCCAAACTGGCCTCTCTGTATAATTGTTTCATCACTTGTGCCTGCTATCAATGTAACCCATATCCTGGAACTAAAATGCGTGTATATGTATTTTTCATGTTCTTTATCACATGTGTCTGCAAACTATGTAACCTATATCCTTGAACCATGAATGCTGTATTTGTACTTGTCCTCTATGTGACGAGGTACCTTTGGAAATGACCCTCTGGCTCAAAGGTTGTAAACTGATGTGCAAATAAATAAATAGTAAATAAGCACTGAAAGCATTTAAAAATGTGGATCTGATATATAGAGGATGTGTTTTTAATCTGGGATAGAGATCTAGAAATATACAAATAATTTGTCAATAACATCATTCAGTGCAATCAGAATTTGAAATGTACTGCTACAATGGACTACCAATCAATGAACTTCTTAGATATAACAATTTTTAAGGAGTGTCAAAAATTGTTTACCACTATGTTTCATAAAGATATTGGGGTCCGGAGTTGGAAGAACAAAGTCTGCTGACAGAGAAGAGTGAAAGCATCTAGCTTTATCTTAAAGGTATGTTCATTTATATTTATCTCCATACTGAAAGTACCATGGTAAGCTTCGGGGGAGGGGGGGAGAGATTTGCAGGCAGTGTTTGAGGTGCTTTAAAACTTATCTTTAAAATTATAACAGATGGCATGGGAGAAACTAGTTCAGGAGATTAATCTTGCAGCTGAGCAGACTCAGGAAGCTCTGTGAAATGGGCCCAATTGCAAAACACATGACACAACTCAAGGGCATATGTGAGTTGCTCCATGCGGTGCTATGCCGGGACCCTGCACCCTATTCTATGACAGGCAGGGTCCCCGGCACCTACGCTTATGACTTGCGGCAGCTGCAGACTAGCGCCAAGAGAATGGTGCACAGGCCCTGAGTGCTTCAAATCACAGCACGCAGTCAACTGTTCTCCTGAGCCCCTGCCTAGTAATGTACCCAAATGCACCTGAGGGCATTGGGGGGCTAGCTGGTCAGCACTGGTGACTGGGGGCTTGTCAGGAAATGGACCCAGGGGGTCATCGAATTCTGGGGGGGTGGGGGGCATGACTGTGCAGGGGGGCACACAGGGCACAGATATGTTGGTTGTTTCCGCAGTGCTGCGGGGGGCATCTGTTGATGTACCAGCATGGATGCCCCTTAGACCACCCCCTAGCTGGTCTAATGACATTGCCTCTTCTGGAATGGCATACGTTCATTAAGGCAGCCGCCCTTCTGGAATAGGGTGCAGTAGCTGCCGTAACCCATCCTTGTGCCATGCCGCTGTGGGTTGCGGGCATAGTGGGTGGTGTAGCCCACCTTCGGTGCAACCCGCATATGGATTGGTGCAAGGTGCCTTCTGGGATAACAATTTGCATTATGCCTTGCATGTGGTGTGATTTGTGCCATGGGGTTTAGCATAAATAGCCCTGCACCAGGCATAACCTGTCTTGGAATTGGGCCCCAGGTGAGTAAAGTGGGGGGGGGCAGTGGAGCTGACAGAGGTTTAGTGCCTTCTACCAAAAGGCAGCAGATTTAAAAGGTCAAGTTAGTTGGGGTCCTGAGCTGGAAGAACAGTCTTTGCTGACAGAGAGTCATGAAAGAAAGGTATATTTATTTATATTTCTCTTCACACTGAAAGTAGCAGGGAATGTGGGGAGAAAAAAAGACATTTGTAGAAAGTGTTTGGGGCATTTTGAAACTTGTCTTCAAAAATGTAACAGGTGGTGTGGGGGGATCTAGCTTGGGAGGTTAATCTTGGGTCTGAGTAGATTTAGGAAGCCTTGTGAATCAGGTGTATGAGTGATGGAGCTGACAGAGGCTTAATGCCTTCTTACAAGAGCACTATATACAGTACAGGACTTCCACTCTACCATGTCCAGCACATTCATTTCCCAGAAAGTGAGTGGAACAGCAAAGGAGTTGAACAGGCATCTTAGGTGTCGGCAGACATCAACAAAAGGAAGCAGGAACACAAGGGACTCTGCCTGTTGACTAAGGTATGATTCCAGTTCACTGTGTAACAGTCACTACTGGGAAGGGCAGAAGGTAAATGGTAGACCAAAACTGAGAATAGGAGCAGAACCCTATCTAGGTTAGGGGTATAAAGAGATTTAAACAAACCACAGGGGAACACAAACAGAAACAAACAAAATAGGGGAAAACTAGAAATGTTCTACCAGAGGAAAGGGTAGAAAAGTATTTCCAGGTAACACAGGCAGAATAGAAGTTGAGAATACGGGGAGTAGTGAAGTGCAACAGCTGAACTATGGTGGGCTCTGGAAAGGTGGGGGTGGTGTGACAGAGATGCAGTCCTCAACCAGTAACACTATGTAATTCCTACACCACTCTGAAAAGGCAGGACTTCCAGGAGGAGGCACCCACAGTAGTGACCAGGGAAGATGCGGAGGCCCTCCATAGTGGAGACCACAAGGAGGGTGGTAGAGGACCACAGAGGAGGAGGAGGAGGAAGCAACTTCTGGTGAGGGACTCAATTGTGAGGGAGATATATTTGGGAATAGGAAAGGGGGGAGAGGCAGGTTAGGTGCCTATGTGGCTCTATGGTCTGGAAGGATGGGAAGCGGATTCTGAGGATCACTATGGCAGAAGAATGGGAGGGAGAGTTGAATGTCATTATCTACCTGGTAACTAATGACTTGGGTAGGACAGGGCTTGGATAGTGCAGGGAGAGTTTCGGGAGCTGGAGAGGGATCTTTGGCAGGTAGCATGCTTAGTGGCTTTCACTGAGGTGTTACCTGTCTATGCTGGGGGTTTAAGGATCTCCACACCAGGAGCTTCAACTCATGGCTAAAGGAATGGTGCAGAAAGGAGGGGTTTGGCTACTTGGGGGACTGCAGACCCACCTATGAGGATAAGGGCCTATATTGGGGTGATGGCCTGCATCCCTCCAGGAGGAGAATCACATTCCTCAATTGATGGTTTAAATGTTACTGCGGTGAGTATTTAAACATATTTATTTATTTGGTTTTTGTTAACCAGGTAGGTACACTAGACAAGAGTATTGCCTATATTCAGGAACGACCCAGAAGAGTACAATCAGGAGAGAGCAAGGTACAAAGAAGGTACAAACATCAGAGACAATTGTTCATGGCACAGCATGAAATGGGAACAAAACAATTTTGCAGATTGCTGACAAAAGCAAGACGTATTTCTGTGGAAACATAGTAAACAAATACCTTTACATTAGTTACTTGCACTGGATGATACAACAATAATAATTAAGGATATACGACAACCACTAAAGAATAAATAACAGTATTAACTAATGATTTTGTGGATGGAGTGGGAACATGCAGATTTTATACAATGGAGGGAAACAGTAAGTGCCATGTACGTAAGGAATGCTACTGGGAGTCAGTCTCAAGTTACAGCACAAGAGCAGCCATCAGAGTCAGTCAGGTGGGCGCGGAGACCCTGTTTAAAGGCTAGGTGGGATTTAGAGAGTTTAATGTGAGGGGGGAAGGCGTTCTAGATGCTGGGAGCCAGTAGAGTGAAGGATAATTTCCCCTTTTTTGTGAGGTATCTGTGAATTTCAAGTTGAGTTTGTACAGAAGACCTAAAGAGATATGCTCGGGAGGGATGAGATAGCAGTCTTGAGAGATACTCAGGTGTCCCCATTCTGATGATATTGTCAATCAAGCACTCAGTAGAGTAGAGTCTGTGAGAAGTCAGGGAGAGCCAATTTAGTTTGGTGTAGAGTTCACAGCGATGAGTCAGTCTGTGTGCAGAGAGGGCAAATTGGCATATGCTGTTATAACATGTGCTCCATTTATGGAGTGATCCTTTGTTAGCATTATGGTATACCTGTGAGCAGTATGTAAGGGAGGGAAGGAGGAAACCTTGTGCAACAGCAAGATGGGCAGCATCATTCAGGGAGGACCTAATTCTACAGGCAATACCCAGTTTGGAATTAACTGCCTTGCAAGTAGCCGTGAGGTGGAGGTTAAAATCCAGAGACAGGTCAAATGTGACTTCTAGGTACCTAAAGGAGTTAACAGATACCTACAGGGAGCCATCAAGACATAGTACTGAAAGATCCGGAGCACAGTATTTGATTCTAGAGGGGGGAGCCAAAAAGCATAGCCACAGTTTTCTTAGCATCAAGTATGAGTTTGTTTTGTAGAAGACAGACTTGTAAGCAATCAAAGTCAGCTTGAGGATTCACCTTTACTGATGTGGGGTCTTTACCACTAGCGAGAAGCACCATGTCATCGGCATAAGGGATCAGCGAGGAGAGACAGGGAAGTGAGAGCAGGTTGTTAATGAAGAGAGAGAGAAAAGGAGAGGGCCAAGTATAGATCCCTGGGGAACTCCAACAGAGGTTAAGGAGAAGTCAGAGACAGCAGTTGCAATTTGAACAAATTGCGTCCTTCCAGTGAGGTAGCTATCAAACCAGTAGATGGCAGACTGGGAAAAACCCAGAACTGACAGTTTGGAGAGTAGAAGGGAGTGATTCACAAGATCAAAAGCCTTGCTGAGGTCACTAAATATGGCACCCATGAGTAAGCCCTTATCCACTGCTGTTAGGCCTTTGTTTGATACCTGACGTAGTGCAGTGGTGGTGCTGTGCCCCATTCAGAATCCATGTTGAGCAGGGGATAGTAGGTTGTGAAGGTGCAGATATTCTGAGACCTGGGTGGCAACCGCCTTCTATAGTAGTTTATTTAAGGTACAGAAAATGGCAATCGGTCTGTAGTTAGCCATGTTTTTGGTGTCACCTTTTTTGTGCACAGGGACAACTAGAGCCATTTTCCATAGTGTAGACACTGTCTGGGTTAGTACAGATAAGTTGAAAATTCTTGCAATGGGGCAGCAAGAGCTGAAGCTGAACTAGGGCAGTAATCCATCTGGACCGGCAGATCCATGAGGGGAGATAGATTTAAGAAGAAACAGCACCTCGGTAGTGGAGAGTGACCTGAGCAGCAAAGAGGGTCCTGAAGGATGGTGGATATCAGGAGGGGGTGCAAGGGACTGGTTAAATTTTGCAAGGTATTCAGAGTGATCAGAGAATTGTGCATTCAGAGCATTTGCAATCATAGGTAGATTGTTACAGTTGGCATCATTTAGCTTTTCAGTTATGGCCATCTTGGGCCTTTGTCCTATGAAATTTTTGATGTGGTTCCAAAAACTCCTGGAGTCAGCAACTGAAGATTGGAGAAGCTTAAGGCAATAGTTCCTTTTTGCCCTCTGAATATTTTTTTTGCAGGCATTCCTCATTTTTCTATAGTTTGCCCAGACATCTGTCCATTGGGATTTATTGGCCATTGCTCAGGCCTTATTCCTTCTTCTCATAGTCTGAAGGAGGTCTTTATGTAGCCATCTATTTGCCAAGCCCCTAAGATGCCTTTTTTTCAATGGGACATGCAGATCCTGTAGGACTAGTAGCTGAGAATTTAGGTAGTCAAGTGCTGTATTTACATCCTCAGTGATATAGATAGGTGACCAGTCGATGTTATTAATATCATCAAGGAGTGCGCTTGGATTCAGTTTGGCAAAATCCCGAAACTGAATAATTCTGGGCGGGGGATGGGGGCAATGACCATTCCAAATGCAGAAGGTAGGTAGGTGATCACTGATAGAATCAGAAAAGGTGCCTGCAGCGATAATTTTATTTGCTCTGTTTGTGGCTATCCAGTCCAGGAGAGATTGATGCTCGCTATTTGCCGAGATTCGAGTAGGGCTAGTAATCAGTTGTGATAGGTGAAGTCAGGTGAGAGCCTCCATCTACAAACCAGAGTGGGCACCTGATAGGTCAAGGTTGAAGTCACCCATTAATATTACTTCAGATTTACCCTTTAGAGAGATTGTCCAAGAGTCCATTTAGGCAAGGGAGTGCTCCCTTTGGAGAATTGTAAGCACATATCAGGCTTAGCCTTTTTTCTCCACCTAAGAGCAGAACAGTATGCAGAGTTTCACAGATACCTGATAATCCTGAGAGTTGGACAGAGATATTGAGATGCTCTTTATAATAGAGAGCAACCCCTCCACCCCTCTGTTTAGAGGGGTGATCAAATCTCATAAGGTGGTAGCCATTTATTTTGTACACTATGTCAGGTATGTCTGGCCTAAGCCATGTTTCAGTCAATCCTAGAATATCTGGGCAATAGTGGGCTACTCAGGCTTCCAGTTCAGGGAAATTAGCAGGTACACCTCTAATATTCATATGAGCAATTTTGATGCCCTTTGCGGAGAACCAGGAAGAGTCATTTGTTGAAGTAGCTTTTTGGGGGGGGGGGTTTGTTTCAATATCCCCAGAGAGGGATAAACACAGGAGAGTCACCCAAGTTACTCTGGTGAGGCAATAGATGAGTTTCAGGGATCTGGGCATGACAGGGGAGTGACAGAGAAGAAAATGACCAAGTTTGGCAGGACGTGTTAGATATAGGGCCAGGTTAAAGAATGGATGTGATTTCCTATAGGGAAGCAGATTTGAGTAGGCAAAAGAGTTGTCCTCATGTGAGTGGAACCCAGAGTCACCAGCAGTTATATTAAGCGAGAGGTGGGAGAGGGAAATTAGGGAGAGTACCAGTCCTGCAATAATCAAAAGTGCTCTAGGCCTCATAAGAGAAAACATCTTTTAATGCGAGAGAGAAAGAGCACTTCAAACAATCAGCCCAGCAGGACTGGGAAGTGGAAGCTAGTAAAAATATTAGGGGGTCCCAAACTAGAAAGAACAAGAGGTGGAGGAGGAAACCCCCAGATCAAAGAGCTAGAATCCAATGCAGAAATGGTGCCTTTTTGATAGTGCCTATCATTAAGGCTGGGGCAGTTGAAAGGTACCTCTAGTATCCAGTGACTGAAAGTAAAAAATATAAAAAATGAGGGACTGACTGGACAAGTAAGAAGGTGTATTTCTTTAAAAATGATTATGGAAGAGAGTAGAATAAACTAACTGAAGGAGGTGGAGGAAGGTATTGGGGAGGCAGAAACTGCCTCCCCCAACAGGCTGAAGTAGAGAGTAAGGCGAACCAGAGGGGATAAGAATCCTCCAGAGTGCAAATTAATAATGAAAGCAGGGTGGTAGAGATAAAGGGGGAAGGGAAAAGGAGCATTAAAAAGTAAAGGAGGAAGGAGGGAGTGCAAAAAGGAAAAAAAAGAGGGGTAACAATCAGAGTGGACACAAAATCTGATAGACCATGTGTGCGAATGCTAGAAGTCTAGGAAATAAAATTCTGGACATAGAGGCCATCATGGCAGAGGCCAGTCTGGATATCGTGGCCATTACTGAGTTACTGAGCACTGAAAACCATGACTGAGACATTACCATTCCAGGCTATACTCCGTTCAGGAAGGACCAGGAGGGAAGGAAAGGAGTGTGTGTGGTGCTTTATGTGAGAGAAAGTACAAAAACAATGGAAATACAGGGAATACAGGCTGAGCAGAGGTACTCTGGACCACTCGGGAGATGGAGAATGGAGCCACTATATACACTGGAGTGATCTACAGATCTCCAGCACAGGGGGAGGAATTAGATAAGACTCCAGTGGAAGCCATTGGCAAGACATTAGAAAAGGGGAGGTGCTGCTCTTGGGGGACTTCAACCTGCCGGATGTAGATTGTAGCCTCCCAACAGTAGCTTCAGCTAGAAATAGTGACATCCTGAACTCTCTGCAAGGGGTGTTCCTCAGGCAACTAGTCAGAGAAACCATTCATGAGAGGGCAATACTAGACCTAGTTCTCACTGAAAGGACAATGTTGTAGACATCAAGGCGGAAGGCCATTTAGGGACCAGTGATCACCATACGATGTGGTTCAATATAAGGATAGCTGTAGAATCATGAGGGTCCTGAATTTCAGAACGGCAGATTTTATAAAGTTGGGTGAATGCCTTAGGGATGACCTGGTGGGAGGGTGACCAAGGTGGGATGGAGAAACAGTAGACTAAGCTAAAAGGGAGCATAGTAAAAGCAACAAACTTCTGCGTCAAACAAGCAAGAAAATGCAAGTGGAAAAAAAGACTGCTATGGTCTCAGAGGTGTCTAACAAGGTAAAGGCTAAAAGGGCAGCATTTAGCATAGGGAGGTGTATCAGGGGAATCAGAGCAAAGCAGTGAAGGCAGCAAGGAGCACAATGTCTCAAACTGAAGAGAGAATAACTCAGGAGGTAATGAAAGAAGATGACATTTTTTAGGTGTATAAGTGAAAAGAGTAAGACCAGAGATTGGTTTGTAAGGTTAAAAATGCAAAGAAGAGACTGTGCAGAAGGGAACTAGTAAAGAAAGACATCCTAAACAAATAGTTTTGTTCAGTGTTCACAGACGAAGGATAAGGGGAGGGCCCCAAAAAAGTAACAGAAGCTTTGGAGGGAGGAGATAGACACTAGTTATTTTTCAAAGGAGAGAGTTATGAACAGACTTGCTAATCTGAAGGTGGACAAAGCAATGGGGTGAGACAAGGTGCATACAAGAGTATTGAGGGAGCTCAGAGAGGTACTGGTTGCATCTCTAACAGTCCTATTTAACAGCTCACAGGAAACAGGAATGGTTCTGGAGGACTGGAGGAGGGCAGATTCTGTTATATGAACATAAGAAAGAGCCAACAGAAGACCAAATTGGTCTATCGAGTCTGCATTTTAGTAATGCAGTGTCCCTGGCTTACACCATTGACCATGCCCCCCCCCATCAGCCTATCCTTCATATGTAGTAGTAGTTGTAGAAGTAAAACATTTTTATTTATACAGGCTTAAATTTGAGCAACCAAATACACCATTAGGGCTATAATTACCCTGTTTACAAGGTGTTCCTGTAGTTGCTCCATTAAAGTAGTACACATTTCATGTTATGACAAGTAATACACATATAAAAGGATTATGGATCTACAACTTTACTCATATAGGCTCTGATATTCAGAAGGGTTGTGCCATGCGCAACAGGGATGCACCAGCGCAAGTACGGAAATGTGCCATTGTGCGATATTCCTCGGGAGGTGGCTGCACAGTGCAATAAGCAATGCGCCAGAGCGCAATAGTAATGAATGCATGCACAACTGTAGGGGGCGGAACCATGAATAACATGCGCTGTGCAATATTCAACAGCATGTGCTGTGTGCAATAGGGGAGCTAGTGGAAGTTGCGCGGCAGCGGAAATGATCCAAAATAAAAGGGAGGAAGAAAGGGGTGCAAAAACGCAAAAGGGAAGCCACAGGTGGGAGCATGGTGACAGACATCAAGGGTGGTACAGAAGGTAGCAGTGTGTAGGACTGGGCAGGAGCAGAACAGGGCCCACCAGAACTGAGCCAGAAACAGGGTAGGAGTGGGAAGCCTGTGCCACTGTGCAGGAAAGTCTGTGGTGTGCCACAGTGGACTGAGGGCAATGGAAGCAGGCAGGACAGCCACAGCAAAAGGCCAGAGGTGTACCTGGTGCAGGAGGAGCATCAGGAACAGACAGAGGGGGGAACAGGACAACAGCCGCCAGGGCGGGAACACCATCCAGGGACATGGCCAGTGCCACCTTCCAGATGAAGGTGGTAATGAGGGGTGTGAGAAGGCAGGCAGCAGGGTGGCGCGGCCATCGAAGTGCCCATCGGCGCTACGCCCAGAACAAGCAGTACCGAGCCCGGACCAGCTTCGAACACTACTCTGACACAGAGATTGTGGGCTGGTACCGCCTGAACCGGGCTATCCTGAGGTGGCTCTGTGAGCTGTGCAGTGATGAGATGCAGGCACCCACACGACGGAGCCATGCTCTGTCAGTGGAGATGAAGGTGACAGCCATCATGTGCCTTCTCACCACAGGCATCTTCCAGAGACCAACAGGGGACACAACAGGCATAATCCAGTCAGCTGCATCACGCCTGCTCACACAATTCCTCAGCGCACTGCTGTAACATGCTGTGGAGTACATCTGTTTCCCCAGCACATAGGCAGAGTGCACAGCATATATACAGGAGTTCCAAAGGGTAGCACGGTTGCCTGGCATGCTCGGGGACATTGACTGCACCCATGTGGCCATCCACACACCACCTGGCCTGGACGGAGTGTCATACATCAATCCGAAGGGGTAAGAAAGCATCAACTGCCAGGTGGGTGTGCGATACCAAGGGGCGCCTTACCAATGTCTGTGCCATGCACCCTGGGGGAGCACACAATGCCTTCATCTGGCACCAGTCCGCACTGTGCCACAGGTATGAGAGTGGGACATCCGCACTGGCCATCTAGTGGGTGAGTATGCATATCACACAGGACGACATGAGCAGACATGGGGGGGTGCATAGTCAGAGGTGCCATGGGTACCGTCCTTGTTTTCCCATGGCAAAGCAACACAGACCACCATACTAATGTCCATTCTCTACACACAGGTGACAGTGGCTACCCACTATGTCCCTGGCTGCTCACATCATACTGGTGCCCCATGACCCCATCGCAGCTATGGTACAGTGAAGCACACACCATAACATGGAATGTCATCGAGTGGGTGTTCGGGGTGCTGAAGGCATGGTTCCAGTGCCTGGACACATCTGGCAGTGCCCTACAGTACAGCCCCTTGAAGGTCTGCTGGCTATTCCTGGCCTGCTGTATCCTGCACAACATGGCCACCGACTGTGGGATAGCCATAGAGGTCAAAGAGGGGGACATCGGTGGGCACAATGAGGACGCCGGTCCAGCCGGTGATGGTCAGCCACCCCCTGGGCGAAGAGACCCCTGCCTGATCCGGATGTCACAGCTGCACTGGAACACCATTACAGAAGATCACTTTGGTCAACACAGGTAGGTCACAGGGCCATGCACAACCACCAATGGCAAGGGCACAGCCCACAGACAGGCAAGGCAGAACACCAGGGGTGGACAGCGGTAAGAGAATGGGTCAGAGTGTGGCACCGCACATGGTGTCAGGGATGGGCAGGGCTGAACACGACACGTGCACACACACACAGACACACACACACACACACACACCTCAAGACATGCACAAGGGGTAGATGGCATGCCAACCCAAATTGCTACTCCTACCCCCACACAGGTCCACACACAACCACATCCAGTGGCCATCACTGTGCATGCCTCAGATGCTGGGCACCATTGCACACTGGCAGACAGCGCAATGCAGGCATCATCATGCACATGCCACAGTGGCCAGCAGCCAGGAAGTTGTGCACAGGGACCGTGTGTGTGCCGAGCCTGGTACCCCACCCATGTGTCGCACAATGCACACCACACTGCACATAGGGCAGCGGCAGACAGTGGCCATGGTGAGAGACAGGTCATCACGTGGCACAGTGCCATGACTGCCACTGATGCGTGGGCGGCCCTGCCGAGACCTGCCAGCTGTGACAGGCTGATTATTGACCTCATGGGGTGGCACTGACGGTCCCCAAGGGGTGACGCTGCATGAATGCGACTGTGTCTGCATAGGGGTCTGCAGCCCACCGAACATGCCCAAGCCAGGCATGCTCAATAAGCCCACAGCCAAACCCGGTGTCGACATTTATTTATTTAGCTTTTGTTAACCAGGTAAGTACTCTAGACAAACACATGCCTATTTTCAGGTATGACCCAGGAGAGTATTGGAAATCAAAGAACATACAGAGTACAATTTGAAGCAAGTAGGGCAGATACACAGATGTCAGGAGAAGCATAACATACATAGTAAGATATCTCAGGTCACGACAGTAATCATAGTCAATATGCTAAGGTACAGCATCACTGACACAACGTCACCAGCAATATACAGTATATACAGATATATACAAAATTTACACATTTGCAAGATACATGGAATGAATACACTCAAGTATACTGTGCAGAGGACCAGGCTAATCAGGGAGGGTTAAGACAGTCACATACTGACGAGAGCTTCAAGTGGTTCCACAGGGAGGTGCGTAGGCCCTACTGGAGGGAGGTCCGGACCTGGACAGGAAAGGAGTTCCAGAGTCTAGGGGCACATGACGCAAAGTCCCTGTGCCCCATTTTGGTACGACTAGGAGGGATCTTAAGGATAGCAAGGTCCTGTGACCTTAGGGGGTAGGTAGCGGGGGCTGCTTGCACAAGGAGCTCCTCCAGTCCAGGAGGGGTGCCAGTACCCAGTACCTTACCTGTGAAACTGCCCACAACAAAATTCAAATAATTGGGCTGGGAGAGCCAGTTGAGCTTACTGTACAGATCACAGTGGTAAGTGAGACGAGGGACTCCAAGAGCAAAACAGCAGATGTTATTATAGGCAACGATCCATCTGGAAAGGTGGATCTTGGAGGTACTGGCAAACAAAAGGAGCCCATAACAGAGGGATGGTAGAAACATCCCTCTAGACAGTGCTAGGCGTGCAGCCGGAGTAAGGTTATTCTTTGCCCTGTAAGCCAGACCCAATTTCCAGTTAACAGCTCTACATGCATTTTGGATATGCTGACCAAGATCGAGCTGCGGGTCAAGTGTCACCCCAAGGTATTTGACGGAATCGGTGGTGAGAACAGGAGTGCCATTAATACCCGAGATGCACATAGGAACAGAGGAGGCCTTTAACTTGGCCAGGGAACTGAACAGCATGGCCTGGGTCTTTTTAAGATTTAGGACCAGCTTGTGGGATGATATCCAGGAATGGACACTCCTGAAACCCTCACTCAGTTGGTGGTTAATGACCCCAATATCCTTTGAATGAGTGAGGATAACAAAGTCATCAGCATACAGGACAGCCCTGCAGGAGGCCGCCGAGGAGGGAAGGTCGTTGATGAAGATGGAAAAAAGCAGGGGCCCAAGGACTGAACCCTGGGGAACCCCTGAGGACACGGGGGTGGCGTCCGAGAGCACCTTATTATATTTGGTCAGTTGCTGCCTTCCATGAAGGTAGTTGGAGAACCAACTCAGGGCCAGAGGGGATAAGCCCAAAGACCCAAGTTGAGAGCATAGCAAGGCATGGTCAACAAGGTCAAAGGCTTTAGAGAGATCAATAAAGATGGCCCCCGAGAGTCTGCCCTGGTCCATAGCAGCCCTTATACCAGAAGTGACAGAGACCAGTGCAGAGGTGGTGCTGTGCCCTTTTGAAAAGCCATGCTGGGAGGGAGACAGACACTCATGAGCCTGGATATAATCCAAGAGTTGTCCCGCCACAACTTTTTCAAGGATCTTGCTAATGGCAGGCAGAACGGCAATCGGACGATAGTTGTCAAGGATCCTGGGGTTGCCCTGTTTGAGCACAGGGACAACCCATGCCACCTTCCACAGGTCTGGGATAACCCCAGAGGCTAAGGATAGGTTGACGCTATGGGCCACAGGGGAGGCAATGTAGGCAGCGGCAAGGCAGAGAAGCTTTGGTTCCATGCCATCAAGGCCAGCACTAGAAAAGAGCGAGAGACCAGTTAGCAATCTCTGCATTTCTTTTACCGTCACAGACTTGAGATAGAATGGAGGACAGGGGGAAGGTGCCATTTGAGGCAGAGGGACTTGGATAGGACTATCATGACCAGTGGAGGAGGATAGTGAGGTGAATGCAGACAGGTCTGAGAAGTGAGCGTTGAATTCATTTTGCGATGGTTAGCGGATTATTAGAGCTAGCACCATCAATGAGCATGTCTGGAGCCTCACAGGAGGACGAGCCACTCACTATGTTTTTAATATTCCTCCAGAAGTTCCTAGGGTCCTCAGCTGAGGTCTGCAAGGTAGCTTTACAGAAGTCGCATTTGGCAACCCTGATAGCCTTTTGTCACTCATTCCTGAGCCTCCTGTAATGTTGGAATATGGTCTGGTCCATTGAGACCTTGAAACTGGCCCAACATTTATCTCTAGCCCTCATGAGAGCAAGGAGGCTCCCATGCAACCATTTTGTGACAGCCCCCCTTACCCTCCATCTGACGAGGGAGGCATGCTTATCCTGTAACATCCCGAAGATACTGTTGAAGTGACAGACTGCCGAGGAAGCATTCTGGGCATCCATCACTGAAGACCAGTCAAGGAACATGAGATCCTCCTGGAAAGTCCCCAGGTCAAACCTGGAGAAGTCCCTGACCTGGATGATTTTGGGTGGGATCTTGGGGGCGGAGATCTTCCATATGCTGTACTCCGGGGCATGGTCAGAGATGGAATCCGGGAGGGAACCTGAGGAGCTAATCCGCTCAGGCCTGTTGGTCAGGACCCAGTCCAGGAGAGAGCGGTTACCACCTATGGACGACCATCTGGTGGGCTCCTGAATGAGTTGGGACATTGAGAAGCCAGCTAGCAGAGTTTCATACTGCTTGGCACGGCGCCAGGAATGGAGGATGGACATGACACTGTGCTGTGCCTGCGGCGGATGGGCACTGAACTGGGTGCTGAATGTGGCCATGACAGCTGTCAATGCATTGGTCTGCCTGTCAGTGGCAGCGGTCACATCCTCCCGCTGCCGGGCCATCTCTGCCAAGAGCAGACCATGGTCTCTGCTGCACCGCTCCTCTGCATGGCACAGAACCGCACTGAGTGCATCCACCACCTCAAGAGCTGCATCTGCTGATCTACTGAAGCCTGGAGTAGATGGCTGTGCTCATCAAAGAGGTCATCTGCAGGTCTGGCATGCTGTCCCTTAAGGTGTTTCTGGCCCTGCTGGCCAGCACCCCTTGACAATGGGAGCTGCACACCAGAACCATGCTGGGGCACATCCACATGTGGTGCACTGCCACTGCCCCCCGACACTGTCCCCTGGTCACCATTGGCCGTCTGCTGGCACTGCCCCTCCAGCTCCTGATCACCAGGGTTCACCAGTGCTGCCGCAGCGGTCGCAACAGCCCCATCGCCCTGGACGCACACCAGTGCTGCCCCACTGGGGCATACAGGCACAGGCTGGGGCTGTGTTGTTATGCAAGCCTCCATGGTGGTGCCACCCACAGCAACACCCGTGCCGTTGCCTGCTGTGAGACCATCCTGCGTCCTACATGTATCATTGCCTGGGACGTGTGGTCCATCATCATCAGTGCTGGATCCAGCACCAATTCGTGTCCCAGCATGTTGCAGACTGTAGGCACTGTCACGCTGGGACACAGGCAGGGCCATGTCCACACCCGCACCACCCTCATCAGTTCGGACCGACATGCAGGTATGCACCATTCCAGTCCCCCGGACACCTGTGGAGGTGGATGGGTGATCCTCCGTGTCCAGGGCATCACCCTTGGTGGACACATCCACCAACGCTGACCCATATAGACGCTCAGGAGCTGTAAGGGAATACATTTGCGTTAGTGGCTCAGCCCTGCCCTGTGGTATTCCCTCCACCACCCACACAGTGACAGCACAGGACCTACCATGCAGTGATGGGCTGCCACCCATCTGAAAGCCACCACCAGGAATGCCCTCAGTGGCACAATGCCACATGCTGCCGGCCACCCACTCTTCCTGTGGCATCAGGCGTGGCACATTCGGCTGGCCCCCACTGGTGGCAGCATGTGCAGCCCTGATGGCAGCCACCTTATCTTTGATCCTCCTCCTGTCCGTGCTGACCTTCTTCTTACACTCCTGCATGGACCGCTGGTGGCTGCCATGCTGGTTCACTGCACGCACCACCTCACCCATGCCGCAGCATGGGCCTGTGGCATTCCCTGCTGTCCACTGAGCAGCGGTTCCCTGTTGAGATATGCCTTGAACAGAGCATCTGATTCAGCCGGGTGAAGTTGGGCCTCCTCCTTCTCCCTGTCCCTGTTCCTCCTCTTCTTCATTTTTGGTCATGATCGAGCCTGTGGGAATGACAGGTGTTACCTTGGACTGTGCATTCCCATTCAGCCCACACAAACCACAGTCCCCACAATCTAACAGTATGCAACCCACCACAATAGACTGCAATACCTAACTATGTCCTCTGCAGCCCCATGTCACATATATATATAGTGCAACACATGTAAATGAGGCGAGGCACAACTGTAAGTGGATGCTAATGCAGCGGTTGCGCCGTGGAATGGCTGATTAGCTGATTTGCATATGCTTGCTGAATAATATCACGCTGTTGCACCTTGTGCAATGTTGTTGAGCATGCTCAGGCTATGGCGCAGCACTGTGATGTGCACAATCAGCACCACACGGTGCATGCCCGGGGTGCTGATGCCGATGTATGCGGTGCTGCTGACATGCTGTGCATGGGAGGCAGTGCAGGGCATGGCAACCACTGTGCCTGTGACACTAGTGCGCTGTTTTCCTGTTTGGCTCTTGTGCCCTGGTGCACCATAGGTGCCATGGAGCCACAGCATGGTAGGCCACTGCAGGGCATCACACACAAGCACCCTACCATGCTACACGCAGAGCATCTCAATAGCACTGTGGCGCTCCGTGCGTGGACAGACCCTTGACCCTGTGATCGACCTTTGCCCCCTAGGCGCCATGCATCTGTATGGGTGCACCCCTATCACGCAGTTCAGTGGCAGCGCGATGAGGACTGGCAGCGCAGTACCGCGCTGCCTATGCACGTGACACACATGTGCTACACAGCACCATTTTGATAGTGATACACACTGCAGGATGGCACAAGGAAGAGTGCCGATGTGGAGTGCTATTGAGCTGGCCAACTTGGTGGCCATTGTTGAGGCTCATGCTGGTGCTCTGTTTGGCCAGGATCCCCTGGATAGACCACGTAGTGCTGTGTGGCAGAAGGTGGCTGACGGCCTGGAGGAGGCAACTGGGATCACCAGGACAGCTGAGCAGTGTCACCACAGGTATGGCGACCTACAGTGGAGGGACCCTGACTGACTGGGGCATCTGCAGGCATGCGCCCATCGAGGTGCCGTGCCAAGGCCAGGTAGGTGCTCCATCCATTCCATCCATACACTCATAGCGTCTGTCTGTCCGGGTATCACGGTGTGCATGTGTTCACCCCGCATGGGGGTGGGGTCCATCTAGTGGGGGTGGTGGGGGTGCATCATGGCTGGGCTGTGCGGGCACGCACACACTGGGAGGGGCCTTTTATACTGGTTTGTACTGATGTTTCCCTCTCCATGTTTGCACCCTAGGCCTGGATGAGTGCCGTAGAATGAGGCAGGCCCGTGTACAGCAGGAGCAGGACAGATTGGGTGCACCACCATTGCAGCAGGGACAAGGTGGAGGAGCTATGTGCCAGCAGTGCCATGCTGGCCTGGATGCAGGTGAGTGCTGTGTTTCCCCTTACATCTCTGCATGCTGGGTTGCAGGGGTGGTGGCAGAGCATGGCCACCAGCATTTGGTCCCACTGCCGTGCATGCTACACGGTGCACTCAGCACTGTCCTGTGGCACTGCATGTGTGGGTGGGAATTGCAGGTGGTCCATGCATGCACTGGGTACATGGTTGTGTCACTGCCTTCACACCACATAGCCATGTCACTGTACGGCAATGGTGGTGCTGTGCTGGACATGGGCGGTGTGTGTGTGCAGCATTCAGCATGGCTGTGGGTGCCTGGGTAGGTGGGTCATGTGGGCGCAGTCACTGTGGGTGGTCGCATGCCATCACAGGGATGTGGCCCATGGCTGTATGCTGTGCACAATAGGTGGGCTGCAGGGGTCTGGCCAGTTACACGTAATGACTCTGCTCACTTGTCCTAGGTGGACAACGCTGGACCACACTCGAGCGGAGTGTGCAGGAGCTGCTGCAGCTGGTGAGGGCCACCCTTGAGCTGCTCCAGAGAATGGATCAGGGTGGAGGACAGCGGCACCGGTGGAGGCACAGAGACCGAAGTGGGGAGAGGGGTCGATGCTAGGCCCACTATGCCCCTGATTTGTATTCCCCCCCGGACTAATCTTCACACCTTCATCCCACTCCCAGTTGTTCACCCTTGCCCCATGCCTACCCCCACCTGATTTGTGGTCCTTCCCCCCATTGTAAATAGTTATATATCTGTTTTGTATTTTATTCACATCTTTAATACATATATTTTGTTATGACAACTGTGGTAGTCTCTGATATGCAGCGGGCTTATGGTGCTTGGCTGCAGTGGTGTGCATGGCGTCGCGGCTGGTGCAGGCCTGGGCATGTGTGTGTCCAGCAGGGACCCGCCTATGGTATGGGTGGGGGACTCAGTCCCTGTCTGTGATATGTGTGTTGTTCTCTGTGCACTGGATGCCTGTGTGCAGTGATCCCTGGTGCATGCACTGTGTCCCTGGTGCCCCTGTCAGTATGTCCATGGCCCATGCAGCTGGCACCCTTGCATGTCTGTGGTATGCACGGTCTGCTGGCATGTCACTGGTGGTTGTCTATGCTGGCCACCATCTGGCCATGGCACAATGGCGGCTTGCCTTCTGTCACGGGTATGGTGCACGTCTGCCTCGGGTGGCACTGTGGCCTATGCTGTTGTTGTCTCCCCTCCATGCTATCACTGGTGTCTTTTGCAGGTCTGTGTTCTGATGTCTGTCACTTGTGCTCTGGCTGCATGCTGGTGGCAGACAGCTTCATGGTGCATGCTCAGGATGGCTGGTACACCTGTGCCATGGTGGGGTGTAGACCGTGGGTACACAGCATCAGTGGCAACATGCCAGCGGATCTTTTGCACCACTATTGTGTCCCTGTGTTGAGGTACCCTTGTGTCTGGGTGGGTGTTTGTCCATGCCCTGTGTTGCATCCTGTGTGGCTCATACCTCCATGCACCACCGTGGACATCTGTGCTGGCTGCTGGGGCCAGTGCTGGGACAGGATGTGTGTTTGGGAAGGTGTGTGGGGAGCTGTCCTGCTGGTGGTGGGGTCCAGGGCAGGCCTTGTCACATGCGAGGTCCCTGGGGTACCGATGCAGAGTCGACCTGTCTGCTGTGCCACAGAGGGGACCGTGCAGGGTGGCACTGTGTCTGCAGTTGTTGCATCGGTGGTTGGTGCCACCCACTGTAGGGTGCTCACAGTGGGGCTGCCATGCATGGCTCCATAGTGCACAGGATTGCATTGTCACAGTGGGGGTGGTGGCATGATTTTGGTGCCATGCACTGTTGGGGGCTGCTTCTTGGCAGGGTGCCTGTGGATCACTGTGCAGGGTGTGCTCTGCATTGGTTGGATGGGGTGGCACTGGGTGGCCGGCCTTCCTTGTGTTGTGGTCACTGCTTACCAGAGAGTGTTCTGGGGCACCATGCCCCAGCTGTGGATTCAGTGCTGGTGTTCATGGGCTGGTGGTTCATCCAGCTCACCACAGGTTGTGCTGTTCATGGGGTGCAGGGGACGTTGTCTGGTCTGCTGCGTGCTCCTCCGCCTATGGCTTCCATGGGTGGTGCAGCCCTGCATCCTGTCCCTGCATATCCCTGGTTGTGCTACTGCACTATTACCCTGCTCCACTGCACATCTCTGGTTGTGCTACTGCTCATCAGCATTGCACCACTGCGCATCCCTGGTTGCGCCTTGGTGCAGTTGGCGTGATATTCAGTTCTGCTGCGCAAGCGTACCTTGGCCTGAACTGTGTTTGAATATCATGCATGTTGTGCATGGGAGCACTGCACTTGCGCCTGCTCCTGCTATTGCACTACTTTGTGTCGCAGTTTGAATATCCGGGCCCCAGAGTATATACTCTACCTATATGGAGAAGACCCAATGTTTTATATTAAAAAAAGGGGAAGTCACCCATAGCATAGACATACATGATTTTGACCTTGTTTCAAGGCAGATTTAATTGAATTCACAGTCATATATAATGTTCTTATCTGAAGAGGAAGGTTATCCCATGTATTTGCTGCATTATATTTAAATGTCATCTTCCCAACAGTATTTTTTTTCATTTTTTGAATCACTAACTCTCGTGATTTGTTTCTTAGATGAAAATTGTGATTTGTCCAGTCAAGGTTTTCCACTAGTCTAGATGGTTTACCAGTTTTTAAGATTATAAATAATATCATGACCCACAATCTACTCCTTTTAGTTTCCAATGAGTTTGAACCCATTGTTTGATATCACTGGAAATTATGGGTGTTGTATTCACATTTCAAAACAAACCTAGCTAGTCCGTGGTAAGTAATATCAAGTGTTTGTAACACATTTTCATTAACATTGATAAGGATAAAACTCCCATAATCCAACATTGGAACCATCAACTGGTTTGCCACTGTCAAATGATCCTTTTTTGTTAAATAGACACTCGTCTAATAGCACCTATCCTCATATTTACTCTCTTGGTAAGTTGATCAACATGCTGTTCAAATGAAAGGTGTTGATTGATTTGTATTCCACCATATTGGTATACCCCCTGTACAGCAACACCAACACAGCGACCTACATTGCTGTCAATGAAATTGACAGCTCACCGACAGGTTGCTGTGTTGGTGTGCCTGAGACGGGGCACACTGTCTCCCGGTCTTGCACCCCTTCCCCGAATCAACTCCGACTCAGAGTTGATTATAAAAAGTACAAGGGGTGTGGCGGGCAGAGCCCACTGCATGGGAGGTTCAGGGGACAAACAAAGCCCCCCAATAGAAACAAGACATTCGGGAAATATGTTGACCCAACTTGCGGTCAACATAATTCCCATTGCTGTGCTGCCGGTCAACAAAAGTATTGTCAAACTGATATCATAGATCCCCAAGTATTTACATGTTGCAACTTGCTTGAGGACCAAACCAGTTGTTGTTTTTATTTCCAATTTATTTATGTCCCCTAGTGTTTTATTTGGGGATGAACTAAAAAGCATTGATTGGGTCTTTCATCTTTAAGAACTTAATTTGAAGATGAAAACAGCTTTTGTAAGTTATTGAAATCAGTTTGGTGTTTGTGTTCAACTTCTTTATAATTATTCCCCTCATACACTAACACTGTATCATCTGCATATAATTTAATGCTAGTTAGCTGTATATGATTTGGGAGTTCATTTAGGTAGATCAGAAGCAGCAAAAGGCCTAAAATTGATCCTTGCGGAACTCCTCGTGTTACTGATGCAAACTTGGAATGAATGCCCCCTACTCTCACTGATTGAGTACAGTTTGTCATATAGAAGCGTAACCATCTAATGAGTTCCTCTGTTATTCCTGCTTCACTCAACATGTCTAAAAAAATATTGTGATCTACTGTACTAAATCAAACGCCTTGATCAAGTCCATGTACACTGATCCCACAGCACAACCCTCGCCAAGTGGAGAGGCCACCTGGTTGATGAAGTCTGTGAGAGCGGTGTCTGCTATCTGTCCCCCCCCCCCAACATAGTCCACTGGATTCCCTTTATGCCTATCCCATGCCCTCTTAAAGGAACACTGTCAACCTTTTTTGCATCATGTTATTTCTAGGTAAAACCCCACATTTTATGACTGCTTATGTTCTCTAAAATTTATTTATGTTGCTAGTTGTTTTATCTGTTTCCTTTCTTAGTAGAACTGAAATGCATACTAATGGTGTAATAATACCCAACCTTGTTTTGTTTCAAATTCTTGATCTGCTCTAATTACACACTTTCAGAACACTAGGAAACTCTCCAAACAGTGCAGTCACTCATGATTCAATAGGCTCCTCCCCTCACACTGAATCATGAGTGGCTAGACTGTGTCGTGGGTGTTCCTAAGTCTAGGAAAGATGTAGTGGGAGTTGCTCAAGGGAATGTAAACAAACATGTTTTAGTGTGGTAACACCAGTATGGTGGACAATCTCTTTTTCACTTTTTAAAGGAAAAAAGGAATTAGAATCAAACTACCATTTACATATACAATCTCTACTGAATGTGATCAATTATAAAATTTGTTTTATAAACTCTGAAAATTTTGAGGCCTAAGGGGAGTTGATAGTGTCCCTTTAAAGCTGCTCACCATCTTCTCTGAGACTACTTCTTCTGGCAGCACATTCCATGTGTCCACCACCCTCTCTGAGAAAAAATGTTTCCTAATATCCCTTCTAAACCTCCCCCCACCAGCTTCAAACTGAGCCCCATCATGAGGCTATTGTCACTTAGCTTAAAGAGACCTTCTCTATCCACTGTATGTATTCCTTTCAGGTACTATCATATCCTCCCTCTCTTGTCTTTCAGGGAGCACATTCTGAGGGCTCCCAGCCTCTCTTCGTAAGACTTCCCTCGCTGTCCCTTGATCATCTTGGTTTCCCTAATATGGACCCTCTTTAACAAGCTGATGTCTTTCTTATGATATGGGTTCCAGTACATTATCCCATATTCTAAATGCAGTCTCATCAGTGACCTGTACTAGGGCAATATGACCTCACTCTGCTTGCTGCTGATTTCCCTGGCTATATGCCCCAACATCTTGTTCACCTTCACTGCTACCTTTCTGCATTCTGAGGAGTATTTCAGGTCACTGGTAATCAACACCCCCAGAACCTTTTTTCCCTCCATTGCTGCTATCCGGACCCCCCCCCCCCCACAGGTAATACTCGGTCCTAGAATTTCTGGCCCCAGTGTGCATCACTTTGCATTTCTTGGCATTGAAGCCAAGTTGCCAGATCCCTGACCATTTCTCAAAGTTCCTGAGGACTTCCTTTAGCTCCTGTATCCCTTCAACTGTGTCCACCCTCCCACAGAGTTTGGTGTCATCCACAAACAGGCACATCTTGCCCTTAATGCCTTCCCTAATGTCATTTATGAAGGCATTGAACAACACTGGCCCCAGCACAGATCCTTGTGGGACCCCAGATGTAACCTTCTTGGCACTGAACAACTCACTCCATCTTGGTTTTGGCATTTAACCAGCTTTCTACCCACCTTGTCATTTTCTCCTTGACCCCAAGATACTTCAGGTTGCTGATTATCCTCCTATGTGGCATGTAATTAAGGGCCTTGCTAAAGTCCAGGTTAATGATGTCTACCACTTTCCACCATTCACAGCCCTGGTGACTCAATCAAAAAGGTCAATCAGGTTCATCCGACAGGACCTTCCTTCCACAAATCCATGCTGCCATTCATCCTGGAGACCATTCTCTTCTATGTACCTTATCAATCTCTCCTTGAGTATGGTCTCCATGAGTTTGCACATGATCAATGTCAGACTGACTAGCCTATAGTTCCCCAGATCATCCTGGGTCCGCTTCTGTGGAGAGGCACCACATGTCCCATTCTCCAGTTCTGCGGCACCACTCCTGACTCCAGAGATCAATTGAAGAGATCCACCATAGGCCCCATGAGCTCCTCTGCTAACTCCTTCAGTACCCTTTTGTGTATGCTGACTGGTCCTGGGAACGTGTCTGCTTTAGCTGCTAGTAACCTGTCCCTCACTCTGTCCACCTCTGTTATCCGGTCTGTTGCCCCTCTCCCATCAATTCTTCTTGCTCAGGCAGAAACAGACCATCTTTTTCCTGAGTAAAGACAGAGTAGAAGTACTCATTCTGTACCTCAACCTTGCTCACTTCTTCCTCCACCCATCCATCCCCCTTCCTCAGCTTAATTAGCCCATCCTTTCTGTCCCTCTTCTCGCTTATGTAGCGAAAGAAGGCTTTTTCCCTGGTCTTAATTCCTTCTGCTATTTGTTGTTCCTTCTGTGCCTTTGCTTACTGCCCCACCTTGCCTGCAACTTAAGCTAGCCTCAGGTATTCTTCTTTATCTGCTTCACTTTCAGTCATTTTGTATCTCTTGAAGGCTGTTCACTTGTCTCTCACAACCCTGGCAACCTCAGAGTTGAACCTGATGGGTGATTTGGGCGCCAATTTCTACCGCCTAAACTTAACATAGTCTGCTGTGGCTGCTAGTATTGCATCCCTACTGATGGCCCATTATCTGTCCACCCCCTTGTGTGCTTTGTTGCCCTCTAGTTGCTTCCTTATCACCTCCTGCATTTTCTGGAAATCCGCTCTCCTGAAATCCAGGGTTTTGGTCCTGTTGGGGAAGCTTTCTCTTCTCATAACCAAACTAAACCACACTGTGCTGTGGTCACTACCTCTTAGGGGTTCCTAGACCAATATCTATGGTACATGCTCCCCATTTGTGAGCATCAGGTCAAGGATCCTGGTGGGATCTGTAACTCCTAGAGTCATGAACCCTTCCTGTATCACATCCAGGATCACTTGACTCCTGGCACAGGACATGGCTGGTGTATGCCAGTCCACCGTAGGCAGATTAAAGTCTCCCACCACTACAACCTCACCTTTTCCTGCTGCTTCCAGCCATTCCTTACATAGTTCTTTGTTCCTTTCCTCCTCCTCCTCCTCCTAGTTGGGTGGTCTTTAGACCACCCCCAACCTGACATTCCTCCCCTGTTGGTCTGGAGCTGGATCCACAACAATTCCACTTACCCCTGATCATTCTCCTAACTAGTGCATATTATCCTAAAGCCCCACAAGCATATAGTCCTGAAGCCCCACACCACTGGAACAATTCCCCTACCCCACAGAGTATAGTTGGAAAGGACCAGAAGCCTGAAGCAAGGCTCAGTCCCAAAGCCTGAAACCACCGGAGCAACTCCCCTACCACACAGAGCATAGTTGAAAAGGACCAGGAGCCTTATGCAAGGCTCATTCCTGAAGCCTCACACCACTGGGGCAACTCCCCTACTGAACAGAGCATCATTGGACAGGACCAGGAGCCTGAAGCAAGACTCAGTCCTAAAGCCCCATACCACTGCAGCAACTCTCCTACCACACAGAGCATTATTGGACAGGACCAGCGCCTGAATCAAGGCTAAGTCCCGAAGCCCCACACCCACACCACTGGAGCAATTCCCCTTCCACATAGAGTGTCACTGGACAGGACCAGGAGCCTGAAGCAAGGTCTGGTAAACTTCTAAGCTACTTCCTTCTGATGTGATGTTGTACACCCATATAGGCGCAGACTTGTTTTGTACTTATCCTGTACTTTAATTTATTTTGGTCAGTAGAGCACCACTGATTGATTCCCTGTGTGTTACTTTGCTGCATTTGCTTTGCCCACTGCATGCATTTCAGAGTGTTCCTTAATTGTTATCTCTAGCTGCCGTTTTCTCTCTTGTAAGCTGTGTTTAGATGGTGTAGGATTGCAGCGTTGCTTACCTGGCATACCGTTTGCCCAATTCGGATTTAATTCAGGCTTCTCAAAGTTTTTGCTTCTGCACTCTCCCGGGTCATGCCTGAAAATAGTCTTCATGGCTAGTGTAAATATCCGGGAAACAAAATCTAAATTGTACTCTTTTATGTGACTTAAATGCTCTATTTGGTCTTACCACCTCAATTCCATGTCATATTGCTACTGTTAAGTTCAAATATCTTCATGTAACTTGTATTATGTATCATGATGTTTCTCTTGAAGTTTTGTCTCTGTCCTTTCCCGGGTCATGCCTGAAAATAGTCTTTCTGGCTAGTGTACCTACCCGGTAAACAAAAACTAAATAAAAATAAATAAATTCTCCATATTGCTGCTACTTAGACACACACAGGCATGCTGTTCCCCCCCCCCACTCGCCTGACCCTCTCAATTTAAACTTATTCTGTTTGCTGCCTAATTAACCTTCTCTTCTTCCCTCAGGCTGGCAATTCGGATTTATTTCAGGCTTCACCATGTTACTGCTACTGAGCCACATAGGCATGCTGTTTCCCCCCACCCAACTGGCTAATTTGAACTTATTTTGTTTGCTGCCTAATTAAATTTCCCTTCTTTCCTCACAGGCTCAGTCCTGAAGCCCTACACCACTGGAGCAACTCCTCTACCACACAGAGTGTCGTTGGACAGGACCAGGTGACTGACCCAACATCTAGAAAACTTCTAAGGTGCTTCCCTTTGATGTGCTATTGTGCACCCTTGTTAGCCCATCATTGTTTCGTGATGACTGTACCGCCCAGCCACCCTGTTCTGCCCCCTAATTTGTGGTTGAAGGAGGTCATGTGACTTGTCATGTGACTGTCCTCACAGAAACTATCTGCCTACATTCCTACTGGTATCTTATACTGACCACCCACTAGGTGTCACTGTGGGGCTCCCTATCTTTCCCTCTCAGCTTCACTTTAGCTCCCATCCTCCCTACTTTCCCTCTCCTTTTCCTCCCCCAAACCTTCCAAACCTCCCAGTCCACCCCACATCTGTCTACCAGATCATCAGGGGATTCAAACCCCTGAACCTCACCTTCAAAGGTGGCACCCTTAACCATTACACTACTGAAGCCATCTAACTTCTTCTGTTACTCTGCCACCCTTAACCCTAGCTATCCCAAGGTACTCCATTTTCTGCCAGGATAGAGTCAAACACAGTGACTGTGTCACCACCTACATCCATGAGACTCTCCAGGCCTCTACCGTTCTCCTTAAGGTCATCCCAAAATTGCACAAACTGCTCCTCTCTAAACTGGCACTCCCCTCTTCCTCAATCCTCTTTATCGCAGCCTGATACTTCTCCCCCAACCCATCCCTCACATTCATAATATTCAGACTCACCTACCTTATATCCCTTTCTGCCTCCAGTGAGCTCCTCATCCTGGGAGATTTTAAGCTGACCTGGTCTGCCCTGCAAGCTCATCCAACCACTCAGGAGATAGAGGCCTTCAACCTAACACAACCTGTATCCAACCCTACCAGGCTTAACCCCCTCTTGAACAACCACTCACTAACCAATTGGATCTTAACAACTCACCCTCACAAATACTCTACGTCTGGTACTCTACCTGATGCTTTCAGTGACCATTACATCACACACTGCATAAGAAGGTTCCATCCTCCTCCAGACCCTCCTAAGAACATGTGGTTCAGGCATCTAAGGTCCCTGAATCAACAATCCCTATTAGCAGACCTATACCTCACTGACTGGTCAGGAGTCTTCACCGCCCCAGACATAGACAGAGCATTGGCATCCTTCAGTTCAATCTTCCTGAACATCTGGAACTCCCATGCCCCCCTCAAAAGGCAGAGGCTGTGGTGAAGGCACCTTCTTTGGATATCTCTCCTGACTTGGTTATGCTTTTCAAGAACAGAGACCTAGCATGGAAAGTCTATAAGGCCTCCTCTGATGCCGCTGACCTCCAAAAGTACAAAACTCTATGGAATGCCTACACAAAGGCAGTGCAATCTGCTAAAGCCAACTTCTTTTAAAGTCCAACTTGAAGACTGCTGCTCCACTCTGGCCACTTTCTGGAAGACTTTCCATTCCCTGCTAGACTCACACTCTCTCCTCCCCCTCCTCCTCCCAGCTTTCAGTCCCCAGATGGTATCTGCAATGATGCCACTTCCATATACCCCTACTTCACCACCTGTGCTCTTCCCCAAGGGATTCCACCCCCCACCTCCCCATATCCGTTGACCCGTCCCCACCCCCTTAGCACCCAGCCACACTCACCAGCACTCTTCACCTCACCACACACACTCTCACCCTTCCTTTCCTCCACCCAACCATACTTTCCCCATTACCCCCTTGAGGTACTCTGTATCCTCAAATCTGTAAACTCCTCCAAACATAGCCCAGATAGTATCAATCCCAAACTTTTGAAAATATCAGCTCCAGCTATAGACCCTCCCATAACCCACCTTTTCAACCTCTCCCTCTCCTCAGGCTCCTTGTCCAAGGCCTGGAAGCTGTCAAAGGTTATTCCCCTACACAAAGGTGGAGATACCCCTTTTTAGGGAACTCCAAGCCCTCCTCATACTCTACATGGTATTAAACTAGCAGAAGAAACAACAGGCAAGTGGCAAAATCAGTAGTAACTTGTTTGTTACTTACAAGAATCAGACTTACACCCTAAACAGTGTCTTACCTTAGCAGACAATTGGGAACCACAGTTTATCATCCCCACAAGACAGTCTCCATGAGAATACATAATGCAACAGTTCTTATAGTGAGATAGTGACTATGGCAACAGCCAGTCCATGTGTATATTATATTTGCTGTTAGAGTTATAGACAAGCCCTATTGGCCAAAATTGCTATGTGGCTCCCAGCACAGATAACATTATACAGAAAGTGCAATGTCGGTTGATGTGAACAAAGAGCTTATTATACAGAGTATGAAAAGAACACATGCAATATTACATAATAAGAGCAATATTACACAAATCCAAAAGATGGTGATGCAGACTGTAAGATAATATCTTAGAAGACAACAAAGGCACAAATGTCTTGGCATACTATGTGCTGTTGCTAAGCAGAGTAAAATGGAACCATAATGTTTCCCTGGCTTCTCATACTTGTACGGGAAGTGCCAATGCCCTACAAATTAGTAGTGATTTGTCGTAATATGTATAATATAAGGTTTGTCTAAGGTTCACAGTGGGATGCTAATTAGGTTGTGAGGGCCAAGTGTAACATTCCCCCTCTTGTTGCCTTATTGAAAAGGCAACACAGTATTGGGTGCACTGTATGGGCAGCAGTATCATTTACAGACCCAACGTACAAGCCTTGTAAAGAAATTTGAGTCTTTAATGGTGTTTTTTTTTAGAGCATGCCGTAAACAGTAAAGTGCTATTATCAAAAGATAATTAAAAACAATTGTATAATAACAAAACCTTTAAAAGTTAATTGTAACCAAGTTTTGGAAAATGCATTGATAAAATTGTCATAATTAGGTTTTGGAATAAAAACAGCACAGTAAATAACAATGCTTTTATATGTGACAAAGCAAAGGTTTAAGTTTTACCATAGAAAAACAGTTTATAATTGATTATGACACAGTATTATCGATTGCATGAAAAATCGTGTTAAAACTGGTTTGTAGCATACAGATAGTCAAGGTAATCATGAAAGGAGTCCTATTCTGGAGTTGGTACAGGGGTAAGCTCAGATTAACCAAGGATGAAATGGTTTGTTTGTAAGTGACAAAACAGAAACTAGTGATATCAACACCACAAGTGATATGTGTATAAGAAAGAGTACTGGATGTTTGTAACCACATAACATAATTGGTAAAAACAGTATTGTAAAATAATATCTTAGAAGACAACAAAGGCACAAATGTCTTGGCATACTATTTGCTATTGCTAAGCAGAGTAAAATGGAATCATAATGTTTCCCTGGCTTCTCATACTTGCACAGGAAGTGCCAAGTGCAAGCATTAGAATATTCCTATTCCTATCCTTCCCCTCCCCAGGCAGCCAATACTTGGTTTGAATACACCTCCTAAGAACCTAAACCCCTCAGACTCCATGCAGCCTGCCCCTAGCCATCTCCCATTACTCCCTGGCACATATCTTAGCCCTTACCCCTGCCATCTATCTTCCGATGCAGGCCCCAGCCCTTGCTCAGGCCACTTTTATACTAGCCTATGAAGACACCTATCACAGTCTATGATCCCCATCATCTAGACATTCTATCACTGCTTCTTCCTTTGTCCATTATGACCTTACACTTGAACACTGAAATATTGTTTGCCTTGATTAGGATACATACTTAGACAGTACTGATGTTGATATGTATATATTAGTTTAGGTGGTGTGCATTTATATATTTATATGTACCTATGTATTTTGCTATGCTTAGACAATCTTGTTATTGAAATCCGTATATAAGTGTATTAGTATAACTGTATATAACCAATTACTTGAACCTTGACCTTATCAGGTCCATCTTGCAAATGAGCTGTGCTCAATGATGTTCACCTGGATAAATGAAGATTTGATTGATTGATTGATTGAATGCATTGTTGAACATAAAAGGATACACCATTGTCCACTGATGATGAAGCTTGCACTTTGAGAGTGGATAATGCATGTGGCAGTGGCGCATGATTTGCTTGATTGAAGAATCTGTTGATAATGTCACTTGACAGATAGGTCATTATAAAATGGATGTGACCAGTTTAGAAAGTGCATATTACTAACTGTCGATAAAGTTCATATGAGTAACAGTCCATAAAGTTCATATGAGTAACCATAAGTTGGCACAGTTACAGGTGAAACATCATTTGCAAAAAAGAGGTAACCCCACAAGGCACATGGGACTATGCAGATGTTGAGTTAAAAATGACACACCAGCATAGTAAGAAAAGTCAGCGTTCAAGTTGTTGGCTGCTGGATGGCTGGATTTTCAGAGGCTTTGGCAGGGGATGCATTAGGTTGTGCATTGAGTCTTTTAATGGAATAGCCACACACACTGGTGTTGCATTTGTGTTATGGAAGAATATCACACCCCTGCACAAACTTAACAGTCCATAAGAGAACAAGTGACAGTCCATAGTAGAACAATCAATTTGTATTGGATGCCAGCCAGGCTTGGGAAACACCAGCAGTAAAGAAAAGTTGAATGAGTTGCTTGAAGATCTCATATGTGCCATTTTGTTGAAACCTGTAAACTTGTAAAAATACTGTTATAAACATAGTTGATAAAATATCCATAGCTATTTTGCATGAAAAATGACAAGGTTATTAGCCATGTCTTTGATTAAGGTGTGGTGTGACATAACCTAAGTTCCTGGCAATTGTAAGAAAAAGTATTGGCCCCCAAAGGGACATGCCAAGGTCCAATAAGGAGGGAATACCATTTGGCCATCTGTGAATACAACCTGCTTCCAGGTCTCAGAAGAGGTTGTGACAGTAATACAAACATCATTTTCCTGTCTATGTGTTGCAGTTTTGGCCTAGTGTAGACCTGTCTTATGAAATAAGAGTGTAGTAGCAGGCATTTTAAACCTGTAACTTATAGCTGTATGCCATTTATACCATGTAATACTGGAGTAAATATAACTTTGAATATAACTGTGACAGTGCCTGTTGCACTCATGAAGTTTGAAAAGGGGGCCCTCTGGGGGACTTTTTGTGTGTTGTCGACAAAATACTCCTAGGTATACAATAGTGTGGGGCCCTGCTACTGGGTCTTGAGTACCTGTCTGGTAACATGACACTATGCAACCTAGATATGTTGGTACAGAAGCAGAATATAAATCTGTCATATTGTAATTGGGTAGATGTAAATGATACCTGGAAGTAATGATGCAAGCAGACCACTACTTGGTCTGGGTTGCTGTATTGCACTGTTGGGGGAACAACAGTTGGAAACATGGCAGTGCTAGCAATGAAATAAAGTACACAGTTTGGTGATGGCACATAACATGGAGGAAAGAAGCAGTAAATTTGGGTTGTTGTTGGGAGGCTTTAGAACATTATTAGCTTGTAAAAAGAAACAACTAATTTGTTTTTGAAGTTGTTGTGTATCCCTCCCCATGTCAGGTTGACAGACTTAACCTGTAATACACTCCCCACCAGGTCTGTTACACCCAAATTACGCAGGAGGCATCTTGCTGTGGAACATCCCTGGATGTGGAGCAGATTCTTGGTCTTATACTTAAGCTGCTACTACATGTAAAAACAAAATATCATGAAACTTAAACATATTTGTAATGACACAATGACCATGTTGGGCATAGTGCACCACAATATATAGAGACACAAAGGTAGTGAACATTTTTAACAACAACATTTTAGATATTATAGTCAGGCCCCTGAATGTGCCTAGCTTTAATGTAGGTCTTGTGAGGGATGTGATTAAAGTATGTGTACATGCAGTTTGTCAGACACCGGGTGAGATGAGTTGCAGAGGGTGGGTATAGCATTAAGTTTTTGTGTAAACACATGGTGTTGCATATTTATGTGTGTTTAAAGATAATTATTATTTGGTATTGCACTTTTCTGTGTTTGTGAGTTTGACAAAGACAAAGAGGGGGCTTGGCATGCAGTATGGTTGGGAATGGCATGACTTTTTCAGGATACACCAATCATAACCATAAATAATTAGGTAAAGTTCTTCTATGTTTGAAAAGGAATTTTTCTTGTTGTCCAGTGGAAGTCTGTTGCATTGTCCTGTAAAGACAATAAGGAATGGGTAAAGGTACAACACCCCCAGCTCAGCTGATTACGTTTTAAGGGTTTAGAGCACTTGCACCAGTCTGGTGCTGGTTGGCATAAAGAAAGCCACCTATTAACAGGTTTTGTGTGGTTTGGTCACCGCGTTTGACAAACAGAAGGGCTGAGCTGGTTCACAATGTTAGAGCGCATTGGGCCTTTCCAAACTTTAAGCAACAAATGGGTTATTTACAGACATACCTTTTTTTTTACATCTATAACTTGGGGAGAGATTTGTATACCTCTTTTATTTCTGGATCTGCCAGCTACGGCTCAGGTTAGGTCCAGAGGGACTTTTGTTTCTGTTGTATCCAGCCACCAGATGTTGTATTGGAATGGGCAAGGGGCATGGTCCATACTCCCCCTTGAGCTCCTTGTTTAGTGAAAGCGGCAGCTCAGTTATTGTAGTAATGGAAGGGTTGTGATTTGGGTTGACCGATGCTGGTAGAGGTCAGGTAACAAATTAGTAAATTTCTACTAAAGTTTGCTGTAATAGTTTTTTTTTCTTTATATGTCAGATGACACTTAATTGACAGTAGGGGTGTGGACATTTAACTACAGATGTGCTGGCAATCTTATTAGCCAGTCAGTCATCACTTTAAAAAGGTGTACACTGGATAGGTGGTAATGGAGTGGCTCCATTTCCATCCTCAATAATTATATTTTTCAAATGATAACAAAATTATATTGAAATTAGCTTAATAAGTATAAGTTTATATGTTACCAGAAGGTTGGAGTCTCTTTTTCCTAAGACAAAATAACAACAACAAAGAAACATGGTTCTCTCTGTGAGAGGTTAGCATTGATTTTAAAAATGCTTCTGCATTAGGATTATACAGAAGTATGCCTTCGGCAACCCCTAAACAGGGGTAAGTGTTTCTTGTGACTGCCAGCCACACTTTGATGGATTTCTGAAAATCAAATAGAATTAGATATAAAGCAAAAGGAAAAGGATCCCTTTTCTCTTGGTTTAAGATTACAATTTAAAGTGAGGGGAAGAGGCATCCCAATTTCCTTCTCTTTAAAATTCTGAATAAATAGGCTTATAAAATATCCGGATTTAATGTCAATTGTTGTATTTTATGGCATGATGTATGTACATATATGTTTAGAATGCATTCATCTTACATATAAAAGGTGGTAACATTCAGCCTGAAACAAAAGGTTAGAACAATTAAAAGTTATTGGGAAAAGTCTCCCTGCCCCCTGGTGGGGCACAAGAGGTCAAACAGAAATGAATTTCTGACAAAGACACAGTTTAATATCTTCTTACTTCAGCAGTTTAAACTGTGAAGCAAGTGACCTTGCTTTTCTTTCCTGTGAGCTGACAAAGCAAACGGCTTGTGAATGTTGCGGTGTTGGCATATCTGAGTCCCCCCCCCAATTACCCTGCCTGGCAGGGAATTACATGGTATTTTACTGAACAAGGAGTCCTCGCCTTATTGCCTCAATGTCAAGATGAACTGCCTGAGGATTACCTACCCCCCATGGACTCTGCTAAATATGGGTTTATAACCCTAGCTATTGTCTTAAAATATTATACCTGTACTGAGTGTGTTAATATATGTCTACATGAAGTCATGTAGACATATATTAACACACTCAGTATAGGTATAATATTTTAAGACAATAGCTAGGGCTATAAACCCATATCTGATCTGGATGACCTGTTTGTAAATATGTTATAAAACCTAAATAAAGATGATATTAAAAAAAGAGAGAGAATAAACCTTCATTAATGAAGGCATTGGGCTTGGTGTTAGATAAGCCAGATGGTTTTGGCTGCAAGCCCAGAAGAAAATGTCTGTGCTTTTAGCTTGGACAGAGTGCAAGTACTATAGAAATGAAAAGGAGAAAGAAAAAAATAAATAAATTGTAGGGTTCACACTTCATGTGTTTCCATGAAAACATATATTTCAGATGGAAATTGGTGCTTTAAGTAGGGACTCACATCAAGTTTGAACTGGTAGTGACATAAAATTTTGAAACACAAGAAGGTCAAGTAACTTGCCAAAGGTCACACAGGGTGCAAGTATGGGTTGCTGGGAGTTAAACCCAGCTGTTTCTGCAGTGTCTTTGAAAACTACGCATATTTAGGTGTCTTTTAATGATAAAGGAGCATAAAGTGAAGCTGCTGGCTGAGGCAGTACTCACAAAAAAAAATCGCTTAACACAAAATGAGATTGACACATTATTTGACACCAATTTACTGAAGTAATGCTCATATTTTCATTAGAAAACTGTAAAAGTGTTTTAGATACGTGCTGCCTGCTATCTGTCTTGCAGCAGACTACAATTAACTTGAACCAACAAATTTATATATCTCCATGTCACATCTTTTCAAAACCAAAATTTTTAAACACCTTCCAACCACAAAAAGAATAAAAAAAAAGTAATCTTATCTGTTCATTTAAAACCAACAAGATCATATCAAAGGTTGTAAAAATACAGACAATAAACCAAGTGTAAGTGAAGACATCTAGGAGACTGGATTGCACCCTCTGGCACTGAGCCAAAATATGGCACACGGCCATTTTGAAATCATTGTGATGAACATTTTACTCCTCTTTAGCAAAAGGTTTCTGGTTTTAACTAGAAGTATGATAAAACCATTCATAGATGTTGACACATTACATTTTTGTGTAGCAGCTGCTTGGCACATTATCTGCAAACTACGACTCTTTCCACACATTACAATCTATGACATCATATCGCTTCACCTTCAAAATGACATACTCCAACCAGCAGTTCACATACGAAAATCCTTCACTGACCCTATCCAGGCAGCACACATCTTTTATTAAAAGACTAATTAAAAAAGTCAGATAAGAGACAAAGAAGATATTTGCTTTTGTACCATAATCCATATTTGCAAAACAGGCTCTGCTCTGAAGGAAGCCAGTTATTATCTCTACAGCAACCTTGAGAACAGTACATGAATTCACAGAACACAAACATACGCCAAAAAAAGAGAGAGAAAAAGAGAGAGAGCATTACTTTTAGTGTGTGGTTTTACAGAAATAAAGTAGACAGACAACAACTACATTTATAAAAAAAACTATAGTACAAGATACACAATATCTCATCCCCCTGACAACGATTGTTAGGATAAGACACACTTGTTACCTCACCCCATGTCAAGGTATTTTCCTTTTTATGTCCTGGCACTCCAGTCCAGGAGAATGATTGCAAAACCTTGATGATTACTTCCAAGTGCTGCAGCTATTAATATTAACCCTTTGAAATCAGGTTTCTTTTTGGTCATTTCAGGAAACTGCCAAATCAAGTCTTTTTCCAGAGCTGTGGTTTGCAGTTTAACAGTACACATTCAGGATTGGGATGCTTTTAAAGCAGGGAAGGATGCTATTAAAGCAAAGAACAGGGCTGTGACCAACAGACCCTGTAGAGAGTGGGTCTGTGCAGTCTGTAAAATCTGTAGCAGCACTGGATACTGGGTTGGAATCCTACTGGTTGAGGTCCCCAGAACCGGGATTTGGAAAAAAGGGGTGCCCCCATAGGAGGCAAGAAAATCTGAGACATGGAGCCCAACTCTCAAAGCTCCCAGCATGGCACAAGGGGCTTGTGCTAAAATGAATGACACGTGGGATACTGCCTCAAAGAGCGATTTTCAAAGGCAGCCAGGGTCAACTGCAGGCTGCCTGCCCCAAACAGGGCTTGCACCATCCCTACACCCAGAAATGGGCTGCTACAACAGGTGAGGGGACAAGAGGCAGACGGAAGACCCCACAGTTCCAGACCCACAAGTCACAGAGATCACCCAGAGGGAGAAATTTTAAGTACCCTTAGACCAGCAGGGCTGATTTAAGGGGACTTAGAACATTTTCCACTGGGAGAGTAGCCTGTTTAGACAAAGTTGCACAGGTCTTGATCCCCAAGCACAGTAAATAAGCCCCCTTCCCTTGTGATCTTGTGCCCCCCAACCCTGATGCTGTCTGAGTCCTGAATGAATAGACAGTCACCTCTCCCTGATCCCCACTGCCACCATATGATTAATGTATTACAGTAACTCCTCTCCCAAACCTCGATGCTGCAATTTGTACAATTGTAATCAGTCCAACCCCACCACCTGAAGTCAGCACTGTAGTCAACAAGCTGTAAATCTGTTTCCTTGGTGATCTAGTGGCCCCCTGCCACTGCTCCAACCAAAAAGTAGTGCCACACCCCATCATGTAAGGGAGCTGGTGCCGGCACGGCCCTCCTCTCACCTCTACAGCTGGCACTGACTGAACTGTAATTGAGACCCAGCACTGTACAGAGTATGAGCATTGTTTACATTGTACAGTACTGGGTCATAATTACAGTTCAGTCAGCACCAGCTGTGGAGGTGAGAGGAGGGCTGTGCCAGCAAGGCTCCCTTATGTGATGGTGGGTGGCACTATTTTATGGGGGGCAGTGGTGGGGGGCACTAGATCACCAGGGAAACAGATTTACAGCTTGATGACTGCAGTTAACTTGGGGGGATGAGTACAATTGTACACAAGGTGGCATCGGGGTTTGGGAGTGGAGGTACTGTATGACATTAATCATATGGTGGCAGTGGGGATCAAGGACAGCGGACAGTCTATTCATTTAGGAATAGGACTGCATCAGGGTTGGGGGGGCACTAGACCACCAGAGAAAGAGGTTATTCTAACTACTTGGCCTGCAACAGGCCCTTCCCTTATGTCAGGTTTTTGGTGCAAGGGAGGGATTGTCGCAAGTGTGGGAACTTACACACAGGGACCCCTCCTGTATCAGAATCAAGTGCAGGGTCCCTGGCATATGGGGCTTTGGTGCAAGCTGCCATTTGCCACAGCTTGCACTGGATGCAGACCCCTTTGAGAATCATGCCCATGAAGCCTCGAATCTGCACAGATATTAGACATTGGTGGGGAAACTCTCAAACTAACCCATCTGTGGTCACTTGCTGTTTATGCATCCAGAGTGACTGAACAGACATACAGGTGGGCGGTCTGTACTCAGTGCAGTACTGCAATTCAAAACAGGCATTGAACAAGGTAAGAAGGCATCAACCTTGCCCTTAAACAGCCAGACCTTACAGGAAACTATGGAGTTAACAACATGGGGATGTGGTACGGGTGTGTAAACCTAACTGCGAGGGAAGGGTAAGCCAGCAAGCAAGTGAATCTTCACTAGTTTAGACCATCCGAGTCACGCCAACAATTGTTAAGGAACTCCAAGCCCTCCTCCAATTCTAGATGGTAATAAACCAGCAGAAGAAACAACAGACAAGTGGCAAAAGCAGTACTAACTTGTTTATTACTTACAAGACTCAGACTTACACCCTAAACAATGTCTCACCTAAATAGACAACTGGGAGCCACAGTTCATCATCCCCACAAGGTGGTCTCAGTGAGAATACATAATGCAACAGTTCTTTTTGTGAGATAGTGACTATTGCAACAGCTAGTCCATGCATATATTATAATTAATGTTAGCATTACAGACAAGCCCTATTGGCCAAAATGACAGTCAGGTGTCTCCCAGTACAGATAACATTATACAGAAACTGCAATGTTGGCTAAAGTGAACAAAGAGCTTATTATACAGAGTATGAAAAGAACATGTGCAATATTACATAATAAGTGCAGTATTATACAAATCCAAAAGATGGTGGTGCAGACTGTAAAATAATATCTTTGAAGATAAAGACACAAGTGTCTTGGCATACTACGTGCTGTTGCTATGCAGAGTAAAATGGAATAATAATGTTTCCCTGGCTACTTACACTTGTATGGTGAATGCCAATACCCTACAATTTAGTAGTGATTTGTCATAATATGTATAACAATAAGTTTGTCTAAGGTTCACAATGAGAGGCTAATTAGGGTGTGGGGACCGAGTGTAACACCTCTAATCCCAGCAATTATAGGCCTATCTCTCTCCTCCCCTCCCTCTCAAAGATATTGGAATCCTTCTTCTCCAAAAGACTAAACTCCTTCCTAGCCTCTAATGACATCCAGACTCCTTATCAATCTGGCTTTCGGTGACACCACTCCACTTTCTCATCCCTTCTCCATCTTACTAATCATACTCACTCAGCCATGGACAATGGACACCTGACAGTGGTTATCTTCATAGACCTAGCCAAAGTGTTTGAATCCGTGGCTCACAAACATCTTATAAACGACATCAAGAAGGGATAAGTACGCTTTCGTATTTTTTAGAAAAAAGAACTGAGGAGGAACGAGTGAGGACTCCCATGCATGTTCTTATTCATTTGACAGGTTTGGTTCTGAAAATGAACATTTTTTTGTTACAGAGACAGCTTTACCACCAGGTGCAAGGAACGGCAATGGGCACAACAATGGCCCCAAGTTATAACAACCTCTTTGTGGGCAAGTGGGAAATGGATCATCTGTATGGCACCACCACAAATCCACACCTTCATTGTCTGGATTTGTGGTGCTGCTTTATAGATATTTTAATTGTGTGGAAGGGCACACAAGATGAGTTTCAGTACTTTATACAATGGATGGAGAACATCAGTAGTTGCTTAAGATACAAATTTGAGCTTAGTCAGATAAAAATAACTTTTCTAGATTTGTGACTTTACAAAGATGGGGAAGGAGGGGTTTGTAGTGCGTTATTCCAAATGAATACAGACAGAAATAGTTTCTTGAGATTTTAGAGTTGTCGCCCTTACCATACCCACCACAATATACCAAAGGGGCAATTGGTTAGAACCCAGAGAAACTGCACTGAACTATGAGAATATTCTAAAATGAGGGGGGTAACAGGTCCAGAGGTTCTTGGAGAGAGGTTATAGCCAACATATTATAGCATCGGCCATTAGGAAAGTAAATGAACTGGATAGGGACCAGGTACAACAAGATAAACAACAGAGGGTTGGAAAAGAGAAGTTTGAGTGCCCCTTTGTGACTGACTTTTCCAAGCTAGCCGATCAAGTTAGATGTATCATCACAAAGAATTGGTCCATTTTAGAGCTTGAACCCAGGCTAGAAGAGATAGCTAAGAGAGGACCTAAGGTTATCTTCCACAAATGCAAAGGCATAAAGGATCATGTGGTATCAAATATGACACAGATACAGGAGACTAATAGAAAGATGCTTTTAGCGCCCAGACCAAGAGGTACATTTAGGGTGGCAACTGTGTGTACTGTAAATACATACACAGCTGCAAAACTTTAATACACCCCATTATAGGAAAAACTGTTGAAATTAAAGATTTTGTTACATGTAATTGTGTGGGAGTAGCTTATGTGTTATCATGCGACTGTGGAGCATACTATGTAGGGAGAACTGTACTTAAATTCAAGGTCAGAATAGGTGAGCATGTTAGGGCAGTTGAAAGGGGTGATACTAATTATGCCATAGTAAAACATATACAACTTAATTATTCACAGAAACACTAATTCAACTTTCTTGGCTTGGAATTAGTCACATTAGGTCCTAGAGGAGGAGATCTTAATAAAAAGGTTGGGCAAAGGGAGAGCTTTTGGATCTTTACCCTGGGAGCTCACTCAAATAGGGGACTAAATGAGGGCATAGACCTCTCAGCATTTTTGAAAAAATGTAGGTGCTGAAGGTCTGGTGTCATAGAGATTAGAGTTTAGCTACTGAAACGATGGAATTTGCTTCCTGCTGCTATGTAATAAAGTTACGATGCCTGGAAACCATAGGTTCTCATGCCCATAGTTGAATATTCGTGATGGCAGTAAACATGCAATAAACATGTTTTCTATTTAGCAATAACTGCAAATATAAGAAAGAAGAGAAATATGGCGCACTAAGCTTAGTGCACCAGATATAGTGAATAATTTTTACCCTATTTTTGAGATGCTATATGTAAAAGTCTGTCTAGTATGGGCTATGAAAATCCTGTGGTTTCCAGGATTACATATATTTGTTTTGATTTGAATCAGGTTTAAATGTGAAGGGCCAGTATTTCAAACTGTGGTGAATGATGATGTTTTTTTGTGAGGATGGCCTAGAAATGGTTAAAAATGTGCAAAACAACTTTTTAAAATGGTGATTGGCTTGTTTGCATCACATGATGAACTTGAAATATATTTAATGGGCACTTATTAACAGATATGCCTTACTCTGATGAAGACTGGCAGAGTACCAGGTGAAACGTTAGTTCATTTGTATTAGCCACCATATTTATTTGTTTGCACGTCTGCTTTTTATAAATGCTATGGATTAATTACTTTACAGCGTTTATGTTCTCCTCATTGCTGTGTTGGTGCTCATTCTCTTGGTACTTTTACAGTGCTGTTGCTATGCAGAGTAAAATGGAATCATAATGTTTCCCTGGCTACTAACACTTGTATGATAAATGCCAACGCCCTACAAGTTAGTAGTGATTTGCCATACTATGTATAACATAAGGTTTGTCTAAGGTTCACAGTGGGAGGCTAATTAGGGTGTGAGGACAGACTGTAACACCTCTAATCCCAGTAATTATAGACCTATCTCTCTCCTCCCCTCCCTCTCAAAGATATTGGAATCCTTCATCTCCAGAAGACAAAACTGTTTCCTAGCCTCTAATGACATCCTGACTCCCTATCAATCTGACTTTCGGCGACACCACTCCACATCCTCATCCCTCCTCCATCTTACTAATAATATTAATTCAGACATGGACAATGGACACCTGACAGTGGTTATCTTCGTAGACCTAGCCAATGAGTTTGATTCCATGGCTCTCAAACTTCTTATAAACGACCTTGCATCTATAGGCATTTCACCCCCCACTATCGACTGGTTCAGGGTCTACCTCTCTGACAGGTTTCAATTCATACAGTTGGGTGAAACTAAATCTGCTTTCCTCCCCATCCTACCTGGAGTCCCCAAGGGGTTGATTCTAGGTCCCATCCTTTTCTCTATCTTGATAAACAGACTCCCATCTGCCTGTTCTGCCTCCCAGGTCTAAATGTATGTCGATGACTCAATGATTTTCGCCTCTAGTCCCTGAACAGCTCAACCAAACCTGTCCTCCAGGCTGATTCAAGAACTTGCTGAATTGGCTTGATGCAAAGTCCCTCAAATGTGACACCAACTAAAACAGTCACCACGACTTTCAGATCCGCCCAGAAACTGGCTAAACTCACTGCCGCTCACTCCTTCTATGCCATTGACAGGTTGACAGCTGCAAGTGCGTTGGAGTATGGCTTGACCGCAAACTGGACTTCTCGGTACAGTTTGACTCCATTCATAACAAGCTCCACCTAAAACTAGGAATGTTGTATAGGCACAAGAACTGTCTCTCATTACCCATCAGAAAAGAAATATTATCCAAAATAATCCTCCCTTCCCCTCTTTCAACTATGCTGATGTAGTCTACAGTTCAGCCCCACAATCCTCCCTTGCTAAGCTTGACCCACTGTTAAATGCCTCCTGATGCTTTGCCATTAATCTTGCCTATCGCACACACCACTACCTCCTTTACCAAACCATTCCCCTCCCACCCTTGCAAATTGATGACTTGCACACTGCGTATTCTTTGTCACCAAGTTCTGTTTCAATTACCCTCCCCCCCACCTATCATCTCTCTCAGCCCTGGCCTGCAGCACCAGCTATGCGTTGCGTTCCCCATGACAGACGTTCTTTCTCACTAACAACTCCGCACTCCCTTACCAGGAAACAAGTCTTCACCTACTGACTCTCCACCTGGTGGAATTCACTACCCTTCACTGTCTGCAGTTTGCCTACTGCAGTGTCAATCAAAAACTACTTCAGGCATCTCCTCTTCCCCCATGTCTCTGCCACCTCCCCACCTAACCCCTCATTCCTGACTTCCTCCCCCCCCACTCTCCCTTCTACCACACCAATGTAGCTCTTATTATTGCACATAAGTATTTTAGTTGCATATCAACCTTTACTCCCTTTGCTGCATGCCTTTTGTTATGGCCGCATGACTGTTCATACTCATGCACCACTGCTTCACTGATTTTCTCTAGCCCTATGTGCTGTACCTGTACCAATGTCATACTGTTGCATATCTCATGTCATCCAATTACTGGATGGTTTCACACCAGAACCAATTTTTCATTCTGATGTCCTTTACTCTAGCAGTCCTGTACCAAATTCTAACTGTTGTGCACTTTTTTGTACCAATTATTATCTTACATATTTTAAACTGTCATGTATTTTTCTTGTATCAATTGTAAACTGCAACCATACCCTTGCCCCAGGTCACACCTGGAATCGAGCCTCCGCTCAGTGTGCCTTTCCCAGTTATCAACTTTTAAATAAAAAATAAACAAATCCACTCCCTGATGTATGCTGCAAACTCCCCTTTGCCTGACACACTTTCCTTTCTGTAAAGCTTGGACCCTGGGATTGTGAGGCCCCAATCATGATGTGTTGCAACCCAGGTCTCAGTGATTTCTGCTATGTCCTCCTTCCCCTCTGCTAAGAGGGCCTTCATGTCTGTCATCTTGTTACCAAGACTGTGAGCACTGAGATTTACCACCCTCCACCTTGACTCTGTGCCCTTCTGCCTAGTTCATGTATCCTTTTTGATCTGCCTATCCACTATACTTCCCCCTTCCCACTCTCTCCTTGGATGCCCTCCCTTGCACCTACACCCTCCATTCTGATTGCCAATTTCTGTGTGGGAGGGAGGTCCAGAGATCTCCCTGTCATGAGGTATCTGTGCCCTCTGTCCCACCTCCCCACTCCAGCAGTTCAAAGTTAGATACTGTTCAGTGCTTACCAAGGAGAGGGATGGTCCTATACCTCAGGGGAAGGGTGGAGGGGAGCAGGGAGAGATGAGGTGACTGACATAGAGATCCCAGTTGAAAGGGTGTTCGAGGGCCTAAGATCCCTAAGGGTGCACAAGGCACCTGGTCCAGATGGAGTGCATCCTAGGGTACTCAGGGAGTTGGCCAGGGTCCTGGTGGGAACAGAGGCAGATTTGTTCAACAGTCCCCTGAATACTGGAAGCTTGCCAAGGGATTGGAGGATGGCACATCTAGTGCCCATCCATCAGCGTGGGCTCAGAGATGAACCTGTGAACTACAGACCAGTGAGCCTTACAGCCACTGTGGGAAAGATAATGGAGACTATACTTAAGGTTGGTGAGTTTTCTGGAGGAGAATGGCTTACAGAATGACAGGAAACATGGGTTTGAGCCTGGAAGATCATGTCAGCCAACCTTGTTGACTTTTTTGACTGGGTGATGAGGTCACTAGATAAGGGCCATGCTGTGAATGTCCTTTGCCTGGACTTCAGTAAGGCATTTTACTCCATGCCCCACAGAAGGCTGACCAGCAAGTTAAATAGCCTGGGAGCAGAAAGGAAGCTGGTCTTGTGGATCAAGAGCTGGTTGCAGGGCAGGCAGTAGAGGATGACAGTTGGGTGAGAGCTTCCGGCACCCAGGGTGGTAACCAGCTGGGTCCTGCAGGGGTTGGTGCTAGGACCAGTACTATTTAACATATTCATAGCAGACATATCAAATGGGATAAAGAGCAAGAGCAATCTCTTTGCAGACAACACTAAGATCTTTGCTGAGGTGTATAGTGAGGAAGGTGTAAGGCACTGTAAGGAGATTTGGTGACACCTGAGTGCTGGTCAGCCACATGGCAGCTGGGGTTCAATGACAAAAAATGCAAGGTCTTGCACGTGGGGGGGAAAAAACAAAGAACAGCTACTGGTTGGGAGAAGTGCAGTTGGCCACTTCAGATGAAGAGAAAGATCTGGGAGTGCTGGTGACAGGGGACATAAAGCACTCAGCACAATGCAGGAAGGCAGCTACAAAGGCAAACAGAATGCTGGGATGTATCACCAGGGGAATCACCTCTAGGAGGAGGAAGTCATTTTGCCCCCTTACAGGTCCCTAGTGAGGCCACATTTGGAGTACTGTGTGCAGTTTTGGTACCCCTATTTGAAAAGGTACATGAAACTACTGGACAGGGTCCAGTGTAGGGCAACAAAGATGATCCTGGGGATGGGGGAGAAGATATATGAGGAAAGATTGAGGGAGCTCAACATGTACACCCTAGAAGATAGAAGCAAGAGAAGGGACATGATTGGGACATTCAAGTACCTAAAGGGCATAAACAGAGTTAGTTCAGAGGGCTTGTTTAAGTTAAAAGAAAGAAAAAAAACACTATGGTTCTCAAAATAAGTGTCGGGGAAGGTAAGGGAAAAAATATAGCATTCAGGAAGTGTAAGGAAACACAGAAGGAGCAGGACAGAGAACTGTACCAATTACAGCAGAAGGAAATGGAAAAGGCAGTCAGAACAGCAAAAGCCCAAAGTGAGGGAAAGATAGCAAACTCGGTTAAGAAGGGGGATAAAACCTTTTATAGGTACATTAGGGAGCAAAGAAAGACTAAGGCAGGGATACTGAGGCTGAATAAAGAGGAAGGTGGTTGGTGGAGAGCGACAGTGAAAAAGCAGGGATATGGAAGGAATACTTCTGCTCAGTATTCACAATAGAAAAGCAGGGGAAGATACCCAATCCAGTCAATAGAAGCACTCTGGATAGGGGGGTTGATATCAGTCCTTTCACAGAAGAAAAGGTTCTGAAAGAACTCTTAAAACTAAAGGCAGATAAAGCAATGAGGCCTGATGGGATTCACCCCAGAATTCTAAGAGAACTAAGGAAAGAACTGGTAACACCACTGACTACCTTTTTTAGTAAATCATGGGAGGATGGTGTGGTACCTGAGGACTGGAGGAGGGTGGATGTGATTCCTCTCCAAAAAACTGGGAGCAAGACAGAGGCAGGAAACTACAGACCTGTCAATTTGACCTCAGTGGTAGGGAAAATGATGGAATCACTTTGGAAGGAAAGAACTGTTAAGTACCTAGAGAACAGTGGGGCACAGGACCCAAGGCAGCATGGATTCACAGCAGGAAGGTCATGTCAAACAAATCTAATTGATTTCTTTGACTGGGTGACTAAAGTAGTAGACCAGGGAGGGGCTGTGGACATGGACTACCTAGACTTTAGCAAGGCATTTGACACAGTCCCATACAAAGATTAATAAACAAATTAGCCAGCCTGGGAGTGGGTCCTAGGGTGGTAGCCTGGGCAAAACACTGATTCGACAACAGGACACAGAGGATAATAGTAAATGGAGTCCACAGTGGAGAAAGGAGGGTTACTAGTGGGGTACCTCAGGGTTCAGTACTGGGGCCGGTCCTTTTTAATGTCTTTATAAGTGACATTGCAGAGGGACTGGAAGGGAAAGTATGTCTCTTTGCAGATGACACAAAGATCTGTAACAGGGTTGATACACAAGAGGGGATGGAAAGGATGAAAAGGGACTTGGCAATGTTGGAGGAATGGTCAAATGTATGGCAGCTTAGATTCAATGCAAAGAAGTGCAAAGTAATGCACACGGGAAACAAAAACCCAGTGGAAGAGTACACAATGGGGGTTGAAAAACTGACAACAACAAAAATGAAAAGGGACCTGGGGACAGTCATATCAGATGACCTACAGGTGGGCCAGCAATGTGAGAAGGCAGTAAGGAGAGCTTGGGGGATACTGGCATGCATAGATAGAGGCATCACCAGTAGAAAACAGAAAGTTGTTGGTCCTCTGTACAGACAGTTGGTAAGACCACATCTGGAGTACTGTGTACAGTTTTGGAGACCCCATCTCCACAAAGACATAGACAGAGTGGAGGCTGTCCAGAGGAGGGCAACCAAAATGATGCAGGGTCTGCATCAGAAGACATATGAAGAAAGACTAAAGGAACTTAAGATGTACAACCTCGAGGAAAGGAAGGAGAGAGGAGACATGATAGAAACTTTCAAATATCTCAATGGAATCAACAAAGTCCAGGAGGGTAGCATCTTTCAGAAAAAGAGATGTGCGAGAACAAAGGGGCACAATTTGAAGATAGAGGGGGGATGGCTCAGAGGTAATGTGAGGAAGTATTTCTTCACAGAGAGGGTTGTAGATGCATGGAACGGCCTTCCTGAGCAGGTCATAGAGTCAAAAACAGTGGGCGAATTCAAGAATACATGGGACAGACAAAAGGCAATTCTAGTGGGGGGTACGAGGAAGTAGGCTGTTGGTTAACTAGGATCTGCAGCTTATCCGTTAGGTAGGGAAATAGGCAAACAAGGTGAGCCAAGCGGTCCCTATCTGCCATCAAATTCTGTTTCTCCATTTCTATGGGACACCAGGGGACACAGTCTGAAATTGGAGGAAGGAAATTTCAAGAGAGAGATAAGGAGGAACTATTTCACAGAGAAGGTGGTGGCTGCTTGGATTTCACTGCCAGAGGGGCAGCTTCAAGAGAGGGTGGAATGGGGCCAAAAGGAGGGTCAAAACTGTGGGAGGGTGGAAGAAGAATAGTCAGAAGTGGGGGGCACTAAGTTAGAAGGGGATCCAAGAGGAGGAGGGGCAGCTGCAGTTCAATAGACAGCATATTGCACACTTGAGCAGACTAGATAGACTGAATGGCCTGTATCTGCTGGCAATTTCATGCGTTCGTATGTTCATAACCTTTTCCATATATTCCCTCAGCTTGTCCCTGAATACTTTTAATCCCTCATAATTAAGGTGCAGCCTGTTAACTGAATAGAACCCCTTGTCTGACAACCTGTCTCTCCAACCTCCAATACAATTGAACCCTTCCACCTTGCACTAGTTCCTTAGCCAATAATTAAACTCCTCAATTCCCCTGTTTCTGACTGTGCTTACTCTGGAAACAGGAATTACCGCTGAAAAGACCATAGAGCTCACCTATTCCTTGCAGTTCTTTGCTAACTCTATGGACCTGCTCTGTGCCACCCCCAGCTCTTCCCGTGCTAAATCATTGGTTCCAAGGTGGGTGACCCAAGTGAGGATTTCCACCCTGCCCCTTACCATTTCCCTGATCCTAGGTTCTGCCCTGCCTGCCTCCATCACTGGTATACAAAAAAACACCCTTCTCTTGCTTGGATATGGACCTGTCTATGGCATGGATGAGGCTAGGGCAGTCCGCACCATGGGATTCAATGACTGGTTAAAAAGCTGGTGAAGAGCTCAAGGATTTGGCTTTATTGGGGACTGGGGTTCCACCTGGAGGGATGCAGGCCTATACAGGAGCGATGGTCTGCATCAGTCCTGGAGGGGAACCAGGATCTTAGGTGATAGGTTTAAATGCTTCAGTGGTAAGCATTTAAACTAGCCACATGGGAAGGCACTGAAAAGGAGAAGGGAAATCCTAGCCCCCCCAAAAAATCAGGGTAATTTGTGAGGTAAACACCAAAATAGAGCAGTCGATAGGGAGAAGGGCAGGGGTAAATGGAGAAAAAGGCAAAGGCAGTAGGGACAGGGATGGGACAAAAAGAAATAAAGCCATAAAAAATGGAGGGTAATGAGTACCAATGCCCGTAGTCTAGGTAAAAAGCTCCCTGAAATGGTGGCCTTGATGGAAGAGGGATGCCTGGATATTGTGGCTGTCACAGAAACATGGTACACAGAGAACCATGACTGGGATGTCAACATATCAGGGTACACAATCTACAGGAGGGACAGAGAGGGTAGAAGAGGAGGATTAGCTCTCTATGGAAGGGAAAGGATAAAAGCAACAGAACTAAAGGGTAAACAGGGAGGAGAGGAGGCACTGTGAGTCACCCTGGAGAGTGGAAATGGCTCCACAATCCGCACAGGGGTTGTATACAGACACCCATCTCAGGGGGAGGAAATGGACAGGGAAATGATAGAAGGCATCCTTGGGATGGCAGAGAAAGGGGAAATATTGCTGATGGGGGACCTGAATATGCCAGATGTTGACTGGAGCACTTTTGCTGCAGCCAGATCCAAGAGCAGAGCCATTCTTGATGCCCTACAGAGGGCATGCATCAGACAGCTAGTTTTAGAACCCACTCGGGAGAGAGTAATCTTAGACCTGGTACTCTCAAATGAGGATGGAGAGAGGATCTCTGATCTTGAAGTGGGTAGCCATCTGGGAACAAGTGACCACCAAACAGTGTGGTTGACGATAAACTTAGCTGTAGAGTCAAGCCACACAAAAGTGAAGGTACTGGACTTCAGGAGGGCTGATTTTGTCAAAATGGGAGAGTGCCTCAGAAAAGCACTAGCAAACAGGCAAGAAGGTGGGGTGGAGCAACAATGGGGAAACATCAAATCCACCATCACAGAGGCAACAAGTCTTTGTGTGAAGCAAATAAATCTAAACGAAAGAAAAAAACATTATGGTTCTCAAAAGAAGTGGCGGGGAAGGTAAGGGAAAAAAGATAGCATTCAGGAAGTATAAGGAAACACAGAAGGAGCAGGACAGTGAAATGTGCCAGTTAATTCAGAAGGAAGTGGATAAAGCAGTCAGAATAGCAAAGGCCCAAACCGAGGTAAAGATAGCCAACTTGGTTAAGAAGGGGGATAAAACCTTTTATAGGTACATTAGGGAGCAAAGAAAGACTAAGGCAGGGATACTGAGGCTGAACATAGAAGAAGGTGGTTGGGCAGAAAGCAACAGTGAAAAAGCAGGGATACTGAATGAATACTTCTGCTCAGTATTCACAATGGAAAAGGAGGGGGAAATTCCTAATCCGGGCAATAGAAGCACTCTGGATAGAGGGGTTGATATTAGTCCTTTCACAGAAGAAAGAGTTCTGAAAGATCTCTTAAAACTGAAGGTGGATAAAGGAATGGGGCCTGATGGGATTCATCCCAGGATTTAAAAAAAAAACTAAGGGAAGAACTAGTAACACCACTGACTACCCTTTTTAATAAATCATTGGAGGATAGTGTGGTACCTGAGGGCTGGAGAAGGGCGGATGTGATTCCCCTTCCCAAAAGTGGGAGCAAGACAGAGGCAGGAAACTACAGACCTGTCAGTTTGACCTCAGTGGTAGGGAAAATGATAGAATCACTTCTGAAGGAAAGAATTGTTGAGTACCTAGAGGCCAGTGGGGCACAGGACCCAAGGCAGCATGGATTCACAGTGGAAAGGTCATGTCAGACAAATCTAATTGATTTCTTTGACTGGGTGAACAAAGTAGTAGACCAGGGTGGGGCTGTGGACATGGCCTACCTAGACTTTATCAAGGCATTTGACACAGTCCCGAACAAAAGACTAATAAACAAATTAGCCAGCCTGGGAGTGGGACCTAGGGTGGTAGCCTGGGTAAAACACTGATTGTACAACAGGACACAGTGGATAATAGTAAATGGAGTCTACAGTGAAGAAAGGAGGGTTACTAGTGGGATACCGCAGGGATCAGTACTGGGGCCGGTCCTTTTTAATGTTTTTGTAAGTGACATTGCAGAGGGACTGGAAGGGAAAGTATGCCTCTTTGCAGATGACACAAAGATCTGCAACAGGATTGATATACAATGTGGGGTGGAAAGGATGAAAAGGGACTTGGCAAGGTTGGAGGAATTATCAAATGTATGGCAGCTTAGATTCAATGCAAAGAAGTGCAAAATAATGCATCTGGGAAACAAAAACTCAGGGGAAGAGTACACAGTGGGGGGTGAGATACTAACAACAACAAAAATGGAAAGGGACCTGGGGGTAGTCATATCAGATGATCTAAAGGTGGGCCAGCAATGTGAGAAGGCAGTAAGGAGAGCTGGGGGGATACTGGGATGCATAGGGAGAGGCATCACCAGTAGAAAACAGGAAGTAATTGACCCTCTGTACAGACAGTTGGTAAGACCAGATCTGGAGTACTGTATACAGTTCTGGAGATCCATCTCCACAAAGACATAGACAGGGTGGAGGCTGTCCAGAGGAGGGCAACCAAAATGATGCTGGGCTTGCATCAGAAGACATATGAAGAAAGACTAAAGGAACTAAAGATGTATAGCCTCGAGGAAAGGAGGGAGAGGAGGGACACGATAGAAACTTTCAAATACCTCAAGGGAATCAACAAAGTCCAAGATGGTAGCATCTTTCAGAAAAAGAGATGTGTAAGAACAAGGGGGCACAATTTGAAGATAGAGGGGGGACGGCTCATAAGTAATGTGAGGAAGTATTTCTTCACAGAGAGGGTTATGGATACATGGAACAGCCTTCCTGAGGAGGTCGTAGAGTCAAAAACAGTGGGAGAATTCAAGAATGCATGGGACAGACATAAAGCAATTCTAGTGGGGGGTAGGAGGAAGTAGGCTGTTGGTTAACTAGGATCTGCAGCTTATCCATTAGGTAGGTAGGGAAACGGGCAGACTAGGTGGGCCAAACGGTCCTTATCTGTCGTCAAATTCTATGTTTCTACGTTCTATGTTTCTATGATCCTCCTTCATCCCACAGTGGATACCTTTAATTATGGAATCCCCAATGATGAACCATCCTTTCATCATTTGTAGGCTTGTTATTCAACCTCCTATTCACATCTGTGAACCAGCCTTTTCCCCCCTTCATCTGCTCCTTGTTTGTTAAGGATGAATTCCCATCTGTACCATCCCTATTCCCTCTTACTGCTTCTCCAATCCCCGTTGTTTCCATCTCTCCCTGGCTACCTTTACTTGCCAAAACACTATCCTCCCTATTCCCTCCCCTAACTCTGCTATCCCCATCATCCTTTGCTCCCCCTGACTACTTTTTCCCTCCTTGCCTGCCCAAGCTAATCACACCTCCTACCCCCTTGCCACCATCTTTTCTCTCTGTGTTTTCTTGATCCTCTCCTCCCAATCTGTCCCTTGTTCTTCTAAACTAGCCAGCACTGCATATCTGTTCGATAAGGGCCCCCCCATATCAGAACCTTCACCTGTTCTCCCACCCTGTTTTCCTCTCCTTCCTCTTTGTGTTGATCCTATTACTCACCTACCTTTTCATCTTACCCCTGTCAATCCCCTGCTCCAGCTCGCAGCATCCTTGAAGAGGAGACGTTCCTTGAACACTTTGGCAAACTCCTTGCTTCCATCATGTGTCTGCCATGCAAATGCCACAGGGCAGCCTGTACCTGCCCCTTCAGTCACTGTTCTTTCCCCCCAGCCTCCCCTCCACTCTTTCCAACTCCCATCTTAGCCACCTTATCTCTGCACTGAGATGCTCCAGGTTTCTGCTCACTGGACAGCCACCTGCTCTCCACATTGTTCCCAGAAAGACTGCAGCACCACATCCATTATAGCTGACCACCCTCTTTTCCTCATCCTGTCCACTATATCTTCCTGCTTCCCTCCTCCTCCAGCCCTCTCAGCTGTCCTGCTGTCTGTGCCAGCTCCTAGACTCCCACATCCTCCCCAGATATCCAACTTCACAAAAGTGGTAGCAGGAAGGGGGCTGGAAATTATAGGCCAGTCAGACTGACATTGATGGTGGGAAATTAATGGAATCATGGCTGAGGGAAAGGATTTTCAGAATATCTTGAATCCAGTGACTTATAACACCTGAGGCAGCATGGGTTCATTGGAGGTTGGGGGATGGTCATGTTAAAAAGATTTCTTTGACTGGGTGACAAAGGAATTAGGTCAGGTGGGGTGGTGGATGTGGCCTAATTAGATTTCAGTAAGGCTTTAAACACCATTCCACATAGGAGACTATTAAGAATGCTGGATAGCTTAAGAGGGTTCTTCTAATTCTGTGTCCATCATGCATGCTGACATACTATCCTGTGGTAGTTTGTGAGTGGCCACTACCAGTTGGCACATTTTTTTTGCAGACAGAAAATAAATAGTGTATTTATATAACATATTTCTTAAAAGTAAAAAATGTATACAAATTGTGTTTTCTTCACACTCACATTTTATGACAACTACAGCACTTAGATTTCAGACTGTCTTGGGCCTGATCAGTAGAACATAAGGAGGAACTGGGAGTCTCAGCAGTGGGCATCAGCCAGCATGTGGGTCTAAGTTGGAAGCCAGCCACTACTTGCTAGTATCTGACATTTTTTCTTTGCAGAAAGGAAAGAAAAAAAAAAACATGATCTTGACACATTCATTTTTTCAGTGTCTGTTTCTGCCAGGCTGAGTTGTGAACCTGGAAAGCTGTGCAATGGATATCACATTGTTGTGGGCTGGCAACCTTCTAGGATAAAGCCGCAATGGAGCAGCACAGAGGAGAATGGGATGGGCAAGATGGAATCATCTACATGTGGCAAACAAAAAAAAAGCAGAGTCATGTTAGCCAAAGTGCCTTATGAAGTGTGGCAAGTATTGAACAAACTGCCCTAGCACTGCAAGAGTTGGGACTCATTCAGGTGCTTCCATTTGCCCCACCCAATGTACAAGAAATCAATCTAGATATATTAAGGCAAGATCTTCCGCTGTCCAGCATGTAGGAACAATACAACGACAGCTGCTGTAGCCACCTATGTGTGAATGCTGACAACTGCCAGTAGTGGTGGGCGAAGATTCTGCCTTCCCCAAAACACTACTCCACTAATTTTAAGGCGAAGTACATTGAAATCAATGTACTTCACATCACTTTGCCTTGTTGGTGAGCTCCAAAGGTGAATTTTGCAGTGATTCATGGGGTTGTAGGTCACATGGGCTCTAGATTGTTCTGCACAGCCTCAGTTCGGGTAGTGTGTGTAGGTAGCTGTAGGAGACAGTTTGCTCTGAAAGCTCTCTATGATTCAAACCCTCTAAAATCTGTTAAAAAAACCTTTTTGAGTTATTTTTTTTTTGCTCAAACTTTGATGCATCGATTGTGGGAAACCCTCCTGTGTTCATCTCATCAAGTATTTATTGTCTGTGTGTGGATTTTGAATGTTAATGTACAACATTCAGTCTGTGCACTGACAGACAGTGGAAGTGTACTTTGAGGGAGGGGCATATCTGTGGTATAGGTAGATTTAAGTAAGAAAAATAGGGAGTTCTTTGTTTTTTGGTTATATTTTTCTCGTATTACTGTGTTAATGTGTGCACAGTAATATTTTCAGTAATTGTCGACATTTTTTTGCTGATTGTGTTGTGGATCTGGTGAAGAGTGCATAATTTCAGGTTGTTTAAAATACATGGTATATTACTGAAGTTTTCAATTTGCTTAGACAAAGTGTGTGTGTGTGTGTGTGTGTGCATTGTGTGACATCAAATAATACACCTTTTATTGTGCCACAGTGTAATTGCAGCACTGTGAACCTGCTATCCACTGCACCTGCATGATTTTGTACTGCCATTGTGGTATCTTGGTTTTGTACTGTTACTGTAATCTGCAGTCACAGTGCCCCCCCCCCCAACCAGCAAAAGGTATTATTTTCCAGATTGTATTGTAACTTGAGCACCGCTGGTTAGTTAAGGTGTTGTTGAACTTGCTGTGACTTTGTGTCTGTGTTTCTTGTTGAAGCCACTGTTTTTTTTTTTTGGCTTCACATCCAGCGGCCCAGAGTGAACATTCCAAAATATAAATTTGTTTAGAATATTCTTGGTGATCCCCCAAAATGCCAGCAAAGAGACGTGGAAGCAAAGCTGTTTCTTGCCATGGCACTGCTGCCAGTGGTAAGATTGTCTGTGGGTCTGGTAGTACACAGTCGCAGAAGTGCATTGCTGATGTGAGGAAAGGTATTTCTCCTTCAAAGTTCTTTACAGCGCAATCAGTAGCTTCACTCATAGTTGGAGAAGATGATGTTGTCCCAGCTGGTGGTGTTAATGCAGTTGCTCGTGGTATGAGTATTGCTGCCTCAAGTTCCACTTCTGACCAGTTGACTGTGTCCAAAAATATAGCTGAGTGTAAAGCAGTGAGTGACAGTTTAGATGATGTCATACTCCCCAGTAGCATCCCATTGGTAACTGAACATGAGGATTCTGATCATCATGGCAATGATAACACACAATGTCACATTTTTTTCACCGTGGTTCAGGTCATGCATTTGCCATGCAATGATTCACAGTATGGTGAAAAAATATCGGGTGATGGTGGGGTTGATGATTAATCTGATGATGCTGATGTTGCTGTGGCTGCAACATGCAGTCCACATGCCAGCATCCAAGCAGAAGATATGGATGTGGATGATGTTGATGAATATGAGGATGATGTCAGTGACCCCTGTTGGGAACCGGAGAAAAATAAATTCAAGGTGGCTGTGCCAGTGTCTGTTTGCATTAACCCCCCTTGTAAAAAAGCTGTGATTTACCAGTTTCAGTTGATGATGATGATGATGATGGCCCAGTAATAATGATAGGTAGTTGTGTTGGTCAGTTTCAGTCCAAGTGTGTCCAGCTTGAAAAATCATGTAGCACACCCCCCACTTCGGGGCTTAAAAATTAGTAGTCCAATAAGTAGCATCAGGGACATGTTAAAAGTAGAGGATCACAGTCCCTTGTGTAACCCCTAGATGGCGCTATCCCAGGGCTACTACCCTGCCTGATTTGCCACTAACAGGTTGAGGGCCTGGATCCAATGGCGGGTGCCTCCACCCAGAGGTCAGGGTTTGCAATAGTTAAACTTACTTGGTCACAGCCCTCTGGGACACTGCAACCCCTTTCTTCCCACTAGTGGCCACACAATATGCAAATTACCTTCACAGTATACACTTACCCCCAAGGCTGGTTCAGGCACGGGACATCCTGTAAAATAAGATACAGTGCAACAATCACAGTACAGTACTTTAACATAGACAAATACCTCAGGCAGTATAACTTTGTTGAAACAAACAGCTCTGATTTATTTAGGGGATATAACAAGGACAGGGGAAATCAGGTTAATTAGCTTATCACTTTACTATCTACCTATGGCTCTGTGCACAGGCCTATCCCTACCAGTTACTGTCCCTGGGTACCCAGGCCCTAGTGCTAGTCCAAAACCGTGGCAGCTGGTAGGGGCCCTTTCACACAGAGAAAGGAAAATTAAACAGTCAGCAGTACAGTAATTCCATTTGGATTTAATGTGGCAATTCAACAGGAAGCGACCCCAATTAGTACTCACGACCTCCAAAGAAGATATGGTCCTTCAATGTCAGCAGGGCTACTTTTGATCTCAAGAGACTCCTCACACATTTATATGGTAAAAAAAGAAAGCACTATACCAGGCAGGCTGCATCTGTATCCCAATCGCACTACTGCACAATAACCAGGAGAACACACAGCAGATTCAGTTCCTGACAGACCGAGTGTAATTCAACAATTTCTTCAGTCTTCTACAGGGTGAGCCTGGTTTCTACTCTTCAGAGATCCTTTGATTCTTTTCACAGGACTGGATTCAGTCCTAACAAGCAGTTACAAGTTGTAGACCGGAACTCTGGGCCTTGCACAGCTTTTTGACTGAAACTGTGCACTGAAGGAGCACAGGGTTTCTTTCCCTTCACTTTCAGATCTCAAACTGAAACTCCCAACAGACAAAACCAGGCACTTCCTTTGAGTTCCTCCCAGTTCTTGACTGGATTGGCTGTCACTCACAATAGACTGCTGCTGTTGGTCCAAAAAGGCACCCAAGTCTAAACTACATCTCCCAGAGTCACTGCCCATACAATCCTCTTGTGGCTGGCTCAGATTATGAGTCCCAAGTTCTGATTCGTCCAAGGCATCATTTTAGAGCTAGTTTACCCCACACTGATTGGTCCAGTTCAGCAGTTCAAAACCAGAATGGGAACTAGGCAGACAGTTCTGACTGCAAAGAAAGCAGGTTAGACAAACTGTAATTTTATTATTACTGTAAATGATTTCTGGCAATCAGTTACATCTTTCAGACAGGTTCCCTTTGCACTCTAGTGACTGCAAAAATGGGGTGAATTGGCAGCAGCTGGTGGTACTCAATCAAAGAAACACACAGTCCCCATACAAACTAATTATGTCTGCAAGCAGACAGCTCTTAAAGACAGTACCAGAGGTTCTAAAACACTCACTGATAAATGACTTAAGCATGAAACACCATTCAGGCTTGGAGCATTCAAGCAAGCTCCTGAAGTCTTTTAGGAACCCCCATTTGCAGGGGTTACCCTTCTGGCCTGGGAAAGCTTGGCGTCCGCGTCAAGCAAGTACCCTGAAGTTTCAACTGCAACCATATACATTTGCATTAGGCTCACACATGTAATCATCAGTCAATACATCATTTACCAAGAACCATTTCTGAAACATTGCAGTACGTCACTCTTTACACAGTATACACACATTGTACCATAACTCAAGTTATTACCTCTTGTACATGAAACCAAGAGAGGGACCCTTCCTATCAGTTACCTTGGGGCTGGATGGGGCAAGGGCACCATACTTAGAGAGCAACACAAGTAACTGGAGTTAGCACTGATGCTCAGTTTGGGCAGTGAGCTCGGGACACATACACTCCTTTATGGACAACATTGAGAGGCAAATCCACAGGCCTCCCAAGGGAATCATAACTGAGGTGCACCACAGGCTTTACAGCTCGACCAGTCTTTCTAGGGGGAACTGTTACAGTCTCTGCACTCTGAGCCTCATTTTCAGCATTGTCCACACTTGTCAGGGGGTCTCCATGGGGGTAGAGAGGCTAGAACTTGGGGCACTTTCAGCTCCAGGAGTTACAGTTTCTGAGTCCACAACATTTGGCTCGCATGGAGAGCTTTCGGACACTGGCAGTGGACTGTCAGGGCACTCAAAATACTCTTCTTGTTCGGGTGTATCACCAGTCTGCCCCAATCTATCATTTCCTCCCTAAGCTCAAACAGTTCAACCATAGCACAATGATTCCATTTCATCTGATCTGATGCTTTGCACTTCACTTTCTGGGGCATTGGCTCCAGGGATGAAGCTGGGGGCATAGACAGTCCAGAAGGCCCAGCTTTGTCTCCAGTATTGACTAGGGGATTGCCGAAACAATTGACTCAGTTCGTAAGAAGGATAGTATTCAAAGTCACTCTCACTTTCTTCTGATATGGACTGACAGTCATGCTCAACTGGGACTTGTGCAGGGGAACACTTTACTCTGCTTCTGTAGGTGCAGACTTCCTTGATCTTTTCTTAGCAGCAGCTCTAGTCACTGGTCCAGAGGGGCATCTTCTGGGGCTCAGACTCAATCAGGATTTGTCCAATGGGTAGTAAATGATTTCTATGCATTGTTTTACATCTTTTGAATTGTTCTCAGGCCTTACTTTGTACACTGGCAGATCATCTAGTTTGCCCACTACAATGTGAGGGAGATGGTGCCATCTGTCAGCAATCTTGTGTTTGCCATGCAGTCCCAGATTTCTTAACATACCGATCTCCCTCCTGGAGTTCCTGTGCTTTCACCTTTTATCATACCTTTCTTTGTTGGCCAGATTTCTTTTGCAGCCATGGTTTGAGCCAGTTAGTACGCATGAGTTAGCTGGGCCTTTAACTTTGCACATACTGTAAATAGTTGTCAGCTTGAACCCCATCAGGAGAGACCCCAAAACACACATCTACCGGTAGTCGAGCTTCTCTTCCAAACATCAGGCGGTAGGGGAAACCAGTGGCATCACTTTTGGTGCAGTTATAAGCATGTACCAGGGTGCTAATTTGTTGGCTCCATCTAGGCTTGTCCTTTGGGTGCAGGTGCCTAGCATATCTAGCAAAGTGCGGTTGAAACGTTCAGGCTGTGGGTCCCCTGGGGGTGGTAAAGAGTGGTTCTGGACTTTCTCACTCCCACACAGAAAGCATCTCTTTGATCAGACGACTCTCAAAGTCTCTCCTTGATCAGAATGGATTCTTTGTGGGCCCCATAGTGAACAAAAGTTTTCTACGAGTACTTTGGCTACAGTGGATGCTTTCTGGTCTTTGGTGGGAAAGCTTGGGCATATCTCGTGAAATGGTCAGTGACCACCAGCACATTACTGATATTTCTTTGATCTGACTCCAAACTCAGAAAATCAATACAGACCAGCTCCATGGGTGCACTGGTGGTTATGTTAACAAGGGGCAGCCCTCTGAAGAACCAAAGCTTTCCTCTGTAACTTGTGACTACAAGTTCAATGTGTTGCTCCACATCAGCCCCATCTTAGGCCAATAGAATCTGGATCTCACCAAGTCAAGTGTTCTGTCTATACAAGGTGCCCCATGTGGTTGTGCAAGGACCTCAATACTGAGTCTCGAAGGCAGTGGGCAGCACCAGTTGTTGTTTGTCTACTTGTCCCCTCTGTCTACTGTTTCTCTATATAACAGTTTATTGATCAGTTTCAACTTAGGACCTTCTTTGTATAACAGTGCAGTTCTCAAATCAGTGGAGCGTAATTTGGACACATCTTTTCCTGCATAGAGGGCTTCTAAAGCTGATTTGATCATAGGATACGAGATTGAGCCATGAATACTGTCATTGTCCAGCTGAGGCAGTGCACCAATGTCTATTGCAGAAAAGTGGCAATAAGCAACGGGTATACCCAATTCTCGGGGTCCCAAAGCAATCCACCATGCAGTCCACTCGTCCGTGGACATTGTTCCTCCCTGTCAAACTTCGGCAGAGTGCCCGAATGTCAGGTTCTGCCAATCGGACCCAATCATTCTGGGGAACAGGCCTCGGGAGAGCATCAGCATCTATGTGGTTCAGACCTGCTCGGTATCGAGGAGCATAGTCATATGTAGATAATGCAGAAAGCCACCTGTGGCCAGTGGCATCAACTTAGCTGAGGTCTGCACATAGGTCAAAGGATTATTGTCAGTTTTACTAGTATTTTAGCCCCATACAAGTACTCATGGAATTGGTCAACAATAGCCCACTTCAAAGCTAAGAACTCTAACTTATGTACAGGATAGTTCTTTTCGGATGGGGTCAGGCTTCTACTGGCAAAGGCCACTGGTCTCAGGCCATTCTCGTGCTCTTGGTACAACACAGCCCCAACCCTTGCAAGCTAGCATCAGTGTGCAGGACATAAGGTTTTCTTGGATCGGCATAGGCCAGCACTGGAGCATGGAGTAGTTGATATATGATCTCATGAAAAGCAGTCTCACAATCAGGAGTCCAGCAGACTCCAAACACTTCACTCGGATGAAAATACACTCTTTCAGTCTTGAGGGACGCTGACTTTTGGTATTTTGTGGGTTGGGGATACCTTGAGTAAGGTTAAGTAAAGGGCGGATCACTCTTGAATAGTCCTTGATGAACGCTGATAATAACCACAGAATCCAGGAATCTTTGCAGTTCTTTTAGATTTTTGGGCTGTGGCCAGGTGGTCAAGGCCTCAACTTTGCCAGGTGGTCTCTATTCCTCGGTGGATACTATGTGTCCCACATACTTTACTGATGTTTGAAAGAATTGACACTTATCAATGGACAGTTTAAGGCCAAAGTCCTCCAGTCGATCAATACCTTAAATAATCTGCTCTCATGTTCCTCCAGTGAGCTGCCAAACACAATAACATCATCTAGGTATACCAGGCACTCTAGTAAGTTCATGTCCCCACTGCACACCATCAATCGTTGAAAAGTGGCTGGGGCACCTGAAATCCTTGAGGCATCCTCATGAATTCAGAAGCCATAGCGGACAGATAAAGGCTGTCTTCTCCACGGTCCTCTGGGGCCATTCGGGATCTGGTAGTACCCACTGCGGAGATCCAGCACAGAGAACCACTTGCTCCCGTTTGAGACAGTCAAAGCATCCTGAATGCGGGGCATTGTGTACTGATCAGGGATAGATCCGCCCGGTTTAAAGTGCGATAATCCACGCACATCCTTACTGTCCCATTCTTTTCCTCACTACCACAATGGGAAGCATAAGGGCTTCTGGATTCTTGTATACACCAGCCGCTAACATCTCTTGCAGATGCAGTCTCACATCATCTATATCAGCAGGTGCCAGGCGTCGAGACCTCTCACGAAATGGTCTTTCGTCATGCAGCGGATATTGTGCTCAGCTCCTTTCACGATCCTACGTCCCATTCCTTTAAAGAAAACCCTGGTCTCTCTGGGCAAGCTTCTCACTGATCCTCACTTTCCATTCAGCTGGCAGCGGGAGTTGCGAAATCAAACAAGTCAGGCGTTACTCTGTCATTCTTCCTTGAACTCTTGCTGCTGGTAGCACTGCAGTGTCTGCACAATGCACATTAGCCAGGATGCAACCTCTATTTACTCGAATGTCTCTTTCAGACACATTATGAACTTGGACCATTACCCTTCTGGCATAAGCATGGGCTCTAGCGGGCAAAATACTAAGCTTGACCAGCAGTCCCTCTGGCAATTTTCCATCGCCTATGGTGCATCCAACATTAATATTTTATTCTTAACATCCTTTCTGATCGGACCTCTCCCTGTAAGTTACACTGGGCATTTGGTGCCAGGATCAGAGACTCAGAGATCCTTCTTCCATACAATTCCGACCGGTTCCTCTGGTTCTATATTTTCCAGCATCTCTCTGTGCCTCATAGGCCTTCTTAATTAAAGCCGAACTCTTAAAAGCTCTACTAGTCTTTGACCCTGTTTTTCATAACACAAATGTTGAGCCTTCTGAACATATGAGCATTTGTTCCAATCAACAAAGGGACACCATCATACAGTCCAGTGGGGGACACACTAAGGCTAGGGTCTCTACTTGTTCGGCCACCCAGCCACGGAGGTGGGAAAGACAGCCAAATTCGGATATACCCAGAATAGGGGTAGGCCTTCTCACTTAACCCCAGCACATGCAGTCCTTCTAATGGTTGTAAGGAGTACGTCTGACAAATGCTTCTGATACCAATCTTGAAACATAATTGTCACTTGGGAGCCACTGTCTAATACAGCTCTTGTAGACACTCCATTTTACCTTTACAGTGGTTCTCCATGGAGACCCACTATTCTGGACCAGTCTGGAGAGGCGGTAGTGGGGGCCTGGGCAACTGACCTTGCCACAAAGGACGTGAATTAGCATTTTGGTGCCTCACTGGGATCATTTAGTGCACCTCTTAACCACTGATTTGTTCTCCGAGCTCTCCTTGTAGCCTATGCAACTTTGTCAGTGTCTTTTGGGATTAGCATTCCTTTTCATGTGCCCATCCTTCCCACAATTATAGCAAACATACTTTTGGAGTTTGAGCTGGCGGTGCCACACTGAGAGCCAGAGGCGGGGTATTACTAACTGGAAACCTGGTGCCATCTCTGTCTCTTGCGTGATAAGCATTTGGAGACATCTCGCTCAGTTTCTCCACTTCCATGGTCAAGGAATCGAGTTCGAGCTGTTATCAGCAGGAGATACATGGGTGGGTATCCCCCCCCATACGAGATGCAGTCGGATATAGGTCGGGGCCGTACTTGCAGGCGTGGCCTTCATAAAGGACTATTTTTGAATTCCGGATCTCTCAACAGTTCGCCCCATTGTGGCATATCTTTTCCTTATCAGAGCACTCATTGACTGCCAACCTCTGCCCTGAACTTCACTTGATGGGCCACCCTCAGTCACTCTCGGGTCATAGCCACAGCTATTGGTGCAGGTCCCTCCCAGGTCCGCCTTTTCTCAACTCCTCAATTTCTCTCATTAACTCATCATAGGAGGGTGGGTTCCAGTCGATTTGCCAGGCGTAACTGAAGCAACAGCAGTTCTGAGAAGGGCAGACTTAAGGATTCTGTCCAGTCTGGTTCGGTCCAGTTCAATCGCTGGCAAACTACCCTTTCTGAGGCATTCTTGCAACAATTTTTCCAGCCGAGGACATACACAGACAACTCCTCCTTGGTACTGTTGTGCATTTCTTACTCTCCACCATAGGTCCTCATCAGAATCTGGGCTCCCATACACATTCTCAAGGCCTCAAGATAGACTTGTGCAGTCGCTTCAGGGTTACTGGCCCGTTTAGCACGGATGAGTAGCCAGGGCAGGACCTGGGCTCTCACTAACCCTCTTTAAGCTTTTCGACTACCGAGCATTGCCATTCTAGCGCGAGGGGCAACATAGTCTATCCAGGTCTCCCAGTCATCCTCCCTTGGGGGGTGGGGAGGTGCCAGAAGATCCTCAACCTTCGGTAGAGTCGTGACTAATGGCAGGTGCAGAAATAGGAGTCTGCATTGGTTCAGCCACCATTACAGGTACTGGAGCAGGAGAGGGTGTTGGGAAGAACACCCCAGGTGGCAAGAATAGTTTCTTCAAGTCCTCCACAGTTTCCCTTCTCCCAGCAACCATTTAGCAAATTTCTCCTCAAAAGTTTCAGATAGTGGTGGGGCTCCATTCCCCCAGGTCTTTACTGTCCTTAGTTATCACTCTCCAAGCAGTGAGGGCTCCTCTGGGGTAATGGTCTGTGGTACTGGAGCTATCTATGGGATCCTTAAACTCTACTAGGGCCAGGAAAGTGTGGGTGAGCAGATTAGCGTGCCGACCCACCACCACAGGATTTTGTAAACCTTCCACCTTGGAAAGTACTCCCTGCACAGTGTCCGTATTGATACCCAGGGGGATGTCCAGGATAAGCATAGCATTTGGGGTGATCTCCTCCCAGTACACCACTCCACCAGCCGGTGCACAGCCACTTCTGTGAGTGCCCATTTATTTATTTATTTTTTTTTTCCTTAACAGTGGTTTGTAAATGCGCCACTAGAGGACACACAATCCCAGCGGTGAGCCTCAAAATGTAACCCCTAGATGGCGCTATCCCGGGGCTACTACCCTGCCTGATTTGCCACTAACAGGTTGAGGGCCTGGATCCAATAGGCGGGTGCCTCCACCCAGAGGTCAGGGTTTGCAATAGTTAAACTTACTTGGTCACAGCCTCTGGGACACTGCAACCCCCCTTTCTTCCCACTAGTGGGCCCACACAATATAAGAGAATTACCTTCACAGTATACACTTACCCCAAGGCTGGTTCAGGCACGGGACATCCTGTAAAATAAGATACAGTGCAACAATCACAGTACAGCACTTTAACATAGACAAATACCTCAGGCAGTATAACTTTGTTGAAACAAACAGCTCTGATTTATTTAGGGATATAACAAGGACAGGGGAAATCAGGTTAATTAGCTTATCACTTTACTATCTACTGAACCTCTGTGCACAGCCTATCCCACAGTTACTGTCCCTGGGTACCCAGGCTAGTGGCTAGTCCAAACCGTGGCAGCTGGTAGGGCCCTTTCACCTGAGAAAAGGAAAATTAAACAGTCAGCAGTACAGTAATTCCATTTTGGATTTAATGCATGGCAATTCAACAGGGGCGACCAAATTAGTACTCCGACCTCAAAGAAGATATGGTCCTTCAATGTCAGCAGGGGCTACTTTTGATCTCAAGAGACTCCTCACACATTTTATGGTAAAAAAAAGCACTATACCAGGCAGGCTGCATCTGTATCCCAATCGCAATTACTCACAATAACCAGGAGACACACAGCAGATTCAGTTCCTGACAGACCGAGTGTAATTCAACAATTTCTTCAGTCTTCTACAGGGTGAGCCTGGTTTCTACTCTTCAGAGATCCTTTGATTCTTTTTCACAGGGCCAGTTCAGTCTAACAAGCAGTTACACAGAGTTATGAGCCGGAACTCTGGGCCTTGCACCGTTTTTGACTGAAACTGTACACTGAAGGAACATAAGGGTTCTTTCCCTTCACTTTCAGATCTCAAACTGAAACTCCCAACAGACAAAAACCGGGCACTTCTTTGAGTTCCTCCCAGTTCTTGGACTGGATTGGCTGTCACTCACAATAGACTGCTGCTGTTGGTCAAAAAGGCACCGAAGTCTAAGCTACATCTCCCAGAGTCACTGCCCATACAATCCTCTTGTGGCTGGCTCAGATTATGAGTCCCAAGTTCTGATTCGTCCAAGGCATCATTTTAGAGCTAGTTTACCCCACACTGATTGGTCCAGTTCAGCAGTTCAAAACCAGAATGGGGAACTAGGCAGACAGTTCTGACTGCAAAGAAAGCAGGTTAGACAAACTGTAATTTTATTATTACTGTAAATGATTTCTGGCAATCAGTTACATCTTTCAGACAGAGTTCCTTTGCACTCCTAGTGACTGCAAAATGGGGTGAATTGGCAGCAGCTTGAGTGGTACTCAATCAAAGAAACACACAGTCCCCCATACAAACTAATTATGCTACAAGCAGACAGCTCTTAAAGACAGTACAGAGGTTCTAAAACACTCACTGATAAATGACACTAGCCTTAAACACCATTCAGGCTTGAGAGCATTCAAGCAAGCTCCTCGAAGTCTTTTGGGAACCCCATTTGCAGGGGTTACACTTATTTAGGATTTTTGTACAAATAGCAAATGAAGAGTCAGTTGCAATCTGCCAGATTTGCCATCAAGCATGTGAGGCGAGGTAAAAGGGGCCATTGAGGCACAGGGAGACAGCATACACATCTTAAGAACAGGCACATGGCACTGTGGACCCAGCACAAGATGGCAGCTAATACCACAGTGGGGCGTTCACCCTTATCATCAACCATAATGAGCATGTTATCCCCTTCCATGACTGTAAGATCATGTAGGAAATTAAATGTGTGCAGTAGTGATGAAATAACAGCAGAGGATTACTACAGGCCTGATGAGGTGGAGGAGCCTAATGATTTTGAAATCTTGTCCAGTGGTGGTGAGAGTAACAGTTTTGGTGGTGGTGGTGAATGCAGTATGTCTAGTATTGCAAGTGGTACATCAGCCCCTGTTAATAAATCTGGGAAAATAACTTAATTTGTGGCTTTTTCATGACCTGTGCAACCGTCTTCATCACTTGTCCACATTCCACCCTCTGCCATTTGCAGACCAGAACCATTTGTCATCACACCCCATGTAAAACGTTTAAGTCAGCCCATGTTACAGAGTGTTTTTGCGCATAAGCTGTTGTACCCACCCAGTCATACAGTGTCACATGAACTTAATGCTGCTGTAGCTGAAATACTGGCAATTGATCTTTTGCCCTTCTCCTTTGTGGAGAATTCTGGGTTCCGGCCATTTGCAGCATGTGCCTATCCAAAATGGAAAGTCCCTTCAAGGAAATACTTTTCACCTGTGCTGTCCCTAGGTTCTACACATGTACTGTGCGACTCTGTAAGACATACTAATATTCCTCCTCTCCATTCATCCATTTAAGTACGGATATGTGGACAAGTGGCAAAACAGCAGGGAGTTCATATTTGTGTATAACTTCACATTGGGCACAGGTGCTGGGTGTCATTTGTGTTGGCAGTGTGAATAATCAGTGTAGAAAGGTGGAGTGTTGTGGTAGCAATCTTCCAGGAATTTGACAGCATGCAAGAATTGCTATGCGCAATGTGACCTATTCACACACTGGTGAAAACATGCTGGACTTGGTACTGACTGAAATTGACAAGTAGCTGAACCCCCTGTCCCTGAGAGCTGGGTTCATAGCAAGTGACAATAGGTCAAATGTGGTTAAATGCATGCTGAATGGTGGCTTTGTTCAGGTTCCATGCATGGCCCACTGTTTAAATCTTGTGGTGCGGGAGTTTCTGCAGTACCCTGATATAAAGGAAATGCTGACAGCTGCATACCGTATCTGTTCTCATTTTTTGCACTCTGCAAAGGCCCATGACCAACTTCAGCAGTTGCAGATCTGAAACTGCCTCTCGCAGCACCACTTGAAGCTGAAAGTTGTCACCTGGTAGAACTCCACTTTATACATGGCAGAGATGTTGTATGAACAATAGAAAGTCATCTCAGAATATTTTGTCATGTACACTAGCCGTGACAGTTCCAGTGCCTCCATGTTTATGTCGACTGAACAGTGGCACCTCATGGACTCTCTAATAACAATTTTAAGGCCTTTAGAACATGCCACACAGGTAGTGAGTGGTGAGTCTGCCTCTATTAGACAATCAATTCCACTGCTGCGGGTGCTGTGGCAGACAATGGTGAATGTACAGCATAGCCTTGATGTTGACGGAGACAGTGCTAGCAGTGTGTTACTGAAACACGTGCTGACAGCATTTGACCAGAATCGTCACATCTTGAGCATTCAGCGTAGTGATAACTTTGCAATAGCAACACTGCTGGACACATGATACAAACGTGGAATTGCCTCAGTACTGGAGGGTGGGACTGAATAGGTAAAAAATGTCAGTGGGCAACTGGTGCACTTGGTTCATGGGGCACAAAAGTCATGTGCCAAGGTCAACAAACCTCAGCAGCATAATCAGGCTGAAGGTGACCCTGGAGTAGTAGCAAGCATATCCTGTAAGGGTAAGGGGACTGCAGTTCCAGGTGGTCTGTCATCAAAACCAGTTGGCGTTAACCCACTTTGCAAGGCTTTGTTCGTAGTGGGGATTTGTGACATAAATGATTTCAGAGAACATGATGATGCATCAACCACTGGACTTAGTGCAGCACAGAGAATGGTTAAGTCATATTTGTCTGAAAACAGGCATCTGTCAATAACTGATGATCATTTTTTATACTGGAGTGGAAAGGTCAGTGAATGGCTAGAGCTGACTGCAGTGGCACTGAAGTGCCTGATATGCTCACCCTCCAATGTAAGTGTCGAGAAGGTATTCAGCTCAGCAGGTGCAACAGTTTGGGATCATCATACAAACTTCTCTCCTGCAAGTGTCAGTTTGCTGACATTCATAAAAATGAATGAGAGACACATACCAGCTCAGACTGCAACCTCAGTATTTGTACCCTGGCCTAGTCATAGTTTTGCTGATGTAGAAATGGACCATCCTGGTGGCACTGGCAGTGGCAGCATGAGCGACCTACCACTGATATCGATGATGACTAGAATGCGGTGAATTTAAATTCCGCTGGTGTGAGAGCGGAAGTGGGCGCTTCGTTGCCACTCTGCTCGTGGGTGGGCATGCAAAGTGCTCCTCCGCCTTGTCATTCCACTTCACATTAAGGTGGAATGGCAATGTGAAGTAAGGTGAAGTCATTGTTTTTAATGGACTTTGCGTTCGTCATTATGATTCTAAGTGATCCACTTGGTGTTTCAGATTTGGCAGCCCCTCCACACATCACATGGCTTACCGTACTGTAAGTCACATGCTTTTTAACTAGGCAAGAAGGAATTGAGTCATACAAGCAGATACTTTTACTTTCTCCTGAGCAGATGGAGAGAGAGAAGTGTGTTTTGTGACTGCTGATACTTCGACATCAGAGCAAGGCGGAGATTTAAACTTTGATTTTTACCCAATAGCTTTTTTAAAAGCTACATTTTTTTTGTCTTTTCTGTTCTCTTTTTTACTTAATTTGTTCTTTCTGTAAATTTTATTTTTCTTACCTTTATAAGTAGTTAGTTGTTTGTCCCCCCCCCAAAGAAGCAGGACCAGCACCGCCTCCTGTCCTGACTCTGAGGCAGTTGAACCACCACCAACAAGTTCAGCACCAGGTCCTCTGGAGCAGGATGTGCCTGTTCCCCCAGGCCCAGGTGTGGTTCCCATCCCTGTTCAGCACCGTGACCAGTCGGCTGCCAGTTCATCTGGCCCTCCCCTGCCTGTGCCTGGTCCTCCCCGCACCTCCGTTGTTTGGCAGTTTTTTGACTGTATCTCAGGGGACAGCAGTGTGGTCAAGTGCTGCCTATGTGAGGTGGAGGTGCACCATGGCCCAAGGGGGACTCACCTGGGGACTGGGGGCCAGCACACCCATATGCTCAATCACCACCTGTTGGAGTGGCAGGCTGCCACAGAACGGACCATGCCTGCACCTGCTGGCCATTCTGTGGCAGAGGGTGCAGCTGTGCATACTGGCATCCCTAAGAAAAGGAGGACCACAGCAGCACCCACTGTTCCACCAGTGCCTCCCCCCACCACCACCAGCAGGTCAGCCTGTAGAACGTGTGGACACTAGAAAATTGTGTGTAACACAGGCTGACTTGGCTGTTCTCTGGAGTGCTGATGAGGAGAACAATGAGAGGCTGAGTGCTGTGTAGCAGCAGCTGGATCGCAGAGAAGGGAATCAGTTGCAAATTATGTCCATGCTGGAACTGCTGCTGGATCACCATGGGATCCCGCATTAGATTTTTTTTTTCCTCACACCATGTGCCCCCCCACACTTTCCTTGCTGTGTTATAAAATGTATTCCTCCACAATCCCTGACCCTTGTATATAATTATGCCCTTTTTTGTTGTCTTCCGTATGCATGACACTTTGTATTCTGAGCAGTGCAAGTACACTGTGCTAAACTGCATGTGTGCAGTCAGTCTTCTTTCCAGTCTGTGTATGTACTGTAGATACTGTACAAATCCCTGATTTAAAAACACTTATTAATAAGTACAATGGTGGGAAGGTGAAGCCTGGAGAGATACTACAAAACAGGCTTACAATACATCCAAGTAACTAGTAAAAAAATTAATGCCGTGATTCATGACGTAATCATAAATCATGATTTGTGACTGCATTTGTGACCCAGCGATGATGAAAGAAATGCAAATATATCTACAGCTGTACCCCAGGCCCCGAGGAGGTGTGTACAAAACTCCCCGACTTAAAAACACTCATTAATAGAGTACAATGGTGGGGTGATGAAGCATGGAGATACTACAAAACAAACTACAATACATCCATGTAACTGTTAAAGAGATTAATGTTGTGATTAATGACGTGATGCTAAATCGTGATTTGTGACTGCATTTGTGACCGTAATGATGAAGAGCGTGATTTGTATCCACGAGGACTCGTGATGATGATCGTCCTGACTTAAAAACACATATTAATGAATACAATGTTCATGCAGAATAATGCACCACACCTATCCAGTACTCTGAAGGGAAGCCAAAGAAACAACTGTGACTTAAGTTAAAGATGGAGATTGGGCACTAAAGAGATGCAAATGCACAGACAGATTAAGATTGTGATGCACACTGAAGAAATGCAGATACAAAGGCACAACACCTAACCAGTGCTCACCATCAGAAATTCAAATCTGGAAAATAATTCCTTTGCCGGTTGGGGCGGGCCGCGGGAGAAGGGGCAGTGTACTGCACTGCTGCGGTAACAGTCACTAGTACTAGTACCAGTAAAGATACCACAAAGAAGTACAAAAATTACACAGCTGCAGTGGATAGCAGGTTCACATTGTTGAAATTAGTGGCACAATAAAGAGTGTTTGATTTGATGTCACGTGTCACACACACTAAGTAATCCATAGCAAATTGAAAACTTCAGTAATATAATCACATATTTTAAACAAAATAAAATTATGCACTGCTGCACCACAACAATCAGCAAAAAAATGGCAAGAATTATTGAAAATAATACTGTGTGTACATTAACACAGTTATACAAGAAAAATATCACCTAAACAGAATGCACTCTTTTTCTCGAAGTTAATCAACCTACACCACAGATACACCCCTCCCCCAAAGCACACTTCCACTGTCTCTCAGTACACAGACTGAATATTGTACATTAACATTCAAAATCCACACACAAACAATAAACACTCAATGATATGAGCACAAGAGGGTTTTCTATAATCGATGAACTAAAGTTTCAACAAAACAAATGACCCAAAACAGCATTTTTAACAGCTTTTAGGTTTGAATTGCAGAGAGCTGTCGCAGCAGATTGTCTCCTACAGCTTCATACAGTCACACTACCCCAAACTGAGGCTGTGCAGAACAATCTAGAGCCCTGGTGACTTGAAATCCCATGAATCACTGCAAAATTTACCTTTGGAGCTTAAAAACAAGGCGAAGTGAGGCGGAGTACATTGTTTTCAATCTACTTCACCTTAAGAATTGTTGGAGTAGTGGTTTTGGAAGGCAGATTGATGCAAAATCATTGTTTTCAATGGACTTTGCGTTACCCATTATATCACGAAGTACTCCGCTTCGCGTTGCAGAGCACTCCAGCAAATTAGCCTTCACTCCATGAATCTCTTCCCAGAGCAATTAGCCAGACCACCACTACTGATAATGACACAATGGAGAAAGAATTTCCCAGTGGTCAGAATTCAGACATAGATGACTGTGCGGGCAGCTTTCTTTACGAGGCTGATGATGAGGTTAAGGCTGGCAGGTTTTAACTTAAGTGGTTAAAAGGTTGTCACATTTGTTGTATGATATATGTTTTATTTTTCATAAAGTTAAATCAGTGTCTCACCCAGAGTGACTCAAATTCAATATGTCACGTCACATTTGTAACACGGAGTACAATATATCCTGGTCCTGTTACCACCACCATGAAACTGCTGTTAGCCACTGCCACCAGGGGGAATGACTTTGTGTGCTCCCCTGGACCACCACCAACATAAGACTGCTGTTAGCCACTGCCACCAGGGGGAATGACTTTGTGTGCCCCCCTGGACCACCACCATAAGACTGCTATTAGCCACTGCCACCATAGGGAATGTCACCATGTGCCTCCCTGGACCACCACCATGAAACCACAGTTAGTCACTGCCAAAATGGGGAATGACTTTGTGTGCTCCCCTGGACCACCACCATAAGACTGCTGTTAGCCACTGCAACCACCACCAGATGCAGGAAGATGTGAGAGGAAATGTTATCATGTGCCTAAGCTATGACCACCACCACCCACCACCACCATTCTGACAATGTTTTCCATTAAATGTCTTGACCATGCCAAGGTAGAGGGGGTCGAACAGGAGACCACATCCATCAGCCACAGGCACAAGGCTTCTTACTATGAACACTATAAGGTGAGTATGTGTACTAATGTTTTCATGCTATTCAACTTCATTTAGCTGTGTGTTTTGTTTCCTGTTGCTTTTCAGAGCTGCAATGGTCAAACAAATACAGTCAACTTATTTATTTTTTTTTTATAGGTTAACAGACGACTCTCCTTCACTGAAGGTCTGTATCAATGGTACAGCATTACTGTGTTCAGTAACCTATGGGATATCCATTTCCATGCTGGTAAGTATATGAATTTTATTTAATCTGTTCCTGTTTTTTTCATAAGAGTACAAAAAATCCAACTGATGATTCGTAAAGTAGGTGACATGTACGTCACAAAATATTTGACCAACACATCATGCACTGTATTCTAAATTTGCAGCTGCAGCCAGTGCTGAAAAAAGTTTGACCCAGGTCATGTGACTTGACAAGATGTGGTTTTAAAATGTAACTTAAGTTTAGACACAGGGACACTGACACAGTGTATTTCTTACAGCCTGGTACTAAATTTAATTGTGATCTGATGATTTGATGTTCTTGTAGCTTCATAGCTTGCTATCTGTGTTAATCCATATACCCATGGTGGAACAGCCACGGCTTAAACATAATGTGTTACTGCTGCAATCAAGTTGTAATAAGTCCGTCATTTCTTTCTTTAGGAAACTTCCAGATGCTTTGTTGTGTCATAGTTGCCTTATCCAAAGACCTTCAACATTATACTCCCCCTCCGGGCTGGCAGACATGCATCAGATAGAAGTTGTATGAATCGATGATGACCATGACCATCATTGCCAGACTGGAGAAGGAGGCAGATAAAATATGTGAAGAAGTAACCATATAATAAACCATTAATGAGACCTACTTGCAAATATGATAATTCTCCCCCCCCCCAAAAAAAATTACTTACCTTCATTGGCTTGAGAGTATTCCATTTCCAATTCCAATGCCACAGTTTCTCAAGCACGGGAATGCTCACACCAATAGTATGTGACCCGTGACAGCAAACAATACAATGAGTACATGTATATTTATGTCAAACCCCCTCCCAAGAAAATACAGATATGTATATACAGTATGTATATATCAACTCACCAAGGCTACTATTGGTGCACACACAAAGGGCACCCTTCCTGTTGAGGTGATCGCAGCACATTTTTGGGTGACCAACAGTTCTCTCAGTGCCATCATTTGTGATAGTACATGGAATGATCATTCATGTTATCCCTCCTTTGTATGGCTTGGCAAGACACTGTGCATTATCACATCATCATCACCACAGTAAGGTCAATACACAGCAGCATTACATGTAATTGCAACAGCAGCAGCATTTCTTGTAACTCTCCCATTTCACTTTGTCAGCACTGTGGAATTTTATGGACACAAGACAGTTGCATTTTGGGGATGCACAAAAATTCTGGTGACTGTGTGTGAGCACTGTGCACATGACTGAGTGTGCCATTAATTCTGGGACACTGCATTTCATGTTACGCTCTCATTTCACTTTGTCAGCACAGGGGGATTTTCTAGACACAAGACAGTTGCATTTTGGGGATGCACAAAAATTCTGGGAACTGTGTATTGTGAGCACATAATGTCATAAATTATAAATTAATGTCTATTTAAAAAAAAATAAATATTTTTGGAGCCTCAGTAATGTTTACTTTCTGTATGAAGTGTTTGTCCAGAAGCAAGACTGAGCAGTGCAAGAATACTGTGCTAAACTGCATGTGTGCAGTCAGTGTTTTTTCCTGTGTGTGCAGACACTGTCCAGCATCATGCAAACATATATATGGTGTGACTTGTTTCTGTATGTAAATAATAAAGATAAGAATATATAACATATATTTTATTTGTGCCATCAGCAGCAGCAGAGTAAGTGATATGACATTTTTTCAGAGGTCTCAGGCCATTGTGCATATCAGTCACTCCCAGTGCACACATGATTTTACACAGATAATAGCACAAAAAAAATCATGCTTTTCAACAAACTATACCCAACAGACATTAAATATTGCTGAGGTACCCAAAATATGTTATAGTGTACAGACATTTGAAAGTCAAAATATATAAAACAGCTCCTGTAGTCCACTGCCACCACACTGTGCAACCACTGGCACCATGTCGTGTTATGGTGTTCATCAACTTGCTAAAAAACTGACACTGCCAGTCTAAACTAGAAGAAAAAAATTACTCACGTTAGTAATTATGTTTCTTCTATTGGAGTCTTTCTGTATTCCAACTATTGCAGTTAGCCCCAGCACTCAAACTGCCCCAGAGAGTAGAGGGTTAATTTTCTATGCAGAGCATAGAACATTGAGCTCAAGCTTGGTTCAGACCTCTGTCTGATGCACTTTGAAGCACAACTGTAAGATTCTTATGAGCTAATACTAACTAACTACTATGTGGAAATTGTAAAATTTTTACTAGCCAAATGGCAACCAAATATTTTGGATCCCCAAAAGACTCAAGTCAAGAAATCCAAAATCAAAAACCAGGTAGTGAACAACTTAAGACTGTTAAATTAGTAATATAACCCACTCCCTCTCTAAAAAGGAGGGAGTACCCAAATGCACCCCTGGGGTGCAACACTGCACCTGCCAGTCCACTTCCCAAAAACAGGTTCTGAGAGGGGAGGTAGGGAGGGAGGTCAGAATACAGCAAGACTCAGTTAGAAGAAACATAATTACTAAGGTGAGTAATTTTTTCTTCAAACAACATGAAATCTTGCAGTATTCTGACTATTGCAGACTACTAAGCAGTACCTCCATGGAGGAGGGAATCAAACCTACCTTGAGAATAGGCTTTGCAGTACTGCTGTACCAAACCGAGCATCACTCCTAGCCTGTATGTTCAGTGAGTAATGCTTGGTAAATGTATGGACTGTTTTCCAGATGGCTGCTTTACATATCTTTAGCAAAGGAATATCCCTGTACGCAGCCAGGGAAGCAGCTGTACCTCTAGTCGAATGAGCCCTCACGCCTGAGGGAGGTATTTTGCCTAGCTTCTCATAGCAGAATTGAATACAAGAGACAATCCCCCTGGCGATAGTTCTCTTAGTGGCAGGTTTACCCTTACCCACTTCTCCATAAGTGAGAAACAACTGAAGGGAGTCAAACCTGTGAGCCTTAGTAAGCTCAATGTAGTAACTAAGGGCCTTTCAACATCCAAACTGTGTAAACCTTTTTCTCCTGAAGAAGAATGATCAGTGAAGAACACAGAGAGAGACATAGATTGGTTCCGATGAAAATCTGAAACCACTTTAGGTAAAAACCTCCTATTAGTTCTAAGGACCACCTTATCTCTATGGAATGAGATAAAATCAAGCTCCACTGACAGAGCTTGCAATTCACTGATATGCCTGGAAGAGGTAATAGCTACCAGGAACACAGTTTTCCAAGTCAAGTACTTAAGCTCTGCTGAAGACAAAAGCTCAAAAGGGGGTTGCATAAGCTGAGCAATGCAAACATTAAGATACCAAGCAGGGGTAGGATCCCTAAAGGGGGATTGGTATGAAGCAATCCCTTGAAAAATTTACAGAATACAGCGTGAGATGACAGTGGGGAAGGCTTTCCTGACAGAAAATCAGAAACAGCTGACAAATGTACTTTGAAAGTAGCTGGTCTGAGGCCTAGGCCATTAAGATGAACCATATAATCCAGAACTGTAGACAGTTCAGCATTGTCTGGGGATATATGCTTCTTGGAACACCAAATTCTGAATCTTTTCCATTTGGAGTTGTAAGTTTTTTCTGGTGGCATGCTTTTGAGAGGCTTTGAGAATATCCAGAACCCCTTGGGACAGATGCAAATCTGCATACTCTAACTCTTCAAGAGCCATGCCTTGAGATTGAGCGACCGAAGATTGGGGTACCAAATCCTCCTCTGAGAGGAGGTAAACAGGTTGTAATTCCTGGGAAAAGACAGGGGAAGATGGACTTCTAGGGATGGCAACAGGAGGTACCAAGGCTACCTGGTCCAGTTTGGAACAATCAGAATCACTTTGCAAGGTTGTGACCTCACCTTGACCAGAACCTTGAACAGTAGAGGAAAGGAAGGGAAGGCATATAGAAATTTCCCTTCCCAGTTCAAAATCAGAACATCCAGAGGGACTGAGCCCAATACTGGGGGTCTGCAACAAAACAGAGGAAATTGGTGATTGTCTGGGGCTGCAAAGAGATCTATCTCTGGAGTGCCCCACCTTGAAAAAAATCACTTTCAACACCAGAGGGTCCAGGGACCATTCGTGATGGCCCTGGGAGATCCTGCTTAATGCATCTGCTAGCACATTGTCCTTCCCTGGAAGGTGGACTGAGATCAGAGAGGTCTGCAGAGAATAAGCTAGGGACCACAATTTCATGGTTTCCCGTGCACAAGGCCATGGACCGAGTGCATCCCTGCTTGTTGATGTACCACATGGTGATGGTGTTGTCTGTCCTGACCTGAACCACCTTGTTCTGCACTGACTGAGAGAAAGCTTGCAGGGCCAGAAAGACTGCTCTGAGGTCCAAGAGATTGATATGAAGAAGAGTTTCCTGAGGGGACCACAGTCATTGGGCTGTGAGAGCCCCTAGATGGGTTCCCCACCCAATAGAGAAGCATCCATGGTTAGGACCACAGAGTGAGACTGAGTGATGAATGGGACTCCTTGCCTGAGGTTGCCTGATCCTGCCACCATTGGAAAGCCTGGATCAGAGTCTGGGTCACTGGAACTAGTTTGGTTAGAGAATCTTTCTTCTGAGAACGAAAGGCCTTCAGGTGAAACTGAATGTCCCTCATCTGAAATCTGGCCCCCTTGGACCACTGCTGTAGAAGCCGCCATGTGGCCCAGAAGTTGAAGGAAGTGCCTTGCTGCCCTATAGAGACCAGAAGGTGGAATGAAGAAGCCAGCTCTACAATAGCCCTTGCCCTTTCCAGGGGAAGAAAAGCTCTTGCTTTGACTGTATCCAACTCTGCCCCTATGAAGGCGAGGAGCTGTACAGGCTTGAGAACTGACTTGGGAAGACTGAGAAGGAATCCTAGGGAAGTGAGCACTTGCTAAGTCACTTGAAGGTCTGACTTGACTTGGTCTGGGGACTGACCCACAATGAGCCAGTTGTCCAGGTATGGAAATATGGAAATATTTTTCCTTCTTAAAAAGGCCACTACTACTGCTAGGCGTTTTGTGAATACCCTTGGAACTGATGTCAGGCCGAAAGGCATAGCTTTGAACTGATAATGGCCTGAAGGCAATTCGAACCTGAGGTACTTTCTGTGGGAACACCTGATGGGAATGTGAAAGTAGGCATCTATTAAGTCCAGGGAGGCTAACCAGTCCCCTGGACTTAGAGAGGGAAGAATTATTCCCAGAGTCACCATTTTGAATTTTGGTTTTAAAAGATGTTTGTTCAGGTATCTTAAGTCTAGGATGGGTTGCCACTCCCCTATCTTTTTGGGGATAAGGAAGTACCTGGAGTGCAGACCTTTGCCCCTGTGCAATGAAGGAACTCTCTCTATAGCCTTTAGAGCCAGTAGAGATGAAACCTCTGCCTCTAGGGCAGTGATTTCGGAGATGCTTGCAGGTGGAAAAGATCTGGCCCTCAGCTTTGGAAATTTCTTGAAGCTGAGAACCAGCCCCTGGCTTACCACCTCCAGGACCCCCTTGTCTGAGGTAACAGACATCCAGTCCTGGATGAAATAAGCCAGCCTGCCTCCTACAGGAATGGGGGAGTTGACCCAGGTTGACACATCAGGGTGTCTGCTTGGCAGGGGCCTTAGGTTGAGGGATGGATGCAGCCCTGCTCAACCCCCTTCTGCCACTCCCTCTGAAGAACCCCCTCTGAGGAAAGGAAGAAGAGGCTTGTGCTTGGTAGAAAGGCCTATGAAAAGGCCTGCCCCTGCCCCTAGCCTGCTGCCTTTGAGGAGTTGCCTGCCTGTCCTTTGCCTGTGCACTCCTATAGGTGGCCCTATACTCATCCATCTTTTTCATGTAATTCTCTGTCTGCTCCCCAAATAGAGAATTACCCACCACAGGGACATCCATGGCCTTAGTCTGGGTGTCCTGTAAGAGACTAGTACATCTGAGCCAAGCCATTCTCCGAAGAGTCACAGATGTAGCCATGACTCTAGTGAATACATCATTGGAGCCCACAGCAGCATGAAACTGTACCTTAGATGCCTCAGTCCCATCAGCAGCCACCCCCTCCAGCTCCGAGCCTAGAATCTTTATCTGGGGGGTGTGAAGCCAAGGGTATATTAGCCTTATCATGGGCTGCAGTCTGCACAACCCCAACATGGCTGCATTGTTGATACAAGTACTCTGTACCAGAATCTGATAAAGTGTACCTTTTGTCTATCCTTCTGTTGACAGGAGGTACAGAATTTTGAGTTTTTAAAATCTTTTGTGTCTGTTTCCCAAAAGACTTATGAAGGGGAATAGACAGTCTTGTGGATTCTGGGATGTCCATCATCTCCACATAATCAGGTTCCTCTTGTTCCTCTACAGCTTCTTCCACAGGGAGCTGGAGGGTTTCTGCCACTTTCCTGTAAAACATGTAGTGGGAAGGGGACTCACAAAACCTAGAAGGGGAAACACCAGAAGGCCTGTCTGGGGAGCTGTCCCATCCAATGGGCTCAACCAGGCCTCCCACACCATCGTCATTATCATCTTCATAATCTTCATCCCCCTCCAAATCCGGTTCATAGAAATCTTCATGGGCATAATCTTTAACCAGAGGAATCGACCTAACTGAGTGCCTGCCAGAAGGTGCCGGATCAGACAGAACTGGACTAAGCAATTCTACAATCCTTATCACATTGGCAATCTCTTCGGCAGTCGGAAAATAGGTCTCTGGGACTGAACTGGATGATTTTTCTTTTCTTTTTCTTTCTGTAGGAACCGATCCCTCAGGATCGGCTCTCCTCTTGCCCAAAGAAGAATCACCTTGGTCAGACAGCACTCCCTCAGGTTCGGTCAGAACCAAAACGGGCTGGCCATCCGGGTCAGTGGACTTCATGGCCTCCTTATCCCTGAGCGTACATAATCTTTTTTCCAGGGTAGACTTAGGGAAATTTTTACAGATTTGACAGTCTGAATCAACGTGGTCAAACCCCAGACAATAAACACAGGTGGTGTGGGGATCAGCCTTGGCAAAGACCTCTCCACACACACTGTAGTATTGAAACCCAGTGGGCCAGGTTTTCCTTTTGGGTTTCTCAAACATAGCCATCCTAGCCACAAACTTACCCTTTTTATGGCAAACAACCAGGCAAGACACCCTTATAGGTTTCTAACCGTGTCATGGGTATTGGAAAAAGCTACAAGAAAATGCAATTTTTTTAAAACCGATAAGGACCGGCCATCACACTCTAAGTTTGAAAACAAAGACAGAATATATGTCACTAAATGACCAGTTCAGCCAAACCGGTAGAAAAATCAATTTTTACAATTTCCCCAAGTTTACTATGTCTACTTCACTACCTAGTACTTACTGTACCACAGACAAAGATCTGACCCGAAACTTGTGAAAAATAATCGGTAAAACCGAGGACTTTAACCAACTTACGAACTGTGAGCAAAGGAGAAATTTCCGGTGTGGCCATTCAGTTAGGTGGAGTAAGGAATCTGACAGTTGCGCTTCAAAGTGGTTTGAACCGAGCTCGAGCTCAACATTCTATGCTCTGCATAGAAAATTAATCTGCCAATATACGGATTGGACTACTACACAAACACAAGCACTGTATGCCTGCGGATGCCCTTAAACTAGCCATCTACAGCTCTGTCACCTCTATCATTGACTATGGCCTTGCCATCTATGGCTCTGCCCCAACAAGTGCCCTCCGCAGGATCTCAGTTGCTCTCAACAAAGCCTGTAGACTACTGACGGGTGCAGCCCGACAAACTCACACCTGTGACCTCACGCACAGGCCAGCTGGCTCACCCTATGCAGCAGAATACAATACCAGACCTGCTAACCTACCAAAAGATTCTCCTTGGTCTCATGTCACCTGGTGTTAGCTCACTCCTTACTACTTACAGTGGCACTCAACAAACACGTGGTGCCCAATCCTAACCTTTCAGGTTCCCAGATGTCGGCCTCCACCAGTTGACGGTCCTTTATCTATAGAGCCACTCCAATGGTTCAATTCCCTCAATAAAGAAGCACTTCCCTCTACTACACTTGGACCCTTCAAAAGGAATCTCAAACTTTACCTCACCTCTACCACTCAATGTGACTGCTTTGTTGAACAGAGATCTCTCTAAACACCTCCCAGCACACTCATGTCTCACAGCCTGCCCTTTCCCAGTCTCATTCCCTCTGGCATTGGGCTTTCCTTGTGACTCCTTTCCTGCTTCACATCTCCACTGGTACAAGACATTTTTCACCACCATCGGACAGTGGCCCATTAGCCTGCCAACTTCCTCTCCTGGTCGCATGCCTGCAAAACTAACTGCCTATGGTGCTCTCTATCTCTTATTTATTACCGCAGCCAGCTGCCTACTCAAGCTGCTCGTTTTATGAATATTATCTCAAAGTATGATATAACTGAGTATCTTTATTTTTTTCTTTTAGTTGTTTTGGTTGTTTATTGTGCATTCTTTTACTACCTCTGTATGTATGTTGACCCTCATCCTTTGACGTGGAACCTTTGTAAACGAGCAGCTTCTGCTCAAAGGTATTTGTAATCCGAGAATTTAATAAATAAATAAATAAAAAATAAATAAAATCCTCTACTCTCCGGGGCAGTTTGAGTGCTGGAGCTAACTGCAATAGTCAGAATACAGCAAGACTTCATGTTGTTTGAAAGACATCACTTATTCCAGAACAGAAAATGAAAAGAACCGTGGTAGCACGCTGTGTTGGCATTCGGCAGTGAGAGAACTGGGAGCTTATATATTTCCTGACTTTATAGTGTCTGTACACAGTCCGTCAAATATTTTGGGTGCCTCACCATCACCAATACTTCATGTCTCTTGGCTATGGTTTGTTGAAAAGCAGGATTTTTGGTTGCTATATGATCTATCTCCTAAAAGTCATATGTGCACAGTGTGACTAAGGAGCACTCTGGCCAGAGACCTCTAAAAAAATATCATATCACTTAGTCCGCTGCTGCTGATGGTATCAATAAAATATATGTTATATATTCTTATCTTTGTTCTTTATACCATACACACTGCAACACATAGAAACATAGAAACATAGACTTTGATGGCAGATAAGGACCACTTGGCCCACCCAGTCTGCCCATTTCCCTACCTACTGGATAAGCTGCAGATTATAGATAACCAACAGCCTGCTTCCTGCAACCCCCCACTATAATTGCTTTGTGCCTGTCCCATGCATGTTTGAATTCCCCCACTGTTTTAGACCCAACGACCTCCTCAGGAAGGCTGTTCCATGTATCCACCACTCTCTCCGTGAAAAAGAATTTCCTCACATTACCCCTGAGCCATCCCCCCTCTATCTTTAAACTGTGCCCCCTTGTTCTTACACATCTCTTTTTCTGAAAGATGCTACCCTCCTAGACTTTGTTGATTCCCTTGAGGTACTTGAACGTTTCTATCATGTCCCCCCTGTCCCTCCTTTCATCAATGGTATACATATTAAGCTCTCTCAGTCTCTCTTCATATGGTTTATAATGTAGACCCTGCACCATTTTAGTTGCCCTCCTCTGGACTGCTTCCATCCTGTCTATGTCCTTGCGTAGATGAGGTCTCCAGAACTGCACACAGTACTCCAGATGGGGTCAACTGCACACAGTACTCCAGATGGGGTCTCACCAACTGTCTGTATAGAGGGATAACCACTTCCCTTTTTCTACTTGTGATGCCCCTTCCTATGCATCCCAGTATCCCCCTGGCTCTCCTTACCGACTTTTCATATTGCTTACCCACCTTTAGGTCATCTGATATGACTACTCCCAGGTCCCTTTCCATTTTTGTTGTTGTTAGTACCTCCCCTGCTATTGTGTACTCTTCTCCTGGGTTTTTGTTTCCCAGGTGCATTACTTTGCACTTCTTTGCATTGAATTTAAGTTGCCATATGTCTGACCATTCCTCCAACCTTGCCAAGTCTCTTCTCATCTTTTCTACCCCTTCTTGTATATCAACTCTGCTACAGATCTTTGTGTCATCTGCAAAGAGGCATACATTTCCCTCCAGACCCTCTGCAATGTCACTTATAAAGAAGTTAAAGAGGATTGGACCCAGTACTGAGCCCTGAGGTACTCCACTAGTAACCCCCCTTTCTTCGGAATGTGTTCCATTCACTATTACCTTCTGTATCCTGTTGTGCAGCCAGTTCGCTACCCAGACTACCACCCTGGGACCCACTCCCAGGCTGGCTAACTTGATTATTAATCTTTTGTGTGGGACTGTGTCAAATGCCTTGCTAAAGTCTAGGTAGGCCATATCCACAGCCCTTCCCTGGTCTATTACTTTGGTCACCCATTCAAAGAAATCAATTAGATTAGTCTGACATGACCTTCCTGCTGTAAATCCATGCTGCTTTGGGTCCTGTGCCCCGCTGACCTCTAGGTACTCAACAATTCTTTCTTTCAGAAGTGATTCCATCATTTTCCCTACCACTGAGGTCAAACTTACAGATCTGTAGTTTCATGCTTCTGCCTTGCTCCCACTTTTGTAAAGGGGAATCACATCTGCCCTCCTCCAGTCCTCAGGTACCACCCCATCCTGCCATGATTTGTTAAAAAGTGTGGTCAGTGGTGTCACTAGGTCCCCCCTTAGTTCTTTTAGGATTCTGGGGTGAATCCCTTCAGGCCGCATTGCTTTGTCCACCTTGAGTTTTAGGAGTTCTTTCAGGACTCCTTCTTCTGTGAATGGACTGGTGTCAACCCCTACCCAGAGTGCTTCTATTGTCTGGTTTAGGTAACTGCTCCTCATCTTCTTTTGTGAATACTGAGCAAAGTATTCATTCAATATCTCTGCCTTTTCACTGTCTCCCTCTGCCCACCTCCCTCTCCTTTATTAATCTTCACTATCCCTCCCTTAACCTTTCTATGCTCCCTAATGTACCTATAAAAGGTTTTATCCCCCTTTTTGACCAAGTTGGCTATTTTTTCCTCGGTTTGTGCCTTTGCCATTCTGACTGCCTTTCCTACTTCTTTCTGCTTTAATTGATACAGTTCCCTCTCGTGCTCCCTCTGTGATTCCTTATACTTTTTGAATGCAGCCTTTTTCTCCTAACCTTCCCTGCCACCTCTTTTGAGAACCATAGTGGTTTTTTGCTCCGCTTTGTTTTCTTTGTTTTACACAAAGACTTGTTGCCTCTATGATGGCAGTTTTGATTTTTCCATTGTTCTTCCCCCCTCCTATTTGGCCATTTGCTAGTGCATTCTTCAGGTGTTCACCCATTTTGCCAAAGTCAGCCCTTCTAAAGTCCAGTGTCCTTGTTTTGTATGGCTTATCTCCATGGTTGTGCTCATTGTGAAGCACACTGCAGTGTCGCTTGTTCCCAGGCGTCTACTGACTTCTAAATTTGTGATCCTCTCCCATTTGAGAGTACCAGGTCTAGTATTGCTCCCTCCTGAGTGGGTTCCAGCACTAGCTGTCTAGGTCTTCCCCCTGCAGGGCATCGAGAATGACCCTGCTCTTGGATGTGGCTGCAGTACATGTCCTCCAGTTAACATCTGGCATATTCAGGTCCCCCATCAACAGTATCTCCCCTTTTTCAGCCATTTTGAGAATGTCCTCTATCATTTTCTTGTCCATTTCCTCCCCTTGAGACTGGGGTCTGTATACAACCCCTGTGCGGATTGCTATGCCGTTCCCCATCTCCAAGGTGACCCAGAGTGCCTCTTGTCCTCCCCCTTTACTTTTTAGTTCTGTAGCTTTGATCCCTTCCCTTATGAACAGAGCTACTCCACCTCCTCTTTTACCTTTCCTGTCCCTTCTGTAGATTGTGTACCCTGATATGTTGACATCCCATTCATGGTTCTCGGTGTACCATGTTTCTGTGACTGCCACAATATCCAATTGTTCATCTTCCATCAAAGCTACTAGCTCAGAAAGCTTGTTTCCCAGACTACGAGCATTGGTAGTCATTGCCCTCCATTTAATGTTGGCTTTATCCTTTTTCCCCCATCCCTGTTCTTATTGCTCTTATCTATTTTACCATTTACCCCTGTCCTGCTCTGTGTTGAGCTCTGTACCTCAGTGTTTACCCTACTACCTGCCATGTTTTGTGGGGGGAGGCTTGACTTTTCTTGCCTTTTATCAGTACCTCCCCCCTTATCTAGTTTAAAAGCTTGCCAAGGAAGCATTTAAACCTATCACCTAGAGCTTGGTCCCTATAGGGACAAATGCAGACCGTCATACCAGTATAGACCTTGATCTCTCCAGGTGGACCCCCAGTTCCCAATGAAGCCAAAGCCCTGTGCTCTGCACCAGTTTTGCAACCATTCATTAAACTGCATGGTGTGCAGTACCCTAGCCTCACTCCTGCCATGGACTGGTAGCACCTCTGAGAAGGTTACTGTGCTTGCTACCCGTCTGAGGCCCCTCCCCAACTCCACAAATTCATTCTGCACTGCACTGATCCCATGCCTAGCTAGGTCATTTGTCCCAAGGTGGACAATGATATCTAGTTTTCTCTCCTGTCATGCTGCTTCTACAATTGTGAGGATTCACTTCTTGTCCTTCCAAGCCATGGCACCAGGCAGGCAGCTTACTTCCTTCTCTCCCTTCCCAAGTTCTACCCCCCTAACAATTGAGTCCTCTATCAGTAGCTGTTTCCTTCCCCTGTGGTGTCCCTTGCCACCCATTTGTGTGTCTCCCTTGTGGATGTCCTCAGCATTCTTCTGGGTCTCCACTGAGGGTGCCATCATAGAGGAACCTTGCTCTGCCAGAATGGCATATGATTTGTGTAGAGGTACAACTGGGGTGCTTTGCCTCTGGTCCACCACCCGCACCCTCCGAGAACCCACTGTGGTCCTACTGTTCTTCATACTCCAAAACCTCTGACTTAGTGGTTGTGGCAGTGGTTCTCTTTGGGAGGGGGAGGCCTCCTTAGTCCTTGCTATTTCAGCCTGGAGGTGGGCAACCTCCTCTCTCAGAGCTGACAGCTGCCTACAAATAGGACAGCAACACAGTTTCCAGAATGTTTCCTGGAAAACTGCTGCCCCACAGCCAGTGCATTGCACCACTCCCCACATGTCCCGCTCCCTTATTATATACAATATGTATATATATATATATATATATATATGTATTATTATGTTTTGTGTACCTACTCTTTATGCACATTGCAGGGTTATTAGGAATATGACAGTTCTCCCTCAAGACCTGTTGAGGAAGTGATGTCAGAACTGTGGCTATAAAGGAAATGCCACGCCTGGGGGGGGGAAGGGTGTGGGTAGTGCACAGCCACTGGTGACTGTTAGAAACAATCAAATACACAACTGCTCCATCACCCTGATGAGTACTGTCCTTTATAGTAATACAACTAACACCACAATTTACTAGACCACGGCTCCAACACAAACCACTCTACTGAGTCCAGGGATAAAAATGAACTCACTCCTCAGCCAGCAAGACACTTAAAATGTTACAAAAATATCCTTCCAAATCCTAGGTCTCAACCCCAGCACTCAAGCAAATTCAGTTGTATCTCACTCACTCTGGTTATAAAATTACTACACTTTTAAAGGAATCCTGCAATTCTCTGCTTAATGCCAATAAGGAAAAATAAAAATAAAACTTTTTGTAGAAAGCGTAGCTCCCCTTCTTACCCAGTGCTCTGCAGTATTATGCCTTAATCAGGTTTCCAGGTCCTAAATAGAGTTACAGTTTGTTCTTTGCAGTAAGTTTCTCGGCTTCCAACAGACAATTTAAAGTCAGTCAGTATATATATGTTTGCAAGAAGCTGGACAATGTCTGCTGTCCACACACAGGAAAGAACACTGTCATTGACTGCACACATGCAATTTAGAAACATAGAAACATAGACTTTGATGGCAGATAAGGATCCCTTAGCCCACCTAGTCTACCCATTTCCCTCCCTACGGGATACGCTGCAGATCCTAGTTAACCAACAGCCTATTTCTTCCTACCTCTCATAAGAATTTCCTTATGTCTGTCCCATGCATTCTTGAACTCTTCCACAGTTTTAGTCCCCACAACCTCCTCAGGAAGGCTGTTCCATGCATCCACCACCCTCTCTGTGAAAAAATACTTCCTCACATTGTCCCTGCGCCATCTCCCCTCTATCTTCAAATTGTGTCCCCTTGTTCTTGCTTATCTCTTTTTCTGAAAGATGCTACCCTATTGGACTTTGTTGAGTCCACTGAGGTACTTAAAAGTTTCTATCATGTCCCCCTTCTCCCTCCTTTCCTCAAGGGTATACATTATACTTGCACTGCTCAGTCCTGCTTTTCCACAACCACTCCACAACAGAAAGTAAACATTACTGAGGCACTGGAAATATGTCAGGGTATGCATTCTTAACTTGGATTATAACACAGCGGGGGAAGGTGTGTTCAAAAAAAGCTTATGTGGTATCCTCTGCTGCTCCAGCTGCAGATGGAGCATCAACAAATTTGCAATTGGTATTGCTCTATGTGCTCCAACTACTGCTGGACAGCACTCACCCTTTCATTGTTCTCTTCTTCCATGCACCACAACACTTCAAGGTCGGCCTGAGTAACAGGCAGTGTTGGGTCCTCTACTGGTGGTGGTACAGCTGGCCGTGGTGGTGGTTGGGGTGGTGCTGATGGTGAAGCAGCCGCTGCTGTAGCCTTTCTCTTGCTGTGGTGATGCACAGCAGCACCCTCTGCCACTGCCACAGAAGGGCCAGCAGGTGAAGGTCTGGCCCATTCTATGGCAGACTGCCACTCCATCTTGTGGTGTTTAATCATGTGGGTGCGCTGGCCACCAGTCCCCAGGTGTGTCCCTCGGGGGTCACAGTGCACATCAACATCACAAATGTGGCACCAGACCTAGATTATGTCCCCCCCAACACAGTTGAAGAACTCCCAAGCTGGGGAGCTGTGGGGGAGGGGGGACCAAGCATGGGAGGGCCAGATGCACTGGCAGCAGCCTAGTCACAGTGGTGCTCAACCTCCGGCATATCCTGCTGTGGAGGCAGTGCTGCTGGAGTTGCTGATGCTGCTGCCGGTGGTGGTGGTGGCAGTAGAGGTGTTGCTGCTTCTTCGGGGAGGTGGTGGGGGTTGTGGTCCTGCTCCTGCTGCTGCTTCCAGAGGAGGGCGCAAGATTTTAGACTGGTCCAACAACACCCAGCCATGCACCACATGGGTGCGCACTCCTCCCCTGCCAACCATGCTGTGCCTGCCATGCGGTACCACTGCCCTTGGCACTGTCCCAGACATTCACAGACTGTCACCCTGTCCCTGCTTCATTTCACCAACTTAAGTACTCCAGCTCTTACTCGACTGCCATCCCTCCTTCCCTCTGTCTGAGCAATGACACAACAAGTTGACAATGACAGGAAACACTCACACACACAACGCAGGCACACACACAGTTAGACACACACAGACAAACAAAAACTTATAAAAGTAAAAAAAAAAATCACCATCACGGAAAGAAGAAATGAACTACATAAAGAGTGCAAAAAACACTAAACAACAATATAGCTTTGAAAAAAGCTGTTAGGTGTGTTTTATATGATCTACTGTGCTCCTAACTCCTACACAGACAAACCGTCTCCTCTCTCTACCTCTGCAAAGGAGAAAGTGAAAGTATCTGATTGCATGAGTCACTTCCTTCCTGCCTGGCTAAAGCATGTGACTTACAGCACTGTAAGCTATGTGATATGTGGGGGGCTGCCTATATTGTTGCCACTTCACCTTACTTCGTGTCAAGGCGGAATAACAAAGCAAGTCATAATTGCAATGTGAAGTGAGCCTTTCATTATGGCCACTCCGTGTAGTGGAATGTCAACACGAAGTGCCTACTTTGCGTTCACTTCACCAGGGAATTTTAAATTTGCTGCATCACTAACTGCCAGTCCATCTAGAACCACCATATGATGCACTCTGACCCTCAAATCATGCATCAGTAGCAGTACCACACAGCCCAGTGCTGCTTATCAGTCAGTGTGTGTGGAAGGTTACACTGAGTCTGGGTCTGACAAGACTTGAGCACTACTGTCATCAATCACCAGATTAAAAAGTACTGTTGTTCATACTAGTAAGGGCTGCCATGGCAAGGTATATCACTTATCATGCAGTTCTACAAAATCAAGAGAAAGCCAATGAGAAATGAAGGATATACAGCCACTTCATCTAAAATTAGATAACTAAGTTTGTGAAACATGAATCCTTAGTCACAAGTCATGAGTCATGAATCACGCGTCATCAGTCTTATTTCTTCTAAGCATATGAAATCTAAATAATAATTAAATTAAAATAAAAACCATAGAAATCATCAGGATTAATAACTGCGATACTATGTGAGCCATTTGATGGAGAATTATGAAATGCATCAACTCCAGTCAAAACAGAGAAAACCAGATATTGGTGACTGCGTCAGTCTTACTATAGCATCTGCAGGAATCTATGTTCCATGGCTGAGGGGTCCACACTCTGACCGCACCCATCACATCTACAGCAACAGCCAAATCTGATGAAGTGCTACCAGCTTCATACAGCACTTTAAACAGTTTAATTATGCTTTCTCAGCATATAAATAAATAAAAATGGGGAAGGGGTATTATATAATTTGAAAATGTAAGGGTCATGGGAGTATAAATTATTTGACATTGGGGTAAAACAAAGATTATGGGGGAAGTGGGGTCATACGACTTGATCTCAGCAATACATATTAAAGAGCTACTGACACCAGAAAGAAAACTTTGAAAAACATAATAATTAGGTACACTTCAGCTTACATTCCATATATATTCTATATGTCTTCCTTGTTATTTATTGCCAAGTAAATTTGCATGAGTGCCTGATATTTATCCCCTAGATTTCTTTTAGATTTTATCTGCCTCTCTAGCTTACTCCGAACTTCAGGTCATAATGCTCTGTTGTAACATCACACTCTATTGCCATAGGTGTAACAGTGATGTCACAAGCAGGGCATTATGAACTCAGGTAGGGAGAAAGCAACAGGAATAGATGAACTCTTCCAGAGCAAAGATCCTGTTTTCATGCAAATGACCTCAGTGATAGATAATGGGGAGAAAGAATACAAAACTAATGTGAAATACAGAACTGAACTGTGTTTAAATGTTATATTTTGTTAAAGTTCTCCTGAAGGTGTCATATGCTCCTTAACTAGTACAGTAGGTCAGCATGGGGCCATAATAGTCTTATTGGGTTACACACACTGCAAAACTAATCCCCAGCAGAGGCATTCTGTGCTAAAACCACCTACCACATATATTATAAGCCAGAGTAATACATATTCATTGTTGACCTAATGATTTTTCACCTTGATTTTTGTAGTCTGCTGTTACCTCATTCCAATTACTGCATTGGGAGCCAAGGGTAAGGGGTTAAGCCAGATTCTCGGAGTTCAATAAAATTCACGGGGCCCAGTTAGAAACCAAGTGGTCCACACCTCTCATCTATACTGAATGAGTGGTCTGACTACAGATTACATTGCAGTGACTACCCACTGGATCAATTTCCTCTCCTCTTTCTCTTTCTCCTCCACTGGGTGAAGTGCCAGCAGAAGCAACAGTAGCCCTAAATCACCAATGCCATCAACCTATGCAGGCAAGCAGCATTATGCCTCTGTAGATTCAACAGTGACCATCATGAAGAAAGCCTGCTAGACTGCCTTCAGCAGAAGTTTGATGGGTGGTTAACAGTGATGCCATACTCACTGAACCCAGGTTTTATAGTATGAGGTATGCAAAGGACAATGCAAAGTCAGCTCCAGATGGTGACTATGCATGTTCCATTCTTTGCTTACCATATACATCTGGTATTTTAGAGATTTCTGGCTGCAGACTTCTATAAGTCTGGCTAAAAAGTGCAGTAATTTTAATCATTTTGTTAAGGCACAGAAACTGTTGCCCATTGTTTAAGTATTCTGTGTATAATACATATCCTTGGCATAGTACAAAGTTTCATCCATGTTTAACAGTGTCCAAGGGGATATACTTTTTGGAACCAGAAGTCTTCCTACATTGTGAGCCCCTCAGCACTCTTGTCTTCAGAATGTTGTAAACCAACATAGACCATCACCTTATATTGCAAATATTTTATTTTCCTCCATCACATATCACATTTTCTCAGTATATAAATAAAAATAAATAAAACAGAGAGAAATAAATGAGTATTATAAATAAAAAACTAAATAAGATAATATGTATTGATTTTAAGCCTCATCCACATTTGGCGGTGTCCACAAATACGTAATTTTTCTAGCCAGTACCTTGCACACCCTGAGGGCTGCTGCTCTGTTGGCTCAGATATTTGGGACTACATAGGCCTTATACAATCAATTAAGTTTTGGCAAAGTCAGTGAATATACGAACATATGAACCTGCCAGAAGATAAAGACCATACAGTCTATTGAGTCTGCTCAAATGTGCAGCTAGCAGCCCCTATACTGCAGCTGCCCTTCCCTCCCTTCCCCCGTCAGTGACCCTCCACCTTACCCTGTCCCATCCCCTTTTGAAGCAGCCTACTATATTGCAGGATACCACATCCTCTGGTAATGTTTTCCAACCTGCCACCACCCTCTACATGAAGAAGTATCTCCTCATTTCCCTCCTGAACCTACCCCCTCCAGTCTCAGATTGTGCCCACAGGTGTACCTCCCCTTCCTTACCTGGAAAAGCCCTCCAGTGTCCATCCTATTTATCCCCTTCATGTATTTGAAGGTCTCAATCATGTCCCCCCTTTTCCGCCTCTCCCCCAGGGAGTACATGTTCAGCTACTTCAGCCTACTATCATAGTGCAAGTCCTCTAACTCATGGATCATTTTTGTTGCCCTGTGCTGCACTGCCTCCAGTAGCCTAAAGACCTTCTTCAGGTATGGCCACCAGAACTGCACACAGTACTCCAGATGTGGTCTAACCAGTGACCTGTACAGTGGCAGAATCACGTCCCCCCTCCTGGAGTATATGCCTCAGGCGATACAACCCAGTACATTGTTAGCCTTGGCAGCTGCCTTTCTGCACTGCATGGAGTTGTTCATTGCTCCAGTTATGATTACCCCAAGATTTTTTTCCTCCTCCATCTTGGCCAGCTGAATACCCCCTATCTGGTAGCTCTTCCTTGGATTCTTTGCTCCAAAATGTAGCACCTTGCATTTCTGAGCGTTGAACCCCAGCTGCCAAGTGTCCTTTCTGGCTCTGGCATTGACCATCATAATGGAAAGGGAGGAACCATAAACAGGGAAAACTACAATGGGGTTGAACAATAAGATCAAGGGAGGCATGACAAACAAAGTGACACGGCAAGAGTGGTCAGCACTATGCTTCAATGCATGCAGTCCGGCTAACAAGATGACTGACCTCACTGCCACAATAGCTGAGGCAGCACTAGACTGGGTGGCCATGACCGAAACATGGTTCATAATAATCATGGTTGGGAGGTGACTACCCTGGGGTACAACTTGTTTATGAGAGATAGGACTGGGAAAAAGGGAAGGGCGGTAGCTATTTATTTTAAGGATACCATCAATTCTACAGAAATGCAGCAGGCACTAGGGGAAACAGAGGATCTATGGATCACAATAGGGGCTGGAAGCTGGAAACCCATTTGAGTAGGAATAATCTACAGACCCCCAAATCAGGAGGAAGCCAGGGACAAGGAAATCCTGGAAACCATCCTCCAAATGTCAGACAAAGGGGACATGGTGCTGATGGGGGATTTCAATCTGCCGGACATAGATTGGAATATCCACACAGCAGCATCACAGAAGAGCAGGGAATTCCTAGTCACACTACAGGAAGCAGGCCTAAGTCAACTAGTGCCACCACCCACAAGGGGTAACGTGGTTCTAGATCTGATATTCACAAACAGCAATAGGGTTATGGGTGTTGAAGTAGGGAACCACCTGGGCAACAGTGATCATAACATAGTATGGTTCAGGGTAAAAAGGACTTTAGACTCCACACACTCCAAACTGAAGGTCCTTGACTTCAGGAAGGCAGACTTCACAAACATGAAGGCCTGCCTAAGATACAACATTAGTAACTCGACAGAAGGGAGCGTTAAGAAATCTTTGAAAAGGTTGAAGGATGCAGTTACCATGGTCACATCGCAGTGTGCCAGTCAGGTTAGTAAGAATAAAAGGAGGAAAAACCCATTATGATTTTCCAAGGAGGTGGCAACCATGGTGAGAGAAAAGCTCATAGCCTTCAGAAAGTACAAGGGGTCGGGGAATGAGGCAGACAAAACAGAATATAAACAGAAAAGTCACAGGGAAAGTGATAAGAAATGCAAAGGCTCAAACAGAAGTTAGGATAGCTCCGGAAGTAAAAAAGGGTAGCAAAACCTTCTACAGGTACATATGTGAAAAAATGAAGACCAAAGGGGGCATTGTTAGAATCACAAAAATAAGATGGACAAACCACAGAGCAAGACAGGGAGAAAGCAGAGGCCCTCAATGAGTACTACTGCTCAGTCTTCACACAGGAAGCAGATGGTAATGGACCAATAATAGGCATAAAGAAGTGCCCGATTGAAGGAATAGACATGGGTCCCTTCACAGAGGAAAGGGTCCTGGAGGAAATAGACAAGTTAAAGGTAGATAAAGCTATGGGGCCAGATGGGATACACCCAAGAATACTGAAAGAACTGGGGAGGGAACTGGCATCCCCCTTAGTAGTGCTCTTCAACAAATAATTAAGGGGGAAGTGCCAGAGGATTGAAAGATTGCAACAGTAGTACCACTCCACAAGAGTGGAAGCAAGGAACATCCAGGTAACTACCATCCAGTTAGCCTAATGTCCGTTGTGGGAAAATTGATGGAGTCCCTACTGAAGGAAAGAATCATAGCTTTTTTTGAGCAAACTGGTCAGCTTGACAAAAATCAACATGGTTTCACCACATTCAAACCTGGTTGATTTTTTCAATTGGTTCACCAAAACAGTGGATCAAGGTGGGGCAGTGGATGTGGTTTACCTGGACTTCAGCAAAGTTTTTGACTCTGCTCCACACAGGAGAGTAGTCAAAAAACTGGAGAATATGAGAATTGGGCCTGAGGTTACAAACTGGGTCAGAAACTGGTTACATGGGAGAACTCAGAGAGTATTAGTAATTGGCACACTGTCTGTGGAAGGGAGGGTGACTAGCAGGGGCCCACAGGGCTCAGTTCTAGGGCAGCATATTCATCAGCGACACTGCAGATGAGCTGGTGGGAAAGATGTGCCTATTTGCAGATGACACCAAAATCAGCAACAGGGTAAACACAACAGAGGGACAGCAAAGCATGGAAGCTGATCTCCAAAAACTGGAGGAGTGGTCCAAGACCTGGCAATTGAAATTCAATGCAAAAAAATGCAAGGTCATGCACCTGGGAAAGCTAACCCCAGGGGAACTGAACTCAATGGGAGTGGAGCAGCTGGTGGCTACCAGGCAGGAGTGAGACCTGGGGGTGATCATATCAGATGACCTCAAGGTCAGTAGACAATGTGAAAAGGCAGCACTAAAGGCTAGTGGTATCCTGAAATGCATAGGGAGGGGCATCACGAGCAGAAGGCATGAAGTAATCATGCCCCTGTATCAGACCCTGGTCAGGTCTCACCTGGAGTGCTGTATCCAAATCTGGAGGCCACACCTCAGGAATGACATAGATAGGCTGGAGACGGTACAGAGAAGAGCAACAAAGATGGCGCAAGGCTTGCATCAGAAACTGTATGAGGCAAGACTGGATGACCTTCAATTATACTCCCTAGAACAACGTAGGAATCATGGGGACATAATAGAAACATTCAAATACCTTAAAGGCAACAACAGGGTGCATGTGTAGAAACTCTTTCAGGTAAAGGACTAGAGAGCATGACCTTCAACTTAAGGGAGGAAAGTTCAGAAGCAATACATGGAAATTCTTCTTCACAGAGCATGTTGTGGAACCATGGAAATGCCTGCCAGAAGGGGTGGTGGGAGCCAAGACAGTGGGGGAATTCAAGCAGGCATGGGACAGACTCTGTGGGATACATAAGCAGGAAGCTAAATAGGAGGGGTAGGAAGCCAAGGGGAGACTTGATGGATCATATGGTCCCCATCTGCCAACAACTTCTATGTTTCTATGTTAAGCTTCCAACTTCGCAAGATCATTCTGTAACCCCTACTACCCCTCCAGATCATCCACTACTGCTACTATCTTGGTGTCATCTGCAAACAGATTGATCTTGCTCTTGATGCCTATCAAAATGTCTGCTATGAAGATCCCAAATAACACCAGCACAGATCGCTGTGGTACCCCGCTTGTCACTGCCATGGGCTGCAAGAGCTCGCCTCCCACCACCACCCTCTGCTATCTCCCTTGCAGCCAGTTCACTACCCATCTCACCAGCTTTGCCCTGGCCCCTGTGTCCGCCTGCTTACTACCTAGCCTTCCATGCGGCACCAAGTTGAATGCCCTGCTGAAGTCCAAATACAAGACATCCACTGCATTACCACTGTCCAATTGTCTGGATACCAAATCATAGTATTCCACCAGGTTAGTCTGGCAGGATCTGATCGAGACAAACCCATGCTTCCTGCAGTCCTGCAGCCCTTTAGCCTCCAAGAGGGAAACCAGCCACTCCTTCAAGATTGTCTCCATCAGTTTACTCATAATGGATGTGAGGCTTACTGGTCTGTAGTTTCCTGGCTCATCCTTGGGGCCACTCTTGTGGAGGAGCACCACATGTGCCATCATCCAGTCTTGTGGTATACACCCTGAACGAGAAAGGCATTGAACAGGCCTGCAAGTGGTTCAGCCAGGACATCTGCTAGTTCCCTTAGCACCCTGGGGTGTATGTCATCTGGACCCATTGCCTTGTCTACCCTCAAGCCCTCCAGTACCCTGCCCACTGTGACTTCCCTGTCTGTCTCCTCTCCCCCCCCCCCCATGACCACCCCCAACCCCGCTGGGTACTGCACTTCCTTTCTCTTTGGTAAATACAAAGCAGAAGTGCTCATTTAATCTTTTCGCCTATTCTGCCTTAGTGTCCACCCCCTTTAATCCTTGCAATATAGTACTCTGTGTGCAACATTTATCCTTCATATAATGGGCAGCCTCATTCATATTTGGCAGTCTACTCCAAACAGAACATAATTTTTATGGACACAGTAAACTTCCCTGTTGGCTGCTATGTCATTCTGTTGTTTAGTGTGTTTCATATGCATTGGCAGAAAGGAAATATTCTCTCAGTACATTCTGAACAATAAAACAGTGTTTTTCTACAATCAAACCAGAACAAACTAGTTCTTCAATAAGAAAACTTTGGTGAACTTAAACCCGGTTCATAGGCTATGTTAACAAGACTGAACTAAGAGAGGTTGGCATAGCTCTACACCTGCTGTCTACTAATGTCCCTTACCATCTGTTAAATCAGTTTTAATAACTGAAATTAGTTACTTGTGATGAGCAGCAGTTGTAGTAACGTACATTTATACAGGAAATAAGATTAGAGCTAAGTAAAGGAAATTATATGATATCCTAATGGATGAACATATTAATAACTATGTTATTCATTTATTATTTACAGAGCAAAACATTGTAAATTTCAACATCCATTGACCCCAAATGCTTTGTAAATAGTTTTGTTGTAAACTATAGTGGTTGGATATTTTTGAAGACTATTTGTTAGTCTGTAATGAGTTAATCATGTTGTCTATTTCTTTTCCTATGGCAAAAGCAGTGTACAATACAATTGACTGATTGATTTACTATGGATCAGCATAGTCTGTCATATGAAAATCTTGAGGACATAAAGGGTTTGGAACACCCCCCCCCCCCGATTCCTTCCTAGAGCATGCTGGGGAATAGAGTAGGGGAGTAGGACTGGATGAAATGTATCTTGTCAGCAAAATTATGGAAAAATTCCAATTTTGCTTCCATGAAATGTCATGAAATTTGGCCAAAATTCTAATTTCAGTTATTTCAGTGTAATTTAATGACTATTTGTTCACATTGCACCACATTTGGAATGATGATGATACCGCTCTCAATACAGAACATAACACTTTTCAGATCTCTGTCTCTAACAGTGACTGAGTTATAAGCCTCCAAACATTTGGAAAGTTTGAAAATACATTTCACAATTATGTGAACTAAAAGAGTTTGTCCAAATTGCACCAAATTTGGTATGATGACTTCACCAAGGCCCTTACAGAAGTGTAATACGTTTCTGTTCTTTGTCTTAAAAGGTGCCTGAGTTATAAGGCTCCAAATGTTCAGAAATGTTAAAATTATATTTCACAACTATGTAAACTGCAGAATTTTAAATCCATATAACTTTAAAACTAGAGAACAGAACATCTCCAGTTTTGTTAGATTCACTGACCCTAAATATTTGGCTTTGAGGCCATCCCCAAGGTCCAGCAGCAGAGCGTCATGCTGTCATGCTGATGACCCCAGTTTGGAAGCAAGCCTGGGACATCACAATGGGAAACGGGCCATGGCAGAGACAGCTGTCACTTGGCAGTTTATCTTGGTTGAGAAGGCTTGGCTGAGGGTTCCCCCAACACATTGACCCCTGTGGCTGGGCCAGGGAACTTGTTCCTGCTGCAGAGGAAGCTGTGGCTATGTGACACTTACAGAGGACTGCACCCATCAGGGGAAATGGGAGGGAGAAAATGCTGGAGAGAAACATAGTAGCCAATTAATGATAGCTGGGTTTAGCCTGATCAGGGTATATCCCTGTGAACAGGGTAAATCCATGACAGATGAACTGCCAGCTGGGAGAAAAACCAATATGGAAAAAAAGAGGTTGCTTGTGTCAACTCTCTAATTTCTTTCTCGTAGGCTGGCAAACTTATAAACAGTCAACAATTACAAAATAATGTCAGTAATGATAGTTTTTAGTAATTTCATGAACTTTTGTGAAACTGTGGAATGATGGGATACTTTTCTTGAAGCCATGTCCATATGTTTTGGCCCATCAAACACTTGAGTTCCCATTGTAGAGGAAGGTAAAGGACACGTAAAGCAGCATTAAGATAGCACTTATAGAAGGCTCCATAGTAAAAGTATAGTGGTGCCAAGTGTCGAATCACTATCTTGAGTGATAAAACATGAAGAATAGTCATGAACATCACTGTTCACTAGCCTGAATTCCTGCAATATGCCAGATAACCATTAGAGCTCACTGACCTAATGACCTGTGGAAGCACATGCATGTGCAACATTGTTTCTGTACAATGCCACCTGCTGATTCTTTGACAAACCTGTAGATAACAATGTACATTTTTGCTATTGAAAACAGTGGCACAAAATGACACCAAGTCGCAAGCCTTCAAAACTAGCTGTGTCTTTGGCCACTGTGACAGAACTATATTGATACCTTTAGTAATGATGGTGTTTGATGCTGGGCATGGGCATCACTGTCACAAGACTGTTGAAGGGGCGTTGCATGGCCATGATGTTAGTCCAGATAAGGTGATTCAGTGGTGATAAGTACTTTGTGAAAATGAAATTAGACGTGGAATTCTTGTGGCATTAACTGTTATGCAAACAAACATCGCATTTGCCAGTGCTCCTTCCTTTTCTAGGAGAACATCAGACACTGTGCAATTTGCCACAAGTAAAATTAGACAAAATAAATATCACACTGTGGCTGTCCCAACTGCAAGCACTATCTGTATCAAAAAGAACTTCACTTCAAGATCTCAGTTTACTTGTGCCTACAGTACTTGTAGGTGAGTCCTTTATTGCTTCCAAGGGAATAAAATTCATTACAGAATTTGGCATTGCTATGAGTAATCCACAACAGAAAAATCGAAACATAGCCAATGATGCCAGAAAAAGACTAAAGGTCCATCAAATCTGCCCATTGGACCCTACATAACCCTACAACCTAGTGTCAGTACAGTATTCTAGCCCTCCCCATCAGTCATCCAGTTCCTTTCCCCAGTTTCATCTCTACAAGTGAGCACTATTACTTTTGCTCTGTCCCAAGCCTGCTTGAAGCCCTCCACAGTTTCAGTTCCCATCACCTTGGCCGGCAAGCTATTCCATGGTTCCACCACCCTTTCAGTAAAATAATACTTCCTCACATCATTTCTGAACCTTTCTCCTGTCAGTTTCTAGCCATGCCCTTGTCTTGTCATACTGGTGTTCTTTTTAAATATTCCCTCATAGTTCACTCTGATTATTCTTTTCAGGAATTTGAAGGTTTCTATCATATCCCCCTCATCTTCTGTTCTCCAGTGAGTACATGTTCAGTGCCCTAAGGCCTTCCTTGCAGAACTTCCCCTGCTGGCCCTGTATCATCTTTTTTTTTATTTATAGAGTTTATGAATATACAGTAGGTTCTATACCTCATAAAACAAAAGGAGTGAGGTTCGCAGACCTCCAGCTTTGAATGTACCGGAGTTGCATCATTAAATACAGAGGCATGTATTAAACAGGTCGGTATGTCCATTCAAAATAAAGAGCTGCCAGTACTAAAATATAGGAGGAAAATCCAGTCTGTGCAGGCTGTGGGCCTATTTCACTCTCACTACAAGTCTACAGGCAAAAAAGAGAATATCTAGGAAAACAGCCTAATAGATCCCTCGCAGAAGTGGAGTCTGGAGGGGGGCTGAAGTGCTAGTGATTAGAAACAGATCGCCACCATGATGTTCTGATTTCAATTAAGTTATTTTGTAACTCCCGCATCTTGTGGCTAGGCAAAGCAACCTGCCCTGTTGGTGAACAGGAATATACAAGACGTTTTCATTGTTCACAAACTGAAAGGTGCAGATAGACACAACTTTAATATCAACTATTTCACTTAGCAAGAACAATCAAAATTAATACTGAAGTGGAGCTTAACATGGCTAAAGAGATCATAAGTTATATTTGATCCGGTTATAATGAGAGCACAGCTGTAGGATAAGATATGCCATCGTCAACAAATGATCTGCATCCACCATAATATGAGGCAAAGAACATTAAGGTTGCTAACCAGTCCCAGCTCCCCACACAACCACACCAAGATTCTCAGCAAGAAATTAGGTTATTTCAACCTTCATCATCTGAGTTGTTCTCCGGCGGGTGCAGGTCTCCTGATAACTTCACAACAAACACTGTGGCCACCTCAGGATCAATAAAGATATGTGTTTTGGATTTGTGTTTTATTTTCAGCAGAGCAGGGTAAATGAGTTGAGCTTTGGTTCCATTCTGTAGAAGTTCCTTTTCAGTAACTTGTAACTCCTTCTTCCTGGCTTGTGTCCGGGTGGCCAAGTCTGGAAAAAAAGCTAGGCGGCTGTCCTCCCACAGCATGTCTCCCTTAGCTGGAGAAGCCTGCAGTAAGGAGATGAGAGCTTCCGAGGATGATAGGGTTGCTATGACTGTGAGTGGGCTCTGTGTTGAGTCTCTACAGGAGTGAGGCCATTAAGGTATCGCAAACACTTTAAGAATAATTACAGCTGAATCAGAGGGTAACAGAGGGTAACAGCTATAAGTCCTGGAAAATAAGCCTGCGTACTGCTGACAGAATTTCAGTTTTTGCTGTGAACCTGGGTGGAAATCACACAATCTGCATGTCAGCCTGTCTCTGTGCATTCTTGAGGGACTCCATTTTAGACATAAGAAAATTAAGATCCTGTACGTAAACTGCGTTGCACTCCAGTTGCCTGGTGTTTGCTGCAGATAGTTCTGTAATCACCATTGAATTCTCTTGAATCTTATGGTCAGTGTCACTTAGCTTAGTTTTAACAGTGGCAAACCTCTTGTTGGTCTCCTCCCCTGTGGCTTGTATCTTCATCAACATTGCTAAAATCTCTGCCAAGGGCAATTCAGGTGTTACAGCGATAGGCAGCAAACTTTTCGAGGTATCTGCCACCAATAGAAAGACATTGAGACTCCGGGATGTGTGCTTAGTATCTTTCTTTGGACCCATCTTGATCCAAAGATATTCACGCAGATTTTAAGACCAATTTGAAAGTTGCAGGTGGGAACTGGATGTTTCTCGATGGTTTTGCTATTTTCAATAATCAAAGCTGTCTCAGAATGCTGCTGCCATGTTGCTGCTCTGCAGCACCCCACTGCCCTGTATCATAACTGATATTAATGAAGTGCCCATTTCTCCGTTTGCAAATTATATTATCCTGCCACTAGAGAGCCTGCAGCCTGAACATCAGTGCCTTAATCTACTCCCCTCATTCTCTCTATTCCCAGCCTAAACATGGATTCTGCTTTCCAGCTGCTGTATTTAATGCTCTTAGTAACCACTCTCAAGCAAGCTGGCCTTACTGGGGCCTTCTACCCTTCTCAGCCCACTTAATCCTCTTTCAGCACAATGTATCACACTACGGGAACACAAACCAACATCCAAGAGTCTGTCCACTCAAGTGCAGACTACCACACTCTGCAGACAGCCACACCTGTCAGGCACTCAAGGAAATCTTTTCCCACCTCTCTCACCCCACTATCACTACTACCCCATCTCACTCTGAGACAACACAAACTGAACCTGCACAGAACCCTAAAGTGCAGAAAAATCACCTACCTCAGACAATTACGGTTTTACATGCTGAAGCTCATCCTAATGCTGCTGTTAATTTCTGGAAATGTCCACCTTAACCCAGGACCAATCATGCAAGACACCCTTCCCACCTCCAAGGCTGTTTCGGCATTTCCCCAAGTTTGGGGAAGTAAGTTTTGCAGCCTACAGTAGTTTTACCTGACACCTGATGACCTTTTGTGGGGGAAGCAAGTGATTTTGCTGGGAGCAGGATTCTGTGGTTGTCTATCGCTCTTCGCTGTTGCTCCCTTGGCATATTTTTTAATGTGGGGGAGTTTTCAGCTCATTTGGATATTTGTTGACCTTGGTTCCAGGGATTGTTGGCTGCTATTCAATGTTTGGCCCTTACAACTGGATATATTGTGAAGATTTTTTCCAGTGATCTATCGAGAAAGAATTGGATTAGCCGGTGTGATTCCTGCATGAACTCGGGCTGGAAAGGACAGTTATCGGTGTTTTAGATGTATCGTGAGTAATGGGACCCAATTCATTGATCGATGTCCTTTGTTTTTCTGGGATTTCAAATTTTATTCCAAGCTGTGTTTAATGTTCCTTGGGGAAGTAGTGCCATATTAATGGTTTTGGTTCTGTGAGGTTTTAACCCCCCACCTTTCTTGCCTGGGTGTTTTGGCTTGTGCTGCCTGGGACCAAGCAGGAACTGATCTCATTTCCCCTAAGGAGCTGGGGGTTATAAGGGGGGCTCCTAAGTTACTCCAGGGTCGGCCTTATTAGTCTGGCCTAGGGATATCTGAAGCTGGGGATCCTGGTAGTATAATATAGCCTGATTAGGCAGCTTGGGGGTGTGTGTGGGAGGAATCTCCTTTTCCTTTCAGCTTAGTTTGTGGATATTCCTGATTTCATATGAGATATTTTTCTTCCATTCATGAACTCATACTGAGATTGTATATTGTTATTTTTGAATGTACATTTACAACAGTCTGGACTTTGATTTGGGTCATCGCAACACCATCGGATTTTCTACTGGATCCTGTTTTCATCTTATGAAGGACAGTGTGTGTAGTGAGAGAGCCTCACTGTCCTTACATATCTGGATTTTGTCATATTACTATCATTGGCAGTGAGAGTGCCTAAAAACTGCAATTTGACTTTTTACTGGATTCCGTTTTCACCATATGAAGGACAGTGTGTGCAGTGAGATGGCCTCACTGTCTTTATATATCCAGATTTTCTAATATTAACAACTGTATATAGACCATTTATATCTGCATTTTTTGTATGTTTTGTCCTATTGGTAGTGAGAGGACCTTTGGGACGAAAATTAGTTTTGAATTGTATTATGTGTGGTTCATAGCTCTGTGCTTATGCAACATATAGTTGAATGATGAATATGATTGTTGGATACAGAGGCCAGTATAGAGAAGACAACGTTTACTAGGTAATAGTATAGAATGCATCGTGCTTAAGTACTTGGATGCTTGAAATGAGTCATTTGGATAATCTTTGATGGTTTTGGCCTTTCTCTGTATCCCACCTGTAGGAAGGAAGCTTGGATTAGAATTATAAAGCCCCCCGGTGGGATAAGAGTGCCTCAGAAGGAGGAGGTGTCGGGGAGGATGGTGGGTGAATTTGACTCTCTCTAAGCAGAGCGGGAGACAGCTGCTTTGCTTAAATAGGCTGAGGGGGAGGAACTCTTCCCCCACATAATCACGGGCTACTCCCTGCAATTATGTGTGGTTCATAGCTCTGTGCTTATGCAATGTTTAGTTGAATGATGAATATGATTGTTGGATACAGAGGCCAGTATAGAGAAGACAATGTTTACTAGGTAATAGTATAGAATGTATCATGCTTAAGTACTTGGATGCTTGAAATGAGTCGTTTGGATAATCTTCAATGGTTTTGGCCTTTCTCTGTGTCCCACCTGTAGGAAGGAAGCTTGGATTAGAATTATAAAGCCCCAAAAAGAAATAAATATCAATGATTGTTCTATAACTGAATGCTGAAGAAGCCATGCAAATTTAATGATAAGAATAGACGATCACCTCCTCCAACTCCAGAGAGTGTGACCAGTAGCACTCAAGAGAGGAAAAACCCCCTTGGGGGGAAACCTCTGAGGACCATGGCTACTGACCTGCCCGTCCTTCTGGGCATACTAAAGGAGAGAGATCCTAATTAAATTAATTAGTCAGCTAAATCTGAATTCTAATTGTAGAATTCAATCCATGTAAACGGAGCTTAAGAAAAACTGAATTGTAAATGTCTCGTGAAGAAATTTCTTTTTAATAAAGTCTGAGTCCGGGAATCCATGGATAATTCGGAATGCTGGAGAGTAGATATATTGAAGAACCGTCTTCCATACTTCTGTTGATAGAGGGCATAATCCATTGAATTGAATGATGGTGGATGAAGTTGATGACTGACGAACTCAATACAGGATACCAGAAGATAGTTGCATCCAAGCTTTGACCTCAACGAGGCAAGACGAATAAAAGTAGTACGATTTCCAGGTTTTCTAATAATATAGGGCTTGTATGATATGAGGCATGAGAGAAGGCTTGAGGCCAGGCTATCAAGTGATGAATCCAGTTCTGATAAAAGTGTAGTCTTAGGTATTGAATGAAAGCAGTGGCTAGAGAGTTGATGTGGAGTACTGGCAGGCTGTATAGGATAATCGGAGACAATGATGCAAGGTTATGAAGCATCCAAGGAGTAGAATATGAACCCAAAAAGTAAGTCGATTGGACTGTGAATCTGGAGCGAGGTAGTAGGAGCAGGAGTGCAGCAAAGAAGGAAATGAGAAGGAACAGGACGTGGCAACCAGCTCCTGAGGAAGCGTAGGTGGGAGGCGGCTGATTCCAGCAGGAGAAGCACAGCCAGACCTAGGAATGTCTGCTGGCTGAAGTCGAGCGAGGAAGCCCTTCGATGTGCAGGAATCCATCAGCTGGATAGGTATGAAATGCATGGAAGAGACTGATTTTGAAATAGGGCAACTGTGTGAGGAATAATAATGAGAGCTGAGATCAAGGTCCCTTGAATTCTGCGGCTGCAGAATTTTGCGCAGAACTTGCAATCTACCGCAGAACTTCAGTGGTGCCACAGAATTCACTCTTCTTGGTGATTTTTTATTAATATTTCTATGTATCCATAAAATCTGGTTCCTTTCCCCGCTTTTTATATCTAAAACCCTCCATATTTTCAGAATGTGATGTTACCATTGCTATAACATCATACATTAGCTAAAGAAATGGCTGCATTCTGCAACAGAAATGAACAGTCACTTATCTACCACAGCTTCCACTGCCAGAGTCAGTGGCACAGCACATCAGGCATGGTGATATTTGCTCAACCTGCACTACAGCCTAATACAATTTTCAGTCTTACATTATTGCACTAGGGCCAATTTAAACAAAACCTTGTCAATAGCACAGACCTGTTAAGTCCATACCTCACTTTGTACAAACTTATTTGTGCCTTTAAGGTATAGAGATGCCATCTGAAATGAATAACTGGTAAAATGAATTTAACTGCCATTTTTAAGAAAAATAAAGTAATTATGCCCAGAAAAGTGGAATACAATAATGTGTAGACCTGTTGAAAGAATAGACTTGTTAAATAAATAATTGCACTGTACGCATTTTTGCCAGGGTTATTGATTACATATTGTCATTGGTTGATAGAATCACCTAAAAGTTATGGAGAAATGTTGTGTGCAGGGACAGTTGTTGGGCCAGAGGGTACACATAATTATATGTATGTTACGGACTGCATATAAATATATGTGATACACAGTAGGAACCTCATGATTGGTGTAGAAAGCACATACAAATATATAAGTGATAGACAGTGGAGACTTCATTAGTGGGATAGATAGCATGCATATAGAAATACCTTATTTATCACATAAGGCGCCCCTGCATATGTCATTTATGCAATAGGCTAGGACCTTAAGGGAGAGTCATTTGTTTTGCTTTTTTAGGCATAAAATTATTTATATAAGTCTGTTATTTTTTGAACTAGTGTTACTGTGCTTCCCCCATCCTGATTGCTATAATCACTGCCATGAAAGTGAAGTCAGAATGACAAGCTGACACTGTGATGTGGTAGTTTGTTAGTGCCGCAGAACTTCCGCAGAAATTACAAACCACCACTGCAGAAGTTCTGCGGCAAATGGTAGCCTTGCCGCAGAACTTGGTCCTACTGTGCCACAGAAAAGTAGGGGCCTTGGCTGAGATATGCGAAGTTCGAGGCAGGAAAGTAGCGAAGTCACAGGCATGAATGCAGTAGAGCACAAGCAGGATAATGAAGATCCACAGGAAACGTCAACGGAGTCCTGGAAGGAAGCAGCAACAAGTCCACGACAGAGGTAACAGGGCAAAACATCCAAGAGAACAGCCCTGGATGTTGCCGAATGAACACTGAGATAGTCTGACAGGTGGAGCGCGAGGACCATTCACTATCCATAGAAGCAGGAGCTACTGGCTGGCAGGGAGAGCAGGAGTCAAGATTAACTTAGCGTCTTGAAAAGGAAAGCAGCAAATTCCATGGCTTGAGGCAGCATGAGCAGGCAGGCAGAAGTAGAATAGAAATCTCCAAGCCCAGAGCTGGGCAAGGCAGAAGTAGAACATAAGTAGAAAAATCTCCCAGCCCGAAGGGCAAAGGCATTCCAGAGAAGCAAGCGAATGGTGGGCCAGCACTCCAAGGCAGGATGTAGAAGCAGAGGAGTATGAGGTAAATCTCTAGCTCAAAGGAGAAGGCAAGGTGTAGGAACAGGCGAGTAGTAGGGAAACCTCCCAACCCAACGGGCGAAGGCAGGTTGTAGAAGCAGGAATCAGTAGGCAACGTTTCCAGCCTGATGGGCAAGGCAGGTAGCAGAGCAAACGTAGGTAATGCAATGGAAACATCGAACTGTAAGTAATGCAGAGGGTCTTTGTCCGACATGGAGTGGTCGCAGCAAATATGGAAACAGAGGTAGACTGATGCCAGGTCAGGAGGAGCGCAGTAGAATGTAATGCAGTGTAGTCATGAGGACCCCAATTCCTGGAGGGTGAATCACAATAGGAAGTATGCTGCACAATGGAGACATAGGAGCAGGGAAGCAGAGCCAGCGTCCAAAGAAGAGGTGAGGAACGGCGATGTACCAAAGCGAAATCCAGAGTGAGGAGCTCTAGGGATGTCAGCTGCTGCAGGAGGGAGGCATGTAGGAAGAGAAACGAAACATCAAGCTCCGAACTGATGAGCGGAGTAAAACAGTGGACCTGCAATCTGAAGGGTGGAGCATGACGTAGAAGGATGCAAATGAATAGCAAGACCCCACTCAAGACACACGGAGAATGAGCAAGGTGATTCCTAGGCCACGGAAGCAGGCATAGGCAGCTGAGCTTGTCGTAGGGAAGCTGCAGAGAAGGGAAGAGAGCAAGCCCCATGCATCCAGCAGGGGCAGGTGGCACAGCAGCAGTACTCAGTAAGTAAAGGATTGGTAATTGAACAAGCTGTAGCACAAGAAAACAAGAGCTAGCATACAGGCATAGCTAGCAGCGGCATGCAGTAAAGTCCATCACATAAGCCAAGTCCATGAAGCTGCCCAGGATGAGCGACCAACTAGCAGGTCCAAGCTGCAGGCAAGGGTTAAGGTAATGCAAAACGAACTGAGGAAGGGTGTCCCGCAGGAGCATACATGCTGCACAACAGAGCAATGGAGCAATAACAGAGCAGGCGCCTCGGAAGCCAAACATGCGGCTAAGCAGAAGGCAAAGCAGAAGGGAGCACGTCCGAGAGGTAGCCGCTGAATGAGAGCCCAGAATTGAAGAAGCGGTGGTTGTGCAAGTCCGAAATCATTGAGAGTTCTGCCACTCGGAAGCAGTCTAGAAATTCATGGCACCACTCATGGAGTGTAGGTGGCTGACTGTCGGTCCTTAAAGGTAGGAAGCAGTTGTGGAGAGCGAGGTAGCGTAGGTGGAGCAAGCGCAGGAGCAGACATCCGGGCAGCGGCAAGGAAAAACCCAAACCACAGGAGGCGAACAAGAAGCAGCGATGGACTAGAGGTGGAACCGGGCTGCCTGAAGGGAAACGCAAGAAGATGAAACAAGAGAACGCGGAGGCAGGTAGAGCAAACAGCAATGTAGAACATCCACAGGGAAGGAAACAAATGGGGGGGGGGTGAGAGGAAAGTATGAAACGCAGCAGAAAGGAGCAGGGAAACAGACTGACAGGAGGTGAAGTGAGAACCAAATGAAACAGGGAAAGAACAAATGGGGGGGAGACAGGAAAACAAATGACAGGACGGAGAACAGGCTCACAGGCAGCCATGGACCAGCACGACCAAACACTGAATGCGACTCGCTCTAAGCAGAGCGGGAGACAGCTGCTTCGCTTAAATAGGCTGAGCGGGAGGAGCTCTTCTCCCACAAAATCTGGGGCTACTCCCTGTAATTATTATTCCTAGAGCTGTGAGAAGGTTCATTGGGTGGGAACGTTTTATTAGTTTTGTTTTTGTTTATTTGTTTTCTAAATTATGTTATTGGGTGGGTTTTAGTTTAATTATAATTGTGAGTATTTTATTTAAGAGGTAATTAGGATTTTTATTTAGCTGTCTAGCAGTGAGTTTGTTTCCTGCTTGTGGTATGTGTTGTTTAGTTACCCCGGTCGTGCATTATTCATCCTCCAATCTCCACACCCTTTGCCCTTTTTGCCCCTCCCCTCCCATTTTCCACCTACCAGCACTGTGGGGCACTTGGTATTGTACGTTGGAGGGTTTGGGGTGGGTGTGGTGGGGGATGTGGACATGGCAGGGTGAATGAACGGACCTTTCATATAGGTCTGGTTAAGTCCAGAAGACGCCCTGGGGCGAAATGGAGCCTGGAACGTATTGATCCATGTCTAGTCCCCATACCCAAGGGCACCACCTGTTTGGATGGGCAAGTAGTCAGGACGGCTTCAGAGCCTTGTCCAACTCGGGCAGTGTTGTGCAATGCCAGAGCTATTAAAAACAAGTCTGCTGTTATTTCTGATCTTGTTGGGACAGCAGATCTGGCTTACATCACCGAGACCTGGCTGGATGGAAATGCTGGCCCCATTTTGGAGGCGACTGTTCCAGCTGGGTACTCAGTGATTCACTGCCCGAGATTGGATCACTGGGGGGGGGGAGTAGTGCTCTGTTTTAAGACCAGGTTGGGGCTCACGGGAGTACCAGTTGAGGAAGCTGAATCCTTTGAGTGTACTGTAGTAGCTGGTGTGGGTTGCAAGATAGCCATCGTCTACAGTCCACCAGGAGATGAGAGACGATTCCTGCAGGAAGTGGCAGACTTCGGCGCCAATATGGCATTGGAGTCACCCAGATTGATGGTTCTGGGTGATTTCAATGCCTGGGTCGACGACAAACTCTCAGCTTTTGGTCAACACTTCCTCCAGTTGATGACATCACTGGGCCTTACACAGATTGTTTCTTCAGCTACTCATAGTCATGGTCACTCTTTGGATTTAGTTTTTCTCCTGGGGATTGAAGCTTCTGATTTGGTGGTGGAACCTGTCAGTTGGTCTGATCGCTACACTGTGGGCTTCAATTTTTGTGCTCCCCTTCGTAGGTCTGCCCCTGTGGAGATGGTTCGATACCGCCCTTTATGGGATGTGTGCTCTGAAGACCTGATGGCGGTATTGAACCTCTCAGAGTTTCCTGTTGCCAGCTTGGGTCTGGAGTCTATGGTCTTAGCTTATAATCAGGCCATTTCCTTGGCCCTTGACTCAATTGCTCCTGTCCATGTTCATCCCCTCTCTCTCCGCCCTCGGGGCCCATGGTTTGATGGGTCCTTGAGTTAGTTGCGACATGTGGGATGACAGTTAGAGTGTTGTTGGCGGAAATCTGCTCTAGATGTTGACCACCCTAGTTTGGAAGAGCATTACCGGCTCTACCAATCAGAGATCTCCCATAAGAAGGCAGAATTCCTGTCCAGGGAGATCGCTGTTGCTCACAATCAACCGGCTCAGCTCATCAGAACTGTGGACAGGCTGTGCAACCCAGCCTGTCTCCAGCTCCGTCGAGCTTTTTCACAAAAGGAGTGTGATGAGATCGCTCAATTCTTTGCAAATAAAGTTGCTGACATCAGATCAGAGATCTGTCTGACACACTCTAAGGGAGAAGCTGCTGGTCGGCGTCTGGCCATGGTACCCATGGCCTCCTGAAGTTCCTTTGGCTTGCCGATGTTCGAGGATATTATGCGGATCATCCAGGGGATGCGCCCTATGTGCTGTAGTTTAGATCCGGGTCCAACCTCCCTGATTTTGGGTTGCGTTGAGAATGTGGGCCTGTTTCTGGCTCAAATAATCTGGTGCTCCTTAGAATTGGGTGAGTTTCCTAGCTCCCTGCAGGAAGCTGTGGTGACTCCCATTTTGAAGAAGACTTCTCTGGACCCAGATATTTTTTCCAACTACAGACCTATCTCTAACCTTCCGTTTATTGGGAAGGTTATTGAGAAGGTAGTAGCAAACCAGCTGGAGGACCATTTGACCATCCATAGTATCTTCGAACCTCTCCAGCCTGGTTTTCGTAAGAGGCATAGTACCGAGACTGCTCTGGTTCGGGTGGTCAATGATCTCTTGATGGTGAGAGATTGGAGAAACTGCTCTATCTTGGTTCTCCTTGATGTCTTTTCAGCTTTTGACACTGTAGACCATGGGGTTCTGCTGGAGTGTTTCAGGTCCATCTGTGGACTGTTTAGTACAGTGCTCAGATGGTTTTCATCTTTTCTATCTGGGAGAACACAGAGAGTTGTATCGGGGATTTTTTCTTCTGACCCTTTCCCTCTGCAGTGTGGTGTTCCCCAGGGCTCGGTGCTTTCCCCCATGTTGTTTGCAGTGTACATGCTGCCCCTCGGAGACATTGTAAGATGGTATGGGCTGAGGTTTCACTGTTATGCTGATGATACCCAGCTCTACCTGTCTTTTGCCCCTGACCAGGTTAGTGCTTTCTTGGTATTTAATAGCTGCCTCGATGAAATCCATGACTGGATGAATTTGAGCTGGCTAAAGTTGAATGCTGGTAAGACCGAGGTTATGGTTGTGGACCCGAGTCATGGGATAGAGGGGTTGGGGTCTGATCAACTCTCTGGTTTATTTCTGGGGGGGGGAGATCAGATCCTTACCTCTGAATGGGTGCTTAACCTGGGAGTGGTATTTGATGACGGGCTGACCCTTCGTCATCAGGTGTCAGCAGTCATTAAGTCTGCATTTTACCATCTTAGGAACATTGCTAGGGTGAAGCACCTTGTTCCGTCCAGTGATTTACCTGTGTTGGTCCACACCTTTGTGACCTCACACCTTGACCACTGCAACTCCCTGTACCTGGGGCTTCCTGGGGTTGATATACGCCACTTGCAGCTAGTGCAGAATGCTGCTGCGAGGTTGTTGACAGGGGCATCCAAAAGGATACACATCACCCCTGTGCTGCGCAATCTGCACAGGCTGCCTATACAGTGGTGGATCACCTTTAAAGTACGTCTTTTGACCTTCAAAGCCCTGCACGGACTTGGCCCCGACTACTTGAAAGAGCTTCTGATTCCTTACAGCCATGTACGACGGCTCCGTTCAGCTGACAAGGGGTTGCTGAAGGTTCTGAGGGTTACATTAAAATCATCTGGGGCCCAGGCTTTTGTGTTTACAGACCCAACCCTTTGGAATTCTCTGCCTCGCCGGCTTTGGGAATGCATGACCGTGGAGTCTTTTAAGCGGGACCTCAAGACCTATTTATGGAGTCAGGCTTTCATGGTTTGAGGTTGTTGAGATTACTGATTTTATATGTGTATTCTTTGATTTTATCATGTATTTGTACAGCACCTTGGTGCTTGAAAGGCGCTTAATAAATAAAGTTTTATTATTATTATTATTATTAAGAAACAAGGTTTGCTCACTTTTTCCTCCCTCAATATCTGCAGTCTCCTTGTTAAATATGATGTTTTGCAAGCCTTAGTGTGTCATCCTAACCCTGACATCCTCTCTATCGTGGAAACATGGCTTTCTCCAAAAGTTCCTGACACAGCTGTTGCCCTCCATGGCTACTCAATGTATAGGCTGGACCAGATCTCTAAAAAAGGGGGCAGCTGTGCTATCTACCTCAAGGATATGCAAGAGTCTGTGTACTGCCAGCTCCCATGGAAGAAACCTCCATTCAAATACTTGCCATAAAATTACTGCTTGGTGTCCACAACAAAGCCTTAACCATAGCAACTGTTTACATACCCCCAAAAGTGCAATCAGCTAGGTTCTCTAATGTCTTGGACTTTGCCAGGAACTTCCCATCCAGATCAGAGACGATACTCTTGGTTGACTTCAATATCAATTGGCTCACTTCCGGAGCCAGGTGCTATAGGGATGCCATCTCAGCTGCTAACCAAATCCAGATGGTTGACTCCCCAACCAGTGCTAATTACAAGACAGGAACCAGCACCCTCTTGGATCGGGTACTAACCACCCATCCAAATCATATTTCTAACATAACTACCCTTCCTGACTCACTTAGTGATCATTCCCTGGTTATATGCACCTAATCTAATAAATTTCATAAGCCCCCCCTACAAGACAATCAACAGCATAATCCTAGCACATGGCCATCTGGTACCACTGAAATCACACCTCAGAGAGGAAGACTGGACACCAATCATGATGGATAAGAATATTGACTCGGCACTAGAATGTTTTATTAACACCTTTAACACTATTTGTGATATTCACACACCACTAAAGAAGCAAACAATCAAGGGACATTGCAATCCATGGCTCTCTGCTGACCTAATAGCTCACATGAAATCCAGAGACCACCTCGAGAACCATGCGTGACCCACCAGAAAACAAGAATATATTCTAAACTACAAGCAAGCACAAAATGACTGCATGCATTCTATCTGCACAGAGAAATATAATTATTATAGGGGTATGCTTACAAACACTTGGAGAGATGCCAAACCTTTCTGGGATAACATAAAGGACATCACTGGGAAGAACCTCAAACCTGAACCTACTGTCTTACACTCTGATGGAACCATCATAATCAACCCAGTCACAACTGTTAACAAGTTCAGTGATGCATTCTCAGACCTCAATTCTGTCCTCCCCCCTGACTTTTTCGACCCGGACGACTGCACACACAACTCTGAGCTCCAGCATCCAACTACTAATCACCCACCTTTCTATTTCAAAGAGGTCCCCCCTACAGATGCCAGAAAATATATCTTAAAGGCTAACAGCAACTGCAGACATAGTGGGGAATCTCAACCTTAAGTTCTGGCCCTAACCCTTGATGCCCTCATCTTCCCAGTAACTGGGATCTTTAATTTATCACTCAGAATGGCCCAGTTGTCTAATAAATGGAAAACTGCTGGTCCACAAAAGTGGGCATAGGTCCCTTCACGTGAATTACTAGCCCATATCCATCCTACCACTTCCAAGGCTCCAGAAAGCATTGTCGCAGATCAATTGGTTGAGTACCTCAAGAAATATGAGATCCAATGCGCCCAACATTGGTTTAGAAAGGGACACAGTACTACTACTGCCAGTTGGATTTCATGAGGTCTATACATTAATCTCTAGAACATAGCAAACTCATGGGCGCTGCCTTTATTGATGTAGCAAAAGCATTTGACACAGTGCATTATCACCTACTCCTTCAGCAACCGTCCAAATTAGGACCCTCCAAAGACTCCACATCCTATTTTGCAAGTTATATGAGCAATCATAGTCAAAAAGTTAAAATTTCAGGAGCCCTATCCGACTCTAAACTGGTGCACTCTGGAGTCCCACAAGGGTCAGTACTGGGACCTCTTCTTTTCAGTCTGTTTTTAAATTCTCTTCTAAACTCCTGCCATGAATCCATTCTACTTTATGCGAATTATGCCATCATTTTCTCAAGCAACCCTAACCTGATCCTCCTTGAAAACAATCTCTAACATGGCTTTGCTAGTGTTCAGAGCTAGTTTAGTAATCACAAACTAATTCTAAACTATAAAAAAAACAAAGGTTATGTTCTTCAGTAGCTCCCACAATAAGCATAGGCACTGACCACTGACAGTAAGTAACCACCTTGGAATGGCTCTCCAACAGGCTCCACATTTTAAATACCTTGGATTCATGATAGACAGTCCTTATCATATGGGGTGCACATTGACAACATTGCCAAAACAGCGAATATACGCAATGGTATGCTATACAGGCACAAGAACTGCCTGACCACTGAAGCCCTGAATCTGTCCATACAGAGCTCAGTTATTTCCATCATAGACTATGGCCTGGTTGCCTATGGTTCGGCCACTGATACAGCTCTATGACGTATTTGCATTGCACTTAATAAAGCATGTTGACATATCTGGAGCCCCGCGCCTCATCCATACGTGCAACCTTTATGCCCAAACTGACTGGCTGCAACTAGAAGGACATATAAAGTACCGTACTTGTCTGATGGCCAAGAAAATTTCACTTGGCCTCCTTCTAATGGGAGTGCAAAGCTTATTACGCCCCACCGAAGGCCACATCAGATACACGGAACAGAACAGCAGCCTTTCCAGGTACCACATTGCCGTACTTCACAGGGGCAAGGATCATTTGCTTACAGAGCACCTGTTTGGATAAACATTATACTTGGCAACATCACGTCTGCTACCAGGCTTAGACATTTCAAAAGCAATCTGCGGCAGCACCTTTCAGCTGAAAACAACTGTGACTGCTTCCTTTAACATGCACCCCTCTCCTTTGCAACCTTTCCCTTGACACTCTCAGCTTGCCCCTCTACTTTTGTCTGGCACTTGCTTGTCACTCTCAGCCACCTCCTACTCTTCCCCCTCCCCCACCCTCTATTGTCTACTTTTGTCCGGCCTTTACTTGTCATTCTCTACCACTTCCTACTCTTCCCCCTCCCCCACCCCCTATTCTCATGTTCCTCTCCACCCTTCCCTATTCCCATCTCTGATTGCTAAATACTGTTTCTTCCATGATTGAAAAAGCCTACCAGGCTGCTTCCTTTGCTTTATAATGCGGTATCCTTTTTTACACAAAACTGTAACCTGACTTAGCTACAACTGTTTTTTTCTGTGACACCTAGATTATATGTATTTATTTAAATATCTAGTTCTCACCTCTGTTCCCTTTTCCACAGTTACCACTCTAAAAAAAAATTCTAAAAAAACTCACAAGGGGAGTGTCTTTAAATAGTGGGAGTAGTTCTCATGTAAATAATCAAAATAAAGACTCTCAACCCTTTAGCAACTTTTTCCCTCTGTCCTCTGTCATTTATTCATTCAGTATAGAGGTACACATAATTTAAAACATCATTATGAGGTTACAGATTTAAATCCATCACTCAATTACAATTACTGGAGGTAGTATAGCACAGTGGTTTAAGGCTCTGAACTGCAACTCTGATGACATCCAGCAGACCAGACCTGGGTTTGAATCCCACAGCTTCCACTTACATAGTGTGTGACCCTAAGCAAGCCACTTAATTTCCTGTTGTTTTTGTAAAAAAAAACTTTCAGCTTAGTGTGCTACTCCTGATTAAACAACTAAATAAAAAAAAAACAATTAACACTAATTTCCCATCGCAAGCACTTTAACAATAGTTTAAATATGTTCAGTTTTCCTGGGTAAACATTTTTAGGACCATCCTGTCCCTTTTCAGACCCTGTTTATATTTTTTATGTGCCCTGTTTGGAAAAAAGATAGATAGATGTATGTTTTAGTAACCCTCATAATTATATATAGTAAATTAATATTTTATAGAGTGGTCTTTAGTAAATTAATAAAGGGGGAACACACCTGTTTTATAGTCTGTCAATTTATTCAGATTGTTCCTTATTTCTCAGGCTCCTGGTAACCATCTAAATAAAAAAAAGATATTTGTTTATTATGTTGCTTCTTTTGTTAATATTATTCAGGTATCAGCTTTAAAGCAGGACCATTAAATGAATTACCTGTGTCAAAAACATTCTATTTTGGGGTGAATTCTAGCATTATTTCACCAGGGAAACCCTACGAGTAAAAAAATCCATGTTACAAAAGCAGGGCAGCATTATATTCTTTTTAAATTCTGTTTTATTTTAATTTTAAAATCTGCACCACTTATGGATAAGTTCCACTCACCATAGTCATTTTTTGTGGGTATTCCCTTATTCTTTCTTCTCAATCACTATAGAACCATACAGTTTTCTTATGTGGTCCTCTTTTTCGGGTTAGTGCCGAGATACAAGAAGCGATCATCACTATCAACCTAGCCTAATTTTAATAAGATTGCTCCTGTCCATGTTTGCCCCCTTCTGCATCGCGCTGGAGCCCCGTGGTTTGATGGGTCTCTGAGAGAGTTGCGGACATTGGGGCGTAGATTAGATCATCATTGGAGGAAGACCACCACTGATGCCGACCACCGTATTTTGCTAGAGCATTATAAACTCTATCAAACAGAAATTTCCCATAAGAAGGCAGAATTCCTGTCCAGGGAAATTTCTGCTGCATGGAACCAACCGACTCAACTCTTCAGAACTGTTGACAGGCTGTGCAACCCAGCGTGTCAGAAGCTCCGTTGAGTATTTACACAAACTGTATTTGTAATCCTAGATATAAATAAAAAAACATTAAAAATCACTTGCACTTTTTGGCACAGAATTCAGCTTCCAGACATTTGACCACCTGTTCAGCCTTTGCAGGTCACCCTCTAATTCACTGATTCCCTTGGCACTATCCACCCTTCTGCATAGTTAAGTGTCATCTACAAAGAGGCTTACCATACCCTAGATCACTGCTCCAATGTCCCTGATGAACATGATAAAAAGGAATGGGCCCCAGGACAGACTCCTGTGGTACCCCACTTATTACCTGTTTCTCCTCTGATTTAATTGTGTTTATCACAACCCAGTGCTGCCTCCCTTTTAGCCAGTTTTCTACCTCTTTAACTATATCCCTAGATGACCCCCGGTCCTCCAACTTCCTCAGCATGCATCTGTAAGGCACATAGTCAAAAGCCTTGCTGAAGTCAAACTAAAGAAGATCCATAGCATGGCCTTTATTCAGTTCTACTGTCGCCCTGTTGAAGAAGACTATTATATAGTCATGAGTAAGATTGTTGGGGTGCCTTTCATTCATTCAATAAAGAAGTCCTTACTTGAGTAGTAGTTTTGGTTCATATTTTTATTTTTCACTTCATTGTGTTCTCTTTATGAGCTTGTTCATGGCGTTGCATTTATTTCTGTTAAAAAAATCTCCTGATTAGCTTTTCAAGTTATTTTTTCCTTTTTCATATGTTTATAATTGTAATTTTCAGATGTTTTACTTTGTCATGTTACTTATAGTTATCCTATTGTCATAAACTTCATGCACTTAGATCCACATTGTAAGTACATTTTTAATATTTCAACAACGTCCTCATTAAGCAGCCACACTAAAATTTCAAGGCAAAAAAATTACAAGGCAAAAATGTCTTATCAGTATGCTTTCATATATTGGGACGTTATGTTAATAAAGTATTCAGGTAATGAAATGGGCCACCATGAATTCCCAGAAGTGTTTATTGTTTTTATTTCTGCAAATGCCTGTCACCATTTTTTACACTGAATAAAGACGGTATCTGTAAGATTCACAGTGCCTGTGACATCTGTATTTTGTATCTCTGTAACTTTTTATGTCTGCAAATATATGAACAGTGCATGTAAAGTTGCTTTCAGCTTATCCATTTTACTTTGCTGATGCTTTTATTATTTTCTCTTATATTTGCAGAGCTTTCATATGTTTCTAATGCAATTAGAATGACATGTCATACCTGCTCCTGTGAAATCTTACTGCGTGTTGCTTAATTCCTTAATGGCACTTCTCACACTTGCACTGTGAAATTCAAGGCTCCGCCTTCCTCAGCCTCTTCAGCCCATTTGGAAAAATGCACAGTGACATAGGTCACTTCATGTACCCCTGCAGTACCCAGTTAGAATAGCACTACATGAATAGTGCCAGTCTACAGAGCGGTAGTTCATTTAGTGCTAGCACGGACAGTAAGAGGGGATCTACAGCACTTTTAGTAAGCACTACCCAGGTTGCTGACTGTGGTGCTCACCACAAACAAGAGCACCAGGATCTAGGAGGCTGGTTGCGCTGCCCCCATGGCATGGAGGGCTAGGGCATAGAGCAGCTCGGTCAGCATCAGTGAAGACCAGGGTTCCAATCCTTGTCTCCAACATTTTGTTTCTCTGATACGAGGCTGTGGAGACAGTATTCCATGGCCGCACAAATTTTAACTTTCTTCGTGATCCATACTATTGTTGCTGCCACATTACCCTTCAGATGTAAGGAGCATTGCTAGGCAACCATACGCATGTAACTATGCATAGGCAACTGTACATTTGGGATTGAATGATCGCATTCAGCTTTTCCAAATGGGTTCTTAAACATTTATCATGGTGCTGTCACTAGCATACAGTTGTTCCATTTTGTGTGTGTTCTCATTTTTTTTGTTTGCTGCCTTCCTGTTCATATTGGCTAACTGCTTTATACTGTCCTAGAAGTTCCACAAGTGATCTGTGAGCTCTTTCACCTTGGGTGATATATAAGGAATTCCTGCTGGAGAGGGTCATGATTTGGTGCGGTCTACTGCATGAGTGGGGGAGAGTGCTTATTCTTCTTGTACAAGTGTTGTTACAAACATTCATAAATCTTATAGTTGCATTTGGATATTACATAAAAAACATCTTTTTCATTTAATATTAGATTAGTCTGACAGGATCTCCATGACACAAAGCTGTGCTGCCTACTATCCTGGAGACCATTAACCTCTAGACAGTCTATCAGGTCTGTTTTGAGCAGTGACTCCATCAGCTTCCCCATGATAGAGGTAAAGCTGACAGGTCTGTAGTTTTCTGCTTGTTCCTTGCCTTCCCCCCTTTATGCAGTGGAACTATGTCTGCCATTTTCCAATCCCTTGAAACAACTCCTGTCTGAGGAGAGCTATTGTAAGGGAAAAGAAGTTGGCCTATAGAAAATTCAGGAAGACCAAAAGAGAGGTGGCTAGGGAAAATGACCTAATGTTGGCTAATGAGGCAAGTAAGGAAGTCCGGCGAGCAAATACACAGAAGGAGCTGCAGATAACTGAGGGAATTAAGAAGAGAGAGAAGACTTTCTTTTACTATATAAGTCAGAAAAGGGACAAGAAGGAAGGGATTGTTAGGCTTAAGAAAGGGGTGGAGTGGGTGGAGGATAATGGGGGAAAAGCAGAGATACTAAATGAATACTTCTGTTCCGTCTTCACCAGGGAGAAGGATGGACCAGTGCCTTCAGGAGGCAAAAGAGGAGCAGGGTGGGACAGAGGGGAATACAGATGTAGTGATAGAGAAGGATAGAGTGAGGGAGGGGCTGCTGGCATTGAAGGTGGACAAATCACCAGGCCCGGACAGATTACATCCAAGGGTACTAAAGGAACTGGCTGAGGAGCTGGCAGGGCCACTGGCAGACCTATTTAATAGTTCACTAGAGTCAGGCGTGGTATTGCAGGACTGGAGAACAGCACATGTTGTGCCCCTCCACAAAAGCAGTCCTAAGGATGACCCAAGGAATTACAGACCAGTCAAACTAGACAAAAATTGACACAGCCCTCACAGATGAACAGAGTGCATGGACAAGGTGCAGCACACCTCTGACTTGACCATAGACTAGAACTACTCACTGTCCTGCACTTCTTAAGGTGCAAGGAATCCAAATCAATCAGAAATTAGACACAAGAGATACTTGAAGTTTCCAAAAAAGGTTCACCCTGGAGAAGAGGAGGGGCAGGGAGGACATGATAGAGGTCTTTAAGTACATGAAAGGGATCAATAAAGGAGGCCCAGTCAGGGTGCTCCAAAGGAAGGAGTTTGGGGCAACAAGAGATTACGGGTGTAAGCTGGAAGGGCGCAGGCTCAGAGGGGAGAGGAGGAGATGTTATTTCACTGAAAGGGTGGTGGAGCCATGGAATGCACTGCCCAGGGAGTTGGTAGAGATGGAGACTGTGGACAGGTTTAAAAGGGGATGGTACAGGTACAGGGGGACGGTAAATCTGACCAGGCACAATACAGGTGGAACATCTGGGACTGGAAATAGTATAACCCAAGAGGGGGGCACCAAAATCTGCCCTCAGTGCGGGTGCTGAAAATCGAGCAGACTCAAGAGAGACTGTTAGGCCTATTCTGCTGGCATTTTAGTATGTTAGTATGTTAATATGTTAGGTTCCAGCTTTTATTGCTGCACAAAGTGTCAGGTATTGGAAACCATTATCCAGCAGCCTTGGTGCTTCACTCCAATGAGGTTCCCCGGGAGGCTACCTGCTGGGTTACAACTGATCATTTATACTGCCATCAATTAACACAGTAGCAATTAGTTTCCTATGTTACACATGCCATAACATTCACATTGCCAGCTTAAAGTTTTTAAGATGTAGTATTTTATACTTTCATATATATAAATGTTTGCAACAATTCTCAAGTAAACTCAGTTATAAATAATCATCTCCAAAAATGAGCAACACCATGAGTGATTTAATTATGAATGTTAGTAAAGGAAAGAAAAGAAAAGAAAAGAAAAGAAAAGAAAAGAAAAGAAAAGAAAGAAAGATGGGTGGGGGATTTCTAAGCTAATTATTACATAGTTAAAAAGTAATTTGAACTTCCACAGAACCTTAACTAGTTCAAAAAATTACAGACCAGTCAGTCTGATCTCCATTGTGGGCAAACTCATGGAGATCTTACTAAAGGAAAGATTGGTGGAATATCTAGAGGAGCATGGTCTCCGCGATGTGAGGCAGCATGGGTTCATGGGGGGAGATCATGTCAGATGAATCTGATTGACTTCTTTGACTGTGTCACTAAGATAGTAGACAGGGGCCAAGCAGTAGACATCCTCTGTCTTGATTTCAGGAAGGTCTTTGACTCTGTGCCCCACAAAAGGTTGATCAGGAAGTTGGTGAATCTTGGAGTTGGGGAAAAGATGGCCGGATGGGTGGAAAACTGGCTGAGTGACAGAACCCAGAGGATGGTTGTGGGGAACAGTTATCTGGTACCAGACCGGTAACCAATGGGGTCCCACAGGGCTCTGTGCTGGGGCTGGTGTTGTTCAATGTCTTCCTTAGTGGCATTAGGTATGGCATTAAGGGCAAAATGTGCCTATTTGCAAACTACACTAAGCTCTGCGGGAGAGTGGACACAGCTGAAGGGAACAAGACCTACAGGAAGATCTGGAAAAGTTTGGGAGATGGTCCAGGATCTGGCAGCTTGGCTTGAATGCCAAGAAATGCAAAGTTATGTATAATGAAGCCAAGAATACCATGACAGAGTACTACATGGGTGGAGTCTGAGTATCTGGATCAGAGAAGGAGAAGGACATGGGAGTGATGTTAACTAGTGACCTGAAGCACTCCATGCAGTACAAGAAAGCAACAGCAAAGACAAACAAGATGCTGGGATGCATATCTAGAGGGATCAGTAGTAGGAGAGAGGAGGTTATATTGCCCTTGTACAGGTCACTGGCAAGGCCGCATCTAGAGTATGGAGTTCAATACTGATGCCCACACCTCAAAAAGGACATTACTCTGCTGGAGAAGGTCCAGAGGAAAGCTACAAAGATGATAGTGGGTCAGCAGGGTAAGGCATACAAAGAGAGGTTGACAACAATGAACATGTACTCCCTGGAAGACAGGAGAGAGAAGGGGCATGATTGGGACCTTCAAGTACTTGAAAGGGATAAATAAGGTTGATAAGGACAGTCTCTTTAAGCTGAGTGGCAACCATAACACTAGGGGGCACAGTCTTAAGCTGGAGGGTGGGAAGTTTAGGAGGGAGGTCAGGAAGCACTTCTTCACAGAGAGGGTGGTAGACTCTTGGAATGCCCTGCCAGAAGAGGTCATCTTGTTGAAGAGAGTGGGCAGCTTTAAGAGAGGTTGGGATAGGCATAGGGGGAAGGTAAGAATCATGGGTAGGGAGGATGGGAGGAGTGGGGAGAGAAGGAGGGCAGGGACACTAGCTCATGATGTGGACCCTGCAATACCAGCAGACTTGATAGACCAAATGGCCTTCTTCTGCTGGCTTCTTCATATGTTTGTATGTACTGTATGTTCATATAAATAGTCCTGCCAGAGGCTCAGCTAGTTCTTCTGTCAGTTCCCTGAGCACCCACAGATATATACCATCTGGACCTAGGATCTTGTCTGTCTTAAGGGCTACTAGCCCTTTCCAGACCCTATCCCTAATAAATCCCTAGTAAATACTTGTTTCTACATCTCTGGGATCCCTCTCATGGCTGCTTTAATGCCACTCTCAAGAAGGGGGCCACTATCTACCCTGGTGAAGATGGAGCAAAAGTAGTCATTCAGGATTGCAGCTTTTACTTGTCATCATCTACCACCCTCCCCATTTAATAACCTAAGTATTCCCCACCTTACTTTCTTCTTTCATTGATATAGTAGAAAAAAAATGTTTTTCTCTGTGCTTGACCTCCTTGGCTATTCTCAACTCCATGTCTGTTTTGCTTCTCTAATCATCTTCTTTGTTTCCCTATTTCTATGCACATATTCCTCCCATTCTGCTACCCCCTGCTTCTCTTTAAATCTGTGAAAGGCTTTCCTTATGGCCCTTACCGCTTCCGTGACCCTCGCTGTGAACCATAGTGGTATACTGTGTTTATTTCTTTTGTTCACTTTATGTAAACATTGCTGCAATGCTTCAAGGTTGGCCCCCTTTATATAACCCCCCTCTCTCTTCCACATCTTCTATACTACCTACCCCATCTAACTTGTCTCAAACCACCCTTCTGAGTTTACTGAAATGTGCCCTTCTAAAGTCCAAGACCTCCATTCTTGTGTATGTTTTTCAGTCCCAAAGGCTAATTTGAACAAAAGTGAGTTTTGTTCACTGTTCATGAGTGGCTCCCCAACTCTCACTGCATTTGCTACTTCAGAGTTGGCGAGCACAACATGTAGAATGGATCCCTGTCTGGTGGGCTCCCTTACCAGCTGCACCAGTAAATATTCCAGAAGGGTATTGAGTGTAGCCTGGCTTCTGGAGCTCCTAGCCACTGGAACATCCCAGTCTATGTCAGGTAAATTGAAATCTACCACCACAGCATCTGCCTTAGCCGCTTCCCTTCTAATTTTCTCATGGAGCTATCTGTCCTCAGGTTCCCCTTGCCCTGGCAGTCTGTAGAACACCCCTAAGCGTAGGTTTTTTACCTACTGCCACTGTAAGCTGAACCCACAGACACTCGGTCTCTTCTGTTCCATCCTTAATATTCCCATCTTCTGTCACCTCAATGCTCCCCAACATAGACTGCTACTCTGCCACCTCTACCAGTTCCTCTGTCTTTCCTTAACAGTAAGTACCCAGGCACTGTCAGGTCCCAGTCATTTTTATCTGTGAGCCCATGTTTCAGTGACGGCTATAAGGCCCATTTTAGTGTCTTCCATCATTACTTAGAGCATGCTGATTTTATTCCCAAGACTTCTGCCATTGAGGCAGACTCCTTTCCAACTACCCCTTGAATGCTTGTCATTTGTCCAAATTTGACTCATTAATGGAAAAAAAACTTCCATATTTTCAAACAAAGATGCATCCAGGTATGTTTCCACCTTGCCCAGTATTAATTTTTAAAGTATGACAATGAAAACAGTGAAAAGATGCAGCACTCATCCTGCATAGCTATAGACATACAAAAGATTCTGGTACTCCACTGTTTAGAAAGGCAAAAAAAATGTTATTCCAGGTACCAATATAGCAGTCCATATAGTGCCAAAACACAAGTGCTGAGAAAAGAGTGGCGCTGAACCTCAATGTTTTTTGCCTGCGCTTGGCACTTTTTCAAGAGAAGACACCTACCTGAGCAACAGCTCACCTTATATATCCCATGGGGTGTCACTAACCAAACAAGAAAGATCATAGTTGGCCAAAAAACATAGATCGGCCCATAATCCAAGACACAGTGAAAATGTAGGTGCAATGTAAAACACACTCATACAGTACATAGCATAATATTAATTCTATAGAAGCAATCCACTATCCATTAAATACTTAGTTTATGGCCCAATAGGACATCGACTGATATTCAATAAAATAGTTTACTAGATAATAATGTATGGACAGTGTCTATTAACCCCTGTTTTCAGTCAGTTTATAACCTGATAATCCCGTCGTTTTGACATCAGTACGCTGTAAACCTTGCTTTACTATGTCATAATGATGGGATTACAGGATAGAATATCACCACCTGTCAAAATTCTTGGAAAGGAAAGGCGATCTGCTGCTTGGACATTCATTCAAAACACACACATTCCATTCAGACAGTTACAGACCTGCTGCAATATAGATCACAAAGGCTAATTTCAGCACTTCAGTTGCTCAACATTCAAACCAGGAGGCATTCATAGTCGAGCAGAAGAACAAACACACATTAAAAAAAATGATTTTTTCTCCACAGTGGCTAGTTTTTCCATACACTATAAAATACAATGCCTGAGTAATGGTGGTCAATCACAGACATAATCTCCTCTCGTGGTTGACATGACAACTGTAAACCTCTCGAACTGCACACTTGAGGTTTACTTGTTTGTCCTGGCAACTGCTTGAGATAATTACATCATGGTTAACCACTGTTACTCGGGCATTATCCTCTATTTATTTCATGTTCAATAAGTTTCATGGTTTTTAAAATTTATTCTTTTTAATATATCGTAAAAGTTCATATAATCAGTCTTCTTATCCCTGCTGTACATTTCTTCAAGGTAAAATATACATCAGAACTATGTCTTCTTGCACGATTCAAAACTACTACTTTCTTCCTTTGTCTGCCTGTCGAATAATACTATCTTGCATTTCTCTTAATTGCTCTAGTGCATTTTTATTTACTCTAATTTAGGTTCCCTCTACCCAAATTCCAAAGCTTTTTGAACAGTTCTTCAATTTCTTGTGTAACCTTTCTCTGGGGCAAAATAATTGCTGGGTCATTTGTCCCAGGGTTGATTGTTGTCCTAGTTTTTTAATTTGCTTGCTCTATTTGAAAACCTATCATCCTCCTGGAAATTAATAACATTTTAAGCATGCTCTAACACCTCATCTGAATCAACAAGACTTTGGTCCAAATCACTAACCTAGGAAATACTATTCTCATTTTCTATTGCTGAAATGATAAATGATAAACAGTCTCTACTAGACCCATTGTTTCCCCTCATTCTTTATATGCCTAGACTTACATTTTGTTCCCTGTTTATATTTTATAAAATGATGTGAAGGATGATAATTATAAAAAAGAAATAATCAGATTTGAGGGAGTCACGTGATGCGCTCTAAGGTGTAGCAGCTAGCATAAGGGGCTCTCTCTCTCGTTTGTAAAATATCGAACTTTCCTCGCTTTTTTTACGGCTCTCTTTGGCGATAACCCTACTCTAAAGCTGTGAACTGTCTGGAGATTCATCTTATCTGTTCAATCCGGCTAAAATGGAGAAATCGGAGCAAGAACTGGAGGCGAAACGTCCTCGGCGCAGCTCTTCTCCGCCGGCCCAGCCAGACGATATCACGCTCTTCTGGATTTATGCAGATCTAACAACAATCCAAGATGCATTGTTCAAGCTCATTGAGGAGGTTGCGATTTCAAGCCGCATTAACGCAATTAGCTCGGTGGTCACTGATGCAGTAGCTCGATTCATCTTTTAGAGCGGAGAGCAGAGAAGCAAGGGCCTCGCCATGGTTGAATACAAGAGGTCTCTAGCCAAACTAGAAGATCGCCTAGATGACCCTTGAAGGAAGGAATCGCTGAAATAATCTTGTATTGCTGGGGCTACGGAGGGTGAAGAAGGCCCCAATACAATTACTTTTTACCAAAGTTTCTTAAAAGACAGTAGGCCCTTCGCCAATGGGCTCGAATATGTTATAGAAAGGGGACATCAGGCTTAAGGGCAAGTCTCCTCGGATCCTCCAAGGCCTATAATCTTCAAGCTATTAAATTACCTTGATTGAGAGCACATATTAAAGGAGGCGAGGAAACTTTCAGCCATCCTTTGGGAAGGCAAGAAATTATGCGTGGTGCCAGATTTAACAGTGAAGAACAGGATGGCTCGAGCCAGTTTTCGTCCTATTACATCAAAACTCTGGGCTGCCGGGGTAAGACACCATATGCTATACCCAGCCAGATTAGAAGTTACCCTCAAGGATGGGAAAAAACTCTTCGAATCTTCAGATGAAGCACTAAAGTCTCTAAAGAGTTATTCCCGGACTTATTTTCCAAAGGCTGAGAGGGGCTGACCACGAGGAAGTTCTCCGGGATACAGTGGACTTTTTGGACTGACTTATATAATTGCAAAGTGTGAAATTTTCCACCGATCCTGTAGAGTGTCAGGATTATATACAGCCACTGTTTACTTGTTTTATGTTAATTTCTTCCTCATAGACATATTACTGGGGCATTGGACTTGTTATTACTTGAAGTCTTATTCTACTTTATTCTTATACTGCCTACTTGTGGGAGGGGACCTCTCGGTCCTCGGAGAGGTACCAGCGGAGGCTCCTATATAAAGGAAACAAGTACATGCGAAGTAAAGGCACCGCTGATGCTTCCGCTTGTTTTACGGAGGACCCCCACATGATAAGGTAGACCTGGTATGTCACTACTGGGGCAGAGGGTGTTTAGAGCCCTCAAGAGTTATGGCGGGTGTCTGACCTTGCAAGTTCTGATATCTACTACCCAATTAGTCACAATCACACTCTGGCATTTCGCCTGGTTACACCCTCCCTACTTGATTTTGGGTTTGACCATTAGCCTTTACACCTCGATTATAAACTGGAGGCCACCGGTGGGGTCTTAGAATAATGTCCATGCCTTAGTGCTTCAGGGTTGGGTTTTTTTTTGCTGAAATACTGGGAAACGCTAGTGTTGTTATATGTAGACATGGTACTTTTCTTCTTCTCTCTGGCTTTTACTGTAATTTCTTCTGACTTGCCCACGGTTAGGACACCTTAATTGTTTAATTATATAAGAAGGCAGTTGTTGGTTAGTTTTTGCGTTTAATAAGGTTGTATCTTACAACCCTACATAAGGGATGAGGTAGGGTTAACCTAGTTGAAATGTGAACATGGTAGAATGGATACGGTTACTAACAGCCTTACAAGGCTTGCTAAGTTGTGGGGATAGGACAAACAGTTTTTTTTCTCTATGAGGGAGAGGCCCCACCTTCCAAGCATGCCACGGACCATCATAATTGGAGTCAGCCTGGGGCCGGGAGGTATAGCACAGTAGGGATTGGGGTAAGGGGGGGGTCTTTCAACGGAGGGATTTCTCCCTTTTTCAGTTTTGGGTATTTGTGGGTTTTTGGGGGAGGGAGTTGGCAGCTTAATAGTTCAGGATGTATCCTGTATAGAGTTATTTTATAGCTTCTGATTTGAACATTGTCTCGTGGAACATTAAGGGGGGTAGAGATAATAAGAAGAAGTATATTATCTTAAACCATCTGGCGCACTTCGACCCATCAATAGTATTTCTCCAAGAAACACACATGCTCCTTGAACAGCTCCACTTTCTAAAAAAAAGATGGGTAGGTCAGGTTTTTGGAGCGGGCTTTTCTACAAGTAAAAGAGGGGTAGCCGTTTTAGTGGCCAATAAGGTTCCCTTTTTCCCATCGGAAGTTGTTTCCGATCCTGAAGGTGGGTTCGTTTTTGTGGTTGGGAAGTTGGGGGGTGCAAGTTTAGTGCTGGGATCTATTTATGGGCCTAATCAGGAATCACCGTCTTTTTTCATGCAGCTGGCGGTACTTATAGCACCCTTAGCTGACAAACCCATAATCTTAGAAGGGATTGGAATTTGGTAATCCAATCGCTTGGATCGTTCATGGTCCAAAGGTCTCCTCCTTCCCAGCCCAGAGAGCAATGTCAGAATTTGCTTCCTCGATAGGCCTAACTGATCCATGGCGACTACTTAACCCAACTGTCAGAGAGTTTACCTTCTATTCCCCTGTTCATAGAAGCTGATCTCGAATTGATTTCTTTTTAGTCAGCCACCAAATCCTTACTTTGATCCAAGAGGTTACTATTGCCAGTCGGGTAATCTCGGATCACTCCCCTATTAGCCTTCGCTGTCAGCCATTATCTTTACCACCTAGATCTTACTCATGGTCCCTAAACAATAGCCTATTTAAGGACCCCCCTTTATTGGACCGTCTCCAAGCATTCATGTCCTATTCCATCAAATCTAATTGGGGATCAATACAGGCAGTCGATCGGGTGTGGGCAGCCTTAAAGGCTACATGGAGGGGTGAGTTGATCAGGTTGGCATCAACCCGTAAAAAGAAAATTGCATGCCTGTCATCTAACTGCTTGGAAAAAATTAAGGCCTTGGATGCCTTAGGTGAGACATCGAGGTCTTACGCCCAAGAGCATGAACTTGCTTCCCTTAGGGCTTGGTATGAAAAGACCATGAAAGAGAGAGGGTGGAGAGTTCAGCCTCTATATTGAGGGTGTCTTACATAGGGCAAGGTAGCAAAGCTGGGAAAATCTTAGCCTGGCAATTGAAACAACAGGCCGCGGCAAAGTGGGTAGCTGCATTGAGACATCCGCAGACAAGTGACCTGATTTCAGATCCAGAGGGCATACTGAACATTTTTCTTGATTTTTACAAAAATTTATACTCAAGTGTGCCACTGTCGCCAGATGCAGCTACTAGAATGAGGGAATTTCTTATGAATATTCCCTTCCCTAAACTCTCCCAGGACTTTAGCCAGATGCTAGAGGCTCCCTCTCTCATCTGAAGAGATCTCCCAATCCATCGACGCTTTGAAGCTGGACAAAGCACCAGGGCCAGATGGATTTACAGCTTTATTTTATAAGACCTTTAAAGAGCACCTGATACCACTATTGCAACAACTTTATACCTTTTGGTATGAGCAGGGGATAGAAGACCACTCCCTCTTTGAGGCGAGAATAATCCTCTTACCCAAACCCAACAAATCCTTAGACTTGGTGACTAACTACAGACCAATATCCTTATTAAATATAGATATCAAGATTTTCGCTAAGATTTTGGCCACTAGAATGAAGGCAGCGTGGATAGGGCTGTTGAGCCCTGAGCAAGTCGGATTTGTGGCAGGTCGCTCATCTGCAGACCACTTTAGAAAGTTGTTCTACTTAATCCAGGAGTCTGCAGTCCGGACATGGAAGCATCTCTGGTCTCGATAGGACGAGAAAAGGCATTCGATAGGGTGGAATGGGAATTTATGTTTGAGGTACTGTCTAAATTTGGCATTCCGGATAAGTTTGTGGACTATATTCGAATACTGTATATCGGTCCTACAGCGTAGGATTTCCTGTAACAATTTGATCTCAGCCCTTTTCCGTTGTTATGGGCACCCATCAAGGATGTCCTCTCTCCCTGTTTCTATTTAAAATTTATATTTAGAACCCCTTATTAGAGCTATCAAGATGGACAATGGAGTCCATGGGTGTGTATAGGAGTCTGAGTTCAAACTGTCTGCCTTTGCAGATGATTTGTTAATTCATACCTGGCATAGCCAAGAATCACTTCCACTTGTTTTCAATTATCTCATGCTTTAGTGAATTTTCAGGATACAAACTGAATAAAAGTAAAACTACGGTTTATCCACTTTCCTCAGTTGCAACGGAGTTGGTGTTCATCCTGGGCCTATGTTGGCAAACAAAATCCTACCCTATTTGGGTATCAAAATTTCTAAAGACCTAACCGAGTTACCTGATCTGAATTTAAAGCCCTGCTTAAATCCATCAAAGAGGATTTAGAAAGATGGACTAGGCTTCCTTTATCTTTCTGGGGAGATCTAACACAATTAAAATGATGATTTTGCCGAGAATTTTTTATTTTCTCTTCAATCTCAATGTATCTTCCTAAATCCTTTTTAACCTTTGTCACAAATATTGTGCCGACTTTTTATGGAATGGCAAACCCCCATAGGGCTTACGGGAACTTACTTCACTAAGGAGGAAGGGGCTTGCAGTTACAGGATTCTATATTTACTACTTGGCCAGTCATAGACAAGATCGGCCCTGTGGGCCTCTGAGACAGTAACGCCATCAGTAAGTGGTATGCTAGATCGCTTGGTGGCCAGAGTGTTAACCTAGATGTGGAGTCCCTGTTATTTACCCCTGGTCCAAAGTCCCTCCCAAACTCAGGGCACCTCGCCTCGTTGGGACTTTAGGGCCCTGCACCAGCTCTACTCACTTCTGAATATCTCTTATACAAGAGACCTGACGCAACCCCTTATCAAGAACCCTAACCTTCTGATTGAAACCAGCCATTAAAAAGATGTGTAGGTAACCTCTCCCGCAAAACCTAGAGTAGCGATTTCGCTTTCAGACGGCTTCCTACCCACCCTCTGTGTTGATAAAAAAATTTATGATTGACTCAAGGGATAGATTGCAGCTGTACTAAATTCAAAGGTGCATTCGCTCCTTCCTGGAGGGTGGATCAGGGTCCGAGGAGGCTGGAAGATTGATAAGAAAGATAAAAGACTTGGCACTACCAACAATGCAATCTGAAAATTTATAAGTTTATTTTAGCAAAGAGAGATTCTGATGCCTCCCTGTTCCACATTACTGGAAGGTGAACTTGTCCTTGAACTGGTCGGAAGAGACCTGGATAAAGGTTTGGCTGGACTTATACGCTTGCATCAAACAAGATAGATTGAGGGTCTTCAATTTAACATCTTACACAATCTGTATCTCTCCGCTAAACTTTCTCAAGATATATAGACTTAGTTCCCCAGAGTGTAAAGATTGTGGTAACCCCATGGCCACCAGCTTACACAAACGTTGGGAATGCCCCAAAGTGGTTAAGTTCTGGGACTTGGTCAGGTCATGGATGGCCCCTTTTTGTAATGTTACGTCTTACTTTAATCTTGATGCCTGCATTCTTGGCAGGTTCACCCACATTCCTTCGACAATCCCAAAGTACCAAGTAGCCCTGATTACCTTAGTGACAAAGTTGTTGCTCCTCCGTTACTGGCGGAGGGATGGAATTCCCTCATGCAAGGAATGGTGGGATACTTTTTTGGAAGCCTTGAATGAGGAAAGGGTCGTAGCTAAAGTTTTTAATTCTAGCGAGAAATTCGATAGATGTTGGGGCAATTTTTACCAGCTAAAGGACAATTTTGCTACTAATGCAGCCAGGATTAGCCTCACGTAATATTACTTTCCCAGAGGCTAGTGTACCAACCCCTTGCCTATTATTCCTTGTGGAATGGATAGGGCTGCCTCAATATATTCTCTATCCCCCCTCTTTTCCTTGTTTCATTTCTTACTTCATCTCTTTTTTAATCAGGCCTCGATTGGTTTAACAGGACTTTCATAAACAGGATACAGTTTATTGCTATAGTATGCTGATTCTTAAGCTATCTGGTTTCCTTTTGCCTTTTTTCTTTTACTTTGTAAAGCTGCCGGGTTAGGAGGGATGGTCGGATTTGGGGTGGGCTTGGCTGTGGGTTTGTTTTGTTTATTGTGTCTTTTTGCATTGTATTGTACCACTATGTATTGGGGTTTACTGGAATAGGGGGTTGTTTTGTTCATTTTTTGGTGTTGAAAAATAAAATATAGTTATTTGCAAAAAAAAAAAAAGAAATAATCAGATTTGTGTCATTTTGAGGTTTTGATTTTATTATGAAGGATTGTGCATACTTTTCTCTTTCAAACATGAAATATTTTGCTTGTATTATTATTATTTATATCACAACTTCATTGGGAAACTTGATTAAATATGTGCCCAGTCATGAACTGGGACATTGTACCCTGAACCACTTCACAGCATCAGGGTGCATTAGGGCAAGAGTCACTACAGCGCTGAAATAAATATAGTGCAGGGTCTGCATTAAAAGCCCTATGAGGAGAGACTAAAGGACCCCACTATGTATACTCAGGGAGAGAGGAGGGAGGGGAATATGACAGAGACCTTAACTAGCGACCTTTATATCCCTCATGAGGGTAAATAAGGTACAGGAGGGAAGTATTTTTCAGAAGAAAAGGTACTCAAGAACAAGGGGATATGCTAGAAAGCTGGTGGAGTTCAAGAATGCATGGGATAAGCACAAGGGAATCATAGTGAAAAGGAAGCAGGAGGGAAAAAGAGCTGTACATCAGTCTTAGGATGTGGTGTTAGTGTAGGTAAGGAAAAATGAGCAAACTGGGCAAGGCAGTCCTTATCTGCCTTCCAATTCTGTTTCTGTGTTTCTACAAGTGGAGTCTGCAGTGAAAAAGAATAATTGAGCTTTCTCTATTTTTTGTAATTGGATATAAGTAGGTTTGTAGTGTCATTTTTGATATGTGTGTACAGAATGTGATGTCCTGAGGTGGAGGAATATGCACTTGAACAGCTTTTCATTTGTTTAATTTCAATGACAATCTAAAGGAACAACATAGATCTCTATTAGAGAGGACCTTTTATGCTAATTAAGGGTATACTGATGGCACAGCAACGGGAATACCACGAAGACCATCACAGCAATATTTTTGGCAGTTCACTGTGATGGTCTCCATGTATTCTGACACTGTTGCTGCCGGGATGTTTGCCCCCCTCCCTGAACTAACTCTGACTGGAAATAGTAATCCTTAGTGTGGGGGGTGTGCGGGGCAAAATACTTGTTCTCCCAGCGATGGCACAACACCAGTTGGTGGTGTTGTTCTGTTGTTGCGCCGACGATCGATAAATTTCTTGTCACCGTGGCATGGTGGAACCCTAATTAAGTAATTAATATGCATTATAAAAAAAAGGCTCAGAAATGTTGTAATCTGATTGGCTGTTAGGATTCCAACAGCCTTACATTAATCCATGTTACACTGTCATGTACTGCCTGATCACCATGGCACATGGATTCTTCCTTTCAGCATTCCATTCTCTAGCACTGCTGAATGACTGGAATGATGCATTCTGATTTTGAACCAGCATTCTTAAACTGTTGGTGGAAGAACTATTTTATTAAAAATCTCTCTCTAAATGAAGAAAACATTCAAAAAGTATACTTTTAACACTTTTCTTTTGGAATATATTTTTATAATATCAATAAGGCACTCCCAGGAGTTTGATTAACAGTCGGTTAATCACCCCCTAAGGGCAATATGGCACTTGGCTGCGCCTCATGCCACATTACACCCCTAGGGGGTGATTAACAGACTGTTAAACTAACCCCTGGTCATGCCTTATTGCTTAATGAATAACCACTTCAATGTGATGATGGATAGTGTACTAATTAGCCAAAGAGGCAGTGCGCCTCAAAGCATTGGTGAAAGCTATTAGTTCCCACTGGTGTTTTCTAAATAAAATATTTGCTGCATTATAAGCTGTGAGTGTGTGTGTGTGTGTTGTGTCTTTTTTGTTTTCTTTGCTAGTGTTTTTTGCCCACTCTATCCAGGTTTACACCCATTTTTGAGGAGGGATTTATATTCAGAAATCTCTATAGTGTGGGCTAAACCTGTTAGCACCCAGCATCAACCTAATGCTGCGCCCATGAAAATGTAGGTCCCTCTCCTGCATATGGGCACAGAGACAATTTCAAAACTTTGCACCAGCAGTAAATAGCACCCAAAGTGGCACTATTTATTACTTCTGAAAACCTTGGCTATATAGGGTGCAAAACCTGTGCCTCCACCTCACAGATGGTAGGACAGCTGTACTGCAGCTGCCTACCCCGGATCATCGACACACTAGAGAGGATGCAGGCCATGGTATCTAGTAGCACTCCCCAGTCTACAATCACCTGTCCCCTATAGAACACCTATCCCAAGTTTCCAGTGACACTCCCCACCACCCAATCACCTCTCCCAGCTATACTGACATTTCCCAGATATTGAGTGGCACCCCCATCTCCCAAACACCCATCTTGTATAATGTAATGTATTCCCTGGTGTCTAGTGGCACCCCTACATCCTCTGAACACCCCTCCTGTATAATGTTATATATTTCTTGGTGGCTATTGGCACCCTCCACCACCTGAACACCAGTCCAGTATAATATAATATAATGTTTACCCTTTTGTTCCGTGGCACACCTCTATCTGCAGACACACATCCCAGTTATGAGAAAGATGTCCATGGTGGCTAATGGCACCCCCCCACCTGCCAATTACCTATCCTAAGTCAAAGAAAGTATTCCGTGATGTCCAGAGGCACACCTCACTTCCGATCACCCATCTGATAAAGTATCACCATATCCTTGGTGTCCAGTGCCATTCCCACTCCCTGCAGTCTCCTTCCCTATGTGCACTACACTATCCCTGGTGTCCAGGGGTACCCCAGCCCCCACTCCCAATGCCAGTTAACAAACTGACAATCATATATTGGTGGACTCAGCTATCCTCACCCGAACTGTTTATATTTCCATAACAATCATTCTTAACCCCTCTTCCCTTACTGGACAAGCCTAGGATGTGTGGTGAAGCCCAATATGACGTGTAGCACAGCCCTCCTCTGACCTCCTCAGTCAACCACTGTATAAGCTGACAGTGATCACATGTGCAGTATACTTTATGTGTGCTGTCAGCTCATATAGCGGCTGGCCGAGGAGGTTAGAGGAGGGATGTACCTGTCGCTGTATCGGGCGTCACTGCATGTCCCCAGCATGTCCGGTAAGAGGGGGTTGGGTGGGTGATGTTCTGGGTGCAGGTGGGGCAGGGGGTAACTGGACACCAATGTTTGCTGGTCTGTTTGTCAACTGGCATTCAAAGGGTGGATGTGGGTGTATGACTAGGTGCCAAGGATAGTATAGGTGACATGGGCCAGAAAATGAGAGGTGGGCGGGTGTTGCTAGACACAAGGGCATACTGTCTATGACTCAGGATGGGGAATCGAAGAGTATAGATTCTACAAGATATCAAGGAAATTTTTGTCATAATCAGATGGGTGTTTGGGGTTGGGGGTACCACTAGACACCAGGTAAACATTACATTATACAGGATATGTGTTTGGTGGTGGATGGGTGCCACTAAAGACCAGGATAAACATTACATTATATGAGATGGGTGATCGGAAGGTGGAGGGCGCCACTAACAATCAGAGATGATGTAGTAGGTGTCAAGAGGTTGTCACAAATGGGCTGTCACTTCCAATGCAAATGAGCACATAATGGGCATGCTAATGGCCTCTTAGTGCCTTGCATGCCAAATGGCCTCATTTGCACTTTGTGGCTGAATGTCATGCCATGGTTCCCAGTGATATCTAGTCTGGGGACACAATTCCTCTATGGGCTGGGTACAGCCAAGGTACATGTGGGGCCACACAGATTGAATGAGCACTGTGACAACATTGGCTGATATTCAATCAGATAGTGCTGGTCTGCTAGTCGACTGAATATAGTAACCTCTCAGTAGAGCACAGGCAAAGCACATACCTTTGCACCATGCTTCTGCCCATTTTTGAATATCTGGCCCCATGTCTTAATTTTACTTGTCTTAGACTTTTTATTGCCCAGTTGTTAGGCAAATCTGTAAGCTATTACTACTAGCTCTGAGACAGGGATATACAATTTGTTGCAATCCCCTGAGCTTGCTGGCATTATGCAGAGAGAAAGAATATAATTCAAATAGAAAGCCTTTTAGAGGCATCAAGTAATGCACAGTAAGCACATTTAAAACCCTGCTGTAATCTGTACAAATCTATGTAATCTAGGTCTATCAGCTTAGTGTAGCCTTTACTCTTTAATTTCATTTTATTACATTTGATGTTCATCTACTAAATGACTTGCATGGGATATTACTGTCAATACAAACTACAGTATATGTACTTCCATTAGGGTGCATGAAAAAGACTGCAACAAGCCAAGGGAACAAGAATTGCAAAACATCATATATAAACATAGAGTCATTGCTGACCTTTATGTATATGCTTTTGGGTATAAGGAGACTGAGTTTTACAATGCTGGGTGTTTTTCCTTTATGTCTTTTTGTGTGAGAAATTCGAAGTGCAGCTGAACACTTCTGAATAACGAACAGATGTAACACACTCAATAGTCTTACTGCCATATTACCTGCCTGACAAATATAAATACAGTAACAACATATAGTAATATCTTATTGTGGTGATGGTAATGGACCTGGGGTCCAACATGGCCTCCCCTGCAGCCACATGGCAGCAACCATATCACAGTTGGCTATGGCTGTACATCCAAACTTCTGTGTTAGAAGGCTGCTCTTGCACATACTGTGTAATCCTCATTGCCATTTTCCATAAGGAATCTGTCTGTATTCAGCTATGGGGCTATCAGTACAACCGCAATAACTGGCATGTTCAAATATTCCTGAACTTTCTGTGGTATCTTAGAAGAAACTCCCTGCCTGCCTGCCTGCAGTACCAGTGTAGGGCCACAAGAGTCATATCAATTGCTGCAACTGTAGTCAACCGCCACAGCTACATCAAGGGGTGGGCTGGGGGTTATCTAGTAAGGGTGGTACAAAGGAGTAAACAGGGGCAGTGAGGGAACTTGCAAACAGTTTATTTGTTCATTATTCTCTCCCTGTTAAATAACATATTTTACAAAACCAATGCTTGAGTCAAGCAGCTTTAGTTTTTTTGGGTGGATGGTACAGCACTGCTGCTCCTTCCTGGAAGCAGCAAAGGTACAGCATACAGTTCATTATAGTGTATGGTAGAACGCTGTTCTGCATGGAAATCCATGCTTAGAACAGCATTGTTGTGCTACACTGGGTGAGTCACTAGTACAGCACAACAACATAGAAAGTAGAAGTGCATGTCCGATGAAGAGGGTCGCTGAAGTGAGAGCTGGCCAGGAAGTGAATGGCACAGTAAGGTACCATGCACTTGTAAGATATTTTTTTTAGTTTTGATGGGACAGAGGAGTGAATGAATGTTTGCCATACACTATAAAAGATTGTGTATGGGCAATCACACACATACAAGGCACTTTTCTGTTCTTGAGGTTTCTGAGGTAACGAGACCTCTCAAGCTGTGCGCTCGAGGTCTTTTGTTATCATACAAACCTCTTGATCGGAAAACAGCCTTGTTGAGTATGATTGCTCATACACAACTCTCTATGTTCTTCTAAATAGAATCTAGAGGGGAACCCTAGTAAACTGATTCAGTTCAAATTCATCTTTTGCAATAAAGAACATTTCAGTACCACATCCACTTCCCCAGAATGACTTCCTGGGAACTCACACCCCTAGCACAGCAGTCAGCATTTGTCCTGTCACAAAGGGGTCCTGTTGGCAGAAAGGGTCAACAGGGGCCGACCCTCAGTTTAAGGGTTCCCGTCCTTAGGACAGGATAAGATGTTAAACTGAGATATCTTCTTTTTATATCAGGTCTCTGTCCAGGTGGAAGTTAAACATTCCATGGCACTTACTGAAGAGTAGAAGAGAATTTACTCTGATGTCATGCCCAACATTTTGTCTTGTCAATAAAACAGAGCCTTGTAACCCACCCATCTAGAATGCATTTGAAAATGATCTATCACAGCTCAGTGTGCCTTTCCTGATCAAAAATTACAGATTAATAATTACTGGGTCTTTTCCATCTTTCCCAACTATTGATATACTTACCATTTCCCCTTCTTCAATCAGGACCTAGTTGAGATCTATAACCCCCATTAGTATCTTAATTTCATGGAGGTTTCATTCTCTGAATTTGGAACAGCAATGTAAACATAGTTGAGCAATTCATTTTTGTTAGTACACAGACAGAAACCCAGCCTGGGTGTCTCAGACCTCCAGATGAGTAACCTTTAAGTGGGATCCACCATTTCAGCTCTGAGGTGCTTGGAACTGAGCACACAGGAAGCAATACAGACCCTGGGGCTTCCAGGCACCTACAGCACTGTCAACTTGCTCTCTCTAGGAAGCTCATTCTTTTCTCCCCATGAAACAGTGTTCCATCCCTATTTTGCTAAGGGTCAGAACCACCTAGCAGAGCCAGCATGGTGGGAGGAAGGTCACTCACTTTAGGCCAGGAAATACATTCTCCTCATCCTGAATCTCTTGCTACCCTCAGCAAGTATCTGCACCATCAGTTTTCATGTGCTCCAACTGAGGAAGGGCGATCAGATCCACCCTATGGTCTGTGACAGCAAACAAAAAATACACCAAGAGCACATAGGCTGGTCAACTGTGACCTACACATGGGGGAGGACAGAGGACATTTAGGGATCCCAAGAAAGAAATTAGCTTTCTGCTTAGGGTATATATGTCAGACCAACCAGGAGACACAGAAACAGAAGATGGTAGCAGATAAGAGCCACATGGCCCACTTAGTCTGCTCATTTTTCCCTGCATACATTCACATTGTACCAATGTACCAATACATACATTGTACCAATGATGTGGAACCTTTGTAAAAGAGCCTTGGCTCAAAGGTATTTGTAATCCTAGAACAAATAAATAAATAAATAAAATAAACATTGCTGACCCTAGTTGACCTACAGCTCTTTCTCCCTCCCCCATTCCTTGCCATCATGATTCCCTTGTGCCTATCCCATGCATTCTTGAACCCCACCACAGTTTTTTCCCCACCACTTCTGCTGGAAGGCTGTTCCAAGAATCTACCACTCTTTCTGTGAAGAAGTACTTCCTCACATTGCTCCTGAATCTACCCCTTCTAGCTTCATATCATGTTCCCTTGTTCTAGATCACCTTTTTTGTTAGGAAAATACTTCTCTCCTTTATCTTATTTACCCCATGAGGTAATTAGAGGTCTCTGTCATAGCCCCCTGTCTCCCTCCTCTCTTCTAGAGTGTACATGTTGAGGTCATAGAAACATAGAACATGATGGCAGAATAAGACGTGAGAGTACACTGAGTCTGCCCAAAGTTTCCCGGAATCTGGCGTCAATCCGGCAGCCTACTTCCTCCCCTTCAGCTCTTAGAAACATAGAAACATAGAAATTGTTAGCAGATAAGGATCACTAGGCCCATCCAGTCTACCCATAAGCCCTGTACTTGATTACAGCTGCTGACTCTCCCCCTGCTTTACCTCTATGGTTCTCCTATGTCTCTTCCTTCCTTACCCCTGCACTTGGAGTAGAGCTCATTTTTTTGTGCCCTTACTCTGTTCCACCCATGTTTGAAACCCTCCGCAGTCTTTGCTCCCACCACCTCAGCAGGCAGACTGTTCCATGGTTCTGCCACCCTTTCAGTAAAGTAATACTTCCTCACATCCCTCCAAAAAGCACCATCCACACAGTTTCCATTCATGCCCACATGTCACTGAGGTGGTGCTCCTATTGAAGAGCTCTGTGTGGGGCACTTTATTTATGCCTTTCAGGAACTTAAAAGTTTCAGTCATATCCTCACCCCCCTCTCTTCTGACTTCCAGTTAGTAGATGTTCAACACTTTCAGTCGCTTTTCATAGGAGATCACCTGGAGGCCCTGTATCTTTTGTTGCCCATCTTTGCATGGCTTCTAGCCTATTCTTATCCTTTCTCAGGTAAGGGCTCCAGAACAGGGCAGAGTATTCCAGGTGTGGCATCACCAGGGATTGATAAAAGGGGAGGATCATCTCCCTCCTATTATCTATACCCCTCCCTATACACCCTAGCATCTTGCTTGCTTTTGTGTAGAGTTTGTTGCAGAGACTTGACTGTTTTAGGGTGTCACAAATAATGACTCCCAGGTCCTGCTCTTTTGCAGTGGTACTATGTTTAACCCCATTTAGCCAGTACTTTGTCCGGGGGTTTCCTTTGCCCAGGTGTATTACCTTACACCTTTTTCCATTAAACTTTAGCTGCCAAACATTTGACCATCTCTCTAGTCTTTGGATATTGTATTGCAATACCCTAACTCCCCCAAATGCTATCCACCCTTCCACCAAGCTTTGTGTCATTAGCAAAGAGGGTAAGCTTACTTTGGATTCCTTCACCAATGTCACTAATGAACATGTTAAAAACTAACGGGCCTAGGACCGAACCCTGTGGTACTCCACTTGTGACCACCCCTTCTGTTAACCTAATCCCATTGACAAAAACCCTCTCTTGCCTACCCTTAAACCAATTTCGCACCCATCTGACTATATCCTTTGCTGTTCCAAGGTCCTCCAACTTTTTCAGCTGGTGCCTATGTAGCACTGAGTCAAATGCCCTACTGAAATCAAAGTAAAGGAGATTCACTGCGTGGCCCCTATCCAACTCCCTTGTCACCCAAAGAAGACAATAAGATTGGTCTGGCGTGATCTCCCTTCCATGAACACATGCTGCTTATTGTCCTGGAGACCATTATTTTCCAGGTAGCCCACGAGATCTTGCTTGAATAGGGCCTCCATAAGCTTCCGCACAATAGATGTGAGACTAAGTTTCCCCGCCTCCTCCCTACCCTACACCTCCCCTTGTGGTACTACATTTGCCACTCTCCAGTCCCCAGGTACTACCCCTGACTGCAGGGAGCTGTTGAAGAGATATGTTAGGGGATCAGCCAATTCTTCTTCCAACTCCCTTAGCACTCTCAGATGCATCCCATCTGGGCCTGGTGCCTTATCTATCTTGAAGGCTGCCAGCCCATTCCGGACTTTGTCTTTGGTGAATACTGGGGTTTCTATTGCTGGGATTCCTTTAGTGGCTCCACTAATGCTACCTTCAGCTAGGGGTACCCACACCCTCGCTGGTGAAAACAGAACATAATTAGTTGCTTAGGATGGCGGCCTTCTGTCCATGCTCCTTGGTTACCTTACCGTTGTCTACCAATCTAATGATTCACCCTCCCCTCCTTCTTTTTTCCTTAATGTAATAGAAAAAATGTTTTACCCCAGATATAATCCCTTCAGCAAAACACAGCTCTATGACTGCATTTGACTCCCTTACTACCCACTTTGCTAGTCTATTTTTTGAATGTATTCCTCCTACTCCTCCTCCCCCTGGCTCCTTTTAAACCTGTAGAATGCATCCTTTTTGGGTCTTTCCTTTGGTCCCTCCTCATAGGTCTTTTGACGTGGACCCTGCAGCATTTTAGTTGACCTCCTCTGGACTGCCTCCACTTTATGTTTTTCAGGTGATGTGGTCTCCAGAAATGGACACAGTACTCAAGGTGGGGTCTTACACAGCAGAATATACAGAGGCAACACCACCTCCCTCCTGATGCTGGTGATGCCCTTCCTATGTACCTCAGCATCCCACTAGTTCTCTCAACTGCTTTGTCACACTGTCTGGTCATCTTTAGGTCATCTTATATGATTACCTCTTGGTCTATTTCCCGCTTGGTTGTCATCAATACCACTCCACCCATTGTGTACTCCGCCCCTGGATTTCTGTGCCTCAGTTTGCACTTTTTCACATTGAAACCCAATTGCCATACCCTTGAGTACTCTTTGAATTGCTCAACCTTCCCTTCCCCCCGGAATGTCCATCCTGTTAAAGATCTTGGTGTCATCTGCAAAGAGGCAGACTTTCACTTCCAACTCCTCTGCAATGTCACTTATAAAAACATTGAGGAGCACTGGTCCCAGCACTGATCCCTGAGGTATCACACTGGTCACAGTCCCTTCCTTGAAGCAAAGCCAGTGTACCACCACCCTCTGTTATCTATCCCTTAAACAATTTCTTACCCAGTTTATCACCTTCTTACCCACCCCTAAGATATACAGCTTGCTCATTAGTCTCCTATGTGGAATGGTGTCAAAAGTCTTACTGAAATCTAGGTAGGCCACATCCACTACTCCTCCCTGATCTAATTCCTTTGTCACCCAGTCAAAGAAAAATATTAGATTTGTCTGACATGATCTCCCCTCTGTGAAGCCATGCTACCCTGGGTCCGGTATCTAACCTGTTGGATTCAAGATATTCCACAATGCTTTCCTTCAGTAGTGATTCCATCAACTTTCCCACCACTGACGTCAGGCTGACTGGCCTATAATTTCCAGCCTCTTCCCTGCTACCACTTTTGTGAAGTAGGACTTCATCTGCCCTCTTATAGTCCTCTGGAACCACCCTGGCTTCCAAGGATATGTTAAATAGGACTGTCAGAGGTGTAGCCAGTATATCCTTGAGCTCCCTCAGCACCTGTCGATGCACTCCGTCTGGCTTTATTGCTTTATCCACCTTCACATTACACAAGGAAAGGCTATTTTATTTATATCGCAACTGAAATATAGAAACACAGAAACATAGAAGTTGATGGCAAATAAGGACTGCAAGGCCCATTCAGTCTGCCCATTTCTTTTTCTGCCTTATGAATGTGCCATTGGCATTTGCTCTGTCAATGGCCTATTTATTCATACTTATCTGTATTGCTCCCTTATGTCTATCCCATGCCTGTTTGAAGCCCTACACTGTATTCACATCCACTACTTCCTGAGGTAGGCCATTCCATGCATCCACCACCCTTTCTGTGAAAAAGAACTTCCTCACATTACCCCCTTAATTACCCTCCCACTAATCTCATGCCGTGTCCTCTTGTCCTGCTATTTTTCTTATATTGAAACATGTTAGACTCTTTCACCTTGTTAATGCCCTTAAGGTGCTTGAATGTTTCAATCTTATCACCTCTCTCCCTCCTTTGCTCCAAGGTATACTTATTGAGTTCCATTAATCTGTCCTCATATGTTTTCTGACGTAGTCCCTGCACCATTTTCATTTCCCTTCTCTGGACTGCATCAATTTAGTTAATGTCCTTGTGAAGGTGTGGCCTCCAGTACTACACACAGTACTCCAGATGGGGCCTAACCAGTGTCTTGTAAAGATGGATTATTACTTTCCTCTTCCGACTTGTGATACCCCTACTAATACACCTCAACATCCCCCTAGCCTTACCTACTGCTTTAGTGGTCTGCTTGGATGATTTCAGGTCATCTGTAATGATGATGCCCAAGTCTCATTCTTCTCTTGTGACTGCCAGCAACTCCCCTCCCAATCTATAGGTGGCTTCAGGGTTTCTCTTCCCTAAGTGCATGATCTTGCACGTCTTTGTGTTAAACCCCAGTTGCCACTCTTCTGACCGTTTTGCCAGTTTATCCAGATCTCTTCTCATTCTGCCCACCACATCTGGATCATCTACTCTATTGCAGACCTTGGTGTCATCTGCAAACAGACAAACCTTACCCTCCAGTCCTTCTCCAATGTCACTGATGAAGATATTGAAGAAGACTGGCCCCAGGACTGATCCATGAGGTACCCCACTTGTGACTTGCATCTCTTCTGACTGTATACCGTTTACCACCACTCTCTGTTTTCTGCCTGTCAACCAGTTTGCCACTCAGTTGACCAACATCTGACCCACCCCGAGCCTACCCAGATTATTAATCAATCTTCTATGTGGAACAGCATCGAAAGCTTTGCTGAAGTCAAGGTAGGCAACATCAACTGCTCCCCCTTGGTCCACCACTCTGGTTACCCAGTCAAAGAAATCTATGAGACTAGTTTGACAGGACCTTCCTTTTGTAAACCCATGATGTCTTGGATCCTGTGCTCCTATAGATTCCAGGTGTTGCACTATCCTTTCCTTAAGGAGTGTCTCTATAATCTTGCCCACTACTGAGGTAAGACTGACTGGTCTGTAGTTCCCTGCCTCCTCCCTGCTACCACTCTTGTGGAGTGGGACACATGAGCCCTTCTCCAGTCTTCTGGGACCTATTCTGTGCTCAGAGATTCACTAAACAGTTCTGATAATGGCTCTGCTAGTTCCACCCTTAGCTCATTTAGTACCCTGGGATGTATGCCATCAGATCCCATTGCCTTGTCCACCCTGAGCTTATTGAGCTCTTGTAGGACCCTTTCTTTTGTGAAGGGACTAGTGCACACCTCCCTTCCCTCTGTGTCCATGGTGCTGAGCTGTGGGCCCTGCCTTACCTTCTCCTCAGTAAATACTGAGCAGAAGTATCTATTTAGGACAGATGCTTTTACATGGTCCTCCTCCTCCTCCTCCTCACACCCCCTTATCCCCTTTGATCTTAACAATACCCCTTCTGGACTTTCTCCTTTCACTAATATATCTATAGAAAGTCTTGTCACCTTCTTGTACTGTTTGTGCTAGTGTTTCCTCAGTTTGGGCCTTTGCCTGCCTTACTGCCTTCCCTGCTTCCCTTATGGAAGTTTGGTATACCTCCTTATCTTTATCCCACTGTGTTCTCTTATATTTTCTGAAAGCCAGCCTTTTGGCTCTGAATTTTTCTGCTACTGTTTTTTAGAACCAAAGTGGTTTCCTTCTTCTTTTGCCCTTCCTTTTCTCTCTAACACAATGGGATGTTGCTTCAAGTATTGCATCGTTAGTACTTGCCCACTTTGCCTGTACCCCCTCACCTGTATTTCTTCTTGCCAGGGCTAGCTTACCTCTGTTGGCCATCTTATCAAAGCCAGCTCCTCTGAAGTCCCATATTTTTGCCTTGGAATGGGATGATGTAGTTCTAGTTGCCTAATTGAACCATTGCATGTGATGGTCACTGGCCCCCAGGTGACCTTCTACCTGGAGATCTGTGATCATTTCCCTGTTAGTCAGTACTAGATCTAGGATAGCCCTGTCTCTTGTGAGTTGTTGTTGTACCAGTTGTTTGAGGCCCTCCCCCTGCAGGAAATCCACTATGTGTCTAGTTCTGGCAAATGTTCCTCCTGGTATTGACCAATCTGTATCTGGCATGTTGAAGTCTCCCATTATCAGAACCTCCCCCTTAGCTGTCATGTTTTGTATATCTTCTAACAGTAATGTGTCTATGTCCTCCCCGTGGTCAGGAGGCCTGTAGACAACCCCAGTTCATATGGATGTCCGATTTCCTGTTTCCAGGGTGACCCGCAGTTCTTCTGGCTCCTTATGTGTATTCTGAATTTCTGTAGCTGTGATATTTTCATTGACATTTGACTGATCCTGGATACTCTGGGTGCCTAATAAACAGACAAGCAAATAAAATAAACAACATGGAAGAACAAAGCTAAAATAATTTAAAATCAGGACTCCAGGCAAAAACTTAAATGAAAGAAATGGGTTTTTAAATATCCGTTTAAAGCAGCCAGCGAAGGAGCATCTCTCACCTCGCACAGAAGGGTGACCCAAGAATCAGGACTACTACACTAAATGCCCTACCACCAGAGGATTTCAACCGAGATCAAGGTACAGACAGGATGTCTGCCTCCATTGAATGGAGGATGCAACCTGCAGTATATGGCACCAGTAGATCTTGATGGTAGCCCAGACCAAAACTGTGCAGGACTTTGTATGTCAACAAGCACACCTTGAAGCCAGTGTGCCACCGAACTGGCAGCCAGTAAAGAGTGCTGATGATCAGCGTGATGTGCTCAGACCAGGAGGTCCCAGCAACCAGCCACACTGCCACATTCTGAACTAGCTATAAGTGACAAATCAGTCTTGCAGATAACTCAAGGTAGAGAACATTACAGTAATCCAGCCTAGGCATGACTAAGGTGTGCACCAGTGTTGCCTGATCAGTCAGTTTAAGATAAGACTTGAACCAAGCAATGTTATGGAGGTGGTAAAAGCCACTGCGGACAACAGCTGACATCTGGAACTCCAGAGTCAGCTTGGAATCCACAATGACCCCAAGATTCTTCACCCTGTCTCATGAATGGCCACATTGTCCAACAGAGGAAGGACTGTGCTACCATTTGTTGTCACAGAACTTGACCAGCCCGGTTCCACCAGTAACACCTCCATCTTTGATATACTTAGCCTAAGCCAGCTAGCTGCCATTCAAGCTTGGATTTCTCGAAGGCACTCACTCAGTTCCAAGACAGCTGAACTATCATCAAGGGAACAAGACACATACAACTGGGTGTGTCATCAGCATAGCAATGACATGCCAAGCCGTAGACTCTAATGACCTCCCCCAATGTCAACATGTACACGGTGAATAACATGAGAGCCAGAATCACCCCCGTGGCATACCAAAGCAGAGTGCAGCACTGCTTGATGCAAAGGAGCCAAGTGATACCTGTTGCATTCTGCCAGACATATAGGACTCAAAGCAGTACAACACTGTTTCTGTGAGTCCCACATAGTGCCTAAGGCAACCCAAAAGCACCCCATGATCCACCCTGTCAAATGCCAAAGAAAGGCCAAGCAGGACAAGAATGGAATGGCATCTGGGATCCCTTGCTATAAGGAGGTGCACCTGGACTGAGGCAGTTTCCATACTATGGTGAGACCGGAAACCAGATTGGAAAGGCTCATAGATGCCATACCTCTCCAGATGTTGTTATAGTTGCACCACCACCACCTTCTCAATCAACTTCCCAAGAAATGGAAAGTTCAAGACAGGTCTGTATTTATTTATTTATTTAAAATTTGATAACCAGGAAAGGCACACTGAACGAAAGCTTATTTCAAGGTGAGACCTGGGGACAGGGTGTGCAGATACAACAGATGGGTACAAAATACAAATACAGTGTACTACAATGTACATAGATGCTATTTACATTTTGATATTTATGTATATATACAGTTGATAACAGTTAAACAGAGTAAGACATCAAGAGCAAGCATACAGTCGCTGGTTCAAAGTAGGAGAATGCAAAAGAGGAAGAGATCATTACAGTCCTAGGAGGCCTTCTTAAGGAGAGGTCTCACCACGGCCTTTTTAAAAGCAGATGGAAAGAACACGCTCCTTTAGGGAACATCTGATTATCTCCACCACAACTGGACTGAGCGAATCCCAGCTTTCTAAAGAAGTCCGGTAGGTCCAGGGTCCAACGCACAAATGGTGAGACACAAACCAGAAACAAGCTGGGAAATATCATCCGTAGAGACTGTCTCAAACTCACCCACAAAAGCATAGTGCCTACATCATGTGAAGATTGGACACTGTCAGCTAATGATGGGCTGCTTGAGGATATCCCAGCCTGGATGGCAGACAGAACTGGTTAAACTACTTGAATTTCTCAGGAGAAAAACCTCTGCAGAACTGCAGGCAGACTGGGTTTATTACTCTATCTGCAGTGTTAATAAACTGAGCCAGCCAGTTCTTTCCAGCAGCAATCACCCGTGGCAGGAATGCTGACTCTTTCAGGGTGATTGCCCATTGACACTCACTATAGTGAGTCCTCAGCACCAATTTGTCCTCCTCTGAGGGAACCTCTGCCAACAGTTCTCCGGCATCCACCTCCTAGTCTTCAACATCCTCAGGTCACCATCATACCTGGGCTACCGGAGTCAGGAGGTCAAGGGACAAACACAAAATGGTGCTAGGGAGTCGACAGCAGATGAGATGGCTAAATTATAATGTTCCACAACTGCCTTAGCTCTCACCATGCAAGCCATCTTCATATTCAAGATGTCCAGTACCACAAGAATGCCCTGAGGCTCCAGATATTTAAAAGGGTAGTATCTGACCATCTCCACAGGTTAGGTTAAATGGGCAGCCCAGCAGAGGAACTGAATGACATGATGATCTGACCAAATGACCAGATCAACCCTGATGTCACTGATGTCAAGACCCATTGAGAATACTAAATCCTGGGCATGGCCACCCTGGTGGATACCGGTGGCAACTGTCTGTACAAAGCCCAAGGATGACATCACCTAGATGAACTACATTCCAAAGAGAGAGATGCTTCATCATTGACCCAGGTGTTGAAGTCACCCAAAATCACAAGTTTGAGAGATCTCAACACCAGTTGGCCATGACAGTCTCTAATTCCTGCAGAAATTAATGCTCACAACCAGGGGAACAGGACATGAGCAGGATCCTACAAATTGTACAAGATCCACCTTTTACAGTCACACATTCAAACAATCTGGTCTGCCCCAAGAGGTATGCCATCAGTCCCAGAGCAGATCTAAAATAGATAGATACCCCACCCCTCCCACTCTCTTGCCTAGGGCAATGAACCATGGAAAAGTCTGGAGGAATGGATAACACCACCACAGGACCCGAGTCATCCTCCAGCCAGTTATCCATGTTACATACCAGGTCTGCAGAAGAATCTGCAATGAAAGCCTCCATTATGGCCATTTTAATCCTAGGAGACCTGGCATTGCAAAGAACTACCCTAAGGGGAGGAGCTGAGTCAGCTGGTCCCTTAGCCACCTGCTGAGTGGAAAACTCAGGAGCCCAGGAAACTGGTATCAGACAAGGAGAACCCCTTTCCAGAAACCATCTATTCACAGATGTCTCCTGGATACTGTACTCCTGATCCTACCCCCCAAAGTCTACCCATGGAACAGATCTACATTGTAAGCAGTACTCCTGGAGGATCCCCAACCCCTACAGAGGTTGAGAACAGCTGCAGGCAGGGTACATTACAAGGGAACCCTCTGAAACAGTGCAACTTGTAGTTGCTCCATGGAATAGACTAAATAAGGCCTGGCTAAACACATGAAAATGGAAAACACCCCAAAATAAAAGCAACCACCTTCACAAAAGAAGTAGTCCACTATAAACCCCAAGCAATTACTCACTCATTCACATAATTCATACAAATTAACCATAGCTATACAAAAACATTTGCAATCGGATGCATTCAAGCTAAAACAAATAGGCAAACTAAAAACTCTATAAAAAAACAACTACAGGAGAAATAACACTTGACAGTAAATAATATTAGTGTATAAGTGTCCTGAATGGGCTGAGAGATAATTCCAGGAGTCTGCTCTCACCAGAGAAAGTCCAGAGTTACAAAACAGATATGAATTAGCCTTACAGGGAGATATCTCACAGCTGCTGCAAGAGCAATGGAGTTAAAATGATATAAAGGGCAGCAGGTACTCTCACTACCTGTTGGCTATTGAGCTATGGGGAAAAGTCAGAGGAGTTCAGAGTAGGGAAGAATAACATCCCACAGAAGAAACAGCCAATGTGGGGGTGGGGTGATTAGGGTTGCCCCCTTTGAATGAAACAAAAACCAGATCCTAAGCCCCACCCCTTTTCATGACTCATCATGCATTGCCCCTCCTCCAAAGCCATTTATTATAACAGTAAAAGACAACACTTACAGCAGCAGTTCAACACAATGTTAAGATACATGCACTTTGCAAACTGTGTGAGAGGCCTTTCGGCACCATGCAATTCTGCTTAAAGTTGGACCAGCATAACATTCTGTGGTGATTTGCATATGTAGCCCATGATGCTTTGCATTGTGGGGGCATGTGTGATTTTGTATTTTCTTGAAACTTGGCTTCCCAGCCAAATGCCCTTTGGGGTAACCCTTGCCTCGGTGTTTGCGCACAGAGGTTCTTTGTCTTTTAAACGGTTTTTTATTTTAATGGGTTCACCACAATATATCCAAGGCACACTGCCTCTAGGGTAGCTGGTCCATTCCACTGGGGTGTCAAACAGATGAGGCATACTGATGAGTCCTGGTAGGACGAAACACGTGTTTATGTCTTCTGTTAGCACCCTTTGCAAACTGTGTGAGAGGCCTTTCGGCACCATGCAATTCTGCTTAAAGTTGGACCAGCATAACATTCTGTGGTGATTTGCATATGTAGCCCATGATGCTTTGCATTGTGGGGGCATGTGTGATTTTGTATTTTCTTGAAACTTGGCTTCCCAGCCAAATGCCCTTTGGGGTAACCCTTGCCTCGGTGTTTGCGCACAGAGGTTCTTTGTCTTTAAAAGTTTTTTATTTTAATGGGTTCACCACAATATATCCAAGGCACACTGCCTCTAGGGTAGCTGGTCCATTCCACTGGGGTGTCAAACAGACGAGGCATACTGATGAGTCCTGGTAGGGACGAAACACGGTCTATGTCTTCTGTTAGCACCCTTTGCAAACTGTGTGAGAGGCCTTTCGGCACCATGCAATTCTGCTTAAAGTTGGACCAGCATAACATTCTGTGGTGATTTGCATATGTAGCCCATGATGCTTTGCATTGTGGGGGCATGTGTGATTTTGTATTTTCTTGAAACTTGGCTTCCCAGCCAAATGCCCTTTGGGGTAACCCTTGCCTCGGTGTTTGCGCACAGAGGTTCTTTGTCATGTTAAGATACTGTACTTAACATGTTAAAGTTACTTTCCCAGGTTCTTCCTAGTTATTTACTTATGTGTTTATTTAGTGACATTGGTTTACCTGATAAACATACAAAGATAAAATAAATCTCATTTACAGATATGGTCTGTGTGGAGACAAGGGAATACTGTAAGTAGCATACAATAGTATACATGGTATATAGAAATTGTTTACTATAGTGTACTTTATATTGTTTTTGGCTCTATTTTCTTTTCATGTCCACATCACTATTTAAAGTCAAAGAAGTGACCATCTTTTTTTTCTTGATTAAAAAAATAATCTAAAACATTTAAAGATGCCTAAATTCTGTTTGAGATGAAAGTGTTTACCAACAAATGAAACTGAAAGACAACTGGCTCTGTTACTGTTACAAAAGGTGGGACAGCAGTAGTGGAAAAGATTAGGTTAAGTAAGTGCGAATGATGTTAATGGCCATACTTTACCTCAAAAACCTGACCAACACAGAGCAAAACCGGATTACCTGATAAGGACCCTGAAAACCTGATCACCAGGTAAAAAACCTGACAGGTGGCAACCCTAGGGGTGATCCACATGAGCAGGTGTAAGTGTCCAGTTGTTTCCAGTTCATCAACAGCAGCTACGTGTCCCCAGTACAGCTTTCTTGTACCAGAACAGTGGCAGACTCAACCAGGATCCGATGGTCCCTTTGACAAATGTTACCACACCCTTACTCAGCAAATTAGTCCAGACTGGCCCAGGCTGGCCATTCTCTTTGCTCAGGCCTAACCCAGGAGTCCATCACACTCAGCAGGAGAGATAGTGGATCTGGAAAGGAACCCACAGTTAACAATCTTAGTTTAGCTCAGACACTCCTCGGAAACAACTCCAAGCTTGGCAACAACTCCTCAGCATGAATTCCAAGCAGTCCAAACATCACAGCTCCACAGAAACCAGTGGGTACTAGAATGCTTAACTCACTGTGAGCAGAAAATGATAAGCTTCTCTGAAAACAAACTGCCAAAACAGAGAAGCAGAGATAACCTTTGGTTGCCCAAGGGAATAGGATGCCAGACAAAGAAACCCCCCTAAACAGCTGTATCAATAAAACAAAAAAATAAAGTAAAACTGCCTTGGTTAGTGAGCTCACAAGATGTCCCTTACTGCCACAAATGGTCATATTCTAACAACTGAAGTAAAACGTTTATGTAAAATCTTTAAGTTGCAATTAAAGTGTGTTTCATGCACAAGAAAAATAAGTAAAAAGCCTGCTCGCTCAGAGCAGACCCGATGGACCACCCAGCATGGCGGTGATCTCAAAGCCTTTCTTAGTAGATTAGTGAGTGCCTTCAGGACTCTTTCCATTGAAAAAGGACTAGTGTCTATCTACCCCCTTCAAGACTCCTGTTACTGTTTTGTGGTCCTTCCCTTTCCCCTTCCTCGGTGAACACTGAGCAGAAGTATTTATTCAAGATGTCCGTCTTTTCTTGGTCCCCATCTGTACAATCCCCCCTTCCCTTTTTAACCTTACAATCCTTCCTTTGGTCTTCCTCTTCTTGCTTATATACCTAAAAAATGTTGTCTCCCCTTTTGATATTGCCTGAGCACCTTACTGCTTTCCTTGCTTCGCTCTGCTTCCCCAATACACCACCCTATCCTCCTCCTTCCTCTGCATCTTCTTGTATCTTCTGAAAGCAATCTTTTAGCCTTTTCTTTTTCTGCCATCTCTTTCAATAGTGGTCACATTTTCCTCTTGCTTTTGCTCACTTGCTTGACAGAGAGATTTGTTGCCTTCACTATGTCCCCTTTTAGCTTAGCCCACAGTTCCCCAGGTCACTCCCTGCCAAGTCATTCCTGAGGCATTCATGCATCTTTATAAAGCTGGCCTTCTGAAGTCCAGGATCCTTGCTCATGTGTGGCTCGATTCTTGTGCCATCATTATATTGAACCACACTGTGCAGTAATCACTGGTCCTTGGGTTGCCTTCTATACTGATGTCTTCAGCACTGTCCCTGTTAGTGAGTACCAGGTCCAGTGTTAATCCATCATGAGTGGACTCAATGAATACTTGTTTTAGGAATGTTCTGTGCAGGGTTTCTATGATGTCTGTGCTTCTAGCTAAAGCTGCAGTTAGGAGGCTTTGATCTACATATGACAGATTGAAGTCCCCCACCAAAAGCATCTCCTCCTCATTTTCTGTTATCCTTCCAGTGGCTTCCATCAGTACCTTATCTCAGTCCTCTTCCTGTGCCAGAGATCTGTAGATAACACTGGTATGAACAGTGGCTCTGTTCCCCAACTCCAGGGTGATCCACAGCACCCCTGCCTCCCCTTCCCCCCGATTTCCCTGTATCTCCATTACTTTTAGGCTTTCCTTCATGTAAAGCACCACACACCCTCCTTTCTTTCCCACACTGATCTTTCTGAACACAGTGTAGCCTGGTATGGCTGTGTCTCTGTCTTGGTTTTCAGTGTACCATCACGCGATAATTACCACTACATCCAGGATGGCCACTAGGTCTAAAATCTTATTTCCTAGACTTCTAGCATTCATAGACATAGCCTTCCAGATTTTGTTCACACTCTGCTTGTTACTCCCCCTTTTTCCTTTGTGCCCCCTTCCCCCCTCTATGTTTAATGTTTCTGTTCCCCTCCATCTCTGTAACTATCACCCTGCTTCCTATATAACTTTGCACCCTGGGGGTTCCTCTCCCCTCGGGATCTCCATACTTACTTCTTCAACCTGTTGGGTGGGGAGGCCCTCTCCAATTTCTCCAGCCACTCCCTTGACTAGTTTAAATGCTCATTGAAGTAACATTTGAACTGTCCACCGAGAACTACAGTTCCCCTCCCAGAAGGATGCAAGCCATCACCCCTGTATAGGCCCTCATCCTGTCAGGTGGGTCTTTAGTCCCTAATGTAGCCAAACCCCCTCCTCTCTGCACCATTCTCTCTGCCATGAGTTCAAGCTTCTGTTGTGGAGAACCCTCTCCTCCCCCCTGTTGTAGACAAGTAGCACCTCAGTGAAAGCTATTGAACATGCCACCTAAGACTACCCCCCAGTTCCCGAAACTCCTGCTGCACTATCCCAGCCCCTTCCCTAGCCAGGTCATTTGTCCCTAGGTGGACAATGATATCATGCTCCCTCTTACTATCTTCTTCCCTAGCAATCTCTAGGATATGTGTCCCATCCACCAGGTAAGTGCTTGACTCCCTCATCACCCGCTTCCTATTTCCAAATCTATCCCCCTGACAATCGAGTACCTAACCAGTGTGATGCTCTGCCTATCTACTTGTTATTATATTGTATCATATTTGTGATATAAATATATGTTTATTTGAATGTCTGCTTAGGGAAATGGCAGCCAGTAGCTTTTAAAGAGGCCTGACTTTTTGACCCCAAAGGTCCTGGCTTGCTGAAAACAGTTGGCTATAGTAAAGCTGACACAGTGAATGAATTAATTTAGAGCTTCCTTTTGATATATCCTGTCATGCCTATGTTAGCTGCTATACAACAGGTTATAAAATGACAACTACTTTGAAATCCAAGAACATTAGAAGACTGCATCTTTTATGACATCTTAGGAAGCTATAATTTCTAACAGATACCTGTTATATTTCTCACTGCTAGGAGGAAAATAGCTGTCAGGATGTGTTTCTAAAAATCAAAGTTGATTGCTCTGATCAAAGAGACTCTGTAAATTAATGTTGTTATCTTTGCAGATTTCGAGTAAGTAGTAAAATGACACCCTTTTGGAAATACTTGGTCATATTACAAATTAATTACAGGACTAACAGTGACCTCATGTGCTGTGACATCACAAGGAGGTGGAGAGATTTACTTTCAATATTGCCAAGCAGTCTGAGAGGACTGGGCTGTCTTTCTTCTCTGGACTCCTAAGGGAACACACACGGGGCCAAATATTCAAACTGCACCATTCTGTGGTGCAAGCCCTTGTGCTGCTCAAAAAAGTTGCGCATGGGTGTGGCAAGGGCGATATTCAATGGAGTTGTGCTATTGAGCAACTCCTTTGAATATTGCCCCCTGGCCACAGCCATTGTGCATGGTGCAGTGGAACTTGTGCCACCGCAAGTGGTCAGAGTGGAGCATTCAGATGCGGTGGTGCAAGTTCCATTGCGCCATGTGCAAATCTGCGATATTCAAAAGGTGACATGCAAATGAGGCCATAATTTATGCAAGGCACATGGGGGCCATTTGCATCTAATTCGGCCCATTTGCATGCCATTAGCATGCAGGTGCCCGATCCCAGACAATTGCACCTGGGCCCTGCCGGCAGCAGCCGTCCGGAACCGGCCCCCCTCAACCCGATCCGCGGGCATAGCGTGGTTTAAACCCCCTCAACTAGCCCGATCACGGGCATAGCGTGAATTTAAACCCCCGACTAGCCCGATCATGGGCATAAAGTAGTTTAACCCCAAAGACCAATATCCCTGGTGGTCCAGTGGACGCGATGACCCGTCGCGGACGTAAGGTCAAACCACCCCCACTCAAAGTCCAATATCCCTGGTAATCTGGTGGCCCCCACCCACCCACCCCTTCTGGACTGCCTTGTACGGTATGGGCTGCATGCCCATTGGCTCTTGCTCTGAATCAATAGGCGTGCAGCCTACCGAGCTATCAGTCGGGGGCGGCGGGGTGGCAGGCGGGTGGGGTGCTGCCTACCGCTGATGGGGTGGGAGGGGGTGGTGGGGCTCCATGGGTGGGGGACACTAGATCACCAGGGATATTGGACTTTGGGGGTGGGTTTGACCTTATGCCCACGATCGGGCTCATGGTCCACTGGACCACCAGGGATATTGGTCTTTGGGGGTTAAACTACGTTATGCCTGCGATCGGGCTAGTCAGGGGTTTAAACTATGTTATGCCCTTGATCGGGCTGCCTGCGGAGGGGTTGAATTCCTGATGCCCGCCGAATGGGCTGCTGGGGATACTTGCTGCCCGTGATCGGGCTGCAGGGGCACCGACAAGTGGAGAGCTCCCACAGGTGGCAGCTCCTGTGTTGTGCCCTGCAATACAGCAGCTCACCTGTGGGTGGACCTCGACTTGATCCTTTTGCAACTTAAAGTTGTGCAGGCGCAGGTAGGTTGCGCTTCATATCTCTGCACGGCCCGGCTGAATATCGGGCTGTGCAGTTTATGCATGGTTCCTCCCCCTTCGTTGAGCATGCCTTCATTAGCATTGTGCTGTTGCTCAGTATGATTTGGGGGGCACAACTGCCTCCTGCTGAATATCGCAGAATGGCGCAATTTCAGACTTGCGCAGGCGCAACCCTATTGCGCAAGGCTCAGCTCTTTTGAATATCTGGGCCACTGTGTTTCTGGACTTAAAGGCACTTCTGTTACAATTAGGTAATACCACCTAGAAACTGGGTTAAGACTAGAAATTCAGTTACAAATGTTTGTGTTTCTGAAATTCCCTTTTCTTTTGACTGTAAGCATTAACGTATATAGATTCGGTGTTTTGTATGTATTTACTATTTTTAAGTTCAGTAAACTTTTTGGTTTCCTTAATCCTGCTTGAGTCTTTTTTAATTTTTTTACATGTGAATGCTGGGACAGTATTTGATAAAGCTGACATAACTGTTAATGGGCTTATAGTGTTACCATTTTGCACAAAAAGTGAGAACATACCTGGGTCTCAATTGAGTCCAAAAAGGGGAGAATTGTGAACCAGGCTAGGTGCTTGCTGGGTTAAGTATTGCACTGCACTTCCCCAAAGAGAGTGTACTATTTGATCTTGTTAACTGGGCATGCTAGCAAAAAAAAGGGTTCATATTTTACCTCAAGACTTGAGACTAGTAGGTGTTTTCGGACCCAAAACAGACAGGATGGTTACCCTGTTTGTCTTCTGTTCAGATACTGCACTTCAAGGTTTGGCACTGTGGGAGCAGAGGGCCTGACCTATGGAGTGCACTTGTGAAAACCAGAAGTTGCTTGTTCCTCTTCTGGGGTACTCTCCCACCTTCCTTAGGGTCTCTACTATAGAGGGACCCCACATCCTTGCTGGCCACTACCATGGGTGCCTGCTCCTGGCAGTCCTGTCCTACCAGAGTGGTGTAGGAATTTTGTAGTGGTAATGCTTGAGGAATATGCCTCTAACCCATCCCCCAGCCTTCCAGAGCCTATCACTCCCAGTCTCCCCATCACCCCCACCCTTCTCGAGCCCACTGTAATCAAGCCACTCCTGCTTCCTGGCATTGTCTGAGGTAACAGTGTCAAACCTGGTGGCTCCTTGGTTTTGGAAAAGGTCCCCTGAATTTTAGCCAACTCAGCCTGGACTCTAGCTACCTCCTCCCTTAACCTAGAGATGTGCATGCAGATGGGGCATCACCACAGTCTCCAAAAGGTCTCTCTAAATACTGTTGCACAACAGCCACTGCACTGCACCACTCCCAGCACTCCCAATTTCTATTCTCCCTGTGCTACCTGAAGACTTCTTCCCTTTCTGTTGTTTGTTATACCAGTTTGCTCACCTACCCTAGACAGAGTGTTGCTACTATTCCTAGTTTTTGCCTTTCCCCTTTCTTTCACTTATCCCTTTCATTCCTTTTACCTTTAAAAGGGAATTGTTTTCCCCTTTTTGTTGTTTTTCTCCTTGTGCACCTACCCTAGACAGGGTGTTATTCCAATTCCTGTTTTTGTACTGCCATTTACCTTTTGCCCTTCCCAGTGGTGAATACAACAAAAGGAGTGAACAGCTGCCATATCTTAGTCACCTGGCAGAGTCCCCTGCTTCTCTGCTTCCTTCTGCTGATGCCTACCAATGCCTGAGACACCAATCTGTCACCTGAAAAACTCCTGTGCTGTTCCATTCATGTGGTGGGACATGAACATGTGTGGTGCACATTAGAGTGGCTGAATTTATATTCCCTAGCAGTTCCTGGTCTACTCTGATTCATGGGCCACTGATCACAGGGTCTCCTGGCTCAAGCTTTACAAGGTGGCTGAGTTTCTTCTTCTTGCCAGCTAGGTGGAGGTCGCCCACAAGGAAAGTAGAATTACAGCTCTGGAGGGAGAAGAATCAAGAAATCAGGTTAGTTTAGTTGCTTTTCTCCTAATCGCCATCTAGCTGCTTTAGCACTTTCACCCCAACTCCACTGCATCCAATGTAAAAGAAAAATTTTTTTTTTGAGTGGGTAACAAAAAATGCTGTGGATTTGCTCTGCTTTAATTTCAGCAAGGTTTCTGACTCAGCGCCACACAAAAGATTGTTGAAGGAGTTGGAAGACCTGGGCGTGGTTAGGGACATAGACGGGTAGGAAACTGCTTGAAGAAGAGACATCAGGGGTTGGTGGTAAATGGGGCCAATTCAGAATAGAGAAAGTGTTGTAGGGTGTGAGTAAAGGATAACTCATGACAACCAAAGTCAGGTACAACTCACCTCAGTGTGGCTTTATTTTACACAAAAATAAGAAAAAAACTACAATAAACTAAAATAATAAATATAAACAGCAGAATGCAATTCTTCTAGTAGAGTATACACAGTCCAGATGCTATGCAATGCTTTATATACTTACTTCTGTGAATTCCAGGAGCCTACTCCGTGTAGGTCCTCCTCTCACCTTGATTTCAGGTAAGTGAGATCAACCATAGCTAATCTGCTAGCTTCACTGTTCACAGAGGTTTTTTTTACCTCTACCACTGATCACGTGACATACCCACTTATCTAAATCAGTCATTTCAAGGCTAAGCATCATACATTATACAGAAAGGAAAGGTTTGTTATAGTATCTGTACAGCAACAATCTCATTTTCTTAATACAAGCAGTCCCTGCTTTTATGTAAGGCATCCAGAGCCTCAGAGATTGGGCACCATAGAAATAAACGTGCCTTGCCTTCTAAACCATTTATTTTCTCTGTAAAATTCCATCAATACATAATTGGCAGTAATGTAGTTTAGCTCCTCCTCTTTCTCAGCATGATTGGCATTTGGGTTGGTATAAAAAGGGCCCAGAGAGCCACTGTTTTCCTAAAAGGAACAGTTTGAAAAAAAAACCTTTCCAGATAAGCTGTTCAATACATTCCAGCCTGCCTGCATTTTCTTTAATACCAGTATAATAATGTTAATATAAAGCCCTACAATAAAATAGTTTAAGGGCTTTGTACTGAGAGGACAAGAGACAACCTTAGAGACACTCAAGGTCTCTGTCATGCTTCTGTTTACAAATTTTAGCTTTCATTATGTGCCATTTAGTGATTATTGTTTTATTTACTTAAAGAGGGAACCAGTAGTGATAAGGCAGCATCTTTAAGGGACGTTTCTGTCCTGTTTCATATTTTGTTTCATTTTATTTTGTAGCTGTGTCAGAGAATGTTTATGTAGTTTGTAGCAAAGGAGAGAGAGAGAGAGAGAGAGAGAGAGAGAGAGAGACAGTGGAGTGAGCATGTTCCTGTTTGCAGGATACTAAGCTCTTCTCTCTCTCCTTCAAATGGGCATACAAATATTTTGTTTCTGTATCAGCGGCCACCCAGTTACGGGAAGAATCAAATAACTATTTTATTTTCATAGGGATGGCATGCCTTCTTTCTCTAGTTTCAGGAATATTTGACAAACCTCTCTGTGTGTGGTAAGAAAGTAAATAACTGAACTGCCTGTATGTTACTTGCCGCATTGCTGTTTTGATTCGTAGCAGACTTTTATTAATAATTCAACTACTGCCCTTTATCTTAGTGGATAACTTCCTACCCATGGTTCCATGAGTGTCTGTTATTCACTTTTATTTTTTTAAAGAAAACCAGGGGACGTTTTACTGGTGGAGTGGCTTTTGCAACAAAAGAGAAAATGAAGCTGCTCCATGACAGTCAGTACATTTATATTCATACCATTAGCTGGCAAATACAATATTACCAGACTAGTACTGTATATCCTGAAAACGCGTTCATTAGCTAACATTGATTTTCTGGAAAACTGTGCGTTTATATGCAGGTGTTGTTACTGGTATAGATCCGAAAACACCTGAAGCATATTCAGTTTGCCGGTTACAAAAACTGCATATAAACACACTGAGAGTCTCTCTCTCTCTCTCTCTCTCTCTCTCTCCCCAGTAGAACACTCCATTCCATGTCTGTTTTACAGATTATGAAAAGTAAACCCATTTTTTAATGAATTACTCTTCCCTCCAATCAGCTAAGCCTCTTCATGACTTTATGTTGGGTACCGAGGCAACCGGGGAATATTTTTACATTAGGAGCAGCATTTGCAAATTAAAAGTGAAAGGAAAGCCGCTCCATTCTGTATTACAGCCCAAAGCGTTCTCTGTCTGGGCTATTTATTTTACTGCTAATTTATGCATTTTAAACCTAGTATCAATAAATTCCCATGGATACTTTGTATTACAATAAATATTCAGAGGGAATAACCCTTGTCTTCCCTCAGCATAATTAGATGAGTTCCTCAAGTCGATAATCAATTTCACATGCATACTGCACTTTATACATATATCATTTTAACCTATATTTATACAAGTACTGCAGGCTATTTAGGACAATGTTTCAAACAACATAAATTGACTTTTATATAAAGCACTTGAAGCACGTTATTTATGAAAGCACTTTATGTATGCACACATTCATTTATTCAGTTTCCAGCATTCCTATATACAGCCTGCCACTGTATTACGTTTCTATAGTTTTTAGCCATGGCTGTTTATTTCTCTGGTACAGCAAGGCATACTGACTTATGGTGAGGGACTGGAATGGAGGAAAAGAACCAAAGAAAGGAAGGAAGAGATTTAGGGAGAGTAAGAAAAAGACTGTCATAAGTGGCCACCCTACTTCAGCATCAGAAGGGAGTACAGGATTGGTTTAGAAGATACTGTTGCAACTGATTTTAGAAAGAAAAAAAAAGACTATAGGAAAGTTGTCCCTCTGCCCAGTCATTTATTTTTGGTAGAATGTTGCAAGCATCTGTCCTTGGTCAACATAACCACTAGGGAGGGAGCAATCTTAGACCTGGTACTCTTAAAAGGGGATGGAGAGAGGATCACAGATTTAGAAGTGGGTAGCCATCTGGGAATAAGCAACCACCAAACAGTATGGTTCACAATAAACACAGCCATAGAGTCAATCCATACAAAAGCAAAGGTACTTGTCTTTAGGAGGGCTGACTTTGGCAAAATGGGTGAGTGCCTAAGGAATGCACTAACAAATGAGCAAGAAGGGGTGGAAGAACAATGGGGAAAAATCAAAACTGCCATCACTGAGGCAACAAGCCTTTATGTGAAGCAAGTAAACAAAACAAACTAAGAAAAACACTATGGTTCTCAAAAGAGGTGGAGGGGAAGGTTAGGGGAAAAAAGATAGCATTCAGGAAGTATAAGGAATCACGGAAGGAGCAGGACAAAGAACGGTATCAGGTAAAGCAGAAGGAAGCAGGGAAGGCAGTCAGAATAGTAAAGGTCCAAACTGAAGAAAACAGAGCCAGCTCAGTTAAAAAGTGGGATAAAACCTTTTATAGGTACATCAGGGAGTGAAGGAAGACCAAGGAAGGGATAGTGAGACTTAATAAAGGGAAGGGGAGGTGTGCAGAGGGTGACAGTGAAAAGGTAGAGATACTAAACGAATACTTTTGCTCAGTATTCACAAAAGAAAAAGAGGGGGAGGTATCTAAACCAGATAATAGAAGCACTCTGGACAGAGGGCTTGATACCAGTCCATTCATAGAAGAAAGGATCCTGAAAGAACTCCTAAAACTCAAGGTGGACAAAGCAATGGGGGCCTGACGGAATTTACCCCAGCTTCTGAAAGAACTAAGGGGAGACCTAATGACACCACTGACTACCCTATTTAACAAATTATGGAAGGATGGTGTGGTACCTGAGGGCTGGTGGAGGGCAGATATGATTCCCCTTCACTAAAGTGGGAGCAAGGCAGAGGCAGGAAACTACAGACCTGTTAGCTTGAACTCAGTGGTAGGTAAAATGATGGAATCACTTCTGAAAGAAAGAATTGTTGAGTACCTAGAGGCCACCAGGGCGCATGACCCCAATCAGCATAGATTCACAGTGGGAGGGTCATGTCAGATGAATCTAATAGATTTATTTGACTGGGTGACCAAAGTAGTAGACCATGGAGGGGCTGTGGATATGGCCTACCCAGACTTTAGCAAGGCATTTGACACAGTCCCACACAAAAGATTAATAAATAAGTTAGCCAGCCTGTGAGTGGGTCCCAGGGTGGGAGACTGGGTAACAAATTGGCTGGACAACAGGATGCAGAGGTTAATAGTAAACAGAGTACATTCTGATGAAAGAGTAGTTATTAGTGGGGTACCACAAGGTTCAGTATTGGGACCGGTCTTCTTTAATGTCTTTATAGGAGACATTGTGGAGGGGCTGGAAGAAAAAGTATGCCTCTTTGCAGATGGCACAAAGATCTGCAACAGGGTTGATACACAAGGGTGTGTGTGGAAAGGATGAGGAGATACTTGGCAAGGTTAGAGAAATGGTCAAAAGTATGGCAGCTTAAATTCAATGTAAAGAAGTGCAAAGTAATGCACCTGGGAAACAAAAACCCAGGGGAAGAGTACACAATTGGGGGGAGGTAATAACAGCAAAGATGGAAAGGGACCTGGGGGCAATCATATCAGATGACCTTAGGGTAGGCAATCAATGTGAGAAGGCAGTAAAGAGGGCTGGGGGGATACTGGGATGCATAGGGAGAGGCATCACCAGTTGAAAACAGGAAGTTGTTATCCCTCTGTAGAGACAGTTTGTGAGACCCCATCTGGAGTACTATGTGCTGTTCTGGAGACCCCACCTCCACAAGGACATAGACAGGATGGTGGCAGTCCAGAGGAGTGCAACTAAAATGGTGCAGGGTCTGCAACAGAAGCCATATGAAGAAAGACTAAAAGAGCTTAATATGTATACCCTTGTGGAAAGGAGGGAGAGGGGGCACATGATAGAAACTTTCAAGTACCTCAAGCGAATAGGCAAAGTACAAGAGGGGAGCATCTTTCAGAAAAAGAGATGTGCAAGAACAAGGGGGCACAATCTGAAGATAGAGGGAGTACTACTCAGGGGCAACGTGAGGAAGTATTTTTTCATGGAGATGGTGGAGGACGCATGGAACTACCTTCCTGAGGAGGTCGTGGGGTCAAAAACTGTAGGGGAATTCAAGATTGCATGGGACAGGCATAAGGCAATTATAGTTACCAGTTGCAATTACCACGTTTTGGGAGGCAGAAGGTTGTGGTCCATTCGCGATTAGGGAGATCTAGCTGGGAGGAAGCTGTGTTTTGACCCTGTGCTGGAATTCGCTGGCAGGAGGATCCTTTTGGCTTTTGGGCTGGTTGCACTTTGTACTGCCTGGACTGTTCATGCAAATCAGCTTTCCGTAGAAGTGGCTTCATGTGCTGCAGGCTCAGAATTGGACTTTGGTAGGGGTCAGTTGCTGGTGCTGCGCGTGGGTCTAACGACTTTCAGAGAGCCGTGATTAGATTTGCTGCCACATAGGGGACCAGGCTTTGGATCGGCCGGGGAGCCAGTTGATGAGCTGTGGTTTTCCCAGGTTCCTTGGGGTTGGCTTCTGAGTGGTTACCCCCCGGGAATCAAAGTTGTAGACAGCGAATATTTTTGTCGGCATTCTCTGTGGATAGAGCTTTGTGGGCCCGCTTGGTTTCTTTGCTGACCCTAGATTTTTACTGGAACAAAATCATCTGTACACAGTGCTTTTCCATTTACTCCAGCAGAGCTTGGACTTTTACTTGAACTGCCTGCACCTACTGGATCAGTATCCCTGGCCTTTGATGGAGGAGCCCATGAGACGGTGATGTAGAGAACTTCGGGTTTTGGTGGTACGTGGATTCACCCTTACTTAATTCTGGACCTGATTGAAGAGACTGCTGACTCCCTCCTGACTTTTTTGTGAATTACTAATTCTACTCATTTGGTCGATTGGGTGGTGAGAGGACCCTGCGTCCATATTCTTTATTTTGCTTAGTTGGATTTTATAGCTGTCTTCTCTGGCAGTGTGGAAAATTATAATTTTCCCTCTCCTCGGTTGTGAGAGGACTGAGGGGGGAGTTTACAGTTTCCTTTTTTGTAATAATTTTGTTATGTTTATATTCATTTGTTTATTTTAATTGTGTAGCACTGAGAGTTCTGCCTTCTCTCTCCAGTAGTGAGAGGACTGGGTGGGGAAGAGGAATTCATTATTTACTGTATTTTGTTGTATTATGTATTTGGGTTTGGGGGGGTGAGAGTCCCTAAGCTCTGTTTTGTTGCGTATTTGTTTTAGTGGGTTATTTTGTGTCTAAGGGGGGTTGTCAGGGGCTCTAAATTTCAGAGTCTGAATTGATGTTAAGTTAACTTGGGTGTTGGATGGGGTTTTTAAATTATTTTTAAGTGAGTATTATTAGTTTGTTAATTTTCTTTTCTTTTATGGTTTTGTTTGTTTTATTTTTTGTCAGTAGTACTGCTTACAGCATGTGTTGGCCTTATTTTCCATAATTGAGCTAGTTTAAGTTAATAGTCTGAGTTGTGGCTAAATTATTGTCTCATTGTAGAGCTTTGTATTTATTTAAAGTTTAGAGGTGGGTTAATTTCTGGATTGTTTATTATGTGTTGGGATAATATTAGGACAGTCCGGTATTATTCACGCTCCAGGCTCAGGGATCTTCAAACCTTTTCTTGTCCCCCCATCCCCTGAGGTCTATAGATGTTACAGGGCCTTGGGGATTGTGGGGAGGAGGAGGAGGAGGAGGATGGGGGCAGGATCTGGAGGGGGAATGGAAAGGAGTGAGCAGATTGGGACAGTGAGGACAAGGAGATGCCCTGGGGTGAAATGGGCCCAGGAAAGGGGACCTCCCTGTCTGGTGCCCATACCCAAGGGTTCTGACTATAGTCAGCAGGTAGCACGGTCATCCTCGGAGGCTCATCCCACTCGGGTAGTGTTATGTAACGCCAGGTCTATTAAAAACAAGACAGCTATCATAGCTGGTTTTGTTGAGTCATCTGACCTGGCGTGCATCACTGAGACCTGGCTTGATGAAAATGCTGGACCAGTTTTGGCGGCAGCAATTTCGGCCGGGTACTCGGTGATACACCGCCCTGGGGTGGATCATAGGGCCGGGGGTGTTGCTATTTGTCTTAAAACAGAACTGGGCCTAGTGGAGGTGCCGTTGGGAGTTACCAAATCCTTTGAATGCATTTTAGGCGAGGGTGTGGGGCGCAGGATACTTCTCATATACCATCCACCAGGTGATGGGAATGTTTTCCTGTGGGAAGTCGCAGACTTCATTGTCGACCTAACATTGGGATCCCCCAGATGGTTGGTTCTGGGGGACTTCAATGCTTGGGTCGATGATGAACTCTCACATTTTGGTCAAGACTTCCTCCAGTTAATGATTTCGCTGGGCTTCACAAAGGTAATTTCCTCCTCGACCCATGTTGGTGGTCATTCACTGGATTTGGTCTTCCTTCTGGGGATGGAGATATCCGACCTGGTGGTGGAACCGGTCAGATGGTTGGACTATCACTCCATTGGGTTCAGTTTTGAGGCCATCCCTAGTAGGTCAGCCCCTATGGAAATGGTCCGGTACCGCCCATTAAGGGGTGTTTCCCCAGATGACCTGATGGTGTTACTGGATCTATCGGGCTTCCCGAAAGATTGCATGGATTCAGGAGAGCTGATACATGCCTATAATGAGGCGGTGGCAGGGGCCCTGGATTCTATTGCTCCTGTTTGTGTTCACCCTCTCACTCTTCGCTCCAGGTCTCCTTGGTTTGATGAGACCCTGAGGGAATTGAGGAGAGCTGGACAAAGGTTGGAGAGGTGTTGGCGGAGATCAGGTCTGGATAGTGACAAACTTATTTTGATGGACCATTACTTGGTCTATCAATCCGCAATCTCTCATAAGAAGGCAGAATTCCTGTCCAGGGAGATTGCGGCTCCACAGAATAGACCAGCTCAGCTCTTCCGGACTGTGGACAGACTGTGCAATCCAGTCTGTCTTCAGCCTGGAAGAGCCTTTTCTCAAGAACGATGTGAGGAGTTTGCTCTGTTCTTTGCAGATAAGATTGCCAAAATCAGATCCGAGATCCATTTGACCATCTCAAATGGGAGTTGTGATGGTCGGCAGGAGACTTCGGACACCCAGTTTGTGTGGTCTGACTTCAGCCTCCCCACAATCAGTGACATTGTGATGGTTATCCAATCACTGTGTCCGATCAACTGTGATTTGGACCCGGGCCCCACACGTCTCTTAATGGATTGTGTGGATAAAATCAGCCCGGCTCTTGCTGAGATAGTCTGGAGGTCCTTGGAGAGGGGAATTTTTTCAGATCCTCTTAAGGATGCTGTGGTTAAGCCCCTTCTTAAGAAGTCCTCCTTGGACCCGGACTGTCTGGCTAATTACAGGCCTGTCTCTAACTTACCCTTTGTGGGTAAAGTTATTGAGAAGGTGGTCGCATCACAGTTGGATGATCATCTGACCAACAACAATGTCTATGATTCTCTCCAGTCTGGATTCAGGAAAAAGCATAGTACCGAGACAGCACTTGTACGGGTACTAAATTACCTCCTGATAGAGAGAGATCGAAGGGCCTGTTCCATCTTGGTCCTTCTTGATCTCTCTGCAGCATTTGACACTGTGGACCATGGTGTGCTATTGGAGCATTTGCAATCTATCTGTGGACTGTCTGGTACAGTCCTAGGGTGGTTTCGATCGTACCTTGAGGGTAGGACTCAGGGGTGGTGTCAGGAATTTTTCCTCGGCATCAGTCTCCCTATCCTGCGGGGTACTGCAGGGTTCCATTTTGGCACCCATGTTGTTTGCAGTGTACATGCTGCCATTAGGGGTGATTATTAGGTGGTATGGCTTGGGTTTTCATTGCTATGCAGATGATACCCAGCTGTACATGTCCTTTGTGCCCGGCCAGGATGCTGCCTTTTCGGTCTTTAACAACTGTTTTTTCAGGGTTCAACCGCAGCCAACTCACATTCATCCAAAACTGAGGTGTTGGTTGTGGACCAGGATCGCTGTGAGGTGGGTTTGTTAGCTGGATCACCCTTGGGCTTATGGCTTGGAGGTGTCCAGCTGACTATCTCAGACCGGGTGCGAAACCTGGGCATTGTATTTGATGATTGTCTGACCTTTAAGTCTCAGGTGCCAGCAGTTATCAAAACCTCTTTTTATCATCTGAGGAACATCGCAAGGGAGAAGCACCTGGTTCCTCCAGAGGATCTTCCAACTTTGGTCAATGCCTTCGTTACCTCCCGCCTGGACTATTGCAATGCCCTATACCTAGGGCTTACGGGGGTTGAATTTCGCTGCTTGCAGCTAGTGCAGAATGCGGCAGCCAGGCTTTTGACTGGTTCTTCTAGGTCCAGTCATATAACGCCTGTGCTTCGCAGACTGCACTGGCTGCCAGTTTGTTGGCGAATCACCTTCAAGGTCAGTTTGCTGACCTATAAGGCCCTACATGATCAGGGACCTGCTTACCTGAAAGATCTCCTGCGTCCCTACTGTCCCCCACCCACTCCGATCCACTGACGAGGGATTGCTAGAGATTCCCAGGGTTTGCTTAAAAACTTCAGGGGCAAGATCTTTTAGTTTTATGGCCTCGACCCTTGTGGAATTTCTACCTCGTCAGGTACGAAATTGCCCGACTGTCCAGAGCTTTAAAGGAGCTTTGAAAACCTACCTTTTTAACAACGCTTTTAATGACTGTTAATTATTTAATCTTAATCTTGTTTAAATCCTGTTTTAAATATTTATTGTTTTAAGTCATTTGTAAAGGCGTCTTGGTTTAAGAAAGGCGCCTTAAATAAATAAAGATTGATTGATTGATTGATTGATTGATTGATTGATAGTGGGGGGTAGGAGGAAGTAGGCTGTTGGTTAACAAGAATCTGCAGCTTATTCAATAGGTAGGGAAATGGGCAGACTAGGTAGGCCAAGCAGTCTTTATCTGCCATCAAAGCTATGTTTCTATGTTTCTGTGTTCAGCAGCAACATTTGACAGGGCATCTGGGGCAAGATGTGTCTCTTCACAGATGGCTCAAAGCTCTGTAATAGGGACGATAGTGAAAAAGGGATCAGGAGATGCAAAGGGATCTACTGTACAAAAGCAAAAGAGGTAGTCATTGGTTTGGCAGTTCAAATTCAATGCCAAAACATGCAAGGTTATGCACCTAGGGAAAAAAGGCAGGACAGAGTATCAAATGGGAAGGGTTAAACTGAGCACAAAGGCAGAGGAAATGGGCCTAAGAGTCATCATTAGTGACTCCCTCAGACAGTCAAACCAGTCCAACAAAGCCTATAATAAGGCTAAAGGGATGCTGAGGTGTATCAGAAGGGGTACTTGCAGCAGGAAAAAGGATCTATTACCTTTAAATAGGTCTCTGATGAGGCCACATCTATATGGCATAACTGCAAAACTGGTAACCACTCCCTGCTTGACTGGGTCCTAGCATCAAACCCTGATAGAATAAAGGCTGCTGGCATATTTGCAGATGCCCTCGGTGATTCCTCCTCCATTTTCTGCACCTTGAAGAACAATCCCCCCAAAGTTACACCAAGAACATTTGCAGCACGAGACTTCTCAAACTTCACAGCAGAAGCCTTTCAGGCTTCCCTCAAGGAAATAGATTGGTTCCCCATTTTTTCACTATATAGGCTACAGTAGATGCTGCCTCTGACTATTTCACAAACAATTTCCTATCCACTGCAAACAAAGATGCCCCCCTAGGAAAGCTCAGGGTAAAAGGACAAGGCTATAAATGGATAACTCCACAATTAAAACAGTTAATGATCCCAAGGGACAAGGCCTGAGGGCAGTACAAAAAAATCCTTTCAGCAGACAGACTGGATCAGATTCAGGGAGCTATGAAACCAATGCAAAATGTACTCAAGGACTGCTAAATGACATTACGTTAGGGGCCTTCAATAACATAACCTGGCAGATCCAAAACAATTCTGGGCCCAAGTTGATACCCTGCTCAAGGGGAAGTATCAACGCCACTAATGGCCCTATCATATTAAACAGTTAACCAATGAGCGAACCTCTGTCTGCCGCCAATGCTTTCAAACAAAGCTTCACAAACCTAAACAAATACAAAAAAGTGTCCGCTGTCCCGCCCTCCTCCTGCCCAGCCCTAATAGGCCAGGCTCTCTTCCCCCTAAATTTCATCTAAAGCTGGTTACCAAGAAAGAAATGCTCACCTTGCTCAAAAAAATAAAATCCAGTGACTCTGCAGGCCCTGACAACCTAGAGCCTAGGCTACTAAAAGCAGCTGCCCTTGCAATAGCATCCGCAATCACCATGTTGTTCAACAAATTGCTCCTTGCTGGTCAAATCCTACAAAAGTGAAAAGAGGCTGTAGTAGTCCCAATCCACAAAGGTGGTCTCAAAGAATCCATAGATAATTATAGACCAATATCTCTCTCCTCTGTATTCTAGCAAAGGAGCAGGAAATACTGGTGCATAATCAGCTAATGGATTACCTAGAAATGCATAATCTTCGATCAGTCCAAAAACATGGCATTAGACATAACCTCGAAAGAGACACCACATTAATTGGGCTTACTACTGGCATACTACAAGAGCTGGACAACAGTAGCCCCATTGAAGCCATCTTCTTAGACTTAACCAAGGCTTTTGACTTGGTTAGCCACACATTTCTCATCAAGAAACTTAATAACCTTGTCCTTGACCAACGCTCACTAGCCTGATTCATTAACTATTTTTCATATAGAACCAAAGTAATCAGATGGAGAGGTATCTCATCCACTCAACTGCCAATCTCTGAAAGGGTACCACAGGGCCCTATTTTAGGCCCTCTTTTATTTTCATAATTTATCAACGATCTTGGCAATACATGCAGCAGCAGACAACTCCTACTGTATGCAGATGAAGCTGTCCTCCATAACAGCTCTCAAGAGACCCCAACACTCAGCACCCAGTTGCAACAGGACTTTATATGACTAGAACAGTGGATAATCGCAAATAACCTAGTACTTAATGTTAAAAAGATCATTTGCTCCAAACAGCTTGGCTCTCTTAGATGTCACCTACTCGCTATCTTAACCTCCACTGACACAAGACTGAGGTTGTAAACACAGTCAAAAAGCTTGGTGTAATACTTGACCAAGCCTTCACATTTAAAGAATAAGTAGACCAGACCACTCGAATAATCCATCAAAGCTTGGTCTGCTAGTTCGCCTAAACAGTCACCTTACCTCAGACTCCAGGCTAGCAATAGCTAACAGAATTTTGCTTCCAAAACTTACATATGCTGCCCCCATCCTTCAGTCCTTAGGTAAGACTGAAGCAAACAGACTGAAGCAACTGTATAACAAAATTGAATGCTTCAAAACAATGTCCCTTCCTAGGAAGCATAACTGTTATGTCCTGGCCTCCTTTGACTGGTCCTCACTACCAAACAGACTCCAGTAACCTCTTCTAAAGCTGGCATACAAACTTGTCAATGGAACTGCTCACCCTAGCCTGGATGGCCGTCTTGTTCCAAAACACTCCTCAAGTGTGCTCTGCACCACTGGCAAAAAGTTGCCTGATGTTCCCAGAATAAGAACAACACTAGGAAGTAAATCATTTGCATACTCAGCCTCAAACCTATGGAATGCCATTCCAGAAAACCTGCAAATGGTCACTTGCTTAGACAGTTTTGAAAGGGCCTAAAAACACACCTCCTTGAATGCCATCTATGCTCGTGCCTCCGCTGAACACTAGCTGACTGAAACCTAATTTAACTTGCCCACTCCAACATTCTTTATACAGCATATATCCCATAATAAATGTGTTTCACCAGCCTCTGTATAACATGTTTCTGTATAATACTGTGTTTTCTATATCCTGTTTGATCTTGATATTTGCTTGTAGCCAGTGTAAATAACACAGCCATTTCATGGCTCTGTAATGTATACCTCCTTCTTTGTGATCCTCCTGAGTGTGCTGTTGTTATGAATGCTGTACGAATTGTATGTAATTAATCCCAGTCACCCCTGAAAAAGGGACCCTCGGTTCCAGTTGGCTTACCCGGTCAACAAAATTAAATAAATAAATAAATAAATCACATCTGGAATACTGTGCTTATTTCTGGAGTCCTTGTCTACTGAAGGACCTGGACAGGCTGGAGACAGTGCAATGCAGGGTGACCAGGAGGATTCAGGGCCAACAGGTCAGGTGTTATGAAGATCATCGGAAGGCACTGAAGGTGTACTCATTGGATACCAGGTGACAGGAGCGTGATATGACAGAAACCTTCAAGTTTCTGAAGTGAATAAACAAGGTGAATAGTGAGTATTTAGTAAGAGTGCAGAGTCAAGAATCCAAGGCCTTGAGTGGAAACTGGTGGGAGGAAGGTTTAGGAGGGATGTGAGGAAGTTCTATTTTATGGAATAGGTGGTGGAGCTATGGAAAAGTCTACCAGTGGAGGTGTTGGGCACCAAGACCATAAATGGTTTCAAGCATGGCTGGGAAAGAGTGAAGGGTTAGGTGGTTGCTCAGATCAGTGGCAGTAGGATGGGGAGCGGGAGGGACTGGATATACCCCCATATCAACAATAATTCCAAGGGCAGATAGGGAACTCTGGGCAGACAAGATGGACCTTTAATGTTTTTCTGCAGTCAATGTATTTGTTTCTGAGTTTATACTGGCAGCCATGCACTGCATCATTCAGAGTATAACTAGGACCTAAACACATGTTCCTCACCCACTAGCAGGTTGGCATTCCTGCACTGTAGCCTTCAGCTTAGAGCTAGGGCCTATAGACATTCTTCTTAATTAGGGTCACTTTGACAGTACTGCACATTAACATATTAATTACAGAATCCTTACCCAATGTACAAAAACAATTGACATTTTCAATAACTAAACCTGGTAGACTCTTCATATCCTGATACATACATACCACTTACACAGCCTGGTCCCATCAGCCAACTGAACCTGTAAAGTAATGCAGGGAAATCCAATATTTTATCTGATTACTCCATATGTGAACAAGACTATGTAGGCATGCATGGGTAGGGTGACCCATACCCTCGCTCCCCCTGTTAAAACAGACATTGTCTGAACATTTTTCAAAAGGCTGTCACATGTTAGTTTTAACAGAGTTCCACTCCCTGCCTCTCATTTACTTCTTAGCTTAGCTGCAGTTTCAATCTCTCACAAAACATTGCCAAGCTGGGATGGGAGTTAAATCATCGTGCGGGACAGAATAACATGGGCGAGGCAGCATCAGTGCGGAGATGAGAGAGAGTAGCAAAATGCAAATGGATGAATGGACAAGGACCGTACTGGGCAGGTTGGACATATACAGACATAAAGAGTGAAGATCAGGAAGAATATGAGTGTTCTGCTGCTGATTTGAATTTGACACCTCTGTCCTTCAGCTTAGTGCCTGTGTGGTCAGTGGTGGTCTGTAAGTAGGTGGGTATACTGTGTGCAGCCTGTCAACTGATCACAGAGTTGGCAGGTGAGTAGGAAATAAAAGATTGAGCCCGTAGATGTGTTTTCAGATGAAGTCCTGTGTCTGGAGTAATTATAGTTCAGTGCTGCTGCTACTAGATAGACAGGTAGGCACTTACAAAGCACTGCAGCATGCTCAACTGAGACCTATTTTGGAGGGATGTTGACACCTATAAGACTCTTAGAGCCTACTAACTGCAATTTAATAAAACGGTAGAGTAGAAATACAACAGCCTGTATGCTGTGGCTGTTAACCACCTCCCAAGATGCCAACAATGACCTCAGGCATCTCCCACAAGCTATCTTCTTGCTGCTTGTTGTGCTGCCAGAGCTGACCCAGCAGGGCAAACTACACCTTCCTGGTCACAGGAAAAACCCAATCCGGTAAGGCTGCAAATTGTTACTGTTGAAACATTTGTGGAATTTACTGGGAAAGCAGCCTGTTTATGAGTTTTTGGGCAGGGATATATTGTAACATGTAGGAAAGTACGCCGAATCTGAACTGACAGCTGACTTACACCGAATGCAGTGTGCATTCAGCCAAGTTTTGAATACTTGCTATATTCTGAGGTATTAGGCTGATGTACTTGGTGGATGCATGTGACCACTTACTGCCAATAAGCTAGCTATTCTTTAAGGCAGAGCATGTGGCCCACAGATCACATTGCAGTCCTGGGAGACAGTGTGGAGAGAGAGACAGACATTGTTGCTGCTGGCTCTTGCTACTACTTACTTTAAATTTGTTCATCTGCCTTAAAAAGATTTAGAAAGTCTTTTTCTCTGGTGTTCTTCTGCAATATGTGTTACAAGACTGTTCGCACTAGAGACAGAACTATTTCAAACAAGAGTTTTATTTTTTCTGCCGTCACACTTCTATGAATCTATGAATCTTTGTTTCTTTCTTTGTTTCTTTAAGAAATCCTTCTATGTTATTCTGAGACAGGGTTTTGGAGAAGGGGAAACTTCAAACTGCAGGCTTACTAGGCCTAGCTCCCCCTGTTGCTCAGCTCACTGTTTTATCTGGTCTGGTACAGTCTTTATTTGTGAGCTTTCAGTGCCTACCTTTGGCCTGTCTCGTCCGTGTTCCATCTTGCTCTAAAGTAAGTGCACACTGGACAGTTTATTATTTTGTTTTAGAAGTTAAGAGTTTCTTTTATGACTTTTTTATGTAGACCAGTGATATTTAGAAATTATTTTCTGACAGTTGTTTCTTTACTCTTGATTGGTGGGCTTTCCTGTGCCCCCTCGCTTTCTGCAGTATCTGTTTCCCGGCCGAGTCGGACTTAAGAGCACACTGCACAGATTTTCTGTAATTTTTGTAGTACACTACTGATATTACTATACATTAAGTGAAATACATTTTCTGACTGTTTTTGGGTAAATCTCTGGATGCTGCTGCGCTCAGACCAATTTCTCCAGTGTCCGTTTCCAGGCTGGCTAAGGTGAAAGAGTGCACCGTGCAGGTTTTCTGTCAATTTTGAAGTACACCACTGAAATTACTATAATTTATCTGTAATAAATTTTCTGTTCTGTGTGTAAATTTCTCCAGTGCCTGTGTTATAGCTGGGTCAGACATAAGAGTACACCGTGCAGATTTTCTGTCATTTTTGTAGTATGCCACTAACATTACTATCAATTATCAATTATTGCCCAGGGCCACCTTGAAAATGAGCGTGCTCAGTGGTGTTTATGCCTGATTAAATAAAGTGATTGATTGATTGATTGATTGATTGATATCTGAAACAAACGTCTTGACTGTTTTGGGGGTACAGAATGAAAAATCCTACGGTGGCCTCTACAGGTAAAAAATAGAAAAAGAATTTGGAGGAGTCTGTGCCAAGAAGCCTACAGTGAAAACTTTCAGGTTAGGAAATATAGACCGTGCCACCACATCAAAAGGCCAGTATTGTCTGGTTTATTGAATCAAGTACTTGCACAAAAAACTGTTTATAGTGTATAAATTATCTGAAATATATTTTCTGACTATTTTTGGGTATATCCCCAGGCTCTGCTGTGCCCAGACAAATTTCTCCCGTGCCTGTATCCTGGCTGGGTCAGACATAAGAGAACACTGTGGGTTTTTCTGTAATTTTTCTAGTATACCTCCAATATTACTATAATATATATGATATGCATTATCTGACTGTTTGGTGGAAGAGTATCTCCAGGCTCTGCTGTACCCAGACCAGTTTCTCCAGTGCCTGAGTGCCAGCTGGGTCAGACGTAAGAGCACACCATGTAGATTTTCTGTAATTTTGGTAGTACGGTATTGATATTGCTATAAATTACCTTAAATACATTTTTTGACTGTTTTGGAGTATATCTCTAGGATCTGCTGTGCACAGACCATATTCTCTAGTGTCCATGTCCTGGCTCAGATTTAAGTGCAGAAAAAATGTCTGGAACAAGAAGGTGCTTGTGGACAAGTCCTTTACCTTCAAGCAAGGAAGATCTGAATAGGGAACAGGGGCAACATTCTGGGCATGTTTGCCACCCAAGGGTACCTTTTACTCCATCTAAGTCTGTTACACTGCCTTCTTCTTCTTCTAGTATGACTAATATTGTTTTCTCTGCAAGAAATACAAGCAGTAACACCCAGGCTCCCACCCCTGCTTCTGCAGTTCCATCTCTGCTTCTTGCTGCCAGAACACTTCCACTAGTGTTCTGAGTCCAACTTCTGCTGCCCCTTACATTGCTTTTGTCACCACTGCAAGTTGTACGCTTGCCACTTTCACCATTACCTTGCCTGAAGCACTTTCTGAGACCACTGTATGTGACACTGCCAGTATGTCACTGTCGCCACCATCACTACCACAGTTCAACCTGTTGTCTCCAGTACAGACACCACTACCACCATTAGTTCCTTATGGCCCTTCACCCTTGTTCTGGACACACACAAATAATATCAGAGATTATTCTCCTCTCCACTCTCATCTGGAGACAGTGAAGATGAATTGCATGAATCATCTGTGTCTGAATATGTTCTTCCAGAAAAAGAAATTAAGATGTGACATATTTATCATTCAGAAGAGGATGAAGAGGTTGACTTGAGACTGTACTGCAAAGGATGCTAACACTGCAAAATGCACAGCAGTTGCCACTACAGGTGCTCCCCATGCTGACCCAAGAAACTAAGCAGTCCGCACTTCCATTTTTACATAATAATGTACCATTTGTCACTGCTACCCCATCCTCTGATAAGCCATCTGGAGTTGCCCAACTGCACAGCTCTGATGAAAGTAGTTATATTGGGTGACATAGTGAGCCTACTGGTGGGGGTACGAGTCAGGCTCCATGCAAAAAATGGAGTACTGTACCCACTGCAAGTAGCAATGTTTGGACCCAATTTGTGGAGTCAGATGAGGACAGAAGGCATGCCGTGTGCACATACTGTGGTGCCATCATAAGTCATGGTAAGATATTATCTAAGCTGACAACCACATCTCTCTGGGTCCACCTAATAAGTTGACATCCACAGTTGACTCTGGATTCTGCATCGACTGGCAGAATTTCCTTTCACTGCTATTTGAAAAAAGTTCAAAAGCCAGGTCATAGTGGTAGTGGTGGTGGCAATGGTTTTCACAGTGAGATTCCACATAGCTCTGATGTGGATAGTACCCATTCTTGCTCTGAGTCAAACCCACACTCTGTGGAAATACCAGTAACCAATACTGTGACCAGCCCCTCAGACTCTGCTCCAGTTCAGACTTCTCCTGTGTTGACCTCCCCAATTGGTAGGTCCAAGGGTATGTCATTCACAACAACACAGCCAACAATTATAGAGGCATTCCAGTTGTGAGTCCAGTTTCTTCCCCTCATCCAACTGCAATGCACATTGCTCAGCTTATTGGTAAGATGATGGCATTGGACCTTCAACCATACTGCATTGTGGAGGACACAGAATTCCAAAGGCTTCTACAGTTTCTGAAAACCATTTACAGCATGCCATCCCACACTACCCTTTCACGCGCTGTGGTGCCTAATGTGCATGGCAGTGTTCATCAGTGTTTGTTGATGGAACTGAAAAAGTTGTGAGAGGTGTGTTCCGTTGCACCTCAGATATATGAACAGGCATCAATTCTACATATCTCTCACTGACAGCTCACAGGTACTTCTCAAATATATTTGCTGCTGCTGACCCCTCACTTGGTGGCCCTCATCGTGTTGCACTACTCCCATTTACTGGATGTCTGCCCTGCTCAGTGTTGGTCTGATGACTGTTGATCACAACAGTGTTAATATCCTGAAATGCCTCCAAGAAATGCTGGATTCCTAGACAGAGGGAACAAATCTGCTTGATGGCTTCATTGTCAACTAACAATCAAATATGGTAAAAGCACTTAGTAATGGGATCTAGCTTGATATCCACTGCTTTGCACATACACTAATCCTGGTGGTCACTTGTGTGCTGAAAAACAGTAAGTCAGTTTTTGATGTTGCTGCCACGGCATATTGCATCTATGGATACTTTCACTGGTCAGTGAAAGCAACAAACATGCTTCAAAGTATATATGAACAGCTTGCATTGACAAAGAACCAATTAATTTGAGATGTTACCACTAGGTGGAATAGTACATACAACACAGCATGGGGGGCAGAGGGGTGCTGATATCACATAAAGACTGGTTGTTGGTCGAGGTTATAATGAAGGTGCTTGCACCGTGAGAAGGAGCATCTGTGACCTCAGCTCTGACTCCTATTCCCTCTGTCAGGTGATTCCTGCAGTCCAAATCTTCAGATCATCTCTGGACAGGTTTGAGCAACAGTATTGTGGTACTGATCTGTATACAAATGACCTCCCAAAATGTATTGGGCAACTGAGGTCAAAGCTGAGTTCCCAGTTTGCCACACCTTTTGATCAGTCAGAATACATTTTTGCCACCATGCTAGACCCTAGGTTTAAATGTGAAGTTTTACACCTCACAGTGTGGAGCCTCTAGCAGCAGCAGCTGACAACTGAGCTCACAGACACCCTCAAAGAAATAGCCTTGGCCAAAAAAGAGTCTGAACATGGAGCACAGGGTACTGCAGATCCACTACAAGGCATTGGCAAAAGTGGCAGAAAAAAATATCACCCGCATTGTGTGACCTGGCATGCAAGTTCATCTCATGCTGCCACACTAGTGTGTCTTCAGAATGTCTATTCAGCACAGCTGGTGATACTGTTGAATTAAACCAATCCTGACTATACCCAGATTATGTTCAGCATCTAGTATTTGTAAAACTGAACCTGCTTGGTGTGTTGAAGAAGCAAAGTGAGATGTCTCTGCTACTTTTGTCAATGTTCTGTAAAACCAAAAATACTGATGGGTGTTTGCCAGCAAAGTTTTACACAGTTCGTCTGTAGTGGGCCCTGCTGAAGAATAGCTCTGTAAAAAATTAACAGAAATTATAAAATGGGTAAAGAAAAGAATGTCCTGCATTTTGTTTTGCTGAGACAGCTTTCCAGCCATATATATTTTTTTAGGGCTACAGTGGGTGGAGCCCTGCAGACCTTATGCATCAGAAAAAGGACTCCCACATTCCTTGCAAATGAACAACATGCTGGAGTGACAAAAAAGCCACCTACGCATGCAACACTCTATGCTCGCACTATTTCTTCCTTATTTTCAGTGGTCCAAGACCACTGAAATACACAGCTGCCCCCAGCCAACCCTCCCTCTTAGCACCCACCACCACACTCCCCCCAAAAAACTTAACAGTGGCACTGGGTGTGCCCAATCTCTGAGTGCAGGAATCCTTGCCTTCCCCAGTGTTGCACAAGTGAGGTTATTTTCTTTTTTTGGTTTATTGCAACTTAAATTAGCATGCAAAACATTTATGGTTGCTCAGTGCGATTATTTTTTTTTAAGCAACATACATACTCATCAGTGAGGGTCGTGGGATGTTTACTTGAATCTATCAGGTGCCTATTTGAAGGTCATGTCTTGTTAATACTCCCCACTTCCGTGCATGTGTTTATTTCATATATATATATATATATATATATATATATATATTTTTTTTTTACTTTCCTCCCCACCTGACCTCCCTCTCAACATGCCCCCCCAGAAACATAACGGTGACACTGGGGGTGCTAAATCCTCTAGTGTTGCAATCAGCATTTCTGTCCTGTTTTTTTTTCTTTTCTTTAACCTGTAACAAGAAAACCATCCATCAATGTCTTTTGCACCATTACAGTCCCCCCACCCGACCCTTCCACTCAGCACCCACCACTCTGCACCCCCCAAGCTCTTACTTACCCATCGGGGGTCCAATGCCATAATCCTTTCTGGACTGCAGACACGTATTCACTCTTCAAAGTCGGACAGAGAACTGAAGCAACAGGTATGCCACTCAATGTATTTCAATGGGGTTTTGAACTTAGAGGCATAATTGGGACATTTTTGCATATTTATGGCCCAAATTTTCACCATGCCTTCTTTGGGACCCCACCTCATCAACAATGTCACTATCTTTAGGCAAATCTGTCCCAAAAGGTGATTTTGTGGTCTCTGCGCAAAATCACCTGTCGGACAGGAATTGAACATTTTCTCTGTCCTTGTTTATGAGGTGGGATCATAAGAAGGGTATGTTGAAAATTTGCTGTAAAAATATTATAAAAAACAAATTTACGATATTTTTACCCCAAATTCCTCAGCTGTAGCCCTATTGGCTCTGGATTGACTTTGTCTAAATATACAGTAGTCACACTTCAATAAAGTCCCAGTACCTGTGTCCTCAGTTCTAAATAAATCCATGTGCCAGCTATGGAATTTTGAAAACAACATTTGGCAGCCATTTTTTTTATGGTACTCAATTGTGTCAAGCCACTACCTTGCTGCAGCAGTTTACTCAAAAACAGCAATTGAAACATCACACTTTATTTTAAAACTTTCGAACACATTCTCACAGTCCCTCCCAGCCAACAAAATTCACTATGGCCAACTGCACTGTGTTGCTCTCCCTCAAGGCTGTAAAGCACAGTCAGCCCAACTGTTCTGTCTCACTCTCCCTCCAGCCTGCAAAGCTCTGTCAGCCTGACTGTGCTGTCCTTCTTTCCCTCACAGCAGGCGTAGTTCTCTCACTATGATCATGCTTCAGCAGCACCCAAGAAATATTTAAAAAAAAGTTTGCAAGACACAAAAATAATTAGCAAAAACTTTTAGGGAAAAATTCACATATAATCAAAATTAGGTACACTGGGCACATAAGCAGTACTGGGTGGGCACACTACTAGCACCCCTAGTGGCAGCCCATCAGTGGAGGGACTAATTTCTACCACACTGACAATATTTCAACATTTTTACATTTTTTTTAAATAAATTTACAAAGAAATATGGCAAAACCTATATTATAAGTGCAATAAGGTACAATGAGGTGTTGGTTATTTGGTGATTAATCACACTTTTACATCAGCCTTGTGCCTCACTATGTCCCTATGCATGTTTACCACAGCATAAACAACACCCTAATGTGTGTTTTTGCTACATAAAGAGTTACATTTCCATCACCCACATAGCCTGGCACCCTATGTACTACTATCCTTCTCCACCAGTGATACCAGTACATGACAATAACACCTTTTCTACTACCACTTAACCTTCCAAAATACCACAATCCTCCTTGCACAGTACAATACTTTATTTTAAGTCTCTTCTTTACATCAATCCCTTCCGTATACTAAGTCCTGTTCTGTTCCCTACACAGAACCAATATGCTATGAGGACTATGGTGGGGGGTACAGTAGTTGGAGTACTAAATGGATTGTAGATTGACAAATTATCACAGAAATAACAACATCATTGTGACTGTGGGGGATGGCTAGGGTTGGGAGGAAATGGGGAATTTGGGAAGCTAAATTGGTTGGGAAAAGGGTATATATTTTTTATTTACTTAAAACATGGTGGGATCCTGGGCAGAGTGTTACAGTGCAGAGCAGTGGATGCAAAGGAGGCCTACATACTGTATGCATCACAATATCATGATTCAAGGTTGACTACATATGTAAGTTATTGCCATTTGTGGTGGGGCTGTTACACACAGCTCCAGTGGTAAATACACTCTGCTGTCCCAGGCTAAATGCCGAGCCACAGCTTGAATCTTTTCTAGCCCTTGCCCTCAGATGGAGAGCACTCAATGGATGTTCACAACTCTTCCTGTCAACCTACGCTCCTCCTTCAGGGCAGGCAGGGATATAATTATGAGTTGCCACTGTGCCATAGATGGCTGCTGCACCACCCCATAGACGCTGACTGCAGAAAGAGACCTCTAGGTCCACCTAGTCTGCCCAATTGTTTTAGACCTATTTTGACACTCTAGTTGCCCTTTGTAGTCAGGGCTCCCTTATGTCTATTCCATGCATTCTTGAATCCCCCCCCCCCACAGTGTTGACCCTCAAAACAAAACCTTTTGGGGCAGTCTGTTTCAAGCATCCACCACTCTTTCTGTAAAGAAAAACTTACTGATGTTGGTAGAGAACCTCCCTCCTTGCAGCCTGAAGTCATATCCCCTAGTCCTGGAGCTCTTCTTGAAGTGAAAAAGTTCCTGTGCCTGTACCTTGTTAATGCCTTTTATGTACTTGAATGTTTCAGTCTCTCTCTTCTCTGCTCCAAGGAGTACATATTAAGAACCCTAAAGCTTTCCTCATAGGACATGTACTACAGACCCTGAATCATTATTGTCGCCTTTCTCTGTACTGTTTACCCCCAGTCAATGTTCTTCCTGAGGTGAGGCTTCAAGAATTGGACTCGGTATTCCAGGTGAGGCCTGACCAGCGATCTATACGGTGGTAGTACCACTTCTCTATTCCTGCTCATGATTCCCCTCCCAGTGCAGCCCAGCATTCTGTTGACCTTCATTGTTGCCTCCTCACACTGCTTACTAACCTTCAAGTCATCTGTTATGTTTCTTATATTTTGTTCCTGGTTTGAGGCTGCCAGTCTTTCACATCCTTGGTAATACTCCTTTCTTGGATTTTTCTTTCCTATGTGCATGACCTTGCACTTTTTGGTATTAAATCTCAGCTGCCACACTCCAGACCATTCTTCTAGTTTCTTGAGGTCAGCTTCCATCTTGCTCAGTCCTTCCAGGGTGTCAACCCTGCTACATATCTTGGTGTCATCTGCGAACAGACACACCTTCCCTTCCAGTCTGTCAGTGATGTCTGCTATAAAAACATCGAAGAGCACAGGCCCTAGCACTGAACCCTTGGGGCACCCTGCTGGTCACTCTGCCTTTCATCAATTGCACCACACCATAAGCCAGCTACCTCAGTCAATCAGTCAATCAATCAATCAATCAAGCAATCTTTACTTTACCAGGTGAAACATCATTGAGTGAACTTTTTTACAAGGTGGATCTGGGCAGATAGCATCTAAAATGTTTACATCACTGAATAAGAACAATGAATACATATTGAGGAGCAGACATTATTACAACATACAAATAGTGCAAATAGGCACAGCCACAGAAATACATAACAGCTGTGGTACAGAACAAAAGTGCAAGAGTTATGGCCCCCATGACAGAAGAGGAGGTATGGGGGTTGGTAGGAAGAGAAGATGGTGTAGGGTGATAAAAGAGGTGTGCTAGGGATGGAAAGAGGGCTCAACCAAGCCACTGTACTGATTAAGGAACCAGCAACTAGCGGGTAGAGTAGCCCACACAGTGCCTAGATCTTAATATGGGTTAAGAATAGCAATTGCAGGTATCCTTCAGGGAATGCCTAGGAAGAGTTTTGAAGGTTGACATTCTAACAAAATGTGAAAGTTTCAGGGATATTTGTAGTCTGTTCCATAAAGTAAGGAGGGCATGGCTTATGGAGGATGAGCCATAATGGGTTCTGACTTTAGGGATATCGAGTAGGATGTAGGAATATCTTCTGAACTTATTGATTTGCGTGCTGTACTCTGGAATGGTTTTCCCTTCACTTAAATCATTCATGTTATTACCAATATGCAAGCTTAATATTGTTGAAGGGCTCAGAGAAGGGGGGAAGGATGGCAGGGATTGGTGTGTGCCTTATGATTATTTCTGGTTTCATAATGATTTGTCCTCTAGAAAAATTATGTGGTTTATTATTTGGTATGTCTATTAATACATGTAAAATAGTGACCTGGAATGTCAGAGGAGTCAGGGAACCTACAAAGAGATATCAAGTATTAAAAAATTGTGCCCTACTTAATGCAGACATAATTCTGCTACAGGAAACGCATCTGTTGACTAGAGAGGCCATTTGGTTAGACTTAAATGACTCCTTGCATTACATTGTAAACAAAGAAATTAATGAAGTGATTGGTTTTGAGATATGTATTTGTTCTTTTTACCATCATATAGATTATATAAAAGACTGAACACTACACTATACGTCTACGAGGTAAAGTAAACGAGATTTTATGGAGACGTTTGGGTGTTTCAACACTAGGTCACTACATATGAATAAAATATCTAAAAATATAATGAGAAAATGTCTTCTTTTTACTAGACCTTATATTAAACTGAACAAGGAAGTATATAGAAGCTGGTATATAAGGTACAAAAGTTACCTGTTTTTTGTAATATATGTATGTCTTATAAAGAAAGCACAATATAAAAGTATTATTGTTTATATGTTTTTTTTATAGAGCTACTACATATCGTGGAACTTTAAACAAATTTGTGCAAGTTCAAGTTTAAAAGGCAAGTTAGATATATGAATTGTGGAGTTGAAATGTATTTATAAATAAGAATTTAGAACTTTCAACGAAGCAATATAAAATGAGTTGATTAGATAAATGAATGGAGGTTTAATGCTAGTAGAAGTAAACTTAATGTTTAAATCAAGAATGTGATAACACATTGGAGTGCATTTAAGTATTTTTCCTGGAACAGAATATATGTATGCTTGGGTTATATTAAGATTTGTTTTGCATATAAAATGTTATATATAAAAATAAGAGCTACTAGATATTGTGGAACTTTCAACAAAATTGTGCAAGTTCAAGTTTAAAAGTATTACAGTACAAGCACTGAGGAAGGATATAATCCGAAATGTCTGCATATGTGTATTGTATTATCTACACTACTGAATGTTATTAAGATTACTCAACAATAAATATTAAAAAACTTTTGTACATTTGGTGAGTGGTCTTATTTGACCAATCTACTCTTATGGGAATATATTCCCGTAATAATCTGGCATCATTTGATAAAAAATGGGGCAAATTGTATGTTTTATATCTGCACTGAGATTATTAACATTTAATTTTTCCAGGTCAGTCTCAAGATGTTTCTGTGTACCAAATATTTATTTCAAGTCTTGTGTTATATGTATTGGCACTCTCCGGGGAGGGTCAAGAGGGAGGGAGGAGGAGAATGGGATGGGGAGGGGTTTCCTTTCTCTTTTTTATCGGCTTTCCATAATATACCCTAAGTGGATGGTTGCATCTATGTATCATACCTGTTATGAATATTACTATGTTTATAATTTAAAACCAATAAAGAAGTTGAATTGAAAAAAGAAAAGGAATATTTTCTTAGAGAATAGGTGCCAGTGGTGCTGGTGAGGAGACAGGAAATGTAATGGGGACATTTGCTGGTGAGGGCTCTGTATGTACAATTGGCCTATTTATCAGTCTTCTGGTTTTTAACGACTACCAACCAAGCTGCGAGTAGAGGGAGCAATGATGTGTATTGTAGGGGGTGCAAGTAATAAATCTTAGGGCCCTATGGTACAACATGACACATTATATCATAGAGCTTTGAGGTTCATCACAGGCCTGCCTTATTCCACTCACCACAGCTCCCTATATCAATCAGTGGGGTGGAGTTCTTTTTAATTCAAGCATGATAAAAATGCAGTCTTATGGACCCTAAGAGTCATCTCCAAAAACTGCCCCAATACATTACAGACTGTCTTCCTATAAAACCAATAGGCAATTACACCCTGAGAAGTTGCAAATCTCTCCTACTGATGGTTCCCAAAGTTAACTCTCGCTTTGGCAGGGCTGCTATAAGCTTTACACTGTCCACCTTGTGGAATAAATTGCAAAATAAAAACTGAAACTGAGGTCACCCATCGGCATCTCATCTTTCAAGCTCTTATATTCATGTCTCAGAAATGATCAGTGCAATTGTTTCCCATGACCATGAATTGTCATCATGCTAACCTGTACCATTTAACCATGAATGAATTACTTCTAGTGCTTGTCTTCTCCTTGGCCCTGGTCTGTCATCATGCTTTCATGTAACACCTTGATGCCTCTGTCCTCCCTTTGATACTGGTCTATCTTCTCACTTTCTTTAGCCTTCTTTTCACAACTCTATACTGCACTCATCCACAATATACATGCAATCATACTATAAAAGTCTGAACTCCCCTTTCCCCCTCCCTGTAGGCCCCCACCACCACATCAGTTCTACCAACCTATCCTTGGGACTTCACTTCTCACAATGTTTATCCTTGCTTACATATTACATACCCCTCCTGGTACACCATCTGCCATTAGTTGGTGGTTCTCTAAGCCATTTTCATGGCTAGTACTAGTGACTGCCCCTGGTAAATGAACTAACTGGTACTTCTATACAGAGAACATGGTTTATATACAGTTGTATGGTTCAATGGTGGACCTGCCCCCTTGTATTTGAATCCTCCTCTGTTATGGCTTGCCTTGTCTTCCTTTTATTATTTGACTCCCCTCTTACTGCACCATTGTGTTTGTGTTTATATACTCATTTACATGTATTTATATGTTTTTATGATTGATTTTACCCGACCCTGTTCTAACCAGGTCCATCTTGTAAAAGCTCTGCTCAATGATGTTTGCCTGGATAAATAAAGATTTTGATTGATTGATTGATTGAATGTGTCCAGCTTGTAATAAATCTTAAGGCTCACTTTGAATTGTAAAAGAATGGCACAATGGTGTGCACTGTGCAGCTATCATGGAAGTGTACATGCTCTACCACTATATAGTATCATGATGATAGAATAGTATTGCTATTAGGGTTTTTTTCTGTCATCTGTAACCTTCAATATAGATCTGGGTAGTTTAGCCCAAATTCCCAAATACCTGAATATAGCCAAATACTTGAATAATCCTCAAAATATTCAGCAAATATTTGGCAAATACTAAACTGATGTATTTGCACACCTCTAATAACTTGGGAGTGTACTGGAGAGCAGGCTGATTATGAGTTTTTTCTCCGGGGGGGTACACTGTATTTAAAAGGTAACTTGGCCCACTTGTGAGTCTTTGAGGATGGAGAAGAGTGCTTTGGGAATGACTGGGTTTATGGAGAGAAACTGTGTGCAGAGGGAGGGCAATGAGCATCTCGGCCCTGATATTTTGTGTATATATATGTGTGTGTGTGTGTGTGTGTGTGTGTGTGTGTGTGTGTGTGTGTGTGTATGTGTATGTGTATGTGTTTGGGGGGAAGCAAACTGTATGAAATATTGCTCTAAAATGAAGAAATGCACCATTTATATTGTTTTTAAAAAATATTTCGGGGATGGGCATGCCTCCGGACCCACCTACACTGTAGCTTTCTGAAGATTTTGTCCCCCTTTGTTTATTGAGTCAGCTCACACCACTGCAGGGCTCCTTCTTCCTTTGGACCTGTGAATGAAATACACACAAATGGATGGGCTTATACTCATTTCTCAGTGCGTCATAAAAGTTTGGCTTGTCTGGACTATTTTTGATGGTGTAGCATGTTGGGGCTATAAGAAAGAAATCTGTTTATCGGATCATGCCCCGGTTGTCACAACAATGCAGTTATTCAAGTGAGCTCCTCGCCCCTTTTGGCAGCTCCATTTGACTTATTTGAAAGATCCCAGTCTAGTGGATGAACTAGTAGGGTGTGTGAAAGCATACTTAGAAGTAAATGATACTGGTGAGGTTTCTGACTGTGTTTTGTGGAATGCCTTGAAATTGGTTCTTCTCAGCAAACTTATTTCCTATGCCTCAGCGAAGTCCAAAGAATGGGAGAAATATTTAAAAGACCTTTATGCAGAAGTCCAGGCTTTCAAAATAGATTTAATGTAGGGGGATAGGTCCGCTCGACTCAAGTTGCTGACTGCCAAAGCGAATTTGCAAAAATGTCTGGACTGGAAGACAGTGCATGCTCTTTTTTATTTGAGGCAGCGCTTTCATATTGGGGGGAGCACAAGGCTCTAAGTTTTTGGCACGGTGACTTCGTTCTTATTGGTCCTCGGCAACTGTGCTTAAACTGTGAGACCCGGGTTCCGGTCAAGTTACCCGTGATAGCAAAGCCATTTTGTTGATTTTCCTGTCCTATTATTCAAATAACATGAAGTCTTGCTATATTATGACAATTGCAGTATGACCGCAGGTTAGAACTGCTCCGGAGGTGAAATAGTTAACTTTCCATACGAGGCATGGAACTTAAATATGAGCTCGTTTGAAAACTCTGTCTGTTGTGCTTCAAAAGCAAAACTGTCAGATTCTTTACTCCGCCTCACTGAACAGTCGCTCCAGAGATTTCTCCTTCTGCGCGGTTCATTTTGTCGGTTTAAAAGTATTATTTTTCGGTTTTTAGCCGAAATTAAACCGCAACCGGTCAGTTCAAGCTCTGTCTGTGGTAATGTAAGTAATAGATACAGTAGGTTTTACATTTATTTTTTCTGTGTGGAACTTGTAATTCTTTATCGGTTCGGTTTGAACCGATCAGGTTGTATTTAAAATCTTCTAGTCCTTTTTTAGAGTGCAGTTCCCGGTTCTTATCGGTTCTAAAAAAAACGGATTTCATTAGTTTTTTCCATGACCCGTGACACAGTTGGGAACCGATAAGGGTGTCTTGCTTGGTAGTTTGCCATAAATGGGCAAGTTGGTTAGGCTGGCATTATGTCTGAGAAACCCAAAAGAAAAAACAGACCCACTGGGTTTCAACACTGTAGTGTTTGTGGGGAAGCTTTTGCTAAGGCTGACCCACACACCACATGTGTCTATTGTCTGGGGTTTGACCACCTCAATTCAGACTGCCAGATTTGTCACAATTTCCCTGCTGCCACCATAGATAAAGAGTTGGTAGGCTCAGGAAAGGAGGCCAAAAATCCGCTGACCGGATGGCCAGCCCGGGTTCGGTGCCAACCGAACTGGAGGGAGTGCCTCGACCAGGCTATACTCGGGCAAACGGAGAGCCGGTTCTGAGGAGCCGTTCTAGCAAAAGGACTAGAAAGTCAGCTAGTGTAGAGCCAAAAGTTCTCTCCCAACTGCTGAGGAAATAGCTAAAACAATTCAAATTGTCCAGTCTCTCTCCGGTTCTGACCGAACCGACACCTTCAGGTGAAGCGTTGGTTTGGCCGGTTCCACCAGTTCAAGATTATGATTTTGAGGATTTTTATGAACCGGGGGAGGGGGAAGAGGAATATGAAGAGAGTGAATATGGTTTTGAAGATCTGGATGTGCCCATTGATCCAGACATCTCTCCAGATAGACCCCTAGGGGTTTCTCCTCCAAGACTTTCTGAGTCCCCTTCTCATTTCATGTTTTATAAAAAAGTTGCTATATTCCAGAGTCTAGGAGACTGTCTATTGCTTTGCATAAATCTTTTTGGAAACAGACAGTAAAAGTTTTAAAAACTCCTCACACTATACCTCCTATGGATAAAAGGATGGACAAGAGGTATACCTTATCAGGCTCCGACACTGATTTCCTCACTCAACAATGCAGTCATGTGGGGGTAGTGCAGGCTGTAGCCTGTGACAAGGCTAATATTCCCCTAGCTTCACACCCCCCTGAGAAGGACTCCAGGAAGGTTGATGCTATGGCAAAGAAACAGTACATGGCAGCATCTTTGGGACTCAGACAAGCAAATTATATGGCTTATGCTGCTAGGTACCAGAAATCCAGATGGGATACTGTGCTGGCCCTAGTGAAACAAGTCCCTGACCAGCTTGCCAGGGAGCTGTAACAGGTGGCTATGGATGGTATTGAGGCATCCAAGGTGCAATTTCATGCTGCAGTGGACTCTAATGATGTTTCATCAAGAGTCATGGCTACATCTGTGGAACTTCGCAGGATGGCTTGGCTCAGATGTACTACCCTGTCTCAGGATACCCAGTCTAAGGTCATGGATTTTCCTGTTTGGGAAATTCTCTATTTGGGAGCAAACAGAAATACATGAAGAAACGGATGAATATAGGACCACCTATAGGGTGCACAGGCCAAGGAAAGGCAGGCCACTCCTCAAAAGCAGCTTCCTAGAGGCAGGGGCAGGCCTTTTCATAGGCCTTTTTACCAAGCCCAAGCTTCCTCCTCCGCCTATGCTCAGAGGGGGTTCTTTAGAGGGAGAGGCAGTCGGGGTACAAGCAGATCTGCTTCCACCCCTCAGCCCAAAGCCCCTGCCAAGCAGGCACCCTGATGGGATTGCCAGGGCCGATTCTCCTCTACCTGTAGGGGGCAGGTGGCTTACTTTGTCCAGGACTGGAAGTCTTTAACATCAGAGAAGTGGGGTCCTGGAAGTAGTAAGCCAGGGACTGGTTCTCAGCTTCAAAAAATTTCCAAAGCTGAGAACCAGATCTTTTCCACCTGCAACTCCATCAGAGGCACTCGCCCTAGAGGCAGAGGTCTCTACCCTCCTGGCTCTCAGAACTGTGGAAAGGGTTCCTCCCCTACTCCAGGGCAAAGGTTTGTACTCCAGGTACTTCCTTACCCCAAAAAAGACAGGAGAATGGCGGCCCATCCTGGATCTCAGATATTTAAACAAGCACCTTTTAAAGCCAAAGTTCAAAATGGTGACTCTGGGAATTATCCTACCCTCTCTAAGGCCGGGGGACTGGCTAGCTTCCCTGGACCTCAAGGATGCCTACTTCCATATTCCCATCAGAAGCTCCCATTGAAAGTACCTCAGGTTTGAACTGCTCTCAGGCCACTACCAGTTCAGAGCAATGCCCTTCGGCCTCACTTCTGCCCCAAGGGTATTCACCAAATGCCTGGCTGTAGCAGTTGCCTACCTAAGAAGGCAAAAAGATTGCCATCTTTCCTTACCTGGACGATTGGCTTTTAGTAGGCCAGTCCCCAGACCAGGTCAATTTACACCTTCAGATAACGCAGCAACTGCTTACCTCTCTAGGTTTCCTTCTGAATTTCTCAAAGTCAGTTCTAGAGCCGGTCCAGCTTCTTACCTTCATAGGCGCAGAACTGAACACACAGGAAGCCAGGGCCTTCCTCCCCCTGGACAGGGCAAAGACCCTAGTCTCCCCTGGCCGCCTCATTTACCCTGCAGGTCTCCCGGCCAGCAAGGCATTTTCTGCAGCTCCTAGGACACATGGCTGCTTCCACAGCAGTTGTGCAAGGAGCAAGATTTCAGATGAGGGACATCCAGTTCCATTTGAGAGCTTTTTGGTCTCAAAGAAAGGATCCTCTTACCAAGTTGATCCCAGTAACTCGAACCCTGATCCAAGCCCTACAGTGGTGGCAGGATCAGAGCAACCTGAGACAAGGGGTTCCTTTTGTCATTCAGTCTCATTCTCTAATCCTTACTACAGATGCATCCCTCTTGGGCTGGGGAGCTCACATGGGCGACCTCACCACCCAGGGTCTGTGGTCTCCCCAGGAATCTCTGCTCCACATCAACCTGTTGGAGCTCAGAGCAGTTTTTCTAGCACTTCAAGCTTTTTCCAAATCTGTTCAGAACAAGAGTATTCAGGTCAGAACAGACAACACCACTACAATGTGGTACATCAACAAGCAAGGGGGCACTCGGTCTACGGCCTTGTGCACAGAAGCGATGAAGTTGTGGTCTCTGGCTTACTCCCTGAACACCTCCCTTACGGCAGTTCACCTCCCAGGCAAGGACAATGTCCTGGCAGATGCTCTCAGCAGGATTTCCCAGGGCCACCACGAATGGTCACTGGATCCCCTGGTCTTGGGAGTAGTATTTGCCAGATGGGGCACCCCGCAGATAGATCTTTTTGCAGCCCCAGACAATCACCAACTTCCTCTTTTTTGCTGCAGGCCCCCAGTGTTGGGCTCACTCCCCCTGGATGCCTTAGCCCTTAGTTGGGAGGGGAAGTTTCTCTATGCCTTCCCTCCCTTTCCTCTCCTGTTCAAAGTGCTAGTCAAAATCAGATCCCAATCAAGCAAAGTCATTCTGATAGCTCCGGTTGGGCCAGACAGCCTGGTATCCACTCCTGCTGTCCTTAGCAGTCCATCTCCCCTGTCCCTTCCCAGGAATCACAATCTGTTAACCTGTGCCCAGGGAAGGGTCTGACACTGAATCCCAAATCTCTCAATCTCAAGGCTTGGTTCTTGAAGAGTTAGAGTTTGCTGATTTACACCTTTCCCAAGGTGTAATGGATATATTGAAGGTCGCAAGGAAGCCTTCCACCAGGGCTACTTACAATTCCAAATGGAAAAGGCTTTCCATATGGTGCTCGGAAAAGCATATTTCCCCAGTCTCTGCTGATCTACCCACTGTCCTGGATTATATGGTCCACCTGAATTCTTTGGGACTGAGACCAGCTACCCTGAAGGTGCACTTGGCAGCTGTGTCTGCTTTTATTTCAGCAGGAAATCCTCTTCCCTTTCAGCTCATCCTGTATTTTCCAAGTTTTTTAAGGGGTTGTTTCACACCAACCCTCCATTCAGGGATCCTGCCCCTGCCTGGGATCTTAATGTATGCAACCCCCCTTTGAGCCCTTGTCTTCAGCTGAGCTCAAGTACTTGACTTGGAAAACTGTGTTTTTGGTAGCCATCACCTCTGCCAGACGCATAAGTGAATTACAAGCATTGTCAGTGGAGCAGGAGTTTATCTCTTTTCACAGAGATAAGGTGGTCCTTTGGACTAACAGAAAGTTCCTGCCTAAGGTGGTTTCAGATTTCCACCTTAATCAATCTATTTCACTTCCAGTGTACTTCACTGACCACTCCTCCTCTGGGGAGAGGATGCTGCACAGCCTAGATGTGAAGAGAGCCCTTAGTTACTACATAGAGCGTACCAAGGGTCATAGGTTTGACTCCCTCCAACTGTTCCTCACCTATGGCAAAGTTGGTAAAGGGAAGCCAGCCACTAAAAGATCCATTGCCAGGTGGATTGTCTCTTGTATCCAATTCTGCTATGAGAAGTTGGTGAGAGTTCCCCCTCAGGCCTGAGGCTCACTCTACCAGAGGTACAGCTGCTTCTCTGGCTGCTGCCAGAGACATTCCTATTCTAGAAATATGTCAAGCAGCTACCTGGAAAACAGTTCACACTTTTACCAAGCATTACTCCCTAGACATCCAGGCTAGGAGTGATGCTCGGTTTGGCACAGCCGTGCTTCAGAGCCTATTTCCTAGGTAGGTTCTGTCCCTCCTCCATGGGGGTACTGCTGTGTAGTCTGCAATTGTCATAATATAGCAAGACTTATTGTTGTTTGAAGAAAAAATTACTCACCTTAGTAATGTTGTTTCTTCTAATGGAGTCTTGCTATATTATGACCTCCTTCCCTGCCTGCCCCTCTCAGAACCTCTGTTTTGGGGATGTGGATGGGCAGTACAGGGTTGGCACTTTTTTTGATGCCCACCTTGTTGTTTTTCACCTACCTTTTTGGGTGAATTGGTGTTGTGTTTTTGCATTTTTGGGTCTCCTGACTTGAGTCTTTGTTTTAGGCCAAAAATGAGTGTTTATGTTAGTAGCCAGTTGGCTAGTGTAGGTTTACAGCTTCCACACAGAACCTTAGTGAGTTTTAGCTCGTAAAGATCTGACAGTTTGCATTTGAAGCACAACAGACAGAGTTTTCAACCGAGCTCGCGCTCTAAGTTCCATGCCTGCATGGAAAGTTAACTATTTCACCTCCGGAGCAGTTCTAACCTGCGGTCATACTGCAATTGTCATAATATAGCAAGACTCCATTAGAAGAAACAACATTACTAAGGTGAGTAATTTTTTCTTCTTTCTCTATACTTGGTAGAAAAAACTCCCATGCAATAAGTTGAGTTGCAGTCCTTCTTAACTCGGGCTAACCTCTCACAATTTTCACCCCAACATATCAGTTCTTTGTTGCACCCGATTTCTTTGAATGAATTAATTAGTAGTATCCAGCAGGCATCATCAGGAAATAGTCCAGGGATCAATGAATTCCGTTCTGACTTTAACAAGGCTCCAGAGTTACAAAAAGTTCTCTCCCCCTTGCTGTTAAGGGCCATTAATTTGATTCACGATGGTGAATCTGTCCTTCCCTCTTGGATGTTTGTGACCATAGCTACTTTGCCTAATCCCAGGAAGGACCCAACCAGGCCTGAATCTTATTGGCCCATCTCTATGTTAAATGTCAACTATGAATTCTTCTTAGCAATTTTTACAGCTAAATTCGAGGGTCTTCTCCCTTCCTTAGTTGACCAGGACCAAGCGGGTTTTATTTATAAGCAACAAGTTCATGATAATGTTTGAAGAACTTTTGTGTTTCTCAAGCACGTTCATAAACGCTCAATCCCCCTGGTCCTAGCCAGCCTGGATGCAGAGAAGGCCTTCGATTGGGTCTCATGGACCTTCTTGTGGTTGGCTTAGAAAAGTTATTGCTTTCCTCTGCCCTTTATCACTTTGCTTCAGGAGATTTATTCTAATTCATTTGCTTATGTTAAGATAAATGGTTCTCTTACAGATTATTTTCAGTTAGCAAGAGGCACCTGTCAGGGCTGCCCTCTATCCCCCCCCTTTTGTTTGCATTTTATATTAAGTAATTGACTGCTCATATTCATTTAACATCCTCAATTGAAGGTATTCCAGTGAGTGAGAGGGATTTTTGGAATGCCTTATTCACTGATGACATCTTATTAACACTTTTTAACCCCACATGCTCACTGAAAACTGCTTTTTCCATCTTAGATCAGTTTGAAACCGTGGCTGATTTCCGGCTGAATAAAACTAAAACAGGTTTTAACTTTCCATTATTTTTCCCCTGAGGATATTAAATGTTTACTTCAAGTTTATTGGAACAGGAATAACATAAAATACCCCAGGGTGATAATTCCTGAATCCCTTGTTCACGGGGATATTATGAATTTTAAACTACTTACTCAAATTCTTCAATGAGATCTGCTGTCTACCTTACCTCTTTTATGCATCGCTTGGAGGTTATCCATTTAGTAGCTGTACCTCGAATCCCATTTTTTTGACAAATGTTACCTATTTATCTTTCTCGAGGCTATCTCCTGGAGTGGCAGAGATCACTACTGTGTTTCTTATGGAACGGCAAGAAGGCCAAAATCCAAGCCGCTGTCCTTTATCTCCCCACCTTTGGTGAGATTTGCTTCCGGAACTTGGAATGGTATGCTCTTGCCTCCCTTCTTTGTATTCTCTGCTGCTGGATTAACCTGGGTTACAAAGTGTATTAGAAGGACCTTGAAGTAGTTTTAAATAATTTTTCCAATATTGGTTGGGTATTGTTTGCCTGCACTTCTTTTCAAATTCCTTTGACACATTTTTACAGTCATGCTGCTGAGGTTTTGAGGGTTTAACATAAGTATTTTCAGTCTCTTTCCATGGAGGAAATATTTTTGTTAATGGCACCAGCATGGGATGAAGGTAATCTCTTACATAAAACTGATGTTCCCCTTCGTTCTTGGACAAGACTGGGGATGGAATTCTACCATCAGCTTTTTGACACCAGAGGGGCCCTGACTTTTACAGACTTGCAAACTTGCTTTCAGCTCCCCAGGTCTTATTTCTTCAGGTTTCTTGAGCTAAGATCCTTTTTGGTTTCACTTCCCTTCATTGGGCAGGTTCCCTCTACGTTAGTTTCACAGGGGGTTAGAACTTTTATTTCGGCACAGAATGGGGCCGAGCTTGTTTCATTTAATTTCTGTGCTCTACTCTGATTTGAGAGAAAGGTCATCCACATCTTCTAGATCCATATTCCTTAAATGACTTCAGGAGGAGGCCTCATTATGCATATGGGAAGAGTGGGAATCAGCGACTTCTCTGGATTTCTCGGTTTACTCTTTGAGTTATTTAAAAGAATTTGCATGGAAATGTCATTCTAGGTTCTTTTTGACTCCTGTCTGGGTAGCTAAATGTGGAGGACCCCAGTCAGCATGTTGCTGGCGTAAGTGTGGGGAAACCTCTGCAGACCCTTACCATGTCCTTTGGGGTTGCCGCTCATTCGTCATTTCTGGAGGGATGTACTGTATTTGAGGATTTGCTGGAGATTCTCTCAGTTTCATTTTCTTTGACACCTCAACTAATTTTAGTTCATGTTCTTCCTAGTACTCCCAGTTTCTCCATAGAAACATAGAAACATAGAAGTTGACGGCAGATAAGGACCGCAAGGCCCATCCAGTCTGCCCATTTCTTTTTCTACCTTATAAATGTGCCATCGGCCTTTGCTCTATCAGTGGCCTATCTATTCATAGTCATTTGTATTGCTCCCTTATGCCTATCCCATGCCTGTTTGAAGCTCTGCACTGTATTCATAGCCACCACTTCTTGTGGTAAGCCATTCCATGCATCCACCACCCTTTCTGTGAAAAAGATTTCCTCACATTCCCCTTAATCGGCCTCCCTCTAATCTCATGCTGTGTCCTCTTGTCCTGCTATTTTTCTTATATTTAAACATGTTAGACTCTTTCACCTTGTTTATGCCCTTAAGGTGTTTGAATGCCTCGATCATATCACCTCTCTCCCTCCTTTGCTCAAGGGTATACATATTGAGCTCCGTTAATCTGTCCTCATATGTCTTCTGATGCAGTCCCTGCACCATTTTGGTTGCCCTTCTCTGGACTGCCTCAATTTGGTTAATGTCCTTGTGAGGGTGTGGCCTCCAATACTGCACATGAGTACTCCAGATGGGGCTAACCAGTGTCTTGTACAGAGGGATTAATACCTCCCTCTACGACTTGTGATACCCCTACATACACCCTAACACCCCTAGCCTTACCTACTGCTTTAGAGGTCTGTTGGATGATTTTAGTCATCAGTGATGATGATGCCCAAGTCTCTTTCTTCCTTTATGACTGCTAGCAACTCCTCCCAGCCTATAGGTGGCTTCAGGGTTTCTCTTCCCTATGTGCATGATTTTGCACTTCTTTGCATTAAATCCCAGTTGCCACTCTTCTGACCATTCTGCTAGTTTATCCAGATCTCTTCTCATTCTGCCCACCCCATCTGGATCATCTACTCTGTTGCAGATCTTGGTGTCATCTGCAAACAGACAAGCCTTATCCTCTAGTCCATCTGCAAGGTCACTAATGAAGATGTTGAGAGGACTGGCCCCAGGACTGATCCTAGGTACCCACTTGTGACTTGCATCTCTTCTGACTGTATACCATTTACCACCACTCTCTGTTTTCTGCCCGTCAAACAGTTTGCCACCCAGCTGACCAACTTCTGACCCACCCGAGCCTACCCAGCTTATTTATCAACCTTCTATGTGGAACAGTGTCAAAAGCTTTGCTGAAGTCAAGGTAGCGACATCAACTGCTTCCCTTGGTCCACCACTCTGGTTACCCAGTCAAAGAAATCTATGAGATTAGTTTGACAGGACCTTCCTTTGTAAACCCATGCTGTCTTGGATCCTGTGCCTATGGATTCCAGGTGTTGCACTATCCTTTCCTAAGAGTGCCTCCATAATCTTGCCCACTACTGAGTGAAGGACGGCCGGTCTGTAGTTCCCGCCTCCTCCTGCTACCACTCTTGTGGAGCGGGATCACATGAGCCCTTCTCCAGTCTTCTGGGACCTCTCCTGTGCTCAGAGACTCACTAAACAATTCTGCTAATGGCTCTGCTAGTTCCTCCTTTAGCTCCTTAAGTACCCTGGGATGTATGCCATCAGGTCCCATTGCCTTATCCACCCTGAGCTTAGCAAGCTCTTGTAGGACCCTTTCTTTTGTGAAGAGGTCCAGAGGTCCTCCAGAGGTCAGGCATGTTTGTTATTGATTCTTATACTCTCTGCTAAAAAAGCGATTAGCAAGTATTGGTTACGGCAGCAGTCACCTGTCAGGAGGGACTGGCATGGGATCTTCAACTTTGTCTATAACCTAGAGAAGTCCTCCTATAGATATTTGGCCAGGGAAGCCCTTTGTCAAGACCTATGGATGCCATGAGTGAATTTTCAGTTTCCAGTTTCCCCAGATTTTGTACCATGAGCCTTTCTGTTTCTTTATTTCTTAGCTGGGCATCTGTCCTAGGGTGACAGGCCGGTGCCTTAGTTAGCCTACCCTTTCAAATTTGACTTTCTCCTCTAGCCCCCCCCCCCTTTTTTTGTTAAAAATTCATTTATATTACTAATAAAGCCATAATCCAGATTGAGCCTTTATACTTATGATTTTGTATTTCAATGGAATTTACCATTATGCTTTGTGATCTGTACCTCACGTTTTATGATTTTTTTCTAGCCGTCTTTCATTCATTGTGGAGTTTTAACTGTTTTTTCTTGGATGGTTTCCCTCGTTGGTATATGTTATGATATTTACATTTGAAGAATATCTTTTCTGCATTCTGGTTAATAAACTCTACTTATAACAAAAAAAGAAATACACACAAATAGTAGCTACTACTGCTACCTGACTATTTTTTTTTTTTTCAAAAACTTTAACAAATAAAATCGATAATGCTGTGCTAAAACTTTTATAAATAAAGTCTATTTAAAGTCTATTGCAAAATAAGGATCCTGCTGCCATGCAGACAAGGTAACAGTCATCAGATCTGAAGACAGTCATCTGGTCTTCATCTAGTAAGCTGGAAAAAGGGAACACTGCCCTGCTCCTCCCCCACCCCCACAATTAAAACAGTTAAGAAATAGAACAATGAAAGTCAATGAAAGTAACAAACTGAAGAGAAGGGCCACTGCATAAACCTCCTATGTCCTAAGTGTGGGTGTTAGGATTACTACAGGTCTATGTGATAACAATGAATGCCTAAAGGCGATCACCGTTATCGCACAGTCAGAGTGCCGAAAACCTTTCCGGCACTATTTATGTATTTAGTTTTTGTTGACCGGCTAAGTGCACTAGACAAATTCTGCCTATTTTCAGGCACGACCCGGGGGAGGGGGATACAAATGAATGCCAACTGACCTTGAACCAGATTAAGCTGTTGGTGGTATTTTTAGTGAATGAGGGAAATTTGGCCAGGACGCCGGGGAAATTTCCCTACTCTTTTTCGATAAGTGCCATGGGATCTTTAACATCCACCTGAACTGCCACCAATCCAGGCAGATGGAACCTCAGTTTAATGTTTCATCCGAAAGACGGCACCTCAGAAGTGCAGTACCCCTCTCATGCTGCACTACAGTGTGAGTAATGGGATATTAACCCAAGTGCCAGATGTGGTAACTGAACCCACAGCCCTCTGATCTCCCGGCCTCAGAGGTGAGTGTGCTACCTACTGAGCCACTGACACTTAACACTATGACACTATGACAACCACGGCACACAGGACAACAGTGCCAGGAGATTTTTTTAAATGCTTTCTGTGGGGGGGCTGCAACTCCAATCACACCCCCCCTCACGGGGGTTACACCCCAGCACCCCCACACTTAAGGATTCACAACTCCAGCGGGGTACATGTTGGGGGGGTGGAAGCATTAAAAAAAATAAAGGTTCGGGCTGGACGCAATAAAATTGCTTCAGCGCCCAGAACCGGACCAAGTACCTTAACCATCCCAACCACTAGCCAACCCCTGATGCCACAACGCAGCTTGGCCATCCACCACAGTGCCACCCCCTACAGCCCCTTTGCCCCCCTTCCAGCCCACACTCACCATGCTCGCTCCCCCCCATGCACGCATACACATAGTGACATCCGGTCTCCCAGTTTGCCCACCCCTCATCCAGTCACCCCCCCCATCACCATGAGGGATTGCACTGGGAAGGAATCGCTGTTACGGATGGCGCCCTTCCCCATGCACCCACCTCATGGGTTACTGGATCACTACCCATTGATCCATGTGGATTTCTAGACCCAGCATGTATTACTTCTTAGTTCTGCCCTGTACATTGATTTCTTCACAGCCTTATTGGTTTCCTTTCATTATCCTTAGGTACGTGTCTCTGTCCTCATCCTTTTGGATCTCCTTGTACCTTTTGAATATATTTCTTTTCTTTTCACTAACTCTCTCATCCTTAGGGAACCCCAATTTTTTTTTTTTTTACTTGACTGCATTTGTCTACCTCCTTAATGCAGAGTCCTGCAGCTTGTGCCAGTCCTGCCAGTCCTTAAGAGAGGAATGGCAGCTTCTGCCACTCCTGTATTAAGGCTCCCCATTTATTGCCTACTTCTTCCATCCCTTCTGTTTCCTCCCTGCTGTCCTTTAATATTTTCATGCATCCTCCCAAAGTCCTTTTTCCTCAATCCCAGGGGAATCGGTAGATCATGAATCATGATTATTAGTTGGTGGACATGAACAATCACTTCCACTCATCAATTATCATCATCTGATCAACAAGCCAGTTTATGATTTTTGACTATTTTCTTGGATGGTGATCTGATCATCAAAAGTACAACAGTTTTTTAAATTCTTAATGGTGATTTTTCATGATTTGGTTACCTGTCAAGTGATGATTTTTGATGATCACATAAAATCCATTTTTTTGGTAAATTTTAATGACTTGCTTTATTTTCAAGAGATGATTTTTGATGATCACATAAAGCCACAGTTTTCTGTTGGTCTTTAATGATTATATGAATGGACAAATTATTTTTCTTGAATACATCAAGCCACAGTTGGTTAGTAAATAGGTAGGCCCCATATTCAGAGACAACCACTACTTCCACGCAGACAGGAGTGCTGCATGGCACATAACTCACATCTTGCTCTGTGCAATATTCTGAGTTAGCACACTCCAACTTCAGCTTGCTAACCACCTGACTATAGAGTCACCTGGCAGCACAGTGCATAGTGACTACATAGACACAGACACATAGAAACATAGACTTTGATGGCAGATAAGGACCGCTTGACCCATCTAGTCTGCCCATTTCCCTACCTACAGGATAGGCCACAGATCCTAGTTAACCAACAGCCTATTTCTTCCTACCCCCCCCACAAGAATTGCCTTATGTCTATCCCATGCATTCTTGAATTCTCCCATAGTTTTAGACCCCACAACCTCCTCAGGAAGGCTGTTCCATGCATCCACTACCCTCTCTGTGAAATAATACTTCCTCACATTGCCCCGAACCGCCCTCCTTCTATCTTTAAATTGTGTCCCCTTGTTCTTGCACGTCTCTTTTTCTGAAAGATGCTACCCTCTTGGACTTTGTTGATTCCACTGAGGTACTTAAAAGTTTCTATCATGTCCCCCCCCTCTCCCTTCTTTCCTCAAGGGTATACATATTAAGCTCCTTTAGTCTCTCCTCATACGGCTTCTCTTGCAGACCCTGCACCATTTTAGTTGCCCTCCTCTGGACTGCCTCTATCCTGTCTATGTCCTTGCGGAGATGGGGTCTCAGAACTGGACACAGTACTCAGATGGGGTCTCACCAACTGTCTGTACAGAGGGATAACAACTTCCTGTTTTCTGCTGCTGATGCCTCTCCCTATACATCCCAGTATACCCCCAGCCCTCCCTACTGCCTTCTCACATTGCTTGCTAACCTTAAGGTCATCTGATATGATTACCCCCAGGTCCCTTTCCTTTTTTGTTGTTGTTACTACCTCCCCATCCATTGTGTATTCTTCCCCTGGGTTCTTGTTTCCCAGGTGCATTATTTTGCACTTCTTTGCATTGAATCCTAGATGCCATACTTCTGACCATTCCTCCAACCTTGCCAAGTCCCTTTCATCCTTTCCACACCTCCTTGTGTATCAACCCTGTTGCAGATCTTTGTGTCATCTGCAAAAAGGCATACTTTTCCTTCAGTCCCTCTCAATGTCACTGATGAGAGACATTAAAAAGGACTGGACCAATACTGAACCTCATTGTACCCCACTAGTAACCCCTCTTTCTTCAGAGTGGACTCCATTTACAATTACCTTCTGTGTCCTGTTGTGCAGCCAATGTTTTACCCAGGCTACCACCCTGGGACCCACTCCCAGGCTGGTTAATTTGACTATTAATCTTTTGTGTGGGACTGTGTCAAATGCCTTGCTAAAGTCTAGGTAGGCCATGTCCACAGCCCCTCCCTGGTCTACTACTTTGGTCACCCAGTCAAAGAAATCTATTAGATTCGTCTGACATGACCTTTCTGCTGTGAACCCATGCTGCCTTGGGTCCTGTGCCCCACTGGCCACTAGGTACTCAACTATTCTTTCCTTCAAAAGTGACTCCATCACTTTCCCTACCACAGAGGTCAGACTGACAGGTCTGTAGTTTCCTGCCTCTGTCTTGGTCCCAGTTTTGTGAAGGGGAATCACATCCGCCTTCCTCCAGTCTTCGGGTACCACACCATCCTCCCATGATTTATTAAAAAGAGTAGCCAGTGGTTTCACTAGTTCCCCTCTTAATTCTTTTAGAATTCTGGGGAGAATTCCATCAGGCCCCATTGCTTTGTCCACCTTCAGTTTTAGGAGTTCTTGCAGAACCCTTTCTTCTGTGAAAGGACTGGGATCGACCCCCCTATCAAGAGTGCTTCTGTTAATTGGATTAGGCACTTCCCCCTCCTCTTTTGTGAATACTGAGCAGAAATATTTGTTCAGTATCCCTGCTTTTCCACTGTCCCCCTCTGCCCACCCACCGTTCATTCTATTCAGCCTCACTATCCCTCCCTTTGTCTTTCTACGCTCGCTGATGTACCTATAAAAGGTTTTATCCCCTTCTTAACTGAGTTGGCTATCTTTTCCTCAGTTTGGGCCTTTGCTATTCTGACTTCCCTCCCTGCTTCCTTCTGCCTTAACTGATACAGCTCTCTGTCCTGCTCCTTCTGTGTTTCCTTATACTTCCGGAATGCTATCTTTTTCTTCCTGACTTTCACAGCCACCTCTTTTGAGAACCATAGTGGCTTTTTCTTTCATTTTGATTTGCTTATTTGCTTCACACAAAGGCTTGTTGCCTCTGTGATGGCAGTTTTGATGATTCCCCATTGTTGCTCCACACCTCCTTCTAGCCTGTTTGCTAGTGCTTTTCTGAGGCACTCTCCCATCTTGCCAAAGTCAGCCCTGTGCTTTGTGCTTTCACAACATGGGGCTGCACATGACCCATAGGAGCCACGAATGACAGTGCAGCCCTAATGGGATAGTGCTAGGGCACATAAGGGCCATATTCAGCCCTTTCATGCAAATGAGTCCATTAGGCATGCAAGTTGCTAAGGGGCAATCTGCATGCCTGTTATGGGATCATTTGCATGTAACTGTCAGCAGCCCCTTAATTCCTATGCCATCACAGACCTGAAGTCTAGTGGACCCCCTCACACCCACTCTCCATCCTTAGTACTATATTAAAAGGATTCAGATTCCTGTGGCCCTCCTCAGACATGGAGCAACACAAGCATTATATGATAGCACAGCAGCAATCTTAGCCCTTATGTTTCAGGTCTGTAGCATGGCCCTACTTCTGAGGCCCTCCAATAAGGGGTCATGCCCCTGAAGAAGGGCCATGCTACTGATTCAAATCACTGGTTCTAGTTCGGTGCTGTGCTAGCATGTTTTGCACTAAATAAACTGAGTTTTCTCAAATGTATTGCATTTTGTGATTTATTTTCAGGACTCAAGTGTGATTTTTCATTGTTACTCTGTGTTCTGAATCCCCTACTGCATCGGTTGTGTTGCTTCTGCAAATAGAACTTTGCGAATAGCAGCATCCTTGGCAGCATGCTATGTAGCACCCCCAACACTGAGCTCCCAAGCTCATCCACTCCCAGCTTTTGTCTCAGGCTCACAAGGACATCCACTCCCAGCTCTATTGGAAGGCTCCTGAGCACAGTCATCCCCAACCCTGATGGGTGGTGAACTCAGGAGGTGGAGCTGCAAGAATTCAGTAAGTGGAGCATACAGTGTTGCATTGTGAGTGTCCTGGGGCCCAGGAGGTAAGAGGTGTCCAGGAGACCCAGAAATGTGACCAAGGAGGGAGGGAGGGACAGGGGGTCAGGGGGGTTCAAGAGGAAGGGGGTGTCCAAGGACCAGGGAGTGAGATGTCTGGGGGTACAGGAGAGATGGGTACCTAGGGAGAGAGGGGCATACTGGAGGCTGGAGAGGGAGGGAGGAATATAGGCCAGGGCAAAAGGCATCAAAAGGGGGCCAGGAGGCATGTCTAGTGAGGGAGGGATGTTCTATGAGCCATGGAGGGATGTGTCTGGTGGGTCAGGGATGAGAGTTGTCTGAGGGGGTGGAAAGGGAGGGGAGAGGTGTCTGAGAGGCCATAAAGGGAAGGAGAGTAATGGTGGCAGGGGACTGTAGAAGAAGAGAGGGTTTATAGGGGTCTGGAGAGGGGGACATGGAGGAAGGATGTGATGTGGGGGCTTAGTGTTGGGTCTTGGAGGGTGGGAGGTAGTGTTCGGATCTGTGGATGGAGAGGGTACTGTCAGGGAAGGGAGTTGTCAGGGGCACCCCTTTCCAATGGAGGTCCTTGCACCCCTCTTGCCATCTAGTAAAAAAGAAATTTTACAGTGAATGCCAAAGTAGATAAGATCAAAATGTAATGATAACATGGACACCTAATGTTGCACACCTTCCCTGGATCACTCCACAGCACTCAAGGCTGCATACTACCCAGATAATCACCCTCCCTGCAGCTAGATCCACACAGCACACACTTTCCAACCACTGACAAACAAGTTGCCCCCAGGGGTATAGCCAGGGATTTCAGATCTGCACACCAAGTGGACTCACTGCTAACCCCACCCCCTCATAGGTCGAGCTACCCTCCCGGGGAGTAGCCAGACAATATACAAACATACACCAGGACCATCTTTGTTGCCTCATTTGGCACAACAAATGCAACTTTTGTATCTCATGATAGTGGTTGTTGCCATGCATGGGTAAATACAAATGCCATGCATTGTTCCCTAAGACAACCTAATGACAACCCAGAGCCTGTAAAGTTGTATTGTCCTTGGGATGCAAAGACAGTATTAGTGACCAGTCCTTCTAGTTTCAACTCCTGTGAATAAAATTACAGAAAGGTTCATTATTTTCTTTGTTAGTTTTCATGGAAAAAGGAAGCAGTTCAGAGCCTATTTGCTACCCCTCTTAAATAAAATTGCACTCCATGGAGTGCATACAGTATGCCTACCTACACCCATGGCTGCCCCTATCAACCACTCTCCCTGCAGCTGGAACACCCCCACACCCTGTTATCCACTGTCATGTCTTGTTAGGGTGTTTGGGAATCCCTTGCAGGGGCCTTCAACTCCCTCCCTTTTTCCATGCACTGTCCTGAAACCCCCCCTCCCCAGTCAATGGCCTGTGCCTCCCCTATCTGTGCAGAGCATTGCAAACCCATACCCAGGTAGTGGCCTAATCCTATGCATGGACCTGCACCCAACACCCTTCCAGTGGTGGCATTGCATCCCCTTCCCATTTCATGGTAAAAGGGAAATCCCACAGCAGCATGCCCAGTGGGAGAGAGAAGGGTAAACCTCCAAACGTGCATACCCTATATGACTACCCTTTTACAGATGGACCCTGCCCCCTACTGACCAGTATCCCCACCACCTGTTCTTTCACAGCTAGCTCCACCATCCCAGGGCACATTAGTGCGTTTGGGGATGCCATTTAACAGTGGCCCCAGGGAACAGTGTTAAAGGGGGAAATCAGTCTGGGCACTCCAATCACTCCCTTTCACCATGTCCAACAAAAGTACCCCCCCCACACACACACACACCAAATACTCCCATGCCTGTTTCCCTTTAGAGCAGCCCTAAGCCTGCATATTGTTTTCAGCATAGCCCATGCAGAAACCCTTTCCAGGCAGCACTGTCTATCCTCTTAAAGCAGCAGTATTCATTGGATATAAAAAGTTCTGACCTTCTATTTTTATTGTTGTGGAATGAAGAATGGACATTTAGATTGCAGATTTTTATTACCTCCATTTGTTCCATGATTTGTTTAACTTGGTTTTTAACTTTTTTAAATTAGTGACTTGAGTCACATCTCTCATTTTAACACACTGTGCTGGAGATGTACCAGTACATGATTCATGTAAGCTTGACCCACTTGCCCCCAACAGATTGATTGACATGCTGCCAGCATGATCTTCTCTCCTACTTCCTTGTGTTCTGCAACTGAAAGGTATGTCCTTTCTAAGCATAGTCAATGCTTGGAATGTGTGTCTGCACATATAGTAACAACTCTGTGGTTTTTATTTATTTATTTTTCATAGGTACTGTATATGCAGGAAAGGAATGACTTGTTGGAGTTCTTTTTGTTGATCTGTGACATGAAGGAAACTGTACTTGCAGTCAGTACAGGTTGCACTTCGGACACTGGTTTAAGCTACAAAACTTTGTTTGATTATATTCCTGATGGCCACCATTTTGGTTACCTCCCCTGTTTAGGAATACCATCACAAATGAAGTGTAATTTAGGAATGACAGTGTTATTGCCCTTAAACTGTTCTGTCTGGGATTATGCGCTAGTAACAAGGTCACAGGGGATTTGTTTTCAGCTTGATTGTGTGTACTTTATGAAATTACCAACTACTATATTGGATGTCCTGGGCTTTGACCACAAACACACAGGTTCAGACTGGAGACCTACTGTATATTTTAAATGCTGTGATCAGTAACAGTGATGACAGGTACTCAGAGCTTTCTGAGGAATTACTGGAAAATTAGGCAGCTGTCTCCCTTTTGAACTGACAGCAGTCTCCTGCCACAAACTGTGAATGAGCTTGAAGATGTGATTGGCACTTCAGAGGGGGGATCATGAGATGCATCATATTCAAATGAGCCTACTCTAGAGGCATTGCCAGCAGGAGGCATCTCTACCAACTAGCAGTACAAATGGCGGACCTGTCGCGATTATATGCACCTTGTAGGCATTACATTACTTGAGAAATAGGAAATATGTGGAATACAGCTGTTCTATTAAAACAAGCTATTAAGAACACTCATACAGCAGTTGAGTGAGTTTATAGAGTTTTTAAATAACAAACACTGCTGCTTAACTTTCCTTTACTATCTGGCTGATCCCACCTTCTGCTCTGGACGTCAAGATGTCCTAATGGCGTTGGTACCAGATAGCAGGCTAACATGGCCTGCCTTGCCTTTCCTGTAGGACTGCTTGCCTCCCCATCCAGGTAACCAGTTATTAATATATTTTTATTAATTTATTTATTTATATGTTAACACTTCCTTGACTTTTGTTGAGGCCTTCATGCGGCTATCTGTGGGCTGACTCCCATCCCCCTATATGTACTCTGATCTCTCCCCCCCCCCCCGTCTCCTTTCAGCCTCCTCAGGCTTGCACACAGCTGGGAAGCTTGTCTGTTACTCCCCTCATGGAGTGCTTAGTCCTGCCTACTTCCATAAGGCTTTTACAATTTAAGTTAAGCCTGCTGGGCATTGTCATAAGCCATGGTATGGCTTTCAATGTGCATCACCTTCTTCTGCTACTGCCACTGACCTCTCCACTAGCTTTCTCTCTCTCTGTCTCTGTCTCTCTCTCTCATCAACCCCCCCCCCCACTACTGCTGTGGAATAACTTCTCTTTGCTGCTCTAGTCCATTTCTGCATCTCAAGCTCCTTAGGGCAAAAACAACTTTGTCACTGGAGCAGTGGTTCAGGAAGGTGGGGGGAGGCATTTCCATCCATTGTCTCTTTCACCTCACGCTAACTCCTTTCTCTCTCTCTTCCCAACAGCATGAAGTAGGCCACAGCCTGAACTCTGTACGGGCTGGAAGTCGTAAGTGCCTGCAGGCGCTTTCACTTTTAGGGCAATCACGGTATGGGGCTGCCTGTAGCTGCAGCCCCATCTTGTCCTCCTTCTTGCAGCATCCACACTACGTTAGGGCTCAGGGAGCACCCACTAGACCCCAGAGAAGAGTACTAATTTATTTAAAAAAAACTGCTGGCCTCAATCACTAGAGAGCTAACCCCCCAGGGCTAAATTTACATAGTGCCCCCCTGGGCATATCAAGCCCACAGGACCACTAATTTTTTTTTTCATTTTACCAAATGGCCTGCTTGCCCAGAACAGCCTGCACTAGCCCACCTAAGCTACCAAGTAAAATACTGGCCAGTCAGTCAACAATGGGATTCAAGGGGTTTTGCTGAGCCCACCTCCAAAACTACAATTCCTTTTTTCTCTCAGCTTCTGCTACTACTGTGCCTTCCCCCAAGCTAACTGATTTTTTCCTTTATTTTACAGTCAAACTGGATGTGGACTTCTTCACCATCAGATACATATACTTTTTAACCTAATCCATTCTTCACACCCTATTTTACCCCCAAGTGCTACAGATCCTTTGAGACTCCTTCTCCTGTTTTGCCACAAAATGATGGATGTTCTCATTCATACAATGGTGGTGGATGTCAACATCTTGTGCAGCAGTGCCATTCACAAAATGGCACTGACCTACAACAAGATGGCTGCCCTCAGAAGGTCCTCCTCCAAGATGGCGCCACCCGTACCCTCCTCCAAAATGGCCGTGCCCATACAGCCTATGCCCAACAAAATGGCCGATGGCACTGAGCTGAGGATAAATTAAACCTATCCTACTCCCCCTGCAATTGCTGTTTTGTATTCAAAAGACAGAGTAGAAATTAATGCTATGATTGATAAGGCTATACTGAGGATGGATATTGCTGAAGATCAGTGAGACAGATTGCATGTGGAGGTTAATAAAATGATAAAGAGAGCTAGTTCACTGGAAAGTATACTCAAGTCTGTAGCATAGACTGCTGCAGAAATTGCACATAATACCTCCAGAGCTGTAGCTCTAGAAACTGACCAGAAACCACCTACAGAAAACCCCATGCAGGTTGCCCATTCAGTACAACAGATTGCTGACAGCATTGGGCATATGCAGCCTAATGGTAATTTGAGCTGTCATATGACAAATGTGAGCTCACACTGTGAAATGCCTAACCTTCCAGAGGACTGTAAAGTGAAAGTCTTAAGGTTGAAAATTGACCCCGGTCTCTGGTCCAAACTCAAGCCAGCTGTACAGAATGGTGATAACATGGATTTTGATGATATCTGTACTAATTTGTTATCTGCTGCCAACCCAGGAGTTGTGGGTGTGCATTTAGCCTTGAATGTGAGACAACAGGCTAGGGAATCTCCATTCTGTGCCATTCCCACTTGTGGATGACTTATCACTCAGGCAAGCTCCTTGCAAATGAGGAGCATAACACAGACCAGACTGAATACAAGGATTTGTATATTAGAAACATGACACTGGAGGGGAGCGTGGTCTGGCCACCAGCACGATGGCTGCCTAATCTTCAGAGCTCTCTCCTACATGGGCAATGTCCAGGCCTTGGCGTCGTGATCCCTGGACACCCAGACCCCCGTGATGCATATAATCATAGGGTAACATGCCCTCTAGCAGCTGGTGCTTATCTTAGTGGATTCTGCCATGATTTACTGCCACTAGTAGCGTCGGTATCCATGAGGAGCCCCACATTCTAGGTCACATAGGTCCTCTCTCAGCCATGGCCCTCTACCTGCACTCAGCAATGGGGACAGTGAGTTTTTCTACACACCACTGCAAGCAAAGCTGTACTTCACCCGGACATCTTTGTTCTGGCACCACATCTCACATCTAGGTGCAGTGCTACCATGTCAGCCCAAGGTCCTCTCAACCCACCGTGTCAAGGCATTCAGCCCTTGCGCAACCCACCTCCGTGGGCAACTCACTCCAGTATATAATGAGGATGCTGGGAGCATTCCTCACCAGGGTAGAAGATATTAATACCACTCTGTTGGAAACTGCGGCCGATGTGAGGCAATTACAAGACTGCGTGAATATGGCTGAACAGCAGGTGGATGTCTGTGAGCAACAGCATTTTAAACTTTATCAGCTCCTACAACTACATGAGGAACGGTTAGCCACTTTATGGGACAGAATTTAAGATCAGGAAAACCAAGATGGAACAATCTGAAGATAATAGGGATTCCTGAAGGAGCTGAGGGACAATCCATGAACTGATTTCTGAATGATAACCTCCCTATAATGCTGGGAGATCACTGGAGGGGTTCCATGGATGTAGAAAGAGCTTACAGGGTGGAAGGGTGCAAGGACAGGCATATATCTTCACCCAGGCCCATTATCGCCTACTTCCTACAACATACAACTAAAGAAAGGATTTTAAGAGCTGCTCGTGATCTGGGGGGAGATAGATGGCAAGGGGCCACAGTGTCCTTTTATAGAGATGTTGCTCAAGAGACAGCTTTAAGAAGGAGATCTTTTGGCCCCCTGAAAAAATTCCTCTATCAACACAACTTCCAGTTCAAATTCAGAGGACTTACCAGTCTCCTAGTCTTTAAAGAGGGCAGAGAACTCCTGGTAGATCATCCAGCTGATATCAAAAGGTGGCTTGCAAAGTTTTGGCCTGATCTTCCCATCCTGACTACAACCCCCAGAAGACTTTGGGCCCCCAATCAGGACTCTGTTTCCAAGTTCAGCCAAAATCCCGATAGCAGTGTCCTGGAGGACATATTGGAGCTGGGAGTGTGACACTTGCATGCAGTCCCCCTGTCTTACTTAGCCCTTCGGCTTGCAGCCACACCATTAATGCCTCTACTTCTCAAGATGTAGCCACCCCTTCACTGCCTCCACGCTCCTCAGGGCCATCTTACCACCAATGACAATGGACTAGAAGTGGCGCCCAGCCCACACAAGATCCATGGATGTCTGATCCCCCTGCAAAAGTCTCTAGAGAGGACAGAAGTCTTTTTTCTCCTTGCTAGCAATTGCTCTGCATGAACCCCTGGATATGGATACCACTGCAGCATCGGAATGGGCTGATCTTCCTGACGACTCGCTAGTGGAAGTAGTGGATGCTCTGACCCCCATGAGGCCAGGCCTCATCTCCTATGCTGCTGCAGTAGCCACTGAAGCTTCACAACCCACAGTATCACCGCCAACAAGTATTGGGCAGGCCGAAGGACTATCTGGCTAATTTTGAACACTTTAAGATATCTTTACTTGCAGTTGAATGTTCAGTTATTGGTGTAGAGGTGCCACTTTAGTCCAATATGTCCCCCCCCCTTTTGACACTTGTCAAAATGTCTGACCATGCTGCAATGGGGCCTATGCTTTCTGCCATGCAGCCCTTTAACCTACTCGACAGCACCACAACTGGGCTGGGTATGGCAAGATCCCGAGGGATAACTGCTCACTTTGCTCCAGTCCCCCTACTAGGGCACAGCACCCGCTTAATGGTGAACTAGTTCCCACTATATACATATAACCCGGGCACATAGCGAGCGTACACATACCTAATACCTTTTGCCTGCTTCTGCCCCATAATAGAGAGGGACCTATAATATTGTTGGTATAAGGGGTTACCCCCACTCACCCTCCTCCTCCCCCTTGAACTCTGCCCCACATTCCCCCCTCCCCCCTCCGAGGTCCTGGTGCTTGACCTTGCACCTGGTCCTTGCTGGGAGGACTCACACCTGGTTGGCTGCAGTTACCTCCCCAATATTTGGTTAGTGCACCTACGAAGCTGAGGATAGTCTTGTATGGCTACTTTCTTTCACCTAAGCTCTGAGCCTGTAGCATGGTTGAGCTTTCTTTCTTTTCAATATAAAGTGACTTGTGCAGTGTTAATCTTACTATTTAGGGCAGTGGTTTTCTTGCCCTTTGGTTAATACAACGTTACTGTGATTACAAATTTATGCATTTGACTGCATTTCTCATAGTCTCTCTTTATTTGTTTCCTTGCAGCTCATCTGAACAGTGGGTGTACCTATTTCCTCTCTTTTCAGCCATTTCTGCCTTATCTGAGTGCTATAGGCTGGTATCTAGGTTAGCTGGGGTCTTGCATGTGCTGTACGATTGCTTATTCCCTAACTGCCTTTGTCCCTTCACTGGGTCTGAGTAAGTACCACTCTCTTTATTTCCTCCTCATACTGTGTAATAATGCCAGGTCCCCACACCTCAGAGTCTGTGCTAGTGTCCTGGTCTCAATCATCCTATAAAGTACATGAAAGTGCTACAACACCTCTGATCTCTTCATGCAGATATAGCCCTGATCCGGGAGACTCATATTTTGAGCCGATCAGTGCCGTGGGTGAAGAAATCCTGGGTGGGAACTGTCTGTGCTAGTTCGGCCTCCTCTAAAACCAAAGGGGTGGCCATACTGATCTGACGATCCTCCCCTTGGTCATAGAGGACTCACATCAGGACTCACAAGGCAGATGAGTAGCTGCAAGACTTGCCTCTCTGGGGGGAAATTACTCATTTGCAATGTGTATGTCCCCAATGTGGACCATACTTAATTTTTTCCCATGATTAGCCAGGCCCTTTCCTCTCTCTCCCCACTGTGGGATCCTCTATTTCCACTGCTATAGGGGATGACTTTAATCTGGTCCTAGACATCTTTTTGGACAAATCTAAGCCAACCCCCCAGGCCAGACCCAAAGCTCTCTGATGCTCCACAATTTACAAGCAGAGTATTGATTAGCACATGTCAGGGACAACCACTCTGGGCGCGACTACTTACCATTCTCCTGTGCACCTCACTCACAGCTGACTAGACTTCTGGCTTGCCAACACAGAAGCTGTCCAGAGTCTCTCCCACACCAAGATTGGTAACACCTTGATCTCTGATCATGCCCCTGTCCTAGCCACATATTTCCCTATAGAACAACCCCCCTCTGGCACTCACTGGAGATGCAACCCTTTGCTCTTAAAAGACATGGACTTTCGTCGGACCATCTCCCAGGCCACAAGAGACTACTTCTCCAGCAGTGCACACTGTGGGGTCTCCCCATGCATGGTCTGGGAAGCCTTTAAAGCAGTACTTAGGGGCCACATCATTGCCTTCGCCGCTTCCAAAAATAAAGCAAAGCAAGCCACATTAACTAAATTGCAGGCCAAATTACGGAGCTGGAGAAGAGCTTCAAATCCCTCAATCCCTCCAGCAGGGATAGTTCCCTACAACAGCAGATAGTGGGCCTGAAATACCAGATTGATATGATTCTTCACCGAAAGGCCAAATAGCTGCTTCTGCGGGCTAAACATGCTTATTGGGATTGAGGGGAGCGGCCACCTTCTGGCTTACAGGTTGTGTAAACAGCAAGCGACCTTCAGAATCCATGCCCTTAGGGACTATGCGGGCAAGATAGTTCATGGCTCCCAGAAGGTTAATGATACCATTAAGTCTTTCTATCAGACTCTCTATCAGTCACATTCTTCTCTGTCCCCATCCCAGTTGGAGAAGGAGTTGGATAAATTCACCAAATCCTTCGAGAGACCTGGCCTTACCCCTGACCAAGTGACTCAACTGGACTCTCCGATCACAACAGAGGAGATTTGTCAAGCTCTACCTCACATGGCAAAAGACAAAGTCCCTGACTCTGATGGGATGTCTGTCGAGCTATACCAAGCACTCGGCAGTGACATAATGCAGTCATTGCTTCAGGCTCTCCAAGAGGCTCATACGGTGGGTTCCTTCCCCCCCCGACCATGAGGGAAGCCCTGATAACTCTCCTACCAAAGAAGTCCAATGACCCACTAGATTGTGCCAACTTCCATCCCATCTCTTTGCTTCCCTTTGATACCAAGATTTTAGCTAAAATCTTGGCTTCTAGGATGCTGGAGGTACTACCCTCTATATTTCACCCAGCCCAAGCTGGCTTTATGAGAGGCAAATTGGGGATAGATAATACCAGACTGGCTAGCATCTCATTCCACCTTCCCCATGGCCACCCTAGGCATAGACTTTACCAAAGTCTTTGACTCGATTGAGTGGGACTGTTTACACAGGGTTCTCCAACTATATGGGTTTGGCCCCACCTTTTGCCAATGGGTATCTACACACTACTGCTCTCCAATGGCCAGAATCCTAACGAATACCACTATCTCAGTACCCTTTCCTTTGCACAGAGGAACCCGGCAAGGCTGCCTTTAACCCCCCTTCTTTTCCTAATGGCTCCTGATCCCCTTATCAGAGCATTTATTGCCTCAGAAGAGGTCACTGGCATCAACGTAGCTGGCATATCCTACCTAGTTGCTGCCTACATGGACGATCTACTCTTGACTCTTTCCAATTCCCAATGGGCTTTGCCAGCAGTGCTATCTCTCCTACAGACCTTTGCGACCCTCTCAGGTCTGCAGGCCAACCAAAAGAAAACTGTTCTAGCCCCTTTCAATGCAGCATGTTCTAGAAGCTGCCTGGATGGAACAGAGCTCATATGGGAAGCCCAGGGATTTTTCTATCTTGGCATACATATTCCCACTAAGTGGTCAGACCTAGAAGCAACAAACTTCTCTTTTCTCCTGACATAGCTAACATCCAAAGTAGAGTGCTGGCTGAAACTCCAATTATCCCTACCCGGGAAAGTGGCTGCCGTACACATGTTTCTACTCCCAAAGGTCATGTACCTCTTTAAAAATTTACCAATATGCCTCTCCCAAATTGTTCATCTCCCTGGAAACTCTGGTGTCTCGCTTCTTCTGGGAGGGGGAGTCCCCCAGGTGAAGCAAACACAAATTGAGAGCGCATTGGTTGAAGGGTGGACTGGGATCCCCTTGGTTTCAGGGATATCATTTAGCCTGCATGGCAGCCTCTGCCACTAGGCAGTTTGTTCCTTCTCCCTCAACCCCTATACCTTGGGTTCACCTTGAAGCTAGCCTAGCAAATGGTTATAGTTTGCACTCACTCCTTGACCTGGTAATCAAGGGTCTACATGATCTGCCCCCCATAGTGATAAAAACTAGGAGGGCATTGCGCTCTCTTATGTCCCTATCTCAGACACCCCGAATGGCTAGGTCCCTCCCCTGTGGCATTACACCCCTCTATGGCACAATAAACTCCTCACAGTGGGAGGGATCCCCATTCACTGGCCTACCTGGGAGGCACGGGGCATCCATTATGCTCAAGACCTCTGTACAATGGGCTCTCACTTGCTACTATTCTTTGAACAATTACATAAGAAGTTTCACATTCCTAACACAGATTTCTGGAGGTATCGCCAAATCCATAGTACGATGCAGACCATAATCCACTGTATGGATAACAAGTGGTCTTGGCTGGCCAGCCTCCATAAATCTTCCTCCAATGGAATTGTGGGATGCTTCTACCAGACCTGTCGTGATGCCCAACCAGACCCCTCGACCTCTAGTAGACTGAAATGGTTGGCTGACCTCAACATTAATCTCTCTGAGGACTCCTGGGCCCGGTACATTCAGGAGACACATGTTACCCACAAAGATATGAAGAGTCACTTCTTACAGTTAAAACTTTGCTCTTTTGGCACCGTACAATGGCTGCTTTGCATACCCATGGACTATCAGGGCATTCAAATTATTGGCGATGCCACCAACCTGAGGCAAATTTGCTACATGTCCAGCGGACATGTCCACAGATCACCTCCTTCTGGTCATTTGTGGCCCGACAATGTGCTCAAGTATTTGGCTTTCAGGTTCTTTTTGCAGATGCCAGAATTCTTCTGGGAGATGCTACCTCACTGCAGTAACTGTTCGCAGTAGACCTCATCACCACTGGATGGCATCGGCCCTCTTTGAAGCCAAAAGACTTTTGTTAATTCACTGGCATCAAGTAACCTTACCCACCCGAGCAGCCTGACATGCCACCCTAGCCAGTCTCTCCCATTTAGAACATCTCTCCTACACACACCAGGGACGACTAGACCAATACCTTGCTAAATGGGAACCTTATCTACACTTTCCTCTCTGCAAGGTCCCTACCTCCATGGCAACTCTCCAACTTATACCGCTTGTGATACCTGGCTGTCTGTATTCTTCATGAAGGCTTTGCCTTTCTTGCTTTCTACTGCATACTGACGCTTCTATCTTCTCTTTTCTGTATGTTTGGCACTCCTACTGGTTGCTCCACAGATGATTATGAATAGATAGGCCATTGACAGAGCAAAGGCTGATGGCGCATTCATAAGGTAGAAAAAGAAATGGGCAGACTGGATGGGCCTTGCGGTCCTTATCTGCTGCCAACTTCTATGTTTCTATGTTTCACTGTGAAGTACTTACGCACTGTAACACTTCTTGCTGAGTTTTGTTATTGCTGAAATTGTGCTATGGACAACTAATTGTATGAGTGATACTCTGTTGGAGCTACCTGTTCTATGTTTGTTATGTAACTATGAGCTGCTGTATGGTTCATAAGGAAAAACAAAAATCAATAAAATTATTCTATGATTAAAAAAAAAGGAAACAAGACACCAGCCCTACACGAGAGGGTTGAGTGTACAGTTTTCCCAGAACAGGACACATCTGATAAAATTCAAACAGTAACTGAGAGGCTGTATCAGATTTATATCCGGTCTCTCAATTCTAAAGACAAAAACAAGGTTGCTGCAATTCAGCAGCCTACCAGAGGCATCACCACTTATGCAGTGGGGGAGCACAATCCAGCTCAGCTGCCACCACTACCCCGACCAAAGGAGGGGGGCAACAGAAATGGGCATGCTAAAAAGTATAACAAGAACAACTATCAGGGTAAGAAGCATAGTAATGCTAATCATTCTAGGACTACTAGAAGCAGCAGAAATTACCGGACTGGGCCACCATATAAACAGATTGCTGAGGAAAATAAAAGGTTGAAAGAGATGTTAGATCACTTCAGATCTACTAGAGACCCTGGTAGTGACTGCATCATGGAAGTGATTGTTCCAGCATTCCAGCCCATGATATGGGGGGGGGGGGATACAGGGCCTGAAATAGTCCAGGTCTTGCAGCCTGTTTTTACTGCTCCAACACCACTCCCACCCCCCCACATTACTAGCACCAGCTCCACCTACCATGCAGCCCTCTACACTGTCCCTGCCACTGTAGCATCACCTGTGGCAGCAGTGGCTACTACTAGCCAAGGTCAGTTACTTCCAGCTTATAATGTGAATAAAGCCAGAACTGGTGAGAAAGTGCAAGCAATGGTTGCACAACTCACAGGGGGAAGCCCCAATATGTCACAATGACAATTAGAGGCCCTAGTCCACATTGTTTCCCCTTTGATTGTGGATATAAGTGGAAGGCCTTGTGTAAAGGCCTTGGTAGGGGGGCTGCCAACGGGTAATGCTGCTTGATACAGGAGCAGCTATGTTAGTACTACATGATGAGAATATATCTTCCTCACACTGGTCCACCAGATGGTTGACCGGTGCTCAAGGTGTAGATGGTACCATATTGCAGACTTACAGGTTCATCTCCATTCTAGTGGTAGTGGGTATTCTAAACACCCAATTCATGTTTGACCTCTTGGTATTACGTCATTATCCCAGTATTTTAGGGATTGATTTCCTTGCACACCACAGCTGTGTTGTTGATTTAACTAACAGGCTAATGATTCAGATTCCAGGCCAGTACCATACCAACATGATATGTTATTCACATGTCCTGGCTGCCATTACAGACAACGACACTGAGTATGATGTCATAGATATCCACAAGGATCATGACTCATATACTGTAGTGATCTAAAGCATATACTTGCAAAACACCAAGATGCATTTGCAACTAACAAACATGATTGTGGCAGGATGAAAACATCCATTGAAATAACAGGCCCAGACCCTGTTAGACAAAAACAAAACCCTTTTCCTGCAGAAGCCCTGCCATCATTGACAGAGACTATCCAGTCTCTACTCCAACAGGGTGTGATTAGACCATGTCTTTTGATCACAAACTCCCCCATTTAGCCTGTGAAGAAACCAACTGGGGCATTGAAAACTTAATCAAGTAACCCCAAGCTATGCCCCATCAGTGGCATCAGCACCAGATGTGTTAAGGATGTCCTCACCTGACTGCAAATGGTTAAGTGCATTGGATGTTTCCAATGGATGCTGGTCTTTACTATTGGCTAAGGAAAGCCAATGTAAATTTGCCTTCAATTTTGAAAGGCGTTAGCACACATGGACCTGTCTCCCTCAGGGGGTTTCTTAGCAGCCCCTCCCTCTTTCATATACACGTGAAAGATGCATTACAGGGATTTTCAACCCCTGAATGCCTTCTGCAGTATGTGGATGATTTGCTTTTGTCCACAGCTACCAAAACAGAACATTTGGTTCTGCTTGTTGAGCTACTGACCCTCTTACAGAGGGCAGGCCTCAAATGCAACCCTTCTAAAGCACAATTGTGCCAGAAAGAAGTCACCTTTCTAGGCATCTTCATGACAGAAAAAGGCAGATGCCCAGACTTGATTAAGATTCAAGGACTACAAGACTTGTGCCTACCAACTAGTGTGGTAACACTCAGACATTTCCTAGGCATGGTAAACTACTCTAGAGATTTTATTTGTGATTTCGCACAGAAGACTGCACCTCTGTATGAGTTATTGAACAAGAATATCTCCTGGACATGGGGTCCAAAACAGACAGCAACTGTAACCAGCCTTAAACAGCCACTGGTCTCAGCTCCTGCTTTGGTTAGTCCAAATCCATCTTTGCCCTACCATTTTGAAACAGCAGCTACAGATGTAGTCATTTCAGTAGTTCAGGCACAGAAATCCAATGAACATATTAGGCCTATTGCCTATGCATCACAAATGCTTTCTCCAGTGGAGAGAAAGTATAATCTCTGTGAAATGAATCTCCTTGCTACTTTCTGGGCTGTGAAACACTTTTCATACTTCATTGGTTATGCTCCCATTGTTCTGCATACCAATCATACGCCCACTAGATTTCTGCTGTCAGAAAGAGTAAAAGATGACTCTGTCTCTAACACCAGACTTACACAATGGTCTCTTCTTTCACAGGATTGTAACATTACTGTACACTCTACAAAATTACCATCGGTGTTGACCCATGGCCTATTATATACAGGTGATGCACATGAGTGTTCCCTCCAATCGCTTGACCTGCCTGACCCAGGACCCTTTCTTCCTGCAACACCGGAAGTACTGTGGCATGTTTTCACTGATGGCTCGGCCTCGTACAACAATGGGAATCAGGCAGCAGGATATGGATTACTTATTGTGCACCCTGACAATAACACAGTCCTCATTGCCCGGAATTGTATTGTCATTTCCTCACAGTACACAGAATTGGCAGCTGTTGCCTGTGCTCTAGAGTTGCTAAAACAAGACACTACAGACACAATCATCTTTACAGACTCCAGTTGGGTCTGTTCCTCCCTGTCTGAATTCTTACCATTTTAGGAGAAAACAGACTTTGCATCCTCTGATGGTACACCGGTAAAATGCAGAGACTTGTTAGTGTATATCGCAACACTAGCACAACAGTTTAAGTATAAACTGTACATCCATAAAGTATATGCCCACTCTAAGAGTGAGCCCTACCATTCTTTCAGTGACCATGCTGACTCTTTTGTGAAAGCCAGCACTTGAGAAGGGAAAAATTGGGAATTGAAACCCCCCTTTACTACAGGTACTGTATGCATTGCTGCTGTGAAACAGCAAACAACACGTTTTGTGCACTAGATCTAGCATCCGCACAAAAAAAGGAATCTCATCTGAGGGCAGTATTCAAATTCCTTGACAAAGGAACTGAGGAAGAACTTCCACCACACAGTCCCTACAAGTGGGTGAGGGATCACCTTCACCTCTCCAGTGATAACCTTCGCATATGTTATTATAACCCCAACAATTCTGAGAAATTGTGGGTAATTCCAGGACAACTGAGGATGGACTTTATCCATCAAGTGCATGACACTCCTGCTGCAGGGCACTTAGGAGTGGACAAAACACTGGCTAGACTAACTACTTTTGGATGATGGCCAAACATGAAACATGATGTGGAATATTACATCAATAATTGTTTGGTCTGTGCACAGAATAACCCAACTTTGGCCAAGAAAAATTCCAAATTGTTACCCCAGAGGCACTCGGGCCCCTGGAATTCCATCCAAATTGATTACATTGGGCCACTCCCAATAACCAAAAACAACAAGAAGTTTGCATTGGTGGTCACTGATATGTTCTCTAAATGGGTAGAGGCATTTCCAATGAAAAACAACACTGCAAAAATAACTGCCAGGGTTCTGGTAGAACAACTTTTCATCAGATGGGGTCTCCTCTTGAAGGAAGACTCTGATTAAGGTTCAAGTTTCACAGGTGAACTGATGCAGGAAACTCTGAAACTCCTAGGAATCAGTCAGAAGTTTCACATCCCTTACTACCCACAATCATCAGGCCAAGTGGAAAGGGCAAACAGGAAGATCAAGCTTATGCTATCCAAATTTTCTAAGAACAGCCCCAAGAACTGGGATTACTTATTGCCTTTGCTCCTTATGGCAATAAGGGCTACACCCTCGATGAGTACATAATGTACCCCATTTGAGGTCATGACCAGAAGGTCGATGAGATTACCAGAACATCTACTTCTAGATTTGTATGCTCCTACTAATGACAGAGTATTAGTGGACAAATATGTCCAGAAAACTGAAACAAGACATCCAACTGATGCACTTGTTTGCTGCGAAACATTTGGGCAAAGCCCAACAACAGTCAAAGACACAATTTATTTATTTATTTATTTGAACATCAGTTTACAACCTTTGAGCCAGAGGCTCATTTCCAAAGGTACCTCGTCACATTGAGGACAAATACATTACATTACAGGCTCGTTGTTACATCACATTGAGGACAAATACGTTATATTACAGGCTCATTGTTACATCACAGAGTTTCAAGTTGTAATAAAATGACAACCAATTAAATTGACAGCCATATATATTTACAAATATTTGTAGAGTGAAGGAACCATTCTAGTTACAGTGGTGCAGCTCATGCGAGCATTGTCAGGATGTGGTGGACTGTCACTACTAGTGACAGGTGCAATCACATGCATTAAATAGCTGGTTCCACAGTGCGGTTTTGAAGGTGGAGATAGCAGTGGTGTCAGAGATGGCTGGTGGGAGTGAGTTAAACCAGGCTGGGGTTCTATAACAGAAAGATCTCTGTCCATGGCTTGTCCTGGTTCTAGGGATCAGAAGGATGATTTTGCAGGAGGTTCGGGTATTAATCAAGGGTTTGGCTTGGCGGATGGAGGCTGTCAGCCCAGGGGGTGATAGCCCGAGAAGGGTTTTTTTCATAATGAGGCTGGTTTGGTATTGAAGTCGCTCGTTCAGATTTAGTAGCCTTGCCAAGTCATATAGCTGACATGTGTGAATGAGCCTGGGGGCCCCTGTAATAAGCCTACATGCCTTATTCAGGACAACGTGGATTTTGTTGAGGGCGGTCTGGTCAGCCGCATCGTAAACAGGTAGGCCGTAGTCCACCAGAGACAGTATAGAGGATGTAACTGCTAGTTGGAGGGCAACAGGAGGGAGACAGTTTTTATGGCAGTAGAGGATACCTAGCCGCACATTAGTAGCAGAGGCAAGTGCCTCAATATGGATGTGGAAGGAGAGGGCAGTGTCGAAGCTGATCCCAAGGTTCTTGTATGAGTGGACTAGTTCAAGGGGTTGCTTGGAGCTGGGAAGGATGTGTAGTGGGAAGTTACTGGCTTTGTTTTGAGGGTGGACAAAGAGCATTGATTTGTTTTTTTTAAGACTGATGACAAGTCGGTGCTCTTTGAACTAGGTTTCTGCATCATTGAAGGAGAGTTGTAGGGAGTCCTGGAGGACATTGGGGTTGTGGTGGGTGGCAAAGAGGATGGCATCATCTGCATATAACAGAATTCTACCAGTGCAAGCACTGGGTAGGGTGTTTAGGTAGATTGAGAAGAGTAGCAGTCCCAGGATGGAGCCCTGGGGGATACCTGAGTGGATGGGACAGGTTGTAGAAAGTGTCCCGTTGATTTTGACATGTTGGAGGTGGTCAGATAGGTAGCTTGTGCACCAAGAGATCGGCCCAGTAGATAGGCCAGTATGGGAGAGGGCTTCCAGTAGGTGGGGTTGGGAGACAGTGTCGAAAGCCTTTGAGAGATCTACAAACACTGCACCAGCTAGGGCGCCGGCATCCAGGGAGGAGTGTATGAAATTTGAAAACTCAATTAGAGCTGTTACAGTACTGTGCCCTACCCGGAAGCCATGCTGTTCTGGACAGAGGATGTTGTACCTGGTTAGGTACTCAGTGATTTGAGAGGCCACCAGCTTTTCAAGGGCTTTGGAGAGGGGTGGGAAGATGGAGATAGGTCTGTAGTTCCCTGCATTAGACCTGTCACCGCCTTTGTGGATGGGTGTAACTATGGCCGTTTTCCATGCAGTTGGGAATTGTCCCAGGCAGAGGGATTTGTTGAGTAGGGTGGTGAGTGGAGCAAGTACCTGGTCCAGCACCTGACAAGACAGTCCATGATGTGGACTGGCAGGTCGGAGATCAAGTGATGCTTCTCAGATTTGTTGCTCCTACTCATGCTTTCAAAAGCAAATGGGAAGGTCCCTAGTCTATAGTAAATAAGCTCAGTCCATCAGTTTACCAAGTTAGACTGCCACATAATAAGAAGCTCACTGACAAATAGCTACATGTCAATCAGATGAAGTTATATGAAGGAGATTAAACTACTTTTCCTAACCCCACAGGGTGGAATAGTACTGAACTAATCATGTTTTTCTTTTCTCTTTTCTTCTATGTACCTAACTGAGATGGTGACCCAAAACCATCTCCTTTATGGAGTCTTGTTCATGACCTCACATTGTGTGGTCTATCATAAATCTCTCCATGACCCTGATTCTGGGGTGTCTAACATCAACGTTGAAACCAATGAGGCGATGCCTTGTGGAACCCAAATTGATGTCACAGGTCCAAAGATCATCGTTCAGAAGGGCAAGGAAGCACTACTGGTTATTATGGTTACCACCTCAGATCAAACCAGCCTTGATATTGTATAGCATACAGATCACAATGGAAAAAGTACAAGTAGCCCATCTGGTTAATAACACTTTTGAAGGATTGCCCAATACCAGATTGACACCTAACAGTACCCTTTTCATCCATCATGCAAACCCCTCACATTCTGGTCTGTATAACATTACAGCTTGGTTTGATCCTAGTTCATGCAATACTTTTAAAAATTATGATGATCAGAAATTCTGTATCTTGTATTTCCTGGCACATTCTAATATCCAACTAGAAGTTATACCTAAAATTGAATCTCTTAGAGATCAAGATTGGTTTATCAAGGTAACTGAATGTCCCAAACAAACACTGGGTCCACCAAGTGGCTTAATTGCCAATTCCTTAGTGGGTGCCTTGATTAATAATGTGCAGTTCATGCACATTCCTGTTCTTTTAAACCTCTCCTTGTGGGACATGAAATTGTTTGGTTTATGTTCTGAAACAAGTGTTTCAAGTTTTTTCACATGTTACTTACTGATATCATTGCTGCATATCAAACATGCATTAGTGACACCTTAACTGGGATCCTTAGCACTGAACTTAGGGGAGTCCTTAGACCCCACCCTCATCTTCTGTGAAAACAGGTAAATCAAAAAGCTATAAACATTTTGATATGACATCTGCTGGTGCAGCTACTGGGCACTGTCACAGGCCTCTTTGGTTATGATATGTCTATTTGGAATAGGGCTGATATAGCCAGTTTAAAATCCCAGATGTCTAAAAGTGATGAAGAATTTAAGTATAGCATTTTTCCACCACTGTTACATGGTGTAGATGGTCTAAGCCAGGAAGAACATTTCACAGTTTATAATATGAAAGAAATATTTGAAGGGTTTGAGGACACATGATTAAAAATGAATCAACTGATTTCTGCTCACAATAAGGATGCAGAAGAGCACTCAACCAGAAGGGAAATTTTTTGCACTGCATATGGTTTCTACATCGAAACTATGATTAAGGGATTGTTACCTGATCTAGAATCTGGACGTATTCCAGATCTCATCCATGATCAACATCTTGGACGATGGTATTGCCCTCAATGTTCTTTTACATCATGTGTAGCAATATGTTTGAAACAAACTTTATCTATGCAGTAATCAGCAGCAAGAAATCTGGGATATATAACCCCACACCAGAACCATTTCTCCATGCTTTGCATCTCACTCATGCTCAATCCAGGATGCACTTTATCTGACATTTACCATATCCTTACCACAATCTGATTCTTCATCAGTGATTTTCAACCATCTGGCAGCTGTTCATTCTATTGGTCATCTTGATGGTAACATTTATCGTGAATGTTTGGATCTTCCTCCATTGTTGGTATTCCACCCTACTGTATACTCAGTGTTTGGGCTACTCCCCACACTGATTGCTGTGGCTGTAAAGGGAATCATTTTCTCTGCAGATGTGATGTCTTTGATCTCATCCACCCTGTCTGCGGTTATTCACCAATGAACTTGGATTGGTCATATGCCTCTGATTTGGGTCTTCTGAACAATGGAATGTTGAACATCTTTTTATGGAACTTTGGTGTTAATACTGATGGTCTGTCACCTGTTGATTCTTCTTTTGACACTGGAAGAAACTGTGGATCTATCCCTGGGACTGTTTGGCACATGGATTGTGACATTGTTCAACCGAGCTTTTGTCTCACACCCATCTAGGAACTATTATTGGTCACACAGTGATCACATCCATCTAATCTATAGAAATGGACATCATTGAGTCTGACCCAGACTATTTGGATGCTTTATATCAGTATTTGCCTATCTTCACTGTCCATATAGGACCTCTGAATCTGTCTCTTCAATCTCTTCTCAATCATACTGATACTCAGTTGATTTACATTAGTAATGATATTGCAAAAGCTACTGAATCTTTGAATGATTTAATTAACAATGACTTTGGTTTCTTTTTAGAAAATCCTATAGTTGAATTTACATTTAAAATATTTTTTATAATTCGATCCTGTTTGACCTTCTTCGAAATGCTAACTCTTTGCTGTCTTCATCAAACCCTATGACAATACATATTGCAACTAGATTTCCTTTACAAGTCCCGTACCACTTGGGCTTGTTAACGAAATAAGACATGGTGTGGTGCCTCCACCTGGGGTAATGGCAAGGACTCCTGTAAATAAAGAACTGGTTACCACTCCCCAGGAAACAGTACACTGCCCCAATAATACTTTACCTACATAATAACAGTTTCCCACCCACTAGCCAGTCTCTAACTCCCAGCAGCACTCTTTCAATAACACAGGGTAGTGGATAAAATGCAAACAGTACCCTTCTTTATTTGGGAAGGGGGACACTAAGGAAAATGTCAACCACATTTACTTTAGACAACAACTGTCCCCATAGCAACCCCTCTTCCCACCCCCTGGGTGCACCCAGATTGTCCCTGTATGGTGGATACTTCACCACTCAGTGATGCAGACCTGGGGTCTTTAGCCAGGGCCCAGATAAACATGGAAAGCACTGGCAAACACCCTTTCAAACTTGTACTCCGGGTCAGGCCAACTTGAATGTTCTAGAAACTCCTGTACGGCAATTACCCCCAGGATCCTATCAAACTAACTAATAACTCTCCAGAGCCACAGATTGAGGTACTCACAATCTGTTGCAGTTCACACAGGGGCTCACAGCAAGATAAGTTGCTTGGTACCATGGAGGTCTCCATTGAAATGAACTTTGCATAGTGCTTCCTCTCCAAATCTTTTACCTGTGCAGGTGTGAAATCAGTGGTCACACCTGCACAGGTAAAGTATTTGTAGGGGAAGCACTTCATAAAGTTAATTTCAAGCTTTATTCATAAGTCCCAATTCAGCCCTCATTACCGTATCCGAGCACTGTCGCTCAGGTGATGTTATCGCATAGGGATGTAGCTGCCATGTTAGGGAGTTACCACAGTGCTAACTTTAAACAGGAGCTAGGGATTTATTTACATTTCACCACAACATTTATGCCTTAGCGACTATGGATTAAACAAGTTTCCAAGACAAGGGAATCCAGAATTATGTAGGTAAGCCCCTCATCTACAATGCTGTAGTTTTTTCTAGGGCATATTTCAAGGACCTGTTTATGTGCCCTTTAAGCTGCTGAGAGTGGGATGCAAACTCTGTCTCTATCATACTCCACTACCTGCCTACTGCAGTCTACTACCCTAACCACTACACTAAATGATGCTAGCTGCTGGAACACTTTCCACCTGTAACCCTTATAGTTTCAGACAGTACGTGATGGTGTTCCAAGCAGCAAATGAGTTTTCCTGAGTGGTACTCTCATGCAGCACAAGACTCTCGTCCACCATCGCACTTCCGCTGCAAGGTGTCCACCATGACACCCGCAGCAGGAAGTGCAAGCGAGCCAATACATGTCTTATTTTACAGGTCTTGGAGGACATAAATCCATATCTATCAGATAACTATATGTATTTTTATATCTGAATTACATGTAGTTTAGATCCCTCTTGGTCCTTAGTGTGCTCTAATTTATTCTTATTTTCAGCCATTCCTTATGCTCAGCTTTGAATATTTGCTCCACAACTTGGATCAGCAAGGTAAGAGACTTACCCTTTGTAAAGGAATGATAAATATATTTTTTTATTTCACAAATGTTTATGTAAGCTAACCCTGCTTAACAGCAATAACTCATTTCTTCCAGACGGTTCCTGTTTCAACCTATTCCCATGGCTGGGCAGATAGAAGCACTGGTCAAGCAATGAGTATTTGACTTTAGCAAGTTTTGAACCATAGATACATACACAGTGATGGCAAAAGACCTGTCAGTATATCCTGTCTGTTCACCCTACCTAGCTACTCTGCAGTGGTTGTAACGGCCACCCCTTCCCTTTGTTTTGCTCCCCCCTTCTAACTAACTCCATATGCCTGTCCCATATCTTCTTGAAGCTGTTTACTGATCTGGCCCATACCACTTCATCTTGCTCACTGCCCACCACTCTTTACATGAAAAAGTGCTTATAGATGTCTATTTTCCTCCCCCCCCTGTGAGTGTGAGGTCCCGCATATCCCAGTAATTGAACTCAAGGAGAGAAGTTCCTTAACAGCAGTGCTCCAAATAACATTTTAGGCCAGGAAGTAAAAACTTCCTAAGTTTTCCAAGCTGGTAGTATTTCGATATACCAGGTAGTATTTTGTAATGCGGTCACACTATTCTGGTGGATGACGACGCACTCCACACTGGACATTCGAGTTTGTGTATCTAAAAAATTGCTAGCTGCCTGGCTGTTAAGCTAAAAAAAAAAAGCAAATCATAATCATCTTACTCTGTAGTGTGTCATGTCTGTTTGTATTATTTCATCATTAAATAAGAAATGTATTGTTCATTATAGCTTATGATGAACAACACATTTGTTATTTAAATTATGAAATAATAAAATCAGACATGACACACTTGAGATTAAGATGATTATGATTTGCTTTTATTTTTAGCTTAACAGCCAGGCAGCTTGCATGGGGAGGGGAGGGTGGTGACGGTTTACCAACCACACAACACAGAGCACTACTACTCATGCACACTCACACATGGGTCTTACCTGGTGGGTACCAAAGAATTAACCCACTCACTCCAGCAGATCTAGGTTGATTCTCACAACCTCCACTTGCAATATTGTGTGTCGCTAAGCAAGTCACTTAACCTCTTCACCCCAATCACTGTCTCCAGTAGACCTAGGTTTGATTTCCACAAACTCTACTTGCAGTAATACTGTGTGACTTAGTCTGAGCAAGTCACTTAACCTCCTCACCCCACTCACTCCAGCAGTACAGACCAAGGTATGATTCCCACAAACTCCATTTGTTATACTATGTGACTGTGAACAAGTCACTTAACCTCCTCACCCCACACACTCCAGCAGACCTAGGTTTGATTCCCACAAGTGCCTCGTGTAGTCAGACCCAAATGCAGCTGTTAATGACTACTAGACACTGATACTGAGCAGTTAGACTGTTTTGTCCTGTAGCCATTAAAGCTTAACATCCAAAACACCAGAGGTTGTTACTTAGAACAAAACAGTGAGCCACACGATTGAGCCTTACCAAACACTAGGCTTGAAGCTGCAGTTTCTGTCTGACTGGCTGCATGAACAGCCACACTTTTGACTACTCCTGCTGAAAGGTGGTGCAAGAATGCTTCCTTCTCTTGGTGTGAACCGCAATGCCCGACACCCCAGGCTGCTCCTCCTCAAAGCCCCCCCCCATTCCTGTATGACAACTCTGAGGCCAGACATGGTCAGCTGATTCACTGTGATGAATTTTATCACTGGTTGCATTTTTAAAACACCAAAAAAAATCAGTTTTTTCAGCACATCACGAGCAAGGCTCAGCTCCGGTGAGAGTCCTCATGTTCTGCCTGCTCAAACTTTCTGCACAAGCACAAGACATTCTGCAGCTACACACTAGTCACTGCGGGGCCTGGCAGGAATGAGCACCGATGTGAGCATGTGCTCATTTGACAGAGTGACTTGTTCTATGCAGATGTGGAGGGCAAGCTCAGGGTTTAGCGGGTTTATTTTATTTTATTTATTTATTCATTCATTCTTGGATTACAATACCTTTGAGCACATAACAGCTCTTTTACAAAGGTTCCACATCAGTGGGAAGGGTGACAGACATATGACAGATGGTATTACATAAAATTTTGACAAGAAAGTATTTAAAATGACAATATGACATTAACATTGCAAATAAAATTAAAACTATGAATTGGTAGGAAATCAAAAATAACCTAATAAAAGGAGGCAGCCCAAGGTACTTTGCCAAATAGGTATAGGTAGATTTGGGTGAACAAAAGTTCAAGTAAGTGAAGATAAACAGTGGAAAGAAGGTGGAGGGTGAGGGGTGAGGAGAAAGAAGGATTGGTGAAGGAGGCAGGAAATAGGGCAGAGCGGTTAGGGTGAAAGTGGTCATTTGCAAAGGAAGGGGAAGAAGTAGTTATACAAGGATGTGTTAATACTGCTGCAGTAGTGCCATGTCAGTTGAAACAGTCACAGGAATTGTTAGCTGTAAGATGCTGATGAAGAGTGCCTTTAAATGGTCCCAATTTTGGTAAGCAAGAGATATCACTGGGCAGTGCATTAAACCATAGTGGTGCTCTATATACAAATAATCTTTGCCCTTGTGTAGTCTGGCATCTTGGGACACAGAACTGTTGGTTGACTGAGCTAAACGTTTGCTGGAAGCTGCAAGAGGGGCTGAGTTAGTTTATAACACCAGAAGGCAGGAGCCTGTGAAGTGCCTTTTTAGTTAGCAAGCAGGTTTGATTGTGAATCCTCCCATTCAGCTGAAACCAACCTGTTTGCGCATACAGTTCACATGTATGGGAAAGACTTGCTGCTCAAGTATGAAGTCGGCATGCTTTATTGAGTGCCACTGATATTCTGTGGAGGGTAGTGGTGGAAGCTGAGCTCTAGATAACCAGACCATAGTCAACAATGGATACTATCGAGCTATAGATAGCTAGTCCAAGTGCTTCAGGCATTAGATTGTGTTTATGTCTATAGAGTAATCCTGTCTTGATACTGGCAGACCTGGCAACATTCTCAACATGCTGGGCATATGATAGTGAGCTATCCACGGTTACCCCTAGATATTTGAAATGTTGACTTTGTTCAAGTCAGACACCAGTGGGCATGTCCTGGGAGCTGCAAGAGTGGTTGAGTAAGTTTGTTAACACCAGAAGGCAGGAGCGCGAGAAGTGCCTTTTTAGTTAGCAAGCAGGTTTGATAGTGAATCTTCACATTTAGCTGAAGCCAACCTGTTTTTTTCACATACAGTTCACATGTGTGGGTAAGGCTTGCTGTTCCACTAAGAAGTCAGCATGCTTTATTGAGTGCCACTAATATTCTGTGGAGGGTAGTGGTGGAAGCTGAGCCATAGAAAACCAGACCATAGTCAACAAATGGATACAATGGAGCTATAGATAGCTAGTTTAAGTGCTTCAGGTATTAGATTGTGTTTATGTCTATGGAGTAACCATATCTTGATACTGGAAGACCTGGCAACATTCTCAACATGTTAGGCATATGATAGTGAGCTATCCACAGTTACCCCTAGATGCTTGAAATGTTGAATTTGTTCAAGCGGGGTGCCAGAGGTGTACCTGATGGTTAGGGCACTGGATCTGTGTTTGCTGTGAACACCGCTGAACAACAAGACTTTTGTTTCTTTGTAGTTCAGAATCAGCTTGTGTTTCCTGAACCAGTCCTCCATTTCCTCAAAGCTGAGTTGAAGTTGGTGTTCCAGTGGTTCAGGGTCAGTGTTGCTAATGTATATGATCATGTCATCCACATAGAGGAGGATCTGCTGGTGACAGGAGTGAGGGAGATTGTTAAGAAAGATGCTAAAGAAAAGTGGATCCAGTATGGAGCTCTGTGGTACTCCAGAGTGAACATATTGATGGTCAGAGGTGATATCAACTATCTTCACTCATTGGGAGTGGCCTAAAAGATAGCTTTTGAACCAGGACACAGTATCTGCCGAGAGGCCAATTGAGGACAGTTGCTTGAGAAGTAGAGCATGGTTCACTGTATCAAAGGCCTTTGTGAGGTCTATGAAGGTCACAACCACCAATCTACCTTGATCCAGAGATTGGTGAATGAAATCAGTGAATTCTAGCAATGCTGTGGTAGTGCTATGTCGCTTTCTGAATCCATGCTGCTGTGGGCATGGGAAAGAGTATTTTTCCATATAATCCACCAGCGGATCCGTAACTGTGCCCTCACGTGCCTTAGACAGAGATAGAAGTATAGAGATAGGTCTATAGTTTGTGCATATATTCCGCTCTCCACTTTTTTGAACAGGGATAACAAGGGTTGACTTTCAGATTTGTGGGAATTGTGCCAGTCTCAGTGAGAGGTTTAGAATCTTTGCAATGGGCACCAGCATTTCTTCAATGTTAAGGGTAACTAATTTGAGGTCTAAGGAATCACCACTATGCCTTGATTTCCCAAGTACTTTTACTAGGTATTTTCTGACTATGTACAGTGGTACCTCTTTGAAGTAGAAAATAGGTGGTGCAGAAAGTGAATCATCTGCCTGCTGTTCAGTATCTTCAGTGATGTCCTTGAAGATGTCCTTGCCAGGAGAGATCGACAGGCCTTGACGGGACGTCCCAGGAGTCTACACCAGGTGTATAGATTGAAAAACTAGGTGTAAAATACACTGTACACCCCTTAAAGACATCTGCCAAGTTAACTGGATACAGATATGCATCACATATATATAGTACACGCCTTACCGCTGCGAAAAGAATGTGCTGCATATCTCCCCCAAAATAGCTCTAGTTTTCTTGTAAATTCAATCGTAAAATTGTCCCCACTGGCTCGTTACAACTTCCTGTTTTTCATTGCCACCCATGTTCCATCACCATGCACAGCCATGTTATGGTGTAGGGCCAAGGAGTGGGCAGGGATGTGCTCCATTATAGTCTGTGGAGGACTACTTTCCAGGGTATTTGATGTCTTGGTGGTCACCTTGTGATTAATCAAGGGCACCAATCGACTGATAAGGTCCTTGTTAGTCGATCGGTACTCTTGATTAATCACCAGATGACCATCGTACCATCTAAAACACTTGGAAAGTAGCTCGTCATGCCCTATAATGGAGTGCATCCCCCGCACTCTCTGGCCTTACATCATAACATGGCTGTGGCGGCAATAAAAAATGGGAAGTTGTAACGGTCCAGTGTGGACAATTTTACAAATGAATTTACAAGAAAACTAAAGATCTATTTTGGGGAAGATATGCAGCACATGCTTTTCGCAGAGGTAAGGCACCTGTATATGTGCTGCACATCTGCATCCTGGTAAATTTCTTTAACTGGACCACTGCTTTACAGCCACCCTATTTGTCCTGTGCAAGTACTTGTATGTTTCGATCATGTCATCCCTTTCCTTCCTTTTCTCAAGGGTGTCCATGTTCATGTCCTGTAGCCTCTCCTTGTACGTCTTGCCCCAACTCCACAGACTATCTTGGTTGCCCTCCACTGTACTGCTTCCACCTTGGAACAGTCTTTCCTCATGTGCAGATTTCAGTACCTTGTGCAGTATTCCAGCTGTGGTCACACCAGTGACTGAAACAAATGGGAGAATCACCTCAGCATCCTTTTTGACTTGCACAGTGCTCTAATACATTGTACTGTTTTTAGGCTCTCCTGTATCGTGACCCCTAGGCCCTTTTCCTCCATGGTGTTTTCCAGCACTGCTGCACCCATATCATATTGCACTCTTTGGTTCCTTTTCCCAATGTGCATCACTTTCAACTGAGCTACTGGCTCCCAAGCTTGTGCTCTAACCTGTGAGAATCAGTGTGGTAAGAGAGAGTTAGGAGTCTATAAGGCAGTATGATCGAGTGGGTTGAGCACTGACATGGGAACCGGGAGATCTCAGACCCAACTGCCGAGCTAGAGCCAAATCCTCACTCTGTAATTCTGGACAGTTTTCTTAACCTTAAATTAGTGTGGGCCACTCAGCTATGGAAATGTGTAGAAGCAGGGCCCCACTGGAAATGAGAAACTGCATCTCAGTTGGGTATCCACATAGATAGAAAGATAGATATCTGTACTGTGTAAGCATCCAATGTATGATGGCATGCAGTAACTTAATGAACTGGGAATGTGAAGCTGTGCAGGGTTAATATATATTTTTTTGAAATAATAAAAAAAGGCAGACAACCTGCAGTCCTCCTCACCAGTAACTCATCCGTGCCAGACCTTAACTATTTAGGCACTTACCTTCTGTTATACCTGCAGCCTGCCCCAAAGTGCCCCAGACCACACACATGCTTAATTTTTTCTCTCTTTTTCATTTACCCCATGCTAACCTCCAACCACCTGACCCCATCTACTCACGGCAACCACCAACCCTGTCATCCCTCATCACAGTCAGTGAAGATCCATGTAGGGAAGTCAGGTTATGCCAGTGGTTGTCATTCTGAAGGCAATAGGGGCTTTTCAGTTTTCCCTGTTCTCCATCAGAGCCCTTCTACCAACTGAGCTAAGGCTTGCAGCACCCCTTGGTGCCAGCTCTTGCATTTCTTGCTATCCTCCTAATGGAGGTCAAAACTCCTTAGCTCATTGACGTGGATCACAACAGCTGTGGAATACACCACCAGCCCCTGCACTGCTGGGCCATGTTGCAATTGGCAGCATCTCTTGCACATGCTGCTATCCTGTTAATGGAGTAGCAAGCTCCATGACCCTCTGCTTGGGGTTACTGTGGCTGCAGAATGTACACCGGACCCTCCCGTGTTTGGTTGCATTGCATTTTGCAGCATCTCTCGCACATACTGCTATTCTATTATTGGAGTACCAAGCTCCATGGCCCACAGCTGGGGGTCACTGTGGCTACAGAATGTACACCAGACCATCCCCTACTGGGATATGCTGCAATCAGCAGCATCTCTTGCAGCCAGTGAACCAAGCGCTAGCCTCCGAAGTTTACTCCCCAAGTCTAGTGTCCAAAGTGATGCACTGCTGCTGGGCATACTGTATGTTTCTGAGCTATAAGCAGAAACCATCAAGAAGAAGAGTGGTGGCTGGCCCAGTGGTGCTGAGGACTGAGGTGCTAGACACCACATCTAATGCCATGCCGGCGACTCAAGTTCTGGAATGACCCCGGGCTGTTGGGGGTCAGCAGGGGAGAGAGATAATTGAGCGTCCATAGACTGCTCTCCTCTGAGGAGGGATCCAGGGACTACCCAATGCATCAGTGACCTCTGGTGGCAATCGGAGGTAGCTACACATGTCGGGTACAAAGTAGTGGGGTACAGAGCTGGGGCAGACATCAGGGAGGCATCATTGCATGTCCAAGCTCTGGGTGGACAGGACTAGTAGAGAAAACAAGAAAATCCCCTACCTCCAGGGAGATGACAAAACCTCCAGTGGCCTGGGCCCACATGCCCAATGATGGCCTCAGCACTCGACTACCCCCTGGGGAATCCGGGCCTCTCCAAGGAGGCAGGAGAGCCAGAGTCCAGAACTCGATCTAGTCATCTGGTAAAGTGGTTCAGATGGGCAGTAAGGAGTTACAGTGCCGAGCAAGGAATTCCGAGAGATGCCCAGATAGGTAGGTGTACAAATAGAATCTACAAAAAAAAAAGAAGCAGATTGGAGTTATACAGCAAGAAGCTGGTTTGGATTAGCTGACCCACTGGTGCAGTGGTAGTGCTACCACTCATGGTGCTAGTGACCTGGATTTGGAAATGAGCCTGGGTGGTAAGGGACTGGCTTGAGGAGAGGGCAGCTGCCTTTGCCTATGTATGAATGCCCCCCCCCCCATAGTACTGCGAGAGACATCATGGAGGCCATCAAGTTAGGGTGGGGGAGTGTGCCAGCTTGCACATGTGCATGCTTGTTGCATGCATGTGAGTGTTGACACCACTGACTTCGAGGGAGGGAGTAAATATGTAAAACCGGTAGCAAAGAACCATCAGGGTAGCAGGCTAAATAATAATAATAATAATAATTTTATTTATATAGCGCCTTTCACTGTATCAAGGCGTTGAACAAATTAATTAAAACTTCAACATTCAATACAAAGCATCAAAGTCCATAAACATTATAAAATATATCATAAAAACATAATAAATTACAATAAAATTTTAAACATTTTACAGTACATATTAACTTTCCAAGAAGGCCATTCTCCATAAGTGTGTTTTCAATTCCTTCTTAAATATCTCCACGAGGTGCATTCCCATAACCGGCATGGTAGAGAATTCCAAAGAGTGGGTGCAGCATGAGAAAATGCTCTGCTGCCAGAAGATTTCAAACTCACTTTGAATTCTAACAATCATGTCGGCTTCTAACGGAGTGATCGGCTGGGGCAGTAAGGAACCAGTAGGTCTTTCAGATAGGACGGACCCTGATCGCCAAGGGCTTTAAAAGTCAATAAAATGACTTTTAAAGGGAGATCCGCCACTGTATTGGGAGCTACAGTGCAGTTCACAGCACCGGTAATATAACAGGAACCTACTTTGTCCCAGTGTCAAACCTGGGCTGCCGCTGCTCTGCACAAGCTGTAGGCAGCGGATTTCAACCCCAGAAAGCCCAAAGTAAAGGGTGTTGCAGTAGTCAAGGTGCGAGGACACAAAGGCATGGACCAATGTTGACAGAGAGTCAGACGGAACAAGGTGCTTAACCCGCAATATTCCTAAGATTCCTATGGCTGACTAGAAGCCCCTCCTCCAGATGAGGGAGTAGCCTCAAGCCCAATGGGGAGGGGGAAACAGACTGGAGGTGGAGGTTTCAGGAGGAGCAGGGGAGGATGGAAGTATAGGAATCTGGGTGGGGTTCGACAAAGAGGATCAGGGATAAGGGCGGGGTTAGTGTTAGTAAATGCCAGGAGCTTGGGAACAAGTTGCCAGAGTTCCAGGCCATGCTGTTCGAGGGGTGGATGTGGCGGCAGTCACGAAACATGGGGCAACAAAAACCATGACTGGGACCTAAATGTAATGGGGTACACTATGCTTAGGAAGGATAGAAAGGAGGGCAGAGGGGGTGGAGGGCTATGTTCATTAGAGATGACATAGAAATTGCTATGGTAGAAGAGGCAGAGGGAAACGTGGAGCTTATGGTCACCTTACGATCCCCAGCAGGAGATAAGGTCAAGCTGGGAGTAGCATATAGGCCCCCGGATGAGTGATGTTCTAGAGGATGGTTTGCTGGACAACATCATTGCCCAGTGTGGTCCAAAAGGGAAGGAGTGGTGTTGATGGGGACCTTAATATGCCAGGTACAACTGGGGAACCTTGTCCTCTAAGGTGGCCAAGGAGCAGAGGCTGCTGGATGGCTTCTAGGATGTGTTCTTAACACAGCATGTGATGGAGCCCACAGGGAGGGGCATGTCCTGGATGTGGTTCTGGCAGATGGGGATCTGGTAAGGGACATGGTTGTACAGGACCCCCTGACTGGGAGTGACCACAATACTGTCTGGTTTCAAATAAGCATTGGGGAGTGGGGGTGAGATCTAGGACACTGGCAGTGGACTTCGGGGGGCAGACTTTATGGGCATGGGAAATATTCTCAAGGATCACTTGAAGGGGATTACCTCAATGACAAGTGTGGAAAGGAGATGGGAGGTCATAAAATGGGGACTTCATGAGGCAGTCAGGATCTGCGCTAAGTTGAAACGTAAGGGAGCAAGGTCACATAAACCATGCTGGTGGTCCAGTGAGGTACAGGTAGCAGTCAGAGAAAAGAAGGCAGCTTACAAAAAATATAAAACAACAAGAGGGGATAGGGATAAGGAAATGTACCAGCTTGCATCTAGAAAAGTCACCCGTATGGTGAGGGGAGCAAAGTCCAGTAAAGAGCAGCGGCTGGCACAGGGGATACATGGAGGGGAAAAGGGGTTCTTCCGGTACATTGGGGAGCGGAGAAAAACTAAGGGCCATCTCAGCAGATTGAGATCAGAAGGAGGGTGGGTGGAAGAGGCGAGGGACCAGGCAGAGGTATTTAATGAGTACTTTGCCTCTGTGTTCACTAGGGAAGGAGATGGGATATCTACAAAGCAAGGCACAAAGGGGATAGAAGCGGCAGGGAGTGGGATCAGGGGAGCAACAGAAATGGAGCAAAAGGGAGGGAAAGGTACCCCAGGGGTGTCACATCTGTATAAGGATAAAAAGACCAGTAAGGTGGAGGGGACGGATGTTGCCATCCCCGCCAAAAGGGTGTGGTTAGCCCTCAAGGCCCTAAAGAAAGACAAATCTCCTGGGCCGGATGGCATTCATCCGAGAGTACTATGGGAATTACGGACATATACTGGCTGCAATTTGGCGGAGCTCAGCAGGTCACTTGAGACAGGGAGGGTACCTAGGGATTGGCGAGAGGCACATGTGGTACCAATCCATAAAGGGGTCAAAGGAAGTACCAGGTAACTATAGACCCATCAGTTTGACCTCAGTGGTGGGAAAATTAATGGAGAGTATACTAAAGGAACGATTGGGGGTTTACTTGGAGGAGGTGGGAGGTCTGGATAGTCGGCAACATGGTTTGTGCCAGGTAGATCATGTCAAACCAACCTTGTGGAGTTCTATGAATGGGTAACATCAGAACTGGACAGGGTAAGCCTGTGGATGTATTATTCTTGGACTTCAGCAAGGCATTTGACTCTGTCCCCCACAATGGTCTGGTGGAGAAACTGATGGGGTTAGGAGTAGGCCCTTTGATGGTCAGATGGATTGAAAACTGGATAGCTGGACACACTCAGAGAGTAGTGGTCTGTGGGGAGCTCTCGAACCCTAGAGAGGTTGGTAGTGGGGTACCACAGGGCTCGGTCCTGGGTCCAATCCTGTTTAATGCATACATATCGGACATCAGGGATGGTATAGGGTGTGAAATGAGTCTCTTCATGGATGACTCCAAGATGGGAGCAGTAGTTGAGGGAGAAGAGGGGAGGCTGGCCCTGCAAGGGGACCTGGACACCCTGGAAAGCTGGGCTCACACATGGAAATTAAATTTCAATATCACCAAGTGCAAGGTGTTGCATCTTGGTCGGGGAAACCCTAAACACAGGTACACCCTGGGAGGGGGGCGGAAGCCTCAATAGGGGAAAAGACCTAGGTGTCATGGTGGATACATGTATGAATAACTCTGAGCAGTGCAGGAGAGCAGCTAGCAAGGCAAACAGGATGTTGGGATGCATCATAAGGGGATCACCTCTAGGAGCAAGGAAGTGATTCTGCCGCTGTACAATGGACTAGTTAGACCACACCTTGAGTACTGTGTACAGTACTGGAGACCACACTTGAAGAGGGACACAGCTCCTGGAGAGGTACAGAGGAGGGCAACAAAGATGATACGAGGCTAGGATTTGACTTATGAGAACAGACTTGAGGAGCTCTGTCTGTTTTCATTGGAGGAGAGGAGAGACAGGGGGACATGATCGAGGTCTCAAGTACCTCAAGGGAATAAATAGGGTAAACATGGAGGATCTTTAGACTAAAGCAGGAAGGCATCACCAGAGGCATGGTTTGAAGTTGGAAGGTGGAAGGTGAGGGGAAAAGAGGAGGAGGTTTTTCACTGAGAGGGTGGTGGACCCTTGGAATGCACTGCCTGGTGAGCTGGTTCAGAGATCCACAGTGGAGGGTTTTAAGAGAGGGTGGGACAGACACAGAAAGGGGATGTATCAGATGATGGCCTGTCCCGGGGGGGGGTGGGGATGGATGATAGGGGTTTCTGGAGCACAAGAGATGGGAGGGTCTTGGCACCCAACTAAGGATCTAGGTTCGAGCAGACTCGATAGACCATAAGGCCTAATCTGCTGGCAAATAGTATGTTAGTATGTAAGATGGTAAAAGGAAGTCCTGACGATGGCTGACACCTGAGATTGAAAAGTCAGCCTATCGTCAAGAATCACCCCAAGGTTGAGCACCCGTTCAGAGGCTGGTAGTGACACGCCGCCAAGAAAAATTCCAGAAGGCGCGCCAGCACACGACCTCTCAATCTGACCACCCGGGTCCACAACCAAAACCTCAGTTTTCTGTGAGTTCAACTTTAACCAACTAGAATCCATCCAGTCTTGGATTTCCCCCAGACAGTTATTAAACACCGAGACAGCTCCATCCTGGTCGGGTGCAAAAGACAGGTATAGCTGGGTATCATCTGCATAGCAGTGAAACCTCAGCCCATACCATCTTATAATGTTTCTGAGGGGCAGCATATACACTGCAAATTACATGGGCGACAGCACAGAACCCTGAGGCACTCCACACAACAAAGAGACTGGGCCGGAGGAAAAAATCCCTGACACAACTCTTTGTGATCTCCCAGTAAGGAATGAATTGAACCATTTAAAAACGGTTCCAGACATTCCACAGATTTGCCCCAGGCATGCTAGCAACACCATGTGATCCACAGTGTCAAAAGCTGAAGAGAGAGATCAAGGAGGACCAAGATGGAACGTCTCCTTTGATCCCTCGCCCTCAGAAGATCATTTAACACCCGAACCAGTGCAGTCTTGGTGCTGTGTCTTTTATAGAAACCAGACTGGAAGGATTCGTAGATACTATGGATGGTTAAATGGTCATCCAATTGAGCAGCTACGATCTTTTCAATAACCTTCCCAATAAAGGGAAGGTTAGAGATGGGTCTGTAGTTAGAAAAACAGTCTGGGTCCAAGGAAGCTTTCTTCAAGAGAGGTGTCACCAGCGCCTCTTTAAGGGAGCTAGGAAACTCACCCGACTCCAAGGAGCACCAGACTATTTGCACCAGAACTGGACCAATGATGTCTACACAACCCATAATTAGGGTAGTCGGTCCAGGATCCAAGCCTCAGCTTGTAGGGTGCACACTATGGATGATCCTCATAATATCCACGAACTCAGGTCGACAAAAGGAACTCCAGGAGAAACAAGGCCCTGTGCTCTCACACACTCCTACCACGTCACCCTTAGAGGTTGTCGGACACAAGTCTGTCCTGATGTCAGCCACCTTAGTTGCAAAGTATCGAGCGAGCTCATCGCACTCAATTTGCGAAAAGGTTTTCCGAACTTGCAGACAGGCTGGGTTGCACAGTCTATCTACAGTTCGGAACAGCTGAGCCAGTCGATTCTGAGCAACTGCAATCTCCCTGGACAGGAATTCTGCCTTCTTATGGGTGATTGCAGATTGATAGCTGGTATAATGTTCAATCAATCTAAGACGGTAGGCATCAAGGGCGGACTTGCGCCCGGAAAGCTCTAACCTTCGCCCTTGTCTCCGCATCTCCCTCAGAGTCCCATCAAAGCAAGGGGCCCTGGGGTGATGGGAAAGAGGGCGCTCATGAACAGGAGCAATAGAATCCAGGGCAACCGTGATGGCCTCATTATAGGCCAGCACCAGTGCCTCTGGGCTACTGCCCACCAACACGAGGGATGATAGGTCAAGGACCGCCGCTAGGCCTTGTGAAGTAACATTCCGTAATGGGCGGTACCTGACCATCTCCACAGGGGATGGCCTTCTTGGAGGGGTGCAAAAATTGAACCTCTCGATGTGGTGATCAGACCAAATGACTGGTTCCACCCTCGTATCGGATGCATCAATCCCAAGAAGGAAGACCAAGTCGAGAGAGTGTCCAGATTTGTGTGTAGCAGTGGAAACTACCTGTGTGAGGCCCAAAGGAGACATTAGTTGGAGGAAGTGTTTACCAAATTGTGAGAGTTCATCATCAGCTCAGGCATTGAAGTAACCCAGCACCATCAATCTGGGTGACTCAAACGACATGTCGACGAGGAAGTCTGCCACTTCCTGTAAGAAACGTTTCCCATCTCCGGGTGGACGGTAGATGAGAACAATTGGAACGCCTACACCTGCCACAACTGTGCACTCAAAGGACTCAGCCTCATCCACTACCACATTCAAGAGGCCCAATTCAGTCTTAAAACAGATTGCAACCCCCCCGCCCCTGCGGTCCAGTCTCGGGCGGTGTATCACCGAGTACCCGGCCGGAATCATGCCCTCCACTATAGGGCCAGAATTTTCATCCAGCCAGGTCTCGGTGATGCAAGCCAGATCAACCGAACCAATAAGGTCGGCAATAATAGCAGTTTTATAATGCTAGTATCCTGCTTGCTTACCTTTAGGGCATGTGATATGACTACCCCAGGTCTCTTTCCATTTTTGTTGGTGTTAGTACCCCCCCCCCCGTGTACTCTTCCCCTGGGTTTTTGTTTCCCAGGTGCATTACTGTGCACTTCTTTGCATTGAATCTAAACTGCCATCTTTTCCTTGGTTTGGGCCTTTGCTATTCTGACTGCCTTCCCCGCTTCCTTCTGCTTTAACTGGTACAGTTCTCTGCTCTGCTCCTTCTGTGTTTCATTATACTTCCTGAAAGCTATTTCCTTCTCCCTAACCTTCCCTGACACCACTTTTGAAAACCATAGTGTTTTTTTCCTTCGTTTTGATTTATTTGCTTCACACAAAGGCTTGTTGCCTCTGTGATGGCAGTTTTGATGTTTCCCCATTGTTCCTCCACCCCTCCTTCTTGCCCGTTTGCTAGTGCTTCTCTGAGGCACTCTCCCATTTTGCCAAAGTCAGCCCTTGTAAAGTCCTGTACCCTCACTTTTGTGTGGCTTGACTGTACGGCTGTGTTTATCGTGAACCACATTGTTTGGTGGTCAATTGTTCCCAGATGGCTACCCACTTCTAAATCTGAGATCCTCTCCCCATCCCCATTTGAGAGAACCAGGTCTAAGATTGCTCCTTCCCGAGTGAGTTCCAAAACTAGCTCACTGAGGCATGCTCCCTGTAGGGCATTGGATTCCAAGTATTCCACTATCCTTTCCTTTAATAATGTTTCCATTAATTCCCCTAGAACTGAAGTCAGGCTGACAGGCCTATAATTGCCTGCCTCCTTTTTGCTACCACTTTTGTGGAGTGGGACTACTTCCACTCTTCTTCAGTCTTCTGGGACCACGCCTGTCTCCAGTGAACTGTTAAACATGTCTGCTAGGAGTGCAGCCAGAACTTCTCTGACTTCCTTCAGCACTCTTGCATGCACCTCGTCTGGTCCCATGGATTTGTCCACCCTCAGATTAGTGAGTGCTTTCCTGACCCTCTCCTCAGAAAATGGACTGACATCCACTTCCCTCCCCTCAAAGGTCTTGGTACCTGTTCATGATCCTTTCCCTTTCTCTTCTACTGTGAACACTGAGGAGAAGTATTTGTTTCAGATGTTTGCCTTTTCTTGGTCCTCCTCCTTATAGTCTCTCTCCCCTACTACCATACAATCCCTCCTTTAGTCTTCCTTTTCTCACCGACACACCTGAAAAATTTCTTGTCCCTTTTTGATACTACCTGAGCTATTCTTTCTTCACTTTGTTCCTTTGTGCTCCTTACTGCTTTGCCTGCCTCCATCCATTTCCCCAGATATACTTCCCTGTCCTCCTCTCTTTGGGTCTCCTTATACCTTCTGAATGCCACTCTTTTTACCTTTACCTTTTATGCCACCTACTTCAAGAGCCACAATGGTCTCCTTTTCCTTTTGCTTTTGCTTACTTGCTTGACATACAGGTTTGCTTCATTTACTATGCCTTTTTTTTTGTCTGGCCCATTTGCCCTCCACCCCATCCAGGACATCCCTACCACCAGGGCTTTTTGGAGACACTCTCCCATCTTTGTAAAGCCAGCTCTTCTGAAATCAAGGACCCTCGCCCTTGTGTGGTTGGATTTCGCTGTTATTATATCAAACCACACTGTGCCAAGATCTCTGGTCCCTAGATGACTTTCCACCTCAATGCTTGCAACACTGTTTCCATTAGTAAGTACCAGGTACAGTATTGCCCCATCCTCAGGTGGGTTCATTTACTAGTTGCCCGAGGAATGCCCCCTGCAAGGAGTCCAGGATGTCTCTACTTCTAATAGATGCTGCAGCCAGAAGGCTTTAGTCTATATCTGTCAGATTAAAGTCCCCCACCAGCACAACCTCACCCTTTTCGGCCATTGTGCTAGTGGCTTCTAACATTTCTTTATCTAATTCCTCTCTGTGTTGGAGGACTGTAGACCACTCCTATCTGAACAACAGCTCTGTTTCCTAACTCGAGTACGACCACAGTACTACAGTCCCCCTTGCATTCCCTGTACCTCTTTCACTTTTATGCTTTCCTCAACATGAAGCACCGCCCCCCCATCTTCCTTCCCTGTCCCTTCTAAACATCATGTAGCCAGGCACGACCAAGTGCACCTTGATTTGGTAATGGCCACTGTGCCCAAGTCTGCCTCCACCATGGTGGCCTCTGGGTCTGGGATCTTATTTCCCAGGCTTATGCATTGGCGCACATGGCTTTTCAGATTTTTGTTAGCCGCTTTTCTTTTCACCGCCCTCATTTGCTAACTGATCCCCCTTCCTCACCTGTTTATTTTGCCTGCTCCTCTCCCCTCCTTGCTGATCCTTTGCTACCTTAATCGTCTTGCATTCCAGTGGGTTTTCTCCTCTTGGGATCTCTTTGTTATCTCTCACAGCCTGAGGGGGAGCAGACAGTTACTGCCTCCCCTTTGTCATCCACCACCCCCTTGGCTAGTGTAAATGTCTATCCAAGTAACATTTAAACCATCCACTGAGGACTGCTGTTCCCCTCATGGATGGATGCAGACTATCTCCCCTGGTATAATCTTTGATTCCCCCAGGTGGAACCCCAGACCCCAATGTAGCCATACCCCTCCTTTCTGTACCATTACTTCAACCATAAGTTGAAGGTCTTAGTGTGGAGCTCTCTCTCCTTCCCCATCTTGTAGATGGGCAACACTTCCATAAAGGCTATAGTACATGCTACCTGCCCAAGACTATTCTCCAGTTCCCTAAACTGCTCCTGCACTACTTCCATCCCATCCATAGCAAGCTCATTTATTTCCAGGTGGACAATGACATCTAGCTCTCCCTTCCTATTGCCTTCACGATCTCTTGGATATGCTTCTCATCTCTCTGAGCCACTGCGACAGGTAGTCACTTTACCTCCCTCTCTACCCCCTTTCCTTCCTATCATCTTGATAGTAGAGTCCCCCACCAGAAGATGCTTCCTCTTCCCTGGGGCCTCCATTTGGATGACCCCCCCATCCTCACTATCCATCACCTTGGGTTCCCCTTCTGGCAGTCAGACTCAGAAAGAATGGCAAAATACTTTTTTTAGTGCTATTGGTTGAAGAATATGCCTGTGATCCGCACCCTCCAGCCTTCAAGAACCCACCACCTCTGCCTTCCTTGGGCCGACTATAGTCTAACTGCTCCTGCCTTCTGGCACCCTTTGAGGTGGCAGTGTCTGTCTAGGTGGCCCCTGAGTGGTAGAAATGATCCCCTAACTCCTTGTCAATGCAACTTTGAGTGTGGTGACATTCTCTTGACTTTCAGCAAGCATCACCTGGAGCCTAGAGTCCTGTTCCTTCCACCCAGAGAAGTAAACATAAATGGGGCAACAACACAGTCTCCAGAAGGCCTTCCTGTAGATTGTTGCCCAAAACCACTGCATTGAACCACTCCCCACATTTCCTTTTTTCCTGATCTTCTTCTGCTTCCTGTCCTTCTGTCCCAGCTCCCAGTAAGGCTGTTTTACTAACACCCAGCAACAGCAAGTCTTTAAATCCTGAAGCACCCTAATATCCAGTGACCATTTAACAGTAAGCCCCATGCATGCAAAAATACCCAGCAACCATCTTGACAGCCCTTAACCCCTCAAAAAATAATACATAGTGACAGTTTACCAGCAGTTCCCTAAATACAGAAACACACATGTACCCATCAGCACTCTAAATATCAAGTCCCTAAGTCCAAAGTCACACTACCCTCCCAATGCTTAGCAGCAAGCTTCCAAAGTACCTCTCTACAATGCAACCCCTCAACCAGTACAGTTGTACCTGGGATCTGATGAGCAGAGAGAGGAGGATTATGCACTGCAGAGGATGCTGTCCGGTGAGGGAAGGGGTCAGACCACCATTTGGCTAGTGGGCCGGTGCCAATTTTAACCCAAGCAAAGGAGGTGGGGCTAGAGTCTGGTGCCAAGGAAGGAGGTGGGGCTAGTGTTGGGGGCCTTGGAGAGGGGGGCTAATGTTTGAGGAAGGGGGTGCTAGCTTGGGGCTTTGGAAGATGGACCAGATGGGGTCAGGGGCTGTGGAGGGAGAGAGGGGGCTAATGTCAGGGCATGTAGAGGGAGAGTGTATGTGTGCCTCATGTGTCTGAAGAGGTGGTGACCAGGGTTTCCTTGCAGGGAAGGTGTGCAACAAGGGTGTGGGTGATTCTCAAATGGTTATGGAGGAAGTAGTGTGGTTTCTGGGAGTCAGGGGCCCCCACAGGGAGATGATATCCATGGGTTCAGAAAAGTGGGGTTTTTAGATTGACTGTAGTGGAAGGAGGGGTGGTGGATGTGTGTCGGGAAGTGGAGGAAGGGGGTCAGTGTCTGGGTTGATGGAGGGAGCCAGGGTAGTGTTGGGGACTGGAGGGTGTACAGTCAAGGGGGATACTGCAATGGGGGTCTGTAAGGGAAACATGCTAGTGTTAGGTGCTGTGGAGGTTGGGGGCTAATGTCAATGGGGCCTGTGGGGAAGGGGGGCTAGTGTCTGGGTTCGAGGATGGAGGTGTGACCAGTGTCTGAGCAGCAGGCTAGTTAACTTGCACAGATTGGGAGGAAAAGAAAGTCCCATTTATTCTCAGAAAATAAATTGGTTCTATTGGTAAAACACTTGAATCATCTTCCCAGCTTTTTTTTTTAAATGTATTTATTGAAGTGTATCAGTTTAGCAGGATTTCATACAACAAAGTGTCCTGTAAAATATAGCTGGCTGGGGTTACATCAGTCGCACCTTGGAAATGCATCACTTAATGCTCACTGAAGCACTTCACTTTACCCAGTGGTTCCCTCTGTGTACAAATGCCAGTGGCCTGAGGGTCACTGGGTCTGTTCAGGTCAGTTAAACAATTTCTAAACTGGTAAGAAGATGTAAAGCTGCTGTACAGTGGGGTAAAGTTCAGAAATACTTGGGTTGACATCTATGTCAAGGTCTGACAAGACTATGCACTGTGTTGGAAGAGGTGGGTGGGCATGAACATGGGGAATAATAGCAGCTGCAACATGAAGCCCCAGTTGCTGCAGGCTCTGCATCACCAAGAAGTACCATACTGCGACCAGCCACCTAGCAACATCACCCACCATCCCATGGACTAAACTTGGACCTTCAGTACAACCACAGATTCCCTCCATGGGGCAAGGAGCGGAAGGGTCATCATTCCTATCACCCCCTTCTGTTGATTCTCATCAGCCATGGCAACCCCCCCCCCCACATTTCTCTACCAGTTTGGTGGTTCGGAGCCCTGCTGATGGTTCAGGGAGCATAACAGCTGGTATCTTCATCCTGCCTTGTGTTGGTTGACAGGTGGAGCAACATGGTCCACCCCACCAAGACAGATTGGTCCTATGGTCACTGAATCCTCCCCATGTTGGCCTCTGGTGACCAAGTCCATTCTAAAACTCAGGTCAATGGTGTGGAACGGTCTGCCCCCAAACACACACCACTTTTTTTTCAACCTTTGCAGGTCCTTCCCAGCTAGTGGTGGGCGTAGTGCTCAATCCGGCCAGTGAAGTGATTCACGGAGAAAGGTGGATCCGTGGGAGGCAAGACATGAAGCAGAGTACTCAGATTACGATGAGGAACGCCAGTCCATTGGAAACAATGACTTCACGTTACTCCTACCCTTCCCAGACCACTACTCCACCAAATTTAAGGTGAAGTGCATTGAGGACAATGCACTTCACCTCACCTCACCGCGTCTTGTTTTTGAGCTCTGAAGGAGAATTTTACAGTGATTCATGGGATTTCAGGTCACATGGGCTCTATATTGATCTGCACAGCCTCAATTCAGAATAGTATGTGTAGGAAGGAGAAGGAGACAGTGTGCTCTGATAGCTGTCTGTGACTGAAATCTTCTAAAAGCTGTTAAAAAGCATTTTTGCATTTTTGGGGGCTCCAACTTTAGTTCATCAATTGTACGAAACCCTCCTGTGCTCATATCATCGAGCGTTTTTGTTTTTGTGTGGCTTTTGAATGTTAATTTACAACATTGAGCATGTGTAGTGAAAGACAGTGAAAGTGTGCTTTGGGGGAGGGGGAGGGGTGTATCTGTGGTGTAGGTAGATTTAAGTTGGAGAAATAGTGATTTCTTAGTTTTTTGGTAATATTTTTGTTATATAACTGTCTGTGTTAATGTATACACAGTAATATTAACAGTAATAGTTGAAATTTTCTTACTGTTTGTTGTGTGGATCTGGTGCAGCAGTTCATAATTTCAGGTTGTTTACATTACAATACGTAACTTGGCATAGTACTGAACTTTTGCATTTGCTACGCATTACTCATTCAGCATTGTAGACAAACTGTTCTGTGTGTGTGAGTGTGTGTGCAGTGTTTCATGACATCAAATAATACACCTTTTATTTTGCTACAGACTAGTGTAATTGCAGGCGCAGCAGTGTGAACCTGCTATCCACTGCAGCTGCCTGATTTTGTACTGCGATTGTGGTATCGGTTCTTTGTTTTGCTGCTTGCACTGCCATAAAAATCTGCACTGCAGTTAGTGCTCCCCCCTACCCCCACGTGGAAAAGGAATTTTTTACCAAATTGTATTGTTTTTGTGACCTCATCAGCACCACTGGTTACTGAAGTTGTTTTCATTGGGTTACAGACTAGTATTTTATCTGTTGCTGAAGCTACAGTTGTTTTTTTGGCTTCACATCCAGCGTCCTCCCAATCAGAGAGTAGACGTATCAAAATCTGAATTTGGTTATAATATTGTGGTTGATCCCCCAAAATGCCTGCAAAGAGATGTGCAAGCAAAGCTCTTTCTCACCATGGCAATGTTGGCAGTAAGGTAGTCTGTGGGCACGGTAGTGGTATGTAGATGCAGAAGTGCATTGCTGATGTGAGGAAAGGTATTTCTCCTGCAATGTTTTTTACAGCCCAATCAGTAGCTTCACTCATGGTTGGAGGAGATGATGTTTTCCCAGCCGGTGTTGTTAGTGTTACTGGTGTTAGTGGTGGTGGTGGTAGTATTAGCATTGTTGCATCAAGTTCAAATTCCAGCCAGTGTACCGTATCCAAAAATATTGAGTGTGAAGCAGAGCAAGTGAGTGGCTGCATAGATGATGTCATACTTCCCAGTAACATCCCAGTGACTGAACCTGAGGATTCTGATAATCATGTCAACGATAGCATACAATGTGATATTCCATTCACCGTGGCAGTTAATGTCACGCATTTTCCATGCAGTGATCCACAATGTGGTGAAAAAATATCAGGTGATGGTGGTGTAGATGCTGATGATAAATGTGATGATGACGATGATATTGCTGTTGTTGCAATATGCAGTCCACATGCTAGTATCCAAGCAGAATATGTGGATGTGTGTGACGTTGATGAATATGATGATGATGTTGGGAACCGGAGAAAAAGAAATTCAAAATTCTGAGTCTGTTTGCAGGAATCCCCCCCCCCCAATAAAAACTTGTGATCTACCAGTTTTAGTTGATGATGATGACCAGTAATAAATATGATAGGTAGTCGTGGTGGTCAGTTGCAGTCTAGGTGTGCAGTGCCCGAAACATCACATGCCCCCCCCCCACTTCAGTGCTTAAAATAGTGTACTTAAATAAGCCACATCATGGATATATTAAAAGCAGAGCATCACAATCCCTTGTTTGGGATTTTTTTGTTCAAGATGCAAATGATGAGTCAGTTGCAATCTGCCAGGTTTGCCATGTGCGTGTGAGTCGAGGTAACAAGGGGAGCCATCTGGGCACAGGAAGACAGCATATGCATCTTAAGAATAGGCACTTGGCACTGTGGACCCAGCTCAAGCTGGCAACTAATACCTCAATGTGGCATTCATCCTCATCACTGGCAACCATAGCGAGCATGTTATCCCCTTCCATGACTGTTAAGTGCAGTAGTAAATTAAACGTGTGCAGTAGTGAGGTAATAAGAGCAGAGGATTACTACAGGCATGATGAGGTGGAGGACCATAATGACTTTGAAATGTTGTCCAGTGCTGGTGAGAGTAGCAGTTTTTGTGCTGGTGGTGGTGGTGAATGCAGTATGTCTAGTGCAAGTGGTACATCAACCCCAGTTGGCAAATCTGGGAAAATAACAACATTTCTGGGTTTGTCATCGTCACCTGTGCAACCGTCTTCATGAACTGTCCACAATCCACCCACTGCCAATGCCATTCATCACAGAGCACAACCATTTGTGATCACACCCTGTGTAAAATGTTTGTCAGCCCATGTTACAGAGTGTTTTTGCGCATAAATTGAAGTACCCCCCGAATCATACAGTGTCACATGAACTTAATGCTGCTGTAGCGGAAATAATGGCAATTAATCTTTTGCCCTTCTCCTTTGTGGAGAATTCTGGGTTCCAGCGGTTGCTGCATAGATACATAGATACATAGATACGTAGACAGTGTCGGCAGATAAGGGCCTATGGCCCACCCAGTCTGCCCATTTAAGCTTGGAAATTCAGTTTGTTTTCCTAGAAGTCTGTTGCCCCTTACCCCTGACCTCCAGAATTCCTTTATGTCTATCCCATGCATTCTTAAATCCCATGATTGTCTCAGCCCCCACCACTTCCTCTGGCAGGGTGTTCCACTTGTCCACCACCCGTTCTGTGAAGAAATTCTTCCTCATGTTTCCTCTGAATCGTCCTCCCTCAACTTCATCCCATGCCCTCTAGTCCTGGAACATCTTTTCGCTTAAAAATAGTGTATTCCTGCACCCTGTTCCTCCCTGTGAGATACTTGTATGTCTCTATCATATCCCTCTCTCCTCCTCTCCTCCAGGAGTACATGTTCAGTTCCTTCAACCTGTCTTCATAGGACTTGTGATGCAATCCATGCACCATCTTTGTTGCCCTCCTCTGAACCTTCTCTACCCTGTCTATGTCCTTACATAGGTATGGTCTCCAGAACTGTACACTGTACTCCAGGTGGGGCCTCACTAGTGTCTTGTATAGCGGAATTATGACCTCCCTTTTCCTGCTGGTGATGCCCCTGCCTATACATCCCAGCATCCTATTTGCTTTACCTGCTGCCTTGTCACACTGTTTCCCTGCCTTGAGGTCATCAGAGATGATAACCCCAAGATCCCTTTCCTGCTTGGTGCATGCTATATCCTCACCCCCAACTGATATATTGTGCCAGGGTTTTTGTGCCCCATATGCATTATCTTGCACTTCTTTGCATTGAATTTCAACTGCCAAACCCCTGACCATTCTTCAAGTTTCTGCAGGTCCCTTCTCATTCTGTCTACACCCTCTGGTGTGTCTACTCTGTTACAGAGCTTTGTGTCATCAGCGAACAGTGAAATTCTGCATTCTAGGTCCTGTGCAATGTCACTGTTGAAGATGTTGAATAGGACAGTCCCAGCACTGATCCCGTGGTACCCCACTGGTCACTCTTCCCTCTGTGGAGTGACAGCCATTTACCACCACCCTCTGTGTCCTGCCACCCAGCCAGTTACCTACCCACCACACTACTGTCCTACCCACACCCATATTCCCCAGTTTGTGTAATAGTCTTCTATGTGGCACAGTGTCAAAGGCCTTGCTGAAGTCCAGATAGGCCATGTCCACTGCCCTCCCCTGATCCACCTTTCTAGTCACCCAGTCAAAAAATTCAAGGAGGTTGGTCTGACATGACCTCCCCCTGGTGAAACCATGCTGCCTTGGGTCCTGTAGTCCATTGACAACCAGATGTTCCACCAATCTCTGCATGTGCCTGTCCAAAATGGAAAGTCCCATCCAGGACATGCTTTTCTACCCATGCTGTCCCCGAGTTGTTAGGCACTGTGTCCGACTCAGTAAAACATGCCCCGCAGCATTCCTCCTCTCCATTCATCCTTTTAAGTATGGATATGTGGACAAGTGGCAAAACAGCGGGGAGTTCATAGAAACATAGACTTTGATGGCAGATAAGGACCGCTTGGCCCACCTAGTCTGCCCATTTCCCTACCTAGAGGATAAGCTGCATATCATATTTAACCAACAACCTATTTCTTCCTACCCCCCACAAAAATTGCCTTATGTCTGTCACATGCATTCTTGAATTCTCCCAGTTTTAGACCCCACAACCTCCTCAGAAAGGCTGTTCCATGCGTCTACCATCCTCTCTGTGAAAAAATACTTCCTCACATTGCCCCTGAGCCTTCCCCCCTCTATCTTCAAATTGTGTCTCCTTGTTCTTGCACATCTCTTTTTCCGAAAGATGATACCCTCTTGGACTTTGTTGATTCCACTGAGGTAGTTAAACGTTTCTATCATGTCCCCCCTCTTCTTCCTTTCCTCAGGGGTATACATATTAAGCTCCTTTATCCTCTCTTCATATGGCTTCATATTTGTGTATAACTGCACACTGGGCGCAGGTGCCGGGGGTTGTTTGTGATGTTGGTACTGTGAATATTCAGTGCAGTACGGTGGATTGTCGCGGTAGCAATCTTTCAGGAATTCGACAGCATGCAATGATTGCTATACACAATGTAACCTGTTCACACACTGGTGAGAACATGTTGCATGTGGTACTGACTGAAACTGACAAATGGCTAAACCATCTGTCCCTGAGATCTGGGTTCATAGCAAGTGACAATGGGTTAAATGTGGTGAAATGCATCACGAATGGTGTTTTTTTTTCATGTTCCATGCATGGCCCACTGTTTAAATCTTGTGGTTCAGGAGTTTCTGCAGCACCCTGATGTAAGGCAAATGCTGATCGTTGCACGACGTATCTGCTCTCACTTTTCAAGATCTGGAAAGGCCCTTGACCAACTGCAGCAGTTGCAGATACAAAAAAACCTGCCTCAGCACTGCTTTAAGCTGGAAGTTGTCACCCAATGGAACTCCACTTTATACATGGCAGAGAGGTTGTATAAACAATACAAAGCCATCTCAGACTATCTTGTGATGCACCCCAGCCATGACAGTTCCGGGGCCTCCATGTCTATAATGACTGAACAGTGGTGCCTCATGGACTCTGTAATAACAATTTTGTGGCCTTTTGAACATGCCACACAGACAGTGAATGGCTAGTCTGCCTCCATTAACCAATCAATTCCACTGCTGTGGGTGCTGAGGCAGACATATGATGAATGTACAGCATAGCTTTGATGTTGCTGGAGACAGTGGTAGCAGTATGTTGCTGCAACACATGCTGACAGTATTCGACCAGAATCGTCATGTTGTAAGCATTCAGCATAGTGACAACTTTGCCATGGCAACAATGCTGGACCCATGATATAAACGTGGAATTGCATCAGTACTGGAGGGAGGGCCTGAACAGGTAAAAAATATCAGTGGTCAACTGGTGCACTTGGTTCATGGGGCACAGAAGTCACGTGCCAAGGTCAGCAAACCTCAGCAGCATAATCTGGCTGAAGGTGTACATGGAGGACCATCAAGCATATCCTGCAAGGGGAAAGGGACTGCAGTTCGAGGTGGTCTGTCATCCAAAGTGGCTGGCATCAACCCACTTTGGGAAGCTTTGTCCCAAGTAGGTATTTGTGAAATAAATGATTTGGGAGTACAGGATGATGCATCAACAACTGGACTTAGTGCGGCACAGAGAATGGTTGAGTCATATTTGTCTGAAAACAGGCACCTGACAATAACTGAAGATCCTCTTTTGTACTGGAGTGTAAGGTCAGTGAATGGCCAGAGCTGACTGCAGTGGCACCGAAGTACCTCACATGCCCACCCTCCAGTGTAAGAGTTAAGAGGGTATTCAGCTCAGCAGGTGCAATAGTCAGGGATCGTCGGACAAACCTGTCGCCTGCAAATGTTAGTTTGCTAACATTTATTAAAATGAATGAGAGGCACATACCAGCACAGACTGCAACCTCGGTATTCGTATCCCAGCCTAGTCATGGTGGTTTTGGTGATGTGGAAATGGACCATCCTGGTGGCACTGGCAGTGGCTGCCTGAAACGGCACACCACTGACGTAGATGACGACACAATGGAGAAATAATTTCCCAGTGGTCTGACTTCAGACATCATTGACTGTGAGGGCAGCTTTCTTTATGAGGATGTTGATGTGGTTAATGTTGGCAGGTTTTAACTGAAGTTTTTGAAAGGCGGTGTGCCCCCCCCCGGACCACAACCACCACCAGGACTGCTGTTAGCCACTGCCACCACTTAGCCTGAGTCTGTCCACCCCCCGGACCAATACCACCACCGGTCCAGGACTGCAGTTAGCCACTGCCACCACTGAGACTGAGTCTGTCTGCCCCCGGACCACCACCACCACTGGTCCAGGACTGCTGTTAGCCATTGCCACCACTGAGCCTGAGTCTGTCCACCCCCCCAGACCACCACCACCACTAGTCCAGGACTGCTGTTAGCCACTGCCACCACTGAGCCTGAGTCCGTACACCCCCTGGACCACCACCTCTACTGGGACTGCTGTTAGCCACTGCCACCATTTAGCCTGAGTATATCCGCCCCCCCCGGACCACCAGCACCAGTCCGGGACTGCTGTTAGCCACTGTCACCACTGAGCCTTAGTCTGTCCACCCCCCCAGACACCACCACCACCAGTCCAGGACTACTGTTAGCCACTGACACCACTGAGCCTGAGTCTGTCCGCCCCCCAGACCACCACCACCACCACCGGTCCGGGACTGCTGTTAGCCACTGCCACCACTGAGCCTGAGCATGTCCGCCCCCCCAGACCACCACCACCACCACTGGTCCAGGACTGCTGTTAGCCACTGCCACCACTGAGCCTGAGTCTGTCCACCCCCCAGACCACCACCTCCACTGGGACTGCTGTTAGCCACTGCCACCATTGAGCCTGAGTCTGTCCACCCCCCAGACCACCACCTCCACTGGGACTGCTGTTAGCCACTGCCACCATTGAGCCTGAGTCTCTCCGCCCCCCAGACCACCACCACCAGTCCGGGACTGCTGTTAGCCACTGCCACCACTTAGCCTGAGTCTATCCGCCCCCGGACCAATACCACCACCGGTCCGGGACTGCAGTTAGCCACTGCCACCACTGAGCCTGAGTCTGTCTGCCCCTGGACCACCACCACCACCACCAGTCCAGTACTGCTGTTAGCCACTGCCACCATTTAGCCTGAGTATATCCACCCCCCCCCCGAATCACCACCACCACTGGTCCGGGAATACTGTTAGCCACTGCCACCACTGAGACTGAGTCTGTCCGCTCCCCCAGACACCACCACCACCACCGGTCCGGGACTGCTGTTAGCCACTGCCACCACTGAGCCTGAGCATGTCCACCCCCCAAACCACCACCACCACCACCGGTCCGGGACTGCTGTTAGCCACTGCCACCACTGAGCCTGAGCATGTCCACCCCCCCAGACCACCACCACCACCAGTCCGGGACTGCTGTTAGCCACTGCCACCACTGAGCCTGAGTATGTTTGCCCACTGGACCACTACCACCACTGGTCTGTGACTGCTGTTAGCTACTGCCACCACTGAGCCTGAGTCTGTCCACCCCCAGACCACCACTACCACTGGTCCGGGACTGCTGTTAGCCACTGCCACCACTGAGCCTGAGTTTGTCCGCCCCCCCAAACCACCACCACCACTGGGACTGCTGTTAGCCACTGCTACCACTGAGCCTGAGTCTGTCCAGACCACCACATCCATCAGCCAGAGACACAAAGCTTCTTAATATTTAAACCATAAAGTGAGTATGTGTACTCATGTTTGATATGCTGCTTCACTTCCTTTAGTTGTATGTTTTGTTTTCTGCAACTTTTCAGAGCCTCAATGATAAAACACATACGGCAAACTTATTTTGTTTCTTTTACAGGTTAATAAAAAAGTCTCCATTGCTAAAACTGGGTGGAAATGGTACTGCAGCTGTACCATACAGAGAGGAACTAATGGAATATCCATGTGAATTCCATTCTGGAAAGTATGAAGATTTTATTTAATCCGTTTCATTGTTTTGGAAAGACTGCAGCAAATATTGCACTCAGGTTGTGTTAGTTGACAAGATGTGGGTTTCAATGTAACTTGACTTGAGATTCAGAACCAGGAAGGGAAATAACAATTAAGTTGTAAGAAGTCGTTCATTGCTTTTTTTACGAAACTTCCAGATGCTCTGTTGTTCTGTCAAACTGGCCTTATCCAAAAAAGTTCTTCAACATCAGGCACCCCCTTCCCCCGGGCTTGGGCACACATGCAATATGCAGAAGTCATTTCATTAGATGACCATGACCATCATTAACAACAACTGGACTCCAGAAGGATGCAGATTAAATCTGTGAAGAAGTAACAAAAAAGAAACCATTACAGCAAATATGATCTCCCCCACCTCCCCAAAAAAAAAATACTTACCTTCATGTGCTTGAGAGTTCTCCGTTTCCAATTTCAGTGCAAAAAATTCTCATTGTGTACTGGAATGTGCACACCAACAGTTTCTGTGACCTGTGATGCAGAACAATACCATGAATACATGTGCATGTCAAACCCCCTCCTCACCTACAAAATACACAACCATATATCTATCTATCTATCTATCTATCTATCTATCTATCTATCTATCTATATATCTACTCACCAAGCTTACTATTAGTGTACAACCAAAGGACACCCTTCAATCAAGTTGAGATGATCACATTGCATTTGCTCAAATCACCTCGCAGAACACATTGGACCAGCAACAGAACACTCACTGTCATCATTTTATGCTGGGGGACTTTGTATGTGCTGAAACACTCTCATTTCACTGTGTTACCACTTGTCAATTTCCTGCACACAAGAAGGATGTATTTTGGGCCTGCAGAAAAAATCTGGGGCTCAGTGCCACCACTGCATGCATGACTGAGTACGAAATTAATTCTGGGGGACTTTGTGCTGAAACACTTGCATTTCACTATATTACCACTTGCCAATTTTCTGCACACAAGGATGATGCATTTTGGGGCTGCAGAAAAAATTGGGGAACTCTGTGCCACCATTGCATGCATGATTGAGTGCACCATTAATGCTGAAGGACTTTGTATGTGCTGAAACACTCTCATTTCACTCTGTTACCACTTGTCAATTTTCTGCATACAAGAAGGTTGCATTTTGGGCCTGCAGAAAAAATCTGGGACTCTGTGCCACCACTGCGCGCATGACTGAGTGTGCCATTAATTTTGGGGGACTTTGTGTGTTCTGAAACACTCCCATTTCACTGTGTTATCACTTGTCCATTTTCTGCACACAAGGAGAATGCATTTTGGGCCTGCAGGAAAAATTTGGGGACTCTGTGCCACTTTTGTGTGTTGTGTGATTGTTGTGTGCTCATGATGTCATACTGTCATTAAAATTAAAGCAGCATTGCAAGAATGTCGTGACCATTTTGAACTGTACTTTTTTATGCTACTTTACCTTGCCACAGCCACTAGTTATCTTTGAGTCGTGACTTGAATCATACACTTCTTTTCACAATTTATGTCTGCTTTGCTTAGTTGACTACTTTTTTTCATGTATGAAAAAAAAATGAGCACGCCTTCCAATATTATTCTGACCAGGTTTGTATTTATTTACAGCTGCTTTTCAATAACTATTGTTCCGTGGTGTCATAAAACACTGCCTGCTGCATAACTGTTAATTAACAACAGAAGTGATATATAACAACTAACTGATGTGATGGAGAAAAGCAGAGGAAAACAATGACGAAGACCTGGTCAGCACCAATTTAAAAGGAATGCTCCTTTCATTATTTCACGCATAAAAAAAGTTAGTACAGCAGACTCAACTACTGCAAATTCTCGTATCATACCAGTCAGTCAGGATGTAAGTAAAGGAAGTTGTAACATAGCATTAAAAAATATAACTCAGAGTTCTCAACAGATTGCTGCTCTGCTGCTGCTTTACAGAGATTCACCACATTACACAGTTATGGTGATGCACATAACATAATATGTGGGGGCCTTACTCCCACTGGAATATTTCTGGCTCCACAGAGTGCAATATATTTCTGTGAAAACCACCCGTAATTTCACTGCAGTGTGTCACGTGATGGAGGAATTACCATTCAGAAAAGTCACCCACATTCTGCTCCCCCTTTCTCAGCAATGTTAGGACGTGATGCCAGGGGGAACTCAGGTGCATGCTCCACCATAGTGAATGTCCATCAGCTATCCCAATGTCTCCTTATTTTATAAGGTTCACTTTGTGGTGAAATGTGGGAACGGTTCCATTAACGAGGATCTTCTTACTGGAAACATGCCCACACGTTTCACAACAAACTGACCATTATAACATAAAGAAACATTTGGAAAGCTGCCGGTCAATTGGATATGCACTGTAAATGAGCACACACATGTGCTCTCCCTGGCATCACGTCCTAATGTTGCTGAGAAGGGAGGCAAAATGTGGGCGGCTTTTCAGAACGGGAGTTCCTCTGTCACGTGACACACTGTAATGAAATTATGGGCGGCTTTCATGGAAATGTATTGCACTATGTGGCACAAGAAAGATTCCCCTGGAAGGGAAAATGTGTATTATTAAACAACAACAAAGGAAAACCAAACAAAAACCGTACAATACAGTAGTGGGGTGGAGGGGGCCAGAAAACAATCCCATAAATTACTGGTGCCGTGGGATGCCGTGGTGGTCCATCAGCAGGTGCAGCATTTTAACTATTTGCTGCTGCTGTTCTTCTATTGTGTGTGCCTGCTGCTGCAAAGCACTGACCCTCTGATTGTTCTCTTCCAGAGCCACCCACACCAGGGACATGTCATGCTGTGTTGCAGGGACTGTGGTGGGGTCCACTGCAGCTGGGAATACAGGTAGCAGGGGTGGTGGTGGAGAGGGTGGTGCTGGTGGCTGTGGAGCAGCTTCTGTACTGGCCCTCCTCCTGCTGCTACAGTGACTGTGAGGCACAACTCCAACCCCAGCAGCACCCTCGGCCACCGCCGTGGAAGGGCCAGCAGGTGGACGCCTGGCCCCTTCCATGACAGCCTGCCACTCTGCCTTGTGGTGGTTGAGCATGTGGGTGTACTGGCCACTGGTCCCCAAATGTGTCCCATGGGGGCCACGGTGCACCAGCACACCACACAGATGGTACACCATGACTGTGTTGTCTCCCCCTACAGAGTTAAAAAACTCCCACACTGGGGAGCTGTGGGGGGGACCAGACACAGTCCTCGCACGAGTTGCACCACCTTGATTTACTAGCGGCACCTCCTGTCACTATGGAGGTGGTGGAGGGGGTACTGCTGGAGTCCCTACAGCAGCTACCAGTGGTGGTGGTAGTGGCAGAGAAGGTGGATGCACAGCACCACCGGTGGCACTGATGCTGCTGCTGCTGTTGCTTCAACATGGGAGGAAGCAACACCCAGGAGTTGGGAGTGGTTCAGCATGACAAGACTGCTCCCATGTGTCCATACTCCCCTCCTACCATGCCCACAGGCCAGCGACGCACCCTCTCCAGGGTCCATCCTACCTTACTGACATAACACAAGTCCCCTGGCTGACACACACACACACTGACACACGCTGACACACACTGACACACACAGTCACACACACACAAAAACCAAAACAAAATTTATAAAAAAAAATCACTAACAAAAAAAAAATCACAAATACAATACAAAAAATGAATAAAGAGATAGCTTTTAAAAAAGCTGTTGGTTTGTTCACTACTCAAAGGCAAGTGTCAATCAAGCACTTTCACTCCAATTATTCTCCTCTAAACATAGCCTTCTCCCTCTACGAATGCAAAGGAGAAAGTGAAACTGCTTCTCTGACTCACTTCCTTCCTGCCTGGCTAAAGCATGTGACTTACAGTACTGTAAGCCATGTGATGTGTGGGGGGCTGCCTATTTACTTCTCTCTTCACCTTACTTCACGTTAAGGCATTATGGCAACGCAAAGTAATAATGATAACACAAAGTGAGCACTTTGCAATGCCCACTTTGCATTGTGCTCCGCCGACGCGAAGTGGGCACTTTGTGTTCACTTCGCTAGTGGATTAAAAATTTGCTGCATCTCTATTCCCAGCCAACTCAGCTGATCAGTATTTTTATTCTTCATGCTGGCCTATTTCCCCTTTTATGTCTACAGGTTTGACAGGCTGTTGGCCAGGTGTTTTATTTTTAATTTTTTTTAATTTTTTATTTATTTTTTTCTATTATTTTTTTTTGTTATTTGTAGGAGGACACTGACCATACAAATCAGATAAGTACTGTTGTTTTGTTTACTGTAAATTGTTTATCATAGTTAGTTCGTAAAGAGCTGCAGATCCTTTGTGACCCCTTTACTCCTCCTGTTTTACAGGTACGGCTTGCTGTTCCACTGAGACCCCCTTATCCTCGACTCTACAGGATCCAGGTAAGAGATCTCTTATCTGTGTTAGGATGTTAACCTTTAACAGTGCAACCCAAGGATTATGACACTGTAGGCTTTCACTTGTTAGATGATTGGCGATGCAGGGTTTAAAATATCTCCACTATTCTGTTATGATTCCACTATCACAAAAGGAAGGAAATTAACTGCAAAAAAAACGTTGTTAATGCAGACATTATGGTGAAAGAATGCAAATCAACAAAGTACACAAATAAAAACATTAGGTTTTTGAGTCCTAGGAGTCTTGATGAATTGGTGGTCTGGTATTCTTTGGGTTGTCAAGCCTAATTCCCACCCCCTTCTCTAAGCAAACAAGATCTCTTGAATCACACAGGGCCCTGTCCGAAAGCTATAACTGATTCTGCTAGCCACATGTGCCTAGCTATACTTCTTTTTCTTCAAAGAGTAATTGCCTATGAGGCATTGGGTTGGAGCTGTACCGTGTGCATCAGATAGGAGGCTATGGGCTTGGGTGAAGGGATTGGGAATTAAGGTGGGTAACCCCAAGGAACACAACTCAACTGATTTGCAAAGACTCATGATGCTCAAAACCCTGTTTTTCATTTTCTTTCTTTGTACACTTTGCATTCTTTAACACTAATGCCTGCATTAATGTAGTTTTTTGCAGTGTGTATATGTATATATGGTGGGGACATGATGCAGTGTTTTGGGAGTACTTGGTCACCATACGCAAATAAGGAGACAGAATGGCGTAGTGGTTAAGGGCACTGAGCTGCAAAGCTGGAGACTTGAATTTGAAACCCACAACCCCCACTTACATACTATGTAACCCTGAACAAGTCAGTTGAACTTTTCCTAGAACAGGGAAATGAAGCCTTTATTCGCACTGGGGTACTATCCCATCTGCTGCTTGACACACATGCTGGTGTCCTTTATTTATATTTGTATCTTAAATTGTGTGCCATATACTGTATGTCTCCCTATCTGCAGCACTGTCACACTACCTGCTGAATATTATGAACAGTTTGTCTGCCAAATGTTTGCATAATTTCTGAGCCCAATGGTGCCACCCAACCACAGTACTGGTGTCCGTTATTTATATTTGTATCTTAATTTATTTACCATGTATGTCTCCCTATCTGCAGCACTTGTCACACTACCCGCTGAATATTATGAACAATTCCTCTGCCAAATGTTTGCATACTTTCTGAAGCCAATTTTGCAACAAACTACCTTCATACCTGGTTATAGTTCTCCTGGTATGAGCTTTTGTTTATAACATTTATGTTCTTGTACCTGCCTGTATTTCACCTTGTATGTGCTTTTGTTTTTTAAAGTTCTTGTAAGTAACTCCAGGTCATGCCTGAAAAAGGGATTTTTTGTCTTAGTGGGCCTACCTGGCCATCAAAATTTAAATAAATATCTACAAACCTCCCGCACAGGGATGGATATGGGTAGGGTTCTAGTGGAAGTCATCCATAAGATGGCAGCTAAGGGGGAGGTGCTGCTGGTGGGAGACTTCAGTCTGCCAGATGTGGATTGGAACGTCCCAGCTGCAGCTTCAGCTAGGAGCAGGGATATCCTGAACTCACTGTAGGGGGTGTTCCTCAGGAAATTAGTACATAAGCCCACTCGTGAGGGAGCAATTTTGACCTAGCACTCACCAGCGGAGACAGTGTTGCAGACATCATTGTTGGTGACCAGCTGGGGGCCAGTTACCACCAAATGGTGTGGTTCAGTATAAGAACAGGGGTGAAGTCGAACCACACAAAAGCGAAGTCCTGGACTTCTGGAAGCCAGACTTTACAAAGATGTGGGAATGCCTCAAGGATGCCTTGGCAGGGAGTGGGGACTAGCATGGAGTAGAGGAACAGTGGGCAAAATTAAAAGGTGCTATAGTGAAGGCAGCAGTCCTCTGCAGTAAGCAAGAAAACAAAAGCAAGAGGAAAAAAAAAGAATGCTATGGTTCTCAAAGGAGGTGGTAGGGAGAAAGGTTATGGCAAAAAAAGTTTGCATTCAGGAGGGACCCTATTAGTTGAGTGGTGGCTTTCATTTTTCATCAAAGGTTGATTAAATGTCTGTAAAATCAATTTGAAAATGAGTCCCATTGACTTGCATGGGGTGTGCCCCTGCACATTCTCTGGTTATACGTCACATAACATTGGAGTGCAGGGGTGGAGTGTGCAGACCATGAAGTGGAAAGGGATTGGCTGGCCAGCACTTTGGCCAGAGTTACAATCCCTTACCTCCCTTACAGGAGAGTAGTAAGTTTTATAATTTTGGAACAGACAGACTGCCGCTGCTGCAGGGTGGGCTATGAAGCCCAATACAGTATGTCACATCTTTACTTTAAAAGACAATGACTGATCATGACTAAACATGACAAATTATGAAAATTACAGCAGAGCAGCCAATAAGAGCAAGGTACGTCAATTATGATTAATCATGGCCAAATCTTACAAGCATATGATCAAGCATGATTTATCATGATCTGTGAAGCAGGTTCTGATTGGCTGCAGTAACTTGCATCAGGTATTGATTAACTATTATTAATCATGACTGATAAAGAAAAAAAATCAGCAACCAAAGAAAAGTGATGGCTTATGGCTGCTTTGGGTATTGATCGATAATGATAGATAATGATTTAGCACCACCAAATGTACTGATTAAAAATGATCACGACCCAACAAAACAGTTGTGACCAGTGTTGATCAATCATGATTAATAATGATTAACGATAAAAACACACCATGATGCAATTAACATAACGATGATTAATGATTACTTCAGGTATTGATTAATCACGTATATAGGAAATCTCAAAAATGCACTAAAAATCATGATCAGATTGTAACCAATAATTTGATGATTTGTGATGGGAGGCCATTTAACACTAGTGGCCTTTCATTATTATTGATGATATTTTTGGTGATTTTTCATACATGATCATGATTTTTAACAATGAAAAGTAAGGGTTTTTCATGATCAATCATGATAAACTCTCATTCATTTCGGCTGGGATGTACCATACCATTGTTTGGCTACCTGTTTTGCTGTTTTCTAAGTGCATCTTCATCCACACTGTCATGTGATCTCTTGTTCCAAGTGGCTCCTGGACTGTGACATCTTGGGCCCTTTCCTTATTAGTGAGAGCATGGTCCAGCATGGCTGCCTCCCTTGTTAAGGGCCTAAATTAGTTGTATCAGAAATGCTGTCTACCATGCCTCCTCCAGAAGCTGACTTCCTGCACTTGCTGCAACTGAAACACTCCAATCTGTGTCTGAAATATTGAAAATCCTTAAAAGCAGCACCTTCCCAAGTTCTGCTGTCCTCCTGATGACCTCCCAAATTCTATCTCTGCTTCTGGGTTCTTGGATGGAGATTTATATTTCACTTCTATTTTGACTATTTTTATGTTGATTGAGTGCATGCGCAAGAAACATGTTGCGTCAGCTTTCTCCAGAAGCAGGTTGTGGAGGCGTGGCATTGTTGTGCCCAATGCCCCCACAGCCTGCAAAGACTTGTCCCACTTCCCCCAATGCCGTGTCATGCTGCTGCTGACACTAGTTCAGCCAGTGTGGCACAACTTTCTAAAAAATCAGCCACTGCAATCAGGGGCCACTTCGTCATTGCAGCGTCAGCCATCCATTGCAATGAGGGAGCGACCCGTCATTCAGGGCGGGATGTAGGATCTCTGATATTGTTTGTGAACATGGCGATGGCTTGCCACCGTATTCGCAAACAATATAACCATGTTTATTTGCTGGCAGAGGCCCCTCCCGTCGGCATATCTAACGCCGTTTAATTGTGTGCGGCAGGTGCCCAATCCCCTTCGGCAGAAATAAATCCCCCCTTTTGTTATTTGCCAATGGGGGTGCCCAATCCCCCATTGGCTACAGCTGTCCCCCCAGACTCCGGTGGCACACTGGGAGCCCACCCCAGAGTGCCACATGCCCCTGTAATGTTGAAAGCATCCCATGATGTTTTCTTGCTTTTTTGTTGTACCTGAAAGAAAGGAAATGGTCCCTCGTAGTCTCCCAACCCCACCTCCCACAACCCGCACCCACCCACTGCGCATCCAGACTCCCCCCCTCACCCCATACATACCTGCAGAGCTTGGTGCGACAATCTTCGCTGGCCCGGGAACACGTCTGCACTCTTCAAAGCCAACTGTGAACTGAGGAAATGGCGGTAAGCTGTATAATGTAATAAATAGGGTTTTTTTAACTTTAATGCATATCTCGGGAATTTCGGAGAATTTTTTCACCAAATTTTCAACATGGGGTTTTTGGGACCCCTCCTCATGAATTCTTGAACTGTCATGGCATTAATCAGCCTCAAAGGTGGTTTCGTGGTCACTGCGGAATCACCCGTCGGGGCCGATTAACGAAACAACAGTGCCAGTGTTCATGAGGTGGGCTCTCAAAAATATTATGTTGCAAATTTGGTGGGAAAATCTAAAAAATGACAGTTTTACAAGCATGCGTTGCGCAGTTGCTACGCACGATCGTAACTTCATGGATTTGCAATATTTTCACACCAGATTTTCAACACTGGCATTTTGTCACACCTCCTTGTGAGCTGTATAGCTGTCATTGTTCACATCCTGGCCGAAATGTGTTTTCGCACTTCCGGCACAGAACAGCACGGTTGCTGTGGGAAATCAGTGTTCGGGACAGATTAAGAAAATGACAATGATACTGTTCATGAGCAGAGGTCCTAAAATGCCTATGTTGAAAATTTGGTACTGATACTCTATAAAATTACTGTGTTCCGAGCGTGCGTTGTGCAGTTGGCACGCATGCTTGTAACTTCGCAAATTTATAATATTTTCACTCCAGATTTTCAACATTGCCATTTTCCCATACCTACTTATGAACAGTACAGCTGACATTTTTTCCATCCTGACCAAAATGTGTTTTCGCACTTCCAGCGCAGAATACAGCGGTCGCTGTGGGAAATCACTGTTCGGGACAGATTAAGAAAATGACAATGATACTGTTCATGAAAAGAGGTCCTAAAATGCCTATGTTGAAAATTTGGTGATGATAGCCCATCAATTGACAGTGTTACAAGTGTGCGTTGTGCACTTTCCACGCACCCTTGTAACTTCGCAGATTTGTAATACTGTCACACCAGATTTTCAACAATGGCATTTTGTCACACCTCCTCATAAACAGTACAGCTGTCATTTTTCACATCCTGACCAAAATGTGTTTTCACAGTTCCGGTGCAGAATAACATGGTCACTGTGGGAAACCAGTGTTCGGGACAGATTAAGAAAATGACAGTGGCACTGTTCATGAGCAGAGGTCTTAAAATCCCTATGTTGAAAATTTGGTAACGAAACTCCATAACATGACTGTGTTACAAGCGTGCGTTGAACTGTTTCCACACACCCTTGTAAGTTCACAAATTTGTAAAATTGTCATGTCATATTTTCAATAGTGGCATTTTTTCACACCTCCTTATGAACACTGCAGCTGTCATTTTCACATCCTAGCTAAAATATGTTTTTGCACTCCTGCAGGAGAATAGCATGGTCACTCTGGGAAATCAGTGTTTGGGACAGATTAAGATCGAAGAGTGAGAGGGGCGAGTGACCGAGCTCAACTGAGCTCTGTCGGAACTGCTGCGGATTTGTTTGTGGGCAGACAAAGGCCCCAACACAAGATCTGGGCACAAAAGGGCAGCCTGCAGCACTGGGAGAAACACAACGAGAGAGCGACTGAGGGAGAGGGAGTGAGCGAACTCACCGAAGTGCTTTCAGGACTGCTGCGGATTTCTTTGTAGGTAGAAAAAGGTGTCAATGAACGCAGGGACCCAGTACAAAAGGCCAGCCTGCAGCGGTGGGAGAAACGGTACGAGCGAGTGAGACTGGGGGGCATAGTGAGCTCAACGGAGCTCTATCAGGACTGCTGCGGATTTCTTTGTGGGCAGAAAAAGGTGCCAATGCAGGCAGAAGCACCGTACAAACGGGCAGCTTGCAGCGCCAGGACAAACAGAATGAGCGCATGAGAGAGAGAGGGAGACTGAGCGACCACAATGGAGCTGTGTCAGGACAGCTGCGGATTTCTTTGTGGACAGACAAAGGTGCCAATGCAGCCAGGAGCCCCATACAAAAGCACAGTCTGCAGCGCCAAGAGAAACAGAACGAGTGAGTGACAGAGTGGTAGTGAGCAAGCTCAACAGAGCTCTGTTGTGACTGCTGCGGATTTCTTTGTGGTCAGAAAATGTGGCAACACAGGCAGGAGCCCAGTACAAAAGGCCAGCTTACAGCGCCAGCAGAAACGGAATGCATGAGTGACAGAGGGGGAGTGAGCGAGCTCAATGGAGTAGTGTCGGGACTCCTTCAGATTTCTTTCTGGCCAGAAAAAGCCGCCAATGCAGGCAGGAGCCCAGTACAAAAGGGCAGCCTGCAGCGCCAGGAGACACAGAACGAGTGACTGAGGGAGGGGGAGTCAGTGAGCTCAAAGGAGCTCTGTTGGGACTGCTGCAGATTTGTTTGTGGGCAAAAAAAGGCAGTAATGCACACAGGGGCACAGTACAGAAGGGCACCCTGCAGTGGCAGGAAAACCAGAATGAGCGAGTAAGCAAGCTCAGTGGAGCTGTATTGTAACTGCTGCAAGTCTCTTTGTGGGCATAAGAAGGCAGCAAAGCAGGAAGGAGCCCAGTAGACAAGGGCAGCCTGCAGTGCCGGCAGAAATGGAATGAGTGAGTGAGAGAAGGGGAGTGAGTGAGCTCAACGGAGCTTTGTCGGGACTGCTGCAGATTTCTTTGTGGGCAGAAAAAGGTGCCAACAGAGGCAGCAGCCTAGTACAAAATGGCAGCCTGCAGTGCTGGGAGAACCAGAAGGAGTGAGTGAGTGAGATAGCGGGAGTGAGCGACCTCAACGGAGCTGTGTCAGGACAGCTGTGGATTTCTTTGTGGGCAGAAAAAGCCACCAACACAGGCAGGAGCCCAGTACAAAAGGGCAGCCAGCAACGCCAGGAGAAACAGAATGAGCGACTGAGAGAGGGGGAGTGAGCCACCTCAGTGGAACTCTGTCGGGACAGCTGCGGATTTCTTCCTCGGCAGAACAAGATGCCAATGCAAGCAGCAGCCCCGTACAAAACAGCAGCCTGCAGCACTGGGACAAACAGACTGAGCCAGTGACAGAGGTCCACTGAGCGAGTTCAGCAGACCAATGCAATCAACATTCGGCATTGATAAATGCTTGTTTGTTTCCTGAGACTGTCTGCATTCAAAGGCTTTCAAGTCCCTTGGTCTCTCCCATGTTCTTCATTTCTGTGGCCTCCAGTCCCTCCTTTATATACAGCATGGTGCCATCCCCCTTCCTTCTACTTGGACCTCCTGAATAACGTATAACCTGGTACTGGCATGTCCCAGTTGTGGTATGGCATGGCCCACATTTCTGTGAGTGCCAACATATCCAGCTAAGCTTTGGTTACAATGCATGAAACTCTAAGAGTTTGTTCCCCACACTTCTGGTGTTTGTGCATATTGACCCCCTAATACTCTGTTCCCTTTTTTGCCTGTTCCTTCCTCTGTACAGTCACCATTCCAATTTCTGCTTTTGGTGGGGGAGGTCAGTAGGGCCCCCTTAAGTTGTATTTGTGCCACTTCTCCCAACTGAGCTGCCCCCTGCCTAGTTTGATGTGCCATACAAATCTCCTACCCAGCAGCAACCTGCCCTCCTCATTAGGATACAGGCCATCTCTCTCTTGAACAGACCCTGTCTCTTCCAAGTTGGGCCCTGGTCCCAGAGGATCTAACATCTGTCCTTCTTGCACCACTGTTTTAGCCACACATTGAACAGGTACAGATTAAATTGTGTCCTCGTTCAGGTGTGGCTGGGGTAGTACTTCTGAGAAGGTTACTGCTTCTGCCTTTTCCTTGACTACCTGACCTAGAGCATGAACGTTTGCTTTTACCTCTCCATGCTTCTCCTACTCAGATCATTTATGCCTATATGCATGATCAGATTTGGGTTTTCCTCCCTCTTCCCCAGTGATTTTGATCACCCTAGAACTGAGTCTGACTGCTATACTCCAAGGTAGCAGCACACCACCTCTTGCCATTCATTGTCAGAGCCACCTCCCTCCCCATTCCACTCACTATTGAATTCGAACATACAAACATACGATTAGACCAGCGGGAAAAGGCCTTGCAGTCTATCACGTCTGCTCGAGTTTACAGACCCCTTACTGTTTTTTGAGGGATCCACCCCCTCCCTGTTATCTGCTCCTCCCTCCTCAATGATGTCCTCCCCCAAACATGCAACTATTCCCCTTGTTCTTTCCCAACCACTCTTGAAGCTTTCCATTGTCTTCAGGGGGACTACATCCTCTGGCAACTCATTCCACTTTGCAACCACTCACTGTGAAAAAGTGCTTCCTTATTTTTTCCTTAACTTTTCCCCACCAGTTTGAGGTAAAACCCACTAGTGGTCCTGTTCCCACCAAGGCTAAAGAGACTCTGGGATCTCACCCCAGTTGGGCCCCATTCCCAGAGGAACAAACATCCCTCCTTCTTGCACCATTGTTTTAGCCACATATTGAACAGGTACAGATGAACTTGTTTCCACATTCAGATGTAGCTGGGATAGTACTTCTGAGGAGGTCATTGCCCCTGCCTTTCCCTAGACCACCTGACCTAAAGCATGCAAGCTTGCTTTTACCTCTTCCATGCATCTCCTACTCAGATTTGGTATTCCACCTTCTTCCCCTGTAAGTTCCATCACTCTGGAACTGAGTTTGACTAATATAGCCCCAAGGTAACAACATGCCACCTCTTGTACATCTGGTGTGAGACCCACCTCCCTCCCTGTTCCGCTCACTATTGAATTAAAACATGCAAATATAAGTTTCAGGAACACATTGTTCTGTCTCAGCTTAATTCCTATCTTGACAATTCCTCCTTTTTCACCCCTTTCAATCTGGTTTTAGGAAATCCCACTCCACTTCTACCTCCCTCCTTTAGCTCACTGATTCCATACTTGCAGGTATGGATAAAGGACTGATGACTTCTGCCATTTTTGTTGATCTTGCTAAAGCTTTTGACACTGTGGCACATCCCCTCCTCCTGGACAAACTTAAGGCAGCGGGCCTTTCTGACTCTTCAGTAAGCTGGTTTTGTTCCTACATTAAAGGCAGGCCTCAAGCTGTCTGTATAGGTAAACCCATTTCATCATCTATTCTCATTAGCTCAGGTGTCCTCCCAGGGTCTGTCTTGGGTCCTATTCTCTTGTCAATATTTCTAAAGACCTACCCTCTGTCTGTTCCTCTACATCCATTCATATGTACATTAATGACGCAGTTCTTTTTGCTTATGGTTCCTCTTCCCATGACATTACCTCCCGACTGCGGTTAGATTTTGACAATATTCAGTGCTGGTTTTAGGTTAACCTACTGTCTCTAAATGCCAAAAAAAACAGTCTCTATGACTTTTGGTACCTGTCAAATGCTTGCCAAACTTATTTCTCCTCTTCTATTTAATGCCCTTGATGGTGCTGTAATTGAAGATGTCTCCTCTTTTAAGTACCTTGGAGTCTGCCTTGACCTGCATCTTGATTTCTCTGTGTACATTGATACTATTCACCTTAAGCTATACAGGAGTAAAGCATGTATACTGCTTCTTGCCCGCTGAGAAATTGTACTAAAAATAAACCTTCCAATCTTTGACAATGGTAACTTAGTCTACAGTCATGCCCTTAAAACCTCTATTGCCAGGCTGGACCCTAGTACTGTGCGGAATGTGGAATTCCACCAGCAGAATTAGTGCAGAATGACCATTCTGCCACCGGAATTTCTGCCGGAATTCCACCTACTGTGATCCGTGGAGTAATATTCCTTGGAACAGTATTTTTTTCAGTGGAAAATTATTCCACAACAATTTCCACAGAAAATATTGCAATCCACAGAATAATATTCCGTAGAACAGTAATTTTTCCGTTGAACATCATTCCTCAGCTATTTTATGCTGCGGAATTCTACCATTCCATTTCTGGTAGAATTTGGCAGCATTTCAGCAGAATTTTGAATATTGGAATTTGAAAATTCCACACAGCACTACTGGACCCCCTTTTTCATTTTATCTGATGCTTTGATTTAGATTGCCCCTCTCGTACTCAACCCTGTTCTCTTTACTCAGCTTTTTCTGTCCCCTCTCTAGATGCAAAGCGTCTTTCCCATTGTGTCTCTTTTTTGTCTAAGTTCTGGTTTGGCACCCTTCCCTCTTATCTCAAAACCCTCTTCTCCCCTCCCCCTACTTCATCCTACCCTCTTCGCAACAATACTTCCCATTCTTTTAACATCCCTCCTAGAAATCTATTGTTGGCCTATTGGCTTTTCTTACCTCTTTCCTAAACTTTGGTCCTCCCTTCCTCTTTCTATTCATTCTGCCCCTCCTCCATGCTCTCTAAAGTCTCTTCTTTCCAACTTTTGTTGTCCTACCTGCAGCTACCTTTGAACCTTCCTCTTTTTTCTTGTCTTTGTCTTGCTGTCTTTTTGCTGCTCCATTATTGTTTTCTCTGTATATATTAAAACATTTTTTATTATCTAATTGCCTTCATTTATTGTTTTGCCTTTAGTGTTTAGGTTTCAGCTTTTATTACTATTTAAATTATTTTACCTTGCATTATATTGCTAGGTGTCTCTTCCTCCAGTTTCCACCAGGACTCATCTGGAAATGAGTTGTTGTCAGCTCAGTATGTACTTCCTGGTTAAACTTTTCAAATAAATAAATAAATAAGATTGGACCAGCAGAAAAAGGACTTGCAGTCTGTCATGTCTGCTCCAATTTGCAGACCCCTCAGTGTCTATTTAGAGATCTGCTTCCCTCCCTATTATCTGCCCCTCCCTCCCCAATGATGTCCTCCCCCATTCCCCCTTCCCTACATGCAGCTATCTCCTTTGCTCTGTCCCAGCTTGTCTTGAAGCTGTCCACTGTCTTCATGGAGACTACTTCCTCCAGCAACTCATTTTACTTAGTGACCACCCTCTCTGTGAAAAAGTGCCTCCACATTTTTCTCATGAATTTATCCCACCACCACCACCAGATTGATGCAGTGCCCCCTAGTGGTCCTGTTCTCATTAAGGCTGAAGAGACTGTCAGAGCTCATCCTGTTGAAACCCGTAAGGTACTTGAAGGTTTTGATCATGTCACCCTTCTCCCTTATATCCTTCAGGGAGTTCATTTTGATATCTCTGAGTCTCTCCCTGTATGTTCTGCCTTGCTGTCCCTGGATCATTGTATTGCCCTTTTCTGGACTGCTTCCAGTAAGTTGATGTACTTCTTTATGCAAGGGCAACAATACTGAACACTGTACTCCAGGTGTGGCCATACTAGGGATCTGAATGGTGGCAGGAAGACCTCTGCTTTCCTGTTGGTTGTATCCCTGGCTATGCAGCCCAGAATCTGATTCACTTTGTCTGCTGCTTTCTTCGATTGTGTTGAGTGCTTCAGGTCACTCGTGATGATCATTTACAAGACGGCGAAAATCTTATCTGTGAAGAAGCAGATTGGGGGGGGGGGACCAGATGTACAATCAAATTATAGATCTATTGCCCTCCTGTCTTTTTTGTTTAAACTTTTAGAATGCATTGTTTATATACAACTTTATGAATACTTGGAAAGGTATTCTAAGTTGGCCAAATACCAGTGGTGTTTTAGGGGAGGTTTTTCAATGCACACCATGCTCATGGACTTCATAGATTTGGGGGCTCATGCATTGGATGGGGGGATCTGTGGGCACTGTGTTTATCAAACCGTACAAGGCCTTTGATATGGTGAATCACAATATCTTGATGGCAAGGCTGAGGAAAGCGGATCTTGCTTTACCTCCTATAAAATGGTTTGCCTCTTACTAAGATCTTGTCTTATTGGTTACAACCCCCTTTCTTCACCTGATAGCCATTTAGAATTGCTAAACTAATGATGAGATATATGCAAACCAATCTGGCATGATGTGCACAGCAAGGTAGTCACAGCTAATCATTTTATTAGTCATATCAACCAAACTGTATAGGCTGTCCACTCCCATTTGGAGGGAGCTGACATACTAGGTATGACTTTGTGAGGGACTCTGGCCTCCAAGGTACTGTATAAGGAATGTTTTTTTGTGGGCCAGTCATGAGAGCACCCTCCCCTGTCTAACAGTGCTGCTGACTGTGGGATGAAGCCTGAGAGTTATCCTTCACTTATGGCTGGCACCCTTCTGGTAAAAGCCACCAAGGCCTCACCTCTCCCCAGCTTTAGGGCAATCTGTCTGGTAAGGTGCGTGATACCCTGTAACCCTCCTGTACAATCCTGTGTGTGGACTATACTGCCACATGATGAGCATCCTGCTATTGCTCGGCTGCTGAGTGATTAATAGTGCTCATCCCTCACCAAGCAAATCATGCTATGGCTTCCTCCAAAACACATTGTAGGTCTACTAAAGCCATTCATTACCTAAATCTGATAGTACTCCATCTTCTTCATACAACCGTAGACCTTTCACCATGAACCCATCACCCTGCAACAGAAGTCCACCAATGAAGTCCATAACTCACCTCATGGCCATGTTTGTCAACCCATGCACCTCTCAAATGTGCTGAGACTGTGAGCTAGACAGCAATGCTGCCTTTATATCATGTGCAATCATATGATTTGCATCCATTGCCATGCTCAATGCAGAATGACCAAGTCCTCTATCACCCTCTGCTGCTGTTCAATTTACTTCATCAGTTCCAAATCATTTTATCCCTGGTGGGCGCCAGTGTATCTGGGGGGTGTGGCATTGAACTTCAGCTGTGATCCGTGGGAGCCAATCCCCCCACTTCATACCCCTCTGACCAATCCAGCACCCTTGCACCCCTTGAGGATCCATAAAGAGATTCTTACCCCCTTAGAACCGCCGTGCTTCCACTGCTGCCTAGTGTCACAAGAGTGGCTGCAGATTCACCTCACTTTTCCTGGAAAGAGGAGGTTAAAGCAACTGTGGGCCTGTCTGTAGCATATACCACATAGTGCTTCAGCTAAAAACATAGAAACATAGAAATTTATTGGCAGAAAAAGACTCCATTGCCCATCTAGTTTGCCCGAGTCCTACCGCTAGGAAGACCTCCGTTCTCCATTCTCTGTCTGCCCACTGTTAGTTAGGCTCATGTAGGTATTCCAAGCTGTTTTAAATTTTTCCACTGAATCAACCCCTACCACCCATCCCGGCAGACTGTTTCATGGCGCCACCAAGCTCTCAGTAAAGAATTTCCCCCCAATGCCACCTCTAAATCTGCCCTCTCCTGTTTTGATGCATGCCCCCTAGTGGATTTTTTCTCACTCAATCTGAAGATGTTATCAACCCTCACCTTGTTTATGCCTTTCAAGTACTTAAATGTTTCAACCATATCCCCCATCTTCCTCCTCTCCTCCAGTGTGTACAGTCCCAGCTTACCCAGTCTTTCCTCATATGTCTTCTCCTGCAGCCCCTTCACCATTTTGATTGCCCTTCTCTGGACCCTCTCCAGCCTGTTCTTGTCCCCTTGTAAGTATGGCCTCCAGAACTGTACCCCATATTCCAGGTGTGGTCGGACCATGGTTTTATATAGTGGCATGATCACCTCCCTTCTCCTGCTTGTAAAGCCCCTCCCTATGCATGACAACTTTCTGAGTGCTCTCCCTGCTGCCCTGTTGCACTGACTCTGAACTTTCAGGCTGTCTGAGACAGGGATCCCCGGGTCCCTCTTCTGATCTGTTACCCCCAGTTCTTTCCCCCAAGCCAGTATTTTGCCCTTGGGTTCTTACACCCTATATGCATAATTCTGCACTTTCTTGCATTGAATTGTGGCTGCCACCTTTCTGACCACTCCTCCAACCTTGCCAGATTCTCTTTCATACTTTCCACCCCCTCCCCCATCGTATCAACCCTATTACAGATCTTCATGTCTTCTGCAAACAGGCAAACCTTCCCATGAAGACCCTCCATAATGTCCCCAGTGTAAATGTTGAAAAGTATGGGTCCCAGCACTGACCTCTGGGGAACCCCACTCGTCACTCTTTCCTCTTTTAAGTGCACCCCATTTACCATAACCCTCTGCGTCCTCCTCTCTCACCAATGTTCTACCCATTCTGTGAGCTTGCTCCCCACTTCCAAGCTGCCCATCTTGCCTACCAGACTCCTGCGGGGATGGCGTCAAATGCCTTCCTGAAGTCCATGTAGGCCACGTCCACTACCCCGTCTTGTCCCATATCTCCCGTAACTCTGTTGCAGAATTCAATCAGATTGATCTGACAGGACCTACCATCTGTGAATCCATGCTGGGTGACTATGGGGGCTCCATTATGTATAAAGGTGCAACGGCGACACACCATGCACTTCAATACAAAAGTATTTGAAGCGCATGGTGTGTCTCTGCCACACCTTTCCTTTACACATAATGGGGCCCCCATAGCATCCGCCATCCTTCTGGGTCGCTGACCTTTCTTAAATAAAATAAAGTATGTTGCGGCATAAGAAAAATGCTGCAACATACTTAAAAGGCTTAACTAGAGGGTAAGTCTTGCACTGGGCAGGACGCAGGAGCTCCTGTTGCTGACTGCTTCTCTTTAAATATATACATGCACATACAGTCATACATGCTCCTTATGTGGTGCCTTACCTCAGAGTAATCTTTCTCCTCACATGTCCTTACATTCCATAGTGCAATACTTTTCTGGCAAAAACACTTGTAATTTTGGTAAACCGGCACCCGGAGGACTTCCCGTTCTGAAGAGCAGCCCAAGTTCTGCCACCGCACCCAGCAATGTTATGACATGATGCCAGGGAGACCACGGGGGCATGCTTTATTATAGTGAATGGCCGGCAGCTTTCTGAATGTTTCTTTATGTTATAATGGTCAGTTTGTGGTGAAACGTGGGCACGTTTCCACTAACAAGGCTCTTGTTAGTTGAAACGTGGCACGTTTCCACTGACAAAGCTCTTGTTAGTTGAAATGTGCCCAGGTTTCACCACAACATTGTTGAATGGGGGGGGGAGGAACTTGGGCTGCTCTTCAGAACGGGAAGTCCTCTGGGACCTGGTTGACTGAAATTACGAAAGTTTTTGCCAGAAAAGTATTGCACTATTTAAGGACATGTGGAGCAACAAAGATTCCCCTGGAGGTTAGACACCAATATATTGGGCGCAATACCATCCATAACTATGTAACTTGGTGAATCTCTTTAAAGCAGTAGTGCAGCAATCTGTTGAAAATTTTGACCTATACTTTTTTATGCTATTTTACATTGCCACTTTACTCATATCCTGACTCGTATGATACTATTGTTTCCAGTATTTGAGTCTGCTTTAGTACCATTTTTCATGCCTGAGATAATTAAAGGAGCACTCCTTTTAATATGGTGCAGACTAGGTCTTCATCAGAATTTTGTGCTGTTTTTCTCCATCAGTTGTTATATATTACTTCTATTGTCAAATTAACAATTATGCAGCAGGCAGTATTTTATGACATCACAGAGGAATAGTTGTTCAAAAACAGCTGCAAATAGTGATAAGAACCTGGTCAGAACAATATTAAATGGTGTGATCCTTTTTTATTTTCAGACACGAGAAAAAGTAGTAAAGCAGACACAAATTGTGAAAAGAAGGGTATCATACATGTCATGAGGTAACTAGTGGCCGGCAACGGTGGCAATATAAAATAGCATTAAAAAGTATAGGTCAAAATTGTCAGCACATTGTTGCAATGCTGCTTTAATTTATAATTTAAGTATGACATTATGTGCTAACAATCACAACACACAAAATGCATCTGTCTTCTGTCCAGAAAATTGACAAGTGCTAAGGAAGTGAAATGGGATCGTCACACCACATGCAAAGTCCCCCAGAATTTATTACGCAGTCCCTCATGCGCGCAATGGTCACACAGAGTCCCCAGATTTTTTCTGCATGCCTAAGTAACATACAAACTACTACATTATGTAACCTAAGTGTATCTATGTTAAATGTTCCTTTTACTGCACCTATAATGTTATCCTCTGTTTTAATCTGCACTGTAATAACTGTGTTGATGTCTGCCCCCCTGCAATGAGGTGCTTTTGTAAATGAGTCTCTGACTCAAAGGTAGTAAACTCGATTTGTAATGAACAAATAAATAAAGGAAGTGAAGCAGCATAACAAACATGAGTACACGTACTCACTTTATGGTTTAAATATTAAGAAGCTTTGTGTCTCTGGCTGATGGATGTGGTGGTCTGGACAGTACTCATGGTGGCAGTGGCTAACATCAGTCCCGGTGGTGGTGGTGGTCCAGGGGTCAGACAGACTCATGGTGGCAGTGGCTAACATCAGTCCCGGTGGTGGTCCAGGGTGCAGACAGACTCATGCAGGCAGTGGCTAACATCAATTCCAGTGGTAGTGGTCCAGGGGGCAGACAGACTCATGGTGGCAGTGGCTAACATCAAGTCCTGGTGGTGGTGGTCTGGGGGGCAGGCAGACTCATGGTGGCAGTGGCTAACATCAGTCCTGGTGGTGGTGGTCTGGGAGGGCAGACAGACTCATGGTGGCAATGGCTAACATCAGTCCCAGTGGTGGTGGTGGTGGTGGCTCGGGGGTCAGACAGACTCATGGTGGCAGTGGCTAACATTAGTCCCAGTGGTGGTGGTCCAGGGGGTCAGAGAGACTCATGGTGGCAGTGGATAACATCAGTCTCGGTGGTGGTGGTGGTGGTGGTGGTGGTGGTTTGGGGGCAGACAGACTCATGGTGACAGTGGTGGCAGTGGCTGACATCAGTCCCAGTGGTGGTGGTGGTTCGGGGAGGGCACACCGCCTTTTAAAAACTTCAGTTAAAACCTGCCAACATTAACCACATCATCATCATCCTCATAAAGAAATCTGCCCTCACAGTCAATGATGTCTGAAGTCTGACCACTGGGAAATTCTTTCTCCATTGTGTCGTCATCTATGTCAGTGGTGGGCCGTTTCAGGCAGCCACTGCCTGTTCCACCAGGATGCTCCATTTCCACATCAGCAAGACCATCATGACTAGGCCGGGGTATGAATACCAAGGCTGCAGTCTCTGCTGGTATGTGTCTCTTATTCATTTTAATGAATGTTAGCAAACTAACATTTGCAGGAGACAGGTTTGTCCGATGATTCCTGACTATTGCACCTGCTGAGCTGAATACCCTCTCAACACTTAACACTGGAGGGTGGGCATGTGAGGTACTTCAGTGCCACTGCAGTCAGCTCTGGCCATTCACTGACCTTTCCACTCCAGTACAAAAAAGGATCTTCAGTTATTGTCAGAGGCCTGTTTTCAGACAAAAATGACTCAACCATTCTCTGTGCCACACTTAGTCCAATTGTTGAAACGTCATCCTGTTCTCCTGAATCATTTATTTCACAAATACCCACTTGGGATAAAACCTCCCAAAGCTGTTTGACGCCAGCCACTTTGGATGACAGACCACCTGCAATTGTAGTCCCCTTCCCCTTGCAGGATATCATTGATGGTTCTCCAGGTACACCTTCAGCTGGATTATGCTGCAGAGGTTTGCTGACCTTGGCACATGACTTCTGTACCCCATGAACCAAGCACACCAGTTGACCACTGATATTTTTTACCTGTTCAGGCCCTCCCTCCAGTACTGATGCAATTCCATGTTTGTATTGTGGGTCCAGCATTGTTGCTATGGCAAAGTTGTCACTGTGCTGAATGCTCACAACGTGACAATTCTGATCGAATACTGTCTGCATGTGTGGAAGCAACATACTGCTACTACCGTCTCTGGCAACATCAAGGCTATGTTGTACATTCACCAATGTCTGCCTCAGCACCCACAGCAGTGGAATTGATTGGCTAATGGAGGCAGACTCACCACTCACTGCCTGTGTGGCATGTTTAAAAGGCCACAAAATTGTTATTATTGTGTTCATGAGGTGCCACTGTTCAGTCGTCATAGACATGGAGGCCCCGGAACTGTCACGGCTAGTGTTCATAACAAGATATTCTGATATGGCTTTGTATTGTTCATACAACCTCTCTGCCATGTATAACATGGAGTTCCAGCTTCAAGCAGTGCTGAGGCAGGCTGTTTTATATCTGCAACTGCCGCAGTTGGTCATGGGCCTTTCCAGATCTTGAAAAGTGACAGTAGCTACGTCGTGCAACAGTCAGCATTTCCTTTATATCAGGGTGCTGCAGAATCTCCTGAAGCACAAGAATTAAACAGTGGGCCATGCATGGAACATGAAAAAAAACACCATTCGTGATGCATTTCACCACATTTGACCCATTGTCACTTGCTATGAACCCAGTTCTCAGGGACAGAGGGTTTAGCCATCTGTCAATTTCAGTCAGTACCATGTCCAACATGTTCTCACCATTGTGTGAACAGGTCACACTGCTCATAGCAATCGTTGCATGCTGTCAAATTCCTGGAAGATTGCTACCGTGACAATTAGAGATGCAGTGAATTATAAATCCGCCAGCAAAGTGGACGCGAAGTGACACTTCCCGTCCATGGAGCACAACGCAAAGTGGACCTCATAAAGTGCTCACTTCGCCTTATCATTACCATGCCACTTTGTGTTCTCATTATGCCTTAACCAGAAAGGAGACGAAGTGAGAAGAAAATTGGCACCTCACATGGCTTGCAGTACTGTAAGCCACATGCTTTAACCAGGCAGGAAGGAAGAGAGTCAGAGAAGTAGTTTCACTTTCTCCTTTGCATTGTACAGGGAGAAAGCAGAATTGTGAGAGGAGAAGAGTTTGCTTGGCTCTCGGAGTTGTCTCTTGTTACTGCTATTTCAAACAGCTTTTTTAACAGCTATTTTATTTAGTGTTTGTATTGTGTTAGTATTTTTTTGGTTAGTGAATTTTTTTGTATAAGTTTTGTTTTTGTTTTGTGTGTGTGTGTGAGACTGTGTGTGTGTGTGTGTGTGTGTGTGTGTGTGTGTGTGTGTGTGTGTACATGTGTGTGTGTGTGTGTCGTCCTGTGGATCCAGGAGGCTGGAAGGTCAGGTTGGAGTCGGGGAAGGCGAGTCGCTGGCACGTGGGAGCGTTAGGAGGGGAGGAGTGCAGACCCGTGGGGGGCAGGGTGGTCTTGTTATGTTGTACCACTCCAGACTTCTGGCCAGTGTTGCTTCCCCCACGGAAGCAACAGCAGCAGCAGCAGCACCAATGCCACCGGTGGCTGTTGCTCATCCACCTTCTCCACCACCGCCACTAGCAGAAGCTGTTGGTAATCCAGCAGCACCCCCTCCACCACCTCCACAGCCACAGGAGGTGGCCCCAGCAATAGTGGGTGGTGGTGGGACTCGTGCCCGCCAAGTGCATACTGTGTCTGGTCCCCCCCGCAGCTCCCCAGTGTGGGAGTTTTTTAATTGTGTGGGGGGAGACAGCACAGTGGTGCAGTGCCATGTGTGTGGTGTGCTGGTGCGCTGTGGTCCCCCTGGGACACATTTGGGGACTGGCGGCCAGCGCACCCACATGATGAATCACCACAGGGCAGACTGACAGGCTGCCATGGAGGGGGCCATGCGTCCACTTGCTGGCCCTTCTGTGGCAGTGGTCGAGGGTGCTGCTGGCCTGGGAGATGTGCCTCACAGCAATCACCGCCGCAGCAGGAGGAGGAGGGCTACATCAGATGCTCCACCACCACCACCACCGCCACCACAGGCACCAGCAGCACCCTGTCCACCACCAGCCCCACTACCTGGATTACCTGCTGCAGTGGACCCCGGCACAGTCACTGTTAGCCAGTCTGACCTCCTCCTGGTGTGGGCAGCACTGGAGGAAAACAACAAGCGTTTCAGTGCTTTGGAGCAGCAGGTTACCAGAGTGGAAGGACAACAGCAGCAAATACTTTCAGTGCTGCACCTGCTGCTGGACCACCATGGCATCCCATGGCCATAGTAAGTCCGGGTATTGTTTTCTGCCCCCCCCACACCCACACCCACCCCTCTGATCCCACCCCACTACTGTGTTGTACTTTTGTTGTGTGTTTTTTGTTTGTTATTATTAAATCATACACATTTTCCCTTCCAGGGGAATCTTTCTTGTACCACATAGTGCAATAAATTTTTTTGAAAACAATGTGTAAATGCATTACAGTGAGTCATGTGACAGAGGCATTCCCATTCTGAAAATCTGACCACATTCTGCCTCCCTTCTCAGCAACATTAGGACGTGATGGCAGGGAGAGCATGTGTGCATGCTCCGCTCCTTACAGTGAATATCGGAATGTGCAGGTTTGCGAATGTTTCTTTATGTTAATGGCCAGTTTGATGTGAAATGTGTAGCCACATTTCCAGTAAGAAGAGCCTTGGTAGTGGAAACATCCCACATTTCACCACAAAATGAACCTTATAACATTAGGAAACATTGCTTGGGATAGCTGCTGGACATTCAGTATAGTGAAGCATGCACCTGCGCTCCCCCTGCCATCACGTCTTAACGTTGCTGAGGAAGTGTGGCACAAATGTGGGTTGCTTTTCAGATTGTTAATTCCTCTGTCATGTGATTCACTGTAATGAAATTATGGTTGGTTTTCGCAGCATATATTGCATTTTGTGGAGCAAGAAATATTCCAGTGGTAGTAATGCCCCCACATATTAGTTAATGTGCATCACCATTACTATGTAATGTGGTGACTGTCTGTAAAGCAGCAGCACAACAATCTGTTGGTAACTCTCACCTATATTTTTTAATGCTATGTTACAGCTTCCTTTACTTACATCCTGACTGACTGGAATGATACGATAATTTGCAGTAGCTGAGTGTGCTGTACTACCTTTTTTCATGTGTGAAATAATGAAAGGAGCATTCCTTTTAAATTGGTGCTGCTGACAGTGAGTATGACCAGGTCTTTGTCATTGTTTTCCTCTGCTGTTCCCCATCACATCAAGTAGTTGTCATATATAACTTCTGTTGTTAACTAACAGTTATGCATCAGTCAGTGTTTTATATGACACCACGGAACAATAGTTATTGAAAAGCAGCTGCAAATAAATACAAAGCTGGTCGAACAATAATGGAAGGCGATGCTCATTTTGTTTTCATACATGAAAAAAGTAGGAGTAAGAAGCAGACATAAATTGCGAGAAGAATCGTATCATTCAAGTCACTGATGACTCGCAAGTAAGTAGTGGTTGCTGTGGCAATTTAAAGTAGCATAAAAAAGTACAGTTCAGAACTGTGAGGACATTCTTGCAATGCTGCTTTAACTGTAAGAATGTCACTATGACATCATGACTATGAGCTCACAGCAACAATCACAGAACACACAAAAGTGGCACAGAGTCCCCAGATTTTTTCTGCAGGCCCACAATGCATCTTCCTTGTGTGCAGAAAATGAACAAGTGGTAGCCAAGTGAAAAGAGACTGTTTCAGCACATACAAAGTCCCCCAGAATTAATGGCGCACTAAGTCAAGCGTGCAGTGGTGGCACAGAGTCACCAGATTTTTTCTGTAGGCCCACAATGCGTCCTCCTTGTGTGCAGAAAATTGACAAGTGATCATCTCAACTGGATTGAAAGGTGCCCTTTGGATGTACAGTAATAGTAGCCTTGGTGAGTAGATATATATATAGATATATGGTTGTGTATTTTGTAGGGGATGATGAGGGGGGTTGAACTTGACATGGACATGTACTTATGCTATTGTTCTGCATCACACAGATGACACCGAACTGTTGCTGTGCACATTCCAGTGCTCAAAGAGAATTTTTTGCACATAAATGGAAAAGGATAACTATCAAGCACATGAAGGTAAGTATTTATTTTTTTGGGGGGATCATATTTTCAGTTTTGTCTGTAATGGTTTCTTATTTTTGTATTTCTTCACAGATTTCTTCAGCATCCTTCTGGAGTCCGGTTGTTAATGATGGTCATGGTCATTGAATGAAATGACTTCTGCATGTTGCATGTATGCCCAAGCTTGGGTCGGGGGAGGGGTGTGCCTGATCATGTTGACAAACTTTTTTGGATTAGGCCACTTTAACAGAACAACAAAGTATTGTGAATTTTCCTAAAAAAGGAAATGAATGACTTCTTAAAAGTTATAACTTCATTGTTATGTGTCCCTCCCTGGTTCTCCAATCTCAGTCCCTATTGTTTGTCAAGTTACATTTCAGAAACACATCTTGTCAACTACGAAGACAACCTGTTGTGTGCAATATTTGCAGCAGTCTTTACAAAGCAATGAAATGGATGAAATAAAATCTTCATACTTACCAGAATGGATTTCACATGGACATTACATCGGTTCCTCTCTCTATGGTATAGCTACAGCATCTTTCCCAATGAGTGATAGCGATGGAGCCTGTTTTTGTGCTCCTGTAAAAGAAACAAAAGAAGTGTACTGTATGTGTTTTGCCACTGCGGCTCTGAAAAGCTACAGAAAACAAAACAGACAACTTAAGGAAGTGAGGCAGCATAACAAACATGAGTGCACATACTCACTTTATGGTTTAAATATTAAGAAGCTGGTGATGGTGGTGCACTGGTGGACTGGTGGTCCGTGGAGGGCAGACAGACTCTTGGTGGCAGCAGAGTTGGATAACATCAGTCCCGGTGGTGGTGCTGGTCCGTGGGGGGCAGACAGATTCATAGTGGCAGTAGACTTGGATAACATCAGTCCCGGTGGTGGTGGTCCGGGGTGGGCAGACAGACTCATGGTGGCAGCAGAATTCGATAACATCAGTCCCGGTGGTGGTGGTCCGGGGTGGGCAGACAGACTCATGGTGGCAGCAGACTTGGATAACATCAGTCCTGGTGGTGGTGGTCTGGGGTGGGGGGGCACACCGCCTTTTAAATACTTCAGTTAAAACCTGCCAACATTAACCACATCATCATCCTCATAAAGAAAACTGCCCTCACAATCATCGATGTCTGAAGTCTGACCACTGGGAAATTCTCCATTGTGTCATCATCTACATCAGTGGTGGGCCATTTCAGGCAGCCACTGCCAGTGCCACCAGGATGCTCCATTTCCAAATCGGCAAGACCACCATGACTAGGCCAGAGTATGAATACTGAGGTTGCAGTCTGAGCTGTTATGTGCCTCTCATTCATTTCAATGAATGTTAGCAAACTAACATTTGCAGGAGACAGGTTTGCCTGACGATCCCTGACTATTGCACCCGCTGAGCTGAATACCCTCTCAACACTTACATTGGAGGGTGAGCATGTGAGGTACTTCAGTGCCACTGCAGTCAGCTCTGGCCATTCACTGACCTTTCCACTCCAGTACAAAAGAGGATCTTCACTTATTGTCAGAGGCCTGTTTTCAGACAAATATAACTCAACCATTCTCTGTGCTGCACTAAGTCCGATTGTTGATGCATCAGCCTGTTCCCCGGAATCATTGATTTCACAAATACCCACTTGGGACAAAGCCTCCCGAAGCGGGTTGACGCCAACCACTTTGGATGACAGACCACCAGGAACTACAGTCCCCTTACCCTTGCATGATATGCTTGCTGGTCCTCCAGCTACACCTTTAGCTGGATTATGCTGCTGAGGTTTGCAAACCTTGGCATGTGACTTCTGTGCCCCATGAACCAAGCGAACCAGTTGACCACTGATATTTTGTACCTGTTCAGGCCCTCCCTCCAGTACTGATGCAATTCGACGTTTGTATCATGGGTCCAGCATTGTTGCCACGGCAAAGTTATCACTAAGCTGAATGCTCACAATGTGATGATTGTAGTCGAATACTGTCAGCATGTGTTGCAGCAACATACTGCTACCACAGTCTCTGGCAACATCAAGGCTATGTTGTACATTCACCAATGTCTGCCTCAGCACCCGCAGCAGTGGAATTGATTGGCTAATGGAGGCAGACTCGCCCACTCACTGCCTGTGTGGCATGTTCAAAAGGCCACAAAATTGTTATTACAGAGTCCATGAGGCACCACTGTTCAGTCATCATAGACATGGGGGCCCCAGAACTGTCACAGCTAGTGGGCATAACAAGATATTCTGCGATGGCTTTGTATTGTTCATACAACCTCTCTGCCATGTATCACGGGGAGTTCCATTGGGTGACAACTTCAAGTGGTGCTGAGGCAGGCTGTTTTGTATCTGCAACTGCCGCAGTTGGTCACGGGCCTTTCCAGATCTTAAAAAGTGAGAGCAGATGCGTCATGCAATGGTCAGCATTTCCTTTATGTCAGGGTGCTGCAGAAACTCCTGAATCACAAGATTTAAACAGTGGGCCATGCATGGAACATGAAAAAAACCACCATTCGTGATGCATTTCACCACATTTGAACCATTGTCAATTGCTATGAATCCAGCTCTCAGGGACAGAGGGTTTAGACATCTGTCAATTTCAGTCAGTACCATGTCCAATATGTTCTCACCAGTGTGTGAACAGGTCACACTGTGCATAGCAATTGTTGCATGTTGGCGAATTTCTGGAAGATTGCTACTGCAACAATCCACCTTCCTGCACTGATTATTCACACTACCAGCATGACAAACAACCCCCGGCACCTGCGCCCAGTGTGCAGTTATACACAGATATGAACTCCCCGCTGTTTTGCTACTTGTCCACATATTCATACTTAAATGAATGAATGGAGAGGAGGAATGTTGAAGGGCATGTCTTACTGAGTCTGAGACAATGCAGAACAACTCAGGAACAGCACGGGAGAAAAGTATGTCCTGGATGGGAATTTCCATTTTGGACAGGCATGTGCAGCAAACCACCGGAACTCAGAATTCTCCACAAAGAAGGGCAAAAGATTGATTGCCAGCATTTCCGCTACAGCAGCGTTAAGTTCACATGACACTGTATGATTGGGGGGGGGTACTTCAGCTTATGTGCAAAAACACTCTGTAAAGTGGGCTGACTTAAACGTTTTACACAGAGTGTGTTGTTGGCCACAAGTGGTTGTGTTCTGTGATGAATGGCATTGGCAAGGGGTGGAGTGTGGACATTTGATGAAGACGGCTGCACAAATGATGATGACAAACCCAGAAATTATGTTATTTTTTCCAGATTTGCCAACCAGGGTTGATGTACCACTTGCACTAGATATACTGCATTCACCACCAGTACCACCACCACCACAAAAACTGCTACTCTCACCAGCACTGGACAACATTTCAAAGTCATTATGGTCCTCCACCTCATCATGCCTTTAGTAATCCTCTGCTCTTATTACCACACTACTGCACATGTTTAAATTCATACTGGGCTTAACAGTCATGGAAGGGGATAACATGCTAGCTATGGTTGCCGGTGATGTAGGTGAACGCCCCACTGTGGTATTAGCTGCCAGCTTGTGCTGGGTCCACAGTGCCAAGTGCCTATTCTTAAGATATGTATGCTGTCCTCCTGTGCCCAGATGGCTCCCCTTTTTACCTTGACTCACACGCACATGGAAAACCTGGCAGATTGCAACTGAATCATCATTTGCATCTTGAACAAAAAAATCCCAAACAAAGGATTGTGATGCTCTGCTTTTAACATGTCCATGATGTGGCTTATTTATGTCTGTTATTTTATGCATTGACGTGGGGGGGAGGGCAAGTGATATTTCAGGCACTGCACACCTGGACTACAACTGACCACCATGACTACCTATCATATTGATTACTGGGTCATCATCATCATCAACTAAAAGCAGTAGATCACAAGTTTTTACAAGGGGGGGATTCCTGCAAACAGACTCAGACACTGCCTCTTTTAATTTATTTTTCTCCGTTTCCTAACTGGGGTCAATTACATCATCATCATAGTCATCAACATCACACACATCCATATCTTCTGCTTGGATGCTAGCATGTGGACTGCATGTTGCAACAACAGCAACATCATCATCATCATCACATTCATCATCAGCATCTACACCACCATTACCTGATATTTTTTCACCACACTGTGGATCACTGCATGGAAAATGCGTGACATTAAGTGCCACAGTGGAAGGAATATCACATTTTATGCTATTGTTTACATGATCATCAGAATCCTCAGGTTCAGCTACTGTGATGTTACTGGGAAGTATGACATCATCTACGCTGCCACTCACTTGCACTGCTTCACACTCAATATTTTTGGATACGGCACACTGGTCGGAATTAGAACTTGATGCAATAATACTAATACTACCTGCACCTCCACTAACACCAGTAACACTAACACCACTGGCTGGGAAAACATCAACTCCTTGAACTATGAGTGAAGCTACTGATTGGGCTGTAAAAAACATTGCAGGAGAAATACCTTTCCTCACATCAGCAATGCACTTCTGCGTCTGAGTACTACTACCACGCCCACAGACCATCTTACTGCCAACATTGCCATGGCCAGAAACAGCTTTGCTTGCACGTCTCTTTGCAGGTATTAAGGGGGATCAACCACAAATATTATAACCAAATTCAGATTTTGATACATTCACTCTTTGATTGGAGGGACGCTGTATGCGAAGCCAAATAAACAACTTCGGCTTCAGCAACAGATAAGAGACTACTCCGAGACTGTCACAGAATTAAAACAACTTCAGTAACCAGTGGTGCTGATGAGGTCACAAAAGCAATCCAATCTGGTAAAAAATACCTTTTGAACATGGGGTTGGGGGGGTGCACTGAATACAGACAGTGCTGATTTTTACTGCACTGCAAGCAGCAAAACTAAGAACAGACACCACGATCGCAGTACAAAATCAGGCAGCTGCAGTGGATAGCTGGTTCCAACTACTGCGCTTGCAATTACACTAGTCTGTGGCACAATAAAACACTGCACACACACACACACACACACACACACACACACTCACACAGAACAGTTTGTGAACAATGCTGAACGGGGAATGCACCGTAAATGCAAAAGTTCAGTACTATGCCACGTTACGTATTGTAAATTTGTAATGTAAACAACCTGAACTTATGAACTGCTGCACCACATCCGCACAACAAACAGCAAGAACATTTCTACTATTACTGACAATATTACTGTGTGTACATTAACACAGTCATACAACAAAAGTATAACCAAAAAACTAAGAAATCACTATTTCTCCAACTTAAATGTACCTATATCACAGATACGGCCCTCCCCCAAAGCACACTTTCACTGTCTTTCACCACACACAGTCAATGTTGTAAATTAAAATTCAAAATCCACACAATGATATGAGCACAGGAGGGTTTCCTACAATCGATGAACTAATGTTGGATCCCAAAAAAAAGCAAAAATGCTTTTTGAACAGCATTTACAAGATTCCTATCACAGACAGCTATCAGAGCACACTGTCTCCTACTCCTTCCTACTCATACTACCCCGAACTGAAACTGTGCAGATCAATATAGAGCCCATGTGACCTGAAATCCCATGAATCACTGCAAAATTCGCCTTTGGAGCTCAAAAACAAGGCGAAGTGAGTCGAAGTGCACTGCCTGCAATGCAGTTCACCTTAAAATTGGCAGAATAGTGGCCTGGGGAGGAGGAATAATGTGAAGTCATTGCTTCCAATGGACTTTGTGTTCCTCATTATAACGCAAAGTACTCCACTTTGTGTTATTGAGCACTCCGCAAATCCATCTTTGCTCCACGAATCGCTTCGTGGAGCAGATTGAGCCCGCTTCGCCCACCACTGTGTAGGTTTACTTGAGCAGAGCAAGATCAAGCCAATTTGGCTACTTTAGAATTACTTGTTAATGAAATACAGCAGCAAAATGACTACTCAGATGGTAATACATTGGTACACTGGCTGTTCCATTCAACCAAACAGCTCTAGCGAAATGCTCCTTTGCAACCAGGGCACCAAACTGGCTTAATGAGCTTCAGGCAATACAAAAGACATCAACTCAGCTGGGGCCTTTCAAATGGGAACTTCTAAACATAGCCCCCTGGCTTCAAATGTAGTTGCTTCTCCTAATGAAACCCCATCCCATGCACTGTCACTTGTCAATTGCACCCCTACCCAATCCAATCCTTGCACCATCTGATCATGGTGCTTCTGCCCCTTAAGGTCCCCTTTTACATGTGCACATGATGCCAGCACCTTACCTGCTTTACGTCATGGTCTCCTCATGCATGTGCCTCTCCTTCATTCCAGTGTGCTGTAAATATGCATAGACTTAACCTCTGACTATGCCCAGATGGTCTGCTACCTTTATATAACTCCGAGTGCCTATGTTATGCTTCGTATTATTTGATCTATTTAATGTTAACGTTTATTCACTCTGTATTGCCCAAACAGTACTTATGTTACTCATTCTATTTGTTATGTCACTGAATCAATATTGTCCAGCCTTTGTTAATCAGTTTTGAATACTGTCTTTGACATGGTGTAAACAAATTATTATTCTGATGAGGAACATTTGTAAATGAGCATTTCTGCTCAAAGGTGTATTTCCAAACTTCAAAATAAATAAATAATAAAAAAAAATAATAATACAGAACAGCTGACCTCCAATACTAGATCCAGGAACTCTTAAGGAACAACATACTCAGAGACTGCCAGTTCCCCCGAGTACCTCTACTCACTGTTAGCATTAGGGGAGATTTCATGAGATGGAGTCATCCAATTCTTCCTGTCAGCTTTCCTGAGAAACCATGATTAATATCCTTTCAGTAATTCTAAAAACCTTCATAACCTTAACTAGCATGAGCCGATCTTTTGATAGTGTTGGTTTCTTTGATAATTTTTGCTTACAGACCTATGAGTGGTATGTTTAAGTGCCACTTTCTTTGCTTTACTGTATGAACAATTATTTTCAAGTTATAACTACAATAATTGCAATACTTACATAGTGTATGAATAGTAATTAATAGTATTTTGTTATTCTGATTTTTAAGTACCCCCCCTTAATGTAATTTATTTAGCACTTCTCATTTACTGTTAAACTCACCTCTTCCCTTGCATAGGTCACAACTACTCTTTGTCTGTAACACTCTGCTTTTTATTTTTGTTCTCTGTTCCCTCTGTTCAGCTCCCACCACATTCACACTGCCAACTGATGTTTTAATTGTTCATCAACTAACTAAAAAACTAACTAAATAGGTTTTTGCACAGAGCTGATTCATGGTATAAAGGGGGAGAGTCCACAGCACTAAGCCAGTCCCCTGATGAATACTACAGTCAATGCACAGGGGCTAGTGCTGTGAGATGAGGAGATAAATAGCAATCCACTGGAGTGCTCTTAATAAAAAGTTTATACACTAACTTTTTCTGACCTGAGATTTATTGCCAGTGTGGATTGTGAACTACTGTTAGGAGTGCTGAGTCTTGTTGTTCACCCACTGAATGCTGGAGACCTTATCAGGTTTGTTACTGTTTATCTTTTTTTTCTTTTTGCATCTTGCAGTTTTCCTCACAAAGAACACAAACTTGAGTTATGCTTATGACCTGTTACTGTCCTAAACAGCATTAATCATCTTTCCAAGCCATGGCCATGTATGTGCTCCTGTATTAAATGGCAGTCAATATGCGCACCTGTATGAAATGATATAGTACTATTGGTTGGGCTCTGTACCTTTTAAGCAATTGTAAAGTAAGGATGTTTATAACATACAACAAGAAGACAGGGCCTTTGCTACACCAGTTTAAATCATCAATACTTTCCTTCAGGAGGTAGCTCCAGCCCCCTGGGAACCATGAGTACCTGCCTGTCCCTTGCTCCTAGTGGCAAAAGCTAACCCCCACTGCCTGCTCAGGTGTCACCTGGGGGTGTGAACATAGACATACCTTGCCTACTGCTATACATTGCAGACTGCTCCAAAAGGAGTCAATGTGCTGCTGTGTAGAGATGGGTGAAGTTGGCTAAATTTGCTCCCTGAATTAATCTGCAAATTTAGTGCAATTCACGAAGTTCAGATTGATCCGTGAAGTGCAGAATTTTGCCATAAATGGTGAAATTCTGTGCACAAAGTGCAGAATTTTGCCCACAAATGGTGGAATTCTGCACTTTGTGGGTGGAATTCTGCCATTCATGTGAAAAACCTTGCAAGTGTCGGTGAAGTCAAAGTTGCTGAGGTTAGGGAAACATTTATGAAACTCAGTGGGTGCGAATTTCTGCAACTTCGCAGCAACTTCGCTGGTGGAGTAAAATTTCACTATAACTCTATTGCTGTGGATGACCATTTATCTGATATAGGGTACATAACAAAGAGTGTGTTGTGAGGATCCATGTTGGATCTCTATTGTTTATAATTTATATTAATGACCTTCTGTGTTATATAAAAAGATAACTATAAGATGGTATGCAGATGACTCTATAATATTAGCAACAGCAAATAATCATCAGACAAAGGTAAATAAACTTCAGACTGAATTCAAAATCTTACAAAAGTTGTTCAGTTATTCTTAACTAGTTCTGACACTACAAAGACACAGGTAATGGCCTTCCACAGCAAACAATCCAAAAATATAAAAAAAAAAAGTTGATGGTCATAAACTAACAGTTACAGATCATTATACAATGGCAAGAAAGAATGCTTGCCTCTGATTGGTCAGTCTAGAACCGGACCCGTGATGTTATCCCAGTACAACATCATGGGTCTAGTCTCAGAGCACAACCTCACAGTATTGATTTGGATGATGAGCTAGATGACCTCTTTTTTTGCATCTCCTCTTAAGAAACAAAAATATTTTTCCACACTAAAAAACATTCTTTAAAATTAATTTTGTTTTATATATAACAACAAGCCATTGTATAATAGCAAGAATGCCCTCCAGGGTGTATGTCGTTTGGGATAAGGTCACACCTCAATTGTTGGACGCACTCGGCCTGCGGTCTCGTGCCCAACCACCTGAGGTGTGATGTTATCCCAGCACACTACACACCCTGTCGAGCATTATTGCTTAAATATAAATGTTTGGGAATCACTTTGGATAACACACTTTCATTTGAAATGCACATGAACACAATAATAAGAAAGGTAAATTCAAGAATAGTGGCACTGAGGAGGTCAAACTCTTTAACAACATTTCAAATGCGGAACATAACTGCTACACAACTGATCCTACCTGTTCTTGAGTATGGTACACTGATAAACAGATATGAAACTTAATTCCTAGAATAATTAATTATTACTTATGCTTGATTGGATAGATATCTACTTCAACGCCCCTACACCACTCACCACTGCTGAAAGTTACAAAACCTAAGTATTTAAGATAAAAAATGGCCAAATAAAAAGAAATTTAAATTGTCTCAATATAGATAAGGAAAGTAGATTACCAAATTTGGGAATGATGTGACTTCCAAAACTAGGAATTTTGTCACATTGTTGGCTTTTACACAGGCTCAAACTGTGGAATTGTCTGAAAAAAGTATCTGTGACACCTGATCTGGTTATATATTTAAAGATAATATTGTTGTTTACTTTTAACCCTATATTTTTAATGAACATATGTCCCTATTACTGTGCAGGATAGTAAAATGTTGTATTTCATCCCTGAGACAGTCTCCCTCTCCTTCCCTCCTGTTTCTCTGCCTTCTCTTCTTTACCTCACCACTCCCTTTCTCTCCCCTCCCTTTCTGCCTGGTCCTGTCCCCCTTGCAGGGTTCTTAGCATCTTGGCTGTCCCCTATCTCTGTCTCCCGCTTCCATCCCCCACCTTCTTCCCCTTGCCTATTCACATCCCTACTGTCTTATAACTGCCATCCTTGGGTATATAATAGCACTTCAAATTGTGTGCTCAGCCTACTACTTCTAGCACTTCAAATGTGTTATCCATCCTCTAACCTTTACCCTACTGGATCACCTGCTCTTGGCTTGTTGCAATGTACGTTATATCCAAACATGGTTTTGTTTACCCTGGCCAGTTGGTCTGGGTTATTTCTGCTCTGTAATTGTACTACACTGTTTTGTTTTAGTAACTGTACTTGTATTGCTCTGTTATTGCTATGTGTTTGCCTGTTCTCCCAATTCTTGTACCCCCCCCCCCAATCAGGACTGTTTTGGAAATGAGCTGTTTACAGCTCATGTTGTCTTTCCTGGTGAAACATTCTCCAAATAAATATACTGAATGATACTGTATGCTGTACTACATATGTCTTGAAAACATTTATATACTATAACATGCAGTAAAACTTTCCAAAAAGGAACATTCAGAATCTAAAGTTTTATATCTTGTTGAAAAATAAAAAATTACTACCACTACATTGTTTTAAGCTATTTGAGCCCTTACCCATATGCTGCTACTCTCAAAAATAACAGCAAAAAACTAAAAAAAGAAATATTCTCACTACCTGCTACTGTGCTTCTCTCTCATGGTCCCCTCTATCAAAACATGCCTCTCTCTACCACTCTACTGCCAGCTCCATCCTAATAAAAACTATTCTGAGTAACACTCTGGCTTCCAATAACATTTAAACAGTGTGATAGATTGAGGAAGTGTACCCAATGAATCAGAGAACTCCTTTGCCATGCACATGACACTCTTATTCTTTAAAGAGTTTCTCGAATGCAGCTGCCTTGGAAATGGGCACACTGAGGAAAGAATTTATAAAATGTTAATATATTATTGCTCAGTCTCAATAAATGATGTAGCAATATCGCTACTGAGACCAATGTTATGGTTGTGTGGTCTCACATCCGTAGAGTATCAGCATTGCTCACATTCAGTTTGTGGTTCTCATACCTTAAGAATGTGTGTGAGACCACTCTTACAAGTTACGACCATAAGAGTAGTCTCCACAGTGATATAAACATGTCGAATTCATTAAATAATTGACTAAAGAATAACCTGGGGGGAGTGGACAAGGTTACAACCACTGCACTCTTTAAACATGTACCGCCTTATCAATACACTACAGTTCATGCTACTGCAGTTCGATGATACCCACATCAGTGCCCCCTACTGACTCCTTGTGACAGATCACCAGTGAAAGCTCTACTTTAACAAAAAAAAAACAAAAAAAAAAAACATTAATTTCAAAACATTGTTTTTCTTTTTTTTTCATGCTTGCAAAACTTTTCATACCACACATACCTCTCAACTGTACCACATTACGAGGAATGTTCCTCATTTTACTTCACAAAAGCTCCCTGTTCCACATTGTGAGGACTTGTCCCACATTCAGTGTTAACATTTTAAAGCAAAAATCTATAGTAAATGATGCAACAAATATATTATTCAATTTATAACAGACTTTCTGAACATAAATGCAAACATTTTAACAGTGTTCTCAGCTTCTTAGGTAAAGATCTGATTAAGTGTTCCACATTTTGTTCATTTGTTCCACATTTTGTTCATTTGTTCTGAGAGGAAATGTTCCACATTTGGGGGACAAAAGGTTGAGAGGTATGATACCACACTATTGTAGAAGTGAAATAAGACACTCTAGTGCAGGCTTTATGCTCGGATAATTGGCCTACCAGCAGCTGTATGGTCCTTTACTTGCAATGTTGGGCCTCACTATACCCCTGGGTGGACTGTTATTACAGCATAAAGCCCAACCTGTCATGTTTTATTGCTTGCTTAATGTCTAGTGGCAGCAAATGTATGCATTCCCTCAGTTCAGAAAACAATGAAGGCAAGGAAGTGACATACACATGATTAGTTATTATTCTAAAGAGAGAAAGCTACAACTTTCAACCAATTTCTAATTAGTTTTACACAAGTACCATTACCAGGCAAAGTTTCAAACAAAGGCACAGGGACAAAAAATGTATCCCAGGGCACTGATATTCTGCTTAGAGGCAACATGGATTTAAAAAAAACAAACATAATTAATTGTATCTGTTTAATCCCTGTGTCTTGTGCCCATTAGAATGTCGAGACCCAGGTGTTTAACTGGCATGTTAATTACTTCCATGTATTAACTGAAAATTGGCTTGTTAATGCTGTAAGGATGAGTCACGGGGGGGGGGGGTTGCTATCAATGGACCTTTTCTCAATTAGGCTTCATATTTGCATCCACACTTGCAAACAGCTTTGTTGACATCTCTGTTGTGTGTGCTAAGTAACTGCTGTGAGTAGGAAGCTGTGTGGCCTTGATATTTTTTAAATCTGCATCATTTTTCATTTATGTCATGCATGCAGTCATCTGTACTTGTCATTATATTGTGATAATTTTAGCTAGCCACGAGGACTGTTTTTAACAGACATTCTTCAGGACTGTCTGTCAGACAGAGAAGTGGTGTAGGTGGAGCAAACAAGTCCCATGGGTATTCCTACCTTGGAAGCTGGAAGAGCCCATTGAGGGAAAAGTCAAGTGGTGGGACTGGGAGAGATGTAACAGGATTGGTAGCATTTAAAGAGGTGGTTTTTAAGCAACAGATTTCACCCACAGTCTGGAATAGACCAGCAAAAAAGGAAGGTACAACTCATCTGTATATAAAATCACTTTTAATCAAAAAATGGACAATAAATGGCACAGTAGCCCAACAGCACAATATTCACACCACCTAAATGCCAAACAATCCAACCAGTTTCGCTCAACAGAGCCTCCTCAGGGATTAGTTTGATACTACAACATATCTTTCTTAACTAGTAATGAATTAAAGTAATGCACTCAGTTATCCACATATAAATAAAGAACACCATATGTGCATAATACCTACAAAAAAAGATAAAAGTAGTTAGTAAAAATTGTGGTTGTAACCATATGGCATAGAATACAATAAGATTCTTATTGGATACCAAGATACAAAATGCATACATCCCAACTCTTAATTTATATGACATTTGGCACACACCAACAATAATCTGCAGCATTTGAAATTGGTAGACATTAGCCAGAAGTATCCTATTCAAGTTTACAGAAGGGGAAAGAATTTGGGTGACCATTTGGTGCATTCTATTCAGCCAAGAGTAGTTAAGCAACAACATGGTAGCTGGTTGTTGCAGCAACCAAAGGTTTTCTTATTTGTGGCCACTGTACGTTTTGTACACATTATGTCCAGCAGACTAATTTCACTTCAGCTAATCAGAACAAGACTTATAATATTCGACAATTTGTCAATTGTTCATCTGAGAATGTTACCTATTTTGCTGTTAGTAAATGCAATGCATTCTATGTGGGAAAGACTTCTAAGAAATTAAAAGAGAGAATATGTAATCTTTTAAGTGACATTAGGTGTAAGGTTGTAAAGAAAGCACTTTATAGACACATACATGATGCTGGTACAACACACAGGTTTAAATTCTGTGGTACTGAGAAAATTCAGTTAGGACCCGAGGGGGTGTGTGTGGGGATATTAATCTAAAGACCCTACAGAGCAAGGCTTTTTGGATCAATGAGCTTGGAGCTTTGAGGTATCAAGGTTTGAGTGATGCCTTTGATGTGTCCCCTTTTCTGATTAAAAATTGAAAAGTGACTACATATATATACATATATATATATATGTTCCCATTTAGAAAAATTAGAAATAGTTAATTTGTGCTTGTTTGACCTGTTTGAAAATTTTGTGTGCCTTTATTGACAAATGAGAAAAAATTATTTTCTGTCTAGATTTTACAGCTCCCATCTAAGTAAAAGGAAAAAGAAAATGTATTGAAATTTATTGGGGTGTGTGCATTAAGAAATATATTTAGATTGACACAAATTCCATAGATAAATGTCAAATGCTGCAGATTATTGTTGATGTGTGCTGAATGGCATATAAATGAAGTGTTGGAATATATGCATTTTGTATTGGGTATCCCATAGGAATCTTATTATAGTCTATGCCATGTGGTTACAACCACAATTTTTACTAATTACTTTTATCTTTTTTGTATGTATTATGCACATATGGTGTTCTTTATTTATATGTGGATAATTGAGTGTATCACTTTAATTCATTACTATTTAAGAAAGATATGTTGTAGTATCAAACTAATCCCTGAGGAGGCTCTGTTGAGTGAAACCAGTCACATTGTTTGGCGTTTAGGTGGTGTGAGTATTGTGCTGTTGTGCTGCTGTGCCTTTTATTGTCCATTTTTCTATTAAAAGTGAATTTATATACAGATGAGTAGTGCCTTCCTTTTTTGCTTGTCTTGGATACTTTTGGAATGAGCACACACACTCTGGAGCTGTTTCTCTTTGAGCTCACTGTCTGGAATGGGGGTAGAAGGTAGGGAAAGAGGATGGGTGCAAGCAAAGGGCTGAGGAAGTAGGTCAGGAGAAGGGTGGTAAGACTAGGAGCCAGATAAAAATACCCACAGCAGGCTCTTTGTACACCCTCAGCCAGTCATTGGTTCGAGAGGTTAGGTTCCTGGCCCTCCTACCTCCACAGCAACACACTGTGAGCAGTTTAGCTCCACTGGGAGTTGAACAAAAATACCTGCAGTAGGTAGACAGCATTCCTCTCTTTCTCAGCACTCTAATAGTGTTGTTGGAGCAGTACTGATAGAATATCTGATCTAGTGAAATGCCCCAGTATTACCTGTGACAACTGCCACTGCTTAGCGGTGTTTTTAACTGTAACACTGTAACTTGCTCTCTCAGCTATACCTGCCCCTTTACTGAACTGTAATTGCTTCCAGTTGTGCTACTCTATATTTTTAGCAACATCTGTGCCTCTGATGCTGACAGTAGCACTCTTCCCCTTCACTCTCTCCTGCTCCTCTCCCCCTTCCCTCCACTTGCCAATGTTGCCTCCCCATTTCCGGCCTTGACCCCTGCTGTCCCTTTGTTTGCCTGCACTGACCCTTTATTCCCTTTCTCTTGTGTTTCTTTACCTGCAGGCTAGTGTTGCTCAGATGAATCCAGACAAATCCCGATCCACAGATATCTGCCCTTTTGTGGCAGGATAGTGGATCTGCCAGATACTTCCAATATCTGCCTGTAGATCTGACTGTCAGATCCCTGGTCCGATCCCACATTATCTGATGGCCGGATCCCTAGGTCTAGCACTGGGATCCAATACCGGATCCAGGCATCTGGCATCAGATCCCTGGATCTGGTGCCAGATAACACAGGATCTGACCTCCATATTGGGCCAGATCCAACTCAATTAGTGCAACCATCCACCAGACCACTAGCAGATCTACGGTGGCACTATCTGAACAATACTACTGAAGGCTCTTTTGACATCCCCAGCCAGCCATTGGGTCAAGAGGGTAGGTTCCTGGCCCTCCCTACTTCTGCTGCAACACCCTGGGAGCAGCTTAGCTTCACCAGGAGACAGACAAAAATACCCACAGCAGGGGCACATCATTTTTCTCTTTCTCAGCACTCTAGCAGCACCACACTTCTCGCAGCACCACTTACCTCTTGACGCCCACCCTCCCTAGCCACCCACTCATCCTAAGTTGGTGTTCCTCTTATTTATTTTATTTAAAAGTTGATAACCGGGAAAAGCATCGTGAACCAAAACTAATTTCCAGATGCGACCCAGGGGGAAAAGGTACAGGAGTCAGAAAACTAAAATTGAGTTATAACAATAACAGAGACTATACAACACTATATAGCATACTGTAGGTACTATGTATAAAAAATAAAAGATACACACTTAACAACTATTACAATAAATACAAACTAGAATACAGGATATCTACAGCAGTTCACAGTAAGGGGGGAGCAGTCATGCTGTAGTGAGCAGGGGCCTAGGAAGGAGAACAGGTGCAGGAAGTAACAGAGGTTGGTCTAAGCATTTGAGAGCAGGGAATGAGGGAAAAAGATGAGTTTGGGAGGGAAGGCAGTTTCAAAGGGAAGGAAATCTGTAGGAGGAGAGTTTGCCTGCTGAGATGTGGACACGAGGGAGAGAAAAGTTTCGGGCACAACTTATAGGACTTGTTTACATGAGGAACCAATCAGCCTAGTTCTGCACCCCTGCTGGCCATTGCTATTTGGTATGCCCCGCCTCCCCCTTCATACAGTTCACTGGTAGCTTCCAGTCCTGTTCACTTAATCCTTACCCCATCCCTATGCTTATTGTTTAACAGGGGCCACTTCAATTGGGAACTTGTACTGTCCTCATTTCTGCTCTTTACTTAACTACCTACCAGGAGCCCTAGTTTTACTTGCATTGCTCCTGATATGTGGACCTGCAATCCTAGTACTGTCATCAGCACTGTACCAACTGCCAGCCATCCAGAGCAATAGTTAGCAATTCCTCCTGTAGCCCCAGTCAAAAATAAATCCTTTCAATGGCGTCTGAGCTTTTTCTTTCTCCTTCCCTACATTCAATATCTTCTACCATCTGTTGCCTGTTATAATATGATGTCGGGGAAGGAGTCAGCATCGTTGGTTGGCTAGCATAGTTGACTTCTTACAGCCCCCCAAATCAGGTTTAGCCCCCTTTTTTCTTCTGTTCAGGCCACCCATGGTGTGCTGCACATGCCCTCCTCATTCACCATGCTCTCTGCCCCATGAAACCTAGCCTGTTTTGTTTCTATATATGCCTGTCTTTCCCTTATCCCCCTGATCCCCCTCACCAGACCCTCCTCCACCCCACCGGAGTCCAATTATAATGACTTCACATTTCTAACATGTTAGTCACTGCTTCACAGTCTCTCTCCACTAAGCTGTGCAATGATACTAGGCTCCTTTGCTTCCTGACCAGGTAGCTCACCAAAAAGAGATACATTTCCTCTCTCAAATGTCCATGGCTGTAGTGATAGCTTCCCTCTGGATTACTGTCCTCTCCATATCCTTGTCAGGAGATGTGGAATCTCATCCATGCTCCCTGTTTCATCAGTGTACACCTAAACTAACCAGCTTCAACTCCTGATCCCAAACCCATGGACTATAAATTGTACATCTTAATGTCAGGAGTTTGATGGCCAACCTTCCCAAACTCAAAGCATGGGCCTCACTTCACAACACAGACATCCTGGCCATCTCTAGAGATGGGCAAAGTTGGAAAACTTCACTATGCAAATTAATCAGTGAATTCTGTGGAATTTCACAAATTCTATATGGAGAAGTTTTGCTTTGAAGTTCAGAATTCTGCTCACAAATTGTGGAATTTTGCCAAAATTCTGCCTTTTGCTTGTTAAATTCTGCACTTCACGGGCAAAATTCCATACTTTGTGATGGAACTTTGCCTTTTTGAAGTTTCTGAATCTGGGAAAAACTTTGCAGAGCTCTGTGGAGGCAAATTTAAGCCAATTTACGGCAAATTCATTCTCACATTTTAACTTCACCCCATCTCTAGCCATTTCTGAATCATGATAACCTAATATTCTTCAGGTGAAGCTACCTCTGGCTGGAAGCTGCAACACTGGAATTAGGATTTGCAAGAAAGTGAGTTGTGCTAACAACAGAGGGAGGTGAACCTTACAATTTACAATTGTCTTTGGTTTGAAGCAGATTCCTTAGGAAAGTTAATATTTTTCAGGTGGAGGATACTTCTAATTGAAAGGTGAAATAAGGAACTTAGAATTATCAGAAAAGGCAGTCTTTCAATCAACAGAGGGAGATGGACCTTGCTTTACTTTTGTTATAATTGTTAAGATTTTCAGTGCAGGAAGAGTTTAAACCCACAGGGACTGAATACTGTTTAATGTGTCTGTCCTTGTGCACAGCTGACTTGATTGGAGTTAGGGACTGACTGTTTGCATTGCAATATTTGTAATACTGTGAGTTATTCACCGGGCTAAGAATTTGTCATAAGTCCTGAACTGAGAGCAGGTTACAGGCTGTGTATTTGACCCAGACAGTTCCCCAGTGGTGGAAACTGGTTTTTTCTTTTGTTTATCTCTGTGTGCCTTAAAAGGCCAGGCCAGACTGTGTCAGGAAGTGCTTACATCACAGCTACTTATCAGCCAATAGCTTTTGGAAGAGTTTTACAGACCTGATAATGGTACTATAAGCAAGTGGATTTTTAGCAGGCTCATCAGATAACCTAATATTCTTCAGTCGAAGCTACCTCTGGCTGGAAGCTGCAACACTGGAATTAGGATTTGCAGAAAAGTGAGCTGTGCTCACAACAGAGGGAGGTGAACCTTACAATTTACAATTGTCTTTGGTTTGAAGCAGATTCTTTAGGAAAGTTAATATTCTTCAGGTGGAGGATACTTCTAACTAAAAGGTGAAATAAGGAACTTAGAATTATCAGAAAAGGCAGTCTTTCAATCAACAGAGGGAGGTGGACCTTGCTTTACTTTGGTTACAATTGTTAAGATTTTCAGTGCAGGAAGGGTTTAAACCCACAGGGACTGAATGCTGCTTACTGTGTCTGTCCTTGTGCACAGCTGATGTGTTTTAGGGCTGACTGCTTTCAGAGCACAAGTCACCAGGCTGTTTTGGAGCTGGGGAGGTTTACCTGTGTCTGACTTGGATGTTTGGATTTTTCTCTGTTTGATTAGCAGGGTATTTTCTCTGTCAAATTGTCGTGTAGGGCATCTTGCTGACAGGAAGGCACTCTTTGCAGCGATAGATCAGAGCTTTTAGCTGATTGTTTCGTGAGGGCACAGTTGAGGCCCAAACCCTTCCCACCCTCTCCCACCCACCCTGGAAATAGTTCCTTTATACCTGGGGTTATGACATCATTTCCTCAAGAGGGCAAGGTGCATATCACTGTCATATCCTCTCTAGCACACTACATAGACAATATAAGCATACACATTATATTATATATATATTTCTATATAACAAACCAATCACACACACACACACACAAAAAAACAAACAAACAAAAAAAAATAAACAAGGTATACAGACATGTGGGGAGTAATGCAATGTAATGGCTGTGGGACAGCAGTCTTCTGGGAGTCCTTCTGGAGGCTAAGATGCTGCTTTGTTTGCAGAGAACTCTCTGCCCTGAGGGGGGAAGTTTCCCATCTTCAGGCCACACTGGACAGTAGTAAGGCAACCTCCCCCATCCAGGGAGCACCAGAGCCACCACCACTATCTCAGAGGTTGCAAAAAAAGCACAGCAGTTGGACTACAGTGCTTTCAGTGGTCTCAGGGAGGGTAAGAGTGGTGGAACAGAGGCACACCCAGTCAGTTGTTACACTCCACAATCCATACACAATTCTGGGGGAGCATAGTTCCCCATGGATGCATCCACAGAGGAGACTAAGGAGGTTGCAGACAACTATCACAAGGGAGGACCTCAGGAAGGAGGCAGAGGACACCAAAGGGAAAGGAAGCAGCTCCTGGTGGGGAACTCAATTATTAGGGGGATAGAACTGGGGGGAGCAGTGAAAACTGAAGTAAGGTGCCTGCCTGGTGCCATGGCTTGGAGGGACAAGAAGTGCATCCTTAGGATCATGAGAACAGTTGCACGGGAGTCTGAGCTGGATGTCATTATCCACCTAGGGACAAATGACTTGGCTCATCATGAGATTAGAGCAGACAGAAGGACTTTGTAGAGTTGGGGAGGGGCCCAAGACAAGTAGCACACACAGTATCCTTCTCAGAGGTGCTGTCTGTCAGTGGCATGGGTGAGGTGAGGCTACTTTGCACCATGCAGTTTAACGAATGGTTGAAAAAATGGTGTGGAGCACAGGGGTTTGGCTTCATTGGGGACTGGGATTCCATCTGGAGGGACACCAGCCTATACTGGCAGGATGGTCTGCATCTGTCCAGGAAGGGAACAAGTCTTTTGGGCAATCAGTTTAAATGCTTCATTGGCAAGCTTTTAAACTAGTCAAGAAGTGGGTAGCCATCTGGGAACTAGCGACCATCAAACAGTATAGTTCACAATAAACACAGCAATAGAGTCAAGCCATACAAAGGCAAAAGTACTGGACTTTAGGAGGGCTGACTTTGTCAAAATGGGTCAGTGCCTAAGGAATGCACTAGCAAATGGGCAGGAAGGAGGGGTGGAAGAACAATGGGGAATAATAAGAACTACCATCCCAGAGGTAACAAGCCTTTGTGTGAAACAAATAAACAAAACAAAACAATGTAAGAAACTACTATGGTTCTCAAAGGAGGTGGCAGTGAAGGTTCAAGAGAAAAAGAAAGCATTCAGGAAGTACAAGGAATCACAGAAGGAGCAGGACAGAGAATTGTGTCAGTTAAAGCAAAAGGAAGCTGGGAAGGCAGTCAGAATAGCAAAGGTCTGAACTGAGGAAAAGATAGCCAACTCAGTTAAGAAGGGGGATAAAACCTTTTTTAGGTACATCAGGGAGCGAGGAAGACCAAGGGAGGGATAGTGAGGCTTAATAAAGGGAAGCGGGGGTGGGCAGAGGGTGGCAGTGAAAAGGCAGAGATACTAAACAAATATTTTTGCTCAGTATTTACAAATGAAGAGGGGGAGGTACCTAAAACAAACAATAGAAACACTCTGGATACAGAAGTTGATACCAGCCCATTTACAGAAGAAAGGGTTCTGAAAGAACTCTTAAAACTGAAGGTGGACAAAGCAATGGGGCCTGATGGGATTCATCCCAGAATTCTAAAAGAACTAAGGGTAGAACTAGTGACACCACTGACCACCCTCTTTAACAAATCATGGGAGGATCGGGTGGTACCCAAGGACTGGAGGAGGGCAGATGTGATTCCCCTTCACAAAAGTGGGAGCAGGACAGAAGCAGGAAACTACAGACCTGTTAGTTTAACCTCAGTGATAGAGAAAATGATGGAATCACTTCTGAAGGAAAGAATTGTCGAGTACCTAGAGGCCAGAGGGGCACAGGACCTAAGGCAGCATTGATTCAGAGTGGGAAGGTCTTGCCAAACAAATTTAATAGATTTCTTTGACTGGGTGACCAAAGTAGTAGATCAGGGAGGGGCTGTGGACATGGCCTACCTAGACTTTAGCAAAGCATTTGACACAGTCCCACACAAAAGATTAATATACAAATTAGTCAGCCTGGGAGTGGGTCCTAAGATGATAGCCTGGGTAAAGAATTGGCTGGAGAATAGGATACAGAGGGTAATAGTAAATGGAGTCCACTCTGAAGAAAGGGGGGTTACTAGTAGGGTACTGCAGGGTTCAGTATTAGGACTGGTCCTCTTCAATGTCTTTATAAGTGACATTGCAGAGGGACTGGAAGGAAAAGTATGTCTCTTTGCAGATGACACAAAGATCTGCAACAGAGTTGATGCACAAGATGGGGTGGAAAGGATGAGAAGGGATTTGGCAAGGTTAGAGGAATGGTCAAATGTATGGCAGCTTAGATTCAATGCTAACAAGTGCAAGGTAATGCACCAAGGAAACAAAAACCCAGGCGAAGAGTACACAATGGGGGGTGAGATACTAACAACAACAAAAATGGAAAGGGACCTGGGGGTAGTCATATCAGATGACTTAAAGGTGGGCAAGCAATGTGAGAGGGCAGTAAGGAGGGCTGGGGGATACTGGGATGCACAGAGAGAGGCATCACCAGTAGAAAATAGGAAGTTGTTATCCCTCTGTACAGACAGCTGGTAAGACCCCATCTGGAGTACTGTGTGCAGTTCTGGAGACCCAATCTCCGCAAGGACATAGACAGGATGAAAGCTGTCCAGAGAAGGGCAACTAAAATGGTGCAGGGTCTGCACCGGAAGACATATGAAGAGAGTCTAAAGGAGCTTAATATGTATAGCCTCGAGGAAAGGAGGGAGAGGGGGGACATGATAGAAACTTTCAAGTACCTCAAAGGAATCAGCAAAGTCAAGAGGTAGCATCTTTCAAAAAAGGAGGTGTGCAAGAACAAGGGGCTCAATTTGAAGATGGGGGCAGCTCAGAGGTAATATAAGAAGTATTTTTTCACAGAGAGGGTTGTGGATGCATGGAACGGCCTTCCGGAGGAGGTTGTGGAGTCAAAAACAGTGGTTGAATTCAAGCATGAATGGGACAGTCATATGGCAATTCTAGGGGTTGGGGGTAGAAAGAAGTAGGCTGCTGGTTAACTAGGATCTGCAGCTTATCCATTAGGTAGGGAAATGTGCAGACTGGGTGGGCTAAGTGGTCCTTATCTGCCATCAAATTCTATGTTTCTATGGCTAAAACATCTATCCCAGATAACTTGTGCTCTATCACCAGGTTTAGTATGCTGCATGTTAACCGTTACTCTTCATCCAAAAGGGGTGGTGGCCTTGCCCTACTCTTTAAGCCCCACCTTTATCTCACTCTCTTGCCCACCCCACTCTTCAATCCTGTGAACTCTTTCACTCCTTACTGCTCCTAGGTGGAGCAAAAAAACTGCACAAATTGTGTGTCTGCATACCCCTTAAAAAAGGCATGCCAGGGCTAACCAAATTAGTTGACCTCCCCCCATTGGCTGTTCAAAAAAATAAAGTAATTATCTCAGGGAATTTGAATCTTGATTGGCTTGGGCCTAATACAAATAGCCTTTAATCTATCAATAGCAAGGCTTATCTCTCACAACTCATTAACAATCACACCACACACTACAGTAAAAGTTCCCTTCATACCCTTCTGGACTAGATCCTAACCAATAGAAAGGATAGTAATGCAAAAACCGAAGTTCTTGCAGATTCAATCAGTGACCACTCCCCAGTTTACTGTGTTTGAGATGCTACTCCCTTCCTGCCCTCCAAAGGTTATTAACATAACTGACTTCTCTGCCTTTAACTCTGATGCCTTTCTTGAAGACATCATATGCATTGATTGGTCCCTGTCTTCTCCTCAGCTGACGTTGACTTCACTGCTGCATATCTTACCTCTACAATGGTCTCCCTTCAAACAAAACATATTCCGACTACCAGACACAAGGTCAGAGGGTTGCCCACCAAATGATTAAATCTCCCCCTCCTGTTCTTGCTAAAGAGCAGGGATAAACTATGGGCTAAGTATAAAACCTCCTCGTTGCCTGTGGACAGGGTCACTTATCGTACATTGTGTAATATCTGCAAACATGAAATTAGATCAGCAAAAAAAGCAAATACTACAGAGACCTCCTTTCAACTACAGCCAATGACCTTAGGAAATGCTGGTCTAATATCAATGGCTTCCTAGGGAAAAATGGTAGCCAACCCCGCACCCCCCGAGATATCAATTGGCAATGTTAGCTATAATAACCCTTCTACTATTGAATATACCTTTAATTCCCTTTTCTCAGATTTATCCTGTTATGAATCCAAAATGTCTCACCACACCTCTTCTCCCCCTACCATCCCCCTTCTTCAGCTCCTCCCTTTAACCTTCTCTTAGTTTTGTGACTTGAAGTCCTGCAGCTCTTTAAATGTAGCTCTCCCTGCGGAAGTAATGGTCCTGATGCCATAGTACCCAAAATCCTTAAACTAGCTGCCCATCTCCTAGCCACCCCAATCATGCATATATTCAACCTATCTCTGCTCTCCTCCACAGTATCTACCATTTGGAAGTCTGCAAGGATTGTTCCTGTGTTTAAAAAGGGTGACCCTAGAACCCTCACAAACCCTATTGCCATCCTGCTGGCCCTCTGTAAACTCCTTGAAAAGCTTGTACACTCCCAGGTCACAAGCTGTTTACTAATATCTAATCTTCTCTCACAAGCTCAGCAAGGTTTTAAGCCAGGTCACAGTACCTCCACTGCCCTCACCCAGTTCACCAGTGAAGTCAAGTCCCACATGGATAAAGGCCTGCTTACTGGCGCCACTTTCATTAACTTAGGCAAAGCTTTTTCTCTGATAAACCACCCCCTCTTATTACATAAACTTGGATCCCTTGGTTTCTCTCACTCTGCTCTTCTTTGATTCTCTAGTTAGCTCGGCAACCAATCTCAGTTCATCTTGTTTAGCAAGGCCCTCTGTTCTCCTGCTTCCTTAAGATTACGTGTTCCTCAAGGGTTTGTTTTGGGTTCGCTACTTTTCTCAATGTTGATCAATGACTTTCCAAACTCCCCTCTCACTGCAGGGCCCTATTGTATGCCAATGACCTAGTACTCTATCTTGGCTCAAAGTCCCTGAATGAAATAAATTCTAAACTGTCCACTGACCTTCACTCTGTTCAGATATGGCTAACCCAAAACTGCCTCATCCTCAATGAAACCAAGATCCAGTCTATGCTCTTCAGATCCTATCAAAAGATGTTCACCTTGGCCCCCTGAATTAGCTATCCAGTGTCTGGAAGGCTCCCCTGTCTCTTCGCCCCCTCCTTCAAATACCTTGGAGTCTCACTCTACCCAGCCCTAGACTTCTTCCAACATATAAATGACATCTGTAAATCTGTCAACTCCAAGCTTGGCATGGCTTACCGTATCCACCATGCCCTCACCCCTGCAGCTAGACTTGCAATTGCCCAAGGTGTTCTACTTCCAAAGCTTTGCTATGCACTACCTTCATTCTTTCAGGCCAATGCCAATTGTTTTCAAAAGTAGAACATTGCCTATAATAATATATGTAGGTTTGCATCTTCCACCCCTCATCTTACCCACCACTGCCTACTCTATAGATACCTTAACTGGTTATCCCCCTCCTCCAGGCAATCTTATATCTTCGGATGTTTCACAGACAACATCATTAGATGTTCACAACCTGCCTCGCTGGCCACAATGTTTTCCCCTGTTGACCATCCCTGTCCATTATGGTCTTCTACCCAGGCCCTCCTGGCTGTTCAAAATGCTCCACTAAGATGGGTCACCAGACATTTGCCCACTCTTCTACCAATTTCTGGAACTCCTTACCACATCACCTCCATATCTCCAAATCCCATGCTATCTTAAAAAAATAATTATTCCATCACCTTAGGTCTTATGATACTTGTTCATGTTTATAAATCCCAAAGGTCTACCAACATTCTGCACTTTCTCTCTCTTTCTACTCTTCTTTCCCATACTAGCTTACTTCTGAAACTATCAATGTGTTGCTACTTTGTGTGTTTATTTAATCCCACCCTATCTCACACTGTACCTATAACATTTCTGGCTTTTACAGTTCTACTGTTGATAACTGGTTCTCCTCTCCCTTCCCCTCAGGCATTATAGCAAGTCTCTAATACTGTCCAATGCTGGCTATATGTCCTTAACTCCATTTGAGTTCCATACAAACCATATATTGTACACACCCAGCACATCTTCTCTTTGTCCTACACTACTGATTTGCTAGTCTAAGCATTTAGCACTTCTTCTTTTTGTCTGACATGCTGGTTATGCTATTCTATGAAATTACTCTTTGCTCTAATACCACTATATAGTAAAATTGTATTACAGTATGCTCAATTTATTTAGGATGTATTTATTTGCATTCTGTTTCTGTATTTGGGTCTTTGTTATACTGTTGACCTAAATTACCTGTATTCTGTTCTTTGTAATACTGTATGTAACCTATAATGTGTTGCCGGCCCAGTGGCACTGAGGGTTGAGGCACTGGACACCACACCTCATGCCACACTGGCAAACCTGGTTTAGGAATGGAATTGGGTTGCTGGGGATCAGTAGTGGAGGAGAGGAGCAAGCTTCTGGAGGGCTGCTGTCCTCTCCTGGGGAGGGATGAGGTCTGTGTCCCAGTCACTTGTGATCCCCAGTGGAGACTGAGGGTTGCTACAGCAGAGACACCTTGTAACTGGGTTTAGGGCTGCAGCAGATGTCCTGCAGGCAAGCATGGAAGAATGCTTGCCCCGCGCTGGACGTCATTGCATGTCTGCACTCTTGGAGCTTATGTAGAAAAGCCCCTCACCACAAGTGCCATGATGCCCCTGATGGATGACTGCTTGCACTGGCTGAACAAAGCCCTGTATAAGCCAGGGTGGAAGCTTAAAGGTGATGTGGTCTCTTCTCCCAGGTCCTGTCCCCCACAGGGAGGGACCCTCTGTTGGGGGTAAGCCACTGTCCTCCGCGTTCCACATTTGAGGCACAGATCGGCCGGCCAAATGTTGAGAGCCACATAAAAGGGCTGAAATGGGGATGGCCCCCAGCTGCCGAGAGGAGGAAAAAACAGAATATACAAAACCAAAAAAAAACTGTAATGTACTCTCCAGGGTTGTGCCTGAAAATAGAAATAGGCAAGTTTAGCTTAGTGCACTTACCCGGTAAAGAAAAGCTAAATAAATAAATACAGTTGTCACAGTGGGCAGGAAAGAGATAACGTGGAGTTTGGAGTAGGAGGTGGTTGGGAGGAAGAAGATAAAGGTGACGTGTGGCGGGGGGAAGGAGAGGTGTTGTGTGGGTTGCCAGAAATAAAAAGTCAGGGAAAGGGGTGGGAAGGTCAGCAGAGGGGTGAGTAGGTGCTGTAGTAGGGGGGCAGTCAAGAAGGGGTTGAAGAAAATAAGGGTGAGGTGGTGACTGTGATGGAGGGGGAGCAGATAGGCAGGTTACTAGAAGCTTGTAAGGCAGGCATAGATGGGGAAAGAGGGTGCCAGAAATGTTGGGGGGGGGGAGTGAAAGGGCAGAAATAATTGGGCACTTAATAGTTAAGGGTATTCACTGGGGAAAGAATGGGGAGCAAAATACGTAAAGGAAGGCAATTTGCATGCCAGGGATGAAGGCAGAGAGGGTGTGCCCAAAGATTGGGGATTTGGTTAGAGGAGTAGGGGGGACCACATGTACAGTACAAGTCACATTAAACTTTTCCACCAATGAGTTGGTTTGCATTGTTTTTTACAGTTGCCAATGCAATGGCAACTCATATTGCATTGTTTTTCAGTGTTTAACCAGCTCAAGAGCAATGTTTGTAAAATGTTTTTGCAACTCAGTTGGAATTCATCTGCAGTCCAGTTACAATGCAATGCAAAGCTGAGTTTTAACTCTTTAGAAACAGTTTGTGCAGGGCTTTGTGTTGGATCCAGCAAAACTTATGCAACTCAGTCATAAATGCTAAAGCAACTCATTGGAGAAGCAGTTTAATGTGACTTGTAATGTAGTTCTATACCTACATACTAACAACCTAGCTGGGGAGGAGGTGGCGGTAGAGGAAGGATTTAGGGTAGTGGAGAAGCTCTGCAGTGAGGTAGCCAGATGAACTGCATTCTCAGCAGTGTTGCCAGTACCAAGAGCCAGCACTGTCTGGAAGAAAAGGATAGAGGAGTTCAATGACTGGCTAAGGAAATATTGCAAGGAGGAAGGGTACAGCTGAAAGGGGTGCTGGGGGGACCTGGTCAGATAGACTGCACCTCAGTAGAAGTAAGTCAGGGAGTCCTCAGGACAAGCTGGGAGGTATTTAAATCAAAACCTTAATTTAAACTACTCTGAGGGTGCCAAGCTGGCCTGTAGCTCTAGGCATGTAGGGAGGAGGAGATTCAAGCGAGACCTCCCCCATACCAGTAGAGGAGGACGGGAGGATAGCGGTGGATGGGGAGCAAGGGGGTTAGCACTGGGGGGATGGGCTACAGGCAAAAGGAAGTAATGAGAAAGGCAGACAGGAGTGGAAGGGTGCTTAGACTTTAGGCAGAAGGTGGTGTACCTGAATGCACAAAGTCTTGGAAACGAGATGGATGACAAGCAGGCATTGATGGTGGAGAGGTGCATGGACATCCTGGCAGTGACTGAAACATGTGCCACAGATAACTAGACTGGGCCCTGCTGATCCAGGGGTTTAAATTATACAGGAGGGATGGGGTAGGAAAATGGGGGGATGGTGGTTTACATCAGAAAGGGTGTAACTTGTATGAGTGAGGAGTCAGTAGAGGGGAGGGCGGAAGCAATGTGGATTCAATTACTGTCAAATAGAGGGAGGAAGGTGAGGGTGGGTGTGATATACAGACCACTTGACCTGGAAGGAGACATGGAATTGAGCTCTTTTATAAACTCTGCTGAAAAGAAGAGAGAGGTGGTAATAATCAAAGAGTTTAATCTGCACAAGGTGGATTGATAGGTACCGACCACAACCTGTGCCAGGAGTCCAGTGATCCTAGATGCACTGCAAAATGGATTCTGACCCAAGGCATCATATCCACCAGTGTGGGGGGGGGAGTCCTTGCATTAGAGCAGATGAATGGGGACCAAGTCCAGAATATCAAGGTCAAGGAGCCCTTGGATGTGAGTGACCATTGCGCACTGTGGTTCCAGTTGGACATGGGTAGGGGAAAGCCTTCCCCACTAAGACTTAAGATCATGGATTTTAGAAAGATAGACTTCAGAAGGATGGGTGAGCTAGTAAGGACCACCTGACAAGTATCTTAGTTGACATGGTGGTGCACCAAAGTTGGTGTACCATCAGGGATGGATAATGGTGGCCTCAAAGGAGTGCATTAGGCTCAAGGTGAAAAACTCAAGGGCCAAAGAACCCAGCTAGTTAACATAGAGGTTGCATAGGCAGTAAGGAATAAGAGGGCAGACTAGAAGAATTTCAGGAGGATCCAGAGGGAGGAAGACAGGAAGGATGGCTAGTATAACAGGTAGGATGTTCCAGTGGGCTAAAACGCAGAAGGAACTGCAGCTGACTGAGGGAGTTAAAAATAGGGAAAATGCTTTTTTCTTTCACTATATGTGTAAGAAAAGGGACAAGAAAGATGGGATTCCTAGGCTCAGGAATGTGGGGGTGGGTAGAAGAGAATTGGGGCAAATATAATGTTGGACTGCATTGCCAGGGGGATCAGCAGTAGATGGTAGAAGGTAATATTGCCCTAGTACAGATCATTGGTGAGGTCACATCTAGAGTACAATGTATAGTATTAGGCTGCATCTAGAGTACAACGTAACATGCTGGTGCCCATAGCTTAAAAGGATGTAAATCTGTGGGAAATGGTACAAAAAAGGGCAACTAAGATGATAGTAGACCAGTGGGGGGGAACAGATTTGGAGTGGTTGGGGGTGCTGTACATGTACTCACTGGAGGAAAGGAGAGGCAGAGAGGGGACATGACTGAGACCAAGTATTTGAAATAAATAAATAGGGTGAACATGCAGGGTCTCTTCAAGCTCAGTGGGAATCGATACACAAGGGGACACAGTCTCAAGTTGGGGAGGGTTAGGACAGAGGCTTGGAGGCACTTCTTTATGGAGAGGGTGGTTGCTGGGTGGAATGGGCTTTCTGAAGAAGTGGTTCCATTGAAGATGATAAGCAGCTTCAAGAGAGGCTGGGATAGAGTTAAGGAGAAAATACGGGTCAAGAGGTGGCAGATGGAGGAGAAGGACTGATTGGGGAAGGGGTCAGTAGCTGATGCTTAACCTTGTAACACAAGCAGACTCGATAGACTTATTGACCTTATTCTGCTGGCTTGATCATATGTTCATATGTCGGTGCACAAAATTCTGTTATATTCTGATATATTGCCAAAATGTTTCCTTAGTATCTACTGCCTCAGAAAGCTATAACATGTGAGCCTTTAAAGGCAGCATGAATTAAATATGGATCACGTCTTCAGTACTACATCGTAATTATATCTGTACTTGGAAGGTAATTGTCCTTCCTTAAAATTGTGTACTGCATTTCTAGTTTCAGATTTAGGGCCTGACTCACATAGGTGGCTGGAATACATTCAAATCAAGAACATCAAATTCAAATCAAGAACATCAAATCAAGAATGTCCTGGCTATGGCCTGTGCCCTCCCAATGCCTGTCCACACTAGACTGCATCCTCAACCCCTGCTTCCATGCTCCTCTGGTAGAGAACCATAGGCAGAACAGAACTGGATCAAGGGCATCCAATTAGACACTGATGCCAGTCCTCAAGTGGATCCCTGCCTGTGCAAGGAGCAGGGCATGCAAGAATACAATCAAACTGTAGCACCTGATAAAGGAGTATTGCATAACAAAATCTATTGTGCAAAACATACTTAAACTGCAAAAATAACAGTGCCCTAAGAAAGTATGAGAGGGGTGCACCCCACAATGACCTCGATATTCCTTCGTCCACTGCTGTTTTTTTTCAGCCATGCAGGAATACAGCAGTCCTTCAGAACTACCATATCCCCACCAGAAGAAATGTAATTACAGAAAACATTCTGGTGATGCCTCCTGCCCACTGTGAAGGTAGCTATGGTTGGGGGTTGGATGAAGGAGGGATGATTGGGCCACACAGACATTAACATACAAAATTGCCAGCAGAAGAAGGCCTTATGAAACTGCTTGACTGTGGTACACCTGAATCAGAGATTACAGTGGGTCCCACCTCCTTCCCCCAACTCTCATCCTACCCTTCACCCTATCCTACCATCTCTTGAACTTACCCACTGTCTTTTGAGTGATGGTCTTAGATGGGAGTTCATTCCTCCCTGGCACTATCCTCTCTGCAAAGAAGCACCTTCTGACCTTGTTCTTGAATTGTTCCCCCATCAACTTAGGACAGTGTCCCCAAGTGATGATGTTATCACACTGAGACAAAAAAATTCCCCAGTATCACAGACAAAGCTTGAACATAGACAATGATTGCAGAAAAGAGCACTGATCCATCCTGTCTGCCAAAGTTCTCTATTTAGCCGTAGGACCTACTGTCCCTCTAGGGGCAAAGCTCTCCCCTTCTCCTACTCCTTCTCTTTCCTGATTCTGCCATCCCAAGAAACCACTATATCTCCCATTCTGTCCAAACCATGTTTGAAACTACCAACAGTTTTCACACCCACTGTCTCAGCTAGCAGACTGTTCCACATTTCCACCACCCTTCCTGTAAAAAGTACTTCTTCACATACCTCCTGAATCTCCCTCCTGGTAGTTTATACTCATGTTCACATGATTGCAAGCTACTATTCAAGCTGAATAGTTCCCCACAGTTCATGTTGTTAATTCCCATTACGAACTTGAAGATCTCTATCATATTTCCCCTCTCCATGCTGATCTCCAGTGAGTACATGTTCAGTGCCTTGAGATGCTCCTCACAGGACCAGCCCTGTTGGCCATTAATCATTTTTGGTACCCTGCACTGCACCATCTCCAGCCTATCCCTGTCCTTCTTGAAGTGAGGACTCCAGAACTGGGCACTGTGCACCAGGTGTGGCTTCAACAAGGATCTACAGTATATACAGAAAATATTATCTCTACTATTCTGTTACCAATACCCCTTCCAATACATCCCAGCATCCTACTTCAATCAGTCAATCAATCAATCAATCATTCAAAGGTTTTATTTATCTAGGTGAAACACCATTGAGTAGAACTCAGTTACAAGATGGATCTGTACATAGCAGTAATATAATCAATAGTGTAACAACTAAGTTCTAATAATATACAATACATCATTTTTGTAGATAAAGAACATACAAGAAATAACAATGAAGTAATCTAGCACATACAGTCTAAAACATGCAGTACAAAAGGTATACAATGGAGCAATCTGGAACCTGCCTAAGAATAGTGGAAGAAGAGAAGACGTAGAAAGTAGTAAGCGCAAAAGAGAGAGGGCAAGCAGTAGGTTAGTTCAAGAAGGAGTAGAGCAGGCAATGTATGCAAGATTTTAGGTCCCACAGTTATAATGTTCAGGGAAGGCTTGGGAGAACAGGGCCTTGAAAGTAGATAGTTTAATCAGAGTGGAAATATGAAGGGATTTTTGTAACTTATTCCACAAGGACAGTAGGAAAAAACTGATTAGCCTTGCTATGTGACCTGTTGTGCTGATTCGATTGCTTTAGGGAGTCATTGATAACTCCAAGGTCTCGTTCATCAGCCATAGCACTGTCTTACCCCTCCCATCCAGTACTCCATCCTAAGCTTCTTGTTCCCTTAGTGCATTACCTTGCACTTTTTGGTATTAAATTTTAACTGCCAAAAGCTAGACCACCCCTCTAGCTTTTGTAACTTTATGTATTTCCTCCATTCTCTCATCACTATCCACCCTCCCTCAGAGCCTAGTGTTACTTGCAAAGAGACACAGTCTGACATGGATTCCCTCACCAATGTTGCTGAGGAACATGTTGAAGAAGACCAGACCCAGGACAGATCCCTGTGGGACTTGACTCAAACCTCCCTTTCTTCTGATTTAACTCCATTGACCACAACCCTTTGGTGGTCCCCATTGGTCCTCCATTGGTTCCCTGCTTAGGAAGGCAGGGAAGTCAGTTAGGAGTGCAAAACAGAGGAACATATAGTCAAATCACTAAAAAACTGGGATAGAAAATGTTTGTAACTTGTTATTTAAAAGATTTATAGAAGTACAGAACAAATATACAGTAACATATAACAGAACAGTAATAATTAAAATCTACAAATACATATGTGTAGTCAGACCTAGGTTTCTTATGTGAATACATTTTACCCATATCCTATCTGTGGGAGAAGTTGTTAAAAAGAAGAGCAAACAATTCAGCTTTCCAATTAATATGTGAAAGAGCAAAAAAGGCTAATAAAGAGATAAAAAGGGTGAGAAAGAAGAAAAAAGAAAGAGAGGAGGTAGAGTAGGAGAACCATCCCCCCTGCAATAAAACATTTTTTACATTCATTAGTGAAAGGATGAAGTCCAAGGGAGGGATAGTAAGACAGAAAGGGGAAGGGGGTGTTTATGTAGAAGAGGACCACCAAAAAGCAGACATATTTAACAAATACTTCTGTTCAGTATTCATGGAGAAGAAGGTAGAAAACAGGCCTTTGTTACTGGACAAGGTCATAAAGGGTCAGGAGGTGAACACCGGCCCTTTCACAGTGGAAAGACTCCTAAGGGAGTTGTCAAAGTTAAATTTAGACAAGGCAATGGGACCAGACACAGTGCACCCTAGGTTGCTGAGGAGCTCAGGAAGGAGCTGGTTGCACCTCTGACAGACCTGTTCAACCAGTCACTTGAAACAGGAGAGGTACCAGGGGACTGGAGGAAAGCAGATGAAGTCCCACTCCACAAAAGTGGAACTAGGGAGGAGGTGGGAAATTACAGGCTGGTTAGCCTGACTTCAGTACTGGGCAAAGTAATAGAATTACTACTGAAGGAAAGGATTGGAGATTACCTTGTTACCAGAATTCTACAAGATCAGATGCAACCTGGATTCATTGGGGGGAGGTCCTGCCAGAGAAACCTGATCATGTTCTTCAACTGGATAACAAAGGAAGTGGACCAATGAGGGATCACTGACATGGTCTCTCTGGATTTGAGCAAGGCCTTCAACACCGTTCCACACAGAAGGCTGGTGAACAAACTGAGTAGCATAGGAATAGATACTAAAATAGTAAAATAGGTAGAGAGTTGGCTTAATGATAGGAGCTAAAGAGTAGTGGTAAATAGGGTACACTCTGGGCAGGGTAAGGTGACTAGCGGGGTGCCGAAGGGGTCAGTATTAGGATTGGTCCTCTTCAATGTGACATTGCAGAAGGGCTAGAGGAGAAAGTATTCCTATTTGTGGATGACACAAAAATTTGCACAGAATAGACACACAATGGTGATCTGAAAGAATGGGGGAGGATCTGAAGAAGTTAGAAGAATGTTCAAGAGTTTGGCAGCTAAGAGTCAATGTAAAAAAGTGCAAAATCATTCACTAAGGGCACAAAAAGCTGAGGACAATGTACCAACTTGGGGGGGAAGAGTATTAGCAGTCACAAAACAGAAACAGACCTTGGGGTTATCATTTTGGATGACCTTAAAGTAGTTAAACAGTGTGACAAGGCAGTGGGGAAAAGCTAACAGAATGCTCAGAAGCATAGAGAGGGGTGTCGCCACCAGAAGGAGGGAAGTAATAATATAGCTGTATAGATCACTGATGAAACCCCACCTTGAGTTGTATGTATAGTTCTGGAGGCCCCATCTCCACAAAGACATAGATAGGATTGAGGCAGAGCAAAGGAGGGCAACCAAAATGGTGTAGGACCGCATCAGAAGCCCTGTGAAGAAAGGCTGAAGGATTTAAATATGTACTCCCTGGAAGAGAGAAGGGAACAGGGAATATGATCAAGACATCAAGTACCTTAGAGGAGTAAGTATGGTACAGGAAGGGAGCATTTTCCAAAGGAAAAGATGGTCAAGGACAAGGGGTCACAATAAGAATCTGGAGGGAGGCTCAGAGGATATATGTGAGGAAGTACTTCTTCATGGAGAGGGTGGTGGGTTCTTGGAACAGCATCCCAGAGGAAGCGGTGGGGGCTAAAATGGTCACAGGATTTAAGAATGAATAGGACAGACACAAGGGAATCTTAGAAGCAAGAGAGGGGTGTAAGCTGTAGTCCAAACAGGGTCACCGGTGTCACTATAGGTAGGGGAATTTAGGACAGACCAGGTGGGCCAAATGGTTCTTATCTGTAGATAACGTCTATGTTTCTCTGCTGCATCCCCTTTACCAGTTACCTTCACAGTTTACTATGGTCTTAGCTGCACCTGGATCCCCATCATCTTCAGCAGGCATCAGTGAGGCTCCAAGTCAAAAGCCTTGCTGAAGTCAAAGGAGAGCAAATGTCCTATGTGGCCCCTATCTAATGCCCTTGTTACCCAGTGAAAGAAAATTGTCAGGTTAGTCAGACATCTCCCTGCCTTGAATCCATGCAGTTTACTATCCTGAAGACCCTTGCTCTCCAAGTAGTCTACAAGGTCCTCTTTGACCAGTGACTCCATCAGTTTCCCTACAATAGGCATAGGACTGTCAGGTCTGTAGTTCCCTGCTTATTCCATGCACCCCCCACCTTATGGAGCAGAACTACATAAGCCACTCTCCAGTCCTTCAGAACTACCCCCTTCTTCAATGAACTGTTCAATAGACCTACCAGGGGATCAGCCACTTGCTCTGCCAATTCCTTGTGTATCCTTGGATGCAGTCCATCTGGTCCCAGGGTCTTATCTATTTTTATGGCTGCCAGCCCTTTCAAGGACCCTTTTGTTAATAAATATTGTCTGCCAGATCTCTGGAACCCATATAGTGACCACTTTGATGTCACTGTCTGGCAAGGGTCCTCTGTCCTCCCTAGGGAAAACTGAGCAAAAGTAGCCATTAATGACGGAGGTATTTTGCCTGTCCTCCTCTATAACACTATTCTCTCAGTTAACCTTACAATTGTACCTCTTTTCTTCTTTTCACTCAGTATATCTCAAGAACTGGTTTTCTATGCTTTGTCCTCCTCCACAATACTTAGCTCTGTGTCTGCTTTTTCCTCTCTAACCACCCTTTTTGCTTACCTATTTATGAGTAAAATTTCTCCCCGTTCTTCCTACCCCAGCTTTTCTTTATATTTGTAGAAGGCTTTTTTCTTGGCTTTCATTGCTTCCCTGACTCCTGCTGAGAACCATAATGGTCTCTTGAACCTGTTCTTTTTCGTTATCATTCTCATGCATACTGTATCATGCCTTGAGAATAGCCCCGTTAATTTCCCCACATCTCTCTTCCATCCCACCTATGTTAGCACTCCTACTAATGTATCCCTGACCAGCTCCCTCAGCCTATTTCAATCCATTCTTCTAAAATAAAGGATTTCAGGTCTCACTTGTAGTTTAACAAACCCAAGGGCCATTTCAAACCAAACTGAGTTATGGTCATTGTTCCCCAGCGGCTGTCCTATTCTCGCAGCACCTACCACCTCCAAGTTGGTGAGCACCACATCTAGAATTGTGGTCTTCCTGTTGGGTTTCTTAGCTAGCTGGACCAGTAGACAGTTCTGGACTGCTTCCAACAAGGCCTGACTTCTGGCACTCCTAAACACTGGAACATCCCGGTCAATGTCTGGCAGGTTCAGATCACTACTACCACTACTTCTCGCTTTGCTACACTCTTTCAAGCTCTTCCCTGAGCTCCATATCCCTTCCCTTCCCTCGCCCAAGAGATCTGTAGATTACCCTCCAAGCACTGCTTCTTGCCTGAGGCTGCCATAAGTTTCACCCATAGCGACTTTCTCTCTCCAATACTACCCCGATGCACCCTTCTGCCACCTCAGTGCCTTCCTTGACAAAAAGGATACTTCTTCCCACCTACCTGTTTCTATATCCCTCCTGAACATTGAATTCCTAGGGACTGTCAGTTCCCAGTTGTTATTATGTGAAGCTCATGTTTTTGTGATAGCCACAAGATCCACCTCAGTGTCTGACATCAGCGCCTGCAGCTCAAAGAATTTGTTACTTAGGCTCCTAGCATTAAGGCATATGGCCTTCCTACTGACTTCTGTTCCTACTTTGCTACTAGCCTTGTGCTTTCTTTGTCCTCTTATCCCCTTGTTTTTCTTGGTACTTGCATCCTTTGTGTTCTCATTCTCTAATGTCCCTTCACTTTGTCCAGTAAAGGGCACAGCTCTGTTTGTACCTGCTGTGCTGCTACTGTACAAGCCCCCAAATTTGGTGTTGTACTAGCTAGGTTTCCCTTCCTCTCACCTGCCACTGTGGCTTCCCTAGCACAGTCTCCCCTGCAGTCACTTTAAACATCTGATATAGATGTCCATTTCCTGCACCAATAGGCAGGTCCCCTCTTTCGTCAGGTGAAGTCTGTCAACCTTGAACCATCTCCTGCTCCAGAAGTGCCTCAAATCCCCCACAAAGTGGTACCCCTTTACCTGACACCATCCCTTAAGCCATCCATTAAACTCCTCTGTTACATCACTCCTTATCCTATCCTGCTTCCCCTCCTTGCCTCATACAGGGAGGATTTCAGAAAATACCAGAGAGGCAAAGTGTGCCATCAATCTATCTCTCAGTCTATGGAATTTCTTCTTCACCATCTCCATTGACTGTTTCACTAAATCATTGGTACTCATGTGTATCAGCACCCCCCAGCTCCCCCTGTTCCTTTTCTATCTACCTAGCCTGTCTAAATCCCAGATGGCTGATGCCCCAGAAAGGCAAAGGGTCATCCTCCCCCAACCAATGCACCACCACTGTCTCTACCCACATAATCACTGAATCCTCAACCACTAAAACTCTCCTAGTAGACTTGCTCCCCCTGGGTGCCATCATGTTGTCCTACCTGTTTCCATCAAATCATTCAGAGTTCCTCCAGCAGAATCAGGTGCCTGAAAGTCTTCTAGGGGTGTGAAGTGATTTGCCATCTGAATGGCGAGGGACAGGACAACCTCCTTATGGCTAAATCTGCCCCCCCTTCCCTCCACTCTCCACCCCCAGGAATAGTGGTTTTCTGGGTGAGTGGGGGATGTGAGATGTGGGCTCCAGCAGAGCCACTGACACAGCTAAGATATTCTACCCTTGCTGCCACCAGCTGAGCATTGAGATTCACCAAGGTCCTTAAGATGAGTCAGTGCCCCCTTCTCCAGTGTATATCCCTAGAGAAGACCACCCCATAGCCACAACTGACTGACTCCCCTCTGAACTCCATCCCCATAAAGACCTGTACTAAACAGATGGCTAATTTTTCTTGTAATACTCAACCAGATAGGATGTAGCTGTAAGTCTCGGTTATAGCACAGAAAACAGGGGTAGAAACTAGGGATGGGTGGGTTCTAAAATACCCAACCACCAAGGCAACCCATGGGTACCTCAAAAGTACCCCAATAAAATGGATGAAAACCAAGTAGTCAGGATGGGTCAGGTAGTCACTACCTGATCTGTTCCACTCACTGATTACCCAACTCTGACCATAATAAAAATCATGTAAAGACAGTTTTTTGGGACTATTACACTGTCTGTTAGGTGCCCTGATCTGTTATGCCCATTGGGGCACTGCTGAAGCAGGTAGGAGAGGCACAGGCTCTCTTAGTGAGACTGCTGATGTTTCCAAATATTATACCCATAGTGGGTAATGCTGAGGCAGGTAAGAGAGGAGAAGCTGCTATGAGTGAGCCTGCTGCTGTTTCCAAAAATTATACCCATGGTGGGCATTGCTGAGGCAGGTATGAGAACAATTCTACCCATGGTGGGCATTTCTGGGGTTGGTTTGAGAGGCCTAACTGCTGTTATTGACCCTGCTGTTTTAAAAATGTATATCAATGGTGGGCATTGCTGAGATAGGTATGAGAGGCACAGCTGCTATGATTGAGCCAGCTGCTGTTTTAAAAATCTATACCCATGCTGGACATTGATTAAACTTACATAATATAAACTGATGACTGGCAAAAGAAAACTAAGAGTAGTACTACTGTGGCAGATGCGACTGGCATGGTTGCAGTGGTAATAGTTCCATTTGTTTTGTACACAACCTACTCATCATATTCAGTATCACTGTTTGCAGGCTGTTGTTCATTTTCAGGGTCAGAGTCACATAAATCAGTGTTTGTGACAATTGGGATATTGTCAGCACTCATTTTGAGAAATGTAAGCCATTCCACATTTGCAGGACTTAGCCATGTTCTGTGGTCATGGACTGTTCTAGCTGCACTAAATATGCATTCTGAATATACCCTTGAAGGTGGACACATGAGGTACATTATTGCGTGATTTGCTAGATCTGACCATATTGTGCCATTTTGTTTCCAGTACAGTAATGGATCTGAACCCAGACCAATCACAGTACGATCTGCAAAGTACTCCAGGATCATTGTGCTGCGTGAGACAGTTACCAGTCAGGCAGATGAACCTGTTGCACTTTCTTTACAGGATACAAGTCCATGTTGTTGCAGGTGACTCAGAAGTGATTTGCTTTTCTTATCCTGAACATAGGATACCCAAGAAGTAGCTTTACACATTCTTCCCCTTGCTGATGACATGGCTGACTGTGAAGAATTGATACATATGCCATTGTCGGGTCTGGTATGAAATCCTGACTCTCACAAGCCCGATGCATGAAAGCCCAACACCAGAAGACTGACAGGTTTGAATCCCCGATAATTATAATACAGACTCCTTGAATCCCAATTGTGTAAATCCTGACAAAACCTATCATGCATCAGCTCACTCTGTTACAGTTAGAGATGCTGCCCCAAAGAAATTACTATTTCGTATTAGGTGTTTCAGTGTTTGTTTGTTTTAATCACATAAAATTTAGCATTTTTTCATTATAAAAAATATGTTGTTTAATAGTTTTTAGTGTGAATCATGCAAACAAAAGATGCTATCATATATGGTGGTGGTGTGTATATGTCCCAATCCCTGATGGTGCCCCATAAAATAATACTGACTAAAATCAGTTTTAGCTGGTGACACCTTGACTGGTTTCATACGTCACGTGCATCTTCAGGAGGATGTACTCCTCTATGCCCACACTCATTAAAAGCGCTACTGTTTAAAGTGACAGTGCAGTTACAACAACATACTGTATATGACAATACATTTAAAAGCAGTAACAGTTAAAAGCAGTATCCTGGAACAGGTAGACAAAAGCTGAAATACTTTATTTTGCACAGATTATTCTATCAAGTATTGCTCTATTCAAATGTATTATACTGAGGTCATTTGGACTGTTTGATAACTGTTACTGCTTTTAAGTGTATTGTCATATATGTTGTTTTAACTGCACTGTCACTTTAAGCAGTAGCTGTTTTAATGAGTGTGGGCATAGGGGAGTACATCCTCTTGAAGACACAGGTGATGTGCAAAACTGGTCGAGGTGTCTCCAATCTGCAGGGTGGCTGCTGTTTGCATGGAGCACATTTTTGAATAAAGTATTTTTATGCATAGCACATCATGGCGCCTACATTTGTGGACCTTGTAAACTAAATTTACCTTGTGGTGTAGTAGCCCCCCATAGAAACATAGATTTTGACAGCAGATAAGGACCACTTGGCCCACCCAGTCTGCCCATTTCCCTACCTAACGGATAAGCTGCAGATCCTAGTTAACCAGCAGCCTACTTCTTCCTACAGCAGGTAGTGCCCACCATCCCACTCCCTCCCCCAGTCAGGAAACACAGCTGGCTATCGGCATAGCCGACCTCTCACCTCCGCAAATGGCCACTGACTGAACTGTCACTGAGAGCAGACTGTACTGTGCAGCACAGTCTGCCCTTAGTGACAGTTCAGTCGGCAACTGGTCCAGAGGTGAGAGGAGGGCTTTGCCAGTCATGGGCTATGTTTCCGGATTGGGGGGAGCAGGGTGGTGGGCACCACCTCCTGGAATGGGGGGGCCACTAGAACATCAGGTAAGACTGATTTTACTCAATATTACTTAACTGAGCATCATCGGGGATTGGGAGAGAAGCCACTAGACCACCAGGGAAAATTGAGTTTATTCATTTTACTTTACAGGGCATCATCGGGGTTCAGGAAGGGGGCCACTAAATCACCAGGTAAAATTAATTGTATTCAATATTATTTTATGGGGCATCATCAGGGATCAGGAAGGGGAGCCACTAGATCACCAGGTAAAATTTATTTTATTCAATATTATTTTACGGGGCATTATCGGGGATTGGAACGTATACATACCACCATAGATGATAGCATCTTTTGTTTGCATGATTCACACTATTTATTATAATGAAAAAATACTAAATTTTATGTGATTAAAACAAACAAACACTGAAACACCTAATAAAAAACAATTTCTTTGGGGCAGCAACTCTAACTTATATGAGAGTGATTTACACAATCGGGATTCAAACAGTCGTTATTATAATTGTCAGGAATTAAAACCAGTAAGGCATTTGGTGTTGGGCATTCATGCGTCGGGCTTGTGAGAGTCAGAATTTCATATGGATCCCCTCTTGTCTGCATCAGAGGTGCACTGTGTTGCTTCAGTAGGGTTTGACTACTGTGCATCAGTTAATGGTGTTTAGTAGGGCAATGTCACATTTGGTTAGCAGATGATCTCTCCAATACTCAATGCCTTACCCTGCAGGGAGGATGGTTTCAATATTCTACTTGAAGCTGGGATCTAGCAGCGTAGTCAACACATAGGTGTAATTATAAAACATATAATTCATTCTGTTATCAGTCAACAGTCTGAGACTTTTGGCTGAAGGTCTTTCTTTATGTCATCAAGGAAAATGTGAAGAAATCCAATTTTAGGAAGACTTTGACTCAGAGTTGCACTGTGTGGACTGATATTACAGTATCTGCGGCAGCCTCAAATGGCTCCAATAAGGTGACCAGAGATTCAAATATTGTCCAGTTTCTAGAACTGAACATGATGCCTACTTTACCTATTTGAATCTGCATGGTGTAGACATGTACAGCTTTTTTTCTGTTCATGAAGCCTTTCCAACATGTAAAATGTTGAATTCCAGTTGGTTGGCACTTCCTGCTTTAATGTACACAAGGGTAAGTTGTTTCACCTCTGCAGCGCCATCAGGATTTTTTGAGCTTTCCCAGAGTGGCTGAAATGCCCACATATTTTTCTGGCAAGACCTATTTCCATTTAGGAAATGATGGATGAGAAGATTTAAACAATGTGCAAAACAAGGTATGTGTTGGTAGTTGCCATCTCTAACAGCCTTGACTATGTTGGCACCATTATTTGATACTATGAATCCTGGAAATAAGGAATACAAAGTAGACCATTTCTGGAATTGATTTTGCAGCTCCTGCAAAATATTCACAGCAGCTTGGTTTTCTTTAAAAGTGGTGACACATAATACAGTCTGCTTCCTGTTACTTATTGTAGATCAGAAACTATTACATTCTGACTGAAAACTTGTCCAATGAGCTTTAACAGTCATGTAGTCAATTGCTTGGTTGTTGGTCCACATATCCATGGTTATGTGAACCTGCTGCACGTCAGAGAGTTTCAACTGTTTAGTGACCACACTACACACCAAGTCATAAAACTGTTGAATAGCCTTTTTTGAGAATTATGTTTGACAGGGAATGGTGTACTGTGGTTCAGTCTGGTTCATGAATTTGAGGAAATCTTTCTGGCAACAAAAGCAAAAGTGAGCTGACAATCAGACAACAGTTTTACAATGGCTCTATTTAACAGCTGGCATGTTGGATGCTTGCGTGTAAATTTTGATGTCCTCACAACACTTTCTTTCAATGTTAGTTGATGAGAGTGACAAGATATTTTCAATTTTGGGGGGGATTCTACTTTTCACACTTTTTTAACATGGAGTACTACTGTGGAGGTTTGCAGTACTTGGTGTCAGAAGAAAACAATCTATGTCTGGGAAGACTGCAAGGACACATCGAGTGATTCAATGTCAGTTCCTGCTTTCAGTTCATTGTCAAGATGGTCACCGTCACCGCCACCTGCACTACCTCCGATACCAACCACACTGTCCCTTGCCCAGCCCTACTCAACTGGGGGTTTTGCTTTTGCATGTCGTAGCATTACTGATGTTCCAAAATGTCCCACTTTGCCATCATGATTGACACTCTTCTTGCACGGACTCCATACAGCTCGAGAGTTGTCTGCAGGATCAATATAAAACAAATTCCACAGTAAAGACTTACCCTTTTTGCTTTGTACTATGGAGCCTGGCATTATTTCTTGCACAGTCAAGGGACCTGGAGGAAACCCAATACTGCCATTTCCTTGTTCAACATGAATTTTTCCAATTCATGGTCATCTTCTCATTCTTAAGTTTAGCATATGATTTTTTTTCTGCACTTGCCTCTCATGCCCAACAGTGGCATTCTCTACAACCCTTTACAACTTTTACTATCCAATAATAACTTAAAATATTATACTTACTAAAGAACCGAAGCATTCATGGGCTTCTAGGCCTTCTAGCTTCATATCTCACCTAGTATGAAAGCTAGTATGAAACCCCCTCAACGAAACTAGTATCAACCTCATTGCCACAAGATTCAGAAGAACTGGAAGTTCCATCATCATCAAGTGGGACATAAGCTGGGCTATCCCATTCCCCGTCCCCACCATCACCATCATCTTTATCAGCATTCGCTGCCTCAGCATCTGAAGTTATTTTTGAGGAGATGCCTCCCCCTCCTTGAATGCAACTTCAGCAGCAGGAAGTCTCCTGGCACATGTGGCAAAATGTTCAGTACCTCTTTGAGTAACTCCAGTCGGTTCTTTCTGGAACTCTGCTATCATTTCATTGGTAACAAGATTTTTTTTTGGTTCAGGAGGACATTTAGTGTTAGTCCTGGTGATGTTATTGGTATTATTGACACTATGTTCTTTATTACTGCTAGGATTCATATTGTCTTCATAATTTTCAGTTGCACGTGAACCAGCATGGTACCGGGTCAATGTTCCCTTTGAAATGCAGCATAGTCAAAAATGCCAACAGACACAGCATGGGTGAATACAGTGACAGGGTACAAATCACTGCATGTAGAAAATATTGCAAGTGCAATTTTGTACCCTGTCATTATTGGCTGGCAAGGAGTGATGCAGAGGATATGACCTCTGCTGAGGGGTTGGTCCACTGAGCAGCTGCCATGTCTCAGGGGGATGAGCCACTGGCAGAAGAGGGATGTGGCATGTCTGTGGTCCAGGGCTTGAATCCCAGTCCCCGTCGACTTGGATTTTATATGAATTAGTTTTGTACACAAGTCGTGCAACTTTACTTTTTCCCCCTGCCCATGTTTCTCAACATCCCGATGTGGTGCCCCTCTGGAGTCAGTTATATAAATGGGGTTTGGGGGCACAGCCCCCCCATAATGGGGGGTGTGGTGCCCCCACAAAAAATGAAGATTTTTTGTTTCTTTTTCAATTACTTTTGTATTCACCTTTATGTTTGCACACTAGCAATGTATCCACTGTATTGACAGTGTGGTACATTGCTGTGCAGTTTTTGTTTGTGGTATAATGACCCTGTGCCCACCAGAACTGTGCTTCCTTTTAATAAACTCAGTCTGGGAAGTACGAGACATAGTAGGCACAGCCATGATTTTTGCTCTGCCACAGAAAGATGTCACACACAGTGTAGCTATGGCAGGGCTCAGAGCACCTAATAGGCTAACAGACAGTGTAATACAGCCTAAATGGGTTTCACTAAACTGCAAAGTGACACAGAGTAGCTATGTCACAGACATGGCCTGGGGCACCTAATAGGCACTGTGTAATATGGCTCTATAATGCGTGTTTGGCAAAAATATTGTCAACCGACATAACAGTGGCAGCTTTATGTCGATGGCCAATTGCGGTTGGCATAAAGCCATTCAGTGAACTGTTTGTTTTTGCCCACCACACTCCCCATAACTTAATATAATCAACTCTGAGTTGAAGTGGATTCAGGAAGGGGGTGCAAGACCTGGAGAAGCAGTGCCAGGGTCCTGTGGGTACATTACAGTGCCAACATTGATTTGGCGCTGTAATGTACTTCGCTTTCAAAATTTCACTGTAGCGATGGCATACGGTGTACTACAGTCTAAATGGCTTCCACTAAACTGCAAAGATATACAACATAGCTATGTCTCAGACAGGGCTTGGGACACCTAACAGACAGTGTGGAAAAATAGCCTAAATCATTTTCTCTATGCTGCAGTGAGACATTGAGTAGCTATGTCACAGACAGGGATTGGGGCACCTAACAGACAGTCAGTGATACAGCCTAATTGGTTTTCACTATACTGCAGAGAAGGCACACAGAGTAGCTATATTACAGACAGGGCGCAGGGCACCTAGCTGACAGTGTGTAATACAGCCTAAATGACTTTCACTATATTGCAGAGAGACACAGACTACTAGCTATGTCACAGACAGGGCTCATGGCACCTACAGACAGTGGGTGTGTTACAGCCTAAATGGCTTTCACAATAATGCAGAGACACAAAGAGTAGCTATATCACAAACAGGGCTCAGGGCAACAACAGACAGTGTTTAATACACCCTAAATGGCTTTTGCTATGCTGCATAGAGAGACACAGAGTAGCTACATCACAGACAGGGCTCAGGGCAGCTAAAAGTCAATGTATAATACCGCCTACATGGCTTTCATTATACTGTGAAACCCAGATAGTAGCTATGTCACAGACATGGATCAGGGCATCTAACAGACAGTGTGTTATGCAGCCTAAATGGCTTTCATTATAGCGTAGAGATACACAGAGTAGATATATATCACAAACATGGCTCAGGGCACCAACAGCAGACAGTGTGTAATACAGCCTAAGTGGCTTCCCTATACTGCTGAGAGACACAGAGTATGTCACAGACAGAGCTCAGGGCACCTTGCACCCTAAATGTCTTTCACATCTGCTGCCAGCAGCAAGTGGCTCCCCTTCCTTTCTCCTTGTCTCCCAAGTGCTGCCACACTTGATGACCTCTGCCCTGATTATTCCCCCTTTCTTCAGTCCCCAACCCTTGCTTCTCCTTCCTTCCTGGACAAAAATTGTGTCTTAGCTTTTTTTTTTTAACTTTTTGTGGCTTTTAGTCCTAGTTGCTATGAGCGACAAGTCTTGCTCCCTCTCCCACCAAGCTCCAGAGTTAATCTGTGCATTCACACAGCAAACAGGGAGCACAGACACCAGCACTGACCAATCGGATTGTCAGGCTGGTGTCATGTGCTCCTGTCTGTTGTGAGGACCCCACAGGCTGCCTGTAATGCCCAATTAGAGATCAGGAAGAGTCCCAGGACCTGACAGGCAGTCTGAAAAATGTATTTTTTTAAATTACCCATTACTCATCCCTTTACCCATGTCCACAGTACCCGACCCTCAAAATACACTATTTTGTAGGGTAGTAAATTACTGTATCTACCCTACCAGACCAAGAAATACTGATATCCAACCTACCCACTCCAGCTACTTGACAGGTATCCCATCCCTAATAGAAACTTCTTCGTAGTGTTCCCCCAGATAGGATGTAGCTATAGGCTTAGCTATAGCACAGACAACAGGATTAAAAACTACCTCATAGTGCTCACCTAGATAGATTGAAGCTATAAGATTTACCTATAGCACAAATAAAAGCTACTTTAGCATGGGACACAGATATGAAATTAAACTATAGCACAAGACACAGGTATGAAACTAAACTTTCCATAAGCAATGAATATTAACTGTAGCTGATGAAGACAACTTCCTTAATCTGCAGTACACTCTCAGATAGACTACAGCTAGGACCTAATAGAAGTATGCTCCTCAAACAATACTCCCATAAAGAATACAGTTACCTGGTCATAAACAGTTTTAATTGGAATGACACATGTAGAATTCATGACTGCTGGCTGCCTCCCCTTGCTGACTTTCAGGCAGATTCCTCTGCTGCCCTTCGCACTATGGCTCTTATCACAGAGAACTACAGTGTGGGGGATAGCTAGGTTATAGGGCTTTTGTAGGACACACAGAAGGACCTGTTCATCACAAAGCAGGAAACTGGAGGACTTCATTGAGCAGCTTTGAATTGGAGGAAACAGCTTCAAGAGGTGACACTTCAGGCGGCTGTGAGCTAGGACTGGTCAGCTCCCAAGTGCATTGTAGTCTATGGCAGCAGGTCAGGATGGCTTTGATCATGGCTGGAGAGCAGGAGATGACAATCTGGTGCAGGAGGAAGGGTGATGCAGGATGAGAGAGCCCTCTTTACCCCCAGGATGTGAAGTGGTGGCTCTGGCTGAGTGCTGGCATGGGCAGTAAAGTACAGCTATTGATCCCCAGTCAGCACGAAGCAGAAATGAAGGACTTTGAGGAGAAGCTTTGGATTGGAGGCAATAGCTTCAAGAGGTGTGGCTTCAGGTGGCTGTGAGTTGGGATTGATCAGTTCTCAAGTCTGTTGGAGTCTGTTGTGGGTAAAGGCTTCCTTCCTGGGAAACAAAACTTTAAATACAGCCTAAATGATGTCCAGTTGGTAATTAACTGCCCTTTAGGATCCAAAAGTACCCTCTTGCTGCTATTTGTACCTTATAATACACTCTTCCCTATTACACTATAGTAACCAATCACTGAACCATACCTTAAATACATTCCTATCAAAAACAAAACAATGAACCATAGAACATGCAATTTCTTAAACATATTCAAAATATAACTTATGCTGCTGAACTATAAAAAGTAAAGTTAGAAAACCTAACAGGAAGAGTCCTGCAGACCTAAGGCAGGGAGATAGAGTCCGTATCTCCTTCTACCACTGCAAGACTCTTGGAACCTAACATCACTTCATAGGCACGTCACCTCGGGCCTGAAGAATGTGAAGAAACCCACTGAATTGAGTCATACAAATTTGGGAAAGGGAATTATCCCAATCCCAGTTCCAGTATCACAGTTTAAGGATTTCCCTTAATATATCTGGAGTATCAAAGTGTTTAGAAGCATAAAAAAAGCATACTTCTTTCTTTCTCATTCAAGGCTGAGTCCTATATCTTATTAACATCTTTAAGTTAGCCAAACTTAACTGCTTGGTATGCCACCCAACCCTCCCAAACCTAGCAATATTACTTCATTCAGCATTTGTATCAGCCTCCTTTAAACCAATTCTGTAAGTGACGTGCCTGGAGTCAAATATTTAGCATGTCATCTTTGGGCTACATGGATGTCACTGGGCAGAGTTATGGATGTAGCCCACCCCTTACATATAAGTCCAATGTGGTTTAGTTATGCCCCCCTCCACCCCGAAATCTTCAACCCAATTGAAATTAATTAGTTGCCTATGGGCGTAGGGGGCGAACATGACAACAGAATTGCTGAAGTCATAATGAGATTGATAAGTATTAACATGTTAAACTTTGAACTCTCCTTGGCTTCACCATTTCAGGGTCAGCAAAAATGAGTGCCAACATTATCAAAATTGTCTCCTAGAATGTCCAGGGAATAAATTCATCTATCAAAAGGTAACAGATCCTATCTTACCTGAAACAAAAAGCAGTGTGATATAGCGTTGTTGTAGGAAATGCACCTTCTAAAGAATGAGCCCAGAAATTAGCCCAGGAGTGGGTTGGGCAGATGGTGAGTACCTCTGTCTCCAAAAAAAGCTAGAGGAGTGGCAATCTTATTTCATAAATGACTCCAGGTGCAAATTGTTCATAAAGCCTTATCTTCAGATGGCCAGTAGGCCATAGCCAAAATAACAGTCAACTCAGAGCCAATAGTTTTGGTAAATATTTATGGACCTAATCGAGACCCCTCTAGTTTTTTTTTCCAGATCTAGCCCAACACATCTTCAGTGTGCTTCTCCCTGAAGACAGGTTAATTATAGGCAGGGATTTTTAATGAGGTTTGGGATCCCTAGTTAGACAGACTAAGAAGTAACCAAACAAGGCAGGCAAAATGCAAAGCAGCACTGCAGGCTCTGAAACAAGAATTTAATCTTGTAGACCCATGACAAGGCCTACACCCAACTGATAGAGACTCTGCATTCTCTCAGTCCCCCACCAAATAAGTAGTCACCTTGACTTCTTCCTTGTGCAATGGTCAAAGATGCTGGATGTGTAGCAGGCCTTTATTGATCCCATTGTGATCTCAGATCATGCTTGCACCAGTATACACTTAAGACTGGGAATGGTATCCCCAGCAGCTTCTAGATAGTGGATGGACACCTTCTTACTCTCTTGCAAAGACTTCCCAAGCTGGATCCAAAAAGAGAGTGCCATATACTTTGAGTGTAATGACTCCCCTGATATATCTAGGGCCATGCTTTGGGATGCTTATAAAGCCTATATTTAAGGCTGCATTATTAGTATTGCAGCTCACCATAAAAAACAGAAGGCTTTAAAGCTTACTAGACTCAAAAAGGCATTTAAAAATAAACAAAAGGTCTAGGCTTCAGACTTTGGGAACGGGCTGGTCTGCATTTAGTAGCACAGTTTTTTCGTGGTAACACCCTTTTATCCTTCTTGGAGATCCAGCATTTGTATTCCTTGTCGAAGGGGGGTAGGATTCACTTTTTTCAGCCTTTCATTAAGTGTTTATTCATACCTTCCTCTCTTGGGAATCCCTTCCCTTTAATAGTTCAAACACTTCTTCAGACACTCCAGGAAACAGCCCCTCTTCAACAGATACTTTACCTCTTACATAAGGCCCTATCCCAGCTGACCTTGGAATCTATTAATTTTATAAGAAGACAAATGGAAACGGATCGTCATATTTCTATTACAGATGAAATGTAAGAGAGGTATTAAAGACACTTTCATTCACCTACACACTCTTTCCTTTGGAAATAATTTGCTTGGAAGATTATGGTTAGATTTTTTATTGTCAGAGGGATTCCCACCAGGAATGAATACACTTACAATTTATTTTGGGTGCTCTAAAGGCAAGGATTTATTGATCCAAAATACAATACTACAAATCTTTTGAAACCATAACCATAATACATCTTCAATACATCTTAAATGCACTTTCATAACATGTATAAACATGAATGCAATCCTGATTCCTGGCCTCTTGCAGGCCTCCTTGTTCCGTGTCACCTCTGTTTTTGCAGGGGGCCCAGGTGCATGACCCTGATGCCCCGCCCAGCCTTCAGCCACATCTACACTCTGGGTTAGGTGCCTCCAAACTTGACCCCCTCCTGAAATCTTTCATTTGGTTACCCCATTTGTTCCCACCACTGCAGGGTGCAGTTGATCCCGGACCGTGCCTAACCCTCCCCCTAACCCACTTCACTGCCACCCTTTGATTATGTCCTCTCCCCTTGCTCTTCTCCCTAACCCTTATATTTCTTTCCTGAACTAGTCCACCTCCAGCCTGTGATGGAATGGTGAGCTTCCCTTGGAGTAGGCTACAGCTGCCCTCTCTCACACCCTTCTATAGCCTTGGATATATTCCCAATGAAGAGCACTCTCCCCACTATAGACAAATGTACCTCATCTTCCCTATAATAACCTGGTACAGAATAAGTAATATCCTTGTGACTAATATAAATGCCCTTGACTGCCAGTACTAATGGGGCCACCTTCCAGTTAAGCCGCTTCCTCATCCCTTCAATGGCTTTTATATCCCTGGCATGGTGCCATCCCCTTCTTGATATAATTTCAGAACAGCCAATGGTCAACCTGGACCACCAACCCTTAATGATATCAAAGTCTGTCCCAATTTCCTGTAAAAGTGTCCTACATGGTCTGTCACCTAAATCATTACCCCCCAGATAAATTATTAATAAATCCAGCTTTTTGCCTTGCCTCCTGAGCTCCTCCAAGGCCAGCAACTGTGCCTACCACATGCCCCGGACCCCTTTCCAGATGACTTGTGTCCACTTGATATCCCTGTGGAGTTGCCTCCCTCCTGGCATAATGGCTGTGTGTCTTTCTGCTCAGTATATAAATGAATGTCCTATAAGCCATACTGGAGTCTGCCGGCACTCACCTGTAGGTACAAAAGAAATGATACAGCAGTAAACCAACTCTCTCATATATTTCTTATAACAGTCGGACTTCCATCTGCCCACTTCTTTGATTGCCTCCACCGGTGCCCCTGCGGCTGCCCTCTCTGATGCGCCCCAATTCTGAAAGAATGTGGAGAACATAGACTAGGATCTTCACCTATGAAAACTAAACTCTTCTTTAATACTGCCGCCACCCGGTGGCATGTCACTGGTTCTCATTCCTGTGCATGAACAGAGGCCTTGTGACTCTAGGCCACATCTGCCTGTAATGATTAAGGGTGGCTACTGTACAGCACTCCTACACTGGTTGGCTCTTCAAGGTGATTGCTACCCCTCTGCCAGCCTGATCTATTTTGGACCTGCCCAACCAAACAGAGACAGAATCCACTCCCCAAGATACCACCCCCAAGTCTAGCCCCCCCATCCCTTGTTTTTATTCTGTGCTACTACCTCCCTACCCTAAAAAAAACTTTTGCCATTACTGAAAATACTGTTCTGAATAGGCAGGCCTCAACCTCTGACTAGCATACCTGCTGTAACGCCCCCAGTACTCTGATCAGCAGTTTTCCTGCTATGGGCCTCTGGTGGTCCTCAGCAGCTCCATGGGTCCTGTGTCATCCCATGAGCATGTGCTGTACCACTTTAAACTTGTTTGGTTATGCCCACCCCCTTTTGCTGCATGCCCAACCTATCCCCACAACTTGAACCTGAATGGCTGTGTGTTACATCCCTCCGTCCCATCAATGGACCATATACTGCATTATTTGACTCTCTGTCACAGGCTTACTCACCTCAAAGCCCTGGCTCTGATGAAACCCTTGGAAGGCTGCCCACACCCCTTTGTAGGCCTTTAATGTGTTAGTTGCCCAAGAGCTCCTGTACAGATGCTGGGCTCTGTCCATTCAACTTCCCATAGCTGGGTAGACACTGTCATTCTCTGCATAGCCGTATCCAGAGCCAGGAACCTTAACCTCTCCAACTGGAGACAGGAAAGGCTGTCAGCAATATCATTTTGTGTCCCCTCTATGTGTTTACCTCTAAAAGATAAGTTGAGTTTTAACCCCTCCAAAATTAGCTGACGTAACACCCGAATCACCGGCTCCGTGGAACCCTTCGGTTTGTTAACTCATTGCTTCCACAGGAGCTCTCTGAAGTTGCACTACTTGTCTCCTGTATACTGTTAACAGTGAATCTTGGGCCTTTCTAAGCAAAATCAAGCCATAGTCAGCATGCCGCAAACAAATGCTAATAGCTCAAGAACCATAAGTGCTAGTGGTAAAGTTGTTCAGCACAAAACTACCTTTCCAATGGTGGTATGCAAGTAATAATAAGTAATTTAGTCTTTTTTTTCTATGCTGATCAAAACAGCAAAAAAAATATTTTTTTCACTAAAAAAGGCAACATAAGCCATTTTTTGTTGGGAATATGTAACATATCAACATCAAATTAAGTATCCAGACAATAAATGTAGTTTTAATATTATGTTTGTAAAAAAAAGCTATCTTTGTAGAATGAAACATAATTTTCCTCCATTTTAGTCAAGGTGCTTTGCTTTGGTTAGGTTTGAGGGGTGAATCTCAAACATAAACACCATACCATAAACAATGCGTATAACTCCTAAAGTACACTTGATACACACAACGTATTAGCTGCAAAGTTGTTTAGCACAAAATTACCTTTCCGACGGTGCTATGCATAGATTGTAATCAATACGGTTTTTGTTTCATACTGACTGAGCTAGCCGAAAAGTGTGTTTTATTGAAGCTGCTTAGGTGAGTCTTAATGGACAAAGTGTCAGCCATACACACCATACCATAAACAAATACTAATAATTCCCTAAAGTATGATTGATACACACAAAATATCAGTTGCAAAGTTGTTCAACACAAACTTACCTTTCCAACAGTGTTATGCAATCACATATATATTATATTATATTATGTATTAAAATATATATGTGACATATCCAGACATTGCAAGGGCACACAGGAGGTCAGTAGCTGACTTATGTAGTTGTCCTCGGACACACCAGTGCATTTTACTGCCAACTACAGGTGTTTGCTAGTAGACTGTGAGTTAATGACCTTGACTATGGATTTATTATCCCGCCAGAAGGTTATCTTCTAATTAATCAGCCCCTGGCCCCAAACTTTGAGTGCCACCCAGATCAGAAACAGTTCCAACAATGTAATGTCCTTCAAGATCCCTCGGCCCCTCCATTTGTCAGGCCAAGCTTCAGAGATCCATGCCCCTTGAAGTAAGACCCCATGCCCAATGCTCCAGATGAGTCTGTATAAAGGTCCAAATCATTACTAAATAACCAGGTCTTCTGCCAAAATGTGACTGCATTATACTGGACTAAAAATTCACCCCAAACCTCTAAATCTTGCTGTACCCCCTTCATGATATCCACCCAATGGTGCGGCAATCTTGATTTACCCGCACACCTATCTAACCTCCTGGTGAATGCTCTCCCCTTGCAGATTGCCCTGAAGGCAAAATTTAAGTGACCCAATTGCTGCTGTACCTGGGTTAGCGGGACCCATCTCCGAGACTGGATCCAGTCCAGTAATTCCTTCAGCTTCTTTACCTTATCCCCATGCAGCTGGAACAGCTCGTGCTCTGCAACCACTTTAATACCCCAAAATTCTAACTTTCTTGCCTGTCTCTCTGTTTTATCTGGTGCTATTGAGATGTCCATAACCAAGCACAGGTCCTTAAACCACTTTAATTGCTTAGCCACATCCTGTTCATTGCTCCCTATTATCAGGGAGTCATCAAGGTAATATGCCATTGCTTCATGCCCATATCTGAGTCCAAAAAAACATTGAACCCATATACTGAATTGCTCAAACGTCGAGCAGACTATGGAACAGCCCATGGTCATGGCCTTATCAAAGTAGTAACTGCCCAGAAATTGAAAGCCCAGAAGGTCCCAGTCCTCCAGGTGTACCTGAAGGAGTCTGAATGTAGACTCTGTGTTGGTCTTTGCCAACCTCCTCACTCCTGAGGACTTGATCAGGTCCACTGCCTGGTCCAAAGTCATATAAGACACCTAGCTTCACTCCTCAGGAATGCCATCATTCACTGACACACCTTCCAGGTAGTTGAGGTGATGAATTAATCAATATTCACCCTTCTGCTTCTTAGGGACCAGACCCAGGGCCCTCAAGCTCAGGAATGGAGGAAGTTGAAAGGGCCCCTCAACCCTTCCTGCCCCCACCTCATTCCATATTTTCCTAAGTACAACCCTTTCATTTTCTTTCTCTGAGCTCAAGTTCTTTACCTACATAACCTTCTTTGATTCCTTATAGCCTAAGCTAAAACCCTTCGTGAAGCCCTCCCTCATCAATGCCCCCCACCAACCCAATCTGGATACCCTTGTGACCATGGATGAATTACTTGGGGTCGAACGGAGTGTGGGCCATTGGGAAACCTATCCCTGACCCCCCTATCCCCGGGCAGTTAGTTCCCTCCATATCCCTGCTATAAGCCCCATGCCCTTACTGCCCTGCCTCTGTCTTCTTGTTGGTCTCCCTCCTACTGTGTTCTGGCTTGACATAGTTCTTACCCACAATTCTGAATGGTGCAGTCCCATCTCAGATCCCTCCATGCTGCCATCATCTGTTGGAAATCCCCATCGTATTTCAACCAGCCATAACCTAGCTTAACTGTACAGACATATGAAATTTAATATTTGATAAAGGTCTAGTGGTCTATCAAGTCTGCTCAAATGTGCAGCTAGCACCCCTTATTCTGCAGATGTCACTCCCTCCCATCATCCTCCTCCCTTGACCATCCCCCTTTCCCTGTCTCAGCCCTTCTTGAAGCAGCCCACTGTTCTATTGAACACCACTTCCACCGGTAATGCATTCCACCAATCTACCACCCTCTCAGCAAAAATGTGTCTCCTCATCTCCCTCCTGAACCTTCCAGTCTCATATCATGGCCCAGGGTGTCCCTCCCCTTCCTTTCTTTGAACAGCCCTTCCATACCTGTCTTGTTTATTCCTTTCATGTACTTGAAGGTTTCAATCATATCCCCCCCGGTCCCTCCTCTCCTCCAGTGAGTACATGTTCAATTCCCTCAGCCTCCTCTCATATGGTAAGTCCCCCAGCCCCTGGATCATCTTTATTGCCCTGCGCTGCACCCCCTCCAGTAACTTAATGTCACTCTTCAGATACAAGCACCAGTACTGAATACAGTACTCCAGGTGCGGTCTAACTAATGATCTATACAATGACAGAATCATCTACCCCCTCCTCGAGGATGTACCACTTGCAGTGCAACCCAGCATTTTGTTGGCCTTTGCAGCTGCCTTCCTACATTGTGCTGAGTTGTCCATTAACCCCGTAATGAGCACCCCAAGATCTTTCTCCTCCTCTGTTTCAGCTAGCTGCACTCCCCCCAGCTGGTGACTCCTCCTTGGGTTTTTCTCACCAGAATGCAGCACCTTGCACTTTTTGGCATTGAATCCCAGTTGCCAGGTGTCTGACCAGGATTTCAGCTTTGCCAGATCATCCTGCAACCCATGCCATCACCCTAGGTCATCTACTATCACTCCCATCTTGGTGTCATCAGCAAACAGACTGGTCTTGCTTTTGATGCCCAATGATATGTCTGCAATGAATATCCCAAACAACACTGGTCCCAACATTGAGCCCTGTGGAACACTTATCATCACTAAGTTTGGGGATGAAAGCTCCCCACCCACCACCACCCTCTGTTGCCTTTCCTGAAGCCAGTCCCCTATCCCTCTTACCAGTTTTGCACCTGCCCCTGTGCCTTCTAACTTACTTCCCATCCTCCCATGTGGTATCAAGTCAAATGCCTTACTGAAGTACAGGTACAAGACATACACTACAGGGTCCCTGTCCAATTTCCTAGTTACCCAGTCATAGAACTCCACCAGGTTGGTTTGGCAGGATCTGCTGTTTGCGAATCCATGTTGTCTGCTGTCTGCTGTCATGTAGCCCTTTGGCCTCCAGGAGGGACACCAGCCTTTCCTTCAGGACAGTGTCCATCAGATTACCCACGATGAATGTGAGGCTCACCAGTCTGTAGTTCCCCGGTTCATCCTTGGGGCAGCTCCTGTGGAGAGGCACTACATAAGCCATCTTCCAGTCCTGAGGTACACACCCTGAGTGTACTGAGGTATTTTAAAGGTCTGCCAAAGGGCCCACCAATACCTCTGCCAGCTCTTTTGGTACCCTGGAGTGGATGCCATCTGGGCATGGCACCTTGTCCACCCTCAGTGCCTCAAACCATCTAGAACCCTGACCTAAGTAATTTCCCCTTAAAGGCATTCCTCATGATGGCTTAGTAGGTCAGCAACAGGGTAGTCAATTTTGACTTCTTCTCCAGTGTTATGGCACTAAAAATAGTAAAGCTGACCTGTCAAGTTTTTATATTCTTACCTTATAAGTGGCCTCCTCCACTGGGTTCCCCACCACTGCTAATGCCACCGCCATCTCTGGCTGGCCTACAGTTTCTTTTTGCTCATACTTTTTGGCTGTGTCTTTGTCCACCAAGGCAAACAAATCCACAAACTTCCCTTTCCATAATTTTTCCTTTATTGTCACGGGCATGTGGTCACCTAATGTCATGCCTGGTACCCCCACATCCCACTTTGGCCACTAGCACCTGCTGTGGAATCTTTCCCCACACCTGCCTTATGACCTTTTATTTCTGCGAGGGCCTTCTCCATTTTTGTTATACCTGCTGCCCCCATATCATTAATAAGACCCTCCATATATTCTTTAAAGTCACCTTCACCTGTAAGGTTGACCTTACCCTTACCATTTCAGCCATTGGGCACCTCTGGCTCTGGTAATGGCTTTGGGTCTGGTACGGGAACCATTGCTGGTGGCCTCTTTCCCCTGCTGGTCTTTCCTGGTGCATGTGGGTCCTTTCTCTTCTTTATGCACTCCTCCTCTTCCTCCCACAGCCTCACTGCCTCAATCAACTCTGTCATCTTTGCCATCAGCTGAGTTGCTTCGTCCTTCAGCTGGTCACTTAAAAGTTATACTGGGTCCTTCTTTGGAGCCATCTGTATGAGATGATGGTACAGATTTGCTTGTTCTTTGTAAATTAGCCAAAAGCTCTAACTGCAAGGAACACAAAGTATATACATTGTTAAAGCTACAGCTAAAACACATGGTGCCCCCTGCATTGACAGCATCTAGCTCACTCAAGACAATGCTGCAGTTAAGCAGTTCACACTAAGTTAGTCACATCTCTGGGGGCCCCCAAAGCCATGCTTGTCACCAGCTCAGTAACCTCACCTTGGTAGTGATGAAAGCTCAGCATCCCAGGGCCTCAGAAAGGACCACTGCAGCTTACCACCCCTGCTAAAGAATTCAATCCAGTTGCCCTGTCTATAGCATCTCCTCATGCCCCCCACCTGCTTAGACTAGAACCTCAGTGCCCCCCTTTCTTTTTGCATGACGCTACCTCTTATTGTTAGCTGTCCATGCCCTCCTTGGTTTTGTGTTTCTTCTATACACCCCATATAATTTTTTGTTGCCTTCTGTTTCTGGCCAAGAACCTGGTCCAGGCATCATGCCCCAGACCACACCCACCTTCCAGTCTAGTTGGGAACCCTTCATTCCTTGTGGGCATAATCCACATCAACCCGCCAACCCATTACCATCTAGGGAAACCAAAGCAGCCTGCTCACCTAAATATCCAACTGCCTGCCTTCAAGCTCCTGCCCATCGCCAACCTCATAAGAACCCAACCCCATGAGCTGTCCACCACAAGCTTACATGTCCCACTCTCCTTTCACCCAAGTGTACCCCAGACAATAGGCCATGGCAACAGGAAGTTGAAAGTGCCCTGAAAGCTGTGGGAATCAAAATTGTTCTCCTGCTCCCTTAACTGACTGACTCAATGAAATCTATAAAATGACCCAATCCATGCATGAGAGGCAAATCCAGCTTGTGTCAGCAGTGACACCAAACATTGGGTCTCCCCCTTCCATCTGATGCCATCTGTAAAAAATTTTTATGCCCTTTTTTATGCCCTGTCACCACATAACCCAGGGCTGGGCTGCGGCCAACTCTGGCAAGGGCTGAATAAATCCTATGGGCCTATTGGCCCCTTGTGCTATGTGGCATGTTGCCTCTGCCAATACCATGGTCCCTTTCCCTTCAGGAGTGCGCCCATCTATTGATATTTGCTCTCCCATGGTCTCTGGCCTTCCCTTAGTGTGTTCTCCATTCTTAATGTATTATTATTTTATTTTAAATTGTTCCCCACCTTTCCTTCTGGCCCTGTCTGCTACTGTTACGTAAACAAACTCAGATAGTAGAGTAAATAATAATAATAATACTAATAATATAGATTCCTGTGTCTTCGTAGTCTGCCAAGAAACATTTGTAAATAAGCAAGGAGTACTAATAAAGTTTATTATACTACTTGTGTCAAGCATGTGACAAAGAAAATTACAAGGGAGATGGATTTCTCATCACTATCCTGAAGAATGTACTGTACATAATCTCCAGGATTGTAGGATCTCAGTTTCTCCAAGATCTCAGTCTCTCTCCCTGCAATCTAGTTCTTTCTGCATGTAAAACTAGGTTACAGAAGCCTAAATACTACAGATAACAGCATAGCAACAGAGATTACCTCATAGTCACAGATATGAGAAACAATATGTTTTGGTCCTAAGTCATTTTCCATTGGATGATGACTTAGGAGACAGAAATACTAATGAGTATCATATGAGACAGAATATTCTTCAATTAGCATTATAGCTTCGACAAAAGAAATACTGACTGGGCTCTATTATATGTGGCATTTCTTGCTTGTGTATAATATAAGACATAACAAAGGATTTCTCGCTAAAGAGACAAAGAAAAGTGCTGACAGGGCTCTATTACACGTGGCATATCTGTTTGAGTGTAAAACACACACTACATATAATTACATGAGAATATAAGTATACAGTAATCACTGATGATCCCTCAGAGTTATCTTATCAGTGATTAGGTAAATTATATATGGAATATACATAAAAGACAAACATAATCTAGATAAATGTATTATAGTGAGGTATAATGAATCATGCATGATAAACATTAGCATATATTAGCAGCAAAGCACATTCCAAGCAGTCATGCTTATATGAGGGGTGCCTATATCTATATGTTAGTGCAAAATAGCAGTATCACAGTACAATAGACCAGGAATACAGTGTGAGGTGCATGTGAGGTATATGTGGGATGATAGGGGCATAACTCAGGTGCAACACTACAAGATCCCCCAGCCTGCATCACAAACCTCAAACACGCTGAGGCAGACCTAGGCCAGGTCACATTGATGCAGATGGTGACGTCATACGCCAACCACCCTGCTGCTCGCCTAGGCTCCATCTTCTCTGTCCAGATGCAACCTGTACTCAGTAAGGTGTCCACATTTTTCCTTTGTTCTTTCTTCTTTTACAGGCTTGCAGGGCTTAACAGACCATGACAAGCTCCATTCACAGAGCTGCCACCATCCCCCCACCCCCAAGGCGCAGCTTACAGCCTTCTCGCAACTTCCCTTGGGCACCTCAGGGCCAGCAGCCACTCTGTCCATTTGGTCTGAGACCTGATCCTTTAACAAACAAGATGCTGTGTAATTCTTGGCCCAAAAATGTCGCCAGCCATAAGAGGAACACCATCAAAATGCTGGCACGCTGGGAGGAGATCCGGCCTTGTGACTGCCCACCCACTCACACTCTCGGCCGTCCGTGGCTCTCCACAGCTAGCAGCTCTCCCTGTTTGGACCAGGGACTGGATACTTTCAAAAAGGAAACGTGCACTCCAGTTATCGACCCAGAAGCCACATGCTACAAAGGGGGCTCCACTGAAAAAACGTCGGCATGCCAAAATGAGGTCTGGCCTCGCGATCACCCCACCCACTCCTAATCTCACTGGCGGCAGATCCAGTATGCCCAAAACAATCACAGTTTGATCCCATTGCAAATGAAAGGTACAACTTACCAAAATTCTAAATTAAATGTACAAACTTTCCCAAGCTCCCTTGGCCCTGTTACACACCTGTGACCTGTGCCACCAGGCCTCTTCCACCCCACCCATCTCTTAATTCAATATGCTGCAAAAAACTGCTCCTTACTTTACAAGATATTATATATATATATATATATATATATATATATATAGGACAAAGAACCTTAGTGCATAAGCACCGAGACAAGGGTTGCCCCAAAGGACATTGGCTGGGAAGCCAAGTTTCAAAGAAATTCAAAATCACACATACCCCCATAATGCAAAGCATCATAGGCTGTATATGCAAATCACCACAGAATGTTATGCTGGTTCAACTTTAAGCAGGAAAGCATGGTGCTGAAATGCCTCTCACGCAGTCTACAGAGGGTACCAACAGAAGACACAGACACGTGTTTTGTCCTACCAGGACTCATCAGTGTGCCTCATCTGTCTGACACCCCAGTGGAATGAACCAGCTATCCTAAGCTGGTCTGTTTCATTTGGGTTGTGGAGAGCTCAATAAAATCAAAAACAAGCTAAAAAACAAAGGTTCTTTGTCTTTTAGCTTGTTTTTTTTTTGTTTTTATTGTCCCTCTGCAAACTGTATGAGGGGCTTTTTTATTGCACCATGCTTTCCTGCTTAAAGTTGAACCAGCATAACATTTTGTGGTGATTTGCATATGCAGCTCATGATGCTTTGCATTATGGGGTATGTGTGATTTTGTATTTCTTTGAAACTTTGCTTCCTGGCCAATGCCCTTTGGGGCAATCCTTGCCTCAGTGCTTACACACTATGGTTCTTTGTCTTTTAGCTTGTTTTTGGTTTTTATTGGGCTCACCACAACCCAAACCCAACAGACCAACTTAGGGTAGTTGGTTCATTCCACTGGGGTGTTAGACAGATGAGGCACACTGTTGAGTCCTGGTAGGATGAAACACATGTCTGTGTCTTCTGTTGGCACCCACTGCAGACTGTGTGAGAGGCCTTTCAGCACCATGCTTTCCTGTTTAAAGTTGAACCAGCATAATATTTTGTGGTGATTTGTATATACAGCCCATGATGCTTTGCATTATGGGGGTATGTGTGCTTTTGTGTGTGTATGTATATACATAAAACCAAAGTTAAGAACCGCCAGGGAGAAGCCAGCAGGCCTCAGAATGTATGCCATCCTCTAATGACTGAATCACCTTACCTTTCTGGATCAATCAAACAAGCCTCAGATGTGCTGAGCTAAACAAAAAGTGAGTCTCAGCAAGAAAAAAGGGAGAACTGATGCCTGCTGTCACTTTAAGTAGCCCCTTAAGACCTCAATCAGGACCCCAGCTAGCACCACCCCTGGCCCAATCAAAACTCTCACTCCCCCTGTACCTGACAACTCCCCCCATGACCTCACCTGCTGAGAATCCTCCCCCTGGCTGTCCTGACTGCCCCCTTCCTTCTAGCCCATCCCCTGACCATTCCTGTAGGAAATGCCTGACAATTCTGGTTGCCTTTCAGTGGCAATGCCATTTGTCCCAGCTATTCAGTATACATATCTTCCTCACATAAGTTCTGCATGCTGGAGGGGTTGCAGATATTCTTCGGCTACACATGGCCATATTTTTTGGGACAGTTCACTATTGGCATAACTTTTTTATTTCTCTAGAGCAGGAATTAGCTGAAGTTTTTGGCTTTTCCCATACATTTAACCCCTTATATCTTTTTTTTCTAGGTTTGATTCTATTACATCTTCCCATCCAACAAACAAACTTTTGGCAATTTGTCTCTTGGCAGCCAAGAAGGCTAGTTGAAAAAATTGGCTTTCAACTAAATCTCCCACCATCTCTGTTTAGCAAGACCTTATGATTCAGATTTATTACATGGAAAAATTGCTCAAGTGAATCATGCCATGCATACCTTTTAGTTCTTGTGGAGAATCTAGGTTTTATATGTATTCCAACGGAGACCTGCTTTTGTCCACTAATACCCAACTGTTCCAGAATCTCAGGTCATGGGAGCAGCAGAATGGGAGAGGGGACTGGATGTCATTGTCCACCTAGGGACAAATGACCTGGCTGGGAATGGAATTAGAACAGTGCAGAAGGAGTTTGTGGAGTTGGGGAGGGGCCTTAGACAAGTAGCACATACAGTGATCTTCTCAGAGGTGCTGCCTGTATATGGCATGGGTGAGACTAGGGTACTCCACACCATGGGATTCTATGAACAGTTAAAAAGCTGGTGCCGAGCTCAGAGTTTTGGCATCATTGGGGACTGGGGTTCCTCCTGGAGGGATACTGGCCTATAATGGTGTGATGATCTGCATCTGTCCAGGAGGGGAACTAGGATCCTAGATGATAGGTTTAAATGCTTCATTGGCAAGCATTTAAAATTAGCCAAGGGAGGAGGCACTGAAAAGGGGTTGGGGAATCCAAGCCCCCCCCACCACCACACAAAACAGGGTAGGTATCGAGGTAAACTCCAAGGCAGAGAAGTCAATAGGGAGCAGGACAGGTGTAAATGGAGAAAAAGACAAAGGCAGTAAGGACAGGGAGGGGGCTAAAAGGGGTAAGGTCATCAAAAAATGGAGTGTGATGAGTACCAATGCCCATAGTATGGGTAACAAACTCCCTGAACTAGTAGCCTTAATGGAAGAGGGATGCTTGGATATCATGGCAGTCACAGAAACATGGTACACAGAGAACCATGACTGGGATGTCAACATACCAGGGTACACAATCTATAGGAGGGACAGGAAGGGTAAAAGAGGAGGAGGAGAAGGAGGAGGAGTAGCACTCTATGTAAGGGAAGGGATCAAAGCAATGGAACTAAATGGTAAACAAGGAGGAGAAGAGGCACTGTGGGTCACCCTGGAGACAGGAAATGGCACCACAATCTGCATGGGGTTGTACACAGATGCCCATCTCAGGGGGAGGAACAGGATAGAATGATAGAAAGTATCCTTAGAATGGCAGAAAAAAAGGATATATTGATGATGAGGGACTTGAATATGCCTGATGTTAACTGAAGCACCTTTGATGCAGCCACATCCAAGAGCAGGGTAATTATTGACGCTCTACAGGGGGCATGCCTCAGGCAGCTAATGTTAGAACCCACTGGGGAGGGAGCAATCTTGGACCTGGTACTCTCAAATGGGGAAGGAGAGAGGATCTCAGATTTGGAAGTGGGTAGCGATCTGGGAACAAGCAACCACCAAACAGTGTGGTTCACGATAAACATAGCCATAGAGTTAAGCCATACAAAAGTTAGGGTATTAGCAAAATGGGAGAGTACCTCAGAAAAGTACTAGCAAATGGACAAGAAGGAGGGGTGGAGGAACAATGGGGAAAAATCAAAATTGCCATCACAGAGGCAACAAGCCTTTGTGTGAAGCAAATAAACAAAAATAAAGGAAAAAAAAAACAATGGTTCTCAAAAGAGGTAGTGGGGAAAGTTATGGACAGGGCTGTAGCCACAATTTGGTGGTGGGGGTTTCCCAAACACTACTAGGGGGGTCCGGGGGCATGCCCTCCCATAAAATTTTGAAAATGTAGGTGTTAAATGGTGCAGTTTCGTGCATTTTAAGCAATAACTGTAGAGTCTCAAAAAGTATCAAAATTCAAATCATCACTCTCATCCATCCCTGAAGTCCCAGGTATTTCAGCCATGTGTTCCTTCTAAATTTTTTTTTTTGGGGGGGAGACATTATAGGAGCATATTCCTGGGGAGGTTAAGGGACACTGTGAAGGATTGAGTGGATCCGATTGAGTGGGACAACGGTACAAATAAGGCGAATAAAGAGAAGTAAAAAAAAATCATTGAACCGGAAGTCGAGAACCCCCTCACCATGGTCATTTTTCCATCACCCCATATCATCATTTGTATTTAGTCCTCTTAGTTAATGTTGTTCATGATGTGACCAGCCAGCCAGCCATGTTTTCATTTCCTGACCTTAGACCCCCTGGTCACATCAGCCCCAATGTGATGAATTAGCACAGAATTATAGAAATCCCCACTTCTGGGTCACTTTTAGTTTACCAAAATTGCCCTCCACCCTTGTAATTTTTCCTTATACTCCATCAAATCATGTTTTGTGTTAGAAGTAAGCCCATCTAATTGCCTGCTCAGCTGCCACAGCACTGAAAATTGTCAGGTCGGACACCCCGGCATTGGTAATTTTTCCTTTCCCCTCCTGAATCCATGTTTAGTGTTAGTTTTTTGCCCCATTTCACCTCAGTGCTCAGCTGCAGTGCATTTTTATTTCAGCTACCTGAAATATCCTCCCTCCTGACTTCACTGCTGCACCCCACTCGGTCACCCGTCTGCCTCCAGGCTTCTAACACCATCTCACTGAAGACCTGTAATTTTGCCTGTCCCAGTGAGGACATTGGGGCCCAAGTTCCTTTACTGTGGCCTTCCCCAAGATGCCTCCCCTGCTGCTGAGGCTGTCCATTACTTCCCCATCTCCCAGACTGCAGCTGCCATGTTGAATCCGCCTTATGGCCTTGAACACACTATGGGCAGCAAGCTAGCTGCTCAGAGCACCTCAGTGGCAGGTCCAGAATGAAGGCTGCCAAGAGAGTGTGTGCATTCGGCGCGCAGCAGCTCTCAGCATCATGTGACTGCCAATCTGTAATCACACGTGATGCAGAGCCAGGGTGGGCCGAGACCTCTTCGTGAGCAAGCCAAGCACTGCCGGCGGAGGCAGTGCTTCTTCAGCTGACCAGCCATCAGAGTCTTTTTAAAGTTTAAATGCCTAGGAATCGTGGTGCTGGTCAGAAAAGTTACTGCCATGGGCAGGTCAGCACAGCCTTAGTTTCAGGAGGCAGATCGACTGTTTGTAAGTAAATCTGGGGGGGGGTCGCATCATGAGTGACTTGACTCTCTGTGCAGAGTCTCTGGCTAAAAGAAATGAAAGATTTTTTTTGGGGGACACAGTCGGCAAGCGGGAGGTGTGGGGGGGGGGGGTTCTGAGCACCCAGAACCTCCCCCAGCTTCACCCATGATGGAGAAAAAGATAGCATTCAATAAGTATAAGAAAATACTAAAGGAGCAGGACAGAGAACTGTACCAGTTAAAGCAGAAGAAAGTGGGGAAGGCAGTCAGAATAGCAAAGGCTCAAACCAAGGAAAAGATAGTCAACACAGTTAACAAGGGGGATAAAACCTTTTATAGGTAAGTTAGGGAGTGAAGGAAGACCAAGGGAAGGATAGTGAAGCTTAATAAAGGTGAGGGTTGTGTGCAGTGGGTGACAGTGAAAAAGCAGGGATGCTGAAAGAATACTTCTACTCAGTATTCACAAAAGAAGATGAGGGAGGAGGTACCTAAATCAAACAATAAAACCACTCTGGATAGAGGGGTCAGTACCAGTCCATTCACAGAAGAAAGGGTCCTGAAAGAACTCCTAAAATTGAAGGTGGACAAAACAATGGGGCCTGATGGGATTCACCCCAGAATTCTTTTTAATTTTTTTTTAATACTTTCTTTTTGCTGCCCGTATCTACTGAGTCCTCAGCTCGGTCACGAACCCCTGGATCCCCACTTCTGTACTGGTCATGACTCCTGAAACCCCTGGCTTTTCCCCCTCGGGGTGGGGTTGTGGCACCTGAGCTCAGTGCCACAAACATGGGACCAGAATCGGGATCCTGCCTGGAGGCTAATCAGGGCCAGGGGCGGGTGTCATGCATGGTGGCCGCGAGCAAGGTTTTGGTTACTTGGATCCCCAGGGGTGGGGATGTGCAATGACATCTTGCATTCACCCCACCCCTCTGACTTTTGGACACTGGCGTTTGTGATTCCTCCTGGTCTCTGCCAGGAGTCCTCACACACCGGGCAGTCTCCCTGACCCTCCTCCCGGAGAAGGAGAGTAGCCCTGAGGGTGCTCTATCCTTCACCCCTGGCTGGCCCTCCAACTCCCAGAGTCCATTTCTGAACCCAGGTTGCTGGCATTGCAAGCGGAATTCCAACCGCTGCGCCAGTGGGCAGGCCTGGATTCACCCCAGAATTCAAAAACAACTGAGGGAAGTACCCGTGACACCACTGACTAACAGTTTTAGCAAATCATAGGAGGATGGCATGGTACCTAAGGACTGAAGAGGGTGGATGTGATTCCCCTTCACAAAAGTGGGAGCCAGGCAGAGGCAGGAAACTACAGACCTGTTAGTTTTACCTCAGTGGTAGGGAAGATGATGGAATCACTTCTGAAAGAAAGAATTGTTGAGTACCTAGAGGCCAGTGGGGTACAGGACCCAAGGCATCATAGATTCACAGCAGGAATATCATGTCAGATGAATCTAATAGATTTCTTTGACTGGGTGATCAAAGTAGTAGACCAGGGAGGGGCTGTGGATGTGGCCTACCTAGACTTTAGAAAGACATTTGACACAGTCCCACACAAAAGATTAGTAAACAAGTTAGACAGCCTGGAAGTGGGTTCCAGGGTGCTAACTTGGGTAAAAAATGGGCTGGACAACAGGACGCAGAGGGTAATAGTAAATGGAGTCTATTCTGAAGAAGGGGGGGTTACTAGTGGGGTAATGCAGGGTTCAGTACTGGGACTGATCCTCTTTTTTTTATATACTTCTTTATGCTCCTCCCTGCCAGTCGGTTCCCATCGACTGACCCCCAGCCCACCCCTGGAATCTCCGTCGTTTACCTGCCGGCCCGGGAGCAGCTCCTGCGGGGGGTCGGTCTTCACCCTGCCGACCAGCATTTTTTGCTCTGAGTATTTTCTCCCGGAGGCCCCAGGAGTCAGCATGCATGCTTGTGCATGGAGGTGCGCATGCACTGAACAGCCCCGGTCATGGCCACCTTCCCCCACCCCAGGCCTAGTGCCTAGGCCACCTCGGCCCGAGCTTCCTCAAACCTCCACTGGGGTACGCCCATCAGCCAAAGGATGCAGTACTCTCTCCCTGGAGAGGAGAGCTTGCCTGTCAGCAGCTCCATCCAGCTCTGCCTGCCCCCCCCCGTGCTGACCTCTGACATTCTGGGCTCGTTCCTGAACCCAGGCCGCCGATGTGGGTAGAGGTAAGGTGTCAGCACCATAGCCCTCTACGCCACCTGGCTGGCTGGGACTGGTCCTCTTTAATGTCTTTATAGGTAACATTGTGGAGGGACTGGAAGGAAAAGTATGCCTCTTTGCAGACAACACAAAGATCTGTAACAGGGTTGATACTCAAGGTGTGATGGAAAGGATGAGAAGGGATTTGGCAAGGCTGGAGCAATAGTCAGGAGTATGACAGGTTAGATTCAATGCAAAGAAGTGCAAAGTAATGCACCTGCAAAACAGAAACCCAGGAGCAAAGTACACAATTGGGGGGGGAGTACTAACAACAAAAAATGGAAAGGGACTGATGGGTAGTCATATCAGATGACTTAAAGGTAGGAAAGCAATGTGAGAAGGCAGTAAGGATGGCTGAGGGGATATTGGGTTGCTCAGAGAGAGGCATCACCAGTAGAAAACAGGAAGTTGTTATCCCTCTGTACAGACATCTAGAGTATTGCATGCAGTTCTGGAGACCCCATCTCCACAAGGACATAGACAGGATGGAGGAAGTCCAGAGGAGGGCAACTAAAATGGTGCAGGGTCTGCACCAGGAGCCATACTAAGAGAGACAGAAGGAGCTTAATCTGTATACCCTCAAGGAAAGGGGGGCATGATAGAAACTTTCAAGTACCTCAAGGGAATCAATAAAGTCCAACAGGGTAGCATCTTTCAGAAAAAGAGATGTGCAAGAACAAGGGAGCACAATTTGAAGATAAGGGGGGGTTGCTTATGGGCAATATGAGGAAATATTTTTAATGAAGAGGGTAGTGAATGCATTGGAACAGCCTTCCAGAGGAGATCATGGTGGTCAAAAACAGTGGGGGAATTCAAGAATGCATGGGACAGACATAAAGGAATTCTAGAGGGGGGTAGGAAGAAGTAGGCTCTTGGTTAACTTCTCAGAGGTGCTGCATGTCTGTAGCAAGGGTGAAGCAAGGGTAGTTCACACCATTCGATTCAATGGATGGTTAAAAAAATGGTGCAGAGCACAGGGGCTTGGCTTCACTGGGGACTGGGGTTCCACCTGGAGTGATACCAGCCTGTACTGGCAGGATGGTCTGCATCTGTCCAGGAAGGGAACAAGTCTTCTGGGCAATCGGTTTAAATGCTTCATTGGTAAGCTTTTAAACTAGTCAAGGGGGCAAGCACTGATAAGCAGTAGGGAATTCCCAGCCTCCCCCTACAAAACAGGGTACTAAATGAGGGAAAGACCAAGGTACAAAGGTCTGTAGGGAGCAGGACAGGAGTGAATGGAGAAAGCAAAGTCAATAAGGACAGGGTCAGTGCTATAAGAGGTAAAGCCATACAAAAATGGAGAACAATGGGTACTAATGCCATAGTCTGGGTAACAAGCTTCCTGAATTAGTGGCCTTGATGGAGGAGGAACATCTGGATATCGTAACAGTCACAGAAACATGGTACACACAGAACCATGACTGGGATGTAAACATACCAGGTTACACTATCTACAGGAGGGACAGGAAGGGTAAAAGAGGAGGAGGAGTAGCTCTCTATATAAGGGAAGGATTCAAAGCTACAGAACAAAAGGGTAAACAGGAAGGAGAGGAATCACTGTTGGTCAATTTGGAGACAGGCAATGGCACCACAATCCACACAGGGGTTGTATACAGACCTCCGTCTCAGGGGGAGGACATGGACAAGGAAATGATAGGAAGTATCCTTAGAATGGCAAAAAAGGGGAGATATTGCTGATGGGGGATCTGAATATGCCAGATGTTAATTGGGGTACATTTGCAGCAGCCACTTCTAAGAGAGGTGTCATTCTAGATGCCGTACAGGGGGCATGCCTTAGACAACTATTATTGGAACCACTCGAGAGGGAGCAATCTTAGACCTGGAACTCTCAAATGCAGATGGCGAGAGGATCACAGATTTAGAAGTGGGTATCAATCTGTGAACTAGTGACCATCGAACAGTATGGTTCACAATAAACACAGCAGTAGAGTCAAGCCATACAAAGGCAAAGGTACTGGATTTCAGGAGGGCTGACTTTGCCAAAATTGGTGAGTGCCTAAGGAATGCACTAGCAAATGGGCAGGAAGGATGGGTGGAAGAACAATGCAGAATAATCAAAACTGCCATCACAGAGGCAACAAGCCTTTGTGTGAAGCAAGTAAACAAAACAAAACAATTTAAGAAACCACTATGGTTCTCAAAGGAGGTGGCAGGGAAGGTTAGGGAGAAAAAGAAAGTATTTAGGAAGTATAAGGAATCACAGAAGGAGCAGGATAGAGCATTGTATCAGCTAAAGCAAAAAGAAGCTGGGAAGGCAGTCAGAACAGCAAAGGCCCAAACTGAGGAAAAGATAGCCAACACAGTTAAGAAGGGGGATAAAACCTTTTATAGGTATATCAGGGAGCGAAGGAAGACCTAGGGAGGGATAGTGAGGCTTAATAAAGGAGAGGGGGGTGGGCAGAGGGTGACTGTGAAAAGGCAGAGATACTAAACACATTTTTTTGTTCAGTCTTCGCAAATGAAGAGGGGGAGGTACCTAAAACAATAGAAACACTCTGGATACAGAAGTTGATAACAGCCCATTTACAGAAGAAAGGGTTCTGAAAGAACTCTTAAAACTTAAGGTGGACAAAGCAATGGGGCCTGATGGGATTCATCCTAGAATTCTAAAAGAACTAAGTGTAGAACTAGTGACACCACTGACTACCCTCTCTAACAAATCATGCAGGATTGGTTGGTACCTGAGGACTGGAGGAGGGCAGATGTGATTCCACTTCACAAAAGTGGGAGCAGGGCAGAAGCAGGCAACTACAGACCTGTTAGTTTAACCTCAGTGATAGGGAAAATTTTGGAATCATTTCTGAAGGAAAGAATTGTCGAGTACGTAGAGGCCAGAGGGGCACAGGACCTAAGGCAGCATGGATTTACAGTGGGAAGGTCATGTCAGATGAATCTAATAGATTTCTTTGACTGGGAGACCAAAGGAGTAGATCAGGGAGGGGCTGTGGACATGGCCTACCTATACTTTAGCAAGGCATTTGACACAGTCCCACACAAAAGGTTAATATACAAGTTAGCCAGCCTGGGAGTGGGTCCCAAGATGGTAGCCTGGGCAAAGAATTAGCTAGAGAACAGGACACAGAGGGTAATAGTAAATGGAGTCCACTCTGAAGAAAGGGGGGATACTAGTGGTGTACCACAGGGTTCAGTACTAGGACCGGTCCTCTTCAATGTCTTTATAAGCAACATTGCAGAGGGACTGGAAGGAAAAGTATGTCTCTTTCCAGATGACACAAAGATCTGCAACAGAGTTGATACACAACATGGGGTGGAAAGGATAAGAAGGGACTTGGCAAGGTTGGAGGAATGGTCAAATGTATGGCAGCTTAGATTCAATGCTAAGAAGTAGAAGGTAATGCACCTAGAAAACAAAAACCCAGGGGAAGAGTACACAATGTGGGGGTGAGATACTAACATCAACAAAAATGGAAAGGGACATGGGGGTAGTCATATCAGATGACCTAAAGGTGGGCAAGCAATGTGAGAGGGCAGTAAGGAGGGCTGGGGGGATAGGGGGATGCATAGGGAGAGGCATCACCGGTAGAAAACAGGAAGTTGTTATCCCTCTGTACAGACAGCTGGTGAGACCCCATCTGGAGTTCTGCGTGCAGTTCTGGAGACCCAATCTCCTCAAAGACATAAACAGGATGGCGGCTGTCCAGAAGAGGGAAACTAAAATGATGCAGGGTCTGCACTGGAAGACATATGAAGAGAAACTTAAGGAGCTTAATATGTATAGCTTCGAGGAAAGGAGGGAGAGGGTGGACATAATAGAAACTTTCAAGTACCTCAAGAGGATCAACACAGTCCAAGAGGATAGCATCTTTCAGAAAAAGAGGTGTGCAAGAACAAGGAGGCACAATTTGAAGATGGGAAGGGTTAGAGGTAATGTAAGGAAGTATTTTTTCACAGAGGGGGTTGTGGATGCATGAAACGGCCTTCCAGAGGAGGTTGTGGAGTCAAAAACAGTGGTGGAATTCAAGCATGTATGGGACAGTCATAATGCAATTCTAGGGACTGGGGGTAGGAAGAAGTAGGCTGTTGGTTAACTAGGATCTGCATCTTATCCAATAGGTAGGGAAATGGGCAGACTAGGTGGGCCAAGCGGTCCCTATCTGCTGTCAAATGTTATGTTTCTATGTTTCGATGTTATCCAATAGATATGGAAATGGGCATACTAGGTGGGCCAAGTTGTTCTTATCTGCCATCAAAGTCTCTGTTTCTACGTTTTATGTTTCTGGAGAGATTAGTCCATTTTTATGTTGATTGCGGCCATGTGCAAGAAACATACTGCGGCCGCTTTCTCCAGAAACAGGTTGTGGAGGCACAGCACTGTTGTGGCCAATGCCCCCACAACCTGTAAAGGCTTGGCCTGCTTTCCCCAAATCCATGGCACGCTGCTGCTGACACTAGTTCAGCCAGCATGCCACCAACTTGTAAAAATTTAGCCTCTGCAATCAGGGGTCACCTAGTCATTGCAACGTCAGCCATTCGCTGCAATGAGGGAGTGACCCGTCATTGCTGGGTGGAACTTTTCAAGTGCAATATTGTTTGTGAACATGGCAGTGGTTTTCCCTCGTGTTCACAAACAGCAATCAAGAACCCCCAGTGCTGAAGGGGTGCCCAATCCCTCTCAGCAGGTGCCACCCCACAACAGGTTGTGTTTGCCAATGGGGGCCCCAATCCCCATCGGCTTCCGTGGCCCTGCCCTTTGGTGTTGCAGAAGGGGGAGCCTACTCCCTGTTGGCATTGTGTGTCTCCCCACTCGTTTCATGTGCCGACAGGGGAACTCACTCCCCATCGGCATAATATCCCCCCACAAACACCCAGAACATTTGTGCTGAGGGGGTGCCCAATCCCCCTCTGCTCTTGCGCCCTCCCTTTAGTGCTGATGGGGTGCCCAATCCCCATTGGCATGATGTGGCCTCCCTCCCTTTTGTTGTGTGCTGATGAAGGTGTCCAATCCCCGTCAGCTGCCCCCCCAAGAATGAGTCCATTGGCATGCTGGGAACCCACCCCAGTGTGCCACATGCCTTTAAACAAAACAAAAAAAAAACTCCCATGATGTCTTTTTTTTAACCTGTCAAAAAGAAAGCGGTCCTCGGTGGTCTTCCTGCCCCTCCGCAACCCACACCCACCCTGTGCACCCTGCCTCCCCAATCCCCCACCCCATACTTACCTCCATAGCTTGGTGCGATGATCTTCGGTGGACCTAGAACATGTCTGCACTCTTCAAAGCCGACCTCAAACTGATGAAATGCTGGTAAGCTGTATAATGGCATAAATAGGGGTTTTTCAACTTTGATGCATTTCTCAGTCATTTTTGGGAATTTTGGCACCAAATTTTCAAAATGGGGTTTTCGGAACCCTCCTCATGAATTCTGACACTGTCATGGCATTAATCGGCCCAAAAGGTGATTTCTTGGTCACTGCGCGGAATTACGTTTTGAGGCTGATGAATGAAACAACAGTGCCAGTGTTCATGAGGTGGGCTCTCAAAAAGCCTATGTTGCAAATTTGGTGGAAAGAATCCAAAAAAATGACTGTTATGAGCGTGCATTGCGCAGTTGCTACACAAGCTCATAACTTCACAAATTTGCAATATTTTCACACCAGATTTTCAATATTGGCATTTTTCACACCTCCTTGTGAACAGTAGAGGTGTCATTGTTCACATCCTGTCCAAAATGTGTTTTCGCACTTCCGGCACAGAATAGCATGGCCAATCTGGGAAATCACTGTTTGGGACAGATTAAGAAAATGACAGTGGTACTGTTCCTGGGCAGAGGTTCTAAAATGCCTATGCTGAAAATTTGGTAATGATAGCCCATCAAATGACTGTGTTACAAGTGTGCATTGTGCACTTTCCATGCACCCTTGTAACTTCACAAATTTGTAATATTGTCATGCCAGATTTTCAACAGTGGCATTTTTTCGCACCTCCTTATGAGCAGTACAGCTGTCATTTTTCACATCCTTACCGAAATGTGTTTTCGCAGTTCTGGCACAGAATAACGTAGTCGCTATGGGAAATCAGTGTTCAGGACAGATTAAGAAAATGACAGTGGCACTCACTGTTCATAAGCAGAGGTCCTAAAATCCCTATGTTGAAAATTTGGTGACGAAACTCCATAACCTGACTGTGTTACAAGCGTGCGTTGCACACTTTCCATGCACTCTTGTAACTTTGCAGATTTGTAATATTGTCATGCCATATTTTCAACAGTGGCATTTTTTACATGTCATTATGAGCAGTACAGCTGTCATTTTTCACATTATGACCGAAATGTGTTTTAGCAGTTCTGGCACAGAATAACGTGGTTGCTGTAGGAAATCAGTGATCGGGAGAGATTTAGAAAATGAAAGTGGCACTATTCATTAGCAGAGGTCCTAAAATCCCTATCTTGACAATTTGGTGACAAAACTCCATAACACGACTGTGTTACAAGCATGCATTGAACTGTTTCCACGCACCCTTGTAACTTTGCGAATTTGTAGTATTTTCACGCCACATTTTCAACAATGGCATTTTTTCACACCTCCTTACGAACAGTGCAGCTGTCATTTTTCACATCCTGGCTAAGATATGTTTTTGCACTCCTGCCAGAGAATAGCACGGTCACTGTGGGAAATCAGTGTTTAGGACAAATTAAGATCGAGCGAGTGAGAGGGGGAGTGACCGAGCTAAACCGAGCTCTGTCGGGACTGCTGGGGATTTCTTTGTGGGCAGAAAAAGGCTCCAACGCAAGAGTACAGTACAAAAGGGCAGCCTGCAGCACTGGGAGAAACAGAATGAAAGAGCAAATGAGGGAGGGGGAGTGAGCGCTGTCAGGACTGCTGGGGATTTCTTTGTGGGCAGAAAAAGGCATCAATGCAGGCAAGGGCCCAGTACAAAAGGCTAGCCTGCAACGGTGGGAGAAACAGTACAAGTGAGTGAGATGGGGGACTGAGTGAGCTCAATGGAGCTGTATCAGGACTGCTGCGGATTGCTTTGTGGGCAGAAAAAGACGCCAAGGCAGACAGAAGCCCCGTACAAAAGGGCAGCCTGCAGTGCCAGGACAAACAGAATGAGCGCATAAGAGAGGGAGAGTAGGCGACTTCAACTGAGCTCTGTCAGGACAGCTGCAGATTTCTTTGTGGCCAGACAAAGGTGCCAATGCAGCCAGGAGCCCTGTACAAAAGCGCAGCCTGCAGCGCCAAGAGAAACAGAATGAGCGAGTGACAGAGCGGGAGTGAGTGAGCTCAACGGAGCTTTATCGTGAATGCTGTGGATTTCTTTGTGGGCAGAAAAAAGCGCCAATGCAGGCAGGAGCCAACTACAAAAGGCCAACTTGCAGTGCCAGCAGAAACGGAATGAGTGAGTGAGAGAGGGGGAGTGAGCGAGCTCACTGGAGCTACATCGGGATTGCTTCAGATTTCTTTGTGGCCAGACAAAGCCACCAATCCAGGCAGGAGCCCAGTACAAAACGTCAGCCTGCAGTGGTGGGAGACACAGAAAGAGTGAGTTAGGAAGGGGGAGTGAATGAGCTCAATGAAGCTCTGTTGGGACTGCTGCAGATTTGTTTGTGGGCAGAAAAAGGCAGCAATGCACACAGGGGCACAGTACAAAAGGGCAGTCTGCAGCGGTGGGAAAACCAGAATGAACGAGTGAGAGAGGGGGAGTGAGCGAACCCAACAGAGCTCTGTTGTAACTGCTGCAAAGTTCTTTGTGGGCAGAAGAAGGTGGCAACTTAGGCATGAGCCCAGTACAAAAGGGAAGCCTGCAGGGCCGGCAGAAACAGAATGAGTGATTGAGAGAAGGGGAGTGAGAGAGGCCAACAGAGCTCTGTTGGGATTGCTGCAGATTTCTTTGTGGGCAGAAAAAGGCACCAACAAAGGCAGAAGCCCACTACAAAAGGGCAGCCTGCAGCACCAGGAGAAACAGAATGAGTGAGTGAGACAGGAGGAGTGAGCAACCTCAATGGAACTCTGTTGGGACAGCTGCAGATTTCATTGTGGGCAGAAAAAGGTGCCAACGTAGGCAGGAGCCCAATACAAAAGGGCAGCGCTGGGAGAAACACAATGAGCGAGTGAGAGGAGGTAGTAAGCGAGCTCAACGGAACTCTATCGTGACTGCTGGAGATTTCTTTGTTGGCAGAAAAAGGCAGTAACTCAGGCAGGAGCACAGTAGAAAAGGCCAGTCTGCAGCGCAGGCAGAAATGGAATGAGTGAGTGAGAGAGGGGGAGTGAGCAGGCTGAACAGACCAGTGTCGGGAATGCTGCAGATTTCTTTGTGGGCAGTGTGTGCCCCCTTTGTCTCACGTTTATGTTAGCCGTTCATTATTTATGATATAATCAGACAGCAGCTTGATGTTTCTCTCATTTTCAAGTTTCTGCTCTGTATGTTAACTCAGATAAATAATTATTTTAAGGATGACCTATCTGTTATATAACTGTTGATATGTATGTTATTTGTATATCCTTAATAAAGATTATAGTAAAACAAATAAAGAAAAGGTTTATAATGAGCTTCCCCAACACTCTCCCCAACTGCAAGGGGAAATCAAGCCTCTACAATACCAAATTAATTGCCTGACTTATCAAGAGACCCATAAAGCAATAGTGAGGACCTCCCACAAGTATTGGGAGTCAGGAGAAAGGGCAGGGAGATTACTTGCATATAGAGCCAGGGTGCAACAGCAAAATAAGCATGTTACTTGTCTGCATCACGAGCAAGGAACCGTGCTAACTAAACCATAGGATATTGTAGCAGCTTTTTACTGAATAATATACCTCCTTACATAAATCTTGGAGAGAGAAAGCTCCAGTAAAACTGCAAGAATTCCTAAATGGTTCAACCTGAAAAGGTTGACTCTACAGCAAAATGCTGCATTACAGTCTCCTATCTTAGAATCAGAGATACAATAGTTGGCCTAGTGAGGAGGGCTGAGGCATCACTGCCATACCTCCTGCCACGCCAGCGACCCATGTTAGCGGTGCAAGTGGGTTGCTGGGTGTTGGTCGGTGAGGGAGAGGATCGAGTGTCCAGAAGACAGCTCTCCTCTCCCAGGAAGGGGTGAGATCAGAGACCAGTGCATGCCTGGTCCCTAGTGGTGGCTGGGGGCTGGCACACTGTCTCCAAGAGAGAGGGCAGAGATTGAGCAGATGCCCAGCATGCCAAGTGCAGAAGCATGCATGGCTCAACCTTTGGCATCATTGTACACCACAGCTCCACATTTGGGGAAGGGGAGAAAATGGAGGTGAAAAATTCCACTGACTGGCAGAATGAAAACAGGCCCCCCACAGGTGCCACACCTCACCAACTGACACCTCAACACCAGAGGTGAGTTCCAGTGGATGCCGGGGTGACAGAGCTGGGGGGGCAGTGAAAGGGGCCAGTCAGTGGCATAGACAAATAAAGCAGCTGGAAAAAAAAAAGAATCAGAGATACAAGCTGCAATCAAATTACTCCCTAAAAAGAAAACTCCAGGTCCAGATGGGCTCCTGGGGGAGTTTTACCAATCTGTTGTAGTATGTCTCACCAGACACCTACTGGAGGTCTTCTAGGAGACCTTTCATAAGAAGGCCTTGGCAGCTCAGTGTCAGAGGCACTGATCATCCTCCTTCCAAAGTCAGACAAAGACCCTCAGCTACTTTCTAATTACTGACCAATATTGCTGCTTAATGTTGACATTAAGATACTTACAAAAATATTGGCCAATCACCTTATCAGCGCCTTTCCACCCTGATTGAATATCATCAGTCAGGTTTTATAAAGGGACAGCTAGTTATTGACAATATAAGTGGGCCTTGGATGCCATTTGTGTTGTGGGTCAGAAGGATACCTTGTCTGTCTTGGCTTGTATTGATGTGGAAAAGACTTTTGACTCAGTGGAGTGGAGCTACCTTTACTGTGCAATGGTCAGTATGGGCATAGACAATACATTTATATCCTGCATCCAAACTCTGTACGCTTCCCCTATATCATTGCTATGGACCAATGGGGTTATTTCTTTTCCTGTTCATTTGCAATGAGGCTCCTGCCAGGGCTGTCCTCTCTCGCCATTGCTCTTTCTTATAGCGTTAGAGTCTCTTTGTGTAAATTGAGGCCCTCCCACTTAGTTACAGGTACTGTATATCCTGTGGCTCAAAACAGCTTAAAATGCTGGCATTTACAGACAATCTGTGCCTCACCCTATCCAGACCTCAGACCTCCCTGTCAGTAGCCTTATCAATTTTATAAGACTTTTAAGTCCCTTTCCGGACTCAAAGTGAATTGGGCTAAGACTGAGGTGCTATCTCTCAATAAAGCAGTTCAATAGTTTAGTGTCTCTACCTTGGGACTTAAATGGAAACAACACAGTCTGAAATATTTGTGAATCTGGTTTACCACAAACGTGAGGGACTTAAAAAAACCTTAACTTTAATCCTCTGCTGTTACAGCTTAAGAATGACTTAGATAGATGAAGGAAACTTAACCTCTCATTTTGCAGAAAAATTGCTGTCAATAAAATGATGGACCTTTCCAAAAATATTATTCCTGTTACATTGCCTGCTGATGCCTATTCCAACTACAATATTTAAATGCACAGAAACATTGTTTTTTTCAATTTTATTGAAAGGTTAGAAGCCCAGATTTAGTAACCCAAAACTAAGGGCACCTACTCTCAGAAGGGGCTGATTCATTCGTTGACTTTGGGCCTATCACCAAGCAACTGGGATCTGACAGGGCCTTTGCTGGTTGGACTCAAAAGAGGAACAGGCCTCAGTATGGCTTCATCTGGAGATGGGACTAAACTTTATCACCCCTTGGTTATCACCCTCCTTCAAAAATATTTGTAAATCCCCGGTAGAACAATTCACTTAACAATCCTGGCACAAGTTACTCAAACACCACCACTGGAAAAGCCAACCCTTAGGGAAATGAGAACCCTTATGGTACAACCCATATCTTACAGTGGATAAAAAAAACAGTGTATTGGCACTCATGGGCAACTAAAGGGATAATGATGGTAGCACAATTAAAAGACCACCAAATGGTACATATACTTTCCTTTCAAAAACTGCAAACTAAATTCTCCCTGCCTAAACAGGATTTTTGGAAGTACTTGCAAATCAGATCAGCCATAAATGAAAGATATTGTAGCCTACCAGTGGAAGGGTCTGACACTCTACTACAGGCAATTACACTCTGATTTAAAAATCCTAACGGGATCAGAGGGCAGATCTATAAGTATATACTTTCTTGCACTATCCCCACTCTCCATCAAAATAAGAGTCGTGAGAAAAAGTTTCAGATAAATATCTCGGATGAACTTTGGAGTAATCTATTAAGTCAAACACATAAGGATTTTTAAAATATGAGATACCAATTAATCCAGAAAAAAATTCTTCATAAATGGTACTGTACTCTGGTTCTCCTAAAAAAATGAATTTGATGTAAACTGACTTCTCCTGGCATTGTCGTAGAGACAGACAAGCACCCTTACACATATCCTATAGATCTGGCCATCTCTGGCACCTTACCGGTACAAGGCAGGAAACATTTGTCAGGAGGTGACACTGGAGCTCTTGCCAAGAGACCTCTTTAACTGGTTATTGGGAGGGATGACCCTCACCCTGTCATTCTTCAGCAACAAAAAGAAATGGCTGAACCTAGTGATATTGGAAGCCAGGTATACCATTATAACAGTGACTGAAAGTGAACGACTCGAATGTGAGCAATTCACTTTCAGTACCTGTTATGTGGGCTACCCTGTAAGTGTAGCAATGAGTGAGAAACAGGGCAGCAGGAAGAATGGAGTGAGACCAGAAGAGAAAGGAGGGTATATAAGGGGTAGTGAGGCATGAGGATGCTGAACTGGTGCCATGAGTGATTGGTAAGGGTGGCTGGCTGCACTGGGGAGGATGCAGGGTTTGGAGCTGGGGAGGGAGACGATATTTTGTCTTTTTTGTTTGCACCATGTGGACATTTTTTTTTTAAGTTCTTTGCATTGAACCCCAGATGCCAGGTGCCTGGCTACTTGTCCACCTTAGCCAGATCCTCCAGTAGGTCTTGCATCCCTTGTCCAAATCTATCCTCCCACAGAGCTTGGTGTCATCCACAAATAGGCAGATCTTACCCTTTACTGTGTCCCCAATGTCATTTATGAACACTTTAAGCAACACTGGTTCAAGTACCAACCTCTGCTGGACATCTCTAGTAACCTACCTTGTACCTGAGAGTTTCTCCACAACTACCCTCTGGGGCCAAATGCTAAGCTAAGACTCGTAAGTAGTGGCTCAGTACAGGAGGGACACATAACCACCACTGCTGCCCTATAGGCAGATTTGTGGCCACCCCCTCAGCCAGACCTCCACACCACAGAGCTTGTTCTGAGGATCAGTTGCTATTGAACCCTTGCCCACTGGCAAGCTCAATTCCTCCCTCATGAAGCAAGGATCGGGGGTCAGATCAGGTGTGAATGGGGACACATTCTCCATTATGGATGTGGCAAAGTGTTCCAGAAGAGTGTATCCTGTACAAAGAGGGTACACCATAGTATTTTCTTGTCCTCCACACATGAGAATGGGCTAGAGAGCATCTGTGGATTAGACTCTTTACAGTTTTGAACTGTGACTTGTTTCAGTAACTCCTCATGTACTGTGTAAGTGTATCATATGATCTGAATGATTTCCTATGGTACAGCTTATGACTGTCATCTCCTGTAGGTTGGAAAAATGACCACAATGGGAAGCTGAGAGGTTCTGTAATTTCAGACTGTGTGAGATAACAATTTTATACCAGAAATGAAATCTCTTGGAGCTCTTTAAACAATATAAATCACTTAAGTTATGTAAGTTTCAACTTCTGTTTTTCAAATTTTAAAAAATTAACTCTCATTCTCCATGCCTCAAAAGTGAAACACTTAAGCAATAAGGCATGACAGGGTGTGTGTTACTGTGTAATAACGTCACTCCTGGGGTGGGTCAAAGCATGAGGCAAAGCTGAGTGCTTCTACCACCCCAGGAGTGATGTTATTGCACAATAACACACATCCTTGAAGTGCTGTATTGCTATTATACAATGGCTCATCTGGTAACAAAAAAAGAAAAAAGAAAAAATATATATTTTTTATGTGTTTTTATTAGATTTTTCTGTGAGCAGGTATACATTTCAAAAAAGAAATCCCAATTTTTTTGGCAGCAGTAGGTGGCGCTGTTGCTTGACTAATTCTCCTTGCCCATTCCTGTGGAGCTTCTAATTGAGGTGATCTTATGTGATGTGAGGGAGGTTGAAAAGCCATTTGGCATCATGGCTTTCTTTGGTTACCTTTTTTATTTTGTTTTACTATGTGTCACATTGGGGCTCTTCTGAACGTGGTTACTGGCTGTGGAGAAAGGAAAACTGTCTGATCTGCAAGTGGAGCATGGTAGAAAGTCAGCCAGTGATCTGTTAATGGAGCACGGTAGTTTAAATACCACGCACTCACAGTGGTTCTCACAGTTTCTGTTGTTTTGTGGTCAGGATGAAGACCGAGGGCACAGCAGGAATGTATGAAGCTGTGTTGGCTTCACTGGTGAAACAATGTTGTGGCAGTTAGAGAATTGAGAGGCTGATTAGGGTTAGAACACAAAGAAGTGTAATTTTTTTGCCATCATTTTGTCTCCAAAATCAGCAGCTTCAGTGAGACACATGATTGCAGGCTGTGGTCAGCGCGGTTCACTCAAGCCACTCAGTTTGGGGACAAAATGCTGGCAAAAAATCTATTTATTTTATGAACTGAACTCTGGAGCTGAACTGTGATACTCGGTGTGAGTGCCGGACACAGAAAGGAAATTGGGGGGGGGGGCGCTAAACCTGTCACGGCTTTACTGAGGGTTCAGAGCACCGGTAACTTTAGGAGTGGTAGCATGACTCCTGTTAGACGGTCATATGTGTGTGCCTGGACTTAATACAGTGATGTTATAGCTTAATAACATTACTTTCCCAGGCACACATTGACCAATCAGAAAACATAATTTTTTCTTGCCATTGTATAATCCACTTTAACAAGAGTTATGTGATCCTAAAAAGGTTAGAGCCTGTGAACATGATCTGTTGAACCAGTTGAGCAGTTAATTTCAAACTACAGTTGTTTTACTGTGGTTGAACTCAAGAAAACCACTGTTTTGGGGCTCAGATTTAGTTTGAGACTATTTCCTTTTTTGTCTGGGCACATGAAGCACACAAGTCAGTGAACACCCAGGGAAGTCTACTGGTTCCACATTCATTCATTACTAACAAACCTCATGTGCGTTACAGAACAAAGTTGATGATGGCAGTATTGTATCAGCCAACAGTGTATGAAGACTACTGGTTCTGAAAAAGATTTTCGTTCAGACACTGCTAAACACAGACATGGCTGAAGGGGTGCAAAAAATAAACATTAGGCAGACAGTATTTGACCAGTTTTGCAAAAAAAAAAATGAAATGATTGTAATTATTTTTAAGACTGACAATGACCAAGGTGAAATTGTCCATATTTGAGAGCCAGTGGCAGAGAGAGAGTGTGCAAAAAATGGAGTCAAACAGCTAGGCAGGTATGAGCATGTGGGTTAATTCAGTGCAGTTACATTCACATGGACAAGCTGACAACTTCTAGAGGCCTCAAAATGCTGTGGGTTCTTCATGGGTGGGCACTGGTGCTACTGGTCAGTTAAATATACTCAAGTTAAAGATGCAACATTAAGATGAGAGACAACTATATGTATGTATGTGTATATATATATATATATATATATATATATATATATATATATATATATACATATATATATATATATATACACACACACACATATAGTGAATACAGTGATACATGGTGCAAAAAAAAAAAAAGGTAGAGTAAAGGTATTTAACTCAGGCTACTGTAGGGGTGCCAGAGTAGCCTGACTGCAAAAACTATATAACCCAGTTTTCAGTATGAAAGAATCAGAATTACTATTATAGTAAAAAATAGTCAGAAATAGTTCACTAAAGACAGAGAAGCTACAGAGGTGCAGGCATCCGGAGCATTGCAGCGCAGGATGGAATCTGAAATGAGAAAAACAGAAGACATCAACAGCAAATCACAGTACAAGGGAAATTGCCACAGATAATCAAATATTCAGTGATATTCATCCAATTAAGGAAAGGGCATAATGTCCCAATCATTATTCAAACCAAATGAAATAAGGGCATCAAGGGTAAATACTACGCTGCTCTCTCTCTTTGCAGGAGAATTCTCAGTCTATTTCCTCTTCTTTGATGAGGTTTCACACGGTCAATGCCCATGAAAGTTGAAAGAGCTGACATCAGAACTGTGCTGATAAATACCAGTGGGTGCATGACAACAGGGGTATCATATTTTCCACTGGTAATTGAATGTAGGTGTTCTTGTATCCTTTCTGTAAGAGGACCTATTGTTCTGCCAGTGTAAAGGGAAGGAAACTTATACAACAAGGCATACAACACAAATCTGGTCCAACAGGCGATCAATAGACAAACTTCCTAATGAATGCCATTAGCGCAACTTAAAAAGGAAGTACCAGTGATATCAAAATAGCATATGCTGCAGTTCCCACAACAGTGTGCTCCAATTGGGTGATGTATCAAAGGAACTATAGTTTTGGTGTTGTCAACAAAGTGACTCCTAACGATTTGATCCTTTATGCTACTTCTCCTTTTGTAGACCACCCTTGGACAGTCATCCACAATGTCCTTCAGGTTCTTGTCTGTCTGTAGGGTATCCTAAAATCTTTTTAGGGCCCCAGCCATTTTGTGAATTACTTTATTGAAAATACTTCCCAAAGCAGCTTGTGAAAGTGATCATATCACCGCCAGTACACGTTTAGAAAGGACAGCTGAAGATTTCAAGGATGCCTCTAAATTTGCTGATATCCAAAATAAACTGTTCAATAGAGTTGAAAGATTGAAACTAGTTAAAACCAATTTGTACTACTGTATACACTAACAAGTTTACAAAAATAAAAGGACACTAACTGCCTCCCACGAGGACTTCAGATAAATAAATGGCCAACCGGAGGTCTTCATAAAGAATTTTATCAGAAAAGGAAAGAAGAGGTCTTAGATCACAGTTCCATTACCCTCATTGATAGCCTTTTTGATCAGGATAATGAAAAACACCAGAACACGCTTACTGAAATAGAAGCAACAGAGGAGGAATTACTGACGATGGAACCTACCCCATATTTTAAAGAATTAAATAGCAGATTGGAAAATAAAGTGTAGGTGCACAAGAAACAAATAACATGCAAAAAAACAAAGTATTTCTGTGATAACACTGATTATAAGAATAAACATGTCTGCCAGGTGGATAAACAAACTTTGTTTTAATATTGTTGGAGGTCATGAAATCAAAAATCTAGGTCACAGAGTAGATCCAAAAAACAGGTGCCCTCTAGGAATAATAGCATCAGTATTAACAATAAAAGTGACCAACCTAATTCTTCCAACACAAAGTCACTTTTGTTTATGAGATAGGGCATCAGACTCAACCCTTAGATGATTCACACCACACTGGGACAAACCCAAAGACTGAGAATCAGGACGGGACAAAAAAGAAATGAGACTACAGGAGTCATCATTTGAAACACAAAAAGCTGGAACTTTCACCAAGACAACACAATCTCAGAATGACAAGTAATCAAAACTTCTGACACTGTATTAACTCCATCTCAAATTTTTGTCTTGTCTAAAGGACTGTCCTTCATTCCAAAGCCCTGCATTGACAAGTTCATAGTACAGTTGGATCTCAAAAAGACATTCAGGAATATCAGATAAAAAGAGTTTTTTTGCCACTCAACAAAGGATGGATAGAACATCTGACAATATATTAAACATGTCTACATACATGGGGAAGCCAGTCATCAGCAACTAATATTGAAACTCTGAGTAGCCACAAAGCAGCCTGCAGCAGCAGGCAGGACATACAAAGTAACAGTTTAAGGAATAACTGATCCTATGGAAAAAGAATAAAGCAAAAAATAACATATGGCGGAACAGACACAGAGCAGAGAAACTGTCTTGTAAACACAGGGAGACACAAAGCTTTTTCACCATGCTCTGTTCTTCTCTCTTCTACCAAGTAGGAATATAGTGAACAGATTCAATACATGTGGGAGAATTAACAAAACATACTCAGAGTTCCGAACAGGTGAACTGAACGGAAAAAACAAAATAGCCTTACTGTGTAAAGCAAGTGGGAGGCAGTAGAGAAACTGTGGGGCCTCTTCTACAGTAACAATAAGTTGGTAAAAGGAAAGTTAAATCAGGGTGGAGAGATAAAAAAACATTTAAAGACACTCAGGCGGAGTTGTTTTGTTTTAAAATCTCTCCACCCTGATTTATTTTAACTTTCCTGACTGCTTCCAACTTAGTGTTACTGTAGAAGAGACACCTTTTCCTTCTGCTTCCCACTTACTTTACATCATTTTTTTTAGTTCACCTACTCCTGCATTCATCACAGTGTTACATTTAGCTATCAAAACAATTATTTCAATCATTTGAATGGATCACACTTTTCTTGAAATGACCCGCCATTTTCAGGATTAGTGGGCCAACTGGCCCATCAAATTTCATTTCTAGAATGAACGCTGCACCCAGGTGCTTGCTGCTCTAATTGCACAGACTCCCAGTCCCTACCTATAGTCTACAGAACAGGCAAAGACTGATAAACACAAATGCTATACATTTACTAAATCTGAAGTTAACTTTTATTTCTTAATAAATACTACTTTTTAAATGTTGTTTCTGAAAACAAGAAGTGCCAAATTGTTGCAGGCACTGGCAGGTTGCTGCCCAATGACCAGGTTCCATACCCCTCATTATACTCCACAGGGCAGGCAAAAATAAGTCTGACACATACAAATGTGGCACATCTACTGAACATTAAGATTTTTTTTTCAATGTATTTCTGCAATGAAAAAGTCCAAAACAATAGCAGGCACTGGTAGACTGACAACTAGCACCCTCTTGCTACACCTTGCCCAGGCTCCAAGTACCTTCTTTCGCACTACTTCAGTGCTTCACTGACTTTCTGAACAGCTCTATCTTAAACACTAAGCAAATTGTCTTGTAGGAAAAAAGTGTTGTTTTTTTTTTATTGGAAAAACAAAATACCAACTAGCAGAGGGTCCTGCCAGGCTGCAAGCCAAAACCTACTTGTTCTTTCTGCCTGCTATTCAGGTCCCAAGCTCCTCTCTTATCTCCGACTCACAGACTCAGAGGCCTGCGCCATTCAGCCTGAAACAGTGATGAACCACTCCTTCTTTAGCAAAAAGGTTGCTTGTTTACTTTATTTTCTTTATTGCCAACTGGTACTGGGCACTGCCAAGCTGCCAGTCCAGATATATCCACTTGAGCCCAGTCCACTGCCAGCACAATCCCTTCCTCCCTCCTATCCCTGCTCTACCACCTGTCCCCTCATGGTACTGATTCAAGCAATTCTGAAGTGTTGTGTGGGGGTGTTGATGTGTCAAATGGCGGTCACTGCCCATTTACAGGCACTTCACTACAAGTATCTTATTGCTTGTAAGGTGCTTTGGGATATGATGTATATTAAAGGTGCTAAGTAAATGCAAATTTTCTTCATGGGCCCTCTGCATATCTCAGACACACACATACACGCACATACACACGCATACACACACATACACACACACACACACACAGTACAATGCAAGGGTCTGTGTACTGTACTGTGCCCTCTGCTCTGCTTAGTCTGAACAAATACAGTCACTGCCAAAACAATGCTACAGTCTAGTCTGACTTCTTAATCCTGTTGTAAAAATTAAAGTAAAATAGTTCTTTATGGCAATTGGCACTGACTGACTGACATCACCTCATTCTCCTACTGCCTACTGGCCAAGCACACTTTCTCCACTCCCAGTTCAAAAACCAAGAAATCACCTAGCACCAGAGGCCTTCTGCTTTTGAATACACCACTCAGCCTGACAGAAGTTTTTTTCTCTTGCTTTTCCTCCTGATAAATAAAAACAAAGCATCTCTTGCAGCAGCCCTGATGCTGTAGGTTTTTGTTTGTTTGATTTGTTGAAGAAAAGTGAAACATTTTCACTTTTTGGAAGATTTTTCTAGCTAATTTAGCTAAGTTTTCTGAAGTGCCTTCACTCAGCAACCTATCCACCCAATGCCAAGCAGCAAGTGAGCTCACTTGCTGCACTGTGCCACTGAGCTATGTGTGACATAAAAACAAGGCTATCAAGCTACCTATTTTAACTATTTCATGTGAAGATAGCAGTTCACCACTTGAGTAGTTTGGCTTGATCCACATCATGCAAACCAATGTGAACCAATGAAACCAAAAGTCCATGTTTTAGCCACAAACTTTCACCACTGTTTGCATGAATAGAATACCTGAAGTTTGAGGTGTTTGATTTTTTGGTAGAACCAAACTTGTAGCTCTACTGTTATCCACAACTGAAGGTCTGTAGTTTAATTTTGACTCTCTGGAAACTAGAGAGGTGCCAAGGGACTGGAGGAGGGCTGACGTTGTCCCACTCCACAAAGAGGGTGGTAGGGAGGAGCCAGGAAATTACAGACCAGTCAGCCTGATGTCAGTGGCTGGCAAGGTAAAGGAATCACTCTGAAAGGAAAGAATTGAAGATTACCTTGAGATCAGTGGGCTGTGGAATCAGTGACAGCATGGGTTCACAGGGGGGAGGTCCTGTCAGACCAACCTGATAGAGTTCTTTGATGGGGTGACCATTGTAGTGGACCAGGGCAGGGCGGTGGATGTGGCCTTTCTGGATTTCAGTAAGGCCTTCGACCCCATCCCACATAAAAGGTTAGTAATGAAACTGAGCAGCCTGGGGGTGTGGCCTAAAATCATAAAATGGGTGGAAAACTGGCTGAGGGACAGGAACAAAGAGTGGTGGTAAACAGAGTACACTCTGAGGAGGGGAGAATAACTAGTGGGGTTCCACAGGGGTCAGTGTTGGGCCCTGTACTCTTCAACATCTATGTTAGCGACATAGCAGTGGGACTGGGAGGGAGTGTTTGCCTGTTTGTGGATGACACAAAGATCAGCAACATGGTAGACACAGAGGGGTGGGTAGAAAGGATGAGGGAGGACCTGGGAAAGATAAAGAAGTGGTAAAGAAAGTGGCAGCTAAGATTCATTAAAAAGATGTGCAGGGTTATGCTCTTGGGGCACAGGACCTCAGAGGCAGAGTACACACTTGGGGGTGAGGTACTAGAGTCACAAGGCAAGAGAGAGACCTGGGGAATGACCTGAAAGTGACTAAGCAATGTGGAAAGGCAGTTGGGAAGGCTAACCAAATGCTTGGTTGCATAGGCAGGGCATTATCAGTAGAAGGAGAGAGGTAATATTTTCCCTGTAGACCGTTGGTGAGGCCTCACCTCAAGTATTGTGTACAGTTCTGGAGACCCCATCTTCAAAGAGATAGGGACAGATTGGAGAAGGTGCAGAGGAGAGCAACCAAAATGGTGCAGTGCCTGCATCGGAAGACCTATGAGGAGAGGCTTCAGGAACTAAACTTGCACTCCCTGGAGGACAGGAGGAGGCAGGAGATATGATTGAGACATTCAAATATCTTAAGGGAATAAACAAGGTGCAGGACGAGAGTATCTTCCAGAGAAAAAGATGTTCTAGGACTAAGGGTCATGATATGAGGCTGGAGGGGGGGTGGTAGGTTCAGGGGTAATGTGAGGAAGTTCTTCATGAAAAGGGTGGTAGATGACTGAAACAGTCCCCCAACAGAGGTGGCAGGGGCAGGTACAGTCACAGGTTTTAAGTGTGCATGGTATAAACACATGGGTATCTTAGTAAATGGAGGGAGGTGCATGACAGCTCCCCAGTAGTGCATTGGGTAGCACTATTAGGGGGCATTTTATGGGCAGACTTGGTGGGCCAAGCAGTCCCTATGTGCTGGCAGAATCTAGTAATCTAATTTCAAAGTCAAAAAATGCAAGGTAATGCATCTAGGGAAAAAAGAAACAAGGACAGATCATTGGATGGGTGAAGTACAACTTATTACTATGACAGAGGAACATGATCACATAGTCATTATTAGTGACACACTTAAGCAGGCTAGTCAATGTGATGGGGCTTGCAGTAAGGCTAACAGGATGCTGGGATGAATAGGGAGGGGTACTGACAGTAGAAGGAAGGAGGTGATACTCCACCTCTGCAGATCCCTGGTGAGACCACATCTGAAGTACTGTATCCAGTTTTGAAGACCTCACCCTTAAAAGGACAAGAATAAGCTGAATGCAGTGCAGTGCAGGGTGACGATGATGATTCATGGTCAGCAGGGGAAGTCTTATGAGGAACGACTTAGGTCACTGAGTATGTATTCATTGGAGACTAGAAGGGAGATGAGGGGGATATGAGAGAGACATTCAAATTCCTAAAATGAATAAACAAGGTGGACTCCGGGGAACTGTTTATAAGGAATACCAGGTCGACAACAAGGGGGAATGACTGGAAACTGACAGGGGGGAATGAGCGGGAGGGATGTAAGAAAGTATTATTTCACGGAAAATGTGGTGAAACCATGCAACTGTCTGCTGGCTAAGACTGTGGCAGCTGGACCTGTGGGTGGTTTCAAATGTACTTGAGAGAGAATGAAAGGGACAGTCATCACTGACAGGGACAAGGATGGGGAAGGAATAGGATAACTGCTGGGGAGGTGTAAGGCCCCAATTGCTGCCAGTTCACAGGGCTACACAGAGACCCATGGGTAGTCTGGATGGATCATTGGTCTTTTTTTACCATCATCTTCTATGTTTCTATGATTTGATCAGGGTCACAAGTCTGACTTTAGGAATCTTTAAATTTGGCTCACGCAGAATACATTTCTACTCAACAAGCAGAAAATTCAGACAATGCTGTTTGATACTACAGCTGCTCAAACAGGTTACCTTGAAATACAGTCTCTGGAATGTACTATTTTGCAGGGTGCTGATATCTTCAAATACCTAGGTGTAGTCCTGGATCATTTTCTAATCTGCTATGTCTGTACCACCTTGACTACCCGACTGAAAAAGTAAACAGTAAAGTTTGTATACTATTTTTTTTATCTCATCTTTATTTATGCTCGTTCCTGCAGAGCAGATCCCTCACAATCTCCTGTCACCGACATCCGCACCCCCCAGGCCCGGTCTGGCACCCCCACAGGGCCAGCCTTTAATCGCTCATGCACCTTGTATGCAAGATCCTCTCGGGTACCGGGGGGATGCTGGGCACGGCCATCAGCCACAGAGATTGCGCTCTGCCATTTTCCACCTGATTTTTGTGTTCCCTGAGAGCCAGACATGCAATGGTGTCAAGGCACTATGTGCCGACACCTGCCGCGCTCTCCCCCATATTTCTGCTGCCCTCTGTTGCACCAATGGCCACCACCAGCTGTCGCTACAGTGCCCTGACCCACCCCAGAGTTAAGAGAGCAGTCATGGGATGCTCGATCCTTCCTCTCCCCTGCCAAACCCCAGCAGCCCAAGTATGTTACCGAACCCAGGTCACCAGCATGGTGTGAGGTGTGGTGTCCAGCACCTCAACCCTCAGCGCCACTAGCCTGGCAGTAAGTTTGTATACTATTTAGAAACAAGGACTGCCTAACCAGAGAGGTACCGTACATTCAGCCATTACTAGCTATAACCTCCTTCTCATGCTTGATTACAGTGCAGTGATTTTACTTCTCTGGCAGATAAAGAAGTGGCAAGGCTCCCTATACAGTCCAATTGCTGATTTTGCTCTAGCAGCTGAAAAAAAGATGCACCATTTTCAAATCTACTCTGATCTGAACTGGCTCCCTCTGGATAAAAGGCTAAAACACCTGATTGGCAGCTCTGTCTTTAAGATCCACAGCTCTGGCTGTCCTGAGTTCTTGGCTTAGTTACGCAGGGTAAATGACAAACAGTTACTGCTATGGTCCTCTGCAGATAGCCTGCAGTGTGTTTCCTTGTGCAACACCCATGTGGATCAACGTACATTTGCATCTGTGGCTTCCACACTATGGAACTCTGCCACTGCACACATGAAAAGTTAAAGCTCCATGGACTTTTAAGAATAGATTATAGTATAAGCTACCAAAGGAATTCAAATGTGCTTATTCCCATGTGTAAATTACAGTACAGTTGCAGCCAAGGACATGGCCAGATATTTCCTAAATACATCTGTGATAATCTCTAGAGAAATTCCCTGCCTGCCTCCAGTACCATTGTGAGCCACCAGAGAGAACCTCTAGTTTAGTTATAGCATGAAACATCTGGAAATATCTAAAAAAAAGTATCTTTGGCTGCAACTGTAATTGTGTTGTATGTTTTTGATCTATTACACATCCCAGTTTACTGTATGGGTTTCTAGAATCCCAGTAGTGTCAGTGCTAGGCAGGGAAGGCAGCTGGTGAATAACTAGTTAAATGGGTGTTTCGCCTGCTCACTCTCTTGTTTACTTGGCTTCAGCTGAGATAAGAGAGATGAAGTCATTTAGAACTCTTGCAGCAGCATAAGCCACAGCTGGCTCTGAGTGGGGAGTTTTTTACAATCTTGGGATAGTAGTTAGTGGTAGTCTGTGTAGTGAGTCAGTGGAGTGAGTTGGAGCTGCAGTTTGAGGTGTGAGGAGCCTGCTTTCTCACCCTAGTCCTGCTATTCTCCAGATTGCCAACAGAAGTGGTGGAAACCATTGTCTACAGCAGGATCTCCTGATTTTCATCCCCGGAGGGGTGAAAAGGACTGCTGAGGAATGGATCCTAGGGGCAACCCACTTTTTGATCCAGGACAATTTGAAGCTGACTATAATGTGCTAACTGTGAGTAAGATCTAACTTTGTGCTGACAAAGGAAAGTACTTGTGCTTTGATGTTTCTCTGACTAAGAGGGAAATGTACCCCTGTTTGTTCATAAGTTTGAGACTGTTCTCAGTTTAAAGTTGCCTGACAATTGTGGAGTCCAGATGCATAACTAATTCACATTGTTCAGGACTTTATTTCTCACACTACCAGTGTAGTGTTTCTTAAATGTTGGATGTGAAAGTTCATTCAATGATGCATTTACCCAAGTGTGTTCAAGATGTTTAAGGTGTAACTCTGAAAGAATGGCTCTATATGGATTTGGGAGCAAAGGGTGGGCAGCCCCTCATCTGGTATAACCAGTTTAGGACTACAAGTTCTGTAAAGCCGCCTGGTTACTTTGGACATAGTGGCCAATGTCTGAAGAGAAGTTCACTCCCTGAAGTGGGTTGTGCTAGTAATTAGCCAATGTGTGCTCAGTTGTGGCCAGTGCCACTAGAAATATTTCCAGTTTGTGGCCAGTGCCACTGGAAGAAATGTAAAAGTCCTATGCCATATGGGAAATGTGTGTTCAGCTATGGCCAGTGCCACTAGAAGAAATGTTCATGTTGTGGCCAGTGCCACTGAGAGAGTGTTTAAAAGTCCTATTCCATATTTATTTATTTATTTTTTATTTTATTTAAACAGCAGTTTGGAAAACCTTTGAGCCATAGGCTCATTTACAAAGGTACCTTGTCACAGTAAGACAAACCAAAATACACAGTATAGCAGTACAACACATAGGTATAACAGTAAATTAAGACATAGATACAAACAAACTAGTACGGGTAGGATGGATGCAAACAATACCAGAGTTATGTTGTCCTTAGCAGCTTAGTAATAAGCTTTGTCATAAGTATTGAGTACGGCTTTGACTAGCGGCAGTAACAGCATCGGGTGTTAATAAGGTGGTTACGTAAGGAAGTTTTGAAGCACGATATAGTTGGAGCTTCGGAGATGGAGGGGGGCAGTGTGTTGAACCAGGAGGGGGCCCTAAAGCTGAAGGCTCTTTGGCCGTGAGAGGTCCTAGCTCTAGGGATAACAAGAGAGGTTTTCCCAGAGGTCCGAGTATGAACTAGTGGGACAGAGCAGTGTATGGTGGTGGTCAATCCTGGTGAGGAAAGCCCAAGGAGGGTCTTTTTTGTAAGGGTACAGGTAAGATATTTGAGGCGCTCATCGAGATCAAGTACCAGCGCTTTAGCATACAGTAGACAGGTGTGTGTCATCCTAGGTGCTCCAGTAATTAACCTGCAGGCCTTATTCAGAGTAGTGCGAATTTTATGGAGTGCGGTCTGATCAGCAGCACCATACACCGGCAGTCCATAGTCCACTAGGGACAGGATAGAGGAGGTGATCTGCGGTCGAAGAGCCTCCGGGGGGAGGCAGTGTTTATACCGATGTAAGATGCCCAATCGGATATTAGTGGCAGTGGCTAGGGCAGCGATGTGTCCATGGAAGGAGAGGGAGGGGTCAAAATGGATCCCTAGGTATTTATAGGAGCAAACTTGTTCGAGTGGGAATGAGGACCCAGAGTGAATGAGGAGTCTGAAGTTGCAGGACTTGTTTTGAGGATGAGAGAAGAACATAGTTTTTTTTTTTTTAAAGATTTATCACCAATCTATGTTCCTTGAACCAGCCCTCGGCTTCAGTGAAGGACTTCTGCAGCGAGTCCTGGAGGGCAATAGGGTTACAACTTGAGGCAAAGATGACTGCATCATCAGCGTACAATAGAATGTTCCCCGAGCAAGAGTGTGGAAGGGTGTTAAGGTAAAGGGAGAATAGTAAGGAGCCCAGAATGGAGCCCTGGGGAACCCCAGAAAAGATGGGACAGATGTCTGATCAGGTCCCATTAATTTTTACATGCTGTGAGCGGTCAGACAGATAACTGGTGCACCAGGAGATAGGCCCAAGCAAAACCAGAGAGACTAAGGGCATCAAGAAGGAGGGGTGGGAGACAGTGTCGAAAGCTTGAGAGGTCAATGAAGACAGCACCAGCCAGAGAACCAGTGTCTAAGGAGGAGTGGAGAAAGTTGAAGAACTCTAGGAGGGCTGTGTTGGTACTGTGGCCGCCCGGAAGCCATGCTGCTCAGGACAAAGGACATTGTAGGTGGAGAGGTAGTCAGAGATTTGAGAGGCCACCACTTTTTCCAAGGCCTTGGAGAGGAGAGAGAATGGATATCGGTCGATAGTTTCCAGCCACAGTCCTATCACCACCTTTAAAGATAGGGATGACAGTGGCGACTTTCCAGGCAGTTGGAACCTTCCCAGGCAAAAGAGTGGTTGATGAGGCATGTGATCGGGGTAAGGACTGTGTCTAAGACCAGCCATAGGATACACGGATCCAGGGTGTCACTGCCCGTACTATTACTCTTGAGAGCAGTGACAAGGTGCGGCCTAAGTTCTTGGGCAGAAACACGGCGGAGGAGAAAATAAGGGCGAGAAAGATTTACGGCAGGTGCTGGGGGAGGAGGGTCAAAAAATTTGTAGGGAGGATAGGGCTAAGGTCAGTGAATGAGGTGTTGAGGTGGTTGGCTATGAGGGCTGGGTCTGAGGAGATCACACCATTAATGTTGATCTGGGTGGGTGGGGAGTGTCACTACCATTTAACTGTTTAATGTTATCCCAGAAGGTTCTGGGATTCCCCATGAGGCAGTGAGTGAGGACCGATAGTGCTCAGACTTGGCTTTTCTGATGGCCCGAGTGCACTTGTTTGGGCAGTAGTAATATCAACCGCCTGTCATTGGGCGGCCAGTCTCAATGGCACGGTGCCATAAGTTGTCCCTATGTTTGAGCTGGTGGATCAAAGCTGGGGTAACCCAGGGGGCATTCTTCCTTTTAGAACGGCGGGTCAACACTGGGGCAAAGATATCACAGGCATTATTAAAAGTTTGGGTAAAGAAGGAGAGAGCTGTGTTGATGTCAGGAGTTGCCAGTATAGGAGACCAGTCAATTTGGGACAGAAGTTCCTTAAGTTTTATCAGTCCACCAGGTATTAGACGCCGCCGGCATGTGGACTGTGCTATGGGTTTGGGGACTGAGGTTGACCAGTGGAATAGAATGGGGGAGTGATTGCTGAGAGAGTCTGGGAGGACTTGTACATTGGGGATCCGATTAGGGCGGTTGGTGAGTACCACATCAAGCAGAGTACTGGAGCCTCTCTTGGGGTTAGTCCTGGTAGGGTGGGTAACTAGTTGCGTTAGGTCTATTGCAGAAAAGGAGTCTCGGGTAGAGGAGGAGGAGGAGGGCTGAGCCAGTTGACATTTAAGTCACCCACCAGAATTTGATCAGCGGTAGGAGGTAGAGAGGTAAGGTATTCTGTAAGAGATGCAATGGCCTGCATTTGGTCCCTGGGGGGCACGTATGCAGTAGTCAGATAAAGGGGTCCCTTTAAAGGGTCAGGGGTTAGTTTCAGTGTAAGCGCCTGGGCCCTGGAGTCAAGGATGGGAGCGGGCAGGGCTAATACGGGGAGAGATTCCTTGTCATAAATAGCGCAGCCGCCGTCCCATCTCCCAACACGGTCGGACCGGAAAAGGGTGAAACCAGGAAGGGAGACTAGGGAGTCAGGGGAGGATTTCGACAGCCAAGTCTCAACCAGGGTGATAACATCAGGGTTAATTGATGTGACCAGGCATTGTAGTGAGTCAAACTTTTTTAGGAGGCTACAGATATTCATGGAGACCATGCATAGGCCTGTGATGCGAGTTGGGGAGCTCCTGGGAACCGGGCCAGGGTTTGGATGAATGTTCCCTGACAGGAGTAGTAGCATGACTAACACCCTGGCTGGGAGATGGTGAGAGGTTTTCCTACGATTGACATGAGAGGGGGGGAGGGGAGGCTAAGGGAGCAGGGGGTGGGCAGGGAGGTACAGGAGGGGAAAGCAAGAATAAGAAGACACCCAGATGTGCCTGAGTTGAAGAGAAAGCTAAGGGGAGGGCAGGGACACACAGAGGTCCCAAGGGGCAGGAGAGGAGGTTCAGGAGCAAGGGGAGGAAGGGGTGCCAGGGCACAGTGTGGACTAGCAGATGGGTAACTGGGTAAGTGCACTGCTAGTGGGGATAGGCACAGGAAGAGCGTGATGCAGGGCCAATACATTGTGGTGAGCAAGATCCCAGGGAAGTAGTGCTGTACAGGTAGGAGTAGGAAGTAGTGAGGGAGCATAGGTCCCTCTAGTGGCCAGCAGGTATAACCTGCAAATGGGAAAGTGGGGAGATAGGTTCTGGGCAACAGGACGTGATGACACCGGATGTGATGTCACGGGTGGATCATTAAATTGACAGCACCCCTCTGCAGGCGTCCAGACAAAGAGAAGAGGCTCTCTTTACCTCGAAAGTTATCAGGCTGGAGGTTTGGCTTCCTCAGCTACTCAGGTGAGCTGCTTGTGTTGCTTCAGTTGCTTGATTGTCCCGAGTGCCAGGAATGCCAGTGCAAAAAGTACAATGTCCAATGAGATATGGGAATATGTAGAGTTTCTGTCAGATACAGTCATCTTGTTGTTCTGCAAATTCCTTGTGCCTAGCTGTGTAAACCTGGGGGATAAACCCTTGCTTTTCATCTTTTGGAATAAAGCCATATTCTAAAACTCCAGCTATGGTATGGACATTCATATTATTGCTTCCTGTGTTTTGGAATTTACTGGGTACTCCTCCAGAAGTATAGGTCAAGCATAGCACTAGCAAAAAGTTCTCTTTCTGGGACCTGATTGTTTGTAGATACCTTATAGGTCAAATAAGTTTGCTTTTGTACACTCCTACCCGTTTTGACCTCTAGAAGTAATGAGCCTGGTATATGTTCCCAAAGTTAGAGATGGTACCAATATCTAAATGTGTGCCCAGTCAAGGTTACCAGGGGTAGCTAACTGTGTAAAGTGGCGGGAGGGGTTACAAAAATTGGGGGCTCCTCTGGCGATGTTTAATTGGGGTGAACACCACAAAAAATGTGGGCTCAACTGATGTTTAATTTGGGGAAAGAGCCAAGGATTTTTACTGAGGGTACATCTAGCATCTTTCTGTCTGGTAGCAGTGTAGCCCAAACAGAAAGGAAACTTTGGACAAGAGGATTTTTGCCCAGAAAAGTGCCATTCAAATGTGCTGCTTGTGCGCTTTCTAGGACAGAAAAGAACAGAGTGCTGCTTGTGTATTGTCATCTTGCAGTGGACAGTAAAGCACTGAAGTATGTGTGCTAGTCTCTGTATCAGAAAGTACTTAGGAACTTTTAAATTGCAATTTTCAAATGTCAAAAGTAATGTGAACTTTAAGGAACAGACTCAGATATGTGCCCTGAAAGTTTCATGTGCTTTGTATGTAAACTGTTGGAGTTGCTAGAGAGACAATCCAGAAACTGTGGTAAAAATGGTCAAAACAGTGCTCCTGCTGCTGAAATTGCAGCTGAGAAAAAAAGTTAGTTTGCAGTTTAAATTTGCTCCTGCTTGACGATTGCCGTGAAGGAAAAGCAAGCGAGGAGAGAAAGGCTCATTTGCATGGCATCGAGTGATTGGTGTGGCTGCATCCAGTTCCACCCCCTGGCCAGTGTCTATGCACTGCACAGTGTTCGAGGAGTAGAGAGAGAGAGAGAGAGAGAGAGGCATGCAAGCTGGTTAGACCAGGGTCAACTATCGAGGGGCTTGTGAGCATTCTAAACTGAAGTAAACAGACTATTACAGTGTAATTTGGGGCTCAACCCTTTGTGTGACCAACTGGAGAGTGAGTGAGGCATCCGTGGCTACAATCGGAGGGACCGCCAGCCCATTTCACCCCAGAGGCCTTCCCAGGATTGGCACCAGGCTGAAAATCTCTATCGGAGGGAATCAGCTGTTGAATTCAGTGAGTAAACAAGTTAACTGTACAAACAAACTGTGTGTGATTATCAAGCCAGCTGAATCTGTATGCAAGTAGTGTGATTTGTTTTGCAAAGGACTGTGTGTTGTTAGAGCAAGTGCAACAAACAAAAATTCTAAGCATAGACTGTGAGCAGTGATAATGGTTTCAGCAGCAATATATTTTTTCTAAGCAAAATAGGGAAAGATGCAGCAAAAAAGCAATCCTGTGCAAAGAAAGACTGTGGGGCTTACAACTGACTTTGAGCATGTATAAATAGTTTTCCTGCATTACATGCTGATCGCAAAGTCAAGATACCAGTTTAATATCATGTGAATGTGCTGAAATGTAGCAGCAGTTTTAAGTAAATTCAGTTGCCAGAAAGGTCGGGAGCACAGTTTTGAGGAAGTGAACAGAGTTTGATGCATGATAAACGTTACCAACACCATTGCAGGGCGGGGTCAGCAATGTAAACACAGCAGCAGGTAGCCATTTTGTGAGATAGTAAGTGACTTGTGAGCAATTTAGTAACAACAAGTTTGTGTGTTTGATTTCAGACATGGCTTCAGGAACTCCACGCTATCTGAATCATGCTCGAGCTATGATCTCTAAGGAGGTGGCAGCACTAAGAGAAATGGAGAGAGCTTTCTATGGTGAAAGGTTGCCTTACATAGAAACATAGAAATGATGGCAGATAATGACCACAAGGCCCATCCAGTCTGCCCATTTTTTCTACATTATGAATGTGCCTTAGGCCTTTACTCTGTCAGTGGCCTATTTATTCATACTCATCTGTATTGCTCCCTTATGCCTATCCCATGCCTGTTTGAAGCCCTGCACTGTATTCATATACACCACCCTTTCTGTGAAAAATAACTTCCTCACATTACCTCTTAATCAGTCTCCCTCTAATCTCATGCTGTGTCCTCTTGTCCTGCTATTTTTCTTATATTGAAACATGTTAGACTCTTTCACCTTGTTAATACCCTTAAGATGTTTGAATGCTTCGGTCATATCACCTCTCTCCCTCCTTTGCTCTATGGTATACATATTGAGCTCTGTTAATCTGTCCTCTTACATTTTCTGATGCAGTCCCTGCATCATTTTTGTTGCCCTTCTCTGGACTGCCTCCACTTTGTTAATGTCCTTGTGCAGGTGCAGCCTCCAGTACTGCACACAGTATTCCAGATGGGGTGTAATCAGTCTCTTGCAAAGAGTGATTTTTAACTCCCTCTTAAGTCTTGTGATACCCCTACTAATACACCCCAACATCCCTCTAGCCTTACCTACTGCTTTAGTGGTCTGCTTGGATGATTTCAGGTCATCTGTGATGATGATGCCCAAGTCTCTTTCTTCCCTTGTGATTGCCAGCAACTCCACTCCCAACCTATAGGTGGCTTCAGGGGTTCTCTTCCCTATGTGCATGTTCTTGCACTTCTTTGTATTAAACCCCAGTTGCCACTATTTTGACCATTTTGCTAGTTTATCCAGACCTCTTCTCATTCTGCCCTCCCCATCTGGATCATCTACTCTGTTGCAGATCTTGGTGTCATCTGCAAACAGACAAACCTTACCCTCCAGTCCATCTGCAATGTCACTGATGAAGATATTGAAGAGGACTGGCCCCAGGACTGACCCCTGAGGTACTCCACTTCTGACTTGCATCTCTGCTGACTGTATGCCGTTTACCACCACTCTCTGTTTTCTTCCCGTCAACCAGTTTGCCACCCAGTTGACCAACTTCTGACCCCCCAAAGCCTACCCAGCTTACTAATCAATCTTCTATGTGGAACAGTAGCAACATTTTTGCTGAAGTCAAGGTAGGAGACATAAACTGCTCCCCCTTGGTCCACTTCCTTCCCCCCCTGTGTCCATGGTGCTGAGCTGCGGGCCCTGTCCTACCTTCTCTTCAGTAAATACTGAGCAGAAGTATCTATTTAAGATAGATGCTTTTACATGGTCCTTCTCCTCACATGCCCCCTTATCCCCCTTGATCTTAGCAATACCCCCTTTGGACTTTCTCCTTTCACTAATGTATCTATAGAAAGTCTTGTCACCTTCTTTTACTGTTTGCACTAGTGTTTCCTCGATTTGGGCCTTTGCATGCCTTACTGCCTTCCCTGCTTCCCTTAGGGAAATTTGGTATGCCTCCCTATCTTCATCCTGCTGTGTTCCCTTATATTTCCTAAAGGCCTGCCTTTTGGCTCTGACCTTTTCTGTTACTGTTTTGGGGAACCAAAGTGGTTTCCTCCTTCTTTTGCACTTCCTTTTCTCTCTAACACAATGGGATGTTGCTTCAAGTATTGTATCATTAATGCTTGCCCACTTTGCCTGTATGACCTCACCTGTATTTCTTTTTGCCAGGTCTAGCATAACTCTGTTGGCCATCTTATCAAAGTCAGCTCTTCTGAAGTCCCATATTTTTGCCTTGGATTAGGATGATTTAGTTCTAGTGGCCGAACTGAACCATACCATGTGATGGTCACCGGACCCCAGGTGACCTTCTACCTGGATATCTGTGATCCTTACCCTGTTAGTCAGTACTAAATCTAGGATAGCCATGTCTCTTGTGGGTTGTTGTACCTGTTGTTTGAGGCCCTCCCCCTACAGGAACTCCACCATGTGTCTAGTTCTGGCAGATGTTCCTGCTGGTATTGATCAATCTGTATCTGGCATGTTGAAGTCTCCCATTATCAGAACCTCTCCATTAGCTGTCATGTTTTCTATATCTTCTAACAGTAATGTGTCTATGTCCTCCCACTGGTCTGGAGGTATGTAGACAACCCCAGTTCATATGGCTGTCCCATTTCCTGTTTCCAAGGTGACCCACAGTTCTTCTGGCTCCTTATGTATATTCTGAATTTCTGTAGCTTTGATATTTTCATTGACATACAGGGCCACTCCACCCCCCTTTTTGCACCTCGGTCTCTTCTGAACAGTACATAGCCAGGTACTGAAGTCTCCCAAGTGTGGTTACTGGTAAACCATGACTCGCTAATTGCTACTATGTCCAGTTTAGCCTCTGTCATTATTTCCTGCAGGTCTGGGATCTTGTTTTCCAGACTACAAGCATTTGTGTACATAATTTTCCATTGGCCAGATTTTGGTGTGTTAGTTGTTGGGCATGGTCTGGTGTTTCCCCTACACGTCATATGGGGAACTGGACCTTTTTCCTTACCTGGTGATGCAAATGAACTACAAACATGCTGAACTCCTGTTTGACCACTAGCTGAGGGGGAAGGGTGTTCTTCCAATTCGACGTATGGGGTGCTGCACCCCTCTCCCCATTTGCTAGTTTAAATATGCTGGACAATGTCTACGGGTGATAGTAATCTAGTCAGTAGTTTTAAACATTGAAGGGCCTTCCACCCCTGAATGTGTGGTATAAATGTCTACTTTACATTTCTGCTTTTGTACGTTTTCAGAAAAAACATTTGGGGTGTTCTTTAGTATTTAGGTGGAGGTTTAGGCACTGTGTGGAATGTTGAATGCGTTTTGTGTTTTTCTTCTCTTGCAGGTGTTCCTGAAGAAGAAGAGAAGAAGATGATGTTGGAATGTATCCGAGCTCCTTTTTTCTTAGTGTTTTTAGAATTGTTTATGGTTAACATGGTGTTAACGTATTTTCTTCACAGGTGTGAATTTTGTGGGGAAAGGTAATGCAATGTAATGTATGTTTCCTTTTGTTGTTCACAGGTACCCTGGAAAGTTTGGGGGATTGACTTCCCCAGTAGGTAGCATAAGTCGGATAGATTTTCCCTAGAGGCCTAGGGGGATAGTCAGGTTGGTGGTCCTGATTCATGGTAGGGGTCATCAATGTTAACTATTAGGGCATGCTTCAAGCAGTTTTCTTGGAGCCACTGAGTATCCATAGACAGATCATAGGATAGGGGCTGAAGTTTCATCAGTTGGCCTCTTTTCCTTTAGGGTTGTCTGCCTGTTCCTTGCACATGGTAGGGGGGATAACTTGTCAACCTCCCTGTAGGTAACACAGAGGGTAGGATGGCCTGGTGCTGGGTGGAGCTATGACTGCAGACAGTCATTTGCCTCTCAGGGGTAAGTGTAACCACCCAGTCCCCTGGGGTTACTAGAATCCCATTATTGTCAGTGCTAGGTAGAGAAAGGCAGCTGGTGAATAACTAGTTAAATAAATGAGTTTTTCACCTACTCACTCTATTGTTTATTTGGCTTCAGCTGAGATGAGAGAGATTATGTCATTTAGAACTCTCACAGCAGCATAAGTCACAGCTGGCTGTGAATGGGGAGTTTTTTTAGAATCTTGGGACAGTAGTCAGTGGTAGTCTGTGTAGTGAGTCAGTGGAGTGAGCTAGAGCTACAGTTTGAGGTGTGAGGAGAGCCTGCTTTCTCACCCTAGTCCTGGTATTCTCCAGATTGCCAACAGAAGTGGTGGAAACCGTTGTCCACAGCAGGATCTCCTGATTTTCATCCCTGGTGGCATGAAACAGACTGCTAGGGAATGGATCCTAGGGGCAGTCCCCTTTTTGATCCAGGACAATTTGAAGCAGCCTGCAATGTGCTAGCTGTGAGTAAGATCTGACTTTGTGCTGCCAAAGGAATGTGCCTGTGCTTTGGTGTTTCTCTAACTAAGAGGGAATTGTACACCTGTTTGTTCAGAAGTTTGAGACTGTACTCAGTTTAAAGTTGGCTGACAATTGTGGGGTCCAGATGCATAACTAATTCACATTGTTCAGGACTTTAATTCTCACACTACCAATGTAGTGTTTCTTAAATGCTGGATGTGAAAGTTCATTCAATGATGCATTTACCCAAGTGTGTTCAAGATATTTAAGGTGTAACTCTGAAAGAATGGCTGAGTATGGATTTGGGAGCAAAGGGTGGGCAGCCCCCCATCTAGAGTAACCAGTTCAGGGCTACAGTCTCCGTAAGGGCTCCTGGTTACTTTGGACATAGTGGTCAACGTCTGAAGAGAAGTTTACCCCTTGGAGTGGATTGTGCTAATAATTAGCCAGTGTGCGCTTAGTTGTGGCCAGTGCCATTAGACGTATTTCCTGCTTGTGGCTAGTGCCACTGGAAGAAATGTAAACATCCTATGCCATATGGGAAATGTATGTTTAGTTGTGGCCAGTGCCACTAGAAGAAATATTCATGTTATGGCTAGTGCCACTGAGAGAGTGTTTAGAAGTCCTATGCCATATGAGAATGCCAGTGCAAGAAGTACAATGTTCAGTGAAATATGGGAATACATAGAGTTTCTGTCAGATACAGTTATCTTGTTGTTCTGCAAATTCCTTGTGCCATGCTGTGTAAACCTGGGTGGTCAAACCTTGCTTTAAAGTACATCTTTTGGAATAAAGCCACATTCTAGAACACCAGCTATGGTATGGACATTCACGTTATTGCTTCCTGTGTTTTGGGATTTACTGAGTACCCCTCCAGAAGTATAGGTCTAGCATAGCCCTAGCAAAAAGTTCTCTTTCTGGGACCTGGTTGTTTGTAGATACCTTATAGGTCAAATAAGTTTGCTTTTGTACACTCCTACCCCTTTTGACCACTAGAAGTAATGAGCCTAGTACACATTCCCAAAGCTAGAGATGGTACCAATATCTAAATGTGTGCCCAGTCAAGGGTACCAGGGGTAGCTAACATTGTAAAGTAGCCGGGGGTGTGGTGGGTGGTTACATATATATTTCATTATTATTTTGGGTTGCTCCTTTAAACAGTTTTTTTTTTCCCAGTGGGCTCATAAGGTTATCAATGACATAGCTACATTTATACATACGTATGTACGTCCGACGAAGGTCCAGCCATGAGGGTGCAAGCAGGCGCTCTCCCCACCCCCAAAAAGCCACCGCAGCAGATAGCTGCTCCCAGGATCTGACGAGGGTCCAGCCGTTAGGGTACAAGCAAGCGCTCTCCCCCACCCCCCAAAAAACCACCGCAGCAGGTACGGCACACACACCGGAGCATTCATTTCATCAGCCCTAAACCATGCAGGACAAGCGGACTTAGTTGAGCTCAGCCTTAGCCGTTGGAACTTTTTTTGTGACAAAACACAAACTGGGCTATAATAGTCTGACTGCTGCCTTAATGCCTTAATGTATTTGTTGTCAGCAGAGCACTTTAGATAGAATTATAAGGAGTTTCTCTAATAATTTAAGCATTCAGCTCTTTATTTCGGCTCTGCCTGTAAGGGGATCTAATAATACATATAATATTCAGCTCTGCATGAAAGGGGTTCTTCTGAGGGTGAAACTGTAATTGTATTTACTTACTGCATCAGGCTCACTCTGTATCCCCTTCCCCTTGGCTGGTTTCCATTGTATAAATTGTCTCACCTGTGTCTCCTGTTTCCATAGACAGCTGCTCCCAGGATCCGATGAGGGTCCAGCCGTGAGGGTGCAAGCAGGTGCTCTCCCCAACCCCCCAAAAAAACACCACAGCAGGTACGGCACACGCACTGGAGCATTAGTTTCATCAGCCCTAAACCATGAAGGACAAGCAGTTAGTCCACGCCGATGCGTAGCGGCGGCTCCCCACCTCCCCCACCACCACCCCCCTTGTTCAGCACGGTCCTTTATAGGAGTGCTGAGCCAATCAGCCCATTTCTCCATTAGCAGCCTATCTCAGTCTGCCACTAGAGGCTACTTAACTCTCACTTCTGCAGAACTCTCACCTTCCTCCTTTACTTATAGTACTATGCTCCTGCTACTGCTAACTCTGACTGCTTGGCTGTTCCCAGTGCTGATCCTCCCCCCTCCATCTTCCCAAAGAATCAACCTCCCTATGCCCCTGACATCTATTTATCTGCACTACAGCTCTCCCTTCATGGCCATCTAACATACCCATTAAAGCTCTGCTGTCTAGGCAACCTTAACGCTCTGATGCCATCCTCCTCCCCGGAAGAAGCCAACTTCCTGCACACCTTTACTATGATCAGCAGTCATGACCTCTGTCCCAGACACACCCTCAGCCCCCAACAAACCCTTTTCCCCTTGCCACTACCTCTCTTCCTGGCTACTCCCCGTTCCCCCATCCTGGGAATACCTGCCCTCAGCTCCCTACCTGTACCCTCACCACCAGATCCTCAAACCAACTCCAGCGTAGCTGCTCCAGCCTTCGCAGCCCACTGGTCAGACTAATCACCCTACTTCTTCTGCTCTCCGGGAATGTTCACCCCAACCTTGGCCCTAGGTCATCTACTACCCCCCTCTCCCTGCTGAATGTGGCCTACGTATTGCCTCAATGAACATCTGCAGTCTTCCAAAGAAAACTGCCACACTCCAGTGCTGGGTCATGCATAACAGGCCCGACATTGTTGCCATAGTAGAGACCTGGATCTCAGCATCAACCCCTGACTCAGCTGTCTCCCTCCCTTGCTTCACCATCTTCAGGGAAGACAGAGTTGGCAAGCATGAGGGTGGATGTGCTGTCTACCTCTGCGACTCTCTCCATAGCTATGCTCTCCCTACCCCCAAGCTCAATCATGGGGCTCAAGCTATCACCATAAAAATCTCCCTTGACCTGGGCAGAGGCCATCTCTACCTCACCACTGCATGCATACCTCCATGGAGTCAGGGACTAGCAGTCTACTCCCTTACTATCTATCCACCCTACACCATAAAGCTGAGCAGCTCATTCTAGGTGACTTCAATGTCAACTGGCTTAGCTCCACCACCTTAAACATAATTGACACCTTTACCGCCCTTGACTTCTCTCATTTGGTCATACTTATAACCAGACTCAGTCAGTCAAGTGGCACCAACTCCCTACTTGACATAATTCTCTCCAACCGCCCCCACAAAATAAAGGATGTTAATATTTTACCTAACTCACTCAGCAACCACTACCCCATCCTCTGTCACTGGTCTTCACCCACACAAAAACCCATGCCCCAAGTCACCTCCCACCACCGCTTTCACCCAGAGGGCCTCATTAAACTGAGGCAGCACCTATCCCATATAAACTGGACCCCAATCTCTCTCACAACCGATATAGACACAGCTCTAGCCTACATCAGCAGTGTTTTCTGCAAGACCTGTGACCTCTTTGCCCCCCTTTACCAGCACCCTCCCCAGGTGACAAAATGTCCCTTGGATCTCCCCCACTCTCATTCAACAACTGAGACAGAGAGACAACCTATGGCATATAGCGGTGGAGTCGGGCAGACCTGCAGTCAGACAGGCCTATAATGCTGCTCGTAACAAATGCAACTGGGCCATACTGCAAGCAAAAGCCAAACACTACCAAACCACCCTGACCTCCTCCTGGGGCTCTGCACGTGATTTCTGGGGCAACATTAAGGAGCTCAATGGAAAAACCCACTTCTCCCCCATCACAGATAGCGATCAATGGTATTAACACCTCTGACCCCCTACATATTGCTAAATTCCTCAACACAATCTTCTCAGATCTCAGCTCAGTTCTACCTGCTCACTTCTTTGACCCAGTCACTTTCTCAACTCTCCCACCCTGGATTGCCCCCCCATTTCTCCTTTGCACCCTATCCCCCCATGAAGCCAAACCTCTCCAGCTGAAAGCTGTCTCCAGCCAAAATCCCAAGTGTGACCCGATCGACTCCAGAATTCTCCAGCTAACTCTAGATGTCATGCTAACCCCTCTCACTGACCTGCAAAAACTAGTCCTTTTGTCTTGGTCAGTTTCCAAGCACCTGGAAGTCAGCTGAAATCACCCCAATTCATAAGAATGGAGATCGCACAGTACCAAATAACTACAGGCCAGTCTCCATCCTTCCCCTTCTCTCCAAAGCCCTGGAAAAAATAGTCTCCACCCAACTCATGGAATACCTCAGCAAATACAACATACTGTGACCAGAGCAGCATGGCTTCCACCCAGGACACAGCATGACGTCAGCCCTACTGGAGTTCTCACAGCACATACACTCTTCACTTTACTGTAGTGAAGTTACCGGGACAGTGTTCATAGACCTATCTAAGGCCTTCGACACTATGTGTCACCCCCTCCTGCTTGACTCCATCCACAAACTGGGCTTCTCATCTAGCCCCCTTGCCTGGTTCTCTAGCTACCTCCATAATCTGTCCCAATGGGTCAAGATAAACAGTACCCTATCAAACACACTACCTGTCCACTCCAGTGTCCCACAGGGGTCCATCCTGGGTCCCACTCATTTCAGTCTCTTTCTCAACACCCTTACCAGCTCCTGCTCAGGCAAAATGCTCCTATACGCTGATGATGCGGTCCATGCCACCTCCCGCCCTGACCCCACCACCATCCAGGACTCCCTCCAGCTCGTTTTCAGCCAAGCTGAAAAATGGTTCCTCGACCACCGTCTGGTCCTGAACCTCAAAAAAACTAAATTCATGCTCACCTCCTCATCATCCCCAGCACCAAACACCCCATTGAACTGGTAACAGCATACAAATACCTGGGCATCATCTTTGACACCGCACTTTTCTTCCATGCCCACCTCAAAACCCTGTCCACTGCAGCAAACACCTGGATTGGTCTCCTCTACTGCCACAAAGACTGCCTCCCTCAGACTGCCCTCCGACTGGCTATCACCTCCTCTATCCTGTCTTTGCTTGACAACGGGCTTCCTATCTATGCTGCGGCTGACAGCACTGCCCTCACCAAAGTCCAGATGTAAATAAAAAAGGCCTGCAGGCTCCGGACAGGTGCCCATAGCAGAACTCACTCATGCCAACTCTACTCCTCCTCCTCTAATCTACTCACCTTTAATGAGCACCTACGCTACCACACCTGCATACTGACCAAAAATCACTACTTGGACTCCCCCCCCCCCCGGGTTACCTCATCCCTAAAACCAGCCTCCCAGACGGCTGCCACCTGAAGCGCAGCCAAGGCCACCTTCCAGGTTCTGAGAGTTAGGACCTCACTCGATCAAAGATCCTTCTACCACAGAGCACCCTCCTGGTTCAACTCCCTCTCCCCACATATGACTAGCATCCCCAAAATAGGCCCTTTTAAAATCACCCTCTGGAAACACCTCATGGACACTCGGGTCTGTAAGTGCCCTTGACTGCCCCAGAGCCTGCACTCTTCTGGCTCTCTGTATCTGACAATGTCCTCTCAGACTGCCTCTCCCCCATCACTCTCTGGAGACCACGGTCCTAACTCTCCCCAGGACTCACTCCATAGCCACACTGGAGCAGGCCTATTATCTTATGAATGTTGGTTGAATCTGTAATTAATTGCAAACCTCTGGTTTTCCACTTTTATGTATTATTTGGAATTTGCTGTGTATATTCTCTTTACTGTACCTCACCTGTATTGTCCTCCATTGTTTTATTTCACTGCCATGTGTTGTCTACTCTCCCTGTGATGAGGTGCCTTTATAAATGAGTCTTTGACACAAAGGTTGTAAATCTGATTTATAAAATAAATAAATAAAATAAATATACTGTATATACTGTATGTAAATAACATGTTTGACAAATAAATCAAAATCCACCCTACACTCTATCTTTCCCAATCTGCTAAATTCACTTTGCCCTGCTGCAGGAGGCACAAATAATCAAACACAAATAAATATGGATTTTTGTGCCCTGAACATCACCAGCACTCAGTAAAAAAATCTTTGTCAAATAAATCTTTCAAAAAATTCCTCCTGCACCTTTGCTAGTCTGTTAAATTCACTCTGCCCTGTTCTTCTTACAGGGCCTGCAGCTGTCAGATTTGGGCTGTGGGCTAACACTGAGCATTCTCTCCTCTCCTCTCCTCTCCTCTCCTCTCCTCTCCTCCTCTCCTCTCCTGCTACATGATTTCACTAGTCTGCCTGCCTGAAACTACAGTCATGTGTAATGAGTCAGCTAACTGGAATGACAATGCATGATTCACTGATGATTTCTTAAGCTATTTTTTATCAAAAGTCACTATTTTTCACATAAAAGGAGCTCCTTTGGTAGCCATGTCCTGTCCTTGAGAAAGAGAGCTGGAAATGGCAACAAGAAGTGTACAGCATGAGTTATCAATCTGCAAAGTCACTGACTGGTTGTTACAGGTATATACTGTTTGCCAACAAATTGGAAATGCTCAGAATGCACTGCCTGTAAACAGTGCTGCAACATGACGTTGAAGTGCCAAAGTGCAGAAGGGAAAAGGGGTTTCTTTGGCTCTGCTTTGCTGGTTTTCAAAACCTAGGATTTCGGCATATTCACTGAATGCAAATTTGGCACTGGTGCATGCTTAGAGATCAGTGGTACTGTAATGTTATGACAGGAGTGGAACCTATTTTCTCCTGGTTCCTAGTTTAAACCACTGCAATGCTCTGTTTTCTGTTTACTAAATACTAATTAGCAACACTGCTGGGACATTTTGACTATAAAAGTTAATGTTATTGCTACTCATGGTTTGCTCAAGACTGTAATTCAAAAAGGGCAAAATGAAATATGTAATTAAAATTTGCTAAAAAAAGTAAAAAAGAGAAGGGAAAAGAAAGGAAAAGAAAAAGTTTGCACTGACAGGAATTAAAGTTTTCTTTTCTTTTACTTATTTATTTATTTTAAAAGTTTCACCAGGAAAGACATACTAAGCTGTTAAAAAAGCTCATTTTCAGATGAGTTCTGGGAGGAGGGAAGGTTGAGTAGACAACAGAAGAAGGTGCAAGAGTAAAATACATTAGCAGCAGTGCAGCAGCAATATTTGATGCCAAGTACAGTAATACATTGCAAACAAAATAAGGTGTGAAAGTACAATACATTGACAGTGATGCAAACAACAATATTCAGTGCAAAGTCATGCAGTACAAACAAAGTGGCTAAGGTACACATAGATAAAATTGCACTTGAACAAGAGCAGTGATCAACACCATAACTTGAGAGGAAGGGGGGGGGGGCACTTCTACAGCAAAACATGGCTTCTATACATATAGCTGATTTATCACTTTTTTTCCCAGTGGGAAAAAAAAAAAAACTTTAACATAGCAAAGATAAGATCTAACACTGACAAAAAGAATTGTTTATTATTTCTTTTTTTTTTCCTCTTACTCTCACTGAATTTGCCATAGCAAAATGAATTATTCATTCTCTGACAAAAGCTCATTTACTGCCCACTAAACCAAAGACACTTGAAAGGCAACCATGCACGTAGACAGCCATTAGTCATGCATGAGGCATTATCATCAAGTAATATTTCACTCTTTTTTTTACTGTTAGTTTATGCTGTTTTCTCTTCCTTCATAAATATTCCCTGGAATTGGACAGATACAGGTGCTTATATAAAGTATTTCAAAAGCTTCCCACTGTATCTCCCCTCTCCAGCTGGGAAGGCACTGTCACAGCTGGCAAGTACAATTACTGTCGACCCATTCCAAACTAAAGATGAGTCAAGGGTAAGTTAAGAAGCCATTATGACATACTTTGTTTCCTATAAGTTGATAAATCCATTTAATGCTCTATATTAGGTATGCCCTTCATTATGGATGCAACAAAGCTGGCCACAACTTTCCGCTAGGTTGGTAAATCTTGTTTTATCTTATCTCATTATAAGATGTAAATAATCTCATAAATACCTGCAGGTTGTAGTAATGTGGGCAGAGGAGAAACAAAAGAAAGGGTAAATTCCATTTGCAGACAGGTTTTGTGACTTTCCAGCAATGCCATTCAACATTACATAGTTCTAAACCTTCCAATATATTTCAATTTTTCAATTAGCAACAATATAAATATTAATGTAAATTCAATTGTCCACCTAACATCTGGGATTTTGGATCAATTGATCCCAAAAATAAAACAGCCATGAATATATGCAAGGATGGATTCAGAAAACAAAAAGGATATTTCATGATAAGGGGAAAAAGTGGAATGGTAACTAACCTAGCAGCAGGTGAAAGCAGTCGGCCCAATAATTAGTGGTCACACGTTCTTCCAGTGTGGAAGAACTGGTTATCTGGTCAGCCATGATGCTCTCACTTACAGGGCTGGTGTAAAGTGAATGCATTACGATGGTAATAGAATCATAATCCAGAAATGGGAATTTTTTGTTGAGTTTTAATCTTTTACCTGGTTCCCCCTATAGATTGCAGTCAAAATCTTTCTTTGTGTGACTCCTTAGTAGTGTCATAAACCAAATGTTCCCCATGTAGAATTCTGTCCTGTCTGTTCCACATAGGGTTCACACATATCAGTGCGACAGTCATTTTGTCGACATTGATATGGGCACAGCCAATATGCCGCCCAGCATTTCTGCACCAGGCATTGTGGCTTCCAGGATGGAGAGAACCAAAGCCCTGTCCTGGGAAATAGTCATGTTTTGCGGGGGTCTTTGCCCCCTCCCACTGCACCCCTCACAACTAGATATAACCTCTACAGGGGTGGGCATTCCCTAGAGGGGGCAGAAATTGTGTGGGCACAAAGGACAATATGACTGAGGGGTGATCTAAAATCAAGATCGCCCCTGTCATTGTCACCTTTACTGTGGCACCCTAACTGCAGTGACAAAATTCCATTGCTGTTCTAACTGTATACCTCCATATAGTATCTCACTCATTTTCCTTTGACATATTTTGGATGGATTGGAGATCTCCAGTGATAGATTGCTGAAAGCAAAAATTGCCAATTAGTGTGATGATGGTTATTAGTTAAGTGCTAACAGAATGAAAGGAGACCTACTAAAATTTGTTGGCAGCATCTGCTGATAAAAACAAGGAAGGTCCTGAAAATCTGGAAATTATGTGTTCAATACTTGATAGAATAAATAGAAGTGGGTAGCCATCTGGGAACAAGTGACCACCGAACAGTGTGGTTCACGATAAATACAGCCACAGAGTCAAGCCATACAAAAGTGAGTGTACTGGACTTTAAGAGGGCTGACTTTGTCAAAATGGGAGAGTACCTCAGAAAGGCACTAGCAGACAGGAAAGAAGGAGGGGTGGAGGAACAATGGGGAAACATCAAAACTGCCATCACAGAGACAACAAGCCTTTGTGTAAAGCAAATAAACAAATCAAAAGGAAAGAGAAAACCTCTATAGTTCTCAAAAGAGGTGGCAGGGAAGGTTAGGGAGAAAAAAAACAGCATTCAGGAAGTATAAGGAAACACTGAAGGGGCAGGACAGAGAACTGTACCAGTTAAAGCAGAAGGAAGTGGGGAAGGCAGTCAGAATAGCAAATGCCCAAACCAAGGAAAAGATAGCCAACTCAGTTAAGAATGGGGATAAAACCTTTTATAGATACATTAGGGAGTGAAGAAAGACAACGGGAGGGATAGTGAGGCTTAATGAAGGGGAGGGTGGGTGGTCTGAGAGGGACCGTGAAAAAGCAGGGATACTGAATGAATACTTCTGCTCAGTATTCACAAAAGAGGAGGTGGAGTGGGAGGTACCTAGTCCAATTAATAGAAGCACTCTGGATAGGGGGATCAATACCAGTCCTTTCACAGAAGAAAGGGTTCTGAAAGAACTCCTAAAACTGAAAGTGGACTAAGCAATGGGGCCTGACAGGATTCACCCCAGAATTCTAAAATAACTAATAGGAGAACAAGTGATACTACTGACTACCCTCTTTAACAAATCATGGGAGGATGGTGTGGTATCTAAGGACTGGGGGAGGGTGGATGCGATTCCCCTTCACAAATGTGGGAGCAAAGCAGAGGCAGAAAACTACAGACCCGTTAGCTTGACCTCAGTGGTAGGGAAAATGATTGAATCACTTCTGAAAGAAAGAACTGTTGAGTACCTAGAGACCAGTGGGGCACAGGACCAAAGGCAGCATGGATTCACAGTGGGAAGGTCATATCAGACAAATCTAATAGATTTCTCTGACTGGGTAACCAATGAGGTAGACCAGGGAGGGGCTGTGGACATGGCCTACCTAGACTTTAACAAGACATTTGACACAGTCCCACACAAAAGATTAATAAACAAATTAGCCAGCCTGCGAGTGGGTGCCAGGGTGGTAGCCTGAGTAAAAAATTGGCTGGACAACAGCACACAGAGGGTACTAGTGAATTAAGTCCACTGCAGAGAAAGGGGGGTTACTAGTGGGGTACTGCAGGGTTCTGTACTGTGTCCAGTCCTTTTTAATGTCTTTATAAGTGACAGTACAGAGGGACTGGAAGGAAAAATATGCCTCTTTGCAGATGGCACAAAGATCTGCAGCAGGGTTGATACCCGGGGGGTGTGTGGAAAGGATGAGAAGGGACTTGGCAAGGTTCGAGGAATGGTCAAAAGTATGGCAGCTTAGATTCAATGTAAAGAAGTTCAAAATAATACACCTGGGAAACAAAAACCCAGGGGAAGAGTACACAATGGAGGGGGTTATTAGCAATGAAAAAAATGGAAAGGGACCTGGGGGTAGTCATATCAGGTGACCTAAAGGTAAGCAAGCAATGTAAGAAGGCAGTAAGGATGGCTGGGGGGATGCTGGGATGTATAGGGAAAGAAATCACTAGTATAAAACTGGAAGTTTTTATCCCACTGTACAGACAGTTGGTGAGACCCCATCTGGAGTACAGTGTGCAGTTCTGAAGACCCTATCTCTGCAAGGACATAGACAGGATGGAGGCAGTCCAGAGAAGGGCAACTAAAATGGTGCAGAGTCAGCAACAGAAGCCATACAAAGAAAGACTGAAGGAGCTTAATATGTATACTCTTGAGGAAAGGAGGGAGAGGGGGGACATGATAGGAACTTTCACGTACCTCAAGGGAATCAACAAAGTCCAAGAGGGTAGCATCTTTCAGAAAAAGAGATGTGCAAGAACAAGGAGACACAATCTGAAGATAAAGGGGGGATGCTCAGGGGCAATGTGAGGATGTATTTTTGCACAGAGAGGGTGGTGGACACATGGAACGGCCTTCCTGAGGAGGTTGTGGGGTCAAAAAGAGTGGAGGAATTCAAGAATGCATGGGACAGACATAAGACAATTCTGGTGGGGAGTAGGGAGAAGTAGGCTGTTGGTTAACTAGGATCTGCAGCTTATCCAATAGGAAGGGAAATGGGCAGACTAGGTGGACCAAGCAGTCCTTATCTGCCATCAAAGTCCATGTTTCTATGTTCTCTGTTTCTTTCCCTAGTTGTAGCCTTACTGAAACTTTCTCAGTCCACACAGATTCAAACCTTCTGTTCAGCTTTATCACTGATAACCTAGGGGCACACCAGGCTGTTGACTTTGATATCCATTCAGTTATATCAGACTTCTCCATCCCATCAAGTTTCTCTTTCACAAGCATAAGACTTGTAACTGGCCTTCTGGGAGCTGTATTTACTGCACAGGGAGCTGCTCCAGTCACAGGGAAACTCACACTGGGTTGCATTTCAGAAGTGGGTTCTTCCCAAGCACTGATTTCAATCCATCTATCATTTTCACAAAGCCAATCACAACAGCTGCAGTTTTCCTAAAAAGACTGTTCATCATAGGACTTTTTTAAAAAAATCCCATAATATTACCATTTCCCTTTATAGGAGGTCCAAAATTCTGAGTTATCTTAAATAGATGAATCACCTCCCTGGCTTCTGAAGTTTCACTCCTGCTTCTCAAGCGAAGGGTAGGGATTCAGTTTGTTGCACATCTCATCACTGAGCACTGTAGCATCATCAACAGACACTATTTTAGCAGTTATTGTGGTGCTATAAATCCATAAATCATTCCTCATGCAGCTTTCTCCTGGTCATACTTTATGTTGAGCTCAGGAAAAATATGTGCTCAGCACCATGGACACAGGGGGGAGGGAGATGTGCTCTAGTCCCTTCACAAAAGAAAGTGTCCTACAAGAGCTCGATAAGGTCAGGGTGGACAAAGCAATGGAACCTGATGGCATACATCCCAGGGTACTAAAGGAGCTAAGGGTGGAACTTGCAGAGCCATTATCAGAAATGTTTAGTGAGTCTCTGAATACAGGAAAGGTCCCAGTAGACTGGAAAAGGGCTCATGTGATCCCACTCCACAAGAGTGGTAGCAGGGAGGAGGCAGGGAACTACAGACCAGTCAGTCTTACCTCAGTAGAGGGCAAGATTATGGAGGCACTTCTTAAGGAAAGGATAGTGCAACACCTGGAATCCATAGGAGCACAGGATCCAAGACAGCATGGGTTTACAAAATGAAGGTCCTGTCAAACTAATCTCATAGATTTCTTTGGTTGGGTAACCAGAGCGGTGGACCAAGGGGGAGCAGTTGATGTTGCCTACCACGACTTCAGCAAAGTTTTCGATATTGTTCCACATTTAAGATTGATTAATAAGCTGGGTAGGCTTGGGGTGGGTCAGAAGTTGGTCAACTGGGTGACAAACCGGTTGATGGGCAGAAAACAGAGAGTGGTGGTAAACAGTGTACAGTCAGAAGAGATGTAAATCACAAGTGTGGTAATGCAGGGATCAGTCCTGGGGCCAGTCCTCTTCAATATCTTCATCAGTGACATTGCAGATGGACTGGCAGGTAAGGTTTGTCTGTTTGCAGGTGACACCAAGATCTGCAACAGAGTAGATGATCCACATGGGGCAGATAAAATGAGAAGAGATCTGGATAAACTGGCAAAATAGTCAGAAGAGTGGCAACTGGGGTTTAATGCAAAGAAGTGCAAGATCATGTACATAGGGAAGAGAAACCCGGAAGCCACCTATAGGCTGGGAGCGGAGTTGCTGGCAATCACAAGGGAAGAAAGAGACTTGGGCATCATCATCACCGATGACTTGAAATCATCTAAGCAGACCATTAAAGCAGTAGGTAAGGCTAGGCGGATGTTGGGGTGTATTAGTAGGAGTATCACAAGTTAGAAGAGAGAGGTAATAATCCCTCTTTACAAGACAGTGGTTAGGCCCCATCTTGAGTACTGCGTGCAGTGCTGGAGGCCACACCTTCACAAGGATATTAACCAAATTGAGGCAGTCCAGAGAAGGGCAACCAAAATGGTTCCAGGACTGCATCAGAAAATATATGAGGACAGATTAACGGAGCTCAATATGTATACCCTAGAGCAAAGGAGGGAGAGAGGTGATATGATTGAAACATTCAAACACCTTAAGGGCATTAACAAGGTAAAAGAGTATAATGTTTCAATATAAGAAAATTAGCAGGACAAGAGGACCCATCATGAGATTAGAGGGAGGCTGATTATGAGGTAATGTGAGGAAGTTCTTTTTCACAGAATGGGTGGTGGATGCATACAGCGGCCTACCTCAGGAGGTGGCGGATATGAATACAGTGCAGGGCTTCAAACAGGCATGGGATAGCATAAGGGTGCAATACAGATAATTATGAATAGATAGGCCATTGATAGAGCAAAGGCCGATGGCACATTCATAAGGTATAAAAAGAAATTGGCAGACTGGATGGGCCTGGTGGTCCTTACCTGCTATCATGACCTTTCCTTTTACATTTTCAGCAAAATTGGTCTCAGGGCAGACTTCCTGTTTCCATGCTCACCTTTTGTACAGTGGCTACAACTTGCCTTTATTGGTACAGCTTTATGGATCTCACATTTTTTAAATGTAAATTGTCCACTTGCAAGGTTAATATTTTTAAACTCCAGTAACATTCTTTTACAACCTATGATTTCTGAGGCATTTGCATCACTTGCTCAAAGGTCTGCAAAGCATCAGATGACTTTTCCAAGAGAATTCTTGATCAGTTATTCCAACCACAAGGTGATCTCTCAGATTCATCTTTTTGGCATTTCCAAAATCATGCTGTTTTCCCATTTTATGGAATTAGGGAAACTTGAGTGGTTTCAGGCATGGCAGTTCGGGTTCAATGCCAAAAAGTACAAAATCATGTTCCCAGGGCATTGGAACCCCGGTGCTGAATACAAGATTGAGGGAGGGACTGACAGTCATCAGAAAGGAAAGGGACATTGGGGTATGGCTTACAGGCAGACTGGATGGAACTAGCTGTCCTTATCTGCCGACAATTTCTCTGTTTCTATGACCTTGAGGTTATTTTATCAGAGAACCTCAACAAGAGTGGTCACAAACATAGCAGTTGAGCTGGCCTGGTGGCATAGAGGCTTAAAGCACTGTGCACCACACCTCTTGCCACACTGGCAACTCAAGTTTGGAAAGGAGCTCAGGGTCACCTGGAGATGGCTGGGGTGGTGGGCTGGGAAAGGACTGAGTGGCTGCCTGTCAGCAATTCTCTCCCAAAGTGGAGTAGTGTTCCATCTCGGCTCTCAGCTGCCACTAGGTGGGGGCCTGGTACTAGCACCAATGCATGAGTGCCAAATGAGCTTCCTGGGAGGGGGAAGCCTTGCACGCACAACCGGAGCTTGCCATGGCTAAGAGGAATGTAGAAAAATGGAGGAAAAACATGGCAAGGCAGGCATCAATGATGCTCTGTGCACTGAACCCCCACATTCTTCACCATCAGGATGAACCTGCAGGTATACTGGATTATAGGAGAAACAAGGCAGTTTGGGCTGCACCTGGGCTGCTGTACTAGGCCAAATTTTCAGGTAGCAATGTCAAAAAGCAGTTAGAGCCAGCACTAGCTATTTACTGGAGCTTCTCATTAAATGAATGCTAAAAAATTGATACTCAGAGGTCAGTTTCTTGATAAGTGAGGAGTGATTTATGCTGAAGTGGAGCTATTTTCCTTCATTTGTGAATGCACTTTAATAAAATTATGCACTTATCAAGAAACGGACCTCCAAGCATCATTTTTCAGCATCATTTAATGAGAAGCTACAGAAAGTAGCTAGTGCTGGCACTGTTTTTTGACATTGCTACTAGATTATAACCTGGGGGGTGAGGATGGATCTCCCTCTGCTGACTCTGCCAAGGCAGCAATCTGTGGGAGTACCAGCTTGGAAGGTAAGCCTGGGGAGGTGGTGAAAAGTGGGGATCATTAAGGTAGGGCAGAATGGAGCCCAAGCCTACCTCAGCCAGGGAATATAAACAGAATATGAAAAAAAGAAATGCAGTTGAGGTTCAGTGCCAAAGAATGCATGATAATGCTCCTAGTGCATAAGAACCCTAGTGCTGAATATAGGATGGGGGTCATAGAGAGCCACTAGACAGGAAAGGGACCTTGGAGTTAATATATAAGAGGACTGCAAGAAGGGAATGCATTATGACAAGGTCATGGGTAGGGTGAATGGGATGCTGGGCTGTATAGGGAGGAGTACCTCCAGCAGGAGGATGGAGGTTGTTGTGCCTCTGTATCACTTTCTGGCATGTCCACCTGGTGTATTGTGTCCAGTTTTGGAGATCACATCTCAGGAGGGACATAGAAGGAATACAGAAGCAGAGGCGTATAAAGATTTGAATAATTTAGATACAAACAAATCTCAGGGAAGATTACTAATGGAGTTAGCCAATATAGTGAAAGGACCAGTTATTTAGCTTATTAATAAAGCACTGGAAATAGGTTATACACCAGACACATGCAGATCAGTTATTGTTGTCCCCATCTGTAAGAAGGGGGGCAGGTCTGATAAAGGAAATTATAGGGCAGTAAGCCTTATGTCCATCATGGGGAAAACTATGGAGACTATGATAAAAAGTAAAATGGAAGAACATCTGGCAAGTCATGACCTAGTGGATGAAACTCAACATAGATTCAGGAAAGCCTTGCCTAATGAATTTAAATAGCTTTTTTTTGAAAGGATGAGGGAAAAGCAGTGGATGTGGTCTGTCTACATTTCAGGAAAGTATTTGACACCATGCCACACACAGAACTAATTAAATATCTGGGAAACATAAGATTTAATAGCAAGATTATAGCATAGACAAGATCTTGACTGAGCAAAACATCACAGAGGGTGAGAATAAATTGGCAAGATTCTGGGAAAAGATAAGTGACTTATGGAGTCCTGCAAGGGTCAGTGCTGGGACCAGCCTTGTTCAACTTTATGTATCTAATATGACTGAGACAGAGGGTTGGCTAGAAACATAGAAACATAGACTCTGACGGCAAATAAGGACCTCTTGGCACACCTAGTCTGCCCATTTCCCTACCTGCAGGATAAGCTTCAGATCCTAGTTAACCAACAGCCTATTTCTTCCTACCTCTACCAGAATTGCTTTATGTCTGTCCCATGCATTCTTGAATTCTCACACAGTTTTAGACACCACAACCTCCTCAGGAAGGCTGCTCCATGTGTCCACCACCCTCTCTGTAAAAAAATAATTCCTCACATTGCCCCTGAGCCATCCTCCCTCTATCTTCAAATTGTGTCCCCTTCTTCTTGCACTTCTCTTTTTCTAAAAGATGCTACCCTCTTGGACTTTGTTAAAATCCACTGAGGTACTTAAAAGTTTCCATTATGTCCCCCCCTCTCCCTCCTTTCCTCAAGAGTATACATAATAAGCTCCTTTAGTCTCTTCTCCTATGGCTTCTCTTGCAGACCCTGCACCATTTTAGTATCCCTCCTCTGGAGTGCCTCCATCCTATCTATATCCTTGCGGTGATGGGGACTCCAGAACTGGACATAGTACTCCACATGGGGTCTCACCAACTGTCTGTGCAGAGGGATAACAACTTCCTGTTTTCTGCTGGTGATGCCTCTCCCTATATGTCCTAGTATTCCCCCATCCCTCCTTACTGCCTTCTCACATTGCTTGCTAACCTTAAGGTCATCTGATATGATTACCCCCAGGTCCCTTTCCATTTTTTTTGCTGTTACTACTTCCCCTCCATTGTGTAATCTTCCCCTGGGTTTTTCTTTCCCAGGTGCATTATTTTGCACTTCTTTGTATTGAATCCAAGCTGCCATACTTCTGACCATTCCTCCAACCTTGCCAAGTCCTTTCTCATCCTTTCCATGCCTCTTCGTGTGTCAACCCTGTTGCTGATCTTTGTGTCATCTGCAAAGAGGCGTACTTTTCCTTCCAGTCCCTCTGCAATGTAGCTCGCCCTTGAAAAAGGGACCTTCGGGGCTCAGTGAGACTACCCAGTCATCAAAATTTAATAAATAAATAACAAATAAATAAATAAATAAATGTCACTTATAAAGACATTAAAAAGGACTGGATCCAGTACTGAACTCTGCAGTACTACACTAGTAACCCCTCTTTCTTCAGAGTGGATTTCATTTACAATTACCTTCCATGTCCTGTTGTCCAGCCAATGTTTTACCCAGGCTACCACCCTGGGACCCACTCGCAGGCAGGTTAATTTGATTATTAATCTTTTGTGTGGGACTGTGTCAAATGTAAAACAATTCTCATATCTTCTTATTTTAAGGATTTATATTTGCTGATGACACAAAGCTAGGAAATATAGTGGATGTGGAGGAACAGGTTAGGTCATTGCAATGTGAATTGGATGAATTATATGATTGGACAATTAAGTATAAAATGAGTCTCAATCTAGATAAATATGTGGTAATGCTCTTGGGATAGTGAAATATTAAGGCAGAATATAGATTAGGGAATACAGTCCTCAAAGTCACTGAAAGTGATCTGGGGATAACTATAGCAGACAAGTTAAAATTTATCAAACATTGTAATGTGACTGCTGCTAACATGATAATGAGATGCCTTAGGAAGAACATAGGGAGTAGGAGAAGAGGCACGGTGTTACTGACGTATAGAGCTTTGGTGTGACCTCATTTGGAATACTGTGGCCATTTATGGTCCTCACAAAATGTGGGGACTTTCATTAACTGGAAGGGGTCCAGAGGAGAGCTACAAAAATGGTGACAGGTTTGGAAAATCAGTCAAATAAGCAGAGATTAGGAGCCTGGGTTTGAATACGTTGGAGAAGAGAAGACTAAGGGGGATCAGATTACAGTTTTATAAATCCTTAACATGCGAAGATATGAGAAATTGTTTATATTTGGAGCTAAGGAAATTCAGAAAGGAAACAACATGGCACAACTTCCAGCTACAGGCTAAACATTATAAGAATGTAAGCAGAGGACATTGGTTCACTCAAACAGTGGTCCATCTTTGGAATAGTTTGCCTGAAGTACTGTAGTAGTTAGTATCGTGAATCTGAATATATTTAAATACAGATTGGACAGCTTCATAAAAGATGGACATTTTGGAGGACTTAATAGATAAATAATTGCTGGACAGGCCAGATGGACATTAAGTTCCCTCATGTCTGTATTTCCTATGTTACTATGTTCCTATAGACAGGGTGGAGATGGTACAGAGGATGGCAACTAAAATAGTACAGGGTTTGCAAGGGAAGCACTTCAAGGAAAGATTGGGGATCTCAACATGTATAGCCTCAAAGAAAGGAGAAAAAGAGGTGACATGATCAAGACCTACGAGTGCCTCATGAGGTGAACAGGGTGCTGGAAGAGAGCCTGGAAGTTCAGGAGAGATGTGAATAAATATTTCTTGACTGACATAGAAAACATAGAAACATGGAAGATGTTGGCAGATAAAGATCTCATGGCCCATCCAGGCTGCTGGTTAACTAGGATCTGCAACTTATCCATTAGGTAGGGAAATGGGCAGATGGGGTAGGCCAAGCGGTCCTCATCTGTCGTCAAATTCTATGTTTCTATGTCTATGCCCTACTTTTCCCTACCTACAGCTACACCACAGACCCTACACAGTCTTTGGACCATGCATTCTTAAATCCTGCAACTGTTTTAGCCTCCAATACCTCTGTTGGGAGACTGTTCCATGCAACAGCCATCCTCTCCGTGAAGAAGTACTTTCTTACATTACCTCTAAGCCTCCTCCCTTCCACCTTCATTTTGTGACTCCTTATCTTTTTCTTTGAAAAATGCTGCCTTTTTGCACCCTGTTTTTGCATGTTTCTATCATATCCCCCCTTTCCCTTCTTTCCTCTAGGGAGTACAAACTCAGCTCCTTAAGCGTTTCCTCACAGGACCTTTGATACAGGCCCTGCACAGTTTTGGTTACTCTTCTTTGTACTGTCTCCACCCTATCTAAGTTCTTTTGGAGATGGGGCCTCTAGAACTGGACACAGTACTTGAGTTGTGGTCTCACTAGTGACCTACATAGGGATATCACTACATCCCTCCTTCTGCTGGTGATTCCCCTGCCTATATAGCCCTACATCCTATTGTCTTCCCCACTGCCTTGTCACATTGTTTTGTTACCTTAGGGTCATCCGAAATGATGATCCCCAGGTCCTTTTCCTGCTTGTGCATGCTTATTCCTCTCCTCCAAGTTGATATGTTGCCCCCGGGTTTCCATGCCCTAAGTGCATGATTTTAACTTTTTTAATGAAAACCAGCTGCCAGACCCATGACCATTCTTCCAGTTTATGTAGATCACTTCTCATTCTTTCTGCAGTCCCCCCCATGTGTCTACTCTGTTGCAGAGCTTTGTGTTGTCTGCAGATAGGCAGACATTCCCTTCCAGTTTCTCTGTGATGTCACAAGTAAATATATTAAAGAGGACTGGGCCTAGTACTGACCACTGTGGCACCCCAATGGTCACCTGCCCACACTAGAGTGGATGCCATTCTGTACCACCCTCTGACTCCTGCTTCCTAGCCAACTCTCTAACCATTTAACTGTTTTAGTCCCTACTCCCAGGATCTCCAGTTTGTTTATCAGCCTCCTTTGTGGAACAGCATTGAAGGCCTTGCTAAAATCCAGGTAGGCCACATTAACAGCTCCTCCCTGATCTACTTCCCTGGTTACCCAGTCAAAGAACTTGATCAGTTTAGCATGGCAAGACCTCCTCCTATGAAACCATGCTGTCTTGGATCCTGTAGACCACTGGCAACAAGGTATTCACTGATCCTTTCCTTCAGTAGTTATTCCATTACCTTGCCCACCACTGATGTCAAGCGGAAAGGCCTATCATTTCCTGCCTTCTCTCTATTTTCACTATTTTGGAATGGGTCCACCTCTGCCCTCCTCCCATCACCCTGTCACCTCCCCTGTTTCCAATGAGAGGTTGAACAGGGCTGCCAGTGGTGCAGCCATCTCCTCCCTGAGTATCCTCAGTATACTGGGGTGTACCCAGTCAGGTCTCATTGCCTTGTCCGCTTTTAATTGCTCTAGTTCTCTAGGGACTCTATCATCCATAAAGATACTAGTGTCCACCTTCCCTTAATGCTCCTGTTCTTTACTAGTGGATCTTTTCCCACCCCCTCTTACGTAAATAATGAACAGAAGTATTTGTTCAGTACATCTGCCTTTTGGTGATCCTCTGCCATGCACATCCCTCCCTTTCCTTTATCCTTACTATCCCTTCCTTGGTCTTTCTCTTTTCTCTTATGTATCAAAAAAATGTTTATTCCCCTTTTTTATTGATTTTGCAATATTTTCCTCTGTCTGAGATTTTGCCACCCTGACCACATTCCCTTCCTCCCTCCATTTCTTCCAAAAATTCTTCCTGTTCTCCTCCCTCTGTGTACTTTTGTACCATCTAAATGCCATTTTTTTTGCTTTGACTACTTCTGCTACTTCCTTTGAGAACCATAATGGTCTCTTTTTTCTCTTGCTCTTGCTAACCCGCTTGACACACATATTTGTAGCCTTTTTGATTACCTTTTTAATTTGTGCCCACTGTTCCTCGATTCTTCCCAGTTTCCCTGTCCCTGCCAGAGTATCCATCATGCATTCCACCAGTTTCTTAAAATCAGCCCTCCAGAAGTCCAGAACCCTTGTTTTTATGTGGCTTGAGTCTGAGCCTGTTATTATATCAAACCACACCATGCAGTGATCACTGTTAGTAACCCTGTCCCCATTTGTTAATACCAGGTCCAGTAATGTCCCCTCATGAGTGGGTTCCATAATTAATTGACTGAGGAATGCTCCTTGCAGGGAGTCCAGGATATCCCTACTCCTGGCCGTTGCCACAGCAGGGAAACTCTAATCTATGTCTGGTAGATTAAAGTCTCCTTCTATCAATACTTCTCCCTTGATAGACATCCTTTGGATTGATTCCATCAATTCTTTATCTACCTCTTCACCCTGTTCTGGAGGTCAGTAGATCACCCCTGTGTGAATAGTGGCCCCATTCCTTGTCTCCAGGGTGACCCATCATACCTGCCCTCCTACTAGCTTTCCCTGCATTTCTGTAGCATTTATGTTTTCTTTTAAATAAACAGTCACTCCCCCTCTCTTCCTACCCACCCTTTCCTTTCTGAACAGGGTATAACCTGGCATTGCCAATTCCCAGTTCTGATTTTCTTTGACTGACATGGTTGTAGACACCTAGAAACATGCTGCCAGCCAAAGTGGTGGAGGCTAAAATGGTGGGGGCTTCAAACATGCATAAGGACAATCATAAGGGTATATTAGAGTAGAGACAGGGAGGGGGTGCAGGTGGGCCAAGCAATCCTTTTCTGCTAACAAATTCTATTTTTCTAAGTTTCTGTTTCGTACAGTTCTTATATGAAGGCTTAAGCCTCCATCTCTTCACATAGCCTTTGTGCCCTCTGGTACAAATATGCCCACATAAAATAAGGTTTGGTTTATTTATTTATTAATTTATTTATCAGAAATTTTGGAGAGTACCTTTGAACACAAAGTTCAAAGGTTCCATATCAATAGCAGAGATTATGAGGCAACATAACAAATACATTAAGTGAGTTCCAGTGGAATGAAGTTAGACTAGTAAAAAGTATAGTCAAACAAGTATAAATGAACAAGCTGGGTCAATTGCATACAATTTTACATCAAAGTGGGTAGGCAGAATCAGTGTAAAACAGGCATAGTAATGGCATGTGGCCTCAGAGCTAGAGGCTGACACAGTTCAAAGTATATACCAGGATGGACTGTAGTTAGGATGTTTAGCAGTTACAGTTGCATTGAACTGTTAGGGTCACCCATAGTGCTTACTTAAACTGGTCAGACTCAGGTAGATTGAACAAGGTATCAAGCAGCTCATTTATCCAGCCAGTGGCCCTAACTGCAAATGAATGCTTTCCCAACTGAGTATGGCAGAAAGATAGTTCAATGGTGTTCTGAGCCATGCTCCTAGTGTTGTAAAGATTGGTAACAGGGCTGAAACAGTAAGTTAGGGCTGGATGGTTAGACCTAGCAGCACCTTCTTGGCTAGCAGACATGTCTGGAACTTAATATTGCAAGGTAGAGGTAACCAATCTGTGTGGGTGTAGACGGTGCAGCTATGGATGTACTTGTAAGTGACAAGCCTTATTACAGATCAGATTTGTTTTGCTGAGAATTGAGTAATAGGCACTTGTGTAGACAGGGAGGCCACAGTCAACTAGTGACCATACTGAGATTGCCACTAAGAGCATTTAATGTCAGCTATGAGGTTGAACCAGTTATGGTACAAGGTTCCCAATCTTCTGCTTACTGTGGACACAAGGGTCCCGATTCTGAAAGAGTTCCATTGGATGCAAGATGCTTGAGCCAAACAGTAAAAATGCAAGTCGGACCTTGCATCCTCCTTTGCTGCTTTCCTTATTTCAGAATGCGGGCTATGCTGGACAGACAAGCCACTGCACTAAATGGGCACTGCACCACCCTTGCAACATGTATCTGGTTACACCAGGTTGCAAGGGGGCTTGAGCCTTGGTGCGGCTCACATTTACGATTCCGAAAGCCCCACTGTGGTCATCATGAGGGGCTCCACTGACACCTGCCAGGAGGTGATCTAAGCCCCTTACCACAGAGTGGAACACTGTTTTGGGTGGGCTATAAGTGGGTTCTGTGGGCAGGAGGGGCACAGAGGGGTATAGGGAGTCTTGGTGTCGCAGCCGGGATGTAAGGGATTGCTTTGGTACCCGGGGGGGGTGCAAATGCCTCCATAGATATAGGTCATAGGCATATGCACCCTGCTGGGTGCTGAACCAATGACCAACCTCCCTGCTGGCACACCAACTCACCCTATGTCCACTCCTGCCCCCTCACCCCCTCTGGGCACATGTGTACCCTCCTCACCACCATCACCAGTGCTGCCTGTCCAGTGTTGCGCCAGCAGGAGGATGACAGATCCTTGCTGCATGTGCTGCTGCTGCGCTGCTGGTTGGGTGCTGTACCACACTTGTGGCAATCCCAGGGAGTTTGGCACAGGGAATCTACTTTTTTTTAAGAATACAGCTTAGGGTTCCTGGTGCATCTGGTATTGTTGTAGCCCTTGGAGCAGCTTTTTTTGGAATCGGGCCCATGGTAGTCAATGTGGGGAACAAATGATAAAATATCATCCAGTATTACCCCAAGGTATTAAAAGGTTTCTACCTGTCCAAATATATGTCCCAGGTCATTGCGGATGACAAGAGGGGTACCTTTTTCTTCATTTGTGGGGTCATGAAGAGCATTGTCTTAGGTTGTTTTTTTGGGGGGGTTGTAATTTTGAACCAGTCTGTTCTTGGATAACTATTTTCAAGAGCCACATAATTACCCTAAAGGAGAGAGGTATGGCTGCCAAGGTTAGGGTTCTTGGAATAGATAACAGTATTATCTGCTAGACAAGAACATTTGCAAACTGACAGGCATCAGGCAGGTGGTTTATGAATAAGCCAAAGGAGTAGGAGGCCCAGAATGGAACCTTGGGGAACACCCGTGACAGTTTAGGAATTAAATGATCATCAAACATTATGCAGGCTCATAATTGTTTTAATTTGCTTCTGCAGCAAAAGCAAAGTATTTTTATGATTGCCGTTCATGCACGTGCAGCAGACATTTTTTTAGGTGAGTGGCTTTTGTGGGGTGTGACACTGTCAGTTCAGTGAGAGTGGTCTGCATTATGTCACTGTTCTGGCTTGCTTGGCAGAAACTTTGTGTATTTCAAAGATGAAAGATGAACCAATCGTAGGTCATTCCTTTCCTTTGATCTACGCTGCCAAGCGAGCACAACTGATCTGTCATGATCAGCCTGCTAAAGTGAAATTATACCCTGTAACAAAGAAAATCATCCATCGATCTCTGTTGCTGCCAGGCCCTAACTGTCTCCCCCCCACCTGATCCTTCCACTCAACACACCCACACCCCCCATAAAAACATAACACCAACACTGGGGGTGCCCGCTCCCCCAGTGTCACCACCTGAAATAAAGAAAACCATCCTTCATAGATTTTTTTTTTACATCCTGCAAAAGACAAAAAATATCCATCCATGTCTGTTGCAACCACTGCCAGAACTCTCCCCCCCAAGTGCAACCCATGTTAATATTCTGGCTTGGGGGTGTCCTATCCCAAGTGCCAGCTGCTACCCCCTCACCCTGTCCATTTCAGTTATGCGTCACCAAGAAGCCTACCCCCAGTGCTGTCAAACATAACACTGACTCTGGGGGTGCCCAACCCACCAGTGTCACCACCTAAAATAAAGAAACCCATCCCTGATAGTTTTTTTTAATACACCATGCAAAAAAGGAAACCATCCATTGATATCTTTTGCTGTCTTGCCCTTACTGTTCCCCCACCTGACCCTCCCACTCAGCACCCAGCAACCCACCCACACACAAACATAACACCAATACTGGGGATGCCCATTCTCCCAGTGTCTCTACCTGAAATAAAGAAAAGTGTCCCTAATAGTTTTATTTTTTAACCTTGTAAGAAAGAAAACCATCCATCGATGTCTGTTGCTGCTGTTACTGTTCTCCCGACCTGAAACTCCCACTCAGCACCCACCCCCCAGCCCTTACTTATCCACTGGGGTCCAACATCATAATTCTTTCTGGACTGCAGATACATCTTCACTCTTCTATGCAGGACTGCAAACTGAGGAAATCAGGTAGGCTGTTCAGTGCATTTCAATGGAGTTTTGAACTTAGTGGCATAACTTGGTTATTTTTGAATATTTTTGCCCCAGATTTTCCACATGCCTGTTTTGGAACCCACTTTGTGAACAATGGCAGTGAAATTAGACAAATGTCTCCAGAAAGGTGATTTTGTGGTCACTGTGTGAAATCACCTTTTAGGCAGGAGTTGAAACTTTTCTCAACCATTGTTCATCAGGTGGGGTCATAAGAAGACTATGTTGATGCACAGGTCGGTTCCCTTTAGCCCCCCTACAAGTGATCCAGGACAATGAGGGTAGATATGTTCTTGTCAAAGGAAAGCTGCAGAATACAGAGATCCTAACAGGATCTGTTTACGGTCCCAATGTTGACATGCAGGATTTTGCTGTAAAGCTACTGGAAGCACTTACACCGTTCAACCAACTCCCCATGATTTTAGGGGGGAGACCTCAACCTGGCCCTAGACCCCTTAATGGATAGGTCCAGACATTCCCAAATGGGTCCTACCCCTGCCCTAAGAGCTTTGAGGTAATTAGTGGATCACCTTGGTTTAGCAGATGTATGGAGAGTGCTCCACCCAAAATCTAGGGAATACACTTTTATCTCTCAAGCTCACGGCACAGCATTCCATATTGACTACATATTGCTTTCCCGAACTCTTCTCCCAGGGGTATTGGACTCGGCAATTGTGGCGGGACCTCCTTCAGATCATGCCGCAGTGTCAGCCTCAATATCTTTTTCATCTTTATCTAAAAGAGGTAATAGGTGGAAAATAAATAATCAGATTTTGAGACAACCTACTGCGGCCCAATTTATTTCAACACAAATAGACGAGTTTATTATAAATAACCTGAAAGACAATATCCGACCAGATATGTTTTGGGGGGCATTCAAGGCCTTTATAAGGGGCATCTTAATTTGCCTGGCTGTTAAAGAGAAAAGGGAGAAGGAACGCATCATGTTGGACTTATTGGCCCGGATAAGGACCATGGAGTCCAACATGTTCCCCCCCCCCCGGGAGGAAGATAAACTGGAGTTAGTTAAATTAAGAGATTTGTACCTTAATTTATTAGGGGAACAAGCGGAATTGGCTCTAATAAAAACTAGAGGCAATTAACTAGATCAAGGGGAAAAAGCGGGAAAGCTCCTGGCAAGGCGTATCACGCAGTTCGAATCTTCCCGAATAATTTCTGGGATTCAATCCAAGGAAGATGGTGATATTAAAACCACCCCCAGAGAGATTGTTCAAGTATTCCGAAATTACTTTGAATCCCTGTACGGGGCTATGGAATCCCCTCCAGCCAAATCTGAGATACTTGCTTTTCTTGAAGACTTGGAGCTCCCCTCAATGGCGGAATCCGACCGGACATGTCTGACTGCTGATATAACCCAAGAGGAGATTGAGGTAGTTATTAAAAGCCTCCCGTTAGACAAAACACCAGGTCCGGATGGATTCTCGTCCAATTTCTATAAAAAATTTTCTAAATAATTAGCCCCACTGTTGTTTATGCTATTCCAACATATTCTCACTGGCCATGAGCTGGATAAGTCGCTCTCCGAGTCGCTCATTGTTCTAATTCCAAAACCAAACAAACCTCCCGAAAAGCCAGCTAGCTACAGGCCTATCTCCCTGTTAAATTACGATATTAAAATTCTGGCGAAACTATTAGCAGAACGAATGAACAGGGTGTTACCTAAACTTATAGGTGCAGAGCAAGTTGGTTTTATGAAAGGCAGGTCCACTGCCGATCATCTCAGGACGTTGGCCCATGTCTTCTCAGTCTCTGAGGAGAGCAACTTTCCCATGACTTTGGTCTCCTTGGACGCCAAGAAGGCATTCAACAAGGTACACTGGGGGGTTTTGTTAACCACAATGGGTAAATTTGGGTTTCCAGAAATGTTCTTAGAATGGATAGGCACCCTTTACTCAAGTCCCACAGCCAGAATCACTTGCAATGGGGCCACATCAGACCCCTTTCCTCTATATGTAGGCACTAGACAGGGATGCCCCTTATCCCCCCTCCTCTTTAATTTGTATTTGGAACCTCTTATCAGGTGCATAGTGTGTAACAGGGAGATAAATGGCATCAAAATACTGGATCAGCCATTAAGGTAACAGCATATGCAGACGACCTTTTGGTATACATTTTGAGGCCAAATACATCAGTCCCAGCTTTATTAGAGTCTATTCGGGAATATAGTTGTCTGGCTAATTATAAATTAAATCAGGATAAAACCATGGTTTACCCCCTTAGTAAAAGCCTCTTCAAGCAAGAGATTACTGAGCTAGGTCTAGGGTGGAAATCTGACTCTTTCTAATATCTGGGTCTTACCCTGACAAGGAGCATGACACGGACATGCCAGTTGAATTTGGATTCCCTGGTGCATACCATTGATTTAGATCTCAAAAGGTGGGCACAACTTCCACTTTCTTTATGGGGTAGGATAAATATAGTTAAGATGAATGTATTCCCTCGGCTTTTCTATCCCTTGAGTATGTTAAACATCTGGCTTCCACTTTCATGGTTTAAGAAGCTCCACGGAGCTATAGCTAACTTTGTTTGGGGATATAAGAAAGCCAGGATGGCCTATCACAAACTGGCTGCGCCTAAACTACTCGGGGGATTAAGGTTACCACATTTTGCTCTTTATTTTTGGGCGGGTCAGGTTAATAAATATCTTAGATGGGTTCAGAATACGGACTTTCTCACGCAGACAACCTATGTACCCTTGTGGATAAAGTCTGAGGTAGCTCTTATCAAGAAATATGGTCTTGTCCCCGAGGCTTTACTTTATCTCAATCCAAAGCTACTTCCCTCTCCTCTGAGGAAATCCCCGATAGGGGTTTCTCTAAAGATCCATGCTCAGCTTTGTAGCTTTTTAAAATATGACCAGGTCAAGGATTGGTCCCAACCTATTCAGAGTAACCAGCGTTTTTTGATTGATAATAAACCTATCAGCCCCACCTGGTTGACCCTACCTGATAAATGTTGCTTGAAAGATTTCCTCAAAGAAGAGGGAAATGTATGTTCCTCATTGGAGATTCTCCGCAAATTCAATCTGCCCTCCAAGGCGATTTTTAAAGTATATCAGCTTCGACACCTTTTACTCAACAAAGTAGGTAGGAGTCCAGTCCAGCCTCCGCATGTGGACTTTCATGAGTCCTTGGAATCCCTGGTGGGCCTCTCACAGGCAATTTCCAAAGTATACACTGTATTATTTAATTGAGCCTACTCCCAAAATCTTGCTCCATGCTCATATTGGGCCACAGTCTTTCCCGAAGAAGATCTGAATTGGTCGGCCCTCTGGCAAGATTGCCATAAATTCATCTGGCAGGACCAGTTAAGACTTATACAGTTTAAAATTCTCCACAACATTTATTACTCTCCTCAAAAACTTGCGAGCCTAAAATTGGTAGTGGATCCCAAATGTAACAGATGTCATTTGGGAAAAGGGGACCTGTTGCATATCTTCTGGAATTGCCCGAAAATAATCCCACTTTGGACAGATATTAAAAACAAGGTAGATCCCTTGCTGGGCCTGGAAGACCTTTTTACTCCTGAAATATATCTGCTGGGGGATATGTCCCATATTACGGTTAAGAATAGGAAGTTCTATATGGCCTTGATCTCGATTACCCTAAAAAAGTGGTCCTCAAACATTGGAAGGATTCTAGCGTGATTAGCTACTCTGAATGGCTGGAGGAACTTCTCTCTAGCCTTAGGATTGAGAGGATGATAGCCGTCCTCCAAAATAAGAGTCCCAGGTTTGATAAGATATGGGGGCCCTTTTATACTATTTACTCACTGTAAGAGATATGGGTACCCCCTTTGGTTGAAAACAGTTTAAAAGGTTTTGTGCGGGGAGGGAGTGGGGTGGAATGGGGGGGGGTGAGGGAATTTTGTTCTTTTTGGAGGGTTTATATTTTAATTACTTTTTGGCTTTGTTTTTGGTTTTTCATTGGGGGGTATTGCAGAGAATGACTCCTGTCAGTAATTGTAATACGTATCAATGTATTCATTTATGTTTTATGTTTATAATTAAGTTTCTTGTATGCATTCTCTGTAAAAGAAAACTGGAATAAAGACTTAATGGCAAAAAAAAAAAAAGAAGGCTATGTTGAAATGTTGGGGTTAAAATATAAAAAAAACAAAGTTATGAACCTATGTTAAAATTTACGGATGCAGGCTTGTAACTTTGGTAATTTTCAATATTTTGACCCCAAATTTTATACATAGCCATTTCTTCACAGCACCTCATGAATGGGAGAGCTATCATTTTTCAAATTCAGCCAAAATGTGTTTTTGCATCCCAAAAGGTGATTTCATGGTTGCTGTGCAAAATATCACCTTTTGAGCAGAAGTTGAACATTTTCTCCACCCTTTTTCATTGTGGTGGGGTCATAAGAAGGCAATGTTGAAAATCTGGGTACAAATATTAAAAAACAATAAAATTGCAGCCGGCCCAGTGGTGTGGAGGGCTAAGGCCTCATGCCTTGCCTCCTGCCAAGCTGGCGACCCATGTTCGAGGTGCGAGTGGGTTGTCAGGGGTCGGCCAGGGTGGGAGAGAATTGAGTATCCAGAGGACAGCTCTCCTCTCCCAGGGAGGGACATGGAGGCCAGTGCACCACTGACACCTAGTGGTGGCTGGGTGTTGGAGCATCCAGGTCCCATACATGATGGAAGGGGGTGGAGCAGTCGGCAGGCTAGCTATGGATGGAAGCGTGCATAGTTCACCATTGCCAGTGCTACATTGCTCTGCCTCTGGGAGAAGGGCTGGGAGAAAACCAGGGGAGAAAAGCTTGGGTGGTTGAATGACCTCCAACCCCCTCAGGCACCACCCCTGCACAGGCAGCTACCTCCAGAACTGGATCAATGTCAGTAGGTTGAGGGATCCTCGCCACCCCGCCACTGGAGGCAAGCCATGAAGGAAGACAGGAGGGTAAGTTGCAAGTGGGTGATGGGGCTGGGGTGTTGGCAAGAATGTGGACTGCCAAGGAGGGGGAGAAATTGAGTAAAAAAAAATATGAGACTACATTGAAATTTAATTTTATTTTAGCTTTTGTTGACCGGGTAAGTACACTAGACAAGTATTATGCCTATTTTCAGGAACAACCCGGGAGAGTACAACATAGGGATACAGACATTTTTACAGAAGAATGTAAGTACATCATGACAACATGTAGGAATAGTAACATTGTCTAGGGGTATGGAAGGTCATAATATAACTTATATCTTTAAGGTTAATGTACCCCGGTGGTGAGTAGGTCACCTACAAAGTCTAACAAGCCATATACACATTAGAGACAATTTAGAAAGGCATGACCGGGGAACCTTGGCATAGACAGTATGCCCTAGGTCAGGTACCCTGGTAATTGGTAGAATCGTGGAAAACAGCAGGAGTTTCGGGCAGCATCTATGGGAGGCAACTTTGGACTGGAAAGACAACCATTGATAATTACTCTAGGGAGGCTTAGGGCAATCACACGCTGAGGCTTGTTTCAGGAAACCACAGAGGGAATTACGAAAGCACTGATGGGAAGAGGCCAAATGAATATACACAGGAAGGGAGTTCCAGAGTCTGGGCGCACATGCGGCAAAGTCACGGTCACCCATGAGGGTACGGGTGGAGGGGACTTTGAGCATCCGTGGGGCCTGGGACCTAAGGTGGTAGGTAGTAGTGTCAATTTGCGGCAGAAGCAGGGCCAGCTCTGGGGGGGTGCCGGTTCTGATCACTTTGCCCGTGAGACAGCCCACCCCGAAGTCCAGGTACCTAGCTGGGGAGAGCCAGCAAAGTTTATCGTATAGCTCACAGTGATGGGTGAGACGGGGGACAGCAAGGGCAAAGCGACAGATGTTGTTATATGTCGTGTGCCACCGAGTGAGATGAGTCTTGAGAGAGCGAGCGAATAGGTGCAGCCCATAGCTGAGAAAGGGAAGAAGTACACCTCTCACGAGGGCTAGTCTAGCCGCTGGTGTAAGGTTGTACTTGGCCCTGTAGGCCAGGCCCAGCTTGCAGTTTACTGCCCTGCAGATGTTTTGGATATGACTGCCCATGTCAAGTTGGGGGTCAAGGGTGACCCCTAGGTATTTGGCAGAGTTCACTACAGGACTGGTAATATTTAACAATGCTGATGAGGCTTTGATTTTGGCTGTTGAGCCAAAGAGCATGGCCTGTGTTTTTTTTCAGGTTCAGGACCAGTTTGATTTTAGTAACCCAGGTTAGGACATTGTTAAAGTCTTCAGACATGTGCTTGTTAAGAGTAGCAACATCTCGGGCGTGTGCCAGGATCACTATTATGAATGAAGGCTAATAACTTTGCTAATTTTCAATATTTTGACCGATAAATTTTCAACATAGCAATTTCTTAACAGAACTTCATGAATGTGTCAGCTGTCATTTTTCAAATCCTGGTCAAAATGTGTTTTTGCACTTGTGGCACGAAATCACTTTTTGGACAGGATTTGTAAACATTCTCCACCCTTCCTGATGAAGTTGGCTCCTACGAAGGCTATGTGGAATTAAGAAGGCTACTTTGAAAATGTGGGGTACAAATATGAAAAAAAAACAACAAAGTTATGAGTCTATGTTTCAGTTTTTCAATGCACAGTCCTAACTGTGGTAATTTTCAATATTTTGGCCAAAAGTTTTGAACATAGACATTTTTCACACCACCTCATGAATGTTACAATTGTCATTTCTTAAATCCTACACAAAATATGTTTTAGCATTTCTAGCAGAAAATGACAATTCAGCCACTGTTTTATAAATGACACCTGTCATGCTCAGAAGGTGAGGTCATAAAAAAGATTATGTTGAAAACTTTGTGTAAAAATGTGAAAAAACAACTAAGTTATGAGGAAACTAATTGTTCCAACATTTACTCATAACTTTATTTTTTGCAGACTTTGGCCCCTGATGTTCAACATATTGCTATTGCTTGTGCTACCCCACCTCCTAAACATGGGAGGTGTAATTTTTCAAATCCTCTCTGAAACTTGTTTCCACAGTCGCACAGCCCATTGCATACAATAAGTCAGTTCCTTGCAAACAAGAAATCCATTTTCTGGAGTGTTGTTGGCTTACTTCTGTACTATTTTTACTTTTCAGATGTTTTGTGGATATATATTGTCTTCTTTACAAAAAATGATTGTTTTCCGCAGCCATTCAATATTTTTTTTTGGGGGGGGGGTTAATGATGGCATATCTAGTGTTTTCAAATAATGAAAGTTAAAAATGGATTGAAGTAAGATTTGTTTTTATGTCACAATGGATTTTTTTTCTTATATGCCACTTATGTTACGAGATCATTTAATTACACTTTCCTTTCTTTATAAGTTGTGTTTTATTTCATTTTGAGTATACAAATGCTCATAAGACAAAAGTATGATGGTCACATCTTCAAGCAATTGCACATGGTGCTTGTATGACTGCATCTTACACAAAATTTGTCTTAAATCAGTTAACAGAAACTGTTAAGCATGTCGCTGCAAGGGGACTGCATGTGCCATTGTGATGTTAAGAAGCAAGCTACTCTCCTGTTGGTAAAGTATCCCAATATATATCTGTGTGTGGTGTGTGTGTGTGTGTGTGTGTGTGTGTTCATGTATATACTGTATGCATTTATTTCAAATGTTTTACCAGAAAATACATACGAAGTAGTTCACATACATATATTTATTTATTTATTAAAGTTTCGGAATTACAACCTTTGAGTCAGAGACTCCTTTGCAAAGGCTCCACTTCGGGACAAACATACAGATTTACAAACATGCTTCATTGCTTAGGGTTATACATTGGTGCTTACATAATTACATCATACATATACAGAGATTGGTTAGTCTCTTAAGGGTTGCTTATGACCCTGGGTCTGTTGAACATGCCACATAAGGATAATACGTTGGTGCTTTACATAATTGCATCAACATTAACAGTACTTGGTTAGCATCTAGGGGTTGATTATCAACCCTGTGTCGAAGTGGTGTAGAGTGCTCTGTTGCAGCTACACGTCTCTGAGTCTATGAGGTGTCTCTTGATTCTGGTTTTAAACCAACCTAGTCTCGGGGCCACGGAGATGGGAGGAGGGAGTTCATTGAGCCAGATGGGTGCCCGATAGCTAAAGGACCTTTGTCCTAATGCGGTCCTTCGGTGGAGGACATGGATGGGCATGCTTGCTTGGTGCCTTAGGGTGCTCCTGTGGGTGTTAGGTTGGATGAGAGAGTGAAGGCCAGTGGGTGCAAGCTTCAATAGTATTTTTTTGGCTTGGAGGCAAGTATGGTATTTTAGCCTTCCTTTGAAGGTCAACCAGTCCGCTTTTTTGTAGAGGTCGCAGGTGTGGGTAAGTCTGTCACTTTCTGTGACCTGTCAGCTGGCTTTATTGAGGGAAAGATTGATTTGTTTCAGGGCCGTGAGGTCATCCGTCCTGTATATTATAATACCATAGTCTACCAATGATATGACAGAGCTGGTTACTGCCAAACATAGGGCCTGAGGTGTGAGGCATTGTCTGTGCCTATAGAGGATCCCTAGTCTGGTGTTTACTGAGGAGGAGAGGTGGTTGATGTGCGTGTGATAGGTAAGTGAAGCATCAAGTGTAATGCCAAGGTATTTGAAGTGTGTGACCTGGTCAATTTGGATGCCCTGGTAGTTGGAGATGGTAAGGTGGAAGCTACTGTAGAAGCTTTGTCAGTGCGCAAAGATCGTGGATTTTGTTTTGGTATAGTTTAGTATTAACCGGTGCTCTGTGAACCAGTCTTCTAGTTCATGAAAGTAAATTTGAAGCTTGTGTTGGAGGGAGTTGGGGGTGCTTTCTTTCCAGTAAACTACTGCATTGTCTGCATAGAGCAGAAGCTTACCATTGCACGCTTTTGGGATGGAGTTCAGGAAAAGGGTGAATAATAGAGGGCAGAGGATTGACCCTTGTGGTACACCCGCCTGAACTGGATTCTTGGTGGACAGGGTGGTGTTGATTTTGACTTCTTGTGTTCGGTCTGTGAGATAGTTCTTAAACCAGTGTATTGTGTCTGGGGCGAGATTGAGGGAGGGGAGTAGGTGTAAAAGTAGGTCATGACTGACAGTGTCGAATGCTTTGGTTAGGTCAACAAAGATTGTGCCTGCTATTTCCCCCTCACCAAGAGCCTCGTGTATAAAAGATGTGAGTTCGAGGAGTGTAGTGGTGGTGCTGTGTCCTGTTCTAAAGCCGTGTTATTCTTAGCAAAGCAGAGAATAGCTAGTCAGGTACTCAATGAGTTGGTCTGACACTATTAGTTCGAGAGCTTTAGAGAGTGGGGGAAGTATCGTGATTGGCCTGTAGTTGCCGGGGTCAATTGGGTCACCCTTTTTTAGGATTGGTGTGATAATTCCCCTTTTCCAGAGAGTGGGGAATTGTCCTAAGCGTAGTGAGTGGTTGAATATTTTGGTGAGGTGTGGGAGGGTCACGTCTAGCATTAGCCGGAGGATCTTGAGATCTATAGAGTCACTGCTGCACCTTTTGTTTCATAAGGCTTTTGACAGGTATTGTTTGGACTTACTGCAGGAGATCGTTCTGAGCCGGAAAGGTGGGAGGGTGGGCCTAAGGTAAGAGGTAGCAGGGACCCTAGGAGGTGGGTCAAAGAAGTTTGATGGGAGTATGTGGCTGAGGTCCATGAAGGAATTGTTCAGGATATTAGCTATTGTGGTGGGGTCCTGTGAGAGGGTACCATTATTGAGTATCTGGGATGGCATTTGTTTAACAGTTTTCCTGCAGAGCTCTTTGACATTGCTCCAGAACTTGTTCCCTGAGCCCCAGGTCGAGGTGAGGGCTTGTTTGTAGTGGCTGACCTTAGCTAGCCAAATAGCCCTGGTGCACTTGTTTCTCGCCTCTCTATAGAGTTGTCTGTCATAGGGGAGCTGGGAGTTAAGTGCCCTGTACCAGAGATTATCTCTGTGATGCATCTGATCTAGCAGGGTCTGTGAGATCCAAGGGGTGTCCCTTGCTTTTAGAATCCTTTTGGAGAATGGGGCATGTTTGTCACAGACTGTGTTAAAGATATTGATAAAGGAGGTAAGGGCCTCGTTAGCGGATTGAGTGGTGTGAACCGATGTCCAGTCACTGGTGGAAAGAGAGTGTATTATCTTGGTTATGGAGCCTTTTTTGAGGTGCCTTTGGTGGGATATTTTGGGTTGGTTTGGTGGGCTTTTGTTTGACCAGTGGTAGGAGAGGGGATAGTGGTCACTGAGGATGTCTGGGAGAACTCTGATATTAGAGAGGTGTTTGGGAAAGTTTGTCAGGATGAGGTCAAGGAGAGTGTGAGTTCCTATCCTGGGGTCTTGTCTTGTGGGGGCCTGGACAACTTGAGTCAGATCGTGCACTTTGGCTGCATCTTTGAAGGAGTCTGATGCCTTTGTTATGCAGTTTATATTGAAGTCACCCATTAGTATGAGCTCACTTCTGGGGGGGAGCAGTGCTATATTGGCTAGTATGGAATCAAAGGCTAATTTTTGGTTGTTGGGTATGTAGACTGACATCATGTATAGTGGTTTCCCTTGGGAGCCAATCATTGTTTTGATTGTGATGGCTTGTGCCCTGTATTCTGGTGAGGACAGGGGGACCAGTAGTGTTAGTAAATTTGTTCTGGCATATATAGCACAGCTGGCCTTAGCTAGCCAAATAGCCCTGGTGCACTTGTTTCTCACCTCTCTATAGAGTTGTCTGTCATAGGGAAGCTGGGAGTTAAGTGCCCTGTACCAGAGATTATCTCTGTGATGCCTCTTGCCCTCTCTATCTTCTCTGAAGATTATATAGTCATGTAGAGCAACAGCTGAGTCCGGTACATTCCTAGCTAGCCATGTTTCGGACAGAGCCAGGATGTCCGGTGAATGTTGTGCAACCCATCCTTGTAATAGTGTTAGTTTTTTTGGTAGGCTGCAGATATTTAGGGAGGCCAGTAGCAGTCCACCATAATTCTGAACATTAGCCCTGCTAGCAGGAAACAACTCTGGGTTGGGGTGTATGTTACCAGACATGAGTAGTAGGAGTAGAAGAGTGTGTCTGAGTGCTGTTGTCTGTAGCCGTTTGGAGATGTTTTTGTTGTGACGTGGGCTAGTGTTATACTTAAGCAGTCTGCTTGGTATGGGGATGGATTGGGTCATTTGGGCTATTTGTGCTTGTTGAAGGAGAGGGTCGGGGCTATTCAAAAGGTGGGTGTTAGGCTGGGGTGATTGCTTTGCCTGTGCAGACCCACTTAAGGTGCAGCTTAGGCTCATGGTTAAATTGGAAAAAGGGTGTTGGGAGCTGAGGTAATTAATTGAATCATTGTTGCTGTGTTTTGTGGAAGGGAGTGAGAAGCAAATGCAATGATTAGCACGGAGTATATGAGTGTCCTTTGGCTGCTTAACATGCTGCTTACTATATGAGAAATATGTTCTTTCATAGTGAGCCCCCTAGTGTTTACTCCGCATAACCAGCTAATGGGAAAGTTAGCTGATAGGTTTTTGGGCTCATGTGGTCTTGCCTGTAAAGCTAAGGGACGACCAAGGGTGGTGGTGGGGAGCCGGCACACAGCGCTGGCAGGGACCAAATCTTGCTGTTTCAAGAGTGAGCCTGAGGTGAGTTACTCTGCCTCCTGCAGTGAACTTACTCTGTTTCTGGGGCTGGGAGGGCTGTGTGAGCAATCCCTCGTGACCTTGCTTGGGAGGAAGGCTTCAGTGATCAGCCCCTCTCGACCTCCTGGGTCCCGGTCTGTGGACAAGGAAAATGGGGTAAGTAATACAGTTAAATACTGCTGGGATGGGGCATTTTCAAAAGAGTATGGGCTGTTGACTCCAGTCAGAGTCTTTTATTGCCCATCAGGAGCTTAGGTATGAGCAAAAGTTAAATGCTGGCGTTGCTACGCTTTTTTTCTTTTAAAAGTTAAGCTGAAAACATTTAGCCTGCCATTTGTCTGAGAGCAGATTTAAAAGTTGGCGCCAGCAAACAATGTTAGAGCCCAGTACTGCTGCACTACTGACTGAGCTTATGGCCCTTTCCTTATAAATTCAAACAGGGATTTTTGCGTCAGGTTCAGTGGTACATACAGGCAAAATTAACAACGTTGAGCACAGTACTTTGTTCCAATGGCAAGCTGAAAGCCCTATCTAAAATAAATTAAGGCAGGTTTTGGTGCCAGAATCAATGGTGAAACAGAATAAAAAAAACTATCTCCACATGTGGGGACACAAATAATTAAAGTTGGTTCTTTCTTAAAGTCCAAATCCTGCTGTTTCAAGAGCGAGCCCGAGGTGAGTTACTCTGCCTCCTGCAGTGAACTTACTCTGTTTCTGGGGCTGTGAGGGCTGTGTGAGCGGTCCCTCGTGACCTCCTGGGTCCCAGTCTGTGGACAAGGAAAATGGGGTAAGTAATACAGTTAAATACTGCTGGGATGGGGTATTTTCGAAAAAGGATGGGCTGTTGACTCCAATCAGAGTCTTTTATTGCCAATCGGGAGCTTAGGTATGAGCAAAAGTTAAATGCTGGCATTGCTATGCTTTTTTTATTTTTTATTTTTCTACAGCTCTGATATGCTGAGCAGTTAGCATATATACATTCATACAGTACATGCATACTATACTTACATTCATGTCTGATACCATGTTCCTATAATGAAGCAATAATGTAAATCAGGATGTGTGTTATCATCAAAGAACCACCACACAATACAATTCTTTATAAGCCCCACCCAAATCAGCCATATCAGTCACATTTTATTGTCGGGGAAATAAATCACTATAACTACATTCTGACCCATGCTAGGGATGAGGAGCAGCAGTAACAGATTCAATGCCCAGTGGGCATCTTTTACGGAATCTATCCTCTTGCTGGTCCTCCTCCCCAGGATAGTATGGAACTTATTGGGGGCTGGGGTGGCTGACCCCAACACTCTGGATTAATATGAGTTAAAAAAAAAATGTGTGCTGTCAGACCAAAGTTGTTGAAATTTAGAATTACAGGAAATACAGCACAGAGGATATATATCTGGTTATGCAGTAGGGCACCTTGGGTAAAAGTGCACTGGACAGCATCAGACTGGAAGGAAGTCATCAGTGGTGTCCCTAAGGTGTCTGTATTGGGACATCTACTGTTTAACCTTTTTAGTGTTGACCTGGAGTAAGGGGTTTCAATAGGATGATCCCATAGCCACATGTCCTACTCTCCTCTTATCACCTGACAAACTCTATGTCCCCCTGCTGCTCTCCCCTGGCATAGTTCACCCCCTGTCTTAGAGCACCATTTTTCTGACCCAAAACAATATTTTAATTCCCTTGTTTCTACAAGCTGTTATTTTGCTGCATTTTGAATAATCATGCTTTGTTTAGTTTACCTTGTATTTATGACCAGTCTGTTCTTTGCAAAGAATTGTTACAGCTGATTCCTAGGTATTCTTGAAATCATGCTGTAAAAGGCACTGTTAGCTTTTTTCCCTCCTTTAGGTGTTTTTGTGCCTTCGTAAATGGAGGCTGTGTGTAAACAACAAAACTGTAGTACATTAGAGATCATTAGAGATCTCTCTCTTTTCTCATTCTGAACAACCAGGCATCCTATTCTTTGACTCAATCACAGAAAATGATTTCTATACTGCTGTTGTAAAGTCACTTAAGAGCAAGTACTTAATGGCTAGCATTATTCTTTTATTTCATTTTTGAAATCCTTTACGATTTATTTAAACAAAATGTTTATTTCATCTGTTGTAATAGAACACACAAATCCAGTCCAAAGAGTGAAGGAAAGTTATGTTCTGTCCACATTTCCAAGCTACAGTTCTTGACATTCTAATCAATATTCTGAATTAGTCCTGGTAAGTTAACTTTGCACAGACTGTTGTGGAGGATGTAAGCATAGTGAATCAATCTAACATCCCCTATTTCACCAAGCAAATTTTGCATGGTGTTGCTTTACTTGGTGTAATAAGTGTATTGCATGGTATCTGACTCTGATGTGATGGTATTGTGTGGGGAATTAGTATGTTTTTTGTACAGTGGGACATGTTTGAATTTCAGGATACAGTAATGATAGTGTGTGTGAGACTTGATGATATTCTGTAAGTGGGTGGGTTAATAAATGTGTGTGATTGTGGTACTTCATGGTATGGGAATAAGTTGTTCAGGTAGTTGTGTGGTGAGGCCTTATCAGATGTTTTTTTGTCTGTATACATGCCATAATAACTGTTAATTTCTGGTTACAGTAACATGGTTTGTTATGAGTGTTCTTTGACAGTGTTGTATTGATTATGAGCATACAGAAGTGGTACAAGACATGTGAATGTGTTGTTTAAGTAGTGCACGTGGTATGATGTGGTATGATGTTGCATGTGATACTATGTATAAAGGGTGTTGCCCTAAATGTGTATATATCATATGACAAGAGTGCAATGGTGTTTAATTGTGAATTGAGGGCATTGCTGTTGTGTTTCTCATGGTGGTGTGTGACTATATTGCTCTGGTACTAAGCTGATGTTGATGATTTTCATACTGTTGTCAGATTGGTGTAATGAATGCGCAAAAAGTCATAATATGGTAATGTAAGAGTGTGTGAGAGTGACTTAAGGGTGTTGCAGGTGTGCTAAGTGTGAAGGGTAGGTAGTGTTGGCCAGGCATGCAGTTATAGTTGTCTGTCAATGTATAACTTATGAACTGTCCTTTGTGAGTTCAGTGTGTGCTGAATGTGGTAAGCTACTGTTAACAAAACTGAGGTACAGTATGTGCTAGTGTAAGCTGAGGTTGTGGTGAATGTGTGCTGCAGGTAGTGCCAGCCCTATGAATGTGTGTCTCAGGTGCAGTGGGTCTCTTATTGTATATCTGATGTTCTGTCCTGTGTGAGGTTGGCATACTGAATGTGGAAAGTTTATATTACAGAGATTGGGGTATATGCTGGTGCGATCTGAGGGTATTATGAGTGTGGAGCACCAGTTCTCACTATTGTGAATATATGGGTCAGGTCCTTGTTAGTTGGAAGATGCCTTTATTTGTTATAATTAGCACTCTAAAGTATAATACAAAGCCTGTAAAAAATGCTCCCATTGGAGTTTATGGAGCATGCCCCCACGCTCTTTATTTACTGACATCACAAAATGTGCTAGCATGGGGGCATGTCTCTATGGCTGCCATGCTGGGCGTGTTGAGAACTGGTCTGCTTTGCTGATCGTTAGATTTTGTTTTGCCTGTCTTTTGTCTGCTTTCCCCCGCTTTGTTAATTTCTCCTACTCTTAAATTAGTTTTAATTGGTTTTATTTAGTTAGATAGGGCCATTTAGTGAGTTTTGTAGTTCTGCTTTAGAGCATTATCAGGGTTGTGTCGACTAACTGCAAAGTATGTATTGGGGCTGTTTGACTTGCCCCCGCTACTGCTCTGACTGCAAGAGGAGAGTCTCTAAGACTGCGTTTTAAAAAAAAAAAGAAAAAAGAAAATGTTCTGCCTGTCTTGTGATCTTATGCTTGCTGTATCTGGGAGACAGCTGTGGAGAGAGGAGGCTGTGCCATGGAAGAGTTGAGTGAGCACCAGGACAAGAGTGTGGACTGAGTCTCTGAAGTGAGAGCTCTTGGACGAGTGAGACCCCACGACTTGGTGCAGAGTCCGAGATAATTTTTTTTTTTTATTTTTTTTTTATTTTCCTCTTTATGCCCTACCTTTTAGTCGGCCTTTCTTGCTCTGGTCACGACCCTGGAGCCCTCACCACCGGACATCGCCGGTCTCCCCTGGTCATCCCTGGCTTACCCCCAGAGAGCGGGGTCAAGGTACCGACTCCACCTTATCGGCCGCTGGAACTGTAATCGGTTAGGGGAACGGCTCCAGTGGCCAATCAGGGCAATCCTGGGCAGGCGTCATTTAGGCGCTGGGCAGGGATTTTATCCCCTGCTTCCTCCCTCTAGGAGGCGGGGATGCAATGGCGCCAGCGCCCACCCTACCTTGCCCTCCCTCACCACAGGCCGGCAGGCGTGAGTTCTCCCAGCCTCCGCTGGGGCCCTGCATTACTCCGGTCTCCGGGACCCTCCCGAGGAGAGGAGAGCTGCCTGCGGGCTCAATCCTTCTCCCCCAGCCTGACCCTCCGACGACCCGGATCCGTTCCCGAACCCGGGTCGCCGGCATCGCAAGCGGAAATCCAACCACTGTGCCAGCGGGCCGGCTTCCGAGAGAATTATATCTCGGGCTCCAGGTTGCCTGTCTGATCAATCAAGAATTCTCTTTGATTTGGTGGTGTCTATCAACTAGAAGTGGTTCCGATTTGAGTGGACCCTAAAGTGGATTAATTTGGATTCTTGCTTGCCCAGACAGTTGGACCCTAAATTTGCGGGTGGCTTACCTGCTGGAATCTGCCTTCGCTTGGGTGGATCGGGTCTGGACTGGTCGGGGAGTTAGCAGGCGGGTCTATAGTTTTCCAAGGCCCTTCACTGGGCCAGCTGGTGGATTGGTGCAAACAAGGTGCCGAGGTTGTGGGGCAGATGTCTTTGGCAGCAGCCCTCACAGGTATGGTGGACTTTTTCGGGAGGTTACTACCTTAAGGAATCCTGCCAACAGAGAAAACTTCATGGTCAGATTTCAAACTTTTTTCTTCTTGGATAATTATTTGTGCAATGAGAGTGCCTTTGTTTTATTTTGGACTCCCCAGACAGTGAGAGACAGTGAGAGGAGCTGGGGGTCTGAACTTCATCTGACTTTGAACCTTCTGGTGGCTCTTACACTCCATGGATGACTGATACCTGGAATTATTTTCATCCTGCTCGGGATCTAAGGATTATACTTTTTGTGTGGTCTCCCTGGTGGTGAGAGGACCTGGGCGTCACATATTTTGACTTTATTTTTCTTTATTGAATATTTTTTTCTTTTGTGGTTTTATTTTACTGTGGACATCTTCTGAGTAGACTGTGACTCTTTATTTGGACAGTGAGAGTGCCTGAACTCCCCTGCTTCCCCAGCTGTGAGAGAGCTTGGGGGGGGTAAATCCATAATTCACAATTTTGTGTTTTGCACAGCCTGTAAGAGGGGACTGCAGTAGTTCCTGAGCAAAGAGTGGGAGCAACTTATCCAGTTAAGGTAGGATGGGGTGGTGTTTTAATTTCTGTTTTATTATGTGTTAGGATGGGTTAGCTGAATAATTTGGGGGTTTATTTTAGTTTTATTTTATTGAATGTTATTATTTATTAATTTTTGTTTGTTTGGTCTGTTATTTGATTTAATAGTTTGGGCTTTTTATTTTTAGGATAATATTGTTTTGGTTCCGGGGTTGGGTTTGGAGGGTATTTATTTGGTTTAGGAAGACTTTATTTATTTATTGAGTTGTGTGGAATGTGTTGGATGCCTGCCCCCACAGTTGTGCTCTACTCACCCTCTGCTCTCCATGCCCTCCACCCTTTCTTCACTCCTCCCCTTGAGTTTACAACTTACCAGCACTGTAGAGCACTGGGTATTGTGCGTAGAAGATGGAGGGGGTAGGGGCTACGAACAGTGGATGGTGAATGAGGGGGTCATCGTATCGGGGTGGTAAGACACAGGAGACATCCTGGGGTGAAATGGAACTCAGAACATGGTTCTCCATGTCTGGTGGTTTCCATACCCAAGGGCACTACCTATTGTGGTTCAGGCAGCCTGGGAGGTTTGTCCAACTTGGGCGGTGTTGTGCAATGCCAGGTCCATCAAGAACAAGACTGCAATTATTGCAGATCTGGTTGAAACAGTGGATCTGGCATGCATCACTGAGACCTGGCTGGATGAGAATTCTGGCCCCATTCTGGAGGCTTTAACTCCAGTTGGGTACTCGATGATACACTGCCCTAGATTGGACTACGGGGGGGTGGTTTCGGTCTGTTTCAAGACCGTACTTAACCTCATGAGTGTACTAGTTGAGGAGGCTGAGTCATTCGAGTGTGCCATTGTAGCAGGTGTAGGTTATCTGATCACCCTCATTTATTGTCCACCCAGTGATGAGAAGCGATTTCTTCAGGAAGTGGCAGACTTCGATGTCGACATGGCATTTGAGTTGCCCTGACTGATGGTTCTGAGTGACTTCAATGCCTGGGTCAAAGATGAACTCTCGCAATTTGGTCAGCACTTCTTCCAGTTGATGACATCTCTGGGCTTCACACAGATGGTTACCACTGCTACTCACAAACACGGACAATCTCTTCACTTAGCCTTCCTCTTAGGGATGGAAACATCCGACTTGGGGGTGGAACCAGTTGGGTGGTTAGATCACTACACCGTGGGGTTTAGTTTTAGCACCCCTCATCTTAGGCCTACCCTTGTGAAGATGCTTAAGCACCGCCCTTTATGAGCTATAAGCTCTCACAGCCTAGCATCAGTGTTTGACCTCTTGTCTCGCTTGTTGGCAAGCAGTGACCCAGAGACCCTCATGACTTCCTATAATTTGGCCATCTCAGTGGCTCTGGATTCCATTGCTCCAGTCCATGTTCACCCTCTCTCCCTTTGCCCTTGATTCCCTTGGTTTGATGGGACTCTGAGGGAGATGCGGAGACTAGGACGAAGGTTAGAGCATGGCTGGCAGAAATCCACCCTTGATACCAACCACCTTAGATTGATGGACCATTATCAAGCCTATCAATCTGCAGTCACCCGTAAGAAGGCAGAATTCCCATCCAGGGAGATTGTGGCCACTCAGAATCAATCAGCTCAGCTTTTCTGAACTGTGGACAGACTGTGCAACCCAGCCTGTCTACATGTTCAGAAAGCCTTTATGCAATTAGAGTGCGATGAACTTGCTCTATTTCTTTGCTAATAAGGTGGCTGACATCAGAGCAGTACTCCAGCTGGCACAATCTATGGGCATTGCTTTTGATCAGCACAAGGTCACTACTCCTCGGCCTTCTTGGAGTACCTTCAGCCTACCGGAGTTCATGGATGTCATGCGGATTATCCAGGTTGTGTGCCCTACATGCTGTAGTTTGGACCCTGGACCAACTTCCCTAATTTTCGGTTGTATTGATGTCATTGGTCCGGTTCTTGCATGGATAGTCTGGTGCTCCTAGGAATCTGGAGAGTTTCCCAGCTCCCTGAAAGAGGAGGTGGTGACACCTCTTTTGAAGAAAGCTACTTTGGACCCAGACTGCCATGCAAACTACAGACCTATCTCTAACCTTCCCTTTTTAGGGAAGGTGATTGAGAAAGTAGTGGCAGCACAACTGGAGGACCATTTGACCATCAATGACATCTATGAACTGCTCCAGTCTTGTTTTCGAAAGAGACATATTACCGAGACAGCTCTGGTTCGGGTGCTCAATGATCTCCTGATGGTTAGAGATCGGAAGAGCCACTCCATGTTGTTTTTTCTGGGTCTCTCATCAGCATTTGACACCGTGGACCATGGAGTGTTGCTTGGTAGCCTGAGGCACATCTGTGGACTGTCAGGAACAGTCCTCAGGTGGTTTACATCACTCCTCATGTGTAGAACACAGACAGCGGTGTCTGGGGTCTTTCTTCAAGCCCTACTTCTCTGTCATGTGGGGTGCCTCAGGGCTCAGTGCTGTCACCCATGTTGTTCGTGGTGTACATGCTACCCTTCGGAGACATTGTAAGAAGGTATGGGCTGAGGTTTCACTGCTATGCTGATGATTCCCAGATCTACCTTTCTTTTGCACCTGACCAGGATGGAGCTCTCTTGGTCTTTAATAACTGTCTGAAAGAAATCCAGGAGTGGATGGATTCCAGCTGGCTGAAGTTGAACTCGGAAAAATATGAGGTGCTGGTTGTGGACCCCGGTCACTGGATAGGAGGGTTGGGGGTTAGTTGTTGGTTCTCCCTCGATGGCATTTCATTCTCAACCTCTGAACAGGTGCGTAACCTGGGGGTAATTCTTGATGAAGGGCTGACCCTGCATTCGCAGGTGTTGGCTGTTGTCAAATCTTCCTTTTATCATCTGAGGAATATCACCAGGATTAGGCATCTGGTTTGGTCTGGCGACCTTCCTACTTTGGTCCATTCCTTTGTGTCCTCATGCTTAGATTATTGCAACTCCCCTTACCTAGTGCTTCCTGGGGTTGAAATCCACTGCCTGCAGCTGGTGCAGATAGCGGCAGCCCGGCTTTGGATGGGATCTGCTTGATTCTGTCATATTTCGCCAGTGCTGCACGACCTGCACTGGCTACCAGTACAGTGGTGGATCACCTTTAAAGTCGGTTTGCTGACTTTCAAAGTCCTACATGGACTGGGCCCAGATTACTTGAAAGAGCTCCTGGTTTCTTATTGCCCTGGACAATCACTCCGCTTGGCCAATGAGGGTTGTTAGAGATTCCAAGGGTGTGCTTAAAATCATCTGGGGTGAGAGCTTTTATGTATGTAGCCCCCACCCCCACCTCTACCCCATCAGCTATGGTAGTGCACAACTGTGGAGTGATTTAAGCAATCTTTAAAAACTTTTTTGTGGCACCAGGCATTCAGTGATTTATTTTTCTTTCTTTTTTTTTGGTGTACTGCTATTTTAATGTTAATTATATTGTTGCTTGTTTTCTTTTAAGTTGTTAGGCGCCATGGTTATGGATAATGTGCCCTATAAATAAAATGTATTATTATTATTATAAATAGGGAAGTGAGACTGTTTTGGATGTGGGCACAACAGAATGTAATACATATTTGGTTTTCAGTAAATACAGGCACACGTACATTCATCTTTCTATTGCATTCAATTTGGGGCCAGGTAAGCTTTGTTATATGCTGGGGAGGAGATTCAGACCTACAGCAGTAAGAACACGATGATCCTGTGAAAATATTGAATGCTGATGGCATGCAAAATTTTGGCAAGTCTGTAGCATCCACAAAAATGAGTCTGATCTTACACAAGTAGTTGTGTCCCTATAGCTCTCCCAGTAAACATTGGCTCAGGTTTTAATTTTCTTCAATGTTTTGAAACACTGGTTAAAAGTCTGCTCTGTCTGTGAACTACATTTCTAAGAAATCAATTAGTTAGTAAACTAAATTTTCCCAGAACCCCTCACTTCCTGTTCCCCCCACTCCATTAATTCCATATTGGAGAGACAAGCAGCAGCTTGGCTTTTATCTGCAGTCCCATTAAGCACTTTTAGAAGGTTAGTGCTTTGTTTAAATAGAAAAGTGACAGTCATTTTAACTCCCTGGAATGTATAATACAGTAAGGGTATTTTTCTCTGATGTTATTGTTTTCTAATTGAAATGCTATGCAGTTTTCATGTGAATATTTTGTTATGAAAAGAGTTCTCTGAATCACTGTGCCCAAAAACCTTGGAAAAGCCCTTAAAATATAGTTTTTTTTCAGTCAAATAACTCCCTAAAGTGTCTAGTGTGCATTGTGTCTCTAGATTACCTAGTATTTGTGGTATATTTACTGATTTAGTTACTTTAAAGTTGTAGTTTCATTTTCTGTATTGTTTTAATCTGCTTTGTATGGGGGTGGGTGGGAGCGAAGCTGGTAGGTAGTTGCTTCCTAAAAGTATCAATGAGCAAATTGAGAATGTATTTTCTGTGTGCATATTCATTCCATTTTTTATTTAACTTATGTGATCTAGCTGTTAAACTTGTCTTTTTTTTATGTTGGTGTGCTTGCGCAGCCAACATCTTGGGGTAGTGCAGCTTTGGAGGCGCTGTCGCTGTTGGGTGAATGCAGGGCATGCACCAGTAGGTGCATCCCTCATTCCCCAATAAGCCTGCATGCCGATGCCACACCAAGCATACATAATGTGGCGAGCACATCTAAGAAAAGGTCCACTGCTATCCGAGCAAAGCTCGTCAGATGCAGCGGACCTTCCCTAGATGTGCTCACCGACATTATAAACATGGTGACACAGTGACTGCCAAACTGATGACTTCAGGGGTGCCCAATCCCTCTGTCAGTTTACTCCACCACTCTGTATGTGCTGACGGGGGAGTTCACTCCCTGTCGGCATAAATAATCCCCCCCTTGTTAAATGCAGAGAGGGGTGCCAATCCCCCTTGGCTCAACCCCCCACTTTCTTTGTGTGCCGACGGGGGAGCCCACTCCCCATCAGCATAAAGAACCCCCCTCCCATTGTTAAATGCTGAGTGGGCTGCCCAATTCCCCTCGGTTTGGCTTTCCCCATTATCTTTGTGTGCTGTGGAGGTGCCCAATCCCCATCGGCATAAAGTCCCCCGTGTTGTGTGCTGATGAGGGTGTCCAATCCCTGTCAGCTACAGACCCCCCCCAAACATTTAGGTGGCATGCTGGGAGCTCACCCCAGTGTGCCAAATCTCCAGAAACCAAAAAACTGTCCTGCAATGTTGTTTTGTTTTTGTCACCTGTAAAATGAAAATGGTCCCTCGTAGTCTCCCTGCCCCCCACCCGCACCCACCATCTTTGCACCCTGCCTTCCCACCCCCTCCACCCCATACTTACCTCCGGAGTCTGGCGCAACAATCTTCGGTGGACCGGGAACACGTCATCACTCTTCAAAGCAGACCGCAAACTGAGGTAATGCCGGTAAGCTGTATAATGGAATAAATAGGGTTTCTTCAACTTTGCTGCATATCTCAGGCATTTTTGGGAATTTTGGCCCCAGTGTTCAACATGGGGTTTTTGGGACCTGTCCTCATGAATTCTTGCACTGTCATGGTGTTATTCTGTCCTGAAAGGTGATTTTGCAGTCACTGCATGGAATCACCTTTCGAGGCTGAGTAAAAAATGACAGTACCACTGTTCATGGGGGGGGGGGGCTCTCAAAAAACCTATGTTGCAAATTTGGTGACAAAAATTAAAAAAATGACTTTTACGGGTGTGCATTGCGCAGTTGCTATGCACACTCGTAGGTAAGCAAATTCACAATATTTTCATGCCACACCTTCTTGTGAACCGTATAGCTGTCATTTTTCACATCCTGGCCGAAATGTGTTTTCGCACTTCTGGCACAGAATAGCACGGTCACTGTGCAAAATCAGTGTTCAGGACACATTACGAAAATGACAGTGACACTGTTCATGAGCAGAGGTCCTAAAATGCCTGTGTTGAAAATTTGGTGACAATACTCCATAAAATGACTGTGTTACGAGTGTGCGTTGCGCAGTTTGCACGCACGCTTTTAAGTTCGCAAACTTATAATATTTTCATTCCAGATTTTCAGCAGCGCCATTGTTCTGCACCTCCTAATGAACAGTACAGCTGTCATTTTTCAGATCCTGACCAAAATCTGTTTTCGCAGTTCTGGCACAGAATAGGCTGGTTGCTGTGGAAAGCCCATGTTCGAGACACATTATGAAAATGGCAGTGACACTGTTCATTAGCAGATTTCCTAAAATGCCTATGTTGAAAATTTGGGGACGAAAGTCAATAAAATGAGTGTTTTATGAGTGTGCATTGCGCAGTTTGCACGCATGCTCGTGACTTTGTGAATTTGCAATAGTTTCACTCCAGCTGTTCATCATTGGCATTTTCCCATATTTCCTTATGAACAGTACAGCTGGCTGAAATGTGTTTTCACATATCTGGTGCAGAATTTCAAGGTCGCTGTATGAAATCAGTTTTCAGGACAGTTTGAGGAAATGACGGTGACACTATTCATGAGCAGAGGTCCTAAAATGCCTATGTTGAAAATTTGGTTCCGAAAGTCCGTGCTATGACTGTGTTGCAAGCATGCATTGTGCAGTTTCCATGCACCCTTGTAACTTCATCAATCTGCAATATTTTCATGCAACATTTTCACCACTGGCATTTTTACACGCATTCTTATCAACAGTCCAGCTGCAATTTTTCACAGCCTGCCCAGAACGTGTTTCCGCAGTTGTGGCACACAATGGCATGCTCACTGTGCAAAATCACATTTTAGGACACATTAACAAAATTACGGAACTATGTGTCTCTGGCTCGCCACTGCCAATGCCAGTGCAACAGCATGTAGCATTGACAAATGCTTGTTTTAATCCTCACAGCACCAATTATTTAAAATAGTGGTGTTTGATTTTCAAACCAAATTAATTTATTAGCATAGTAATTGCAGTACAGAGATCTTTCAGTGGCTGTTTAGAAAAATAGTGGGTTTGATGTGTTTTACAATATGCTTGTGCTGTTTTCATGGTTGTTTTGTCTCATAAGACAGAAAAGTAATTAAGAGTTTGACTTACGTGAAGTGGATGGGGGTGGGAATTTGCATTCACAGTTTTTTATTCTGAACTGGAGTCTAACAGTAAATTTTTTTGTCACAGCACAGATCCATTGACTAAAATTTAGAGTTGGGCTATAGTAGTGTCAGCTTAGCGCTGTGTGAATGCGCTTACAACAGCAATCCCCCTTTTTTATTTTTTTATTTATACTATTCCGTTCATATTCTTGTGCAGTTCAGCAGAACCTGTTCAGTTGGGACTGTCTGTCAGTAATGCAGGACATGCAAGTTTATTGTTGTGTAATTCTGGGTACTTTACCATTTGATTAGCCCCCAGTGCATGGTGCCCTATTGTGTGCGTTGTGTCTTTAGGAAGCAGTAGGACAAACAATCACGTGGAGCTCTCTGTTAGGTGCTTGACTCGTGAGATTACGACTGACATTTTAATGTGTACTTGTCTTATCAGTTTCCAGTACATCTGGCCTGGGATCTTCAGAATCTCACAAGAGCCAGGAATTCATTTTTGAAGAAATGGAAATGTGTGTATGCCCAGGAAGAAAGAGAGAAAAGAGATGGTTTCAAACTGTGTCTTTTGCTTTGTCTGTTTTCTATCCAGTCTGTATGCGAATGCTGGGTTTTCTAATTCTCTACTCCAAAGACAGAGCCATCCATAAATAAAGCAGGTGCATGCTGCCATGGGACATGCCTGTCCCTGAGCAGCAGCAAGAGGAAGGAAATAGCCTGAGCATCTGCCATGGAATGACGATGATTGGATCCTCAATACCACAGATGGGCAGAAGATAAGATACATAGATACATAGACAGTGTCGGCAGATAAGGGCCTATGGCCCACCCAGTCTGCCCATTTGAGCTTGTAAGTTCAGTTTATGTTTTCCTAGAAGTCTGTTGCCCCTTACTCCTGACCTCCAGAATTCCTATATGCCTATCCCATGCATTCTTAAATCCCGTGATTGTTTCAGCCTCCACCACTTCCTCTGGCAGGGTGTTCCACTTGTCCACCACTCATTCTGTGAAGAAATTCTTCCTCATGTTTCCTCTGAATCATCCTCCCTCCAACTTCATCCCATGCCCTCTAGTCCTGGAACATCTTTTTCGCTTAAAAATAGTGTTTTCCTACACCCTGTTCCTCCCTGTAAGATACTTGAATGTCACTAACATGTCCCTTCTCTCCCTCCTCTCCTCCAGGGAGTACATGTTCAGTGCCTTCAACCTGTCCTCATGGGACTTGTGATGCAATCCATGCACCATCTTTGTTGCCCTCCTCTGAACCTACTCTACCCCGTCTATGTCCTTACGTAGGCAAGGTCTCCAGAACTGCACAGTGTACTCCAGGTGCGGCCTCACTAGTGTCTTGTATAGTGGAATTATGACCTCCTTTTCCTGCTGGTGATGCCCCTGCCTATGCATCCCAGCATCCTATTTGCTTCCTGCTGCCTTGTCACCTGTTCCCTACCTTGAGGTCATCAAGATAGATAATCCAAGATCCCTTTCCCGCTCGGTCATGCTATATCCTCATTCCCAACTGATATATTGTGCCAGGTTTTTGTGCCCATATGCATTATCTTACACTTCTTTGCATTGAATTTCAACTGCCAAACCCTGACCATTCTTCAAGTTTCTGCAGGTCCTTCTCATTCTGTCTACACCCTCTGGTGTGTCTACTCTGTTACAGAGCTTTGTGCCATCAGCGAACAGTGAAATTCTGCCTTCTAGTCCTGCGCAATGTCACTGATGAAGATGTTGAATAGGACCGGTCCCAGCACTGATCCCTGTGGTACCCCACTGGTCACTCTTCCCTCTGTGGAGTGACAGCCATTTACCACCACCCTCTGTGTCCTGCCACCCAGCCAGTTACCTACCCACCACACTACTGTCCTGCCCACACCCATATTCCCCAGTTTGTGTAATAGTCTTCTATGTGGCACAGTGTCAAAGGCCTTGCTGAAGTCCAGATGGGCCAAGTCCACTGCCCTTCCCCTGATCCACCTCCCTAGTCACCCAGTCAAAAAATTCAACGAGATTGGTCTGACATGACCTACCCCTGGTGAAACCATGCTGCATTGGGTCCTGTAGTCCATTGACAACCAGATGTTCCACCAATCTCTCCTTCGGTAGTGCTTCCATGATCTTCCCCACTACCGGGGTGAGGCTGACTGGTCTGTAGTTCCCGCTTCCTCTTTGTTCCCACTTTTGTATAAGGGGACTACATCTGCTGTCCTCCAGTCTTTGGGTACCTCCCCTGTTTCCAGTGATCGGCTAAACAGGATAGCCAGAGGTTCAGCCACCACCTCTCTTAGTTCTTTAAGGACCCTGGGGTGTACCCCATCTGGACCCATTGCTTTATCGACTCTTATTACTTCCAGTTCCTTCGGGACCATTTCTCATGTAAAGGGACTTGTGTCCATTTCTGCACCATTCTTACCCCTTGTACTCCCTTCAGACCCATTACCGTCCTCTTACTCAGTAAAGTCTGAGAAGAAATACCTGTTCAATATGTCAGCTTTACTGTTGTCATCCTCCACTCGGCTCCCATCATCCCCCTTCAGTCTCACTATCCCTCCCTTTGTCTTTCTTTTTTCACTTATGTACCTGTAAAAGGTTTTGTCCCCTCTACCCACTGATTTTGCAATGTGTTCTTCTGTCTGAGCTTTGGCTTCCCTTACTGACCTCCCTGCCTCCCTTTGCTTCTCCTGGTACTTCTCCCTATCCCCTTCTGCCTGTGTCTTTTGTATTGCCTGAATGCAATCTTTTTGGCTTTCACTTTCTTTGCTACCTCTTTGTAAAAACATAATGGTCTCCTCTTCCTTTTCCTCTTGCTAACCTGCTTAATGCATAATTCTGTTGTTCTTGTAATCCCCATTTAAATACTGCCCACTGTTCCTCAACCCTGATTCCTGTCCCATTCCCTTAATGCCTATTTCAAGTATCTCCCATTTTCCCAAAGTCAGGCCCCTAAAATCCAGGATACGTGTTTTGTGTGGTTTGGTTCTACTTTCTGTGATTTCAATCACAATGGCTGGTGGTCACTGTTCCCCAGGTGCTCCCCACTGTTACCCCATCACACTGTCCCTGTTTGTGAGCACAAGGTCCAGTATTGCCTTCTGCCAAGTTGGTTCCATGACCAGCTGCTTGAGGAAGGCACCCTGAAGGGAGTCCAGGATAAATCTGCTCCTAGTTGATGCTGCTGCTGGGATGCTCCAGTCCACGTCTGGAATATTGAAGTCTCCAACCAGTACTACCTCACCCTTGTCTGCCATCCTTTGGATGGCTAGCATCAGCTCCCTATCTGTTTCTTCCTCCTGGGCTGGTGATCTATAGACCACACCTGTGCGGATGGCTGTCCCCATTTTCCTTTCCACCTTAACCCACACTCTCTCTCCCCAATTTTGTTCCTCCTGGATCTCTGCGGCCCTTATGTCATTTTTCACATAGAGTGCCACTCTTCCTCCATTCCTGCCTACTCTGTCTCTTCTGAATATGTTGTAGCCAGGTATGGCCATCTCCCAGTCATGATTATCATTACACCAGGTTTCAGTGATGGCCACAATGTCCAGGTCTGACTGCACCATGACAGCCTCCAGATCTTCCATCTTGTTGCTAAGGCTCCTGGCATTTGCACAAATGGCTTTCCATGATTTGACCTCCCTAGACTGTTTCACTGTTTTATTCCAGCCCCTTCCTTGGTTGTCCTTTATCCCTGGTTCTCCTTGCTGTCTGCCCTCCTGCTGAATTTTGCCCCTTTTCTGCCTATCCACCTCTTGGGTGCTAATCTCCATCTTTTGTACACTGCTTTGTAGAGATAGCCACTCCTCTGGTTCACTGGTTCCACTGCTAGCTGTGGGGAATGAGCAAGTAGGTACCCTCCTTTCTGGCCTGCCACCCCCCTTTGCTCGTTTAAATGCTTGTCAATGTAGCATTTAAACTTATCATTGAGTGCTTGGATTCCCCTCCAGGATGGATGCAGGCCGTCAGGCTTGAACAAAACTCCATCCTCCAGGTGGGTCCCCAGTCACCAATGAATCAAACCCTTCCTCACAGCACCAGTTCTTCAACCATGAGTTAAAGTTCCTGGTGCATGCACTCTATGCTCTCCTTGCCTCTCGCAGGTAGTACTTCTGAGAAAGTGACAGAAGTAGCTGCCTTGAGATCCCTCCAATTTCCTAAACTCTTCCTAAACTTCCTTTGGCTCCCCATTTGCCAGGTCATTGGTACCTAGGTGGATAATGACATCCAGCTCACCCTCCCGTCTTGCCTTCCCAGTGATCCCCAGGATCTTTCTTCCATCCTCCATGCCGTGGCACCTGGAGGCACCTCACCTCCCTGTCCTCCCCTCCTGTGTTCCTTGCTGGATCCCTCTTATGATGGAGTCCCCCACCAGGATTCACTTCCTCCTCTCTGGGGTCCACTGCTTTCCCGCTGAGGTCACCTCCTTGGCTAACCTCCACATCCTTTCCTTCCACTTCTCTGGGTACCTCTATTTGGTTGTCCCCGTTTGCCAGTGTGGCATATGAGTTCTTGAGTGGAATAGGATCTGGGATGTGCCTCTGCCTGACCATCCTAACCCTCCCTGAGCCCACTGTCATCCAAGTGCTCCTCGTTCTCTGCATCCTTTGAGGCAGCTGCATTGGACTGGAAGGTCTCTGGATAGGGGTGATGGTACTCCTGACCCAGTTTACTTCCACTCTGAGTCTGGCTACCTCATCCCACAGTCCAGAGAGATGCATGCAGATAGGGAAGCACCTCAGTGTCCAGAAGATCTGCCTGAATATGGCTGCCCCACAGCCACTGCATTGCACCACTCCCCACATTATACTGCAATTATACTGCTATTCCACTACTTGTCTGCTACTGAAGCTCTCCTAGTTCCCTTTTTATTAATTTACTGTCCCAAAAATCCTGCCACTGATCCTCAGATAATTTTCTTTTAAAAAAAAAGAAAAGAAACCAATAAATAAATAAATGAGTCAAAACACTTGTCGTGCTGAGGGTGGGCTTCTTCCCCCTTATGCCCATCCTACTTTTCACCCCTTACTATACCCTGTGTTTAGCTCCTGTCAATCAAATTTAACAGGGCATATTTTTGCAGCAATTAAAGACAGCACAGAAATACACCACCACTACGTTTTAAATTTTCAACAGCCCAAAAACAATTCTAAGTAAAGACAACAAAGAAAGTACAGTGTCACTAAAAGCCCACAATCTAACTTTAAAAGAAAAATAGCAATTACCAGTTACTCTAAAGTACTGAAATGAATATGTTTCCTTCCTTCCCCTTCTGGCTTCTTCTGAGAAAATAAAACTCACTTGCTACCTCAACTCTGACTAAGCCCCACCTCCAGTTATCACGTAGCTGAGGTCAGAGGCCAGACAATTAACAATAAGGGTTGGAGTATGCACTCACATCTTGTCACATCTTCAATAAAAATAGCTGCTACCTAGCGTTTTGTGGAGAGAGTCGGGATAAAGGTAGCTGACTTGCTCTAGCCAGGTTGGAACTGCCCTGCTGAGTCGGGGGAGAAAAACAGGAGACAGCTACAGTATGGATGTCCACTGCAGAGTGGATCCCTATCCAAAAAACATAGATGCATACATAGAGTTTGTCAGCAGATAAGGACTGCCTGGCTCATCTAGTCTGATCATTTTTCCTACCTTTTGCTTATGCTGCTGATTGTAGCTGATCAGACAATCCAAATCCACTAGTCTCAAAACAATAAGATGTACATAGCCAGTAAAGGGAATAGAAAACATGACAGTGCCTTTAAGTAACCAACACCCAGAAGCAGGGGAAAAAAACAACACTTTTTTTGTTTTACTATGCTGATTACAAAACCACATACAGGCCAAGAACAGTGTTTTTAAGGCTACCAGACCACATTCAGAAAGCATTGTAGAAAGGGATCAATGCAGGGTGGTGCAGCTGCCCATTTTTTCCCTCAATTCAAAGAACCAAAAAGTAACTTGATGTTCCCTATGCACTGGTGTCATTCACAAAAGAGGCATAATGCTTGGTTAGAAAATATGGTTAACCTACCAGAAGGGATCTTCTGCTTTGCAGACTTTTAACCCCCAAATTGTTGCCACCCTTCCTTACACCCTCACAAAAAAGTGCAAGAATGCAGAGTGTCCGTGTCCCTCATTCTAGTCGCAAACAGTTGAGAGGTATCATCCACCATTGTATAACATGAGACATTTTTGCAAATGTCAATTATAGAAATATATACTACTAAGCTAATTGTGTGAAAAATGAATTGTAGTACATGCATTTATATAATCATTGTAATCACTGTTTGTGAGAAAGGCTCACATTAAACAGTGGCAGGTTGAAGAGTGAGTTGGAGGGCTCTACTGGTCACTTTTGGTAGGGTGACAGAGCAGGGGGTATGAGACGCCACTGGACATCAGTCTTTTTTTTTAAATATGAGATGGAGAGAAGGAGGGGGTGTCACTGGATGCCTGCGACCTAATTTACATGGAATGAGATGAAAGAGATGTTTGCCAATGGATGCTAGGGACTTTTATTTTTGTTTTTTAGCAGTAAGGTGTGATGGAGTTTTATTTTCTGCCCCCCCCCCCAATGGCTGGATGCAATTTCTGGGCACAACACATCCACCGTCTCTGTACAATCATGTACTTCCACTCGATGCTGGATTTCTGTGCTGTTAGCTGTCTGGTATAGGGGTGATTGACAAGCTTCCCCTTCCAAAGGCAGCCAATGTAGAGCAGGAGGAAGTAGGCAGGACTTCCACCAGGAAGTTCATAAAAGGTCAAGCTGATTGTTTGAGTGTGAATGTTAACAGTGATTATCCTTAGCACCACTATTTTGAGAAGCAATTTTAGACATGGAGAATGGAATGGCACACCGAGATCAGCTGTACAAGGGTTGGTGGACTTGAGGCATGTTGGTTTATTAGGTGGACTGATAGATGGGTAGGTGGCCAGCTTGGTAAGCAGGCCAGTCTTTATTTGTTCTGAGCGATATGAGAGATGTGGGCAGGGAGAGGAAGCCACGCTGGCTGGGCAATGGAATGCAGCTCCTGTGTTTGTGTGTGTGTGTGTGTGTGGGGGGAAGCACAGCTTCTATGTGTGCGTGAGTTGGGGGAGCACAATTTTTGTGTGTGCATTAGTTGGGGGGGAAGCACAACTTCTGTGTGTGCATGAGTGGGGGGGAACACAGCTTGTGTGTGTGTGTGTGGTGGGGGGCACAACTTCTGCATGTGTGGGTGGGGGGAAGCACAGCTCCTCTGTGTGTGTGTGTTTGTGTGTGTTGGGGGCAGGGAGAGCACAGCTACTGTCCTGGGGAGAGGGAAGCACAGCTCCTGTCTGGGAGGAAGCACAGCTTCTGTCAAGTGGAAGAACAGCTCCTGTTTGAGTGGGGCAGGGGAGCACAGCTTCTGGGTGTTGTGGGCCAGCAGCGCACAGCTCCTTTTTTGGGTGCTGAGGAGCACATCTCCTCTGTTGGAGGGTGGTGGTGGAGCACAGCTCCTGTGTTGGGGGTGGGTGAGGAGTGCAGCTCCTGTGTTGGGGTGTAGGGGTGTGTTGGGGGGTTGGTCTACTCATGCTACTGTAAGTTTCCCATACACTACTTACCTATTTTTATCTTTATTTCAACAGGTCAGTTCGAATGTTAGCTGTCTACCTTTCAGATAGGTATCTTATCTTGTTTAATTCTGACCCTAATCTCTCCTCTAGGACCTCTGACCCTTTGTGTCTCTGCAACCTTCTTAGTGCTTTCTTTTTAGGTCCTACTGGAATACCCCAAACCCAAGACAACCCAACTCTGGGCACCATGACTTGGACAGATCAGGTAAGTCATATATAATTTAGGGGACAAAATTAAGTTTTGCAGCCACTAGCCAGCAGGGCTAATGACTGGGAGAATAACCATAGACTTTTCCACTGGACCAGCTAGTGTACTTATTGAAGTATTATCTTCTCCAGTACAAGCCCACAATGCTAGCTAAAGGAAAAACTTACTAGCTAGATACAAAATCTACCAGCATTTGGCTAGTGAGACGGTGCCAATTTTGACCACAGTAAATGAGGTGGAGCTAGTGAATGGTGCCAAGGAAGGAGGTGGGGCTAGTGTCAGTGGCTGTGGAGAGGGGGGCTAGTGTTTGGGAAAGGGGTGGTGCTAGTGTTTGGGGCTTTGGAAGATGGGTCAGCTGGGGTCAGGGCTGTGAAGGAGGGAGGGAGATGGCTAGTGTCAGGACCCACAGAGGGAGAGTGTAGAGGGAGAGTGTATATGTGCCTCAGGTGTCTGATGAGGTGGTGTCCAGGGGGGTATTGCAGGGAAGGTGTGCGTCAAGAGTGTGGGTGATTCTCAAATGGCTATGGAGGAAGGGGTGTGATTTCTGGAGTCAGGGTGTTCATGAAGGAGGTGATATCCATTGGTTCAGAAAAGTGGGGTGCCTAGAGATAGAGGGGTGTTCAAAGGGACTGTGGTGGAAGAGGGGGGACTGGTGTGGTGGGGTCGTGTCGGGAAGTGGATGGAGGGAGTTAATGTCTAGGGTGATGGAGGGAGCCAGGGTAGTGTTGAGGACTGTGAAGGATGTACGGTCAAGGTGGCTACTGCCAATGGGGGGCTGTTCGGGAAACATGATAATGTCAGGTGCTGTAGAGGGAGGGGCTAGTGTCAGAGGGGCCTTGGAGGGAGGGGGGCTAGTGTCTGTGTTTGAGGAAGGATATGTGGTTAGGGTCTGAGCTGGAGGCTAGTAAACTATACAGATTGGGTGTATGCAAAGCCCCATTTATTCTCAGAAAAAAATTGGTTTTATTGGTAAAACATTGGAAGTGTTTTTCTAGCTTATTTATATTTATTTATTGAAGTGTATCTGTTTAATAGGATTTGATACAACAAATCGCTCAGTGACATGTACCTGGCTTGGGTTACATCAGTTGCACCTTGTAAATGTGTCACTAAATGCTCACTGAAGCTCTTCACTTTACCCAGTGGGTCCCTCTGTGTGCAAATGCCAGTGGCATGAGGGTCACCTGGGTCTGTACAGGTCAGTAGAAGAATTTATAAGCTTGTTAGTGGGTTTAATGCTGCCTTACAGTGTGATAGAGTTCAGAGATACTTGGGCCAACATGTATGTTGAGGTCTGACAAGACTACGCAATGTGTCAGAAGAGGTGGAAGGGCATGAAAATGGGGAAAAATAGCAAATGACAGCATGAAGCCCCAGTCACTGCAGGCCCAGCACCAATGAGAAGTGTCATACTGCCACCAGCCACCTAGCAACATCACCCACCATCCCAGGGACTTACTTGGACCCTCGGTACGGCCACAGATTCCATTCTTGGGAGGCGGCAAGAGGGAAGGGTCATCATCCCCATTCTTCCCTTCTGGAGACTCTTATTAGACATGGCAACCCCCACCCTAAGACTCTGTACAAGTTTGGTGATCCAGAGCACTGTTGATGGTGCAGGGAACATAACAGCTGGTATCTTCATCCTGCCCTGTGTTGGTTGATGGGTGGAGAAACATGAGCCAGGTAAGAGATGTCTTATCTGTGCTAAGATGTTAACCTGTAACAGTGCAACCCAAAGTACTATGACACTGTAGGCTTTCACTTGTTAGGTGGTTGGTGATGCAGGATTTGAAATATCTCAACTATTCTATTAAGATTCTGCTATCATAAAAGGAGGGAAATTTACTGAAAAAAATGACATTAATGCAGACATAAGTGTGGAAGAATGCAAAGCACACAAAATACTGTACACAAATAAAAAACATTAGGATTTTGAGTCCAAGGAGTCTTGATGAATTGGTGGTGTGATATTCCTTGGGGTTGTCAAGCCTAATGCCCACACCCCCTCCGCTAAGCAAAATGATCTCTTGCATCTTGTAGGGTCCTGTGGGAAGAAAGCTATGACTGATTCTATCAGCCACATTTGCAGAGCCATACTACTTTTTCATCAAAGAGTAATTGTCTATGAGGCATTGGCTTGGAGCTGTACCTTCTGCTTCAGATAGGAGGCTATGGGCTGGGGGGACGGGGTGGACATTAAGGTTTGCATCCCCGAAGAACACCACACAACTGATTTTCCATGACTCCTGATGCTCAAAATCCGGTTTTTCATGTTCTTGCTTTATGCATTTTGCATTCTTCAACTCTAATGTCTGCATTAATGTAGTTTTTTGCAGTGAGTATATACTGTATGTATATATGGAGGGGACATGGTGTGGTGTTTTCGGGGCAATTAGATGCCAGATGCAAGCAAGGAGGCAATATAGCATAGTGGATAAGGACACTGAGTTGCACACCTGAAGTCATGAGTTTGAATCCTCTCAGCCCCCACTTTCATACTCTGTTACTCTGAGCAAGTCATATAATTTCCTCATGCTCCCATGTTAGACTTGGAAACAAGTTCCAGCTTAGCATTCCTTTCCTGGTTAAAAATTTTCCCCTTCCCTAAATGGAAGTTATTCTACACCACCAACATTAGAAAAGTTAAATACCAATGTCACAGTGATATAGTTTATATATATATATATATATATATATATATATACATATATATATATATATATATATATAGGGTGGGAGGGTAGCTGCAGAATTTGAGGTGCTAGCTGCAAAATCAAGCAGATTTGATAGACCAAATGGCCTTTTCATTTGGCAGTTTCATATGTTTGGAGAGATATATATATATATATATATATATATATATATATATATATAGATATAGATATATATAGATATATATATATATATATATATATATATATATATATATATATATATATATACACACACACACACACACATATATATATATATATATATATATATGTATATATGTATGTATTTATACAATAGGGGTGAATTGTAAACATCTGAAATAAAACCATGTATTCTCACTAGAGTGAGATAAACCTTGCTGACGTAACCAGAGTAAAAATATCTGACATTTAAACATACTCTGCCTACGTCAGCAGGGGATATTCTCACTGAGGTGACATTTCCACATGCACCAATATAAATATATTGGTATCTGGCTCGATTCCCATCTAAGCTGGGCATTTCATATAGATTCACTCATAGGAGGTATGAATAAAAAGTTAGGTGCCCTTTATAGATACAAAAGGCTTATGTCTAGGGAGGTTCGCCAGAATATAGTTAATTCCCTGTTACTTCCAGTCCTTGATTAAGGAGATGCACCCTATGGAGGGGCCATTGGTTCACTTTTAAATAAAGTGGACTTGATGTTCCATAGATTGGCTCATTTTATTTTAGATGTCCCCTATAGAACTCATTGGTGCTTCCTACTTAATGAACTAAACTGGGACAAACCATCTGTGAGAAGAAATTTACATTTTTATATTTAATGATTAAGGCCTGGAGTCATAGGGTTCCAGACTCCATTGCTGGTTTGTTTGAGTTTAGGGAGCTTAGAAGGGGACTAAGGATATCACAGGGAGCTCAGTTTGTCCTCCTTTATTGTAACCTAAATACTGGGAGAGCTTCCATCCCCTTTAGGGAAGCCTGTCTATGGAATCACTCGCCTTCACGTTTAAGATGTCTTGGGGCCAAATTCAACACTTCGGAATTTATTAAATGGTGCACAATTTGGTCTAACAATGCTAATATTTGCAATCACTGTAATGCACTTTAAAGACTGGTCTGAAAGTCTCTATTGCTGTAGTTGTAGTCTACTATATTTAATGTTGTTGTTTTATATGTTTATTATATTGTATGCATGTTACATGTGAAACTTATGCACCTTACTTGGCCTGGAACTTCACTGAATATGAGCTTTGCTCAATTGAATGCATTCCATTATTCTTTTGAATAAAAATTATTTACTACTACTACTACCTCCCTCACCGGATTACTTTTCTGTACCACAAATATATAAATACACCCATCACATAAAAAAGATATGAGAAGGAAATGTTATTTTAGTACCAAAATCCATAACTAAGCTAAGCACAATTTCTCTAAAGTGAAGTCACGTTTGAAACACTGCAGCCTCAAGGGCATTACAAAATTGCAGTCAGAGTCAGATCATAGCCACAGCTGATATGAACAGCCAATGTAGCCAATCCCCAAACCAGAAAACACTGCCCCAGAATGTCTCACAGTCTAAAACTTTTCCTTACCACCATTGTATGCTATACTTCTACCTTAGTCTTCCACGTGCCTCCACATGTGAAACCAAAAGTCAGGGAGCCACTCTACCTATAAGAAGAACCACAATGGACTAACAAATGAAACACACACCCAACAGATTAGAAAGCACAGGCAATAAAAAATAAAACTAACACCATAACAAAAAACACATAAAATGAATACTGCACAATAAAAAAGAACTATCAAAAAAAAAAACATTCAGGAAGATGCCTGACGAACTCCTCCCACTGAAATGAAACACCCAATCATATCACAGAACTAAAGACAACACCACCAGTCACGCAGTATAACCAAGGCAAAACTCCAATCACACAATAGAAAACAACTCCCATTCAGCCAGCCAACCAAAAACATTATGAGGCTCACTCCCATTCAGATAACATACCTCAATGCCAAAAACCATATATATATATATATATATACTTATGTAACCCCCCTGTTACCCGGGGTTACTAGAATCTCAGTAAGACCTAGTGGAAGGCAGCTTGTGAAACTCTAGTTAAATGGATTTCACACTGTCTCACTCTGTTCTCAGTCTCAGCTGAGACTGAGGGATGACATCACCATAGAACTATCGCAGCTGCATGAGCCACATTGGAATCTGCAGAATGGAGTTAGATTAGAATGTTGGGAGTTTTTTTGAACAGTAAGTCAGAAGCAGTCTGTAGTTGGAGATTTTTGTGAGAGGAGTACAGCAGTTCTGTGCACAGGCTTTTGGAGCCTCAGCTCTGAAATAGAGCTACTTTTAGGGAAAGGTGTGTGTTTCCACCTAAAGAGGGACACATTAAGCTGTTCTTTAAAGTGGTGGAGACCACTGATACAGGTCTCTGTTCCCCATCCCTCAGGGGATGGGGGTGGAAGGTTTGTCTGCTATTCCAGGGGCAACCCCCTGGCTACTGCTAGAGAAGAAGTTGCCTATTTTTCTGAAATGTGTTGTGGCACAAGAAGATTTCAAGATTCACCTGTGGGGCACCTGCAACCAAAGGGTGAGTTCTGCTCTTTCCAAAGGGCCCATGTTCATCCTGAACTGTGTTAAAGTGGGGATTGGAATACTGAAGTAGTGGGAGGCCTAGAGTAATAGGCTTAGCCAAAAGTAAAAGTATGTTCAAGTCCAGCACAAGGGGAAAGTCAAGACATGTAGAGGAGATGTGATATACGTCTACCATGTAATCTACTTTGCCAAGCTTTCAAAAAGAGTGATTTAGTGTCCAGAGAAATGGCCAGGTATGGATTGTGGGAGCTGGAGGTGGGAGAACCCCCATCTTTAGTAACCAGGTCCACTTCTATGGATTTGATCTGTGGATTTCTACTTTGCCTCATGCACTTAGCCAGTGATGAGGGAAATACCCAGACGTGGGATTGGAAGGAAAATTTCCCTTAAGGAGTCGAAGGCTCTAAGGTGGTTTGGGGAGCCACCAACAGAAAATTGGTTCACTGCCATATGGACCGCGATCGAGTGGCCAGTGGGGGAGCTGGGTCAAGGGAAAAAACCCAAGTAGTGTTCAAGTCGGGCAGTGTACCCAAAGCTACGTGCAAGTCCGGGCTGTGTGCCTGGTGGGTTCAGAGTCTGAGGGCTGGAATAGTGAAGAAGTGTTCTATATCTCTTATCTGCATTACCAGGAATGTAGCCCTGTGGGGTCCATCTATGCTTTGTTTGTTCAGTTTGGATGTGAATAAAAGCCACACTTTAGAATCCCATTCCTGGTATTGGACATTACAGTTATTGCTTCCTGTGTTTGGATTTACTTGGGTGCCCCTGTGTGGAGTAGCCAAACCTAGGCTCCCTGTGCCGAGTAACCTAGTCCTCCCCGAACCCAGTCCCAACCAGGTACTGCTGTCAGATTCAACAGCATGCCACCTGTCATTTTGCAAAAAGGCAGGGGTGAGGGCCTTACATATACACATATATATTCGATCTCTGTGATTGTCAGGTTGAAGGGGAGTTGGATTGTGCCTGGTATTCTGGGACCTTCTCTGTGCTATTTGAAATTCCCTGTGCATCAAATGGCCGCAGCATTCATTTCCTTCCCTCTCTTAGATTGTAGAAAGGAAGCAATTTAGTTTTACATAGCGACCTTCATATAAAATGGATGTCAAAATGCTTTACAATAGGGGAGGAGAGAGATCTAAAGTTCCTTGGGATAAGGCACTAACTAAATCAAATGTCTGAACATTTTAAGAAGCCTTTAAACACTGTGTTACTTTTTACAGCAAGAAAGTTTGTCAAAATAGAATTCCAGTGTCCTAAGCATTGTAAAAAAGCATACCCTCCATTTGCCACAAACCCATAATCTGCTTCCTCACTTTGTGAAAGGGAGCAGGCCATAATTGACTCCTTGCATGTGTATTTCTATTGCCAAGAGCAAAAAAGGGGGTTACATCGACTACTGTACAAAAGCAAGATGGCGGCCACACTGGGCTAGCTGTCAGCAGCAGCACTTTAGATTTCTCGTGTTGTTTTAAGCATTTTTAGCATTTGTTAGTTTATTTATTTTTGTAACTCCCTGTTGCTTTGTTTTTGTTTAGTTTTATTTTCTTCTTTTTAGTGTGTTTTAGTGGTAGTTAGTCAGGGATTTTTAGTGAGCTAGTGGAGTAGATGAATAGCATTTTCGGGACTGCTAGCATACATTTTTTCCCATTTTATATCATCCAAATGGAGTTGCTAAATCCACGTTACTAGAGTTTTTTGTCATTGTAGCCCATTGTTGCAACTAGTGCTAGATATTCAAAATGCACTAGTGCCTGCATATTTCTGTTAACCTGCCCTACCTGCCGGTGGTGTCCTGAGGTGTTTAAAACATCTTGGGTCCAGCGGAGTCTGTAGAGTCTGTGGTGGAATCGATTTTTGGCAAGAAGGTGCCTGCGAGGAGTTCTGAAAGGAACTGTTGATTGAGTGTATCTGAGCCCAGAACAATGTTGAGGAACTTTGGTGGCCAGAATCCTTACCGGGAACATCATCAGCATCTGAATTTAGGTGAACTGAGTCTAGCCAAGAGTCCCTGAAGAGCTGCTAGGACTGGCATACTTGGAGGATGGTGTGGACATTGGGTGGCCTGCTTCACCTGTCCAGGAGGTGGCTGCTGTGCCTGGTCCTTAATGGGTGGCACTGGTTTGGGTTAACTGAAGGGTGGAAGTTTGTTTCTGGTGGCTTCTAGGTTCCCGGGTGTCTGCTGGTGAGCAGACGTTGGTCTGGGGACCATAGTTGTGGGGATCACCTGGGCAGAGTGGCTGCTTCTTGGGGCGGATGTTTTTGGAGGCCCTCTCCTTTTTTCTTGGTCAGTACTCTTGCCTGCGGCCTGTACAGAGCCCCTGTGTCAGCTGCAGAGGTGGTGGTCACTGGGGAGTCCTGCACAGGGCAGCGGGCTAACATTCTGAGCAGCCTCAAAGTGAAGGAAGTCGAAAAGGAGATTTGTTAAGAAGATACCAGCAGTTTTCACAACAGCATCTGTTGGAAGGACTCTGAATTGATGATCTGCCAGTCAGACTTTTTGGGCTTGGTTTGAATTCATATTTTTATAGGCAGTGGGAGTGCCTTGCAATATCACTAGATTCCAGGAAAATCTGTTTTGCTCACTATACAAGTTTAAGCGAGAGTTAAATTTTTTGGGTTCCATTGGCCTGAAGAAGTGAGAGTTCTGACGGACCTTTATAAAACTGTTTAAGAGAATTAGTGACTCCCATTAATCTTCAGAAAGACTGACAAAAACTACCATAGAACTTTATTCTATTTTACATTTATTGTTTGTTTATGTGTGTTTATTTAGCCTGTTGTGTTTAGATAAATTTGGGTTATTGTTTGTTATTTTTAAATTTTGGGGAGAGGGTAGAAGTAATTGTTAAATTTGTTGGGAGATTATGGGGGGGGGTAGCTGCTGAATAGGGAGCTAGCTGCAATCTAGAGCAGCCTAGATAGACCATGCTGGCCTTTTGCTGCTGGCAAGTTTTGTATGTTTATATGTTCTTATGTTCATTTGTTAATTTTGTGGCTTGGATGGTGTATGATTGTGTGAGTTTGTGTGACAGTGGCGTCATGTCCATAGGTCCTGAGGGGGCATGTACCCCCCCCAATACTGTTGTGTTGTTTATTAATAGAAATGTATTTAGAGTAAACATTTTTTAAGGTCCCATGGGTGGTAAAAAAAAAAGTAGTGTTTTTTCATGCTCTTTATCATGGGGCTGGGGGTGGGGCAGGTTCCGAATCAATTGTGTGTGTGGGAACAGGGAATGAAAGACTGACTGAGAGCCACCAGGCTGGTACATCGTTTTTTAAAAAAGGTATTTTTGTTGCTCCTGTTTGGCTAGTGACTGGCTTCGGTGCTCAGAGCCTTTAATAACAGAGTGAGCAAGACTGCAACAGACAATTGATTGGTGGTAAAAACTGCTAACCAGCAGCAGCCAATTACAGTGCTGGCAGTTACCACCAATCAAATGTGTACAGGCAACGGAGGCATGAATGTGAAGTGATAGATCACCAAGGCTTTCGTCTTCCTTCAGTACCAGCACCACTCTGAGGTACAGTTTTAAAGTAGATGCAGTCACAGATTCGTAGACGATGAGAGTGAGTCATTGACTTTCGGCAGTAACTCAGACAGCGCGGTTGGCGTAGTTGGTCCTGTCGGGTGGGTTCAAGTTCAAACATACTCCAGACCAGAACACTGCATGAAGTTTCTGCCTGGCTGGTTCCTAAAGAAAAAGGTCAGTTAACATTGCATGGGAAGGGAGGAAGGAAAGAGTTTGCTCAGCTGCAGGCTGACAGGGCAAGGTCTATTACAATTGGGGAGGGGGAGAGGTGTGCAGGAGCTTGGCTTTGTTAGGGAGCACACAGGCTGTAGGCTTGAATCTGAAAGTGGTTAATTAATCCAGCCCTGTGCAGTGTGTACTGCAAGGCTGGATTAATTAACCATCTTTCAGATTCAAGCCTGCTGCCTGCAAGGGCCACTGGATGATGTGTTGATTGGGGGTGAGATGAGAGTGACAGTCTACCACACCATCAGTCATCAAATATCTTAAAAAAATAAATAAATAAATAAATAAATAAACATAACATGGTTTGTGGTTCCTTTTTTTATTAATCTTTATGCTGCTTTCTATTCAAGAGCACCCAAGAGTCTCTTCCAGCCAGCCCTGTCACTTGATTTACCTTGATCTTGAGAGCAAGTGAGAGACACTCTGGAATAGCCCCCAGAGTTGGTCTGCTGGGTTGGGAAGCATACCATGTGTGTTTGTCTTCACCTTCCTCATTCATGCTTCTTATCATCAACTCACCAGTAAAAATATTGCCACTGTCAGAGTCATTGCCCTGCTGGGGGGAGGGGTGTCATGACCAGCATTCCTGGCCCCTGCTACAACATAGCAGTAGCTACCTAAACTGCAGCAGAAGGACCACCACCCAGCCTTAGGTCTGTCACTTCGCTGCTGCTTGCTTGGAAAGTTGGAGGATGCTGATGCATCTGCATGCTTCCTCTTTTATCAGGTAATACCTTCCCATTGCTGTTCCGGTTCTCCTTCCCATGGCCCAACAGCAATGATGAGATCAGATGGGGGACCCAATCATTGTCACTAGATCTGCACTACTGAGTGCCAACAATGGCAACCTGCTATGACCTTTGTGTCAGGCTAGCAGAATGGCATTTTTGGCACCAGACTGGCAGGGATGACTCTGATGTCCCACTTGGGGGATGGGCCGTGTTGCAGCAGTGGGGAAGGGGGCGACTGTGTCCACCAAAGTGGAGAGCACAGGATGTGTGGAGTGGGCTGATGAAACTGCCTCACCACTGGCTTGAGCATCACTCTCAAAACTCTCTCCTCTATCGCATGCCTCACTGCACCACCTAGAAGCACTCAGTGGAAGGGCCATTACAAAAAAGTCAGAGTGTTTTTTTAAATAAACTGAGCAGAGCAAAGTTTACACAAAATGGCAGAAAGTTTGTTGGTGTTCTCACCAATGCAAACAGCTGGGGTTCAACATTTTTGGTACTGAGGTTGAACTGAACTTTCAGCCCTAATAATGGCATACACAACTGCCACCTTTATTTCTGTTACTGGGATCAATACCACATCCATTGCCACTGTCTTTAACGGGGTGAGATACAGAGATGAGGTACACTAAGTGTTGACTTTGACAAAACAGGTGTCTGTTTCTTCTGTTCTCAGGCTTTTCAGATAGTGTGAGTGGCCCTTTGGTACCATGCTTTCATGCTTAAAGCAGAAACAGTCTGAATTTTCACAATGCTTTGCATTATTGGGGTACATGTCAGTTTTGTATTTCTTTGAAACTTGGCTTTGTTGCCAATGCCCTTTTTGGGTAACCCTTGGCCTTGTCACTTTTTATTACAGCAATGCTTTTTGCACATTCTCTTGTATCTACTGTATGTCAATAACTGATAGGAGAGCTGACAAATCATATAGGGAACTGTGCATGTGCTATGTGCTACTCTGCAGAACATAAAGGTTCCCTTCCCAGCCCCTCAGTTAAGCTTTATTGTACCACTGTAAGGGATAGAAGAATGATCTGGACTGAGTTCTCTGGAAAATTACTTATTTATTTGACCTTTTTCATTTTTGTGCATAGTTTTGTGCACCACAAGAGCACATTGTGTCTTCCTGTTTGTCAGGGTGCACCCCTAAATGCAGAATTTGTGCCTGTTAAGCTGGGGTTTTCCAGTTGACTAATCTGTCCAAAAAACTCCCATTCCAGTGCCTGCAGTGCTTGGATGGGCACCACTGGCCATAGAAGGGTGTTCCAAAAGCATGGTGCATCAGGTAAGTACATTTTATTTTTATCCCAGTTTGTGGGGGGGGGGTAGTTAGGAGGGGTGATTTTCCTGTTTTCTAATCCTGTCTTTTATTTTCTTTTTTTCCACTCCTGCAATGTCTATGGTAACCCCCCAAACTCTATGACAAATTTCAGTAGAGTTATTCCCCCAGGTGCCTGGCTCCTGTGTGTCTTGAACTAGGGCATCATCATCAAAAGCATCTTAGCAGCACCCTTCCCCCAGGTCAGCACTAATGTTACCTCGCTTGTCACCTGGCTTTTCATTTTTTCTTCTCTGGTGCTTCTTAGCACCTTTTTTCCCTATTTGCTGCTAGGGTTTTTACTAGGAAGATATACAAAGGTTTTGTCTGCTTGTTTACCACAGGGGTGACAGTGTTCCTTTTGTTGTCATGCTCTGGTGAGCATAGAGCACAGGGGTGATCTCATACATGAGTTGTACTCCCAGCCCTGATCCCCTGTTTCCATGGAACAGATAAAGGTTATGCCTGATGGGCAGGGTGGAGACCATCACAGGAGGTTAGCTAAGCTGGCTTGGCTTCTATAGTATGACTCTTGTCTTGACAGGCTTTTCAAGCTTCTGCATCAACATTATCAGTGGTGGGTGAAGTGGCTGAAATTCACTCCGCGAAGTGATTCACGAAGTAACGCGGAGTCCGCGAGGTGCTCCGCAACGCAAAGTGGAGTACTTCGTGTTTTAATGGGGAAGGCGAAGTCCATTGAAAATAATGACTTCACGTTATTCTGCCTTCCCCAAGCCACTTCTCCACCAATTTTAAGGCGAAGTACATTGAATTCAATGTACTACGCCTTACTTCTTCTTACTCCACCTTGTTCTTGAGCTCCAAACGAGAATTTTGCAGTGCTTTATAGGATTGTAGGTCACATGGACTCTAGATTGTTCTGCACAGCCTCAGTTCTGTGTGGTGTGTGTGTAGTGGAAGATGGAGACAGTTTCCTCTCAGAGCTCTGCAATTCAAATCCTCTAAAAGCGGTTAAAAAAGTATTTTTGAGCTATTTGTTTTGCTCACAATTTACTACATCGAGTATAGGAAACCCTCCTGTGCTCATATTATCGAGTGTTTATTGTTTGTGTGTGGATTTTGAATGTTAATTTAGAACAGTCAGTCTGTGTACTGTGAAGTGTGCTTTGGAGGAGGGGCATATCTGTGGTGTAGGTAGATTAACTGGGAGAAAAAGGCAGTCTTTTCTGTTTTGATTATATTTTTCTTGTATAACTGGGTTAATGTATGCACAGTAATATTTTCAGTAATTCTTGACATTTTTTTCTGATTGTTGTGATGCAGCAGTGTACAATTTCAGTTTGTTTAAAACATTTGGTTATATTACTAAAGGTTTTCAATTTGCTACACATTACTTGTAATGTGTGTGAGTGTGTGTGTGCGATGCATGCCATTAAATAAGACACCTGCTATTGTGCCACAGAGTAACTGCAGCAGTGTTAACCTGCTATCCACCACACTTGCATGCAGTTTTTATACTGCTTTGTGGTATCTTTACTGGTAGTGGACTGTCTGTTACTGCTGTGCACTACCCCTCCCCCCAACCGGCAAAAGGTATTCTTTTTCAGATTTGGATTTGTGACTTATGAGCACTGGTTAGGGGTTGTTGTGCCTTTGCGTTTGCGTCTTGAGTGTGCAGTGCAATCTTAATCTGTCTGTGCATTTGTAGTACACCATTAATTTTGGGAGACTTTGCATTTCTTCTTACACTCTCACTTCACTCCGTCAGCACTGGGGAATTTCTGGACATAAGACAGTAGCATTTTTGGGATGCTCATTAATTCTGGTGACTGTGTGTGACCACTGCATGCATGACAGTGTGCACCATTAATTCTGGGAGACTTTGCATTGTTTGTTACCCTCTCATTTTGCTTCATCAGCACTAGATAATTTTCTGGACATAAGACAGTTGCATTTTAGGAAATTAAATTAATTCTGGTGACACACATGACAGTGTGCACCATTAATTCTGAGAGACTTTGCATTTCTTGTTACGCTCTCAGTAGCATTTTGTGGATGCACATTAATTTTGGTGACTGTGTGTGACTACTGAATGCATGGTGTCTGTGTGCACTATTAATTTTGTGAGACTTTGCATTTCTTGTGCTCTCATTACACTTTGTCAGTACTGGGGAGTTTTCTGGACACAAGACATGAGCATTTTGGGGATGCACATTAATTTTGGTCACTGTGTGTGTGAAGGGCTGCCAAATATTGGTGTCACTTCACCTTACTTCGAGTTAAGGCGGAATGATAACACAAAGTAATAACTACTAGGTGAACTGAGCCTTTTGCATTGGCCACAGAGTGACAACGTGAAAGTGGGCACTTTGCTGTTGAAATTTAAATTCGCTGCATCTCTAGTTGTGATACTGGTCATTGCCATTAGGGAACTACAGCTGTAGGCATTCACGTTCTTATAGAGCATGTGAGTTACAGTACTGTAAGCCATGTGATGTGTGGGGGCCCGAGGGCTGCCAATATTGTTGTCACTCTACCTTACTTCAGGTTAAGGCAGAATGACAATGAGAAGTCACAATCACAATAACGAGAGAAGTGGACATTTCATGCTGGCCACTCTGTGTAACGAAGTGACAACACAAAGTACCCACTTAGTGGGCACTTCATCGGAGGAATTTAAATTTGCTGCATCTCTTAGATGGAAGACTTTGCAAGTCTTGTTACACTCTCATTTCACTTGGTCAGCACTGGGGAATTTTCTGGGCACAAGACAGTATCATTTTGGGGATGAACATTAATTCTGTTGACTATGTCTGACCACTGCCCAGATAACTGAGTGTGCCATTAATTCTAGGAGACTTTGCATTTCTTGTTACGCTCCCATTTCTCTTCATCAGCACTGGGGGCTTTTCTGGAGACAAGACGACAGTAGCATTTTGGGGATGCATATTAATTCTAGTGACTGTGTGTGTGGGGGCTGCCAATATTGTTGTCACTCTGCATTACTTCGCATGAAGGTGGAATGACAATGTGAAGTAATAATAACAAGGCGAAGTGGGCATTTCATGCTGGCCACTCCGTGAAGTGGAGTGACAATGTGAAGTGCCCACTTCGCGTTCACTTTGCCAGCAAAATTTAAGTTCGCTGCATCTCTAAACATCATCCAAAGGCATTCAAGATGGAAGTAAATTGACTTAAGGAGCTTGGGGCAGTGCAGAACATGTTGTCTGTGATCCAATATCAACTCGTGACACTCTAGGCAGGAAGGGCTTGTAGTTCTCCCATCTGTCCTATTGTTAGTTGGAAGTCTACGACACAGCATTCTCTCAGTAAGTCAGTGCTGCTGGATGCAAGCTAGGCAGGAGGGGCTTGTAGGATCAGGGTGTTAAATAGCTGGTACAGCATAGCAAAACACTATGCAAAATGGGGTAATGCTATCCATTTGCAAAAATACATAGCAATAGACTGCTATCCATTTTTAAAGGGAGTCCATCCGTTAGTGGTCAAAATTAAGAAAACTATATTGATTTTCTTTAAATGTTGCTACCCACTCTGTGCCATGTGCTATGCATTTTCACAGCTGATTAGCACTTTCACGCATAAAATTGCTAATCAATTGTTTTGGCTTATTTAATACCCTGCAGGTTTCCCTGCTTGCTTATTGCTGCTGCAGGCCCCAAGAGTACAGTGGCATCCAGATGACTCTGTTGTTGTGCTAGACGTGGAGAGTCTGGCTATAAAATGACAACCTCCCTGAGACCAGGTAAGGATACAAGGAGCTGCTGAATCTGGAGCTGTATGAAAAAAGCAGCAAAGGCACCACAGGTATGTTTATCATACAATTTAATTAGTGCATACAAATCGCACAGCCACCCAGCAGTACAGGGAAAGGAACCTCTACTAGTGCATTCCTTTCCCTGTACTGCTGGGTGGCTGTGCAATTTGTATGCACTAATTAAATTGTATGACGAACATACCTGTGGTGCCTTTGCTGCTTTTTCCATACATTGACTATTTTGCAAGGTGGCACACTTGTGTGGAGCTGAGGATTCTGTATCTAGCTGAATCTGGAGCTGCAGTTTAAGAGATTCCAGCTTTTCCAAGCAGAACAGTCCAGAAATTTGGTGGTAAAAATCAAAAAAATGACTTTTATGAGCGTCCGTTGAGCAGTTGCTACGCACGCTCGTAACTTCACCAATTTGCAATATTTTCACTCCAGATTTTCAGCATTGCCATTTTTACACACCTCCTAATGAACAGTACAGCCATCATTTTTCACATCCTGGCAGAAATGTGTTTTCACAGTTCTGGCACAGAATAGCGCGGTCACTGTGGGAAATCAGTGTTTGGGACAGATTAGGATCGAGTGAGTGAGAGAGGGGGAGTGAGCGAGCTCAACGGAGCTGTATCATGACTGCTGTGGATTTCTTTGGGGGCTAAAAAAGGCACCACTTCAGGCAGGAGCCCAGTACAAAAGGGCAGTTTGCAGCACTGGGAGAAACAGAACAAGCGAGTGAGAGAGGGGGAGTGAGCAAGCTCAATGGAGCTGTTTTGGGACTGCTGTGGTATTCTTTGTGGGCAGAAAAAGACACCAATGCAAGCAGGACCCCAGTACAAAAAGACAGCCTGCTACATCAGGAGAAATAGAACAAGTGAGTGAGAGAGGGGGAGTGAGCTCTGCCAGGACTTTAAAGTTGCCCACCCTCCCACCCATGGTCCTCTGTAGTAAGGAAGGAGGGGTGTTGACTGAATGACAGAAGGCTATGGGAAGGCGGAAGGATGGGAGGGGCATCACTATTGGGGTAGAAGGGAATGGGGGCTTTAAATCAACAACAGTGGAGATAGGTGAGGGGTTGGAAATCAGCAGGGGAGGAAGGGAGGGAGGTCAACATGGGAAGCCCAGTAGGAAGTAGTCAGGCTGGGAAGAAGTTCAAGGGGGATGGGAGGAATAAGGCAGAGAAAAGGGGTGAGATGGAAGTAGGGGGTAAAGATACAGAAGTCTCAGAGGGTGCAGTTGCTGGGGGTAAGGGACAGGGAAGTACAAATACTGGGGTGGTGGAAGGGGCATTAGAAGGGGAAAGTAGGTATGGGGCAGGGGAGTACTCATCCTGAGGGATTGTATACTGAAATGGGTGAGATGGGGTGGAAAGAGGGAAAGATACAGTCATATTTGGGTTGAAGCTGTCCTCAGATTGACTGCAGGAGGTGCAGGGCAGGCACTGCTCAAGCATGCAGCAAGGGGGAGGAAGAAGCCTCATTTACTGTTGCATGTGGGTACAAATGACTTGGCAGGGGACACTGTGGAATTAGTGAGGGAGAAGTTTGAGTACTTGGGCAGGCAGAGTGAGGGGGTGGCATTCTTGGAGGTACTGCCGGTACCATGTGCAAGCATGGGGAGGAAGGATAGGCCTGAGGAGTTTGAGTGGCTAAGGGATTGGTGCCACGCGAAACATTATGGGTTAGTGACTAACTGGGGTAGGGTCTGGGGGGAATAGGAACTTGTACGTGGGGGACAGGGTACACTGGAGCAGGAAGGGGATGGTAGTATTAAAGGCAGCATTGCTGCCGGGCCACTGGCACTAACGGTTGAAGCACTGGATGCCACACCTTGCGCCACGCTGGTGACCCAGGTTCAGGTGCAAGCCCTGGCCACCAGGGGTTGGCAAGGGAGTGATTGGATTGAGCAGCTGGAGGACTGCTCTCTTATTCTGGAGTGAGATCCAGGGACCCACTGCTCTGTATCGGCCCCTGGTGACGACCGCGGATGCTACTACAGCAGTGTAGTAAAGGGTAGTGGAGTGTGGCAGAGTGGTCTCAGTGTAATACAGAGGCACCACCACCCGGTAAGAATAGAAAGACACAGTGGATGTGTTGTGGGGCACATGACAGTTCTTAGGCATGGCACTTTCACTTCCAAGTACCTAAACAGCACATATAAGCAATCAACATTCGGCATTGACAAATGCTTGTTTAACTGTGATCTGCTGTTGATTTTATTGTGACAGGTGCCTGAAGCTTGGAAGACCACAAGGCTTAACAGATCTGTGGCTGACTTACAGCTCAGGGAGGAGGTCAGGATGAGAAGTGTGGAAGGCAGTATTGTTCCTCAGACAAGGTAGGTCTGTGTTTCTTTGTTTTTTCAGTCATGTTTACTCAGCTGTTGTAAATTCAAGCCTAGAGAGAAACTGCAGGTAAGGCAAGTCGATTGATTTTGTTTTTAAAGATGAGGTAAGACTGCATTCTCTCCATTCATGTCAGATTTGGTGGTAAACATATTGTTGTTAGGAGACCTCAAGTAGGGAGGTGGATGTTAATGGTGAAGATATATTTTGAGTAATAGCTGTGCATATTTTTGCTCTGCATGGACAAATGTAGACTGAGGTGATGATGCATTCAGAATGCTAATGTCCCTAGGGTTCTAGGCTGTGGTAACAACTTTGGGCTGTACCACTATCATGGTGATGGAACATACTAGCCATATGTACTGACTACCTCCCCCATTGACAATATTGGAGCTAACAGAAAATCAAATTACTGTAAGTATGAAGAAATTTCTGCTTTCTGCTAGTTTTGCTCAACCTCTAGGTAGGCAGAAAAGGTGAAGCAATACCAGGTGCAAACTTGACTCCTTTTAGATAAGTTAGTCTTCAATTGTACAGGCTGCCGGATTGGAGGTGGTGGGAATGGATACAGTAGACAACTTTAAAAGAGCCTGGGACATGCATATGGGCCTAGTGGGCAGACAGTGGGCTGGTATGGGAGGGAGGGGGTCTTCCTAGAAGCAGACCTGAAATATTATGATGGGGATGGGGTGGGAGGGATTCTTCAAGGATAGGAGAGGGTAAAGGCCTGCAGGGTTGAGTTGTTACCTGCAGTAATACTATATTGTGCTGCACAGGACAAAAAAGGTAATAAAATGTGAAACTCAGTACAGCTGCATGCTTCCATGCCATGCATGGGAATTGGGGTTTATGGGCCAGCACAGTCCTTGTGTATTGGATGGCCCAGGGATCCAGTGGGCAGTAGGAGTGGTGGAGCCCAAGTATCTTGTCATCATGCTGCTCTGTGGGGGACCCATGGGCAACTGGGAGTGTTGGGGCCTGAGTCCAGGCATCATGTTGCTGTGTGTGTGGGGGGGCAGTGGTAGTAGGAAGTGTTGGGGACTTGAGAGTGCTGGCATCATGGTCCTGTGTGGAGAGGCCAGTGGAAGTGCTGTGGCCTGAGAATGATGGCATCATGGTACTGTGTGGGGGAACCAGTAGGCAGCTGGGAGTGGTTGGGCCTGAGAATTCTGGATTCCTGGTAATGTGCCTCTCTGTTGTTCACTCTAGGCGTTTATAACATGCACTGCCCATGTTTGTGTTTGTTTGTCAAAGGGGGGCCAAGAGAACAAATGCCAGTGTTACAGACTAGAGTGACTTCCATAACCAGTGCCACAGCTTTGCCTTTGTCTGAGGTGGTGACAGGAGAAATCGGTCCTTGCCTTTGCTGACATGTTGCCATCTGGGTGACCAGAAGTGGAAGAGCAGCAAAGGCACTCCTACCTTAGCACATCCACTGCCTGATGCAAGACAGTGATTTGGGGGTGCCCCTCCATGGCTTTCTGTCCCCCCCAAAGAGATAGAAAAAGATTTCTCTGCTTGTTGTAAAATATTAACTGTTCCTTACTTTTATTTCAGATCGTAACAGCTGGAGCAGTTCATGAATGATGAACAGCTTTGATTTGTCAGATACACACTGTAAGTTAATTTTTTTTTTTATTTATAATTGCTTGTGCCAGCTGCCAGTACCGTTTGCCCATTCACGGTCCTCGACACCATTCACACTCCCACATGAGCCGCTACTGTTCCCCCGATGCCCCCTGGCTTGCTCCCAGTGTAGGGCAAATGGCACAAACATCAGATTAGGTCAGGGAAGTCAGCCTGGGAGCTCAGTATGGGACAGTGAGGTGAGCATCGAGGCACTGGTTGCGGAGGTTTTCTGGGTTTTTCTGGGGGGAGAATATGTGTAATGAATCCATGTGTCTGTTGATCCCCTGAGCATGCTTGATGCCGGTTGCAGCGGTACCCTCTGCCTCCGCCAGGGATCCATTGTGAATTGGGCATCCTCTCCCCCCCCGGGGAAGGAGAGCTTTCCAAGGGTCACTTCCTCCTTCCCCCCTGGGCAGCCGTCTGATGACTCAGGTGTGTTCCCGTACCCGGGTCACCAGTGCCGCAAAGCGGTAATCCAACCTGTGCACCAGCGGGCTGGCCTGTTATTTCATTTCTGATAATTGGAGGTTGTGTTTCACTCTTTCTTGTTTGTTTATCCTTATTAGATACAGGTTATCACTTGCATTTCCACTGTGTTAACCGTATGTAAGGATTATTAGAAAAATGAAGTATAATGAAGGTGTATGAACCACCCACTAAACTGAACCTTGAACAGAATGTATTTGTTTTTATCAGCTGTATTCATTCAATTGCTATGCAGTCAGTTCCAGCCCTGCCTATTGCTCAAGCTGATCTCAAGAACTGGTGTCTGCAGTGCTGCAATGTGCCCACTTCATCAATTATTCCTGCATCTGTACAGTACATCACGTCGCTCACAGTACTGCTCCCCACTGCCCTGTGCCCCAGTTCCAACCAGCACCATTAATGCTCTGTTTTGCACGATGCCTCTTTGTGTGTGTGGGGGGGGGTGGTATTGGCAATGTGGTAAGCCTGTTGATGCTGTGTTTCTGCGGCCGTGACCCTCAAGTTGCTTTCCACACTGTTGCCCGCTGTCTCTCATTGTCCTGGAGCTTACAACCCTCTCTCACATCGGTGTCCACACTGCTGCCTACTACTCTGTTCGCCAGGTGCCAGTAGCTGCTCTGATCCCTGTTTCTCAATCCATCGTGGTGGCTGCGATGTCTGCTAACTGTTGCTATGCTGTCCTTTTGTCGGCACTAACATCCATGTTGATGGGTACCACCTGATCCATGGTCCCTGCTGAAGCACACTACTGTCATTGTTCCATTCTCTTGCTCCAGGTGATACACACCCCTCTGGTCCTGCTACCTACAAGCCGGCGGCTCTTCTTTGGCACCTTGCCCATGGTCCCTCCTCCTCCTCCTCCTCCTCCTATGAACCTGCTGTCAGGAAACACTATAATGTGTGTTCAGTAGATGACATTGTCATACAGGTAGTCTTCCCTGACACTGAATTTTTTTGATAGGGTGTAGAACTTACGGTTACATTACAGCAACTAACTGTATAATTAAGTAACCTTTAAATGCTTCACGTACAAACCTAGTTTGTGGTTTTAGAATGGGGGGGGCGGTTGAAGTTGTTGTTGTTGTTCAGAAATATCATACTTCAGTGTGTTTCAAAATGTTAATCTCACTGTGAAGGTTTACATTGCAGTAACTTTAAGTTTTCCCTTCCATATGACGGTAATGTGATAGGCATACATTCAGTTCTTCAATTATTCAGTACACGGTTTACTAAATATTTGAAGACGTTACACAGAGGAAATTATGTCTTACTGCTGGCCGTTCAGATATTGGTTCACAGTCACTGTCAGTCTTTGAGGTCAGTCTGTGTGCACATGCATCTATCAGCTCCTTACATAGTCCATTATGTGTCTATGTGGTCACAAGCCACTGACACAGCAGTCCTCAGTCATCCCATCTGTCCTGCCATGCTAGTACCACTGTTTTTTTTTTTTTTTTTGTGGCAGTCATGGTAAGGCTATGAAAAATAACTTATGTAGATACAGATATAATCTCATGTCATGCCATGTATGTATTATGTTTCATTACTGGTCTATTTGCATGATCTATGGCCATCATATCCTTGCCACCTGCTTTCAAATTAAAGGTGACCTGTACAGACAATTCACAGCCTGCTCACATCTACACCTACCTTTAGATACAGCTGTGAGAGTTCAGGGATGCTATGACCATAATTTTGCATGCAATCTTCATATTTTAGAAACATGCCAAAACTTTGCGCCAAACACAGAAGCGCTGTGCAGGTACTGATTCACCGGGAGCAAGTAGCCATGGGTAATCCACCCATTCTGTGACATTTTAAGTGCCACTACCCTTATTGTAGCAGCAGTAGCTGTAACCTATTATTCAATGGCAAGAATGAATGCTCAAGCCTGATTGGTTAGACTGAGACTCATTTATACCACCTTACAAACCAAACACTGAAAAAAAGAAAAGAAAGATACTTGAAAAACAAATGCTGCATTTCCAATCAGCTTTCATTCAGGAGAAGGAAGCAGGAAGTGAAGCCGATGAGTATTCACGAGGCGGGCAGCAAGGAAGGAGCGCATAACTGCTGAGAAGCTGATCACAAAAAGGCGTTCACTTACCTTTCTTTTTGCTGGTTACTTTTTTTAACTAGTAAAAGGCAACATCTTGGGGGGGAGGGGGGATTGTGTGAGGGCTCTGGATTAAAGAAAGCCAAATGGAAACGCGACTTTTACTTTGGCTGGTACCCGGAAGTACATAAGCCGAAGTCAGGGATGGCTGTGGAATGATTGTTAGTGGTGACCCGGGGATAGCAGAAGCCAACAGCAGTGACAGCTAAACTTTCTGATAATGGCTGTCTTAATTTAGGAATATTTTCTATTTGCTTTCTGAGGTGTGAAAACTGTAACAGAACATGACTGCACCCGAGGCGGGATGTTATCCCAGCATAACAACCACTCTGCTGGGCATTATTCTTTTAATATACCTATTTTAATACTTCCATGGGAGTCTTGATACCTGAAATACTACAAATGGCAACACCAGGACAGGTATATTTACATTGCACACAAAATTATGCTCATAGCAGCCCCCGACTCTGGCAGCAGTATTTATAGGTAGGTGGGGATGGGAGAATGCTGTGAATTGTCTTTGCAGGTCACCTTTAAAATTCTTAAGTCATCTGTTGCCTGACTCCTGCTAATGTATGCAAATGCCAATAACACAAGATTGGATGAGTTCCTGCAATTTAGAAACCAAATAGCATACATGGGGCAGCATGTAAATATGCTGGCTTGGGCATGTATTTTAATGTTTAATGTGTCCTAATGATGGGGCATGTTTTTTTTAATTTTCAACATAAAGTTAATCCATGTGAGTGTGGACCATGTACTGGCTGACAAGGAAGCATTGCTGTTTCTTTTCATTTATTATATGCTATTCTCTCTGTTTCTCCAGTCTTCATTCAGCCAGAGTAGCAGTAATAATTATATTGTCATTTTCACACGTGATGTTATTTAAATTGTGCTCTGTTAATGTGCTCTGAATCAACTTAAAGTGAAGATACTCCTATCCCTATGAGTGCGTGATATAATCAGCCATGCCCAGCCTGTTGGTTAAGCAATGAATTTCTTCATTGCCTGTAGTAGCTGGTGCATAGCCCTACACAGATTGCACTGCCTGGGACAATAGTCTTTACTCCAAGTGTGCTAATAACCCCATCTGGTTTGTATTTGATAGAACAGGTTACAATCTATAATTCTATTATCATAAAGGCTTGGTGGTCATTTGTGTGTCATTGGGTAACTGAAGTTGTATAAAAGAATGTTTTGTGAGAAATCCCCTGTTTGTATCACAGCTGAGTTTTGTCACAATACTGTTGTTATGTCAGATTGACAACCATGTGTCTGCCACACTTTCCTATTTCAGGAACATGTACTGTATGAATTCATAAACTTTAGTCCTCTGAGAGATTATTTATGGAAATAAAGTGTGTGGTCGACACATGTTTGTCAATCTGACGTAACAATGCTGTTCTTCCATGAACATATGTATGGAGACTACATCAAGGACACAGTACGTCTATGACTCAACAAATGAGGGTGGTACTGGACAAAGGGAAAGGATGGAAACAATTGCAATGGGACATAACCAAACTGAAGGAATGGTCAGAATAGTGGCAGCTAGGATTCAATGTGATGAAGTGTAAGGTGATGCCCTTCAGGCCAAAAAAACATAGGAGGGACTACAATTGAGTGGTGAGGATGGGAATCACTGAGGAGGAATAGAACCTTGATGTGTCAGTTACAGGGAGCATGAACAGCTTTGCCCAGTGCAGGAAAGTAATGGGTAAGGCAAACAGGATGCTGGGTTATATTGCAAGGGGTTTCACATCCAGACACAGGGTGGTGATCCTGACCCTCTACAGATCCTTGGTCAGACCACATTTGGAGTACTGTGTACAATATTGTAGGCCTTATCTGAAGAGGGATATAAAGTTACTGGAAGGGGTACAAAGGAGGGCAACAAATATGTTACAGTGGATGGAATAAAAGGCTTTTGATGACAGGCTGCAGGATCTGAATATGTACACACACCAGTAGAGTAGGGCTAGGAGGGATATGATTGAAATGTTCAAATATGTGAGGGGGATCAATAAACATAGCACCGAGGGGGTGTTCAAACAGGGAGAGTCAGGAAATGAGAGGGCATAGGCTAAGATTGGATGGGGGAAGATTTAATAGGGAGATGAGGAGATTTAAGAGGGAGATGAGGAGGCACTACTTCACAGATGGGGTGGTGTCTAAATGGAATGCTCCACCAGGGGGTGTGGTATCATGTAGGACAGTAGGAAGTTTTAAGAAGGAGTGGGATAAAGCAAGAGGAAGTGTTTGGGTGGCAGGGGATGTGATGGGTAAAGGAGGGACAATGGGGGAGGAGGTTGGGGGTAGCTGCAATCTAGGGTATTAGCTGCACACTTGGTCATATGTTGATAGACTAGTTGGTCTGTTTCTGCTGATAGATTCGTATGTTCATATTTGTTTTATATCCATTGGACAAGACTAGATTATTTATATTGTCAAATAACAATGCCGAGTTTTTATGTGACAGAACTCAGCTGGGATACAGACAGAACATTTTGGACAAACATTAATTTATATCACTTCAGTTACTCACTGAAACACAAATTACCAACTCTTTATGGCACAGCTCCTCTGAATATCTCCCCCCCCACCCAAATATGTGTTTTGAATCTGGTGTGTATTCATTTCACAGACTTCCAGTTTTACATGTAAACAACATTAAAAACACACATAAACTCATTAGTCAAATAAAAGTATTTTATTTCTTTACCAGGAAGAAGGAGGACCGTTTATGAGGTGATAATGCAGCAAAGTAAAATTTTTACATTTTTCAAAACTAATTCCAGTACTTCAGATATACAAGGGCAAGATAACATCATTAACCAACATCACATCTGTCAGGACAGCAGCTGTTACTCATGTTGAAGATAATGTAGAACAACAAGGTATGTTAGTGTTAAGAGCTAATCAGTATTACAATAAAGAATTTGCCACTCCAATTGTTGGATGGTGTGGTTCAAGTACAGATAGATAGATATCTATCTATCTATATTTATATATTTATATGTATGTACAGCATATATATATAAATACTATTTGCCAGCAGATTAGTCCTTATGGTCTATCGAGTCTGCTCGAACCTTAGACCCTTAGTTGGATGCCGAGACCCTCCCATCCCTTGTGCTCCAGAAACCCCTATCATCCATCCCCACCCCTTGGGATAGGCCATCATCTGATACATCCACTTTCTGTGTCTGTCCCACCTCTCTTGAAGCCCTCCACTGTGGATCTCTGAACCAGCTCACCAGGCAGTGCATTCCAAGGGTCCACCACCCTCTCAGTGAAAAACCTCCTTCTTTTCCCCTTCACCCTTCCACCTTCCAACTTCAAACCATGCCCTCTGGTGATACCTCCCTGCTTTAGTCTAAATATCCCCTCCATGTTTACCCTATTTATTCCCTTGAGGTACTTGAAGACCTCAATCATGTCCCCCCTCTCTCTCCTCTCCTCCAAAGAAAACAGGCAGAGCTCCTCAAGTCTGTCCTCATATGTCAAATCCCCTAGCCCTTGTATCATCTTTGTTGCCCTCCTCTGTACCCTCTCCAGAAGCTGTATGTCCCTCTTCAAGTGTGGTCTCCAGTACTGTACACAGTACTCAAGGTGTGGTCTAACCAGTCCATTGTACAGTGGCAGAATCACTTCCTTGCTCCTAAAGGTGATCCCCCTAATGATGCATCCCAACATCCTGTTTGCCTTGCTAGTCGCTCTCCTGCACTGCTCAGAGTTATTCATACATGCATCCACCATGACCCCTAGGTCTTTTCCCCCTATTGAGGCCTCCAGCGCCTCCCCTCCCAGGATTTACCTGTGTTTAGGGTTTCCCCAACCAAGATGCAACACCTTGCACTTGGTGATATTGAAATTTAATTTCCATGTGTGAGCCCAGCTTTCCAGGGTGTCCAGGTCCCCTTGCAGGGCCAACATCCCCTCTTCTCCCTCAACTACTGCTCCCATCTTGAAGTCATCCATGAACAGACTCATTTCATACCCTATACCCTCCCTGATGTCTGATATGTATGCATTAAACAGAATCAGACCAGGACAGGCCTGCAGTGCCCACTACCAACCTCTCTAGGGTTCGATGGCTCCCCACAGACCACCTCTCTGGGTGCGTCCAGCTAGCCAGTTTTCAATCCATCTGACCATCAAAGGGCCTACTCTAACCCCATCAGTTTCTCCACCAGACCATTGTGGGGGACAGAGTCAAACGCCTTGCTGAAGTCGAAGAATAATACATCCACAGGCTTACCCCTGTCCAGTTCTGATGTTACCCATTCATAGAACTCCACAAGGTTGGTTTGACATGATCTACCTGGCACAAATCCATGTTACCCACTATCCAGACATCCCACCTCCTCCAAGTACACCCCCTATCATTCCTTTAGTATACTCTCCATTAATTTTCCCACCACCGAGGTCAAACTGATGGGTCTATAGTTACCTGGTACCTCCCTCGACCCCCCTTTATGGATTGGCACCACATGTGCCTCTCGCCAATCCCTAGTACCCTCCCGTCTCAAGTGACCTGTTGAAAAGCTCCTGCAAGTGCAGCCAGTATGTCCTAATTCCCATAGTACTCTCAGATGAATGCCATCCAGCCCAGGAGATTTGTCTTTCTTTGGGGCCTTGAGGGCTAACCACACCCTTTTGGTGGAGATAGCATCATCCGTCCCCTCCACCTTACTGGCCTTTTTATCCTTACCCAGATGTGACACCCCTGGGGTACCTCTCCCTCCCTCTTGCTCCATTTCTGTTGCTCCCCTGATCCCACTTACTGCCGCTTCTATCCCCTTCATGTCTTGCTTTGTAGATATCCCATCCCCCTCACTAGTGAACATAGAGGCAAAGTACACATTAAATACCTCTGCCTGGTCCCTCGCCTCTTCCACCCACCCTCCTTCTGATCTCAATCTGCTGAGATGGCCCTTAGTTTTTCTCCACTCCCCAATGTACCAGAACCCCTATTCCCCTCCATGTATCCTCTGTGCCAGCCGTTGCTCTTTACTGGACTTTGCTCCCCTCATCATACGGGTGACTTTTCTAGATGCAAGCTGGTACATTTCCTTATCCCTATCCCCTCTTGTTGTTTTATATTTTTTGTAGGCCTCCTTCTTTTCTCTGACTGCTACCTGTACCTCACTGGACCACCAGCATGGTTTATGTGACCTTGCTCTCTTACGTTTCAACTTAGCGCAGATCCTGACTGCCTCATGAAGTCCCCATTTTATGACCTCACATCTCCTTTCCACACTTGTCATTGAGGTAATCCCCTTCAAGTAATGCTTGAGAATATTTCCCATGCCCATAATGTCTGCCCCCCTGAAGTCCACTGTCAGTGTCCTAGATCTCCCCTCCTCTCCCCATGCTTATTTGAAACCAGACAGTATTGTGGTCGCTCCCAGTCAGGAGGTCCTGTACAACCATATCCCTTACCAGATCCCCATCTGCCAGAACCACATCCAGGACATGCCCCTCCCTTGTGGGCTCCATCACATACTGTGTTAAGAACACATCCTGGAAGCCGTCCAGCAGCCTCTGCTCCTTGGCCACCGTAGAGGACATGGTTCCCCAGTTTGTACCTGGTATATTAAGGTCCCCCATCAACACCACTTCTTCCCCTTTTGGTCCACACTGGGCAATGATGTTGTCCAGCAAACCATCCTCTAGAACATCACTCATCCCGGGGGGGCCTATATACTACATCCAGCTTGACCTTATCTCCTGTTGGGGATCGTAAGGAACCCATAAGGCCTCCATGTTTCCCTCTGCCTCTTCTACCCTAGCAATTTCTATGTCATCTCTAATGACCATAGCCACTCCACCCCCTCTGCCCTCCTTTCTATCCTTCCTAAGCATAGTGTACCCCCGTACGTTTAGGTCCCAGTCATGTTTTTTTTTGGCCCACGTCTCCGTGACCACTGCCACATCCACCCCCCCTCGAACAGCATGGCCTGGAACTCTGGCAACTTGTTTCCCAAGCTCCTGGCATTTACTAACACCAACCCCCACCCCATATCCCTGATCCTCTTTGTCAAACCCCACCCAGATTCCTTATACTTCCATCCTCCCTCTGCTCCTCCTGAAACCTCCACCCCAGTCTGTTTCCCCCTCCCCTTGGGCTTGAAGGCTACTCCCCTCATCTGGAGGTGGGCTTTGGTCAGCTCCTCCTTATCCCTTCCCCTCACAAGTTTAAACCCCACCTTTCTTGTATGTAGTCAGCCATCCCCTGTTTAAGGACTTCCTTCCCTAATGGGGCAAGATGAAACCTGTCTTTGGCATATAGTCCTTATCCTCCCAAACTCCATTCCAGTTCCCTAACACCCCAACCCTCTCTTCACCCCACTTCCTGAGCCAGTCATTAACCTCTGTGAGCTTCATTTTTTCTCCACTGAGGCCTTTGGTACTGGCAATATCTCCAAAAGGAAATGTTGCATCCATTATCCCGACAGACTCTGGCAAGTTCTTGGAACCTTGCTTGGATTTCAAACGCTATTTCCTCTAGATCATTAGTTCCAAATGCACCAGGAAATCTGGTTTCCTCACAATCCCTAACCATTTCATACACCATGAACTTTGTTCTGTGCACTGTCAGCCAGAGATACTCACTACCTTCACCTGGCTATGGCATCCACCCCTGTCCCTCCCACTGGATACCCTAATCATCGAGTCTCCCAATAACAGAACCTTAACACGCCATCATCCTTATGGTTACCTCCACTATGCCCTCTCAGCCCCCTTCCCCCTTTATTCATGATCTCAATTCCATGGGAGTCTTCCTGCCTTATTAGAGACCCCCTTGTCACCCTCCCCGTTCTGCCTCCCTTGCTATTTTGCCCACTTAACTCAACCCCCCTCTGAATAGGTGTCCCCTTTAACCCTCTCTTATCCGGACCATTTATTCTGGCCCTGATGGTTTCCCCTTCCCCCACACCGCCATCCTCCCCCCTTGTAATAGTACCCCTGCCTCCAGAGGCTCTCTGTGGGTCCCCTTTAGCTAGTGCCCCATCCTTGGTACTGATCCCCCTGCTGAAGGGGGGCTCCTCTCCCACCTCCTTGTCTCCCAATTTCTCTCCAATCATGCTCTCCTCCCTCATGTCTGGAATATGTTGCATCTCCCCCATTTGCTTAACATATATGTTTCCCCTTCTACCTCTGGGACTATTTCTATCCTTTCCATAGCCGGTCTGTGCCAGTAAATAGTTAAGACTATGTTTATCTTCTTTAACAGACATAGTTGCTGACACACAGATGGAGACAGAGTTTACAGTACCTAAAGACAATCTAGCTAGGGAGGAGTACTTAAAGAAAGGGCCAATTCAGAAGTATTTACACAAGTACCCACAAACAAACTTTGGAAACAGGAAAAGATCTTTTAACAAAGGATGGTTCTCAAAATATAATTGGCTAGAATACAATAACACATCAGACGCAGCTTTCTGCTTCCCATGCAGAGTTTTTGGTATTGATACAGTAAAGTGCGACACAACATTTTCTCTTGAAGGGTTTAAAGACTGGAAAATAGCCTTCTAGTCAGGCAGAGGTTTCAGTAGACATAATAGCAGCAAACAACATCTTGAAAATGTTGAAAAATGGAAACTCCATCTTGTTACTAAACTGCTAGATGAGCAGTTATTTGAACAGAGGGCAAAACAAATGCATCTAAAATCAAAGCAGAGACAGCACAGGTACAATGCTGTCACCCAACTTGTTAATATTACTGCTATGCTGGCTCACTTGAGGCTACCATTTAGAGGACATCATGAGTTTAAGGAATCAGCGAACAGGGGTGTATTTCAGAAAAAATGTCATCTTTACTTGCAAAATATGACTCAGTGCTTAAACAACACTTAGAATTGGCTTCTAAAAATCCAAAGGGCTACCCAAGTTACCTGTCAGCTCAAAGTCAGAATGACCTACTTATGAGTATTGCAAGACATGTGAAGACTACAATAATTGATGAAGTAAAATAGTCTGTATATTTCACAGTTTGCCTTGATGCAACTCCAGACGCTTCAAAACAAGACCAGTTATCCGTGGTTTTATGTTATGTTCGCAGAGATACCACAATTCATGAATCATTAATTAATGTCATTAATGCAAAAACAGGAACAGGTGACAGTTTATCAAATTATCTTTGTGAAACTCTGCAACAATTTGACCTTAGTATTTCTAATGTAAGAGGGCAAGTATATGATGGCTGTGCAGCAATGTCTGGGGCTTACAGAGCGGTACAGGCCAGAATTAGAGGATCTTGCAACAAAGCATATTACGTTTGTTGCTATGCACAAGATTTAAATTTGGTCATTGTTGATACTTGCAGCAAAATGGCCCCTAATCATAACTTTTTTGGTGTCCTTGAGCAGTTATACCATTTAGTGAAAATTCCACTAAAAGACACAATGTCTTTCTTGCTGTGCAGGAACAGTTATTAACTGACAATGCTTCACAAAGTTCTCAGAGAATGCATACTTTTAAGCCACTTTCTGGAACTCGGTGGTCTAGCAGAATTGATAACTGTAGAACACTGCTTGCAACCATTGAGTCTGTGATGCAAACTCTTGCAAAAATTCAAGAAGATGGCTATTTTGATAGAGAGACTGCTAGCACAGCCATGGCCCTCAGCAGATCAATAGTCTTTCATTTCTGCTTCTATTTGAAATAATTCGACAAGATGTTGTCCATTACAAATGTAGCCTCATAATATCTTCAATCTATTGAATTAGACATATCTGTGGCAGCTGAGATGATTGAGGACTGCAAAGCTGAGCTACTGTCATTAAGGACTGATGAAAGCTTTGAACAGATATGGCTTGAAACTGAGATGCTAGCATCCAAAATAGTTGTAGAATACATCGAGCCATGTATTAGAAAGGGGTCCATAAAACTCGATGCTATCTGGCAAAATGAATCCAATTCATCTGGAAAAGATAAAATCCAATCTGAGTTCTACTTTGCAACCCTAGATCTTTGTATACAGGGAATAACTGACAAGATTTAGCTCTGAAACACTTCCATTGCTAAAACAAGTTAGTTGCCTAACAAATCCTTCTACTAAAAAGGTTGACAACCTGAAAAAGCTAGTAACATATTTTGCAGGAGACCTAGATGCACACTTGGTAGAACAGGAGTATAAACTCCTGATCTGTAGACTATCTCGAGAAACACCACCATCAGTTACAGTAGTTGATGTGTATCAATTTATCTGTGATTGTAACATGCAAGATGTATACTGTCAAATAGAAACACTCTACAGACTGGTTCTCACTCTCCTTATAACACATTACAGTAATGAAAGAAGATTGTCTGCTTTGAAATTTATTAAAAATTGCCCAAGGACAGCAGTGGGACAAGAACATCTTAATGACCTTATGGTTATTGTTGTAGAAGCTGGGAGAACTCAATCTGTACAACTTGACAAAATCAGATTATTTCTGGAAATTGACTGATCGACAGTAGGTCACGCAGTTGACCACAACTTAAGACAGATGCAAGCACAAAACTGGTAAGTTAACACTGAACTAAGGGACTGACAGTGGGGAAATCATAGCACAGCAGTGTGACATGATGGGTCAGCCAGCAGTAATAGCACCATTTTATAATACTACCTCAAAAGTTACAATTAGTATTTCAAACAACAGGAGGTCTTGCTGTATTGTGATTCCTAATTCTGTAGATGAAATGTGTGTACTGTGTAGCTAAATCTGTGTTGCCCCAGAAAAAGGGACCTTCGGGGCTCAGCAGGCCTACCCAGTTTTGCAAAATTTAATAAATATATGCTACAATGCAAGCTGCATTCCGACTATATGCATTAAGCTACAGTACTTGAATTGCTCCAGAGAAGAAAGGGTTAACCCTATGCAAGAGCATAGAATGTTGTGCTGGAGCTCGGTTTTCAAACCTCTGTCTCTGGTGTATGTCAGTGTAACCATCAGATTCTTTACTCCGCCTAACTGAAGTCACACCGGAGATTGTTCCTACGCCCCGGTTCCGTTGTGATAAAAATCAATCTGTTGAATCAACCGTTTTTCTTTCTCAGTATCGAATCACTTTCTATGGTACAGGTAGTGTAACAGGTATTTAGTGGTAGATTTAGTGTGGGAATTGTTTTTACGCTTCCCATCGGTTGTTTTGGTTGGGAACTGAAATAAATGGGATTCTTTGGCTTATTTGTGTTTTTCTCTAATTCTCTTGTGGGCCTGGTTTTTCTATGCTTTTCCTCCTATATTCAGAGTTCTGATCAAGATCAGGTCTCAGCACTACACTGTGATTCTGGTGGCACCAGATTGGGCAAGACAACCTTGGTATCCTCTGCTTCTGTCTCTAGCAGGGTCTCTTCTCTAGTTTCTGCCCAGAAGGCATGACCTCCTTACCTCCTCACAGGGAAGGATTTGGTATCCCAGCCTTCAGTCTCTCAGGCTCAAGGTCTGGCTCTTGAAGAGTTAGAGTATCAGGTCTGAAACTCTCACAGGGAGTCATGTATATCCTTAAGGTTTCTAGGAAACCTTCCACTAGAAAAACTTATAATTCTAAATTGAAAATATTCAGTATCTGGTGTTCTCAGAAAGACATACAGCCAAAGTCAGTGGGCATTTCCACAACCCTGGACTATCTGGTTCACCTTAATGGGTTAGGCCATAGACCTGCTACACTAAAGGTTCACTTAGTAGCTGTGTCTTTCTGTCTGCAGGTAAATGATCTTCCCTTGCTTCTCATCCTGTTTTCATTAAGTTTTCCAAAGGTCTGGTTCACATTACACCCCATAGAGCCCACACTGGCCTGGGATTTGAATATCTGTATAGCACAGCCTATGCGACTCCCTTTTTGAACCATTATCCTTGGCTGAGCTTAAGTACTTAACTTGGAAGACTGTGTTCCTGGTAGCCATCACTTCTGCCAGGAGAAACTGTGAATTGCAGGCCCTGTCAGTGGAATCTGACTTTACTTCCTTCCACAGACATAAGGTGGTCCTAAGGACAAACAACGTTTCTTCCTAAAGTGGTTTTGAATTTTCATCTGAACCAGTCTGTCTGTGCCTGTCTTTTTCACTGACCACTCTTCTTCATGAGAGAGAAGGTTGCACAATCTGGATGTTAAAAGGGCTATCAGATATGACGTATAGTAAATCAATGATGTACTCAGTTATTCCTTAGTTATGGTGAAATAGGTAAGGGTAGGCCTGCCGCTAAAAGATCTATTGCCAGGTTGATTGCCTCCTGTACCCAGCTCTGCTATTCAAAACTAGGTAAACAGTCACCCTCAGGCCTGAGGGCATACTCAACTAGCGGTACAGCTACTTCCTTGGCAGCTGCCAGGGATATTCCCTTGCTGGAAATTTGCAAACCTAAAAAACGGTCCATACATTCACCAGGCATTACTCCCTGGATACCCAGACTAGGAGTGATGCTAGGTTTTGCACAGCTGTACTTCAGAGCTTGTTCCCAAAGTAAGATTCTGTTATTCCCTCCTCCGGGGGGGTACTGCTTGGTAGTCTACATATAGTCAGAATACAGCAAGACTTCATGTTGTTTTAAGAAAAAATTACTCACCATAGTAATGTTTCTTCTAATGGAGTCTTGCTGGATTCTGACCCCCCTCTCTGCCTCCCCTCTCAGAACCTAGTCTTTTGGGTTGTGGGTTTGCAGGTACTTAGTTGCATCCCGGAGGTGTACCTTTCAGGTGAGTGTTTTTCTTTCTGAAGTGATTTATTGTCATTGTATAGATATTTTCACTATCCACACAGATTTTTTACTGGGTTCTCGACTTCAGTTGTTTGTATCCAAGCATCGTTGCATATGACTTAATGTTTTTAAAACAGTTTCTACAGCTATCAGTTAGTATTGCTTGTAAGAATCTGATGGTTACATTGACATGTACCAGAGACAGAGGTTTAAAAACAGTGCTCGAGCTCAATGTTCTATGCTCTTGCAAAGAGTTAACCCTTTACTCTCTAGAGCAGTTCAAGTGCTGGGGCTAACTGCATATAGTCAGAATGCAGCTTGCTTTGTGGCATACCTTTCATATGCATTGATGTAACAACATACTGTTTAACAAGTGTATATGGGATGGTGCACCAACTTAAACTGTATTTCACGATTCATATAAGCAGGACAATAAAGTTTGCACTGTATCATACAGTGCCTGCAGTATCAAGCAGCAGTGCTAATCAGCTCATTACTTTCATGTGCTAATTATGAATATGAAGCACCATACTTCTATACAATTATTATAAACATTTTTCATTTTGTGTTTATACCCCCTGAGTTGAAGGTGCATAACATGCCGAATTTCTGTGTAGTTTCATTACATAACAATTAGTTGACCAACAGAGTTGAATGCAGTGCTCAACAACATTAATAGAACTGTTTACTAGAAATATAACAGAATGGGTTAATAAATAGCACTAAAAACTACTTGGCTGAGTTGTACTGTGTACACTTTTTGAGTATGACACATGGTTGACAGATGCCTTTTGTGAAATATTGGCCCCTCTTAGGCCACAGTGTGCACATAGTTTCAGCAATTGGTACTACTATACCTACTGGTCAAGGGATCTTTATGATTTCTTCACATATCTAATGAACCCTTATACATGTAACTGGCATGATTAGAATACCAAGACATATCCCATCTCATCCAGTAGAATAGTGATCCATGTATCTGTGGTGGACGAGCTGTGGTGGTTCATATCCCTATAGTTTAGGGTGATGCCAGATAAATCTGGAAGGAGAGGCTGGAGACGTACTCTAGAGCCAAGATACAAGGTTTATTAGCCACAGTTGGAGAACACAGAAAAGACTTAGCATTCACTAACACTATACACATGAGAAAGAGTGAATAAGGTTACCGGGACCACAAACTAGCCCCACTAATGTCCTACAAAAGTCCAGGTTGTTCAAGTCTTAAAGGTGTAGCGATCCGATGTACCAAGCTTGGGTTTCTAGTATTTTGGTCGGCCGACTGAAGAGGTTGAACCTAAGGAAGTGCTTCCTACACAGGCCATAAAAAGGGTCATCCCCCAGTGAACCAAAAACCAAGTAAAACACTGTAGGCCACTTGGCCCTGGGAAGAAGGTGACTCCTGGCCATGCTGAGGCAATGTCGACAGGGCAGTGCCTGGTCAAGGATGGGTGTTGATGCCAGGATGTAGGGGAAGAGAACCTCCTCTGGGGATGTTGGCTGTGGTGACCTCAGGCAGGTGATCTCCAGTTGAGGAAAGCATGCTGGGTGCAATGATCCACTGAATGACCTCTGGCAGGTCCCTGGAACCCTTACCACCTCACCCCTGCAGTTTCAGAATTCAACAGTCTTCAGTGTGACCTCTTGATGCATCACTGAAACATGAGCCACCAATGGGCAGTACAGTCAAGAGTGTGGCGACCCTTGGTGTGGCCTCTTGCATGGGCCACCACTACTTATGCCACCTCAGGGAATGGGGCACAGAGCCTGGCAATCCTTGGTAAGGCCTTGGTATAGGCCACCGGTACTGTTGCCACCTTAGGACAATGTCTATTTGGGAGAATGGGCAATGTGACTCTGAGTTCAGCAGATGACTTAAGTCCCTCGAGCTAGAGCCAGGGCTGCCCCTAATATGACTCACTTTGGTGGGCCCTAGCTATCAGCTGGCTACCACTTATGACCCTCAACTCAAACCTGGGGTGTTGTGATGAACACTTGGAGTTGTTGGAGGTCGTTGGAAGTGGGTGCAGGTGATACTGGGCTTCCCGGGGACCTTCCCTGGGTCAAAGAAGAGACACTGGAGGACTTCTGGATGAGGTGTGAGGTGTGTGTGCAGGAGTCCCTGGAGTTCAACCAAGACTTCTGTACTCTGGGAAGTGCACAATCAGAAAGGAGTGATAAGGTGTCTTTTCCTGGAGACTGCTGCATGAAAGGTGCACTGGGTCTGTTTCCTGGCCAAATGAACTGACTTGACACACTGGGGGACCCAACTAGACAGCAGATTTCTGCAAAAACCAACTGAGGCTGCTACTGGGGATCTTTTGGAGGGAGTTACACCAAAGGGACCCACAGATTCACTTCAACCTCCTAACAGGGAAGCCACCATCCATTGCCTTGCTGTCCTTCATCCTCCCTGGTCAAACTCTTTCTCCCTTCCCTCCAGCCTGACAAGAGAGTACCCTAGGCTAGGGCGGTCTTGGCTACCTGCCAGGAGATTGGCTCCTCCATCCAGAGGTCAGCCTCCTGAAGCTGGGTCAGTGACTTTAAAAAAAAAAAATCTCAAGATTTGACTCTACCCTAGCCACAGAGATTGGCTGAGAGGGCTGTGCTTGGCTTCCTTCTCCACTGGGGACAGGAATGTTGCCCAACTGGTTTGGCTGACTGGGTGTCAGTCTTGAGCAGGGGGAAGGGGGAGGAAAGAAAAAAAGAAGGTTTTCTTTTAAACCCCTGAATTTAGACTACTAGGACTGTCTGCTGGAGTTAGGCCTGTTCTGTGTTTCAGAGGGTCACCAAAGCTTTTCAGGGGTTCCACATTAAGCTGCCAGGGTCCCCATAACTGTCTAACCCCTCATATCTCTGAGGATCCCCTAATTTCTGTGGTGCTCCCAATTTCCCTGGGGTACTACAGATTCAGGGTTGGCTAACAATACATGTCCTCATGTATTTCCCAAATTTTTACCTTCTGAACCTTAAACTCTTTGACAGTTCCATCCACAAACAATGACATATTCCTCACCCGTGTTATGGTAACAAAACATTCATAACAGCCTACAGATTATAAACTTGAAATCCTTAATTCCATGTTTTCCTAACACTATAAACATTATGGTAGTGTTTTTGTCAGTGTACGAGAAAACATTTATGACTCCTTGCATCTTTAAAGCTCTGATTTACATCTTAGAACATTTCAATAAACCATATTTACAACTGGGCAGTGGTCTTGGCTCTTCTTTCATTTTTCTACTTGTATGTGGACAGCCTTTTTACCATTTCAGTCACATACCTCTGAGGGGGTACTCCAAAGTTTGACCTCTGTAATCTACATTGAGGGGGTTCTGCAGCAGTGGCTACAGGATGGTGTGGCACCATTAGATACAGCCATGGGATTAGTAGCTGGGTGGGAAATGACTCTGGGGTGTACTCCTCAGTTGGGAGTAGTTCCTGCTTCGGCCCCAGATTACTGTCCAGGAGGTGACTTCCAGATGGTGGAGCAGCTCTGGTACAGTGTTTAAGTCTGTTGCGATGAACAATCTGTGGCTGCTTCTTGCCAGACTCCTCTTGGATCTTGCAAAAAGGTAAGTCCAGGAATGGGATATGAACAATCAAATATGGTTCTGACTCCCATTTGACATCCAGCTTGTGTCAGCGAGTCTTTCTTTATAGTACCCTTTCACCGATCGCCAGAGGCATTGCATGGGCTTGGACATCATAGTTTGCTTTCTGTAGTTCCCGCACTTTCTCCATGTTTTGTTCCCCTATTTTTCCAGCATCTCGTAATCATTGATGGTGGTCAGTCACCCACTTGGTAGTGGTATGGAGAGGTTTCACTGGGTTTGGTTTTACATCTAGAACCAAGTCCATGGGGAGTCTCCCATGATGACCAAACATCAAATAGTATGGTGAGTACCCAGTGCTGCTGTGAGTTGTGTTATTGTAGAGGTACACTAGCTGTGGGAGAAGTCTTGGCCAGTGCAGTCGCTGAGACTCTGGTAGGGTTCTGAGCATGTTAAGGATAGTCCAATTGACCCTCTCGCAGAGCCCATTGCCCTGAAGGTGATAGGCAGTGGTGTGGATCTTTTGCCCTCCATACAAGGCACACAGTTCTTTAAACAAGTGAGACTCAAATGCTAAACCTTGATCAGTCAGGATTTTTGGAGGGTGACCAAAGGGTTGAACAAACTGCCTCCAGAACTTTTCAGCAGTGGTTCAGGCTGAAAGATCTCAGACAGGCACAGCAATGGCAAATTTTGAATAGTGGTCCATCATGGTGAGAATGTAGTTTAGGCCATCCCCACTGGGGTCTACTTTAAGAAGGTCCAGGGCCACCAGCTCAAGGGGTGCATGAACAGTGATCGGATGTAATGGGGCTCTTTGATCTTGTCCCAGTGCTCGCTTGAGGGTACATGTCGGGCATTTGTCACACCACTCTTGGATGTCCTCATGCATTCCAACCCAATAGAATCTAGCTCTCATATAAGCCTCTGTCTTTTTGTAGCCAAAGTGTCCAGATTTGTCATGATATGCCTCAAGGGCAACATCTGCAACTTCACAAGGGAGGATGACTTGTCGAACTTGGTCATGTGTCTTTGGGTTAGTGATGGTGTGGATAAGCCTTCCATCCACAACTGTCATACGAGCAGCATGTCACCACAGTTTCATAAATTCTGGGTCAGCATGCTTTCTGTCCTCCAGAGGTAGGGCCTGCTGGTTACTAATGAAGGCCTTTAGCTATTGGATCACAGGACTGTGATCTTGGATCTGCTGCCATTAGTCAGGGGTTTCCTTTAATGTCTGGGGCATGTCATCTTCCAGTGCTTCTGCAGTTGCAGCAGGGCAGACAACTGTGGGGAAGGTATAGCAGCAGGCTTGTACCACCTCCACAGGGATCTGGAGAAAGGGAAGCATCTCTAGAGCTTCTCTGTAGTTGTCATTCTCCTCTATCTCATCTTGTGTGGGTAACCTCAACAGGGCATCAGCATTTGCATTGGATTTACCGGCACAGTACTTGATTGTAAAATTGTAGCTGGCAAGTCTTGAGGCCCACCTCTGCTTGAGTGCTTCCAGTCATGCAGTGTTCAGATGAGCAAGGGGGTTGTTGCCTGTGCAGACTGTAAAGGGTGTGGCGGCTTGGTAAGCTTTGAATTTCTCAGTGATGGCTCACATTAGAGCAAGGAATTCCAGCTTGAAGAAGCTGTAGCAATCATCATTTCATTCAGCTCCACGCAGCCCACAGTTTGCATAAGCGACGACCCTCTCAACTCCATCCTGATCCTGGGAGAGGACAGCCCCTAGCCCTCGATTGCTCTGCATCAGTATATAATTTGAAGGGAAGTTGATCATCCAGATAGGCAAGTATTGGAGCTTGGATCAACATTGCTTTTAGGCTGTTGAAGGACTTCTGCTGGGCTGAACTCCACTGCACTGGGCTGCTTTTGTGCAGTTGCTTTGTTTCCCTGAGCAGTTCATGCAGTGGGGCAGCTACTTGGGAAAATTTAGGAACAAACCACTGGTAGTACCCTACGAACCCCAGGAATCTCCTTACATCCCGGCCTGTGACTGGAGTTGGCCACTTATGCACTGCTTGAATCTTGTCTGGGTCTGGTGACACTCCATGCTTAGATACAACATGCCCCAGGTAATGAACTTCTTCTTTGAGCAAGTGACACTTTGATGGCTTGATCTTAAGCCCATAGTCAGCTAGGCGGGTAAGAACAGTTTTGAGGTGCTGCAGGTGCTCAGAATAGGTTTTAGAGTAAATGATGATGTCATCCAAGTAGAGGAGGACCATGTCAAAATTATAGTTCCCCAAGTAGTGTTCCACTAGTCACTGAAAGGTCCCCGGGGCATTACACAATCCAAATGACATTCGAGCAAATTCATATAGGCCCATGGAGGTCACAAACGCAGTCTTATCCCTGTCCTCTGGTGCAAGGAGAACTTGCCAGTAGCCACTAGCCAAGTCCAGGGTTGAAAACAGGGATGCTGATTTCAATGCTGCCAGGGAATCCTCTATCCATGGTAATGGGTAAGCATCCTTGTGTGTGTCACTTGGTTCAGCTTCCAAAAGTCGACACAGAAGTGAATTTGCCCATCCTTTTTCTTGACCAGTACTATTGGAGCAGCCCATGGACTCTGAATCTCGGTGATGACATTGGTATCCTTCATCTCCTGGAGCATGGTTTTCATTGGTTGTTACAGTGCAGGTGGAATAAGGCGTAATTGATGGCAGGGTGCTGTCCTCTGACTATGCGGTGCTGCACATTCTTGGTACACCCAAAGTCAAGGGGGGTGCTTGGAAAAGACTGTCTCTAGTCTCTCTAGCATCAACAGCAACCCGTTTGTCTTCCTCAGGGATTTCTTTTGTGCCCAAGTCAATTTCCTCAAGCCAGCTCTTGGCATCAGGGCCTACAGCTCCATTTAATTGAAAGACATTCTCTCCATGGTCTGCTGAGGGCTCAATTATGTCCTCGCTTTGGATCTTTATCAATATGGCCACAGGCTGATTCTGGTATAGCTTAACAGGAGTTGTGCCATAGTTCAAGATGCAGATGGGACCTGCCCCTTTGGTAACTGTTGTGAGACTCCATGCAACAATCACTGGCTTCTTCCCTGTGGCACTGAGTGGTTCAACTACAGCCACATAGTCCTTGCCTTGCAGTCCCACCTTGGCTTGGCACAGCAGTATGGTCTCTGTACCTGGGTCCAGTCTGACTGGCTGGACATCAAGAATCTGGATCTTCCCAATTTCTCCCTCAGCATTGGCGAACCACTGGTGACACTGCAATATATTGATTGTGTGCTGCCAGGCCTTTTTGCTGGCTTTTGGAAGCTGTGCTGCTTGCTTCTGGAGGGCATCCAGTTATTCTTCATGACAGTTGTCCAGTACATTCATCCCCATGATCACTGGAGGGAGGCTGTCATCATCAGTGTTGCTAATGATGACCCCTTGTTGTGGGTAAACCTTATCTCCCAGCTGAATGTCCATTTCCTGGTAGCCCAAGTAAGGGATACTCATTCCATTGCCTGCGATCAGGTTGAGCCAAGTCTTTGGAGGGCATCTTAGTTGGTCTTGGGTCCAGTGCTTGAGGAAATGGCAGCCTTGAATAGTAGTGACTTGGGAGCTGGTGTCCAGAAGTGCTGTAAAAGTGATACCATTGAGTTTGATGGGAACAGTCGGGCACCTCCCTACGTACTTTGATCATTCCAGGTTTGGGTTTGGACCTAGGAGCTTTCTTCCTGAGGGTTGGTCCACTGCCTCGGGACTGTCCAGTACTGTCTTTTAAGGGGTATGACCCTAGATGGTCTAATAGCTGTGCTTGACTTACCGGGTATGCAGAGTGAAAGCTTGGATACAGTGGATCTGGTACATGCCTTTAATAAGGCGGTGATGGTGGCCCTGGATTCTATAGCTACTGTCCTTGTTCACCCCCTAACTCTTCACCCAAGGCCATCTTGGTTTGATGGGACCTTGAAGGAGTTGAGAAGAGTGGGATGAAGGTTAGAGAGGTGCTGGCAGAAAACAGGTCTGATTGATGACAAACTTAAATTGATGGATCATTATTATAAGGACTATCAATTGTCAGTCTCCCGTAAGAAGGCAGCGTTCCTGTTCAGGGAGATTGCTGCTGCACAAAATCAGCTGGCTCAGCTCTTCTGGACTGTCAAGTCAACAGATTACATAATCCAGCCTGTCTTCAGTCGGGGGGGGGGGAGCGTTTTCACAAAATAAGTGTGATGAGTTTGCTCACTTTTTTTGAAGATAAGGTTGCCACTGTCAGATCTGGAATCTGTTTTGTCCCCTCTATTGATTGTTGTGGATGCTGGCAGGAGTTTGTGAGCACCCAGTTTACCTGATCTGACCTGACCTTGGCCAGTCAGTGATCACTGACATCATGAGAATTATCCAGACCTTGTGACCAGCCTACTGTGGTTTGGACCCAGGCCCAATGTGCCTCCTTGTGGGGTGTGTTTGGGTAATCAGTCCAGTCCTAGCTGAGATAGTCTGGAGGTCATTGGAGATAGGGGTGTTTCCTGTCCTCCTGAAGAAGGCAGTTTTTTGACCTCTTTTAAAAAAAAACTCCCTTGACCTGGACTGTCTGGCTAACTACAGTCCTGTATCTAATCTGCCTTTTGTGGGTAAGGTTATTGAGAAGGTGGTTGCGTTGCAGCTGGATGATCATTTTACCATCCATGATATCTATGATCCTCTTCCATCCTGATTTAGGAAGAGGCATAGTACCAAAATGGCACTTGTTTGCGTACTTAATGATCTCCAAATAGTGAGAGATTGGAGGACTCGTTCGATCTTGGTCCCCCTTGATCTCTCTCTGTGGCATTTGACACTGTGGACATTGGTATGTTGTTGGAGCACCTGCGGCTCATCTGTGGACTATCAGGTACAGTCCTCAGTTAGTTTTGATCTTTCTTTATGGGTAGGACTCATAGAGTGGTGTCAAAGATTTATTCCTCTGCTCCTCTCCCCCCATCCTGCAGGGTACCACAGGGCTCCATCTTATCACCTATGTTGTTCACAGTGTATATGCTGCCTTTGGGAGACAGTATTAGAGTATTAGGTGGTATGGTCTGAGTTTTCACTGTTATGCAGATGATACTCAGCTATACATGTCCTTTGTGCCCGAGCAGGGTGGAGCTGTCTTGGTCTTTAACAACTGCCAATCCGAGATCCAGGACTGGATGAGTTCCAACTAGCTGCGGTTGAACCCAGGTAAAACTGAAGTATTGATGGTGGACCCAGGTCATCAGGGTATAGGATTGCTGGAGGGACAGCCCTACGGGCTCTTGTTTGGGGGCATCCAGTTGGCAACATCTGACTGGCTGAAAATCTGGGCATTATTTTTGATGATCGTCTGAAGCTTAAACCCCTGGTGTCGGCCATTGTCAAGATCTCTTTTTACCACCTGAGGAATATCACCTAGATAAAACACCTGGTCCTGCCCAAAGATCTTCCAACTTTGGTCCACACCTTTGTAACTTCCCACCTTGACTACTGCTATACCCTCTACCTATGGCTTCTGGGGGTTGTTTTCTGCAGTTTGCAGCTTGTGCCAAATGCAGTGACCAGACTGTTGACTGGCTCTTCAAGATCTTGCCATATCACGCCTATGATTCATGGACTGTACTGGCTGCCAGTAAACTGGCAGCTCACCTTCAAGTTCAGGTTACTGACCTATAAAGCCTTACATGGTACTTACAAGATCTCCTTTGTCCCTACCACCCACTCCAGCCACTCTACTCCTCCGATGAGGGATTGCTAGAGATTCCTAGGGTTTGACTCAAGACTTCAGGGGTCCATTCATTTGCTTTTATGGCCCCTACCCTGTGGAACTCTCTACCTCTTCAGATGAGAGAGTGCCTGACCATCCAGAGTTTTAAGATTTCTCTTAAGACACATTTATTCAGTTTAGCTTTCTCTGATTATTTTTGGTCTATTGAGATGGTTTTAAACAATTGTGACCATCTGATTATTTATGATGACCACTTAAAGCTTTTCTGATTTTTTTTAGATCTGATTATATTGGTTTTTAAATAATGGTATAGTTTTAATTTTATCTGTTTCTGTTTAAGTTTTGCGTCTTAAGTTATAGAAGCATTTTGAACAATTTGGAATTGTGCTTTTTATAAATTAAGCTTGATTTGATTTCTGAAAAGTGAAGACAAGCATGGGTGCCACTTTTATTTAGTGCATGCCACAATTGAGATAATGCCATTTCTGTTCAGCTAATACCTAATCTCATGTACTCCAGTTAAGTACAGAGGCAGTTTGTACCATAGATGGGAACTTTCAAAGTTTGATTCCAATAACAGGCATGGAGAAGGGTGCCATGGGATGCAGACAGTGCTTTGCAAGTTGCAAGTGACACTGGATACCAGGGAATTCTCATCACAGTGTAGGGAGGGTTAGACAGGTGCCAATGGACACCAGAGAGTGTGTGGCATAGGGTAGGGAAAGAGAGAGGCGCTACTGACATCAGGGAGTGCTTAATGGGACAAAGGAAGGGGTGCCATATAGAGTGTTTGGCATAGAGATGGAGGTTTGGGACAGTAGACCCCAGTGAATGCTGGGCACAATATAAGGAAAGGCAAATGGATGCCACTAGACACCAGAGAGTGCTTTGCATGGGTCAGAAAGAGTGTGCCACTAAAGGCCAGGGAGTGCTCCATATAGCATGTGTGAAGAGGGTGCCACTGTACAGCATTTAAGCCAGTTACAGGATAGTGAGGATGAGACATTGGTCTTGCTCAAAGATGGTCTGCACAGACTGGGGTGCTGTGTGGGGTGAGGTCCATGCCAGAACATGTGCACTGTGTCCCTCTTACAGGAAAAAAAACTCATACCAGCTTGCTGGTGGTTTAAAAATGATGCATGAAACACAAACCAGTGCAGTGATATGCAGTCAAAACTGGGCAACCTTCTACATATCACTGTTTTTGTATGTTAAGCCTTGTTCTCAATCCACTTGTGACAAGGCCTATTGAACCCCACATGGTATCTCCAAGACAGCTGCTTCTATTTCAGCTTCACCTGCTTGTTCTAGCTTGCTGTTTTCAACAAGAAAGTAGAAGGCCCACATTATTAAGGGCAAGCAACAAGATTGCTAGCTTCAGGCAGGCAACTCATAACATGGAGTTGCCTACCCTAGAAGTTATTTTAGCCATATATCAAAATATTTTGTATCTTACATAATGAGTTATTTAGTCCATAAAGCCAGACCCGTAACTTGGTATGAGCCAAGCATCCCCTAAAAACAGCATAATGATGACGCTGGGCTACTAGCCCCATACTGTACATGTGTACCTGGCAGCAAAGATAATCCAAGTATATGTAGGCCTCCCCCTCCCCTATCATACTACAATGTCCATAGAGTGTCTGCAGCCCACTTCCCTATCTAGAGTCATCATTATGCTGTTTCTAAGGGTGGATTGCAGTGCACAGAGGCTACTCAGCTGTAAAAGGAAGATACAAGCCAGGTTTTACAGACTAAATAACTCTTCATCTAAGTGAAAAAACAAACAAACATTCACGATATGGCAAAAATGGTTCAGAGGGCAGGCAACCCTGTTCTATGGGTTGCCTGTGGGAGTGCGTCAGTAACTCTTTAATCTTGTTTTTAGATAAACATACTTTTTTTTAGCACAGTTCACTTATTTCTAGATTAACTGAACACAATTTAGTTGGGAATATTCTTAGTTGTAACCTTAATTGCCTAAATGGAAAATCATGTTTCTTAATAATAAAGTCATATTTTAAGATATTTGCAATATTTTTCATATTTAAATTTGGCTGAGAAATATCCAGATTTTGGCTAAGAAAGCAATAAGACACAACAGAGTGTGGGTTGTTGATTGATAAGAGCATGCGCCCAAGTGCATTGTTAGGCACAAGGCACTTGCTCAGCAGCTGGGTAGTGTTGTTACCAATCAACAACCCACACCCTGAAGTGTCTTATTGCTCTTATAAAATGGGTAACAACTATTTCTATAACAATTAAACAAAACTCTGGACACAGTATTAAAGATTTAATAATAGTATGTTATTTTATTTAAATATGGTGAAACATAGTCCCCAGACTTGGATAGAGGAGTGGTAAAATTGACCGAATAGCAACTCACTGAAAAATGCTAAACCAGTGAGCTGGAGGGACAGCAATATATCATTTGAGCAGTTTGGGTCTGCTTCTACCTATGTAACTGTGTCTTCCCACCTTTTCTTAGGGTTACCACCTTTTAAGGAGCCCAAAGTGAGACATTTCTTAATGAAACATGATTTTTCACAGGACAGTACGTAACTTTGACCAGTGTAACAGACTTGATTTCTCTATAAAATCAGAATTAAGGCTAAGTATTGTAGTTTCCTGATTGTTTCTATGGTTTCATACAATTTAATGTATTTTAGTTATGGTACTATAGTTTTCTACAAGATTTAGTGGAAATTTAGAAAATATTATTTTCTACTGAAAAGTCAGGGCATGTTGGCCCAGATATTCAAACTGCGCCAGGCTGTGGCGCAAGCCTGGGCACAGTGCAACTTGGCTGCACAGGGGTGTTGACTGGGCGATATTCAACAGAGCTGTGCCATGGCTCAGCATCATTGAATATTGCACCCTGGTCACCTGCAGTGCACATGGTGCAGTGGCACTGTGCCAGCACCAGTGGCCAGAGTGGAGCATGGGGATGCACTAGCACAAGTTCCATTGCACAAGGTGCAGCAATCACGATATTCAAAGGCTGACATGCAAATGGGGCCATAATGTATGTGAGGTGCAAGTTAAGCCATTTGCATGTCATTATGGTCCCATTTGCATGCAGGTGCGCCGATCCCTAGTGACATGCACCTGGCGCCCTGCCAGGTAGCAACCATCGGGACTGATGCCCCCTGCAGCGCGGCAATGTGCCCCACAGCCCAATCGCGGACTGCAATAAAGGATAGTATAATCCAAAATCCCTGGTGGTCCAGTGGACCGCTGTCCGCCCGATTGTGGGCTAAGTAAATTAATAATATTTCCCAAATCCCTGGTGGTCCAGTGGACCTATCCGCCCTATCGTGAGCTAAGTAAAGTAATCATATTTCCAATATCCCTGGTGGTCCAGTGGACCTGTGTGCCCGATTGCGAGCTAAGTAAAGTAATGATATTTCCAATATCCCTGGTGGTCCAGTGGACCTGTGTGCCCGATCGTGGGCTGCAGTAGAATTAATTGAAACCTATCATCCCTGGTGGTCCAATGAACCACCCTCCCCACCTGCCCGCTGATCCCCACTGCCCTACTCCCCTCCCCCGTCAGTGGTGGGTGGCAGCAACCCAGGGAGAAGTGGGGTGGTGAGATCAGTGAGAGGAGTGGGAGGGGGTCACTGGACCACCAGGGATGATAGGTTTAATTCTGCACGGCCTTGATCGACACCTGGAAGCTCACTGAACCACCGAAACCACCAAATATCGTACTGCCAGCTCGCGATCGAGCACACAGGCTCACTGGAATCCTCGAGATATGAAATATCGATATGCACTTAGCCCGTGATGGGTGGGCGGTGATCACTGGACCACCGAGACTGAGAAATTATTTAGCAGCCGCGATCCGGCGGGCGGTAATCACTGGACCACCAGGGCTGGATATACTATCTTTTACTGATGCCCACAATCGGGTATGGGGGGGCTCCACCACAGAGGTGCAGCCATAGCTCGGGTGGCCACACACAGGTGGCAGCTGCTGTGTTGCACCCTGCAATGCGGCAGCTCACCTGTGGGTGGCTATCCATTGTTCCTTTTTTTTTGGATCAACTTTTTGCTAGCACAGGAAGGGGTTGCACATGCATGGCTCTGCACATCCTGGGCTGAATATTGGGCTGAGCAGAGTATGCATGGGCACGCCCCCCCCCACCTGCACCTGCATACATTACTGATGCGCTCCGGCGCATCGGGATTTGTGCCGCGCACTTTCCACTTTTGAATATCGCACCAGGGCGCATCACTGCGTTGCGCATGGTGCAACACTGTTGCTCCATGCACAGCCCTTTTGAATATCTGGGCCATAGCATTTTTCTTTTTTTTTTGCAGGACACAGCTGCCCAAATCAGGACTGTCCTGCAAAACTTGGGACAAGTGGTAACCCTACCTTTTATCTTTGCTTATAAAGTTTTACTGTATTGCCTACTTTCTTCATCCTGTTTTTTTTTTTCTGTTTTTCCCCCTCATTCATGACACAGAATATTTATCATGGAATGTTTAGCATGAAATACAGGGATTCAAAATTCTGCTCAGTTATGCTGGTAGAATGTTACTTTCCTAACATACTGTACACACAGATAACAAAGGCCTGTTTTAGAGCAGGTGACTCAATTATTTCACTGTCAGGGCAAGCAGAAGAGATTTCCCTGATGAGCAGGTAAAGACAGAAAGGGGATTTTTCACTGTTAGTAAAGAAACAGTTGTAATGAAAACTATAAACAATGCTTACTGTTTCTGATTTGTTTATGTATGTGAGGAGAGTGTGATGATCAGGGAAACAATGTTTAATTAATTTTGTTTTATTTTTTTATTTAAGGTAGTTTTATTTAGAGGGCCCAGTTCAATATTTTTATAGTGTAAAGGTAACAGCCATGTTTGTGATGGAAGATCAGTTCTGGTTGCCGAGGGACTGATGAAAGATAGTTCTGGTTGTAGGAGGACTGATTTGCTCATTGTGTAATGTGGTTTTGGACCAGGATGACTGTGTGTATATAGAGATTTAATGTACAGTCAGTTGATGTCTCTTGGCCAATGAGATTTCTAGATTTTTTTCATGCCATTTTGTAACTCCTCTTAATGTAAGATTTTTTTGGCTTACTTAGCATGTCTATGAACTCTTGTCAGGGACACTGGTTTACCAGGATTGAGAAAGGGCATATTCCGTTTTGCACATTGTAAAAAACGGTATTGTCACCGATGTCTGCTAAGTCAAAATCCGGTTTTACCAGTGTTTGGTTTTGTGTACTTTATTTAACAATTTTTAACCCTGCTAACATGCATTTTAGCAATTTTGACCTCCACTATTACACATCCTTCCACCCTTGTACCAATTTAAAGTTATTTTAGGTACAAGATGTGATGGCAGCAGCAACACTACAGCCCCCATCCCTAATGTGTAATGGAAGCAGCACTACAGCCCCCATACCTCTGGTGTGATGGCAGCAGCAACAGCACTATGACCTCCCTCCTTCAGGTGTGACAGAAGCAGCAGTACTACATTCACCATTCCTCATGTGTGATGGCAGTTTCAGCACTATAGCCCCCATCCCTCAGGTGGGACGGCAGCAGTACTACATTCCCCATCCACCAGTGGTGATGACAGAAGCACTACAGCCCCACCCTTCAGTGTGATGGCAGTAGCAGCAATGCAGTCCACACCCCTCTGGTGTGATGGCAGTAGTGGCAGTAGTGACAGCACTATGATACCCTTTCTTCAACACCCACACCCCACATGCACAAGTTACAAATGACTTGGTCTCTTTGCTTTTTAGAACTCAGAAGTGAATTAATCTGAACTATCACTGCTAAGGTGGACTACCTTTGTTTTTTCCCCATCTATAATTGAACTGCCTGAATTGGATTTCTACCTGTGACACCTCTGACCAGGGTTAGGGAACAGACTTGGGTGTTGGAGGGCCAGCTGGTGGGTGAGGGCTTGAGTGCCCAACAACCACTCACCTTCTCCTGGAAGGGAGGATGGGTTCATGGCTCAGCATTTGCTGGCCCGTGGTGGAGGCCAGAGGCATGACAACATGTCAGCCCTCACTGCAGGAGGGAGCATGACGGACATCAGCTTGTGCCTTGACATCATGTGGCCTGTCACGCTCCCAAGAAAATGAGAAGACACCAGCTGACCAAACGAAGGATGGCTGTTGGTCCCTCCATAAGCCAGAAGCCCCAGACATGTGTCTGGTCTGACCCCTGCCATGCCCAGGATGACAAGGAAGCTCTTTGGGGCAATTCTCTTCCCCTGGTAGCCTCCCACAGGGGTAGGGGCCCACTCAATGAAGAGTTACTTTGGGTTACCTGGTAGCACAGCAGTAAGGGTCAGTGGATGGTGGTCGGGACTCAGCAGGTAGTAGGAGGCCTTGGCAGGCCTGAGGGAGTGGATGGCCAGAGGGTAGGAGGCAAAAAAAAAAGGCTGCTTGAATTTGCTTCTTTCAAATAAAGTGTCTTCACCTAAAAAATCCACAAGTGATTAGTGGAGGACCTTCAAATGGTTATGCATCTCCCAGACATGTGGATGCTTTTTTTTACTTGGTGTCCATGAAAAGGGTGTCTCCCAGTTTTCATGTCTTTGTTCAGATGTGAATTGAACACTACTCTGCCCACCAGAATCATACAGCCCCTGGGGTCTTACCTTCTGTATGTCATTGACTGTGCTTTCAAAATCCACTGGCCAGACATAAGTACTCTTAAATACTTAACATTTGCTTTTTGTTGAAGCAGTCTATCAGAAAACTTTTTGTTGTCACAGAGACTGAAACAGCAGGTGGGGGAAAAGGTGTAAATGATCCAGTTCACCTAAATGGGGTGCTAACTGTGAAGTCTTTTCATAAGTAGTAAGGCAGTTTCTTCTTCGTGAACATACTTTCATTCAAACAACTGAGGATTTTGGATGGCCCTACTGATTATAAACTTTAATTTTTATTTTTTATCTAGTTTTTGTTGACTGGGTAAGTGCACTAGACAAATCCTGCCCATTTTCAGGCACGACCCAGTGGAGGGGGATACAGATGAATGCCAACTGACCTTGAACCAGATTAAGCTGTTGGTGGTATTTTTAGTGAATGAGGGAAATTTGGCCAGGACAGACGGGAAATTCCTCTACTCTTTTTGATAAGTGCCATGGGATCTTTAACATCCACCTGAACTACCACCAATCCAAGCAGATGGGACCTCGGTTTAACGTCTTATCTGAAGGCGGCACCTCAGAAGTGCAGCACCCCTCTCATGCTGCACTACAGTGTCAGTACTGGGCTATTAACCCAAGTGCCAGATGTGGGAACTGAACCCACAGCCCTCTGATCTCCTGGCCTCAGAGGTGAGTGTGCTACCTACTGAGCCACTGACACTGCTATAAGTTAGTTGGTAACAGTGATCCTGCATTTAGCAATCTACAACCTAGATGCTTATATGCAAAGAATACAATAAAAACCTGACTAAAATCTAAAAACAAGCTTATAAAACACATAAAATGTATCTGAACATTTATCTTTACCTATACAAAATCATTGCAGCCCAAATAAAACTCGGGTAAATTACATGGTACCCTGACTACAATTCTATGGTGTAGTAAACATATATTGGTATTTTTTTTATATTCTTTGTAAAGCAGGTAAGGTCCACTAGGTAGAACTGTCTGTTTTAAGGAGTGACCTAAAAGCACTGGGGAGGTTAAGTGACTTGCTTGGAGTCACACAGTATGCAAGTGGAGGTTGTGGGACTCAAACCAAAGTCTGCTGGATGTATCCAGTTCAATCACCATTTGTTACTTTAACCACTAGGCATGGGTGGTTAAACTGAATGGCTGATTACAACAAAGCAGTGCGGGTGATTTCCTTACTGACTCTGTATGCAGCAAAGCAGAAAGAATGCAAAGCACAGCAGCATTCATTTTAAGATGCTGAAATCTGGGTCAGCCTGCTGGTGCTGCGGTAGCACTATTGCTTGCCTTGCAATGCCAGCAACCCAGGGTCAGGAGCAAACTCGGGTTTGCTGGAGGTCTGTCAAGGGGAGTAGGATTGAGCACCTGGGGACTGCTCTCCTCCTCCAGGGAGGGTGAGCTGCAGGTCCTGCTTCTTTACCACTACCTGTGTGACCACGGGTGGTGGTGCAAAGGTGCTGCAGAGTGATCAGGAGGGGAGGACACTAGCCAGGATCTGAAGCAGTGGCATGTCTCTGTGACCTACCTCCTTTGATCTCTAGTGCTGGTGCCCTTAGGGACAGAGACCAGAAAACTAGGAACAATCACTTCACTTCGGCCACTTGCAGAAGGGACCCAGATGCCCCAGACTTCATAACTAGGCTCCATGAGGGACCCACTGAGCTGCCCAACACACACTAAGTGAGTGTGGAGGGCTGACCAGGCAGGATAGGGGCAGGCCCACAGGAGCTCCTGAGCATTAGCTGGGGGTGAAGCTAAGGGATAGCCAGCCTAGGGATTTCTGAAAAGTGGAGACTGATGCTGTGAGAAGGGGACATAGAAAGAGAAAATAAAAAAAAATTTTTAAAAGATACTGAAATCTTAGAGATTCTGTGCAATGACATGCAATTTCCGTGAGGCACCGACACAAGAATTCAAAATCCGCAAACCAAGCAGGATTCCGTGATTGTTACCGGTGCTACCGGTAAAAATGGAAAACCAGGGTCCCTGACTCTTGTTTTTAGTTTCCCAGTCATATTTTAAAATGTATAATCTTGTTTTAAATTAACTATAATCTTGTTTTAAGCAAACTAAGATTTTGTGTAAGATCTAGAAATAAAGTTATCTTATTTTTTAAGAGACTTAGTAAGATAATTATTGTACCCTATTAGCAGATCATTTTGCTTATTTTAATGATAAAACATACAAACTAAAGCTTTGTTTTTCTAATTTTAAGAAAGCCATTTTTTGCAGCATAACCATGGTCAATTCATACTATTGAAATGTATTCAACAGGTTAAGCAGGATTTGGTGAAGAGGAAAGAGAGTGACAGTAGCTACAATGCCTGATCTAATCACTCCAGGTAAGGCAGGATGTGTTAGTTACACATTCTTTGTTGTCACAGGAAGCTGAGCCCTTACTTCCAGGGCAATCAGCTCAAAATTGAACATATTTTACACAAATTGGCACTGCTGAGGCATTGTACAATGTATGCTGCATCTGAGAGTTAGATCACCTTGCAGAAGACGGAAACAAAGTGGGTAGCAGACAAAGGTGACATGGGGAGGACAGAGGGAGGGAGAGGGTTGTGAGAGGGGTTTACCATGTGATGAGGAGTGTACTAGGTAGTAGCAGGGTGGGGATCTGTGAAGTGCTGAGGTTAGGTTGTACCAGCTGGGACTTGTGGTGCATTAAAGTGCAAGCAAGAGATTACAAAAGGAGGGGGGAGCTAGAGGAAGCATCCACAGTTGTCCTCAGCAGTGAGATGCTGATGAAGTTTACGTTTGAAGGCACCAATAGTTGCTGTTCTGGTGATTTCAGGAGGAAGAGCGTTGGTCCAGTGGGGTGCTCTGTAAGAGAACACATATTTCACCAAGGCAGTGCAGCATCTAGGTTCACTGAAGATTTGACTAATGGAGCTTCTGGTCTGTCTAGTACTCAAGTGACAGGTTAGCAGATTCTGAACCCCTGTTGGCAGTAGATTTAGTGAGACTTTTTGGCGAGGAGGCAGGCTTGCTATTTAATTCTGCCCTACAGTTGGAGCCATCCTGCCCTGGCATAGAGATCATAGGTGTGAATGAATCTTGTAGCACCTGAGAGGAGGCATCAGGCCATATTTAATTCTACAGAGATGCAGTGGAGGGCAGTGTCCATTGCTGACCCATATATGGCCATGCCGTAATCAATGAGAGAGACAATTGAACTATTGATGGCCAGATTCAGGGCTTCATTTGTTTGGCTGTGCTTGTGATGGTAGAGTATCCTGATTCTGGAACTTATCACCCTTGCTGTATTGTCTATAAGTTGGGCATAGGACAGGGTGGAATCAATTGTGATGCCCAGGTAGTTAAAGTGCTGTACAAGATCCAGTGTGTCACCACTGTCATTCATGATAGAGAGGGAGAAGGCCTTATGTTTGCTTGGGGAGCTGGAGTAGATGGTAGTCTTTGTTTTTTTTTTATAGTTGAGCACTAGTCTGTGCTCCTTAAACCATGTTTCATTGGATGAGAATACTCTTTGGAGGTTCACTTGTAGGTGCTCAGGGTGAAGATTGCTGGTGAATATGACTACATCATTGATGTACAAGAGCATATGACTGGGGCAGGAGACTGAGAGTTTGTTTTGGAATAGACTGAACAGTAGAGGTCCCAGGATTAACCCTTGTGGGACCCCTGAACGGACTGGTTTGCTTTCAGAGTTGACATCCCCAATCCTGACCTGGTGGGAGCAGTTGCATAGATAGCTGCTGAACCATTGCACTGTATCTGGAGAGAGCCCGGTATCAGTTAGCTGCTCAAGGAGAAGCGTATGATGCACTGTATAAAATGCTTTTGATAGGTTGATAAATGCTACCCCAACCAGCAGACCTTGGTCAGAGGTCAATCGTAACACTGTTTTACTAGCCCAAACACCAGTGCAAATTACCAGGGCTAGTGCAGCTAACTCTTTACTTGCCCATCTTGACTAGTGCAGATTTGCATGGCTGTTAATGAAATTAAAAAAGTCTCTACTTAGCATTCCCTAATCCTAATGCTAATCTCTTTCAGTGTTCCAGATGGCCAGGTGTGATTAACAGCTCATTAAGAGCTGCAATTATATTCCAGTTCAAGAGAGGGATCACACAAAAGACTCAATGTGAGTCATTATCACTCCACTGCTAAAACTTTCAGCTGGTGTCCAGGGTATGTATGATCAAGGGTAGAGTGCTGTTAAGTCACTAGTTTCCAGTTTTCTGAATGTGTTTATGTCTAACAATTTGTCCAGTACTATTAAGACCAGTGCCCCTCATTTCTCTGTATTTTGAGTGTTTGTATCCAACATTTCAGTGACAAAATGCAAAGAGGTATACAGGATCGGCCCTGCAGGTGGTAGGTTTTATTCCAGCCTCACCATAACTTCCATCTCCCCTCCAAATCTCTTAACTCTGTTCTTTCCCTGGATACCACTGCAGACCAGACTCTGAAGTGACCATCCATTGATCCATAGCTGCCATTACAGGCAAGTGTATGGGGTCCCCAGCTCTTCTAAATGGACCATGCTAGCCATCACTATCCATACAGTTCCACCCGTATCCCACTTAGCATGCCCTTTCAGCCTAAAAACAAAACTTTGGATCATGTATGGTACAAAAATAAACCCTGATAAAATACATAATTTGAAACCTTGAAATAGGCATTCCTGGGGTGCATAGATCATCCTATACTGAAACAGAGATAGTATAGCATTATGCCTGTGTACTGTTTCCCCTGGGCTGATGAAAGGATAATATTATAGAAAAATCTGCTATTGTTGGGGCAGATCATATTAAAATCAATGCTTTTACAAATAAAAATGTCTTAGTTTTCTATTTCCCAAGCTCCTTAGGGTTGTCTAGCCCCCACCCCAAAGAAACCTTAGATGTGTTTCTGGCTCACTTGAGACCGTACAAAAACTTTCAGAAGTACAGGTCTCCAGTTGACTATAGGGTGAGGGCTGAGAGTGCCTTTCTCTGCCTGACTCTGTTCATTGCCCTGTGGGTAGTGGTGACAGTATGGTGAGGTGCATGATGATGTCAGTTATTGTGTGCACACACACCTAGGATTGCTTGATTGAACATTTACTGTTGTGATGTCCTCTCTCTGTTTGGTTTGAGGGTTGGTAGAAAGAGGAAGCGAGGAGGCCATGGTACAAAACAATGGGGGTGGTGGCCTCACTGTCTGTGATGGTATTGTAGTCTTTTTTTCTGCTGTGGAGCTGGAAACAATGTGGGAGCAGGATAAATGTGCAATAATCAGAGTATTTCTTGGCTTTGCTTGTATTGTTTCCTGTATAAGTGATCAAAATTTACCATTGCAATTAAGGGCTAGTGCAACCATCTGCAGGCTAGTGCAATTTTAAATCAACTTGCCCTGCTGGCTAGTGCAAAAAAAAAAGGTTAAGGTTGACCCCTGGCCTTGGTCTAATGCATGGTGAATGAAGCCATATTGTATGTACATAGTGGCACTGGTTGTTCATAAGTAATATCTTTGTGAACAAATGTAATCATTTTGGTTCTGTTTCCCTACAGAATATGTGGAGGACAAGATTTTCTGGGTGGGAAGAGAAGGATTTCCATTTTGATGTGACCTTTGGTACTTGTTGGAACCTTAAAAGGAAGCAACCAACCATGTGACTGAACCTATTCCAATTTACACAGCAACAATTTTTGGAAAGTGGCTGGGAGGACAGTTGAGTGATTATAACATAGGCAGCTTACAGTTGCATAGCTTTTGAAGAACGGATCGATTGGATAAAATGGTAACAGACAGAAGTATAGCATCAACAGTATATATTGTATTTCACCAGAATAGTAACAGCTAAATACATTCTTCTTCTAAGATACAATAGGTTCAGTTAATGCTTTTGAATAAGTCAATTTTCATATGGTGGTCATGATCAGGTATACCTGAAACACATCCAGAGTAACTGGAATTAATATGATAGCAATAACTAGTTGAGTATTATTACACAAAAAAGGGTGAAACTTAAGCATTCGAAGATACAGCTAGACTTGTTTTAAGCCAAAAGAAATCATAATGGATTATTTATGCCTTACACTTCGCTGCATGAGCAGTGAAATATATAAATGAGTAGGTTTTGCTTACATTTGGATTTATTTTTAGAAAGATTCTATTTACACTGTAAATGCATTTAATCCATGGATAATGTATTTACAAGGTAAATTGAATCTTTCTAAAAATAATTCCATATGTAAGCAAAACATGCTCATTTATATATTTTACAGCATATGAAGCCAAATGAGGAAATGGTGTTTGTCACAGGAAATAAAATGCCTTACACATTGGGAAAATTTGTAGACAACCCTTCTCTCTTCTGTTGGGATGGGTTCCACTTGAGCAGGAGAGGTAATTCCATCTTAGGCAGGAGAATTCTCTCACACATTAGCAGCTGTTTAAAATGTCATCAAGGTGGGAGTTTGGGGTGACACCCAAGACTCTAGCAAATAAGCCTCCAACATCTAAGGTTTGCAAAATATTATCTCTTAATGCAAGGTTCTTAAACTTGTTAAAACTCTCTGAGATTGAAACCAAAATTCACTTACTGGATACTGACATAATTTCAGTAACTGAGACATGGTGCACCCAGATTCAACCTGTATGAAAGACATATCGGGCTTTAAATTATACCAAAAAGATAGATTTCACTAAAAAGGAGGTGGTGTATGTCTTTATATTAAAGACACAATTCATTCACATGGATACCCACATACTTCACCAACAGAAAGTGTATGGGTAGCCATTCAGTTTCAGGGACACCCACAACTAATCTTGGGCACGTGTTATCGCCCACCATCCTCTGATTCAGAATATACAAACACATTAATACAGGACATCAGCCACATGATGAATAAAGGCAATATTTATTTATTTATTTATTTATTTATTTAAGAGATTCACCAGGAAGGCATGCTGAGCAGAGTACTGCTCGATTCCAGATGCGTCCTGGGGGTAGGGGGGTTACAGCAGAACAAGAACATACATTGGCAGAGTACAACGGTAGGTGAGACGGTTCAGTACAGTTACAGGAACAGTTATAGATACTTAATCACTAAAATGTGCTACCAGACATGCGTAGGGAGCAGAAATACAAGTTAGTAACAGAATAAGTTGCTCCGCAACTGGGAGGATTATGGAGATGAGGGGAGGACTAGGGGAGGTTACAGTTGCAGACAGTAGGCGAAGTGCAGTCTGAGAAGAGCATTCAGTTGAGGAGTGCTTGAGGAATGTCTGATGTCGGCTGTCAGGGTTCCATAGTTTGGGCAACCTGAAGCTGAAAGCAGCCTGGCCTGACTGGGTGGATCTGTGGGGATATGTAGGAGCCTAGCATCGATATTTGAAGAGCATAAGTAGGAGGAGAGAGGTGGCTAAGGAGGAAGACAGGTAGGAGGGAGGTATGTGACCAGAACTTGCCAGAGGTTTAAGCGCAGTGGAGCAGTCTTCTGTTATGAAGAGGCGGGAGGTCAGGGATTGGTAGAGGACACAGTGGTGGGTATTGGGAGGAGGTTTAGCGAGTGGCAAAAGAGTTAAAGGGATCCAGCCTAGCTAGGGAAGTTTGGGGTGCGGTGTAGTGAGCGACATCGCCGTAATCAAAGACAGGAAGGATCATTTTTGCACTATTGCTTGTCTAGTGCGTACAGGGATGCAGTTTTATTCTGCAGAGGGCTCCCTGAACATAGGCTGTACTTGTGTAGTGCATCGACATGCACTGGAAAGTCAAGATGCTGGTCTAGCCAGACCCCAAGATAACGATAGGGAGGTGCAGGCCTCAGTGGGAGCTATTCAAAGTGTAGAACTTAGGAGGTGCAGGGGTCATGCTAATTTGGACCGGGGCGAAGGTGAGGAGACTGTTTTTTAGGGTTTAGGTACAGCTGGTTTAAGGTGAACCAACGTTGACAGAATCAAAATCCTTCTGTAGGCAGGCTGTCACTGCACTAGAGGATGCAGCAAGCGAACAGCACCGTGTCATCAGCATACATGTGGATAGATGTTTGTAGGCAGGCAGCAGGCAGGTCATTAAGAAAGATAGAGAACAGCAGCGGCCGAGTACAGACCCTGGGGACATCACTGAGACAGGAAGTGAGGTGGATCTGGCCGAGCCAATGTGGACTGATTGGGACCTGTCAGCCAGGTAGGAGTAGAACCAGTCGACTGCATTTTTTGACAGTCCTGCTTGGGTAAGTTTAGCCAGCAGCAAGGAATGAGAGACTGTGTCGAAAGCCTTCACTAGGTCAATGAAAATGGCAGCTGTTAATTCTCCTTTATCCATTCTCATGAGGATTGCATTAGTAAGACGAAGAAGGGAGGTGGTGGTGGAGTGATTTCTCCTGAAACCGGCCTGGAAGGGGTTAAAAAAGGATATAGAATCGAGATAATGATAGAGCTGAGAGAGAGACAGGTCGCTCTTTAACCTTTGCTAGGGCAGGAGCAGGGATATGGGACGATAGTTGGATGGAGAGGAGGTCCCTCCTTTAGGTAGTGGAACGACAGTGGCTTGTTTCCATGAGTTGGGACTGCCCCAAGTTTGAAGGACAAGTTAAAGAGCAGTGCTAGTGGGTATGCTATGGCAGGTGCAGAGAGCAGAAGCATCTTGGAATCGAGGCCCGATGGGCATTTTCCCTTTGTTGGGTCAAGCGCCTGCAGTATTTTTAGTACCTGGCTAGATGAGACTGGGCGGAGGCAGAAGGTGGCTGGGGTAGGTACAGAAGGGGGGGGAGTGGACAAGGGATAGGGATGAGAGGAGCGGATGGAAGAAAACAGGGAGGAAAAGTAGGAGTTCAACTCAGGCAACCAGGCTAGGATCAGTAATGGAATTACCCGCAATGTTTAGAGTGGGAGTAGGGGGTTGGGCAGGTGGGGAGAGGAGGGATTTAATAGACTTCCAGAAATGAGTGGGGTGGGAGAAGTTGTTGTTAAAAGCAGTTTTAAAGTAATTAGATTTAGCCAGTCGTATGTGTCTTGTACAGGCGTTTCTTAGTGACCGGTAGTGTAGCTGGGCTGTTTGATCACCTGTGGCCTTAAAAGATTTCCAGGCACGGCCTCTGGTATGAAGGAGTTCCATAAGGGTAGAGGTTACCCATGGTAAGTGGGAGCCTCTTACCAGGGATCTTCTTAGGGGTGCGTGTCGGTCCCAGATGGCGAGGAAATTTGCAGAGAAAAAGTTCAGGGCATCATCTGTAGAGGTGGCCCTAGGGATGAAAGACCAATCAATACTAGAGAGGTCACTTAGGAGAGCAGTCAGGTTAAGAGACTTATAGCTTCTGTTTTGAAGCACACGGGGCTAGGCGGAAGATTTTTCCGATAAAAATCATATGGTGATCACTGAGGAGTCGGGTAGAAGGCCAGCTTTACAGATCCGATGGGGTGGGTAGTTAAAGCCCAATCCAGTAGTGTGTGCTTGTTTGATTTAAGGTTTGAGCAGTGGGTTCCGCTATTTGCTGGGACAGGTTTAGGGCATTTATTTGTTGTGTCGATTTGGAGGCTGCACTGCCTAGCCAGTTCAGGTTGAAATCCCCAAGGATATGAAGTTCCTCGCCCCCTCTGTGTGTGACCTCAGGTTGCCAAGATGGTCAATAATGCAACCCAGAGGAGTACCAGGTGGACAGTAAGACCCAGCAATATAAATTGGAATGGAGTGAGGTAGAGGATTTTGATTAGAAGGGAGTCCACAGAAGGAAAGGGGCAGGCAGAGGATTCTAGAGAACTGGAGATTGGAGGATATGGTACATGGCTGTGCATACCCTTCTTTCTGCCCTGTCTGTCCTGGCGTATTAGGGAAAAACCAGGGATGGAGAATTCCGCATCCTTGTTGTAAGGCTTTAGCCATGATTCAGTGATAATGACTATATCAGGGAGAAGTGCAAGGACAGTAGTTTGCAGGGTTGCTATTTTGTTTAGGATACTGCATATATTTAGGTGGACAATTTTGAGTCCCTTAGGGAGGTGCATAGCTGATACTGGGGGTTGAGAGGCTAAGGATGCAGGTGGACCTGGGTTAGTTCGATATCCGGCTATAATGAGAAGGAGGGCCAGAATGTGCCTTGATAGCGCATGAACTTCAGGAGATGCACATGCCGGGTGGAGGGTGGGTGAATGGGAGTCCGTCCCAGGGCCGGGTGAGAGGATAGAAGAGCAGGTTTCACAGCATGGAGCAGGGAGGCAGGATAGAGGCCCCCAGTGGCCAGTTGCGCCAGTGGGGCTGATGTTGGACTTCTTGTGCCAAGGAGGAGGAGTGGAGGGTGGCTTGGTCATTGTAGAGAGAAATGGAGATGGCTGAAGTGGCTTGGGGTAAGAAGAAGGTGGGAGGGAGGAAACAGTTAGGCAAAGCATAAAGACTGAAAATGTAAAGCACTGCATTATCCCTAACTTGTATTTTCTACTGTGTACACAAACGATGAGAATTTATATGACCACAGAGTGTGAGATTTAGGAGTTAGCTCAAGGAGGCCACTGGTGGTAGGAAGGTATAAGGAGCTAATGGGAAAGTGGGCTGATTGGTTTACAACCACGTGAGGTCTCGCTATATAATTAAGAGCCGACCAAGTGGGGGGGAGCCTGCTGAGCAGGCGGGGCTAAACTGCACAGTTCTCAGGGTGAAATAAGCCTGAAAAGGCAGGGAGAAGTACAAACTGCTGCAGTTCTGAGGTGCACCGGAGTAAAAGTTCTGGCTCCTATAATTTCAGAGCCGTGGAGAAAAAAGGCGCCAAGTTCAAACTTCCATTCGCCCAGGTAGCTGTTAGACTGGGAAACTACCTGTGTGTGCAGGGGATCGCTCCGTCTGTGGGGGGTTTCAGGAGGCTGTGGGAAGGGCTTCAAACTCCAGCCCTCGTGACCGCACTGCAGGAGGAGGACAAGAAGCAGCAATTAGTACTCGAGGTAGGTGAGGGGGGAGGAGGAGCTTAGAACTCTATTGTGCATATGAATTACTATACAGAAATTGGAGGGAGAAATGAAAAAATTAAAAAAATAAAATAAAAATTCAGGCTGTGAATTGCACTACAATTAAACAAGGTTACTAAAACAGTCCAGTCTGAGAATTCATTACACAAGTCTGCAATCAGTAAACGATCCATAAAACAGGATGCTGCACAGTTCTCAGGGTGAAATAAGCCTGAAAAGGCAGGGAGAAGTACAAACTGCTGCAGTTCTAGAGGTGCACCGGAGTAAAAGTTCTGACTCCTATAATTTCAGAGCCGTGGAGAAAAAGGCGCCAAGTTCAAACTTCCATTCGCCCAGGTAGCTGTTAGACTGGGAAACTACCTGTGTGTGCAGGGGATCGCTCCGTCCGTGGGGGGTTTCAGGAGGCTGTGGGGAGGGCTTCAAACTCCAGCCCTCGCGACCGCACTGTGTGTGCAGAGGATCGCTCCGTCCGTGGGGGGTTTCAGGAGGCTGTGGGAGGCTTCAAACTCCAGCGCGCGACCGCACTGTGTGTGCAGGGATCGCTCCGTCCGCGGGGGTTTCAGGAGGCTGTGGGGAGGGCTTCAAACTCCAGCCCTCGCGACCGCACTGTGTGTGTAGGGGATCGCTCCGTCCGCGGGGGGTTTCAGGAGGCTGTGGGGAGGGCTTCGAACTCCAGCCCTCGCGACCGCACTGTGTGTGCAGGGGATCGCTCCGTCATGGGGGTTTCAGGAGGCTGTGGGAGGCTTCAAACTCCAGCCTCGCGACTGCACTGTGTGTGCAGGGGATCGCTCCGTCCGCGGGGGGTTTCAGGAGGCTGTGGGAAGGGCTTCAAACTCCAGCCCTCGCGAATATCCTGATCCTGGGAGACTTTAACATGCCATCCATAAATTGGTTTACTAATAATGGCACAACAGCTGTTGAAAAAACTTTTATTTCAACAATAAATGAATTAGGGCTTGAGCAAATTGTTCAAGAACCCACTAGAGGATAGAAACATAGAAACATAGACTTTGACGGCAGATAAGGACCACTTGGCCCACCCAGTCTGCCCATTTCCCTACCTACTGGATAAGCTGCAGATTCTAGTTGACCAACAGCCTGTTTCCTGCAACCCCCCACTATAATTGCTTTGTGTCTGTCCCATGCATGTTTGAATTCCCCCACTGTTTTAGACCCAACGACCTCCTCAGGAAGGCTGTTCCGTGTATCCACCACTCTCTCTGTGAAAAAGAATTTCCTCACATTACCCCTGAGCCATCCCCCTCTATCTTTAAACTGTGCCCCCTTGTTCTTACACATCTCTTTTTCTGAAAGATGCTACCCTCCTGGACTTTGTTGATTCCCTTGAGGTACTTGAGCATTTCAATCATGTCCCCCCGTCCCTCCTTCCATCAAGGGTATACAAATTAAGCTCTCTCAGTCTCTCCTCATATCGTTTCTGATGCAGACCCTGCACCATTTTAGTTGCCCTCCTCTGGACTGCTTCCATCCTGTCTATGTCTTTGCGTAGATGAGGTCTCCAAAACTGCACACAGTACTCCAGATGGGGTCTCACCAACTGTCTGTACAGAGGGATAACCACTTCTCTTTTTCTACTTGTGATGCCCCTTCCCATGCATCCCAGTATCCCCTGGCTCTCCTTACCAACTTTTCACATTGCTTACCCACCCTTAGGTCATCTGATATGACTACCCCGAGGTCCCTTTCCATTTTTGTTGTTGTTAGTACCTCCCTTGCTAATGTGTACTCTTCTCCTGGGTTTTTGTTTCCCAGGTGCATTACTTTGCACTTCTTTGCATTGAATCTAAGTTGCCATATGTCGGACCATTCTTCCAACCTTGCCAAGTCCCTTCTCATCTTTTCTACCCCCTCTTGTGTATCAACTCTGTTACAGATCTTTGTGTCATCTGCAAAGAGGCATACCTTTCCCTCCAGACCCTCTGCAATGTCACTTATAAAGATGTTAAAGAGGATGGGACCCAGTACTGAGCCTTGAGATACTCCACTAGTAACCCCCCTTTCTTCGGAACGTGTTCCATTCACTATTACCTTCTGTGTCCTGTTGTGCAGCCAGTTCGCTACTCAGGCTACCACCCTGGGACCCACTCCCAGGCTGGCTAACTTGATTATTAATCTTTTGTGTGAGACTGTGTCAAATGCCTTGCTAAAGTCTAGGTAGGCCATATCCACAGCCCCTCCCTGGTCTATTACTTTGGTCACCCAGCCAAAGAAATCAATTAGATTCATCTGACATGACCTTCCTGCTGTAAATCCATGCTGCTTTGGGTCCTGTGCCCCGCTAACCTCTAGGTACTCAACAATTCTTTCTTTCAGAAGTGATTCCATCATTTTCCCTACCACTGAGGTCAAACTTACAGGTCTGTAGTTTCCTGCTTCTGCCTTGCTTCCACTTTTGTAAAGGGGAATCACATCTGCCCTCCTCCAGTCCTCCAGTACCACCCCATCCTGCCATGATTTGTTAAAAAGTGTGGTCAGTGGTGTCACTAAGTGCCCCCTTAGTTCTTTTAGGATTCTGGGGTGAATCCTGTCAGGTCCCATTGCTTTGTCCACCTTGAGTTTTAGGAGTTCTTTCAGTACTCTTTCTTCTGTGAATGGACTGGTGTCAACACCCCTACCCAGAGTGCTTCTATTGTCTGGTTTACGTAACTGCTCCTCATCTTCTTTGGTCAATACTGAGCAAAAGTATTCATTCAGTATCTCTGCCTTTTCACTGTCTCCCTCTGCCGACCTCCCCTCTCCTTTATTAATCTTCACTATCCCTCCCTTAACCTTCCTATGCTCCCTAATGTACCTATAAAAGGTTTTATCCCCCTTTTTTACCGAGTTGGATATTTTTTCCTCGGTTTGTGCCTTTGCTATTCTGACCGCTTTTCCTACTTCTTTCTGCTTTAATTGATACAGTTCTCTGTCGTGCTCCTTCTGTGATTCCTTATACTTTTTGAATGCAGCCTTTTTCTCCTTTACCTTCCCTGACACCTCTTTTGAGAACCATAGTGGTTTTTTACTCTGCTTTGTTTTCTTTATTTGTTTTACACATAGACTCGTTGCATCTATGATGGCAGTTTTGATTTTTCTCCATTGTTCTTCCACCCCTGGTATTTGTCCATTTGCTAGTGCATTCTTCAGGTGTTCACCCATTTTGACAAAGTTAGCTCTTCCAAAGTCCAGTATCCTTGTTTTTATATGGCTTATCTCCATGGCTGTGCTCATTGTGAAGCACACTGTGCAGTGGTCACTTGTTCCCAGATGTCTACCTACTTTTAAATTTGTGATCCTCTCTCCATTTGAGAGTACCAGGTCTAGTATTGCTCCCTCCCGAGTGGGTTCCAGCACTAGCTGTATAAGGTCTGCCCCCTGCAGGGCATCGAGAATGACCCTGCTCTTGGATGTGGCTGCAGTACATGTCCTCCAGTTAACATCTGGCATATTCAGGTCCCCCATCAACAGTATCTCCCATTTCTCAGCCATTTTGAGAATGTCCTCTATCATTCTCTTGTCCATTTCCTCCCCTTGAGATGGGGGTCTGTATACAACCCCTGTGCGGATTGTGATGCCATTCCCTATCTCCAAGGTGACCCAAAGTGCCTCTTGTCCTCCCCCTTTACTTTTTAGTTCTGTAGCTTTGATCCCTTCCTTTATGTATAGAGCTACTCCACCTCCTCTTTTGCCTTCCCTGTCCCTTCTGTAGATTGTGTACCCTGGTATGTTGACATCCCAGTCATGGTTCTCAGTGTACCATGTTTCTGTGACTGCCACAATATCCAATTGTTCATCTTCCATCAAAGCTACTAGCTCAGAAAGCTTGTTTCCCAGACTACAGGCATTGGTAGTCATTGCCCTCCATTTAATGTTGGCTTTATACTTTTTCCCCCATCCCTGCTCTTATTGCTCTTATCTATTTTACAATTTACCCCCGTCCTGCCCTGTGTTGAGCTCTGTACCTCAGTGTTTACCCTACTACCTGCCATGTTTTGTGTGGGGGGAGGCTTGCCTTTTCCTGCCTTTTATCAGTACCTCCCCCCTTTTCTTGTTTAAAAGCTTGCCAAAGAAGCATTTAAACCTGTCACCTAGGAGCTTGGTCCCCTTTGTGGACAAATGCAGACTGTCATACCAGTATAGACCTTTATCTCTCCAGGTGGACCCCCAGTCCCCAATGAAGCCAAAGCCTTGTGCTCTGCACCAGTTTTGCAACCATTCATTAAACTGCATGGTGTGTAGTACCCTAGCCTCACTCCTGCCATGGACTGGTAGCACCTCTGAGAAGCTTACTGTGCTTGCTACCTGTCTGAGGCCCCTCCCCAACTCCACAAATTCATTCTGCACTGCACTGGTCCCATGCCTAGCTAGGTTATTTGTCCCAAGGTGGACAATGATATCTAATTTACTCTCCTGTGATGCTGCTTCTGCAATTGTGAGTATTCACTTCTTGTCCCTCCAAGCCATGGCACCAGGCAGGCAGCTTACTTCCTTCTCTCCTTCCCCAGTTCTACCCCCTAACAATTGAGTCCCTATCAGTAGTGTTTCCTTCCCTGTGGTGTCCCTTGCCACCCTTTGTGAGTCTCCTTGTGGATGTCCTCAGCATTCTTCTGGGTCTCCACTGGGGTGCCATCATAGAGGAACCTTGTTCTTCCAGAATGGCAAATGATTTGTGTAGAGGTACAACTGGGGACTTGCCTCTGGTCCACCACCACACCTCCCAGAACCCACTGTGGTCCAACTGCTCTTCATACTCCGAAACCTCTGACTCAGTGGTTGTGGCAGTGGTGCTCTTTGGGAGAGGAGGCCTCCTTAGTCCTTGCTAGTTCAGCCTGGAGGTGGGCAGCCTCCTTTCTCAGAGCTGACAGTTGCCTACAAATAGGACAGCAACGCAGTTTCCAGAATGTCTCCCGGAAAACTGCTGCCCCACAGACAGTGCATTGCACCACTCCCCACATGTCCCACTCCCTTATTATATACAATATGTAGTTATATATGTATTAATACTTGTTTTGTGTAGCTACTCTTTATGTCCGTTGCAGGGTTATAAGAAATATGACAGTTCTACCCCAAGAACTGTTGAGGAAGGGATGTCAGAACTGTGTTTATAACGGAAATGCCATGCCTGGGGGGTGGGGGAGGGAAGGGTGGTGGGTAGCACAGCCACTGGTGACTGTTAGAAACAATCAAATACACAACTGCTCCACCACCCTGGTAAGTACTGTCCTTTATAGTAATACAACACACACCACAATTTACTAGACCACAGCTCCTACACAAACCACTCTACTGCATCCAGGGATGAAAATGAACTAACTTCTCAGCCAGCAGGACACTTAAAATGTTACAAAAATATCCTTCCAAATTCTAGGTCTCAACCCCAGCACTCAAGCAAATTCAGTTGTATCTCACTCCCTCTGGTTATAAAATTACTACACTTTTAATGGAATCCTGCAATTCTCTGCTTAATGCCAATAAGGAAAAATAAAAATAAAACTTTTTGTAGAAAGCATAGCTCCCTTTTCTTACCAAATGCTCTGCAGTATTATGCCTTAATCAGGTTTCCAGATTTAAATGGAGTTGGTTTGTTCTTTGCAGTTACTTTCCCAGCTTCCAACAGACAATTTAAAGTCAGTGTGACTGGCTTCTAACTGTGAAGGATGCCTAGGTCAAGCAGTGATGAAAACCCCACCCTGAGCCAATTGATTGACTAGTGACACCTGTGATGTAAGCAGGCCTTTCAATGCAGGCAGCCTGCTATGTCTGATTCCCATACACAAAACCTTTCAGTGAAACCAGGGCTAAAAAAAACTTAACTTCTCGCCATTGATTGTTTGGCTGCTGGGGTTGAGACCTAGAATTTGGAAGGATTTATTTTATTTATTTATTTAGCTTTTGTTGACCGGGTAAGTGCACTAGACAAATCCTGCCTATTTTCAGGCACGACCCGGGGGGAGGGGGATACAGATGAATGGCAACTGACCTTGAACCAGATTAAGCTGTTGGTGGTATTTTTAGTGAATGAGGGAAATTTGGCCAGGACACGGGAAATTCCCACTGACTGCTTCCTGTGAGCAGGGGACCCATTTTCTGGTGGGACCAAGATGGCGGAGGAGGAGGAGGATGTCTGCTTGGTGGGAGAGATAGCCTCGTCTCCTACTATTATCATGTTAGAGGCTGCAGCGGTGTTTCGACTGAATTTATTTCAGAATTTAAGCTCTCGAAAGGAGAATCTTCAGGGGAGCTTACTAAGGAATTTACTGAAGAACTACAGCCAGAGGTATTGCCTGTAATGGCATCTGCAGATCTTGAGGAAGAGAGTGGCTCTGAGCACAAGATTACAACTTCGGGTTGTGAATTCCTTTATTTGCTGCAGCAGGATTTGAACCTGGAACCTACGATTTGCAATGGCAATACAAGGAAGGATGAAAAATGGTGAAACAAGGCAACCAGAGGTGGTCATGGAGCAAGAAGAAGAAGGAAGAGATTGGGAGAGTCTGTGAGCTGGCGGCTGTCCAATGGAACTGTGCCCCGGGTGAAAGGCGCCGCAATTCAAACAGGTACTTTTTATTTTCCCAACATCGAGAATTTGCCTGTTCTAGCTCCAGAAATGACTGTAAAGTTGTCCAAACAGGTAGAATTGCCTGTTGTCTTGCAGCCAAGCTCATTTTCCAAAATTAACACTGCTACTGTTTCGGGTGTAAAAACGGAGCTCAGATCTCGGCTTTTAATGACAGAAAATAGCGCTATGAACGACCGGAGCTCTGAAGTGCTCTGCAGCAATATAGTCAGGGAGGATTTAAAAGAAGAAAAGTCTGGGATGCCTGAAAGCCTCAAAAAAAACTGTAGCCTGTCTTTTCAGCCTGCACAGAGGAAGGAGGAACAGGACATTATTTCAACTAATGCTGAAAGAGCTGTACCACTTTGCCTATGGATATTACTGACTTTGCTGTCCCTATGGATAAAATAAAAGGTTTGTGTTGAATAATAATATGAAGCAGGGGATGCAGTAGAGGCAAATAAAATGTGGTTTATCAGTCTAATGTAGGTTCTCAATTAGGGGTTACAGAATTTTCTTTTCTGAGGGCACACAAGAAAAATGTAATTCCCATGCCAAATGCATTAGGTTTAGTAATAAAGCAGCGTCTATTATAAATAATGAGGGCAAAGACTGGACACTGAAAAAGCTCTAAGTGGGGCAGGTTGGTCTCTGTTGGAATCAGGTGATGGATTTCTGACCCCACTTGAGCCGGAGTTATCCTTTTCTCAGGATTCTCCTGAGTGGGCTCCAAAGATGCAACTGCAGGAAAATGTTTCAGGTACAGATAAGAAGGTAGATGAGTGTATGTTTTAGGTACTGCAGGTAACCTGAATAACTTGAGTGATTCAGGAGGCTGCTGTGTCTCATAAGGCCTTACCTAAATCTGCAGTAGGTATTGTTAGTACCCCAAAAGGAACCAGATAAAAGCCTTTGCTGTCAGAGCTCTTTCCAATGCACAAAGAGAAGCTGCTCCAAGGAGGAATGCAGCACGTTTACGGTATAAGGGGGATTGGAAGTCAGACCTGACAGACATTACGTAGGGAAAGTTTTACTGAAAGATTCTTTGCATTTTTCTCCCAAGGATGTTTATGCATTTATACACATTTCGGGTGAAGATAATTTTGATATCAGCTTTAGGTCTCAACAAGCACTTGACCTCTTCTGGTTACGCTATGGGCAAGTAAAATTTTCCCCAACATGGACCCCCTTTATTGTGATACCATTGTCAAAGCTCTTGATTAAATTTGTCACTATAATGTTTCGGAATGAAGGGGTCTCGGTAGAAGATATTACATTCTGGCTAAAAAAAAGGTGTGATGTTTTAAGTGAACCTGAGCCTATTTTAGACTCAGAACAATTTTGGACGGGAGGGTGAAATATAAAAGTTAAGCTTAAGCAAAATGAAGCAGGAATTGAGCACATTCCAAACTCTTTTTGTTAGGAAAGGACAGAGGAGTGTGCTTTTACAGTGGACAGCCTCGTGCCTGCTATAAATGTGGAGCAAAGACTCACCTGTCTAGCGTTTGTGACCAACCCAGATGGAATAATTGTGGGAGGTAGGGCACGTAACTATGTTTTGTGGTAATCCATCTTGCTGCGATTTATGTGAGGCAAAGGTCATGTGTTTAAATTCTGCCCTTGGGCCGCACATAATTTGTCACATAGTTCTGGTTCTGAGTCTTATATACAGAAAGCACAGGAAGCTGTGGTTCTATCCACCCCCTTGCAGGAGGGTTCCATTTCTGTTCCTAGTTCTGTGGTACAACTCCCTGAGGTCAGAGGTACAACAGAAAGGAAAACTAGCTTGGTTTCAAAAATGGTGGTACCAGGAGAAAAAGTGTTTCCTGAAAATCAAAGAAATAAGCAGGGTACTGATGTTAGCAAAAGGACATTTAAAAAGGATGGAATGGGTCCTCTGAATATCTTAAACATTCCCCCGGTTTGTTTTTCTGATGAGAAAGTAGGGAAAACAGAAATGGTAAAAAAGTCAGAGGATACTTTTGTACCGGTTCCGCAGTGCAGATCAGCAAGAAATCTGCATGCTAAAGATTGCCAGATGGAGACTAGCAATACTTATGCGGCTCTGTTTACATCTTGGGGTAAGACAGAAGGGGACTAATCAGACTCCCAAAAATCCACTATTTCAACTAAATCTCAGATTCTAGACAACTATAAGGATAAAAAAAAGAAAAAAAGGAAAAATGAAGGGTATTGACCATTATGAAGGACTATGGTGTGCTCCTGGGGTTCATTAAACACTCATAGCTTATTAAATAAAGCTAAACGGCTAGCTGTGTTTAATTTTATACATGATTTTCCTTTGTCAGTCTGGTTTTACAGGAGACATGGATGTCCACCATTGACCAAAGGTTAGCATTTAAAAAGATTGGCTGTGGGGCCCATCCTATTGGTCTTTTGGGGAGTTGCTTGAGGATGGAGTGGGGATTTTATTCAACTCTTTTCATTTCAGTTGCATAATCTGATAGACTTGGTACCAGGAGAGTTTTGATTTGGATGGAAATGGTGTGGGTTTTGTTTTCGTTTCATTAATATCTACAATCCTCAAACTAAATCAGGTAGGGTGAACTGCCTAACACTGGTGCAGCCTTTTTATTCACGACGGTCAGAGTGTTATGGGAGGGACTTTAACTGCACAGTTCCAGATCTTATACAGGGTAAACAAAGTGGCAAGAAAACCTACTGCGATATTAACGTTTAGGTAAAATCCTTTAGAGATGCAGGTTTAGTGAGTTGTAATACCTCTTAAATCTTAAGAATAAATTTTTTTTTCAAAAGGAAATCTTTTCTCTCATCGACTATATGTTTGTTTCTTCAAACATTCATATAAGCTCATTCCAAATTTTTCCTGTGAATTTTCAGATCATTCATTTTGGTAAGCACCTTTTTCCTTCCAGAGATGACAGAAATAAGACACATAAGATGGAAGCTTAATAATTCAGTGCTAGAACTAAATTTTATCCAGATTAGGATAAGAACCTATTGAAGGCTAGGCTTTCAGTAGCCTTTTATACACAGATATATCTATATGGTGGTTAGACACAAAAGCAGATCTACGTAACCTGTTCAAAAATACTGGGAGGAAAATTAAAAATGAAACATTTCAAGCTTATCTAAGTTTGAGACAGCAACTTCAGAGAATTTTGTCCTTAGCTTACACATCTAGGTGGGATTACTCAGATCAAATCTCCTTATTAAAAGATGCTATGAAAGAATATCAGTACGACAGAAGTAAAACAATGCAGGCCATATTACTTAATGGAGTAAAGAAATCACCTCTTGGGGACCCCTTCAGATGTGCAAAGAACTTAGAGATTCAATGGGTTTGGAGGAGCTAAAAAGATCTGATGAGGGTGTAGTAACTTCAGAGCAGGAATTAAGAGGTAATTAAGGAACATTTTGGTTCCTTAATCCTAAAAACTATTTCTATAACAGAGATAGAGGATTATTTAAACAAGATTCCGGTATCATGTATAAGGCATAACAAGGAAGCAGAATGGGATACTATCTCCCAGAAAGAAATTATGGAAACTATCAGGTCTCTAAAATTAAATATTTCACCTGGTCTAGATGGTCTCACAAATAACTTGTATAAACAGTTTTCGGATGAACTAAGTCAATGTCTGGCCTATTATTTCAAGATTTTCTAGACAAGAATCGCATCTACCCCTCCTTTTCAGAAGGTTTATTAACTTGTATTTTTAAATCAGGTGACAGGCAAGATATGGGAATTGGAGACCAATCACCCTATTAAATACTGACTATAAAATCTTTGCCAAAATATTGAATGAAAGGCTTAAACATCACGCAGGGGAAGTGATTTCACTAATCAATATTGTGGCTTGCCAGGAGAAGAATTCAATCTGCCATCATGCAGATAAGAGATATAATTGACTATTTCAATGAGATGGGATTAACAGGTTGTTTAGTAGCAGCTGATCTGGATAAAGCATTTGACAGGGTCCATTTGCCATTTCTTTTAAAACTTTGAGGCATTATGGGTGCAGGTTAAGCTGACAAATTTAATTGAGCAATTGTACCAGAGTGGGATGGTTTTCCTTTGTGAGAGGTAATGGCGGCTGGATTTCCTTAACTATCGGGTTCGCAAGGGTGCCCTTTAAGCCCCCTTTTATATACATTTGCTATTGATCCCTTTTTACGAACTGCATTGGAGGCAAAGAAATGGAAGGGGATACAATATAGAGAAAACAGTCTAGCACAGCTACATATTCAAGCTTATGCTGATGATTTGGTTATATATTTGGAGGACTGTTCATCAGTTACGGGGTTTATGAGAGCATTTGAGGAATTTACTACAGTGTCTAACGCAAAACTAAACATAAATAAAACAAAAGGACTGATTATTGGGGGGTGTGGGATTTTGGAACTATGGCTGGAGAAAATTCATTTTCTAGAGACCCTTCAATTTTGGGCATTACCTTTGGTCCTCAGAATGTTCCTAATGATAATTTGCAGAGGCTACTTAGGAGTGTTGAAAATAAAGTTTCTAGATGGAAGCAATGGCATTTGTCTAAAATTAAAAGAGTTCAGATAATTAAACAATTCCTTTTGCCCATTATTCAATTTGTGGCAATGATATTTCCTACCAACAGAATTTGAAACCAAGTTATATAGCATCTTTTTTCAGATGCTTTGGGGTAACCGTCTAAACCCGGTTAAAAGAAGTTTTACTTACCTAACAATAAAACAGGGGGGTTTAGGAATGATAGACCCAGTGGTATACACCCATGTTTTCTTTATTACCAACTCCTTGAAAGAAGGGTTGATATCAGAATCAGATCTGAAAATTCATGGAATTTAATAATTATGGGAAATACTTTAAGTGTTGGACTTCTTTAGCCCTAAACTTAATAAATATCTACATATTCCAGAGCACTTTCATACAGCACAAAAATTATATAAATGGGAAATACAGAAGACAGTAGCACTCACATATAGTACAAGGGACTTGTATCACCATCTAATGAAAAACTATACCCACAAGAGCCGAATTTATAAACTGCCCATTAACTTTGAACCCCATCGAGTGGCTCAATTGAATAATCCTAGGTTGCCCAAAAACAATTGGAGGTACAGTGGTTAATTTTCTATGGAAGACTGAATGTTAGGGGAATGCGAAATATAAAGTCTTACAGGAAAGGTTATGCCCTTACCTTGAATGCATTAATAAGGAGGAATCCATGGTCCATTTTTACTAGATTGTTCCTATGCTCAGGATTGTGGGTTTTTTAGCAGATGTATGGAACCTGACATGGCTGAAAAATATGACATATGAATTCTTAGCTTTAGGAGTGTCTCCAGTGGGTTCATTCGGATTGCATAAGGGGACTTTGACTTTATTTTTGGGATGTCTCAAATACTTCCTATGGCAAGCCAGAATACAATGGGTTATATATCAAAAGAAATGTCATATGTTTGCATTAGTAGGCTAATTATTAAAGAGTTGGAGAACATTTTGCCTCTGATATGTTAAGAGTATCCCCAGGATTACTAAAGAAATTATGGAAAGGGTTTTTCATTTTATTAAGTATAAATAAAGAAACTGAAGAAGCAAGAATAAATGTGAAAACAGATTGATAGCAGGTGTTCAAGAAGTGGATCTAAGAAGTTAAATGGATATAGTGTTGTAGTCTTTTGGCTATTATTTGATTTCTGTGAAAACGTGTTGTATTTTATGTTTATTTTGCAAATAAAAACACCTACTCTTTTTGAGAAGTGCCATGGGATCTTTAACATCCACCTGAACTACCACCAATCCAGGCAGATGGGACCTCGGTTTAATGTCTCATCCGAAAGACGGATGTAATATATTAGACCTTGTGATTACCAATATTGAGGATAGAATCTTAAATCTTTCAATATCAGACCTACTATGGAATTGTGACACCCATATCATTGTATTTGATCTACAGTATGAATCTAGCATAATAGTTAATAATGCTCTGGTGTATAACTACCACAAAGCCAACTTTGAGGCAATAAACAACAGCCTAAAACATACCCCATGGGAAACAATTTTATCACCTTTAACCCTGGAAGACTCTTGGGTATTTGTTAAAAACAAGATAATAGACCTAAAAGAAGCTTATATTTCAGGCCAGATAAAATATAACAGTAAAGGTAAAATTCCTTTGTGGTTTTATTTATTTATTTATTTTTTGATAACCAGGTAAGTGCACTAGACACGAAAGTGACTATTTTCAGGCACGACCTGGGAGGTCAACAACACAGAGAGATACAGGTACATAGAATACAGTGTCAAGAGATATGCAATACATCACAATCAGAAGTAAAACAAAATTAAGACAAATATTGGTACAAGGCATGTAAAGGTGTAAATTATACAAATGGAAGATAAGTGCCCATGTGTAGACTGTAATAGTAATATCACAATATAAGGTGCAGAAAAAATGCCACAGGGTATCATTACATCCAGTTAAAACTGAAAGGATGTTTTTGGGAGGAGGCAGGGAGATAGGTAAAGGTGGGATAGGATTAAGGGGAGGCCGAAGGAGCAGGGTGCCAGCTCACACCATAGAAGGTAGGAGGGATACCATGGGCAGCCAAGGCAAAGGGAGTCAAGATCTATGGTGGGTTGAAACAGGTACAATGAGCACATGCAGTAAGGAGGGAGCGGAGCGTCTTCTTAAAAGTTAAATAATGATATTCATAGGAAAATCAAACAGATGAAAAAACAATTCACTCATTTAAAAAAATGCACAACAGACACAAACGAACTTATACTAGGACAATACAGAACTGCTGTTAAAGAACTAAAACAGACTATCAGGAAGGCAAAATGCAACCTCGAGTTCCACATATCCCATTCCAAAGATAATCACAAATCCCTATTTTCTTATCTCAATAGTAAAAAAGGAAGTAACAGACAAATTAGGCCATTGACCAATGGCACGAACACCATTACATCTGATAAAGAGACAGCTGACACATTTAACACCTATTTTGCATCAGTATTCTCAAATCATACAGTCATAATTGATACTAATACTATCATATCAAGTTCTACTGAAAATAACCACACCATAACTATTTCTGAATTAATTTCCTTGTTAAAAAAATTTAAAACCAAATACTAGCTGTGGACCAGACTTAATTAATCCTAGATTTTGGGTTGAAACAGCTGAAAATATTGACACTCCATTTTCCATTATTTTTAGTAAATCATTAGTTCAAAGATCCGGTCCATCTGATTGGATAACAGCTACAGTTGTGCCTATACTTAAAAAGGGTAACCGTTCCATAGTGAGTAATTACCACCCCATCAGCCTTACTTCCATTCCATGTAAAGTAATGGAAAAAATTATTAAAGGCATATTAGAGGCAGAAATGCAAACTCTAGGCATTATTGACCACTCACAACATGGGTTCAAACAAGGCTTTTCTTGCACTACCAATTTAATAGCCTTTTGCAATACTGTCTACCAAGAACTAGATAAAAAAAGTTTCCTGCGGATGTCATCCTCCTGGATTATAGCAAAGCATTTGATAAGGTTTGTTTGTTTGTTTATTGTTCTAGGAATTACTACCTTTGAGCCAGAGGCTCTTTTACAAAGGTTCCTTGTCAATTAGGTACAGTACAAAAGGTTACATAGATAACACAACAATTTGTGTTGTGTCAAGAGCAAGAAAACATATACAAATACATATCAAATCATTTGTGCAAAAGGACATGAGATATCAATAATCACATTATTATTACAAGAAAGAGGTCATGCCAGATTAGGAGAAACAAATAGGAAAAAGTCCAGAACAGAGAGGGTAAGTGAATGGTGTGGGAGCAGACAATAGCAGAAGAAAAGGTTTCCAAACATGTCTTTGTCAAATAACAGAACAGGGTGGGTAGTGAGAAAATAGGAGGTTTAATCAGGGCAGTCACAGGAGCTGGAGGTGGCAAGGTGAGAGAAAAGCCTTGATTTGAAAATACCTAGAGAGGTGGAGGCAGTAATATGAGTGCTGAGGGCATTTAGCCAGCTGGGGGCACTATAGGCAAATGATCTTTGTCCCTGAGAAGTCCGGCATCAGGGGACTTGGAGAGGCTGGTGTTCTGATCTTCTGGTAAAATGGGTGCTAGTGCTTGGGCATAACAGGTCTTGGATACAGGGTGGAGTGAGGCCCAGAGTGGATTTTTTCACCATCAGTCAGGTAAGGTACTTTATCCAGTTTGAGAGTTGCAACCAACCTGAGTCAGCATAGAGTTCACATGTGTGGATACGTCGATGTGCACCAGTGAGCAGCCGACAGGCCTTATTTAGGGATGTTGTAATGCGACTAAGTGCTGTAGTAGTGGCAGATCTATATATAACTAAGCCATAGTCAACGACTGAGATGACAGAAGATTGGATGGCAATCCTCAGTGCAGAATGGGTAAGAAGCTGTCAGTTCAATACAGAATCCCAATTCACTGATTAATAGTTTTGCTGTACTATCAATGTGAGTTGCAAAGGTTAGGCCTTGATCAAAGTTGATTCCAAGATATTTGAAAATTGACACTTGTTCAAGCATATTTCCCAGGTATGTATTAATGGTGAGTGGGACTTGCCGTTTCTTGTTTTGCGAGTTAGAGAAGAGCATGGATTTAGTTTTTTTGTGGTTTAGAACTAGCTTATGTTCAAGGAACCACATCTCAACAATATTCTCAACAATACTCAACAATAGGTTACTCACAATATTCTCCTAGCTAAGCTATGAGACCTAGGTTTTTCTTGTAATGTAATAAAATGGATCAATTGCTGGTTAACCAACAGGACCCAGCATATTAGGATCAATGGTGCCTATTCCAGTAATATGGGTGTGACCAGTGGTGTGCCACAGGGATCAGTTCTGGGCCCAGTGCTAGTCAATATTTTCATCTCAGACATGCAGGTTAGCTCCAGGAACATACTTTTGAAATTTGCAGATGATACAAAATTAGGTGGTAGCATGGATTCTGACTATAATATGGACTTAATAGTAAACAACCTCTCAGTATTAGAGCATTGGGCACAGAAAAACAAAATGACATTCAATACAGACAAATGTTCTGTTCTCCACTTAGGTTACAATAATCCCAAACAAACTTATACACTATACAATAGTATCATTACATTTTCAATATGTGAAAAAGACTTGAGCAATCTGATAGATGACAAATTATCCTCCTCCAATTACTGTAATCATGTAGCTAAAACCGCTAATTTACTACTTAGGCGCATTAACCGTACATTTATAACTAAGACAGAGGAATGTATATCCCATTGTTTAAAGCATACATCAGACCATATACAGATTATGGGTCACAGTGTGGAGTCCATACATGGTCAGAGACATTCAAGTGATTGAAAGAGTTCAGAGAAGGGCAACAAAAATGGTGCGCCATTTAGCATCACTACCATATCCAGAGAGGCTTCAAAAAACAGGCCTACATTCACTGGAGTTTAGGCACTCCAGAGGTGATGTTCTGTTCTTATATTAAATTCTCAAATAGCCCTCTCTGATGGACAAATGTGGTATTGTTAAAACACAAAGAAAAATAGTATCTAAACTTCACAATCAACAACTAATGGTGTGTAAAGCAAAAACAAACAGGAGGCTTAATTTCTTCTTAATAAGAACACCAAGGCTCTGGAACCAGCTACCAAAATAGCTAGTAGACTATAATACCTTTGAATGCCTTAAAAAGGCGTAGATCATTGGCTCTCCAAAAACTACAACAAAGTGTAATTTCTCACAAATGTTTGGGACAATCAAGATAGGCTTCATAGCTTACTTTTGTCCTCACTTACCTAGTAAACCTAGTAAATGTAAGCTGTAAATAATCCATTAGGACTTCTTTTGGCTTAAAACAAAATACATTTATTAAAAATCCAAAAGCAATCCAGCATTGAAATGTTGTGTATTTACCTTCAAATAAAGCCAAAAACAAGTACAAATAAATCCAATCAGTAGAAGCAGGTTTTTTTTTTTTTTTCAGCCACATAAAAAGGATTGCGTGAGCAGAGAAAAGCAAACCTCTAATAGGATAAGAAATTACCATAAGAATTGATCTGGATTAAACAGTTTCAAGTGAATTTAAGGGAATTTCTGTCATAAGAAAAAGGTAAAAGTAAGTCGATGTCAATCCACGATATTTGGTAAGGAATGAGCTTACCTCTATGTCCCCTGTTTTTTCATTAAACTTTGCTGCTATCCAGAACTACTGGAAAAGCTGACAGAATTCTGGCCAGTCTGCAGGCTTGTCCAAGTGGAAATGTAGTGAGGACTGAATTTAACCATTTGCCTTGGTATCCCTGTTTTGTACTTATCAGGTTCATTGGAAGCTTCTGTCTCTAAAAGCTCGCTTCTAACATCATGTCATGGATTTAACATGTACTCTTAATGAAACTCACTCAGACTTTTCCTGTGCTGTTCAGATAGAAAGACTAATTTTTTCTTTTTTTCTTTTGTTGAATTTATTGTACTTGTTTTCCCACACTCTGTCTCCCAACTGGCTGACTTCAGTCAGCTGCTCCACCTGGCCCCCATCACCCATAATCTCTGGGACTTACCGGGTGGTCCTTGCTCCCCCATGGATATCCCTTAATGAGAAGCATGCCAAAGGTGTCCCCTTACCTCAAGTCAGAGGTTTAGGGTTTGGTGAGTGAGTGAGAGTCTGGCTGGCAAGGCAGGGCCTGCAGTGGGCAGTGGATGGCATATTCTGCAGTTGGATTTTTTCCCCCATCCTGAAGATGTGTGGCAATGTCCTCATCCCTTAATGCTGGCTGTAGCCTGCACTGCCTTCTCTGATCACACAGTAGTAGCACTGTGTCAGAGACCAAAAGCCCTCCCTCTCCCATGGAGGTGAGCATCCACTGGGATGCTCAACCATCCTCCCCTGATCAGACCTCCAACAACCCAGGCTTGTTCCTGAATCTGACTCACTGATATCCTGAGCAATAGTTCTACTGCTGTGCTGATGGACTGGCTACTTTTGTTCTTCTTAACTCAAATACAAGTAACAGCCTTTTCCCATTCTTGCCACATCCTGTCCTTGGTGTCTTGCAACTATTGTGCCACTCCCCCTTTGCTATTACTTCTCTAACATTGCTTCTTAGAACCAAGATACCCCTATTGTGACAAAACTGTAACGTGTGTGTCCCTCTGAAATTGTCACTTGTGCATACTATTGTATTGTACCAGAATAAGAAAATAAATAATTTTGATTATAAAAGAGAACATCCTGAAATTGTTACTACCAATTCATTTGCACCACTACAAAATTGGGAAGCACCTGGACTAGAAAAACAATAGTTACAGTAAATCATCATGGGAATTAACTATGAAAGTGGAGAAAATTTCATCCGTGTTTACCTGGAATACAGCAGAATTTTTAAATAAGACATCTAGCACTGAGTGGAAATATTTTATATTTGGATTTCATATATTTTGCCTACAGGAAATGTAACTTTTCAGCAAGTCTGATCTGATTTTCAATAGATACCATTTCTATGTTCAGGAAGTTGAAAAGGGAAAAAGGCAGTGGGTAATCCCTTAGGAGGACTATTTACTGCCATATAAATAGATGTGGATTTGGTACCACAAAATGTTTTATACCAAATCCTAAGCTTTTTGTTTTAAATATTAAAATAAGAAGGGAAGATTGTACTGTGTGCAGTGTATATAACCCTCCTTTGGGGTCAAAGAAATCATCTAAAACATTTTTTTAATTTTCATTGTAGTAAATTGGCAATATACATAGAGGAACTTAAAGGGACATGGTCAGGTTCCTCAACTGATTTTATGCAATGCCATTGCGTGTGTCAATAGGAAGTAGTGGCATTGCAGAAATAATTCATGCTCAGGAATTTTTAAATAATGGGAATATATTACATATTTTTGACAAAAAATTACATTATTCTTGGTCTGCTTGAAATGCCTGCAGTACACATCCACAAGTTGGAATGGCACTGACCGTGGGTAAACTTGTTCATGAATGAGTTGGTGATTTTGGGTCCCTTTATAATAAAAAGGTAAAAATCCGACCTTGAACACCAGGGATCCTTTCAATGTAATTGCCATAGGAAACCCAGTGCTCTATTCAGTTTTATTTTGTTTTTAAAACTCAAAACCATGCTTCCAGGCATGTGCATTGGAGTCAGTTTCAATGTGCATGCCCAGAAGCATGGCTTCGAGTTTTAAAAACAAAATCAAACTGAAGCGTACGTTAGGTTTTCTATGACAGTTACATTGAAGGGATCCCTGGTATTCGTGGTAGGATCTTCAGCATTTTAGTATTATGGGACCCAAAATCACCAACTCGTTAATGAATGAGTTTACCTGCAGCTGGTGCCATTCCTAATTGTGGATGCACACTGCAGACATTTCAAGTGGATCAAGAATAATGTACTTTTTGCCCAAAATATGCAATGTTTTCCCTTTATTTAAAAATCCCTGGGCATAAAAGCTTTCCTTTTTTCGTGCCATAAAGATTTTTATTAAAGTTTTACATAACAAAACACCATCATAGGTAACAAGAATAAACAGGCACAATATTTAAACCATCCCATAGTAAGGTCCATAACATATTTTACAGAAAAGAGTACAATTCTATTTACTGTACAAAAAGGAGATAGTATTGGCATCAAATCATTGGAAACAACAAAACAATATTATATACCAATACAGCTTAATGGACCAGTCTCAACAAATTGACAGGGAGAGAATCTATTCTTTAACAAAACTAATAAAAGTCCCAAAACAATCATCTGCACAGTATAAGAAAACAAACTGGGCCCGCAAACAGGAGTGGACATGCAAGAAGACTAATGACATGGAGGAGGGGAGGAGGGGGAGACAAGGTGGGGGGGAAGTGGGACAGATGTCAAATCATTCTGGCAAGAGGCAAGCTATCTTACAACATAGCTAATATAGAGGTGGACAGGAGGTTGGGGTTCAGCCATTATGGGGCAATATTAAATTAGTTCTAGAGAATTTAGCAAAAAAAGTTTGCCAAATACTATCACACGCCTGGAGTTTACCAAGGATGTGATATGAGTTTTTCTCATAATGAGCAGTCAGGGATAATAAGTTGAAAGACTTATCATATGAGGGGGGTCTGAAGATACCAGTGTCTCACCAAAACCCATTTAGATGCCATCAAGGCACAATTCAGCCAAGAGAGCTGAAATTTAGACAGACATAAGACATGTTGTGGTATCCCGAGGAGCACCAGCTGCGGGTCCCTAATGTCAAGATGGGGAATAATCAGTTAAAAGGTTGCCCATACTGTAGACCAATACATGTCTGTACTGGGGCACAACAAGAGAATATGTACGAGAGACACTTGAGGAGAATTACATCATCAGCAATCTCTATTTGATGATAGACCTGCCTTAAACAACCATTGTGGTTTGTGATATGCCCTATGCAAAAGCGGGTACTGAATAGTCCTGGCCTGCAATTCTTGAGTGGAATGGAAAGCATTAATCCAGGTTTGGGACCAGTCTGATGAAGAAAGCTTAATGCCTAGTTCCAGTTCCCATTTCTCTTTGGGATCAGTGAGAAGAGACAGGGGGAAAGTTTGATTGCAGAGAGCTTCAGTTTTGCAGTCAGATGGTGGGAGTCTAAAAGAGCAGCCATCCACACCTCAAAGGCTTCTGCCCTAGGGAGAAAGAGGTCTCTAGAGGCCTTCTGTCTATGTAAGTCCTGTATTTGCAAGTACCTCCAAAAATGAGAACTGGGTAAGTCAAATTGTTTCCGAAGATCAGCAAAGGTAAAAAAGATACCTGTCAGGGGATCAAACAAGTCTTGCACAATATTAATTCCTTTATCTGCCCAGTCTTTCCAACAAAAGAGTTTATTCTCAGTTGTGAGGCTTGGGTTGTTCCAAAGTGGTCTGTTTGGAGAAGTACAGGGGTTCTAGCCCAAAGCACCAGCATAACGGGTCCATATATGCTTAGTACAACGAGCACAGGATGAGATATTAGAGCGAAGTGACCACACAAGTTAAAGCAATGCTGGCACAGAAGGTAGACAGCCTTGAGCTGTCTCTAGTTGGATCCAGCCAGGTGTAGTAGCAGCTAGGACAGGGGCATAACAAAGTACTGATTGATGAACAGATAGAGCATGAAACTGCTTCATAGGCAAACCAAAGACTCCCTCCTTCCAGGATCGGGCCAGAGTCCAAAGCTTAATTTTAGGGGGCTTACCATCCCAGATAAATGTGGACAACCTGGACAATAATTGTTTAAAAAAATCTTCTGGAAGCACTAAAGGCAAGTTAGCTAAGATGTATTATATTTTGGGGAGAGCTACTGGCTTCAGAGCATTGACTTTTCCCCAAAGTGATAACATCAGGGGCTTCCAACAAATCTGGTCAGCATCCAGGGAGTCCAGCACCTTACTGGTGTTAACAACAAGAGTAGCTGTGGTTGTGGGTTTAAGAATAATGCCTAAGCAAGTTATCCCAGTAGGGGACCACTAAAGGGGGTAGTCGGTGAAAGGGTTTATCGTGCAGGAGGCATTCAGGGGGTAAAAGCTGTGATTTTCCTTCATTTAATTTATAACCTGAGATGGAGGAATAAAGGGTGATAATTTCTTGAAGGATGGGTAATCAGTATTTCCTGTTTGATAACAAAAAGAGTCACATCATCAGCAAATAAGGCAATCTTGTGGACCGTATTACCCACAGGGAAGCCAGGAAACTGCACCTTTACCTTGATTTTAGCTGCAAGAGGTTCAATGGCCAAAAGAAAAAGAAAGAGTGAGAGAGGGCATCCCTGTCAGGTCCCTCTGCCTAAAGCAAAATAAGGGGAAAGAACCAAGTCAGTAAGTTCAAGTTCAAGTTTGTTGTGGGAAAGCTCCATTGAGCAAGCTCATTCACAAGGAGATCCTTTGACACAGACAGGTAGTTACAGATCGCATAATTGAAAAAACAGTACTAATTCAAGTACAGAATTATGGGCAAGCATTAACATGTTACATAAAAATGACAATGACATAAAAATACAAGTACAGAAAAAAGGTACAAAGTGCTTGTTTCAGAGTATCAAGCCAGCTGTTTTCTAAGTAAGTAAGAGGAAGCAGTGGGCTAGGTTTAGAGCAGTGGGCTAGGATTTAGAAGCAGCTGCATGTATCTTTTATTTTTGCTGCAGCCAACCTTTTAAATAGGCTGACAGGGACAGTACTGGGAAGCTTCATTATGCCTTGGAGCTGGTTCCAGATAGTTGGGAGTACACTCAATATGGCCTGCTTGTCAAGTGAGGTGCGAGTTCTCGGTACATCGAGGAGGAGGAGGAGGTCATTTTTCTTAAGAGAGTAGGCACTATGGAAAATATGGAAAAGGGTTGTGAGATAGTTCAGTAGCTTGTTCAGGAGTAGCTTAAGATACCAGCATGAAGCGTGCATCTAGTTGAGAGTGATGTTTAGCCAGTGGCTAGGTACAAATCACAATGGTGGGTTCGGTGGGTAGGTTTGTCATGAACTGTATGGCATGGTGGTAGAGGATGTCTAGTTTGTTGAGTAATGAGGCCGCTGCAGAGGAATAGATTAGATCTCCATAGTCAAGTAGTGGCAAGAAAGTGGCCTGGACCATCCTAGTTCTGGTATCCATTGGAAAGAGGGACTTGTTATGGAAGAAGAAACCTAGCCTAACCTAATAAGAACTGTTGCCTTAGGGAAGGTATAAAAAATTTTCACCAATGAGATAAAGGAAGTCGGGAAACCAAACCTGTGTAGGGTTTCAAACAGAAAAGCCCACTCCACCCTTCCGAATGCCTTTTCAGCATCAAGAAACAGGGTGGCAGAGGTCTAGGAGTAGGAGTGGGCTATCCATAAAATGCCCAAGGTCTGATAGATATTATTGGACCCCAGCCTTCGTGGGACAAAGCCTACCTGATCCGTATGAATTAAAAGGGGAATAATAGGCTCCCGCCTCTTGGCAATAACTTTGGCAAAAACCTTAACATTTGAGTTCAAAATAGAGATTGAGTGAAAATGGGATCATTGAATGCTGTCCTTACTTTTTTAAGGATAAGGGTGATAATAGCTTCAGTAAAAGTAGGTGGAAGTTTTCCAGTCTCCCAGGCCTCATTAAAAACCAAAGCAAGCCTAGGCACCAGAAGATCAGCAAAAGCAATATAAAAGTCTGATGGCAACTTATCTAGGCCCAGAGACTTGCCCTGGGACATAGAAATACAGAAACATAGATAAGGACCACTTGGCCCACCTAGTCTGCTCATTTTCCTACCTAACAGATAAGCTGCAGATCCTAGTTAACCAACAGCTTACTTCCTCCTACCCCCCCACTAGAACTGCCTTATGTCTGTCCCATGCATTCTTGAATTCCCCCACTGTTCTTGACCCCACAACCTCCTCAGGGAGGCTGTTCCATGCATCCACAACCCTCTCTGTGAAAACATACTTCCTCACATTACCTCTGAACCATTCTCCCTCTATCTTCAAATTGTGCCCCCTTGTTCTAGCACATCCCTTTTTCTGAAAGATTCCACCCTCTTGGACTTTGTTGATTCCCTTGAGGTACTTAAAAGTTTCTATCATGTCCCCCCTCTCCCTCCTTTCCTCAAGGGTATACATATTAAGCTCCTTTAGTCTTTCTTCATATGTCTTCTGGTGCAGACCCTGCACCATTTTGGTTGCCCTCCTCTGGACAGCCTCCACTCTGTCTATGTCTTTGTGGAGATGGGGTTTCCAGAGCTGCACCAAGTACTCCAGATGTAGTCTCACCAACTGGCTGTACAGAGGGATAACAACTTCCTGTTTTCTACTATTGATGCCTCTCCCTATGCATCCCTATATCCCCCCAGCCTTCCTTACTGCCTTCTCACATTGCTTGCCCACCTTAAGGTCATCTGATATAATTACCCCCAGGTCCCTTTCCATTTTTACTGTTGTCAGTATCTCACCCCCCAGTGTGTACTCTTCCCCTGGGTTTTTGTTTCCCAGGTGCATTACCTTGCACTTCTTTGAATTGAATCTGAGCTGCCATACATTTGACCATTCCTCCAACGTTGCCAAGTCCCTTCTCATCCTTTCCACTCCATCTTGTGTATCAACGCTGTTGCAGATGTGTGGTCTGCAAAGAGACATACTTTGCCTTCCAGTTCCTCTGCAATGTCACTTATAAAACATAAAAAAGGACCAGTCCCAGTACTGAACCCTGTGGTACCCTGCTAGTAACCCTGCTTTCTTCACTGTGGACTCCATTTACTTCTACCCTTTGCGTCCTGTTGTCTAGCCAATTTTTTATCTAGGCTGCCACCTTGGGACCCACTCCAAAGCTGGCTAACTTGTGTGTTAATCTTTTGTGTGGACTGTATCAAATGCCTCGCCAAAATCTAGGTAGGCCATGTCCACAGCCCCTCCCTGGTCTACTAATTTGGTCACCCAAAGAAATCTATTAGATTCGTCTGACTCGACCTTCCCATCGTGAATCCATGCTGCCTTGGGTCCTGTGCCCCACTGGCCTCTATGTACTCAACAATTCTTGCCATGCCATGAATTGCCTGGAAAACTTCTGAGGCTTGAATGGGGGCCACCAATAAGGGATTAAAATGTTCAGGAACTAAATGAAGAAGTAAATCTGCAAAAGATTTAGAGAACTGGTAAGAATAAGGGTTAACCTCAGGAGAGTAAAACATTCTGTAATAATCCTGAAAGGCCTGGTTGATTTCAGAAGGTGAGGTAAGATAAGTACTGGAGTTGTATATAATACTGGGAATCTACTTTTTCTGGGCATGAGCTTGGAACCTGGCAGCAAGAAGCTTACCTGGGAACTCACCCAGTCTCTGGGTGAAGTAGCAAAGAAGTGTTCAAATTTCAAGTGTTACGCCTGCCCATAGACATGTCCCAGGTCAATGAAAGTGAAATAGGGGCATGGTCTGACACTAGAATACTACCCATGGAGGCCCCCCCAAGTCTGAGAAAGCAAGCTGGAAGAAATTAATATTACATCTCTCCGGCTATAGGACCGATGAAATGGAGAGTAGCAGGAAAAGTCAACCTCTGAATGATGAGTCCCCTGCCAGATGTCTCCTAAACCACTATCTCAAAAGAGTGCAGATGCCTGTGGGGCAAAAGAAGATTCAAACTGCAGGCCCGGGCCTGCTCGGTCCAAGGAGGGAATCAAAGCCAGATTCAAATATCCCTCAAAGATGACAGAGGCTGGGGACTGAGGAATCTCTGTGATAAGGGTATGATAAAACTGGAAGTTGGGTGTATTATTGGCATAGAAACTGCCCAGAATGATTGGAGCCCCCAGATAAGTACCCACAATTAAGATAGAGCATCCTGACTGATCGTTTTGTTCTCAAGAGACCCCCAAGGGTAGGTTCTTCCTGCATAAAATGGCCACTCCCCTTTGCCTGGCTGAAAAGGCACTAACAAAATATTTACCCACCCTCATCTTATCTAGGGATTTAGTCCCCCTCCAGCAAATGTGTCTCCTGCAATAGTGCTATATTATGCTGAGCATCATGTAAATACTGGAGGACAGTTCTATGCTTCCTGGGATCATTCAATCCCCTAACATCCCATGAGATAATTTTTAAACAATTTATATTCAACATTGTGAGAAACAGACCTGGTAAAACACAATGTACACTACCATGGAACACACAACTTCTGATTTTCAAAACTTCCCCTCCCATTCCCCCACCACAACCTAACTCCCCCAAGAAAAACAAAACAACACCCCACCAATAAGGTAATAAAAGGGATTCATGAAAAAGAGGCAGGTAGTCCTTCAGGGTGACAACAAAACTCACAAAAAAAAGAAAAAGAGGGTAAAAATAAACACACTCAGGAAGGGAAGGAAAAGTAAGATACAAGGATCAGATCTATAAGACCCTACCCCCCCCCCCATGCACCCTCCCTATCTGGCCAAGTGGATCCAAATGGCTAGTCCAAATGTGCAAGAAAAAAAAAGAGTGGGAAAGGACAGGAGACAGTGGAACTAAAAACAAATACAAAATAGTCCAGACTAGCACAAAGTAGAATGAACAAGAGGAGGGAAAGCAGATAGCAGACTAAGTGAAACTCAAAGGCACACAGGAGACAAATTCACATGCAATGCCAAAGAACACTGGAGGTTGAACACCAGACAGAAGGAAAGTATTCCATCACAAAAGGAAGGGACAAATACAACTAAAAAGGATCCACAGTACCACAGGAACTAACAGGGAAAGAGCCCAATGATCTACAGTATACTTCCAAATTGTAACTAAGCCACTATGCAAATGTTTTAAATATAAGAATGATGGCAGGCTAAATAGAATGAGCTATAGGCATTTATACAGTAATAAGTTTAAGTAATGGGAAAACTAATACAGGGACCCAATTAAGTTTAAAAAAGCAACATACCATAGAAAGAAAAATAAAGTTTTCGACTCAACTATAGCTATTTAAAAGTCCTCATTTGAACTTCACAAATATAACATCTACCTGGGTGATGACTATTGTTGCTTTGATCGGCTTTTTGATTATTGTTGCTTGTTCGACTTTCTGGCAAAATCCCTGTAAATACAGAGTATAACTTTAAACAGGACAAGTATTTTAGCAGGCCCGGGTAAGAGTTGAGCCTGTTAGGAAACTGCTTGGGCAAATTCACAGAGGTGGGAGCTCTGTGGAATCAGACCTCTATCTGTACATTAATTAGGTGAACATTACTGAAAAAATCATAATTTCTATTGCTGTTTATTATTTAAAATTTTAGGGTAATAGTTGTTAGAGAAGAAGAGGGGGTAGAGTAAATTGAAAGTGTGGGTGTGAGTAGGATGTAAGGTGATTTGGATAAAAAAATGTGTTAGTGTATGATTGTTGCTGTTCTGGTGGGTAGTGTGTCTGGAAGAGGGTAAAGTGCTATTAATGCATGATTGTTGCTGAGTTGGTGTGGTAGTGTTTTCGGAAGATTTATTAATAGTGTATTCACCTCTCAGTTAGGTAGTGGATGGGTTGGTGGGGTGTAGGGGCTGGGTTTTTATTTATTTTATGTATTGTAGGTGATTGTCTAGCTGTTTATTGTGTTAGTTGAAGGTATTTATGCTAGGTTTTGGAGGGAGTGTGTAAAGTAGTTAGTGGATACCTGGAGGTTGGACACCATGTGTCAGGAAGAGCTGGGTGACCTGGTGCGAGCTAGGATAGTGTATGGGGCATCCATGCTACGTGATCTGTGGCCCCTTATCAACCTCCCTGTCTCCACCACCATGACACGTCACTGTTGGGAGGTCAGAATTGTGCGGCGCCGCATTAATCAGTCATGGCAGGGCACCCTGTGCACTACAGATGGGGTAGAATCGACGTAATCAGGTGCAAAAGGTGCCTTAGGTGTCAATGAACCATGGAGAGAGGCAAGACATGTTTGGTCCAGGTTCCCACGGTTCCCACCAGACTGTGTGAGTAGGTAGCCAGAAAGGCTACACTGTCCACCAATTCCCTGAGGGCAGTGCTTTGTAATGCCAGATCGATCAAGAACAAGACCGCTATTATTGCGGACTAGATTGCCTCAGTCAATTTCCTCTGACAGTCTGACTCGTATCACTGAAACCTGTGAGGGGGACGATACTGGTCCAGTTTTAGAGGCTACCGTTCCCCCCGGGTATTCAATAGTGCACTGCCCCAGAGTGGAATGCAAGGGCGAGGGAGTGGCCATCTGTTTCATATCGGAGCTTAAATTCTCTGTGCACCCAGTGGGAAAACCAGGTTCATTTGAATGTGTGGCTATACGTGGTGGTCTGGGTGCAGGCTGCAGGATTCTCCTGGTATACTCCCCCAGGGTGGCAGGAGAATTTCTGCAAGAGGTAGCCGACTTTGTTGTCAGTGAAACATTGGCATTCCCCCTGTGTTTAGTCCTGGGGGACTTCAACATTTGGACTGATGATGAATCATCTACTGTAGGCTGCATTCCAACCTTCTTCAAACCATGTCCTCCTTGGGCCTGTATCAAGTAGTTTCTTCCATGACTCACCAAGGCTGTCACATGCTGAACCTAGTTTTCTCTCTGGAGCTTCAGGTTACTAACCTCAAGACTGATCTGGTCACTTGGTCCGATCATTGCAAGGTGCAGTTTTCACTCAGGGCCCCCCAGAGAACCCTCCATCTGCAGTGATGGTAAGCTATCGCCCTTTGAGGGGTCTGACTCCGGAGTGATTTCTGGTGATCTCTGACCTATCTGGTGTGGGCAAAGCATGCGTAGAAGATCTGGGTGAAGCAGTTGCCACCTGTAATAGGATGATAACTGCAGTGCTTGACTCTCTCACACCAATCTGTGTATGACCCAAATCCTCTCACTTGAGATCCCACTGGTTTGTTAGGGATCTCAAGGCGATGAAGATTATGAATCAGAGGTTGGAGCACTGCTGGCAGAGGTCTGGCCTGGTTGTGGATAAACTGGCCCTGTGGACTCACTGCCATGAATATCAGGGGGCAATCACATGGAAGAATGCAGAGTTCCTGTCAAGGGAGATTGCTACCAAGAGGAATCGACCAACAGTACTCTTTTGGACTGTGGACAGACTCCTAAACCCAACCTGTCTCCAGCCGAAACAAGTTTTTTCTAACCCTTTGTGTGAAGAGTTTGCGTGATTCTTCTCGGACAGGTTGCCACCAACCATCAGGGAGTTCCACCAGTGGGTCTCATCAAGGCTGACAATGGTCACCTTGAATGCCCGGAGAGCACTCCACCTAGATGGGGGGAGTTTAAGCCTGTGGAGGAATCAAATGTCATTAGGGTTGCATCCAAGCTGAAGTGCACCTATTGTGAACTGGACCAGGTGCTGATGCATTTCTTAATGGAATGGGTAGACACCATAGGCCCGGTGTTTGCCTTCTTTGTCCAGTGTTCTTTATCTAAGGGAATTTTTCATGATGCCTTGAAGGAGGCACTGGTGCATCCCCTCCTGAAAAAAATATCTTTAGACCCTGACATCAGGGCAAATTATCATCCTATCTCCAGTCTCACATTTTTAGGATTGTTGAGAAAGTGGTAGCGCTTCAGCTGGAAGAGCAACTCATGGCCTTTGATCTCTACCAACCTTTCCAGTCAGGATTTCGTGTGAGGCATAGTATGGAAACTGCATTTGTGCAAGTGCATAATGATCTGCTTTGGGCTAGAGATCGAAGGGAGGGGGACAATTCTAATTCTTCTCGACCTCTCCTCAGTATATGACACTCTAGACTATTGTGTGATGCTTGACTACCTGAGGGAAATTTGTGGACTCACTGGCACTGTCATCTGCTGGTTTGAGTATTATCTCACAAATAAGAGGCAACGGGTAGTGATGGGTAATTTCCCCTTCCCACTCCCTAACCTCATGTCATGTGGAGTACCTCTGGTCTTATCCCCAATGCTGTTTGCAGTGTACATGCTGCTTCTTGGTAAGAGCATTAGGAAGTACAGTCTTAACTTTCATTGCTATGCTGAGGACACCCAGCTGTACTTTTCCTTTGCACCAGGGACATCATATGCAGTGAAAGTACTAAACAGCTCCCCTTGTGGAGTTCAGTGACTGGATGGCCTCCGGCTGGCTGTGACTGAACCCCAATAAGATGGAGGTACTGGTGGTGGAGTTGAATGGAGGGCAGAAGAGGATGGCCTCTGGTGCAGAAACTGGCTTACTTCTGGCATCCATGCCATTGAAGGCCTCCTCAAGGGTGCATAACCTAGGCATAACCTTTGACATTGGATTGACATTTGAGGCTCAGGTGTCATCTACTGTCCAGACCAACTTCTACCATCTAAGGAATATCACCAGGGTTGGGACCCTTGTTCCGCCCATGGACCTCCCCCACCTTGGTACATGCCTTTATGTCATCAAGACTCGATCACTGTAATGTGCTCTACCTCGGGATCTCTGGGGATGCCTCCACCAGCTGCAGCTAGTGCAAAATGCAGCTGCCAGGATGTTGGTGGAGCAGTCAAAATTCTGCCACATTACCCTGGTGCTGCTTGAATTTCATTGGTTACTGGTAAGGTGGAGGATCCTCTTCAATGTGGGTTTACTCACCTTTAAGACCCTACATGGGTTGGGCCCTAACTATCTGTCAGACCTAGTGATGCAGTGAAGTTTTAATCCCCTAACAAAGTATGGGCGAAGTAACCCACTCCGCATTTGTGTGGGACTACGCAAAGTGCCCACTAAAATTAAATACTTCGCCTTTAATGAATTCGCGTTACTTTGTGTTGCAATTAGACAAGACAAAATCATTAAGAAACAAACAGTCCACTTATCAGTGATCACATGGCTGACTGTCTCTGCAGGTTTGCAGGTCATATGATTCAGGGAGGCAGTTCATTAGGCACTGGCAGGAAATTAGTGTTTTACTTTCACTTTCTCTAGTAGAAAGAGTCTGCAGTCCAGGCAGTTCTGCAGTGTGCAGTCTGACTCTGCTCTGTGTGTTTCGGAGCTAAAAAAAAAAAGCTATAGTTCTTTTTTGTGTGTTAAATCTTTGTGTATTTAATTGTTGTAGTCCTTCAGGAAAGTTTTATTTGATTAGAAAGGCTTTTTTTTTGTTAAAAAAGTGTATATTTTTTGTGTGGTTGTTTTTAGGTCCTGTACTTTATTTTACTAGTACTTGTACTACTGTTTTTTTTGTTCATTTATTTTCTTGATGGAGTGTGGATGTGGTGGACCAAGTGGTGGCCATTGTGGGCCATGAATGCAGGGCGACCACCCAGCTAGATTAAAGCGGCAGGCTTTGGGGACCCCACCTGCAGCCACAGTGAGCCCAGCTGCTGTGGTTGTTGTCCAGGAACAGCAGCAGGAGCAGGTGGAGCAGTGGCTGCTGCAGGATCAGCAGCAGGAGCTGCAGCAGGTTGTCGGCCCTCAACCACCAGCAGCACAGCAGCAGGTGTGTCCTGGTGCCCCCCCCCTCACTGCCTGTACCAGGCCCTGCCCACAGCTCCCCTGTTTGGGCCTTTTCCTTTCCTTCCTTGGCAACTGCAGTGTGGTGCATTGCAATCTTTGTAACACATTGGTCAACCAGGGCCCCAAGGGCATCCACCTGGGCACAGGTGGTCATCGCACCAATCTAGCTGTTCACCACCATGCCCAGCGGGAAGCAAAACTGCAGGAGGTAGCAGCCCCTCCTGCAGCTGTGGTGGCACAACCAGCTCGTCTGCCTGGGCATCACAGTAGTAGATGGGAAATGGCATCAGATGAGGTGGTGGCAGGTCCCAGAGTTGCCCATGATGAAGGGAGGTAGCATCAGCCAGCAACATAGGGGGACCTTGCTGAGCTGCGTGCCAAGCTACATGGGATGAAAATGTTGGTGGAGGTAGCAATGCAGTGATTGGTATGTGCAGAGGGGCAGAAGGATGAAATACTATGATTGCTCCATAGTAACAGTGGTGGCGATGAGCAGCAACATCCCCCACAGGCCCATTAAGAAAGTTACATTGATTTCCAAATTGAACCTCCCAAAAAACATCTCCCTCATCTTCTTTTAATTAATTTTTTCTTAATTAATATTTTTCCTTTTTCTGTATGAAATTTATGTTCAGGTAATGTTTTGTTTGTGATTTTTTGTACTTGTTACTTAATTTATTTTATTTGGAATTGTTCTTTTTGTTACATGAGTGACGGTCAGCAAAAAGGTGGATGCCGCATGATTTCATTCCAGGTGAAACTGTTGTGAGGTCATGCACACTGCAATAAAAGTGTCTTGAAGATAGCTTTTTGGCAGCACAATTTCAAGTGCAATGAAAGCACACAGTGTCTGCACAGTGGGCAACCACATGACTTAGAGTAAAGATGATGATGATGATGATAGACAAAATGAGTAAGAAGTTAAGAACAAAACCATTTGTATTGCAGAATTGCTTAATGGCATGGAGGAGGAAGCATTTGGGGGAGGTGGGATGGTGAATCGGATTTACCAGTATGAGGGACAAGAAAGATCAAGAAAGCCAGTATTAACAAAAACCCCCCCCCAAAAAAAATAATCTCTGCTTTTACTTTTTAAGCCATATTTTTTTTCTTACTTATAACATTTATGTTCAGTTAATGTTTTCTTAGCTATGTTAATTTTGTTAATCCTGTATTTCTTCAGCCTCATACTGGTAAATCACATTCCCCACCTCCACCTAATGCCGCCCCCCCCCACACCATTATGCTTTCAGCAATAGAAATTGTGTTGTTCTTGGTTTCATTTTATGCAATAAGTCATGTTGCTGCTCACTTTGCGGACACTGCGTGCTTTTCTTTAATTAAATATTTTGTCTGCCAAAATGCCATCTTCAAGACACTTTATTGCCACATGCGTAGTGGCACCAGAGTTTCACCTGTAATGAAAGCATGCAGCATCTGTTGTTTGGCCGACCATCAGTCAAGTAAGAAATAAAGTAAATTAAGTAATAAAAACTATAGAAATACTTGTTAATTTACTTAAAAGGAAACTAACATGCAGGACTACATTTACCAATATTGTTAGCAATGGAAATCTGCTTTACACAAGCTGTTGACTGAACCCGTAACACTTCTTTTTTTTGGCATCATGTTCTGTCATTTGTAGGAGTGTGATCTAGTGGCTAGAGCAGAAGTTTGAAGCCCACAAATGAGTTATAAATAATTCTGGCCCTAAAAGTGTTACGGCTTGAGTCAAAATAGCTTATGTAAAGCAGATTTCCATTGATAACAACAAGACTGATAAATGTAGTCCTACATGTTACTTTCCCTTTAAAGCACCAGCACAATTATCACAAACAATACCAATACCACACCTACTATGCCCCCTACAAATGTACTATCTTTTGTGCTTTTGTCCCACTGTTTTAATGTAATGAAAAGCCCAGATTAAAAGTGAAATGCCAGAAATGTGTGGCACAGTGTTGTATCTCCAGAGAGAAAATGCTTCCTGTAAATCAATACTTTTGCCGCACACACCTGAGAAGGTGGTGCAAAGCACATGTGAAGCTTGCCAGAGAACTGAAAGTTGGGCCTACCAGCCCACATCACCATCACCACCAGCACTTTGCCAGAAATGTGAATTTGTGTCCCCAGAGAGAACATGCTTCCTTTAAGTCAAATACTTTTGCCACACACACCTTAGAAAGCGATGCAAAGCACATGTGAAGCTTGCAAGAAGGCTGAAAGTTGGGCCTGCCACCCCACATCACCACCAGCACTTTGCCAGAAATATGAACTTGTACCCCCAGAGAGAAAATGTTTCCTTTAAGTCAAATACTTTTGCTGCACACACCTGACAAGGCAGTGCAAAGCACATGTGAAGATTGCCCGAGAACTTAAACATATTTATTGGACTAAGCATTTTTGGGTCTGTCACCCCACTGCTTTGCTAAGTAACATTATTGCCTAAATTGTGACTCCACCTGCTGCTCCTGCTGTTCTCCTGCTAATGTAGTTGAGTGAAAAGTCCAGATGAAGATTAAAATGCCAGACATGTGTCTCTTTGGCCCAATTGAGAGCACTGCCTGTGTTGACGCCTGCTGCATCACCAATACATGATGCCCTTTGTGTGTGCCTTGCCTTCATACCACAATGGTAAGTTATTGTGCTTGCCACTATATTTTTTCCAGAGACACAGCCATTTAATTTCTATCTATATAATAGTGTTCTGTGTTGTAAGCAGTCTGTCACATTACTCCTTTTCAGGGAATCTTCACACTTTACCATGGTGGGCATGATGATAATCAAATCACATGAACATGCGAACAACACATGTGTTATGACTAGAGTCTGACAATTAATGTGGTATTGTCAAATTCAAATGTTCTTTTTGGGGGGGCAGCTGTGGTACACTGAAAGACAATCATTTATGATTGCTGTTTTTTGTTTCAAGTTGTTGTAGGCACAGTGTCAGTGGTCCACCACAACAAGTTTTGGATGTCTGCTGCTAAGTTTGGCTGCACAGAAACTGTCAACCCATGAAGGTAAGTATTTTTTGAGGGGGCGGGCATTATTTAACAAAATGGTTCATTAATGTTTTGACCATCTTTACAGGTCTTCAGCATATCATCAGAACTGAAAAAAAATGTAACTGCTGTGATTCATGAAGAATGTGATTTGTCTCATGATGAGTGACTGGCAGGTCATGATTAATGAACTGTATACAAATACCTACAGCTGTACTTCCCTCACCTGTGCCACCCCAAACACCCTGACTTGAAAACACATATCAATGAGTACAATGGTCAAGCTAAGATACTATCTACAGGATTAAATAGTGCCAGCTTCTTGTGAGCACAAAGATTCAAGTGGGGCATCTTACAAAATGTGAACACAACAGATGCATCAAAGTACACCAAGGATCTTGAGTGGTGTGACATGATATAACTGGGTGTCCCCAAGTAATTTTCCTGATTTGTGATTAAACCAATGACTTTAAAAAAACAGGGTTACATACAACTTACAACCCAAAAACTTAAAGTTGTGTAATTCATGAATCGTGATCGTGAAGATGAAGGACATGATTTGTTTCATGAGTGACTGGTGTGACATGACTAACGAACTGTACATAGATACCTACGGCTGTACTTCCCTGACCTATACCACCCCAAAAACCCTGACTTGAAAACACATATCAGTGAGTACAATGGTCAAGCTGACACACTATCTACAGGATTAAATCGGGCCAGCTTCTAGTGAGCACAAAGATTCAAGTGGGGCATCCTACAGAATGTGAACACAAACAGTTGCAATTGAGTACACTAAGGATCTTACGTGGCATGGTATGATGTAACTGGGTGTTCCCAAGTCATTTTCCTGATTTGTGATGAAACTGAAGACTTTAAAATAATAGGGTTACATACAACTTACACCCCAAAAACTTAAAGTTGTGTAATTCATGTATCATGATCGTGAAGATGAAGAACATGATTTATATCGTTAGTGACTCGTGATGATCGCCCTGACTTAAAAACGCACATAAATGAGGACAATGTTCATGCCAAGATATGCATCAGACCAGTACTCTGAAGGGGAGCCAAACAAACAACCATGACTTAAGTCACAGATGGAGACTGGGACCTAAAAAGATGTAGACACAGACAGATGGAGATTGCACTTAAGAGATGCGGCCCCACAGGCACAACACCACCTTAACCAGTGGTCAAAATCAGATATCCCAAACTGGAACAATAATACCTTTTTGCAGTGGGGGGGCAGCTGCAGTAACAGTCCACTACCAACCGAGACAGAACAAAGCAGTAAAAAGTACTGCAGACAGATAAGAGATTCAAATCAGAGTCCTATGGTTATGGTGTGGCACAATAAAATGTGTGTGACTTGATGGCATGCACACACACACGCACACACTACAGGTAATGTACATAAACTTTTAAAGTTCAGTGTAGTACAAGCAAATCTTTTAAAACAACTGAAAAAATGCACAGCACAACAGCAAACACCAAAAAATTATCAAAACTTACTAAAAGCATTACTGTATGTACATGAACACATAAATACTAACACACTACCTATTCAAAAACAATTAGAAAGATTGCCTTTCTCACTGAGTCACTGTGACTCTCCCTTCATCACACCCCTCCCCCAAAGCACACTTCTGCAGTGTCTGTCAGTTCTCAGACTGTATCTTACAAATTAATATTCAAAATGCACACAAAACAAAGAAACACTCGATGATATAAGCACAGGAAGGTTTCCTACAATCAATGTACTAAATTTTTTTTGTACTTTCTGTTTATTGCTTTTGCACAAACAACAATACAGTAACCTTGCTCAAGTGGAGTGGCTATGTTCATTAGAGATGACATAGAAATTGCTAGGGTAGAAGAGGCAGAGGGAAACTTGGAGGCCATATGGGTCACCTTACGATCCCCAGCAGGAGATAAGGACAAGCTGGGTGTAGTATATAGGCCCCCCAGGATGGGTGATGTTCTGGAGGATGGTTTGCTGGACAACATCATTGCCCAGTGTGGACCAAAAGGGGAAGGAGTGGTGTTGATGGGGGACCTTAATATGCCAGGTACAAACTGAGGAACCATGTCCTCTAAGGTGGCCAAGGAGCAGAGGCTGCTGGATGGATTCCAGGATGTGTTCTTAACGCAGCATGTGATGGAGCCCACAAGGGAGGGGCATGTCCTGGACGTGGTTCTGGCAGATGGGGATCTGGTAAGGGATCTGGTTGTAGAGAATCCCCTGACTGGGAGTGACCACAATACTGTCTGGTTTCAAATAATCATGGGGGGGGGTGAGATCTAGGACACTGGCAGTGGACTTCAGGGGGGCAGACTTTGTGGGCATGGGAAATATTCTCAAGGATCACTTGAAGGGGATTACATTAATGACAAATGTGGAAAGGAGATGGGAAGTCATAAAATGGGGACTTCATGAGGCAGTCAGGACCTGTGCTAAGGTGAAACGTAAGGGAGCAAGGTCACATAAACCATGCTGGTGGTCCAGTGAGGTTCAGGTAGCTGTCAGAGAAAAGAAGGCCTACAAAAATATAAAACAACAAGAGGGATAGGGATAAGAAATCATCTTGCATCTAGAAAAGTCACCCGGATGGTGAGGGGCAAAGTCCAGTAAAAGCAGCAGCTAGCACAGGGATACATGAAGGGGAAAAAGGATTCTTCTGGTACATTGGGGAGTGGAGAAAAACTAAGGGCCATCTCAGCAGATTGAGATCAGAAGGAGGGTGGGTGGAAGAGACGAGGGACCAGGCAGAGGTATTTAATGAGTACTTTGCCTCTGTGTTCACTAGGGAGGGGGATGGGATATCTACAAACCAAGGCACGATGGGGATAGAAGCGGCAGTGAGTGGGATCAAGGGAGCAACAGAAATGGAGCAAGAGGAAGGGAGAGGTACCCCAGGGGTGTCACATCAGGATAAGGATAAAAAGGTCAGTAAGATGGAGGGGACGGATGATGCTATCTCCACCAAAAGGGTGTGGTTAGCCCTCAAGACCCTAAAGAAAGAAAAATCTCCTGGGACTGATGGCATTCATCTGAGAGTACTATGGGAATTGGTGGACATACTGGCTGCACCCCTGGCAGAGCTCTTCAACAGGTCACTTGAGACAGGGAGGGTACCTAGGGATTGGCGAGAGGCACATGTGGTGTGGTCGAGGGAAGTACCAGATAACTATAGACCCATCAGTTTGACCTCGGTGGTGGAAAAATTAATGGAGCGTATACTAAAGGAACGATTGGGGGTGTATTTGGAGGAGGTGGGAGGTCTGGATAGTCAGCAACATGGGTTTGTGCCAGGTAGATCATGTCAAACCAATCTTGTGGAGTTCTACCAATGGGTAACATCAGAACTGGACAGGGGAAAGCCTGTGGATGTATTATTCTTGGACTTCAGCAAGGAGTTTGACTCTGTCCCCCACAATGGTCTGGTGGAGAAACTAATGGGGTTGACATTAGGCCCTTTGATGGTCAGATGGATTGAAAACTGGCTAGCTGGATGCACCCAGAGAGTAGTGGTCTGTGGGGAGCTCTCAAACCCTAGAGAGGTTGGTAGTGGGGTACCGCAGGGCTCGGCCCTGGGTCTGATCCTGTTTAATGCATACATATCGGACATCAGGGAGGGTATAGGGTGTGAAATGAGTTTCTTTGCTGATGACTCCAAGATGGGAGCAGTAGTTGAGGGAGAAGAGGGGAGGTAGGCCCTGCAAGGGGACCTGGACACCCTGGAAAGCTGGGCTCACATATGGAAATTAAATTTCAATATCACCAAGTGCAAGGTGTTACATCTTGGCCGGGGAAACCCTAAACACAGGTACACCCTGGGAGGGGAGGCACTGGAGGCCTCAATAGGGGAAAAAGACCTAGGGGTCATGGTGGATGCATGTATGAATAACTTTGAGCAGTGCAGGAGAGCGGCTAGCAAGGCAAACAGGATGTTGGGATGCATCGTAAGGGGGATCACCTCTAGGAGCAAGAAGTGATTCTGCCGCTGTACAATGGACTGGTTAGACCAGACCTTGAGTACTGTGTACAGTACTGGAGACCACACTTGAAGAGGGACATACAGCTCCTGGAAAGGGTACAGAGGAGGGCAACTAAGATGATACGAGGGCTAGGGGATTTGACGTATGAGGACAGACTTGAGGAGCTCTGCCTGTTTTCATTGGAGGAGAGGAGAGGCAGGGGGGACATGATTGAGGTCTTCAACTACCTCAAGGGAATAAATAGGGTAAATGTGGAGGGGATCTTTAGACTAAAGCAGGGAGGTATCACCAGAGGGCATGGTTTGAAGTTGGAAGGTGGAAGGGTGAGGGGGGAAAAGAGGAGGAGGTTTTTGACTGTGAGGGTGGTGGACCCTTGGAATGCACTGCCTGATGAGCTGGTTCAGAGATCCACAGTGGAGGGCTTCAAGAAAGGGTGGGACAGACACAGAAAGTGGATGTATCAGATGATGGCCTGTCCCAGGGGGGTGGGGATGGATGATAGGGGTTTCTGGAACACAAGGGGGAGGGAGGGCCTCGGCACCCAACTAGGGATCAGAGGTTCGAGCAGACTCGATAGACTCTAAGGCCTAATCTGCTGGCAAATAGTATGTTAGTATGTAAGAGATACGGCAGTATTTAAATAACCATTGAGATGGGATAATATATATATCCTATCACAATCTTTTACAGTAGGAGATAAGGGAAATTCAAAATAGTGAATGCACACAAGTACATTGTAGTCCAATAAGATTAATGTCCCAAAATGCCAGCTGCTTCAAAGGCTTAGGTGAAAGTTTGTAGTGGTGCATCTAAATTAGCTATATGCACTAATCCAGTAGTGCTGTCAACCTAAATTATTTAAAGTAAAGGCATTTTTAAGAACTTCCCCGCCCTCCCCTCACAGCACCATACAAGCAGCATTTCCAACTTATTCAGAAGCCCCTAAACCATAGCAGCGAATCATTTAACAACCCCCAGAGAGAGAAAAAGAAATTTTTTAATATGTAATTAAGGAAACAATAACAATGTTTAGTGCAACATATTATTTTTAAGACTTAGTCCCTGGTTTAACCGATAAGTTCGTCACCATCTTTTTATTCAGAACTAGAGTAGGCAAAGTTTGTTTTCTGTTTCTGGGTTTATACTAAAAAATTTGAACTCTGCATTACTATTCAATAACTCTACTAAGCCTGCTTCAGATTCAGACTCTCCCGATGAGCTATCAGGCATTGGTTTCCTTTGAAACTCTTTTTGATCCATCAACCCACATCTTTCGGATCAGAAAATTGCCAGCTTTTCCCACCATAGGAAACTCACAAATGAGCAGGGAGAAGAAAGGAGTGAATAATTCCAAGCGAAAGGAGCTTTTGCCTTGGTGCATCAAACTGTTTGCGTCTGGCTCCTTTGAAGTGAGAGGTCGGGGAACAGTTTTACATTGTGCCCTTGTACCTCTGTTGGATACATTGCTCTTGCTGCTGAAATGAGGATGTCCCTCACCTCTGGTCCTACAGTCCGCAGAAGTACAGTCTGAGGTTATGTAGGGGCTACAGGTCGCACCCTGGAGTTAACTCTAAATGCTTGGCAAATGTTGGCCCAGTCAAACTCCTTCAGCACTTGCAGCACATCAGCCATCCAGTATTTCAAATAGTCCAATAACCGAGCACCCTCCACTCCTTCAGGCAGGCCCACTATTCGAATGTTCCCTACTCTTTGGGCATTTTCAAGAGATTATAGCCAATTTCTTAACTGCTTGTTCTCTTTGGTTAGTAATGCTGTTGTTGCTTATACTGACAATGATCGCTTATCAACATCGGTTACAGTGTCCTTCAGGGGATTTATAGCTGCATCGTGAACTTCTAATTTACTAAGGGTTTTCTCTGTTTTTGCATCCATGGCTTGAACTGATTCAAGTATGGCCTGCCATGGGGAATCCAAAGGTACATCTTTAAGTGCAGGCCTCACTGCCTCACCATTAGGTTCCACTGGTGTTTGGGATGATGAAGGCTGCGAAGCTGCCATCGCTGAAGACTGATTATCCTTAATATGCCCCATACCGAATCTGGTATCTCCAGAAAGCTCAGATCTTGCAGAATTTGAATCTTTCGAAAATCTTTTCCTTGGTGGCCTTTAAATTTAATAATTTTGAAGTTTATAGGAGCTGTAGGAAGGAGCTAGGAAGAAGCACATTCGTCCTGGAAGCTAGCTCTCTGGCAACCCGATGTACTAAATGTTGACCCAAAAAAGTGTCTCAAAAATGCTTTATAAAAGGGTTTTCAATGGTTTAATTCTCAGAGGCCTGAGAGCAAACTGTTTCCAGCTTTTCTTTACACACACTATGCAGAACAAAGGTTGTGCAAGACAATCTAGAGCCCATGTGACCTGCCATCACCCATGATTCAATGCAAACTTTGCCTTGAAGTCCAAAAATAAGGCAAAGTCAATGCAAAGTCAATTGAAACCAATGGCGCTTTGCATTACTTATTATGATGAATTACTTAACTACCCGAAGTACTCTGCAATACGAAGTGATCTTTATACGCGAAGTGCTCCATGGAACGAAGTGCATGGACTTTGCCCACCACTAGTCACATCTCTTGACTCCTGCTGCATTGGTCCACTCCCTTTAATCCTCCTCTAGGAGCCTCCTAGTGATTCCCAGGATGAGGCTAGAAATGGCCTGTGACAGAGAGTTTAGTGTCTCCAGCCCCATCCTGTGTAATTTGCTTCCACCAGCTATACGTGAGGCCCCTTCAGTTGAGGTTTTCAATGCCCACCTCAAAGCCCACCTTTTAAGCCAGACTTTTCCTAATCTGGTATACTGAGTCTTGGGGACCTGTTCCCCCCCCCCCTTTTCTTGCTTTTGCTGCTGAAATTATATTATGTATTTATTTATTTAAGAGATTTACCAGGAAGGCATGCTGAGCAGAGTACCGCTCGATTCCAGATGCGCCCTGGGGTAAGGGGTTACAGGAGTGCAGTACAAAAATACAAAAATCAGTACATGCAAAAATCAGCAGGTAACAACAGTGGCCAAAATTCAGCACATGAGTAATTAGCAGCTAGCAACAAGTGGTCCAGAAGGGTGGAAGCAGAAGCTGAGATGCATATGGTAGGTACAATGAAAACGGATGAGGAGTATGACAGGCAGTGTTGTATTAGCATGGAAAAAATTTCTCAATTACATCGTGTGGTTAGAAATACAATACTATTTGGGTAGGCAGGCGTATCTACAGCAGCAGTTGAGAGGAGTCAGTGGCAAAAAGGTGCTGAGTAGAGAATGGGCCTGAAGCTGATAAGAGACATGCAGGGAATTTTTAGCGATGGCGAAAGCATGTGCAGTTGGTAGGAAAATACTCTTTAAGGAGGGCATTACGTTGGGGAGTACTTGTAGTGAGTCTTATGTCAGCTGCCAGTGAGTTCCATAGTTTGGGCAGTCTGAAAACTAAAAGCTACCTGACCTGATCGGGTGGATCTGTGGGGAATGTGAAGGAGCCTGGCGTCAGTGTTCCTAAGATCGTAGGTAGGTGGGGGGGCGGTGGTTAGAGATGTTGATAGATAGGAGGGCAGCGTGTGAGACCAGAATTTAGCAGTGATTCTAACACCGTGCAGCAAACGCCGATTTTGGAGTGATGGGAGATCGAGGGACTGGTAGAGGTCGCAGTGATGGGTATTGGGAGGGAGGTCCAAGGCAAACCGACAGAAGGAGTTGAAAATGGGGTTTAACATGGCTAAGGATGTGGGGGGGGGCACCGTAAATGACGTCACTGTAGTCAAAAATTGGGAGGATCATTTTTTGCACCATTTCTTGCTTGGTTGGTAGGGGGATGCAAAGTTTGTTGTGGTGGAGGGCTCCCAGCATGGGATGTAGTTTTTTCTGCAGTGCATCTACATGTGCAGAGAAGTCCAGGTGCTGATCTAGCCAGACGCAGAGGTAGCGATATGTGCAGCATGCCTCAAGTGGAGACCTATCCAAGGTATAGAATGTGGGCGCATCGGTAAGCCGGGATAGTTTGGCTCGGGAGCTGAAGGTGAGGGAGGCCATTTTTTTTGAGTTGAGGAAAAGTTGATTCTCCAGAAACCAGCATTGGATGGAGTCGAAATCCTTCTGAGGGTAAGCTGACATGGTTGCACCTGATGGGCCAGAGGCGAAGAGCACCGTATCGTCTGCGTACATATGGATGCCAGATTTTGTGCAGACAGTAGGCAGATCATTTAAGAAAATTGAGAAGAGCAGTGGACCAAGTACAGACCCTTGAGGTACGTCACTGGTGACAGGGAGGGTGGGGGATAGAGCCGTACCGATGCGGACTGCTTGGGATTGGCCAGTTAGGTAGGAGTGGAACCAACTGAGTGCAGATGTTGACAGGCCAGTTTGGGCAAGTTTGGATAATAGTGGGGGGTGTGAGACCGTGTTGAAAGCTTTTGCCAGGTCAATAAAAATAGCTGCGGTTATGTCACCTTTGTCAATGCCTGTGAGGATGGAGTTGGTGAGGCGAAGGAGGGATGTGGTGGTGGAGTGATTTTTTTCTGAACCCGGCCTGAAAAGGGGTGAAAAAGGAGATTGTATCTAGATAGGTGTGCAACTGGGATAGGACAAGGCGTTCTTGAATTTTGGCTAGGATTGGGAGCAGAGATATAGGCCGGAAGTTCGTTGGGGAGGAAAGGTCCCCACCCTTGGGGAGGGGGAAAATAGTGGCCTGTTTCCAATTTGTGGGGACGGTGCATAACTTTTATATCAGAAGGTTTTACATAACTATATGTAGTTTGTATGATGTTGATTTTATGTTTTGCTATTTTTTACTAGAAGACTAGCGTTTTTGCTGTGCGGTGCCCAGAGCTTCCGGGATTGGGCACCTGGAAAAATAAACCTTACCTTACCTTGCCTTACGCAAAGCCCAGTATTACATGTCAAAGCTAGTGTAATGTAGTACATGGACAACCACTGGCCTAACACCAATTAAATGCGATATTTTAACCAAGAAAAAAGAATAGTTGCAAGAGCAGGAAGTCACTGCCAATAAACAGCTCACAGAAACTAAAACATGGAGCACAAAAGAAATGCAGAAAAGCAACCAGAGACCAGCTAAATTTAAAAAGAAAGAGATGGACTCCTTAAAAACTACTCTGTGAGAATAGTCATTTTGATGCTGGCATCCAAAGCTGAAATAAAGGATGATGAAAGAAAAAGGTATAAGGTTGCTTTATGGGCCTTTCACAGCTTCCACGAATGTGCTGCCCGTATATTTAATTCAGAAGCTGATTACTGCTTATTTCAGGAGTAGAAAGCTGCAAATTAAAGGAGGAAGGATTTTAAATGATATTTCCCCTCCTCAGATAGAGGTTCAACACACCACCAGAATTATAAGTGATTGCAATAATTGAAACATGGACATAAAGAGAGCATCGACACAGACCATTCTGATAAATAAGATAAGAAAGACTGACATGTCCAATCACAGTGGTGAAGTTACATAGGGAGCATATCACTACTAAAAAGTCCACTAGAGTAGTGCACACACTCCCAGAAAAGCAGCGATCCCATAGGTGATATCTGCAAACAAAATTCAAGCTGGCTGTTACAAAAAGAAGAGGTTAACTGCCCACTTAAACAGGAGCACTCATTAGAGCAGGGAGACTCCATGAGGATAATAGCTGTTTTTTAAAACCCAATAGATTGCTACTCTAGGACCACTTCAGCTCTCTGTAACAATCTTGGGGCCACCTTGGCAAAGACCATTAGTGAGCACATTGCCATTTTGGAAGGTCAAGGCATGAAATCAAAGTCCATATGTGGGGGGTTTAAAGAGACACAAAAGAAGGCCAGCCATTATTCTCAAAAGGCAGTCAGTAAAAAGTTCATGAGAGGCACAAGTGGTGCGATTGAGAAAGGGATATAAACAGCAAAACCTTTCTGATCTACGTCGCTGCACCTGAAAAGGAACAATAACACTCACCATACCAACTGGAGCTGCAGACTCATCAAATTAAAATGTTTCATGGAGCATGTAGGATGCTAAACTCATCTCAAATCAGTGTATCCTAATGTAAGAGGCACAGTTGTAGAAACATAGTTTTCCATAAAGTCTGGACTTTACTCCTGCCTCCTACATAGCACCCACATATGTTGATGTCCCCATACAATCTCCTGGAGTTTCTGTAGCAGCTAGCATGGCATTAGGATAGACAGAGGGGCCGAGATGTTGCTGCAAATATTGACTGGCATCATCCGGGGAGTAGAACTGCAGTGTCTGCCCATGCAGTGAGAACACTAACATGGTAGGATAAATTAGGGCATAGGTAATGCTTCTATTTTGCAATCCAACTTTCACTTTATCAAAAGATTGATGATGTTCTAGGATGCTCTTAGGGTAGTCTGGATAGAAGATGCGTGCCCCTCCGACTCTGACATCCCGAAGCTCCCATGCCTTATTTAAAATTAACTTCTTGTCTTGGAAGCAGAGCAGTTTAAATATTAAAGGCCTTGATCAGGCATGGGAGTGAGCTGGCTGTGCCCTCCATATACGATGGGCTCACTCTATCTCAAAATCAAAGTCCTCTGGAGAAAGATTAATCCAACAAGGAAGGTGTTCTCTTAAAAAAGTCAGTGGGCTTTTGCCTTCTACTCCCTTGGGAAGACCAATAATTCATATGTTTTTTCATCTCCCCCAGCCCTCCAGATCTTCAAGTTTAGCTGTAAGCCAGGATACTTGCGCTTCCAGAGCATGAAGGCACTGATTGTGGGTAAGAGTGTGCTCAGACGTTCCTGCAGGAGATGCTTCAGTTTTCTTCACCAGAGCCATGAGTAAAGAAAGATGGCTTTGTGTTTTTGTCACCTTTAAATGTATAGCTTCTACCGAGGAGACAATTTTCTCTATATGTAGTGCCTGACAAACAGGGTCTGGGAAAGCAGGGTGCCAGTCAGGCTGAGAACTTCTTGGAGGAGACCTGTTTATCGATGTCTTCCATTTCTATAGAAGTATTGAGTCTGAATTCAAAAGTCTCCTGTTTGCATGGCACGAAGGTTGTCTTCCCCTCTAATTAAAGTCAGTTCCAATGCAGAAATGGTAGTATAGAGGGAGAAACATGTAGAGCAGTGCGGAGCTGATAAATTAGGCAGGCATCTCCTCGAGGCACATGAATGCTTTCTGTAATGCCACTGCTTCCTATTGACACATGTAGTGGCATTGCAATGAAATCGGCTGTGGAATCTAACTGTGTCCCTTTGATGTGCCTCCTAGTCAATAGTGGAATTCCTTCAGTGTATTCCAAGGTATAGTGCTTTTCAGCTCTCCACAAAAATCCTTCATACCTGTAGATTTATGCTTTGATCTGCTTCTACCCCCATTCTTACTTTCCTGCTTCTCTGTCAATACAACTTCCCCTCTTCCCCCTTGTACCCTAATGTTAGCCCACCACCAATTTCTTCTAGCATCTTCAAACCTTTACCTTCCTCTCTCCTCCTCTATTCCCACCTCATCCCTCCCTCCCCTCTACCCCCCAACTATCTATCTCTCCAACTTGGAAGGACAGTGTAAGGAGGAGGACCAAGACAAAGTGAAAATACTGAATAAATACTTCTGTTCAGTATTCACAGAGGAGGGGGGGGATCAAGGACCACAGCTGGGGAACAGATGCAGAGGGGAGGAAGAGGTGGACACCATTCCATTCACAGTGGAGAGAGTCCTGGAAGAGCAAAACTGAAGGTGGACAAGGCTATGGGTACAAATGGCATACATCCAAGGCTATTAAGGGAGCTGCGAAGTGAAGTAGCAGTCCCTCAAGAAGCCTTGTTTACTGAGTAATTCAACACAGGAGTGGTTCCAGAGGACTGGAAGAGGGTATATGTAGTCCCTCTGCTCAAAAGCAGCACTAGGAAGGAGGCAGAGAACTACAGGCTGGTCAGCCTCACCTCAGTGGTAGGAAAGCTCATGGAGGCATTGCTGAAAGAAAGGATAGTGTCACACCTGGAATCCAATGGGGCCCAGGATCTGAGGCAACATGGATTCACAGTAGGCAGGTCATGTCAAACAAATCTTATATATTTTTTGGATTGGGTGACAAAGGAAGTGAATCAGGGAGGGGTGGTGGACATCGCTTACCTTGACTTTAGCAAGGCCTTCAACACTGACCCACATAGAAGGTTGTTAAACAAGATGGGTGGTCTGGGCATGAGGTGATTAACTGGGTTAGAAACCGGCTGACAGACAGGAGGCAGAGGGTGGTAGTAAATGGGATACAATCCAGGGAGTAGGGGGTGATCAGTGGAGTTCCTTAGGGTTCAGTCCTTAGGTCAGATGAAGCCAAGATCTTCAAGAAGGTAGATACTCCAGAAGGGGTGGAGAAAATGAGGGGTGACCTGGAGAAGCTTGAAAAATGGTCTGAGGTATTGTAACTGAGGTTCAATGCAAAGAAGTGCAAAATAATGCACTTGGGGAGAAGGAACCTTGGGGGAACTACAGGATGGGGGGGGGGTGCTGACTATCACCAAGAAAGAAAGGGACCTGGGGGTAGTCATTTATGATGACCTCAAGGTGACAAAGCAGAGCACCAAGGCTGCAGGGAAGGTCAGTGGCATGCTGGGGTGCATAAACAGAGGTATCACTAGCAGAAGGTGGAAGGTGGTGATGCCATTGTATGAAACACTAATGAGGCCTCACCTAGAGTACTGTGTGCAGTCTGGGAGATCACACCTGTGCAAGGACATTGGCAGGGTGGAGGCAGTCCAGAGAAAGGTGACCAAGATGGTACAGGGCTTGCACCACAAAACATATGAGGAAAGATTAAAGGACCTCAGCATGTACTTACTGGAGGAAAGGAAGGAGCAGGGAGACATGATAGAAACCTTTAAATACCTCAGGGGCATAAATAAGGTTCAGGGCAAATACATCTTCCAATGTAGAAGGAGTACAAGAATGAGGGGGCATAACATGAAATTAGAAGGGGACAGATTAAGAAGAAGTGTGAGAAAGGTTTTCTTCAAGGAAAGGTTGGTGGACGTATGGAATGGTCTGCCACAGGAGGTGGTGGGAGTAACCATGCTTGGGGTTTGTAAACATGTCTGGGACTGGCACAGGGGAACCTTGAGGTGAGGGGAGTGATGTAAAGCCACTGACCAGGTAGGGTCAGAGGCAGCAGACAAGTATAGGGACAATGTGCAGATTGGATGGGCCTAGTGGTCCTTATCTGCCGATATTTTCTCTGCTTCTATGTTTCTCCCTTTTGTCCTTTTACTATCTTTCCACCTGCCTGCTAATACACCCCCACTTCTCTCTCCATCCACCCTCCTCACTCCCTACCTTCTTTCATCCTTTACCCTATCCTCCTGCCTTTCTCCTCTTTCCCACTCTCCTTGGCATCCAGGTGCCTCTCTCTCTTCTCATCTGTCTCCTCTTTGCTCCACTTTATGCACTTCAGAATCTCCCTTCACCCACACTCTCCTCCCCCACCCTTCATACCTCCTTGCCACCTCCAGTACCGCATTTTCTCAATCAAGCACTTACTTTCCATCCTACTTCTTATGGCCATTGATGTTGAGCCTAACCCTAACTCTGTCCATACCCTTCCCACTGATCTTCCCAAAAGGCTCCGGGTGGCCCATATCAACTTCCAAAGTCTCCTTCCCAAAATTGACCTGGTTCAGCCAATCATCACCTCTCTCCTACCAGATGTCCTCATTGTTTCTGAATCCTGGCTCTCCCCCAAAATTCCCAACTTGGCCATCACTATCTCAGGATTCACCCTCACCCACCAAGACCACCCCAAAAAGGGTGGTGGTATTGCTATTTACCTCTCCTCCCCTATTCCTACCCTGTCAGACTAGCTCTACACTATTAGCACATGCTACTACAGCATGGTCCATACCTCACTACCCCGGACAGTGACAGGGGAATTACAGCACTATGCAGTAAGCGCTACACTGGTCGCTGTCCAGGGTACTAGTAGCTAGGTTAAGTGCCACAAATGGAGGAGGCTGGCCAAGCTGCTCCTGTGGTGTGGTGTGGAGTGGTAAAGCAGGAGAAGCTTGGCTGGAAAAGTGGTGAAAACCAGGGTTCTAATCTTGCTCTCCAGAGTTTTACATTTTCCCCTATAATCCAACTCCAACTCAGAGTTATTTTAATTACAGGGGGTGCTGGGGACGGGGCTCTCACAAAAGTAATGATTTTTAGTGATAGCGATCACGAACTGCACTTGCGATCGCTACCATTGGCACTGATGTTGTTGGCTGCATTGTTTCCTGCTGCTTTTGCTGTGAGTGCTGTTTGGACAGAGCTGTTTTTTAGAGCGCTGTTCAGACAGGTACTTTTATGACTTAGTGCCCCTCTTTTCAGTTCTCCACAGTACTATCTGTGTCCACCCCTGCTGCCTATGAACTCCTTGTGCTCAAATTCTGCCTTTCTTTCTCCCAATCTACAGTACGTGGCAGGCATTTACTGCTGCCCAGGCCTATCAGCCACTCTGATCTCTGAGCTCCTGACTTCCATAACTGCTCTAGCCCCTTCCAGTGATCTCCTCATCCTGGGAGATTTCAATATTAATTGGCTCTCACCACCTAACTCTAATTTCTGCCAAAATATAAAATCTCTACATCTTATTCAACTCATCTCAACCCCAACTCAACTGAAATCACAAAAACACTTTCTCCTGGACTGGGTCCTCATCAACCATCTGCACCATAATATTGATGCTGGTACTCTACCCGATGCATTCAGCGACTACCACATGGTATACTGTATGTGCAAAATTCACTGCCCTAAAGTGCCCCCCAAAATGTCCTCTTCTGCTCCTTCTGATCATAAATCTATCCTCCCTCCATGCTGATCTACAGACTGCTGACTGGTTCCCACTCTGCAATGCCACTAAAGTTGTGTGAAACTGAAAAATTTCATAGAGTGAAATGCAAAACTTCACCCCCCTCAGAGTGAGCAAAATTCCGCCCACACACCAGCGAAATTTTGCAACCCCAGGCAAAGTTTCACACCCTCAGATGAAATTTAGCCACCTACGGGTGAAATTTATAGTTTCTCTGCAGGTTCCCCCTACCGGCCGATCACCGGCCCAACATAGAAACATAGAATTTGATAGCAGACAAGGACCATGTGGCCCATCCAGTTCGCCCACCTTCCTACCTGATGGATAAGCTGCAGATCCTAGTTAACCAACAGCCTACTTCCTCATACCCCCCACTAGGACTGCCTTATGTTTGTCCCATGCATTCTTGAATTCCCCCATTGTTCTTGACTCCATGACCTCCTCAGAAAGGCTATTCCATGCATGCACAACCCTCTGTGAAAAAATACGTCCTCACAACAAATTATTCTCCCAATTCCCTGCTGTCTAGTGGCCCCCAAAGCTGATCACCAGCTGTAATTGAATAACCCCCCCCACCCAGTTACCCTGGCCTCCTCATTTCCCTTTCTTAAAAAATAAATAAATAAATAAAACCCACACTCCCTGGTGTCTAGTGGACCCCCCACCCTGTCATCATAATAGTTTAAAAATTTGCCCCCGCCCAAGAAGGTGAATGGAGGGCTGTGCCAGTGGCCTGATCGGGACATGGTGGGGGGGAGTGGGTTGGTTCTATCTCATAATGATGACAGGGTAGGGGCCTGGGGAGTCCACTAGACACCAGAGAGTGTGGGTTTTATTTATTTTTTCAAGAAAGGGAAATGAAGGGGCCAGGGTAATTGAGTTAGGGGAGCTTTATTCAATTATGACAGGTGATTGGCCATGGTGGGGAGACCACTAGACACCAGGGAGTCGGGAGAATAATTTGTTGGGCCGGTGAGAGGCCGGGGGGGGAGGGGACCTCTACACACAGGGTTGGGAGAGTTCTACAGTGGCAGGCTGCGAATCTGGGGTGAAATTTTGCCATTTTGCTGTAATTTTGCGAAACATTTCATGTGGCAAAATTGCTAATTATGCATCAATTTCACTGGCAAAATTTAATTTTGCAACATCCCTAAATACCACTGACATTAACAAAGGCATTGATTACTTCCATTCTAAATTTTTTCAGATATAGGATCAGTATGCCCCCACCCCACTCAAAACCAGGGTCAGAGATTCCCACCTCCCCTAAATCTCAGCGGAACTTCTGGCTTGCCATCATGCTCGAGACCTGGCATGGAAAGCCTATACTGTCTCTGGTTCCCCTGCAGACCTACACAGGTATCGCACTCTGAGGAATTCTTGCACCAGTACTACTAGGTTAGCTAAAGCTGAATTTTTCTTGACATCTTTCCAGAGGAACTCAAGTCACCCCTCTAAGTTCTTGGAAAGTGATTCAAGCCCTATTCACTCCCCCAGCCCAGTCAGCCCCCATACTAAATTTAGAGGCCTTAACAGCCTCTGACCTTCCAGCTGTGGCCACTGTTTTCAACACTTATTTCACCTCTTGTGCTTATATCCTCCTATCCTCACTTCCTCCAATGGCCTCCCTTCCCCATGCCCCCCACCCCTTCTCATCCTTTCATCTTTTCACCTGTTTCCCCATCTTCCTGTCTGTAAGCTCTTCTAGCCCTCAACCCCCCCTTTAAAGCAGCAGTCCTTGACCCCAAACTCCTGCACCTCTCTGCCCCTGAAATTGCCTCTCCTATTGCCTCCCTACTAAGTCTCCTTTTCTCTGACCTCTGTTCCAGCATCTTGGAAGCACGCTACTGTCATCCCCCTCCAGAAATGTGGTTACTCATCCTTTCCTGGTAAGTTCTGACCTATTTCTCTCTTCCCTACCCTCTCCAAACTCCAAGAACACATGGTTCTATTACAACTCTCTCCTTTCTTTGATTCCTCTTCCTTTTTCACCCCCTTCCAGTCTGGCTTTTGAAAACTCCACTCCACCACCTCCTCCAACTAACAGACATCTATGGACCAGGGGCTTCTCATTGTCACCATTTTCATTGATTTAGCTAAAGCATTCAACACAATTTCTCATTCATTTGTACTTCACAATTTAAAATCAGCTGGTCTTTCAGCCTCCATTACTCATTGGCTCAGCTACTACCTCACAGGTAGATCTCAATCTGTGAGACTTGGAGAAGCCATATCTCCTTCCCTACCAATTACCACTGGTGAACCCGAAGGCTCAGTACTTGGACCTCTCTAATTTTCTATATTTCTAAATGACCTTCCTTCTGCTTGCTCTTTTGCATCCATACACTTACACACAAATGACACAGCCCTAGTTGTCTCCAGTTCTGAGCTGATGTCAAAGCTCCAACCTAATTTCGACTCAGTCCAGCAATGGTTTCAGTCAAATCGGTTATCTCTTAACGCCAAAGAGATGGTCTCTATGTTCTTTGGCACTAGACCAAGGCTTGCTAAATTCCTGGCCCTCTCTTCCTTCCACACTCTAGATGGCATCCCAATAGATGATGTGCCTGCCTTCAAGTACCTAGGCATCTGGCTTGACTGCAACCTCCATTTCTTCCAGCACATAGACTCCATACTTCACCCTTAACTGGGTGCCCTCTTTAGGCATAAAAGCTGCATCCCCCTCCCCACCTGCAAAGATATCCTTACAGAGATGATCCTACCCATCTTTGATTTTGGCAATAGTCTATGGTGTTGCCCCTAAATCCACCCTGGGTAGATTGGTTCCCCTCTTCCACTCCTTTTGCAGCTCTACCATGGCGCCCCATGGACACACTGGATCTAGCGGTGGGTGTGGTCCGGGCATCCCATTGGATGCTCGCCCATGTCTGTGGCAGTGCCCCATGCACCTGGACACCAGGGGAGGGGTGGGATCATGGATGGGGGACATGTGGTGACATGTGCCTGTGAATTCAGCCACCATGCATCTTTACGTAGGTGCAGGACTGCTCTGGTGGAATACATGCCTCTGGCATGTTATTCCCACCCCTTGGAGAATCCCAGTCATTGTATATACATTCTTTTCTGTTAGAATCACTCATTGTATCCATCACTTGTTCATTTATTCTTTGTATTTACAACTGATGTATTTACAACTATTGTATATATTTTAAGTATTGTTCTTAAGCTTATCCCTCTCCCTTTACCCCCAGGACACATCTGGAAACAAGCAATTAAAAGCAGTATGTTTCTTCCTGGTGAAACACTTTAATAAATTAAATAAATAAATTGCCCTAAAACTATTATCCTAGGGAACATGAATGCCAGGGCAGGGAAATTAAACCATTATGAGCATGTAATAAGCATACCATATTGTTTTACCTATATTAGCTCTATTTGAAATTTTCTGGACAAACTGGTAAATCAGAATGGGAATAAACTATTGGAAGTCTGTGAAGCCCTGGGTTTATGGATTCTCAGTTACAGACTAGAGGGACATATGAAGGAGCGTACATTTATTTATCAGGCAAATATATCTCTACCATGGACTTGACCATTGTCACGCCACTAGGGTCCTCTAAATATGCAGATCTAATTATTCCTGCTAGAATGTAGCACAACCACTTCCCATTATATTTAAAAAGCATATTAGTCTCCTATGATGCTGGTGCAAGACTGGATTTACATCAAGCCACTTTAATGAGCTCATGACAAAACTGAGACAACTTTAGAAAATGTAATATTCAGGCATAAATGTAGCTTATATTTTGTATTCTATTCTGTAATTCTTATCCTTATTTCCTTATTATTAAGGGTATTTGCATGACCACCTGATATCATAATTCTGTTTATAACATCAAAATATGTTGCTGTGGAGATTTTATGATGTCATAAACAGGGGATTGTGATGTCATGTGCAGAGAAGCAGCCAGAGTAGATATAGTCTAGGGTGCAGGGATTTTTTTTTCATGCAGCTGAGCAGTTTTCAGTAATAATGAAAATGGGGAATGAATTACTGAAAATACTGTATATGAAGTACAGTAATAAAGAAAATGGGATGACGCTGAATACAAATCTAAGTAATTTTCTAAGTTTTCCTAATGTTCTCAGGGGTTCTTTAAGTGTCTATGAGAAAAAGGAGTAATATGGGATGATATCCAAAAGGATAAGTTACGTGTATTTTTTGATAGTGGATTATAGGCCAGTTTATATGAAGAGATTTTATGTAGAGAAGATTGTGTTAAGCAATACAGTTTATTTTTGACTTTACTAGATTCCTGCTTAACATTGTGTTACAATGAAACTAAAACACAACATAATAAGGGCTGGTTTGACAAAGATTGCAAATCAGCAAAGAGAAGTCTGAATAAAATATCAGAACTGTCAGAGAGAAACCATACAAAGAAAATCTTAAATCTTTAAATGTTTGTAGAAGAAAATATAAAAAACTGACTGAATAAAAAATGAATCACTAACAATTTATATGGAAAAATAACATTTGACTATTTAGTCTCTTCAGACACAAAGACATTTCGGAGACTGCTGGCCCATGGATGCAGTAACTGGCCTAATTCCTTGGATGCTTATATACACCCTAAAGTGTGGTTTAGATATTTTCAGTCAGATTTTTCAATAAATCACTGTCCCCAAGCACATGGTATGAAGTGGGCTCTAGTGGTGAAATATAGCTTCTCTTAATGCAAGTGATAGGGAATGCTATTCTTGTTTCAAACAATATCATGGCTTCTGGCCCAGAAAGGATTCCGATGGAGCTCTTTAAAGCAGATGAGAATTTCTGGGCTCCATTTCTGACCACTGTTTTCAATAACTATATAATGGTAAAAAACTGTCACCAACCTGAAAAGGTGCAACAATAATCCTGATTTTCAAAAAAAAGCAGGAATGTGGTCCCTACCATGTGTAGGCCTGTCTCCTATAGTGCTGTTCCAATATTTTTGCTTGAGTGAATTATACACATGGTGATGTATTTAGAGTATTATAGCTTTAAAAAGTGCACCATCTTTTATCCACCAACTTTGGTGCACCAACTCTTTGGTGGATAATAGAGGGTGGTGGATTACAGAGTTTTGTTGTGTGGCCTTGGTAAAATATGGGAAACTAAACACAGGATTACATTTACATATTAACTATTCAATCTGTTTATTTGTGTACAGTTTGGTAACAAAAATACTTAAAAAACACAATATGACTGTTAAAATCTCTTTTAGTTCATTTCTCATTAGTCAGCTTTAAAGCAATCAGTGATGACATCTGTCTGACTTTATTGTCATGATTAATTTCATTTTAGCATTGAAGTCCTCCTCTCTCATTGGCCTGCAGTGGTGTCCAGTTAAGGTACAGACTTGGGTAACTGGGAAGAGAGAGGGAGTGACTATGTAAGGGCTGAAATAAAACCCACCACCTATACACCTCTTAACATTTTGTCACTGAAATGTTGGCAATGATACTTAAAATGTAAGAAAATTAGGGACATGAGGCCCGATTCTCAAAAGCTTATGCCTGGCGTAACTTGACTTGCACCAAAATAAATGCAGCAAGTAGTAAGTTATGTCAGCAGTTGCAACATACGATATTCTGCAAAGCATTTTTTTTTTCACCTAAAGGAGTACACACAAGGAACGTGGTACTCTACAAACACACTGAATACTTGTCACTTACAGGTTTCTGGCACACACAACCCTTGAGAGGGACATAAAACAAATTCAACTGATGCTCCAATAGGATTCCATCACAAAATTATTTTATTGACTTCCAATGAAGAAATTATTCACCCTATAGGTGAGTAATTTCTTCACTGGAAATCAATAAAATAATGTTTTGATGGAATCCTACTGGTATCAATTGAGTACTAGATCCCTCTCAAGGTTGTGTAAAACTCTATAAAAATAATATTCTGCAAAGCAACCTGTGACATGTGGCAGGCTGCTTGCACCAAAGTGGACAAATACACCAGTTATGCCCTAAACCCCCTGCAGCATGGTGCTAGGCAGTTTATAGCAGCAGTTGCACCCTATTCTGGAAAGACATCAACCAAGTCACCCAGGGTACTATTCTCAAACAATCCCCAGAGGACATCTGCCAGATTACAGTTAGACCAGCTATTAGCTGGTGTAAGTGTACTTTACGGCCACTGGGGTTGCACCAGTGTGCTGCCCGGCCATCTCTCAGTACATGCAGCGTGCCACCATCCTCCAATAGTGCTGCAAAGCCCCACAGGGCTTGCTCATGCCTCCGACCCACCAGTAATGATTACAAAGCCCCACAGGGCTTTCTCATGCCTCCGACCCACCAGTAATGATTACAAAGCCCTGCAGGGCTTGCTTATGCCCCTGACACCACAATAATGATGAAAAAGCCCCACAGAGCTAGATCACAGATCCCCTATATTTATGCAAAACCATGCAGATTCCATTATCCCTGGTAGTCTAGTAACCCCCCCACCTGGAAGTGCCTGATCACCTCGCTCCCCTAACCATTTCAAGCTGGTGACTGGCACAGCCCACCTCTCACCACCACAGCCAGCCACCGAGTGAGCTATTCAATGAGCATGTACTGTTCATAGTACACACTCAGTGAAAGCTCATTCACTGAGCTCATACCCTGTACAGTACATGCTCATTGGAGACTCGGTCGGTGGCTGGCCATGGTAGTGAGAGGGCTGTGAGCAGTCACTGGCTTGAAACAGGTCAGGAGGAGCAGCATGATCAAGCAGTTCTGGGTGGGGCCACTAGACACTAGGATAATGGCATCTGCATGGTTTTACATAAATATAGGGGAATGGGGATGGGGGGGCAGGGGCATGACCTCTCCCTGCAGGGCTTTTTCATCATTATTGTGGGGTCGGGTGCAAAACCAAGCCCTGAAGGGCATTTTTCACATTTCGGGAGATGTGGGACATGTGCAAGCCCTGTGGGGCTTTCTAATCATTATGGGGGGCATGAGCAAGCCCTGCAGGGCATTTATGTTTATTTTGGGGGATGGGGGGCACTTGCACCTGTGACATCCAGGGCTGCAGCTTGCAACAAACCCTTCAGGTACGCCCTCCATTTGGCGTACCTGTGAGATTGTGGCAAGTCACAGGACTTAGCCATGAGGACCCTGCCCATTCTAAAATTGGGTGCAGGGTCCTTGTTACAACTGCATCCTTGCATGTCGCAACTTGCAACATGCATTGGGGTGATTCTAGAATCGGGCCCAAATCCTTCATCTGAGGGTATCTCTGATTCTAAATTTCAATCTCTCTCTCCGTCCCTCTCTCTCTCTCTAACGAAAGATTACTTCATACATATATGTGTATATATGTAATAGATAAACCACTCTGAGGCATGCGGTCGCGTTCTGATATACGCATGCCTTGGTGTGCATTGCGGCCGAGTGCGTCAACCACCCAAGGCGTGCGATATCAGAGCGCAATCACACCCCAGAGTGGTTTATCTATCTTATAAAATGTCAAAAATTGTTTTAGAGGTGTAAAAGTAGGTGTGCGGTCGCGCTCTGATATCAATACGGTCATGTGATGCTGATCATCCAGTAATATTGCTGCAATTTCCTACCCATTTATAAATACATATATGTATGTATATATATATATATATATATATATGTATATATATATATGTATATGTATATATATGTATATGTATGTGTGTGTATATGTATATATATATATATATATATACACACACACACAACACACACACACACACATATTATAGTGGCACAGTAGTGCCACTATAGTTAGAGTAGACTACCCCATTTAAGGTTAAATCTGAAATTTGGCAGCTTAATAACTTTATCACCATATAATGAATTTGCTTGATATTTGGCATACACAGTCTAGCATCATGTATCTCTGGACTTGCCAAGTTTTGTTACGTTTGGATGTATAGTTGTGGAGCTACAGAGTGCTGAAAAACACACAAATTGCACATTTTGCACATTCTTTGCATGCACCTACAGGTTGCATGGTTTGCATGACCAGTCCGAAACCTTCAGGAAACATGAAGCCAGGATCTCTGATATGCCTTTCGAATATTTCGTGAAAAAATATCAAATGGTTCAAAAGTTATTCAAAAAACAAGTTTCTCATTATAATCAATGGGAAAAGTTAAAATATGGGAAAGTGTCACAAATGTACTTTTTACTTTCGCAAATGACCCTTGTAGTGTCACAACTTGGCCATCTTGTTTTCAGTTGGTGGTCACAGAAATGCTTGGCATTTAATTTGGGACCCTCTAGGGACACAATTCTTGCAGTGTTCACCTAGTGGAACCCTGAGAATGCTAGCCATGAATTTTATTTTGGGGTAAAACACCCCATAAATATGTTTTTTTAAATTTTGGTAAAAAGTAGTGTCTCAAAGTACTTTCACATATGTGACACTTTCGTGATTTCATTTGTGAAAGTGTCATGATTTGTGAAAGTACTTTATGACACTATGACCAAAACAATAGGGAATCTTTGCCACCCTGCTACAAAAGAACGGTTTCATCTTTTGGGCTGAAATTTAGAGCGAAGAAAGCCAAGGTCCCTCAGATGTACCTTTTGGTGCTTAGGTAACAAAATATTAGATGACTGCAAAGTTATGGCACTCTAGATAGATGATTTTTCCTATAAGCTAACATTATAGCGTCTGCCTGGCCTTTTGAGGCCCTTATCTCAAAAACACTTTGAGATACAGACTTTTCATCAGAAGAACACTTAGTCCCCCCAATAGGGGGCTAAGTGCAAAACTAGCCTAGAAAGTCATAAATAATATGATATTTTAAATTTTTTTCCACGTCGTACGGTTACTGAGATATAAGCAATTTAGTATTCCAAGTGCTCATTTTCTACTCTGAGGGCCATTATTTTGCATATATTCTTTGTATTCACTGTGTTTCTGAATGCACCTTTTTGGGAAACAAAAGGCTGTGCATTTGCATTACTGTTACCATTTGCATTTCTGCTTGCGTTTCCATAACCATTTGCATTAGCGTTTATGTTTACGTCAGCGAGTGCGTTACCCTTTGCATTTGCATTACTGTTACCCTTTGCATTTCTGTTGCTGTTTTTGTTTGCATTTATTTTTGCATTTGTGTGTGTGTGTTACCATTTGCATTTGTGTACATGCTCACATTTGCATTTCTGTTTGCATTTGTGTTTTCTTTGGCATCATCGTTGGTGTTACCGTAAGCATTTGTGTTTCCAGTTGCATTACTGTGACCATGTGCGTTACCATTTGCATTTGCGTTCATGCTTGCATTTTGTGTTTCCATTTGTGTTACTGTTTCCTGTGGTGTCATTGTTGGTGTTATTGTAACCATTTGCATTTCCAATTGCCTTACCATTACTGTTTGCATGTTCATTACCATTTGCGTTTGCTTTTCTGTTGTCCTTAGTGTTTGCATTTTTGGTAGCGTTTCCATTGTTGAGTACATTACTGTTTCCTTCTGCATCACCATTGCCATTACCATTTTGTTTCTGTTTGTGTTTGTCTTAGCGTTTGCATTTTCATTACCATTTTCATTACTGTTTGTGTTTCTGTTGCTGTTAGCGTTAGCATTACCATTTTCATTACCATTTGCATTTATGTTAGCATTTGCGTTACCATTTCTGTTTTCATTTATGTTTGTGCTTGTGTTTCTCTTACCATTTGCGTTATCGTTTTCATTTGCGTCACCGTGTGTGTTACCGTTTACGCTTGCATTTGCATTACTGTTAGTGTTACTATTTTCTTTTACCTCACTGTTTCCATATCCGTTTGCGTTAACATTACTGTTTGTGTTTTTGCTTTTGCATAGTGCAGTGCAAAACATTATGTTGTTGCTATTTTTCTGCAGCCTTCTGTGATGCATAGTGCAGCCAGTGTGTAGTTGATTGGTCTGACACTTGGCACGTAGAAAGACATTTGTTCAAAAAGCATGCCAGTTTTTGTTTGGTGAAGAAATGTTGTTCTGCTCCAGAGTTATTGCCATTTGAAGTTGCCCCACTTAACAGTTACTGATTTTTCATCCACCATTTTAATGCATTTTCAGCCGCGATTTCTGCCATTTTGTGGTGGAAGACTTCTTAAAGGTGCAGAAACATACAAATTGAACATCTCTGGAATGGTTTGGTCTTTTCACATGAAATTTAGAGGGTGCCGAGTAGCTGTCCTGGTGATGTGAATGATGCTGTTTACATGTTGGAAAACTAGTTCACCATGGAGATACTGTGTGATGCAGTTAACATTTTGTGCAAAGTGTTATGTATGGTGCTACTGGCTTGAAAAGTATAGCTTAGGTAGCCCTAGTGGTACGGAGGGGCCTTGCAGTGGTTTGCTGTGTAAAACATTAACAGATGTGGAATTATGCCACGCTGATGAATGAAAGTTTGGTTCATTATGCTTCAATAACTTCTGAACCATATTTCTGATTTGCCTGACATTTGGAATATACAAAGATTTATAATACATCTTTGACTGTAACAATTTATGGGTTGCTTGCTCTTACAGCTGCTGAATTGCACATGTTACATTGTTTGTTCGTGGTGCTGTGAGACCATTAAAAGGATGTACACACAATTCTGGAGACACTGCGTGCTATGGTACATGTCTTCTTTTAAAAATCTTTGGTTCCATCAGATATATGGTTCTTGTGTAGCGAGGTGGCAAAAATGTTATTTGCGGCACTCCTGTGCAGTTTCATAATGCAGCCAGTGTGTGGTTGATTGATCTGAGTCTTGCCAAGTAGAAAAACCTGGGTTCAAGGAACATGCCAGTTTTTGTCTGGTGAAAAAATGTGTTCCATTCCAGAGTTATTGCCATTTGAAGTCATCATTTTGGTTGCCTTCATCTGGACAGCCTCCACCCTGTCTATGTCTTTGTAGAGACGGGGTCTCCAGAACTGTACACAGTACTCCAGATGTGGTCTTACCAACTGTCTGTACAGAGGGCCAACAACTTCCTGTTTTCTGCTGGTGATGCCTTTCCCTATGCATCCCAGTATCCCCCCAGTCCTCCTTACTGCCTTATGATTGCCACCCCTTGTGTCCCACGCCCACCCTGCCCCACCAACAGGCATCTGGGTGTGCATTGAGTCATCGGTCCTAACTCTCACCCCATTCTCCTATACTGCACCACCTCAGCTTATTTACACAGGGAGTGGGGTGAGAGTTAGGGCTGATGACCTCAATGCACACACTAAAGCCTTGTTGACCGGGGCAGGGTGGGTGTGGGGTACAAGGGGCGGCAACCCTAACAATCAATTTCCTCTACTTTTATCACTGTGGAACTACCCTAACTGATGCATTAAACTGAGTTTTCACCATGAAAAATATATGTGTGTGTGTGTGTATATATATATATATATATATATATATATATATAAAAAACGTTGTTAATGCATCAGTTTGGGTTGTTTCCATACCAACAACAGGGTGGAAATTCAACATTAGGATTATCACACCACCAACCCAACCCCCATGCCCCCATCCTCCACACACCAACAGACATCAGAGTGTGCCATGTGGTCGTCAGCCCCAACTCTCACCCCATTCCATGTGTAAGCAAGCTGACATGCTATAGTATAAGATAATGTGGTGAGAGCTAGGACTGATGACCACATGGCACACCCCGATTTCTGTTGGTGTGTGGAGGATTGGGGCATGGGGGTGGGGTGGTGGAGTGGTAACCCTAAAGTTGAATTTCTACACTTTTATCACTGTGGAAACAACCCTAACGGATGCATTAAGAAAGTTTGTTTTGCAAAGAATATATACATATATATATAAAATGTCTTTTCCAGGCAGTTAACGTCTGCATTCTGATTTTGTTAAGCTACAATGTCACAAAACTTTCTTTTTTTTTCCTGCAGGTGAACAAAATAGAAAATAGTGTCCTAGAATTGATCTCCTACTGGCAGCCCTACAAATGAGCTTTTAGAGGCTGAACTGCATGTCACAGCAAACCCCGAGTTCCAAATAGCTTTTTGAAATCATTTGAATAATATAACTGTATACATTTTCAAACCAGAGAACCCAGTTTCACATAAAGATCCACATTTATCTTTATAACCACAGATAAGCAAGGGGGAAGAAAAGATAGAAACAGCAAGTGAAGTCAGAGTTGTAGTGCTGGAGAGAATCATGAAACTGTCAGATTGATCAGTTCCTAGGTCTCACAAAAAAATGTCATTGTGTAATCAGATAGACAAGAGACAGAAAAGGAGAGGATAGAATAGATGCTTGCTTTTAATTCTTTCTGCATAACAAATGAGGCAGGGTCTTATTCAACCCTGTCACAGTATGCTGTACAATCATGTACTAATGTAAAGAAAATTCCAACACACCACACTCTCCAGGGTCCTGTGCCTATTGAAATACCTTTGTTAAGCCGGCATTTTTCCAGGCTTATCATGAAGGATTTGACTGTCATTTTGTCTACTGTACCTTCTGGTAGGTTGTTACATTGGCTTACCACCCCATAGGACAAGAAGTGCCTCATAATTTTACACTTTAATCTATCAGCTCTAACCTTCAGAAAGTGTGCCCACAGCCTGCTGGAGGACACCATATCAAATATCTCTGACTATTCAGTCTTGTTTACACTTCTGTGTACAGTCTGATTAAGACTGTGATCATGTCCCTTCTCAGCCTCATTTTCTCTAAGGTGAATATTATAAGGGCCACCAACCTCTTCTAATTGTTTTTATCCTCTACAGCTCTGATTTCCTTATTTAGCCATGCATTTTACCCTCATGGTTACCTTAATGTTCTTTTTGTACTAAGTAGCATAGAACTGCATTTATTACTACAGGTAGGACCTGAGCAGTGACTTGTAAAGTATTTGACTCGTCATCATGCCCTTCATGTCCCCCACCTTTTGATACACCTTAGCATTCTAACAACATTCTTGATCGTGGTAGCATATTATAATTTTTCATTCCTCAGACTCTTGTCTATTTTTTGACACCTTTGTTCTTTTCATCATTAATGCCATCAACAGTTTATGTCTAACCTCTATGTTTACTACCATAGTGTAGCATCTTGTATTTCAATCAACTGTATATAAGACTCCAGGAGTCCAATAACTCACCCAGCTTTTTCAGGTCTTCCTGAAATCATCACCCTGGCAGGTTATTGGCCATTAATGAGCCTAAGCTACCTTCAAGAAATCACAATTTCCCAGATCACAATTGACAATGGTGACAAGCAACAGCCCCAGCAATGATCACTTAGGGATGCCACTGAGTATCCCTCTACAGTTAATGTAGTACCAATTCTCCACAACTCTCTGCTTTCTGTGACAAAATCAGTTAGCAATCTAAACTGAATATGCCTCATGTATACGTTAGTGGCATATTTTTCCAAAAAGCTTATTCTACACTGGTGTCAAAGGCTTTGGGTAAGTCCGGATTAACGTTGTCTTGGCCATGCCTCTGTCCATATCATTGGTGACCCATTAAAGAGGGACTGAGGCCAACATTTTTGGTATCAATAAATTCAGAATTTGAATCAGCATATCCTTAGTCAGCCTCATGCCACAAATCAGATCTGTAAGTGACTTTTTTTTAAAGTTACATGTCATTTTATAACCCTTAATTCACTGCCTGTTCAAAAAAGCCAGTTTCAGAGAAGAGCTACTGATGATGTCATCTCCTGAACTCACAACCTAGTCCTTCTTGCAAGATGCTGTACCTTATATGACTTATTTATCCAATGTTACTTAAAACTGCAGTTGTAGTAAACATCTGAAAAAGGAAAACTGTCACTGGATGGGTCAGCACATATACTTCCATTATGTATAGATGCAAGGTACAGTACTTCAGAATGTGATGGGAGGGGGGATTGGAATGCAGCAGCAAACATTTCTTTAGAATGACAAAGTTGTGTGCAATTTTTATAATACTGCAGGTATGGGATTTCTAAATGTCACCAGATTACAAATGTGGAATGCAGCAATGACGCAAGCTCAGAAAGTAGCTGGAACTCATAATTTTGGAATGTGGTGGTGATGCACAATTTTAGAATGTGGTGGTGATGCACAATTTCGGAATGTGACAGTGATGCATAATTTTGGAATGCAGAGGTGGCACACAGGTTCAGAATGTGGTGGTGATGCACAGATTCGGAATGAGGTGGTGATGAGCAATTTTGGAGTGCAGCAGTGATGCACAGTTTTGGAATGTTGTGGTGATGCTCAGTTTCAGAATGCAGCAGTGACACACAATTTCAGAATGCAGCCGTGATGCACAGGTTCTGAATGCATCACTGACGTGCAATTTTGGAAAGCGGTGGTGATGTACAATTTCAGAATGCTGCAGTGATGCAGAGATTCAGAATGTGGCTGTGATTCTCAGGTTTGGAATATGACAGTGACATACAGGGTTGGAACATAGTGGTAATGCACATGTTCGGAATGTGGCAGTGATACACAGTTTTGGAATGCAGTAGTGATGTGCAATTTCAGAATGTAGTGGTGATGCACAATTTTAGAATGCTGCTATAACACAGAAGTTTGGAATGCAGTGTTAATGCACAATTCCAGAATGCAGTAGTGATGCATAGGTTTGGAATGTGCTGGTGACACACTGGTTTGAAATGTGGTGACTCACAGGTTCGGAATGCATCTGTGCCACACAATTTCAGAATGCAGCATTGACGCACAGGTTCAGAATGTGGTGGTGACTCACATGTTCAGAATGCTGCAGTGATGCATAATTTCAGAGTGCAGTGGTGTTGCACAATTTCAGAAAGCAGTGTTGATGTGCAGTTTTGGAATGCAGTGGTGGTGCAGAATTTCAGAATACAGCAGAGATACACAGGTTCAGAATGAGGCAGTGATGCACAATTTCTGAGTGCAGTGGTGACACACAATTACAGAATGCAGCCGTGACGCGCATATTTGGAATGTGGTGGTGATGTGCAATACTGGAATGCAGTGGTGATGCACAACTTTGGAATGTAGCGGTGATGTGCAGGTACAGAATGTAGTGGTGACACGCAGGTTCAGAATGTGGTGGTGACGCACAGGTTTGGAATGCAGCAGTAACCCACAGGTTCAGAATGTGGCAGTGATACACAATTTTGGACTGACACACAATTTCAGAACACAGTGGTTACATACAATTTCGGAATGCATTGGTGATGCACAATTTTGGAATGCAGCGGTGACACACAGGTTCAGAATGTGGTGGTGATGCACAGGTTTGGAATGAGACAGTGACGCACAATTTCAGAATGCGGCATTGAAGCACAGGTTTGGAATGTGGCAGTGACACTCAGTTTTGGAATGTGGCAGTGATGCTCAATTTCAGAATGCTACAGTAACACATAATTTCAGAATGTGGCAGTGATACACAGTTTGGGAATGTGGCAGTGACAATTTTGAAATGTGGCATTGAAACGGAACTTGGTGGTGATGTGCAATTTTGGAATTTGGTGGGGATGTGCCATTTCAGAATGTGGCAGGGATGCACAATTTGGGAATGGGGAGGGATGTGCAATTCTGGAATGAGGCAGGGATGCATAATTTTAGAATGTGCCTGGGATGCATAATGTTGAAATGTGGTGTAAATGTGATGAACAATTTTGAAATGTGGTGGGTGTGTACAATTCTGGAAAGTGGCAGGGATGAGCAATTTCAGAATAATATGGCATGTCCTGTCACATTCTGGCAGCATGTATCCTCATTACAATATATTCTGAAATTGCCAGTCCTTATCAAATTCCTTAATGTTTATCCCTGTTGCATTCCGAAAATAATTATAATTAATGGGTCTGCCCTTTTTACCATAAAAGGACTGTGCCGTAATTTGCCGTTATAAAGAAGCGTTTATAATGGCAAACACATGCACAGTCCTTTTGCTCTGTGCATGAGCCTGCTGCTGTGGCTCCCTTACTGGTTCATTGCTTCCTTTTCGCCCACATCCCAGCCACCAGAGAAACATGGTGGTAAGTCACTTTTAAAACAAAAAAGTGATATTTGTGCAAATGTGGGCTAGTAATAATATTGTAACAAAATATAAAAGCTGCCAAAAGAAACTTTGTCGACCGATTCACTGACTGAAAACCGAAGTGGAGAGCAGCTAGGGGAATGGCTCCTATTTTATATAATTGCTGTGGCCAAAAAGAGAAGTCCCAACAATTACATAAAATAAAATAGGGGTTAGATGCTTTGCACAAACCCCTCGAGCTTTGCTCTTGGGGTTTATGTAGCATCTAACCTCTCGGGTGTGTGTAAACTTCTCATTATACACAGCACCCCATACTTTATTCTATTTGTCCCACCACATTTTGAGATGGCACATACCTGCCACATTCCAAGATTACATCCCCCCAATATTGTAAAATAATGTATGTTAGAACGCTGTTAACCTTAGGAAACCATCATTTCCTAAGGTTGTTAACCTATCGATGTGACGTAGATATGTTGTTAACCTATCGATCCTTCGTCACATTGATAGGTTAACAACAGCGAGTGGTCTGCGCATGTGCGCGCTTTCAGCAGGGAACCGACTGAAGGAAACCCACGGGGAAGGACTGAAGGGCATGGTGACTTTTAAAGCGTAAGCCATTTAATTTTTGATGAGTGGGACCGCCACTATAAAAATAATATGGCCCTCTATATCGGCAACCTGTCCAATTTTAACCACGAGGTTGCCATGGCGACATAAACCTCTCAGCCGCCTCGAGGTTTACATGGTCGCCCTGGCAACCTCTCGACTGTTAACTGACCGGTTAACGATAGAGGACCATACATTATCCTCTATATTGTGCACAACCTTGACATTCTATGCCTTGGTTCAGTGCTGCATTCCAAAACCACCTCCTGATGTGTTCTAAAGTACAATGCCATGCATTTGAACATTCTGGAAACACAAGCACTGCAGTCAACCCTATGTCAATTTTTTTTAAAAGATTACTATAGCTAGAATTTCTTAAATGAGAACTGCCTTGAATCTGCAAGTGTGTGTTTTCTGTAGATGATGAGTTTCTAATACTGGTTCACATGCTCTTTTTGTTTCATTTGTATTAGCCTTTTAATAAATTTACTGAGTGTTTCTGCTTTTCACTGTGGTGAGCAGTACCATTTTAGAACTGTATGATGTACTTTATGTCCTTATTAAGGAACTTTCATGTGGCGCTATGCACCAATGGGCGGGTAATAAGCACTGGAGATGTGTTACCCACCCACAGAGCTCTGCACCTGAGGACAGGTGTGCAACAGCGTCACTCACAACTGCTGGCCACCTGTCCACGGCCCCACCCCCTGATGTGCAGGACACCTCAGTGCAACTGGGGGTGGGGTTGCAGGTCTGGCTGGGCATCCAATCAGATGCCTGGACTAGGCAGCTCAGTGGATCCCTTCAGCAGTGGGGCATGTGTTGACTGCCTGCCCCATAGATGTCTGAGGACCGATGGCAGTGGCAGGTGTGAGTAGGGCAATGCCACCAGCCCTCCCATGTCACTGGAGTTGTGCACAAGGCCAGTTTGGAAACAGAGGGCTGTCCACCAGTGGTGGTGTTGAGCCTACCATAACCGCCATTAGTGGGATGTGCTGGTGGTGTTGGGGTGGTGGTGACATAGGCAGCAAGCTAGGGCCAGTGCCCCCGTGAGGTGATGTGTGTGGGGGAGCATGATTGTGGCATGCGGCCACACCAGTCTGTGTGCTGGGGTGGGAGGGAGGCAGCTGCCCCTCTATGAGCTGTCCCCAGAGGATGGGTGGGCATGTTGCCTTGATGCGGGGTGGGTTTCAGCACCACCGCATGCACCCTTGAGGCCAGTACTATGCGCCTTTGTGCATGGCATGTAGTGCTGGCATGCCCCCCCACACGGTGCAGTCTACGGCCCTGGGGGATCGAGTGCATACTGTCTGTGTGCCCCCCATTGTACATACCAGATGGGGAGGGCACAATGTGTGTGGAGTGGCTACACTCCCAAGATGCACAGCATGTAGCCACTCCACACCATAGTGCAAAGGACCCATTGTTTTCACAATGCATTTACAGTATATTCTGCATATTCTGCTCTGGAACACTGGTCTAAAAGGGACATAAACTATATTATACACTTCTAAAATGGCACTTACTAGCAGTGTGTTAATCAGAACCCCCCAGTGTATTTACTAAAAGGCCAGGAAAGATGGAACAGTAACAGAAAGGGATCAAGTATATAAAAAAAAAGCCTCTATTGGGAAAAATGATTTACTGGTTCAACGCAGTTCTCCTTTATGCTTTGAATAAGCAGGTCCTATTAGGTTGCTGAGAGGGAGGACTGGACTATGAGTTCAGGAGATGACATCATCAGTGGATTGTCATTGAAACTGGCTTTTTTAAATATTTAGTGAAAACAGGGTTACAAAACAGCTCATAACTTTAAAACGCAGAAACACAGAAACCTAATTTTTGGTATGAGATTTATTGGGGGTACGCTTATTCGAATTCTGTAATGTAGCACTTTTGGTGGAGTCCCTTTTTAAAGAAGTTGATCAGTTTGACTTAGCATGATTGTTTCCTTATAGAGCCATACTGAGAGAGAGAAAAAACCTTGGTCTGATTCAAGTGTTCCATTTAATGTCTTTGACAGAGGCTTTCAGGACCATGCCCATCATTTACGACTGGCTGATCAACCTGTAGTTGTCTTGGTCCCCTTATGTGAAGGCAGAGCACATTGATATGTAGGAGAGTCAGTCAGTACACTGATCATCAGGTTTTCCTTGCACTGTTTATTTACTTCCAAAGATATACACATTAAAAGCGGCACCTATGATGGTTCTCAAGGAAAACTTCTATTATTATTAAAGATATTCTAATACTATTATATTGCTACCCTTGCCCATATCTAGTTATAGCACTAAGAATCATTGTAATAAACAGGAGTCGAGTTGCTAGAAGGATTAAACAATGACAACTACTGTAGAGTTACTGGGAGTTACTGGTTAACAAGCTTTGACATAAGAAAACATGTCACTGAGAACATTTGTAATATTTCAGTTGCTCTGTATTTATTTAGTTATTTGAAAATTGGTGACCAGGACAGGCACACTGAGCTGAGGGTTATTTTCTTGTGTGACCTGGGGGGAAATGAAAATGGGGGGGAGGGGACAACAAAACAAAATAAAGTGCATTTCAAGTTAAATAAAGTGCATGCACAGGGGGGATGGTCTGGCACAAGTCCAAGATGGACACTTAATTTCTCTGCTTAGACACTACCTCTGCAATCTACCAGTTTTAATTGACAGACTACGCAATAAAATCCTTACCTTCTGTATGGAAAGTTGCTGAGTTTTTCCTTGCTACTTTGGTGAGCTGAATTATTTTCATCTATGATGCTTTTACGGTATAATAATCGTTATTGGTGAGCAGCGTGTTATTCCTCTACTAACTTCAACATGGCCTCAGATGAATTGCCTACTATGTCAAAGGCTGTGGAGGAGATGTTTGAAAAGCTGATTAACAATATGTCCAAACTTAAAATAGCTTATTTGCAAATGGCTACTACTTTGCAAGCAATTGATACCCAAATTGTTAGTACAGAACTCAAATCAACCGCAAATGACTGCCATCGAAGAACTTTAGGCCAAAGTCAAGCAGCAAGACTGCACTATAAAAGAGAGCCAAGAGAAAATAGATGATCTTGAAAAACACTCTAAATGTAACATTTTATATTTTATAGGATTCCTAGAGGGTTCTGTGCTCAATGGTACTATGAATATTCTACTTCACATATTGTCACAGACTTTCAAATTGACTGATTAATATTCACTTATAATAGAATGTTCGCACCGCTAGCTAGCTCCAAAGCTGCAAACGGGGGGAGGCCTCCAGTCATCCTAATATAGCCCACTTCATTAACTTTGCTGATACAGAGTTTATATTGCATCAAGCTGGAGATCTTGGTCAGCTTATGTGGCAAGATAATAGAATTTACATTTTCAGAGACTTTTCTAAGTGTGTTGCTACAAAATGAAGAGCTTACACTACTACCTGAAGTGTAATGCACCAACTTGGACTCAAGATTTAACTGCATTACCAGGCTATAATGTGAATCAATTACAAAGGGAAAATGTTTGATTTTCACTCACCAGAGGTGCTTCAAGAATTTCTAAATAAGAATTGGCCAAATGTAATTCCAGTAAGTAACAATAAAATGTTTAATGTGCAAGTAATCGATACAGAGACAATGGAAACTGACTCAGCTGCCGCAAATATGCCTCAAGGAATTTCTGTTGCAAATTCAGTGGAGGAATGGACTCCTGCTATTGCTCTCATAGACGCCAGTCCATTCGTCTACATGCTAAATCTAGGTATTCCTCCATGCAGTCCAGACTTCAGAGTCATAGTCAAAGTAGAAGCAGAAGTCCTGATAAGGAACTAGAGGAGCATGACAACACATTTAAACCTTTATTTTCTAAGAATAAATATGATCCTTTCCATACAGCAACTCCTCCCCCTTCACTTACTAGCCCAACTCCTTTGGATCAAGCTTTGGACATGCACTCCTCTATGATTAATGACAACAACCCAACTGTGTCCATAAAAGGCTCTACAGATATCACTTGGGCTGATGTGTTTGCCAACTCACCCCCACAATCCTCTATGCAAACATCTAAAGGGAAGCCACAGCACAGTACGTCTATAGCTCCCTCTCTAACAAAGGATCTGCTCCACTTAAGAGTCAGTGCCATGGAGACTGAGCTTCTAATGTATAGTTGATTAGGCTGTTCTTTGCTGATGCTGAATGGTTCAACTCCCTATAGTCTGGAGCTTTGGTGCTGTCCTTTCATTATTATTTGCTGTTGGCAGTATAATGGACTCCTAACTATGCAGACCTTATTTTCTAAATATGTTTTTTCAATCCTGGTTTGGAGGATTGTGTTATACTGCTGTGCCAAGTAGAACAAGTGAGCTCTATTTGTAGAAGGTTGTTTATGCTTCATTTGATCTCTCTGGAAGTGATGCCTTACAATTTATTATTTAATTCATAGTACTTATTTTCTGTCTAGTTTGGGTCTATTATAATATTTTTATATTTTTCTGTTAGTCAGGATATCACAGGGATTGCAAGGCTTGTGCCCATAAACATACATTTATGGTTAAATGCTGCTACCAGCAATTGTTGTTTTATATGCAAATGTTTTTGCAATGTTTTACATTGCCTTATCTCCTGTGTTCAAAGAATCTAAAGACGTTATATTCTATGTTATAAATCTGGACAGGACACCTGTTTCTGCTGAGACTTCATGTAAAATTCATGCAGTTGTTCTTATGATTATATATATTTGTGTTTCAATTTATAATAATGCATCTGCATTTAAATATGATAGAACTTTATTCAATGCAACAAATAATCGAAATCATATGTTGTAATTCTTTTTCTTCTTTATTTTGGTCTCTCCATGGCCCAAACAAATAACATCCCCCATAAGGAGTGGCTGGCTCCCTCTCCCTGGGCTAAGACACAGATTTGGCACATTGATGAGACCAAATGAGGGTGAAACACATCTATGTGTCTGCTGTTCTTAGCCTTTGCTGATTGCACTGTGAGGCCTTCAGGCACCATACAATTCTGCTTAAATTTGAGCCAGTCCAGATTCTCTCATGGGGATTTGCATATGTTTCCCATGTTGCTTTGCATTATTGGGGTATGTGCAATTGTGTTTTCTTTAAAATGTGGCTGTATGGCCAATATCCTCTGGGATAACCCATGCCTTAGGGCACTTGCTCTGGGGTTCTTTTGTAATTCTTTTCGTTCTCTATACTGTGAGGCCTTCTGGCACCATGCAATTCTGCTTAAAGTTGAGCCAGTCCAAATTCTCTGATGAGGATTTGCATATGGAATCATAGAAGTTGATGGAAGATAAGGACCGCAAGGCCCATCCAGTCTTCCCATTTCTTTTTCTACCTTATGAATGTGCCATCGGTCTTTGCTCTGTCAATGGCCTATCTATTCATACTCATCTGTATTGCTCTCTTATGTCTATCCCATGCCTATTTGAAGCCCTGCACTGTATTCATAGCCACCACTTCCTGAGGTAGGCCGTTCCATGCATCCACCACCCTTTCTGTGAAAAAGAACTTCCTCACCTTACCCCTTAATTGGCCTCCCTCTAATCTCATGCTGTGTCCTCTTGTCCTGCTGTTTTTCTTATATTGAAACATGTTAGACTCTTTCACCTTGTTAATGCCCTTAAGTTATTTAAATGTTTCGATAATATCACCTCTCTTCCTCTTTTGCTCTGGCATGGGGTCATTATGTTGCAAGACAGAATGCCGCATGGTACAATCTCGCTGCGCAATTTATGCCATGAGGCATATGTCTTTGTTCTGAGGGGGGGCTCTGCCCCCACCCCACCCCATTATGGGGCTGCGCTCCCGGATCCCCACTAAGATTCTCAACTCCAGGGGGTCCAACTCGGGAAGCGCATAAGTCTGAGTTTGCCATAATGCTGTACACTATTAAGCTTGAGACATTATGATCCGGTATGCTTTGCTCTAGGGGAATACATATTGAGCTCCATTACTCAGTCCTTATATGTTCTCTGATGCAGTCCATGCACCATATTGGTTGCCCTTCTCTGGATTGCTTCAATTTGGTTAATGTCCTTGTGATGGTGTGGCCTCCAGTACTGCACACAGTACTCCAGATGAGGCCTTACCAGTGTCATGTAAAGAGAGATTATTACCTCCCTCTTATGAATTGTGATACCCCTACTAATACACCCCAACATCCCCCTAGCCTTACCTACTGTATTAGTGGTCTGCTTGGATGATTTCAGGTCATCTGTGATGATGATACCCAAGTCTCTTTCTTCCCTTGGGACTGTCAGCAACTCCCCTCCCAGCCTACAGGTGGCTTCAGGGATTCTCTTCCCTTTGTGCATGATCTTGCACTTCTTTGCATTAAACCCCAGTTGCCACTCTTCTGACCATTTTGCCAGTTTATCCAGATGTCTTCTCATTCTGCCCACCCCATCTGAATCAACTACTCTGTTGCAAATCTTGGTGTCATCTGCAAACAGACAAACCTTACCCTCCAGTCCATCTGCAATGTCACTGATGAAGATATTGAAGAGGACTGGCCCCAGGACTGATCCGTGAGGAGCCCCACTTGTGACTTGCATCTCTTCTGACTGTATACCATTTACCACCACTCTCTGTTTTCTTCCCATCAACCAGTTTGCCACCCAGTTGACCAAATTCTGAACCACCCTAAGCCTACCTAGCTTATTAATCAATCTTCTATGTGGAACAGTATCGAAAGCTTTGCTGAAGTCAAGGTACAGTAGGTGACATCAACTGCTCCCCCTTGGTTCACCACTCTGGTGACACAGTTAAAGAAATCTATGAGTTTAATTTGACAGGACCTTCATGTTGTAAATCCATGCTGTCTTGGATCCTGTGCCCCTATGGATTCCAGGTGTTGCACTATTCTTTCCTTAAGGAGTGCCTCCATAATCTTGCCCACTACTGAGGTAAGACTGGCTGGTCTGTAGTTTCCTGTCTCCTCCCTGCTACCACTCTTGTGAAGCGGGATCACATGAACCCATCTTCAGTCTTCTGGGACCTCTCCTGTGTTCAGAGACTCACTAAACAGTTCTTATAATGGTTCTGCTAGTTCCACCCTTAGCTCCTTTAGGACCCTAGGAAGTATGCCATCAGGTTCCATTGCCTTGTCCACCCTGAGCTTATTGAACTCTTTTAGGACCCTTTCTTTTGTGAAGAGGCTAGTGCACATCTCCCTCTCCTGTGTCCATGGTGCTGAGCTGTGGGCCGTGCCCTACCTTCTCTTCAGTAAATACTGAGCAGAAGCATCTATTTAGGCTAGATGCTTTTACATGGTCCTCCTCCTCACACACACCCTTATCCCCTTTCATCTTAGCAATTACCCCCTCTGGACTTTCTCCTTTCACTAATGTATCTATAGAAAAACTTGTCCCCTTCTTTTACTGTTCGTCCTAGTGTTTCCTCAGTTTGGGCCTTTGCCTGTCTTACTGCCTTCCCTACTTCCCTTAGGGAAGTTTGGTATGCCTCCCTATCTTCATCCCGCTGCATTCCCTTATATTTCCTGAAGGCCAGCCTTTTGGCTCTGACCTTTTCTGCAACTATTTTTGAGAACCAAAGTGGTTTGCTTCTTCTTTTGCACTTCCTTTTCTCTCTAACACAATGGGATGTTGCTTCAAGTATTGCATCCTAAATGCTTGCCCACTTTGCCTGTACCCTCTGCCCTGTATTTCTTTTTGCCAGGGCTAGCTTAACTCTGTTGGCCATCTTATCAAAGTCAGCTCCTCTGAAGTCCCATATTTTTGCCTTGGAATGGAATGATTTAGTTCTAGTGGCCAAATTGAACCATACCATGTGATGGTCACTGGCCCCCAGGTGACCTTCTACTTGGAGATCTGTGATCCTTTCCCTGTTAGTCAGTACTAGATCTAGGATAGCCCTGTCTCTTGTGGGTTGTTGTACCAGTTGTTTGAGTCCCTCCCCCTGCAGGGAATCCACCATGTGTCTAGTTCTGGCAGATGTTCCTGCTGGTATTGACCAATCTGTATCTGGCATGTTGGTGTCTCCCATTATCAGAACCTCCCATTTAGCTGTCATGTTTTGTATATCTTCTAACAGTAATGTGTCTATGTCCTCCCCCTGGTCTGGAGGCCTGTAGACAACCCCAGTTTGTATGGTTGTCCCATTGCCTGGTTCCAGGGTGACCCACAGTTATTCTGGCTCCTTATGCGTATTCTGAATTTCTGTAGCTTTGATATTTTCATTGACATAAAGGGTCACTCCAGCCCCCCTTTTTACACCTCAGTCTCTTCTGAATAGTACACAGCCAAGTACTGAAGTCTCCCAAGTATGATTACTGGTAAACCATGTCTCACTAATTGCTGCTATGTCCAGTTTAGCCTCTGTTATTATTGCCTGCAGGCCTGGGATCTTGTTTCCCAGACTGCAAGCATTTGTGCACATGATTTTCCATTGGCTAGATTTCAGTGTGTTAATTGTTGGGCGAGGTCTGGTGTGTCCCCTGTTTCGCATTATTGCGGTATATGCAATTGTGTTTTCTTTGAAATAATATGCTGTATTAACCACTGTTGCAGCTTAAAGAGTTCCATTATTTGTAATTTATGCACCTTTGGCACACACATTGTTGGATAGCTTTTGCATGCCTTAGGATACTTTGCCTTTCTGTATATGGATCGCCAAGGTTAGTAGTCTTTTTTTTTTTCCTCTCATTAGTTATAAAGTATGACCTCACATAAAGAACTGCTACAAAATGTTTTCAATTATACAACATGTTGCTTATATAGTACATGCATTTGGGTACTTCATGATAGATTTGATATAAAATGTTATCTGTCATTGTATATGGATTTGATGACATTATATTATTATATGCTTGCAATAATTTATTTTTCTTTTGTCTTTCATGCAGTATTTTATAAAATGCAAGTTGAAAGTACATTGTTATGGCAGTTTGTGGGGGTAGGTCATTTTATATTCTCCTTGCATCTTAATACAACATATCTTTGGTGAAGATTTTTTAAATTTTAACTCATCCTATCCTTTGGATACTCTGTTTTTACCAATTTGTTACTAATAGTACTATGGTCACGTCCAGAGTTTAGAGTGGTTGGTCTTTTTACCCTTAGTCTGGATCGGTTCGGCCAGTTACCCTCTATTCTTCTGAAATTGTTTTTTTCTATTATACTGATCTTGGTTATTATATTGTTAATTACATTTTTCTCAAGTTAATGAGAGACTTAATAGGTCATTTGAGAGTCCTTTATTTTTTTTTTTTTACTTTTTCTTTCCACCGGGAGTGTCATTAGGATGAGATTTATCATTTATTGCAGGGTTTTCCTTCTTGTAGCAGAATTGGGATGCATTGAGTCCTTAACACCAGTTATTTCATTTATCTTTTACAACCTGAATCCTATATTTTCTATAATTACCAATGGCTGACTTAATACATAGAATGTAAGAGGACTGAATGCACCCTGTAAATGGAAACAAGTCCTTTCACATTTAAAGCATCAAAAGGCATATATCGCATTTTTATTAGAAACAAATTTACTGACATGATAATGATAGACTTAAGAAAGACTAAATAGGACAAGTGATAGCTTCTTCTGCTCAAACAAAATGATGTATTACAATATTAACACATAAACATCCGAAATGGCAATTGGCTTCAACTACACATGATCCAAATGGCAGATGGGTCATTGCGCATTTAGACACACCCTCTGATCCAATTCGGCTGGTTAATATTTATGTGTCCAACTACGATGTTCCTTAATTTTTTCATGATACTACCCACAATATATCCTCCCACGAAACACTAAGTATGCCGACTCTGGTAGGTGGTGACTTTAATCTTGCTATAGATCATACGATGGACAGAAGTAATTCTTTGAATGAACCTCATTATAATAGTGTTCAAGCACTCTCCCTTTTCATGAAATAATTTGGCATTTCAGACATTTGGTGATTATTCCACCCTAGAGATAGGGATTATTCATATTATTCCATCACACATCAAATTTTAGTTTAGTTTAGTTTATTAGTCTAGGAATTAATACCTTTTAGCCAGGGCTCTTTTACAAAGGTTCCACATCACGAAGAACATTTAACAAAGCACGATACACATTACAGGTAAAACCAGACAGGAAAGTTACATCATAAATTTGCTATTAACAGTTTAAGGCAGTAACGTTTTTAAGTTTCATAGAAAAACAAGCTATAACAGGTTCAAGCGGTAGACAATTTCGAGGTTAAGGAAACTTCCAGGGAGGGTGATCATTAGGCACCAAAGAAGGCTAGAGAGGAGGGAAAGGTGGTGAGCGGGAGAGTAAGTGAGAGGGACAGGAAAAAGGGGGTGAGTTTGGGTGGGAGACAGGAAGTAGTAGAGGTACCAGAGGGTTCATTAGTCAGGGAGGAAGAGGCCTCAGATGTGATGATGGACATGAGGAGTAGTAGTCTTTATCTAAGCATAATCACAGTTGCTAGTGGTGATGAGGTGGGCATAGAGCATGGATTTGAAAGCTAAGCGAGGTTGAGGATAGAGTAGGTGGACTAAGTGCATTGAACCATGTGGGGCCCTGTATGAAAGATCTTTGTCCCTGTGCAGTCCGGCATCTCGGAACCAGGAAAGGTTGGTGTTCAGATCTGGTGGAGGGTCGTGAGCCAGGATTCAGTTGGAGTAGGTTTGAATACATAATGGAGTCAGTCCCAAGATAGATTTTTGCCATTGTGCAGGTGAGATAAATAAGATGATTTGATAGGTTCAACCAGCCTGATTCATAGTACAGATCACACATGTGAGTCAGTCTTTGAGCCCGTGAGGAGCGGCAGGCCTTATTTAGAGTGATTGAGATATGCCTTAGAGCAGTGGAGGTAGCTGAGCCATAAATAATAAGGCCATAGTCAATGATTGAGATTATGGAACTCTGTATAGCTATTCTCAATGCCGCTTGATTTAGAAATTGATGGTTATGGAATAGTATTCCAAGGCGTTGGTTCACTGTTTTCATCAGTGTTGTCAATATGGGTTGCAAAGGTGAGCCCTTGGTCAAAAGTGATGCCAAGGTATTTGAAAGTATTTACTTGGTCCAGTGTAATTCCTGAGAGGTTTGTATGGTGAGTGGAGTATGCCTATTTTTGTTTTGGTGATTGGAGAAGCATGGCTTTTGTTTTATTGTGGTTTAGCACAAGCTTACTATCCAGGAACCACCTTTCAACACTAGAGAAGCAAGTTGCAGGCTTTTTCATGGGGAGTTTGGATCCTTGTGGGAAGAAAAATTACAGCATCATCAGCGTATAAGATTATTTTCTTCTGGCAGATATCTGGGAGGGAGTTAAGGAACAGGCTAAGAGGAGCGGTCCAAGAATTGATCCTGTGGTACACCGAGAGAACTGGTTTGAAGTCGGAGAGTTCATTAGAGATTTTACAGCCTGTGACCAATTGGACAGGTAACTTTTACCCAAGAACAAGGACCTTCAGCCAGGCCTAGGCTAGAAAGTAAGGAGGTAAGTGAGGCCATGATGGACTGTGTCGAAAGCTTTTGTAAGATCGATAAAGACTGCACCTGTTTGGCACCCTTGTCCAGGGCTGAGTGGACTTTCCAGAGAAATCAAGTAAGGCTGTTGTTGTACCATGTCCTTTCCTAAAGCCGCTGCTGTTGATTACAGAGTAGATTGTATTTGTCCAGGTAATGGAGAGTTGGTCTGCCACTATTCGTTCAAGTGCTTTGGAGAGGGAGGAGTATTGATATTGGTCGATAGTTTCCTGTTGAGGTTTTGTCCCCCCTTTGTGCACTGGCGTAACTATGGCAGATTTCCATTTGTTGGGAAATTGACTTTGGCAAAGTGACAGATTAAGGATTTTGCAAGGGGTGAATTACTTCATCCAGGGTGAGAGACAGGATTTTTAGATCTAGCGTGTCACTACTTGTTCTGGATTTGAGCAGGCCTTTCTTATGTACTTGTGTGCTTCATGCACTTTGATTTTCTTGAAGTAAAATTGTGGTTTGTCACGAGGGGTGTTTTGTGATACTAGGCTAGGCACAGGTAAGTCCGAGAAGAAATCTGGGGGGAGGACCCCACTAAGGTCTATGAATGTCTTATTAAGCGCATCTGCAATAGGCTTTGGGTCAAGAGTGGTGGATCCATCAACTTTCATAATGGTAGGTGATGATTTTGATTGTTTACCCATTATGTTTCGGATGTTGTCCCAAAAAGCTCTTCCATCACCCCAGGTGGATTCAAGGGCATTTTGAAATAGAGCGCCTTCATTTGCCTAATTTGTGAGGTACATCTATTTCATGCCTGCTTGTATTTTAGGGTATCATGAGGTGAGCCTGTGTCTCTGGCAACTGCCCAGAGGTGGTCCCGAACCTTGAGCTCGGCAAGTAGTTTGGCAGTAATCCATGGATTTGATAGCGCTTTGATTTTACGTTTTTTTTACTGGGGCATATAAGTCGCATGCAGAGTTGAAAGATTTAATGAAGTATTCTAGTGCGGTATTAATATCAGTTGATTCAAGGATTGGCATCCAGTCCTGTTGTAGGAGATGGGTTTTCAGCTTAATAAGATTCCCATAAGGCAATACTCTGCTTGTTATAACTTTGGGGGGGTGGCTTGAGAAATTTATTACACCAGGTACAGGACACTGGGGAGTGGTCACTGAGGGAGTCAAGGAGGACTTTAATGTTTTTTATCCGGTCAGGGTGATTTGTGAGAACCCAGTCAATAAGGGTGCTTGTACCAGTTTTGTAATTTTTCTGGGTGGGGGAGGTTACCATCTGAGTCAGGTTTGCTGCTAGGATGTCATCTTTGTAAGAGCCAGTGTCAGAGGTGAGCCAGTTTATGTTGAAATCCCCCGAGGAGGAGGAGCTCATTTTCAGAGGGCTGCAGACTAACAAAATCAAGTACAGACTTAATACTGGCACTGGCACAAATTTACAGCAGATTGGGTTATTGGCTGACTTCCCCTCACATTTCACAGATGACAGTCAGCTCTACAATACTTCCCCTTTAATATCCAATAATGCTCCAGCAAAAATGCACATATTATGGGGACCGGCTAGAAAATGCTCACTTTCATTGTTCTTAGATCCACTACTTCTTAAAGATTTAGAATTTCTGCCATGGATTAGAGAAGAAGTTTCACATTTTCTGTCATTTAACGTTAGTACTGATAAATCTGCCACCACCACATGGGAAGCTTTAAAGGCCACTACAGTATTTGTGGGAATATAACTTGCTATGCTACTTCTCATAGAAAACAAAAGGAATAACATCTACATTACTTAGAAACTACCTTTAAAGCTAAAGAAACCCTCTATACAGCTACACCATCTCCTACCCCACATTCACCTTTACATTTTCTGAAAGATCTTGCAATTGTGCATGCAAATTAAAACTCTGTTATCGCGTAAGGCAAAAATTGCTATTCTAAAGCTGAAACATAAATACTGGGAAGGAAGTGAGAGATCTGGAAAATTATTATCCTATAGATTACGAATGCAACAGATGGAAAGGTGCATTTCTGGCCTATAGGATCATTCGGGCTCCATACATTCTGATGCAGAAACCATTAATAATATTATGATGCATTATTATAAGCAACTATATACTTCCCAACAGACTTCTGATTCAACCTTGATTACACATTTTCTAGATTCATTGGTCTTTCCCTCACTTACCCCTGACCAAACTGACATATTAGAGAAGCCCTTTACTATGGAAGAGGTGTGCCAAGCCCTTATGTCTCTGAATTTGAGTAAAGCTCGTGGGGGTGATGATTTCTCCTCAGAATTTTTCCAAGCAATTTCTGACCTTATCTTTCCTTTATAACTTAAAGTATTTGACGAAACCATGCAATCGGGTATGCGCCCTGCCACTGCAAAAGAAGCTATTATAACCATTTTTCCAAAGAAAAATAAGGAATCCACTTTTCCATCCAATTACCACCCTGTATTATTACTTAACATTGATAACAAAATATATGCAAAAATTCTAGCCTCAATTCTTGAATCAGTCATACCGTGCAGTGTCAGTGGCTCAGTAGGTAGCACACTCGCCTCTGAGGCCGGGAGATCAGAGGGCTGTGGGTTCAGTTCCCACATCTGGCACTTGGGTTAATATCCCAGTACTGACACTGCAGTGCAGCATGAGAGGGGTGCTGCACTGTTGAGGTGCCGTCTTTCGGATGAGACATTAAACCGAGGTCCCATCTGCCTGGATTGGTGGTAGTTCAGGTGGATGTTAAAGATCCCATGGCACTTCTCAAAAAGAGTAGGGGAATTTCCCCAGTGTCCTGGCCAAATTTCCCTCATTCACTAAAAATACCACCAACAGCTTAATCTGATTCAAGGTCAGTTGGCATTCATCTGTATCCCCCCTCCCCCGGGTCGTGCCTGAAAATAGTCAGAAATTGTCTAGTGCACTTACCCGGTCAACAAAAGCTAAATAAATAAATAAAATGCTTAGTTCATCAATCCCAGGTGGGATTTATTAAGGACAGGCTTGGTGCCAATCACATTCATTCATTACCGAATCTTAGGCATAAAGCCCGAACCTTCAAATCCCCGGCAGCAGCAATTGCCCTTGATTTTGAAAAGACATTTGAGTCTTTAGAATGGAACTATCTATATATGGTATTATCTCATCGGGGATTGGGAAAACAATTTTGCTCCTGGATTAAGGCTCTATATACATCATCTTCTGCCCATGTCCTTACTAATCCATGTTTCCACCCTGGCTCTCACTGTTTCCCTATTAACTCTTCCTGTGCTGCACCCACCCTTCCCAGTTCACTCCAGCCTGGCTAAAGTCCCACCCCATCCATAGTAGTGTCCCAGTTATCTACCTCTCCTCCATCATTATCATAATAAACAAGCACACAACAGCCATCGTCACTTTCAGTGGTTTTAGTTCAATTTTTCCCCCAGTCGTTGGTAATATATCCCTCCTCTATTTTACTTCTTTAACCTGCCACCCCATACATGGCTTCTTTCCCTTATATGTGTAGTTGCTGGCTGCCTCACTCAAAAGATCTCTGCTTATAACCCCTGTATGCCTATGGTTGATTGTACATCTGCTGACTTCTTCAACTGTAAAATAATGCTGTTTTTTTATTTATTTCAACCTTGTACTGTACTGTATACACTGTAAATACTTTTTCTTCCTTGTATATTATTGCTTTTTTGTATACCTGCTTCTGTACTGTACTTTGACGTATTCATGAGCAGATCCACCTTGCAAATGAGCCTTGCTCAATGGTGCCCGCCTGGATAAATAAAGATTTTGATTGATTGATTGAATTCAATTCTTTCATCACCATTTGAATCAACAAGATGTACCAGACAAGGCTGCCCACTATATCCACTTCTTTGTATTCTTGCATTGAAGTCCCTTGCGGCAGCTCTTCGCCAATCCTCCAGCATCAAAGGTATCTCTTTTGGTGATACCCAGTACACTTCTTTATCCACTTCTTTATTTTATGCTGATGATTTGTTAATTTTACTGGATGATACATATACTTATATCCATCCCTTAATTTCCTTACTTAATCTTTTTTTCTAAGCTTTCAGGTCTTAAAATCAGTCATGCAAAAACTGAAATCCCTCCTGTGAATGATCTTTACCTTTCCAATCTCACAACAATTTCAAGTTTTAAATGGGTACCCAAGGGTATTATTTGTCTTGGAATCAAAATTTCTCATAATTTCAGCAGAATGTATGAAGAGAATATTCTTCCCCTCTTACAAGAAATGAAAAATACCTTTGATCACTGGAAAACCTTACAACTTACTCTAAATGGGAACATTTCAGCATTAAAAATGATGGTGGCCCTAAAATTATGTATTTTATGTCTTAAATACCTTTACATTTCCCACTTTCTTTATTACACAAAATTGATCACCTTATAGGTGATTTTTTATGGGAGGGTACTCGACCCTGTTCCAGTCATTCAAAACTCAAGGCACACTGGTCAATGGGAGGCTTCAATCTCCCATGGTTTCTTGGTTATATCTGGGCTTTTCAAACTTTTCAAACCTTATTCTGGTTCAACAAACTTTCCAACGGAACTCCACAGTGGCTTCATATGGAAGCCTCATTACTTCCTGGAAAAGTGGCTATTGAATTGTTATATATAATCCTTTTTCCAAACAAGGTAAACACCATCCCACAGTATATCCATCAATTCTCTACTTGAATTTACTACATAAATGGCTTGGCATCAATCCTAAACCCTTCTCTATGACTCCTTTATAGGGGAATGTAAACCTCACCCTTGAAGGTAAATCACTGTACTGTAACTCATGGAGACACAGAGGTATACAAGTCATAGGACACCTTATTAAACTAAATGGAACTTACCACAGCAGGATTTCTGGAAATACTTACAAATTCAGTCAGCTCTTCAAAATTTTAAACATGACTATTCCCCCTCCTCCTACAAACCTACACTCTCCCACAAATGGCTTAAATGCAGAATAGGCAGAGTAGGTCTTATCTACAGACTTGTTATAGATAATATTCCTAATCCATCCTTAACAGCTAAAAAATAAATGCAAAATGGCCCTCCAAATCTGTATTCTGGAACAAACCTGGACCCACTGCTGGACCTTTTGTCATAAAACTTTAATGGACACTATACGTTCCCTTATTCATAATAAAATATTACACCTTTGGTACAGAACTCCCACTGTTTTAAAACATTTACATCTCCTTCCTGATGATAACTGATGGAGACGTAATGTTTCAGGGGGAAACTTGCTTCATATACTTTGGTCCTGTCAGCTTATACAATCTTATTGGAAGCAAGTCCATCACCTGGCTGAATGCATACTGGGACAATATATACCACTGTCTTTTCCCTTATTAATTTAATGCATCACTGAATAAGGACCTTGCTCATAGATGGCTGGCTCTTTTATATATGGAAGCCAAACAGTTACTATTACCATACTGGAGATCTTCATCTTTGCCATGTATATCTGACTTCTTAGCCAACTTATCTAAAACCATTCAATCTGAATGACTATCATATCTGCCTATAGACAAACTCTCTGCATTTCAGGTGTGCTGGCAACCATATTACACATATCTGAGGTCACAGCTACATTTTATCTCCTAGGTCTCTCTTTTGTATTCTTTTTACTTTACTCATTAATACCTCTCTTTTTGTGAAATGGGTCTTTAAGTCTCTCAAGTTAATACTAGGTTGACATACTTATTACTGTTTTCATTATACTGTTACTGTTTTCCTTTTTTGTTTCGTATTGGTTAATAGCAACAGTTAATAGTACTAGTAATAGCTTTTGATGTTTACTTTTGGCATACTTTATGATATTTATACTTTTGGGTAGTATGCCACTTTATCATTGCATTTGTATAAATGTATTTCCCTTACTGTATAGATATTTATGTTTTTCTGTAGATACTTAATGTATGTTGCTGTTTTAAAAGTTCTAGTAAAAAGATTAACTCTAAAAAAATGCATGCACAAATACAGTCTATAATTCTTGAAATGTACAACTTAGAGAAGATTAAAGAGCAAGTTTATAAACAAGTATCATGCCCAATGCATGTGCAAGATATGACAAAGAAGTCTGCCATAGAGTATGTTCTCAAAGAGAGCAATGCAATGCACTAGGCACAAATTTAAATGAGAGAAAACCAGAACACAGTGCTGCCCATGTCAATCAGGGTAGACCGCTTAAGGGTAACAAGAGCAGGTCAGGGTGGCAGGATTTTCAGCCAGTGCCTGAAAGATCCAGAGGTGGTACAGTGGTAGAGGGATCAGGGGAGCTGCTTCCAAAGAGCTGGAAGGCAATAGGAGAAGGCAGATTGCACAGAAGAGGAATGGGGATGAGGAGTTGAGAAAGTTTGTTAGTCCCTGGAGTAGAGAGAGCTAGGAGCAAGGTTTACTGGGGAGAGGAGTGATGAGAGGTAGGAGGGAAGGGAACCAAACTAGTATTTTGAGATGAAGAAGGAACAGTGTGACAGGTGACATGATGGAAGGGGGATGATGGAAAAGGAGGAGTAGAGGGGGTGATGGTGATTATTATGGGGAGGGTGTCATGAAGCAACAAAAGGCATTTCAGAGGGTGTCCACTCTGGATAGGGAAGTGGAGGGGAAGTACTGTAAACATCAACATAGTTGAAAACTTGGAGCACCATTTTGATGGCCAGCTCCCCTTGGGCCAGCAGAGGAAGGCAATCTTTATTATGACACAGGGTACCCAACTTAGCATGAAGTTTTGCATGGATGGCATCAATGTGGGCTGAGAAGTTGAGCTTGCTGTGAAGCCACATGCAGAGGTACAAGGATGGCACTGCTTCAAGAGGGGAGTCACCCAGCATGTAGGAGACCAGAAGTCTTAAGAGCCTGGTGAATTTCTGGCTAGTACCAAAGGCCAAGGACACCGTGTTTGTTGCTGTTGCAGTAGAAATGGTTGGAGTGAAACCAGCACAGAACATTGTGTAAATCATGCTGAAGCAGGACTTCCACAGAAGCAGTGGGGGGAGAAGACTGTATCATATGCATATATGTGTATATACAAGTTGGCACAGGTAGATGGGACATCATTCAATAAAATGAAAAACAAGACAGAACCTAGTATGTAACCCTGTGGAACCCCATTCTAGATGGGAAGGGGTGATGGTATAGTGCCTCCAACCTGAATCAACTGTTGATGGCCCATTAGGTAGGAACAGAACCAGGCAACAGTGGAAGCTGAGAGGCCAGCAGAGCTCAGCTTGTCCAGGAGAAGAAGGTGGGACTCCAAGTCAAAGACTTTGGGCAGGTCAATGAAAATAGTGGATGTTATGTGCCCCTGATCCATCACTGAGAACATTAAGTCAGTGACTTGCAGCAGGAAGGAAACAGTAGAATGGTGCTTCTGGAAGCCAGAATGGAATGGAGAAAGGAAACTGAAAGAGGAAATGCAATCTAGGCATCTTAAGTCAATTGCCCTCTCTTGTAGCTTGGTAAGGAAGGGGAGGAGTGAGATGGGATGGAAATTACCAGGGGAGGAGGGTTCACCTCCTTTGTGAAGTGGAAGGACTTTTGCAATCTTCCAGGACTGAGGAACAGAGCAGAGGGATAATGAGAGGTTGAGCAGGTGGCTAAGTGGAGCAGCAATTGCAGGAGCTGACAGGTGGAGGAATTTGGGATTGAGCCTGTCAAGGCTGGACTTTGACAGGTTGAGGGAAGAAAGGGATAGCAGCATTTCCAGAGTAGTAACAGGAGGAAAATGGAAACCTGAGATGGTTTAGTAGTGAGATGAGAGGGAATCAGTAGGAGAAAGAGGGAAGTCATGAGCGGGAGGGAAAGAGCATATGTGATGAAGAACTCATGGAAGTAGGGAGCAACAGAGGAAGGTTCAGACATGGGTGAACCACTAGCCATGAGGAAGGGAGGAGCAGACTGGGTGAGGGGTCAAGAAGGGAGTGGACTACCTTCCAGAATTTAGAAGGAGAATTAAGTTTATTCTGGAAGTTTGCTTTGAAATAAAGGGATTTTCACAGCCCAGACAGCCTGTGTGCATCTGTTTCTCATGGTCCTGTAGAGGAGGAGATCAGGAAGGAAGTGGGTTACTTTATAGCTTGACCAGGTGAAACATGGGACATGCATAGATCAGTGATTTCAGTGGAGATCTAAGGACGATGGGAGGATCTGACTCTGGATTTCTAGAGGGGGAAGTGCAAAACCCAGACTGCAAAAAAATTTGGATTAAAAAAGGAAGAGGGCAACATTAATGTCAGAGACCAATGGGATGGTCATCCAGTCTGTAGCAGAGAGGTCGCTCAGAAGTAGAGATGTTGTAAAATTAATTTTTGCTGGCAAAATTGCCATGAAATTGACAATTTCACTGGGCAAAATGTTTCTTGCAATTGTGGCGAAATGGAGAAATTTTGCCACAATTTTGCACCCTGCCATTCTTTAGAACTCTCCCGACCCTGGTGTCTAGAAGTCCCCCCCTCAGCCACTCACCAGCCCAACAAATTATTCTCCCAACTCACTGCTGCCTAGTGGTCCCCCCAAGCTGATCACCAGCTGTAACTGAATAAAGGCATCTACCCCAGTTACCCTGGCCCCCTCATTCCCCTTTCTTAAAAAAATATAAATAAATAAAACCCACACTCCCTGGTATCTAGTGGACCCCCCACCCTGTCATCATGATTAGCTAACACCCACACTGCTTCCCTTCCCAGTACCCTGATTGGGCCACCGGCAGAGCCCTTCACTCACATCCATGGCCGGCAGCCCAACTGAGTGCTTGAATGAATGAGCACATGCTTCTACAAGCAGGCTCTCATTTTTCAATTTTGCACAACTCTACTCAGAAGAGAATTGTTGCTTAATGACTAGAGGCACCTGGAGCAGATTTATTTGGGGGCTGATTGGGAACACTAGATTTTCCCGATGCAGTAAGTCATGCAGTGGTTGCTGAAGAAATCTGACACAGTGCCTGCTGCAACAATGTGGTGGGGGTGGGAGGACTGAACCCACTCCATCAAGAAGTGGTTAGAGGAATTGGGACTGAGTCGTCTCAGTTCTGAGACAATCTGGAACAAATTTTGTGGCTCAGTCCTCTGGGTGGTTGATCTGAAAAGGGGGAGAACCAATTTATGTTGAAGTCCCGAAAGAGAATGAGCTCAGCAGTGAAGGAATGTGTGGTAATGTTAGAGAGTCAATCAAAGAGGTGGTTGAGATCTTGGGTGAGGCATATATAACCCCAATGAAGATAGGGACAGATGAGAGGAATGATACACTGTTAAGAACAAATTCATGGGAAGACAGTGCAGTCTTCCTGACATGCAGAGAGCAGCAGAGGATTTGATAGACATAAATGACTACATCTCCTCCACATTTTCCCCTGTCCTGCCTGAAAATTTGGAAGTTAGGAAGTGTCAGGCTGGAGTCTGTGATCCTGGAGGAGAGCCAGGATTCAGTAATTTGTACCACCTATTTCAGTGTTTCATGCTGAGGTGAACCTTTTCTCCATGATGGCAGCACCAGTTGATTCTGAGTGGCAAACTTTTTCTTCTTTGCTTCTGACCTTGTCCACTTCTTAAAGATGGTGACCACAATAGCTACTTCCTTGTCCTCTGGTACCACACCTTTTTTACAGACTCAACAGATATTACTACATGTTTGCCTTAATGTAACGCTAATCGTAGGGTATATCCTAACATAGAAACACAGCCCATGATGGTACAAAAAGACCATTGGTCCATCCAGTCTTCCTGTAACACATATTAATTCCCTGAGACCTTTTGACAATGTGAAGTTTTTGTTTCCACTATTCACCCCCTTACTCCATCTTACTGCCACCCCTCTGAGGAGACACTAATCCCTTAACTCTGTCCCAGCTGTGCTTGAAATCACTGATGGTTTTGTCAGCCATCACCTCAGCAGGCAGACTGTTCCAGAGCCCAGCCACTCTCTCTGTAACGTGAAACTTTCTCACATCCTTTCTGAATCTCCCCCCACCAGCTTTCACTCATGTTCTTGTGTTCTAGATTCACTATTCCTGTTGAATAATTACTTGCAGTTCACCTTGTTCATTCCTTTGAGCATCTTGAAGGTCTCAATTATATCATCCCTCCCTGGTCTGTCCTCCAATGAGTACATGTTCAGTACCCTAAGCCAATTCTCACAGGTTCTGCCCTCATTTTGGTTACTGTATGCTGCACCATCTCCTGTCTATCTTTCTTTCCTTAGGTGAGGACTACCAAACTGGTTGTGACCCCATCAGTGATCTATATAGGTAGTAATACCTCTTTCATCCTGCTGTCAGAACCCTTCTAGATACACCCCAGTATCCTGTTAGTCTTACTGTAGGTATTGGTACATTGGATAGACTGTTTAAGGGAGTTATTTGTGATGACTACTATGTCCCTGTCCTCAGACATAGTGCCCAGCTTAACTTCTGCCATCCTGTACAATGTCCTGGTGTTCTTGTTCCCTATGTGCATCACATTGCATTTTTTGACTTTAAGTCTAAACTTCCAGTTCTTGGACCCTCTACAATCTTTGCGGGACATTTCACAACTTCCTTACCACCACCTCACTGTCTACTCCTACTGGGAACATGGCAATTCACCCCAGTCATTTTGCTGCATGAAAACCTGCCCCAGACTATTAGCTCTGGAGTCAATTGGCTACCACATCAATTTGTCCTCCAGACAGTTCACTCCCACTACAGTATACTGTACAGTACTGTACTCCAGCAACATTTACAGTATGACTTCCAGTTCTACAAACCTCAAGCACATTGCCTCATTTGGTGGGTGAACTGCACCCACTTGGAGTTTTATTTTATAATATTTATGCTGGGGGTGAATTGTACGGGGATAAATTGACATAGGAACTGATTGTTGCCTGTGCTAATAGTCTGGGGCAAGTTGTCGTGGAGCGAAATAACCAGGACGATTTGTGATATAGCTCTACCCTACTACTGAGCTTTGGTGTCACCTGCAAAGAGACACATCGCGCACTGAATTCCTTCTCCTATGTCACTGATAAACATACTGAAAAGGACAGGGCCTAAGACTTATCCCTGTGGCATGCCACTGATATCCCCCTTTCCCTATTTCACTCCATTAACCATTTCCCCATGCTGTGTCCCAACCACTTTCCACACATCTAACAATGTCCCTTGCTGCACCCAGATCTTCTTGCTTCATCAGCAACTTTTTGTAAGGCATCAAGTCACATGCCTTACTAAAGTCAATGTAGAGTAAGTTAACTACATACTGTAACTCTTATTCACTGTCCTAGTTACCCAGTCAAAGAATAGTATCAGGTTGGTCTAACAGGACCTCCCTGCCACTAACTTCATGCTGTTTGATATTCTAGGAGCCCATTTTTCTCCAGGTAGTCCACTAGGTCTTCTTTGATTAGTGTCTCTATCAGTTTGCCCATAATGAAGGTAAAATGGATTGGGCTGCAGTTACTGTACCCAGTGGTTGTTTGTCCCCACCTTTATGGAGCAGAACTACATCTCCAGTCTTTTGGTACCACCTCTTTCTGAATTTAGATATTGAAAAGCTATACCAGGGGCTCGGTAAATTCTGAAGCCAGTTCCCTGAGCACCCTCAGATACATCCAGTCTCATCATGGAGCCTAATCTATCTTCAGGGCTGTAAGCCCTTTTCTCATCCTTTGACTTATAAATTCCTGCTGGCTCACTTCTGGGATCACCCTTTCAGCAGACTTTATGCCTCTCTCTGGCAAAGGCCTCCTGCCCTGTCTTGTGAATACTGAGCAGAAGTAGTAATTGAAAATGGCTACTTTCTGCTCATCCTCCTCTATTACATTGCCTCCGTCTGTTAGCCTAACAATCCTCCCTCTTGTCTTTTGTTTTTCCCAATATATCTGAAAAACTGTTTCTCACCCTCCTGGACCACATCTGCAACACACAGCTTTGTATACCTTTGTGTCATTGACTGTTCTCTTGGCCTTCGTAAATGCTTACTTGGTACTCCCCCATTCTGTATCTCCCTGCATCTCCTTCTACCTCTTGAAGTCCTTCAATTATGCCCTCACTGCCTCTCAGACATTTTTGTACATGTTTCTCTTAATAAATATCCTTAACATTACTTTGTTGCCTCAAGAATGCCATATTGTATGTCTCCAGAACAAGTATTAATATTTAAGTGCATCTCTCATTCAGCCTCTTAATAAGCCAGACATCACATATAAGGGAAAGCGGAAATTGTTTAACCAGGAAAGGCACACTAAGCTGAAGCTTGTGTCCAGGTGTGACCTGGGAGCACAAGGAAGTTAAGTGACTTGCTCAGGGTTACACAGTATGCAAGTGGGAGATGATAGAATTCAAACTCAGGTCTCCAGGTTTGAAGCTCAGGGCCCTTAACCACTGTGCTATACTGTCTCCCAAGGGAAAGGGAAGGAAGACAGGAAAGGGGAAATAATGTCCATAACCATCTGTTTTTATTATGATAATGATGGTCCAATGTTTTCCCTGACCAGCTTCTTCGGGGAGCTTCTAAAAACATGCAAATTATGATCATTTCAGAGTTAATATGTCTTTGTTAATGTCATATGTTAATTTAAGCTGTATATTGTCATATATAGATCCTACCTTAACAAATCATTGCATTTTCTTGCACTCAAAAAATGGTTACAGTTTCCTTTACAAATCTACTATAAAAATATAATTCAAACCAAAACATTTCCTGGCTGCAATATGGCAAAGTATATCATTGCCACCACCACAACCACCACTACCAACACATATGTGGAAGTGCCATTCTCAAATGTTGTAGTAAAATGCCTATACCAAAGATACATACATTCCTGGGCACCACCCAACCTAGGCTGCTCCCCGTGAATATATTTTTTCTGTCTGCATAGTATTTTTTTACCTTAAGAAGAGCAAAAATAGCAGGATTAGATTTAATTCTTTGTCTCTTTAAATAACATCTCAAATATTCTTCCTAGTATGAACTAATCATGTTATTACTTCTGATTTATTTCATAATTTCTACTATTTTACTGATCACACATTAAATGTTTAGTATTTATACAACCATCTACTGTTTAAAAAATATTTTTTACATTGTTCTTCATACAGTTTTATATAAAAGCTCCATTTTTATCTCTATCAGTGTAAGTTCCTTTCATAGATTAACTTATTCGATATTAAGCATCTTGCAGTGCTGAAAAGTGTCTGCTCCTTATCTCTGCTTCATCCACAGTAACATCCTCAACAAGTAGCATGTGTGCTTCTGGATCAGTTGCAGCCTATTCTTCTGAAATCCAAAACTTTGAGGAAAGCTTATTGGTACTACTGGCCAGCTTGAACCATGTGGTGTTATGATCGCATTACCCCAGTTGTTCTCCAACCCTCATTCCACCTACAATTTCTGAGTTGGTAAGCACCACATTGAAAATGGCAGCCTGCCTTGTGGGTTCCTAACCAGCTGCACCAGTAGGCAGTCCTGCAATGTATCTAGCAGTGTGTGCCTTCTGGTGTTTTTAGTTGCTGGAATGTCCCAATCAATGTCTTGCAGGTTGAGATACCAGAATACTATCACATCCCCCTTTACATTCCCTCTCTGTACTTGTGCCCCTAGTTTTCTGTTGCTCTCAACCCACTTTTCAAGTAGTCTATAGACTACACATGTGTGCAGTTTCTTAGCTGTTGCTACCTGGAGCTGAATCCATGGGGATCCTATTTCACCATTCCCTTCCCCTAATGACCCATCTTCTACTGCCTTAATACCTTATCTGACATAGAGGACTATCACTCCCCCTTTACCCCCCATCTCACCTATATGTGGTGTAGCCTGGGATCATTATGTCTCAGTTGTTAGTCCCTGTGGCCCAAGTTTCCACAGTGGATATGAGATCCAACCCTGCATCTGCAACCATCAGTTGGAGTGCACTAATTTTTTTTTTAGGTTCCTGGCAATAATGCAGACTTCATTTCTTCTTTTGCCCCAACCCACTCTTGTTTTTTGCAGGTCATCTCCCTTCATTTTTCCCTAGCCTCTTTAATTTCTTGCTTTTCCTATTTCTTTAGGCTGTCGACCCCTTTGGGCTTACCTTGCTTGATCATTACCAAGTTGTCGGACAGCAATTTGGATGAGATGTCTGCAATACGCAACATGGCTCTTCCTGATGACATGGGTCCTGCCAGTGAACACTCTCTCTCCCCCGAGAACCACTTAATGGACACAGATGCTAATGAGTATGCACGATGACATTTTCAGAAATAAAACTGTCAGTCCATTCATTAAATATTATTATAAAAAGAGTGTCTGTCTGATGTTTTATATGAAAATCCACCATTTCATATAATGTTGATGCATTTGTTGTTGTGCACTGCTTCAGCCAGATTGCTAGATGCTGTGGCATGCTGATCCCTGTGGTAATTAGTATGTCTATACCCTGGAGATATACTGATTACCACATGGATCAACATGCCATAATCAGTATGTCTCCACCATGGAGAGGTAATTTGTGGTGATATTCTCTTGATCACTAAAAAGATCACAGACACTGTCACATTTGTGAGGTATGTATAGACTCAGCTTTTTTCTGGGTCTGTGCCTAGTCAAGAAACTGAAAGCCAGTCAGCTGATTTGATTGGAACTTCATCATGTTCAATGACAGTACTCTACAAAAAATGTTTTAAATCAGTCACTGTAGCCTGTGCAGAAGGCAGGGAGAGTGACACATTGCTGTAAGGTCTATAGACTTTTGAATTTGTCTGCTGTGGTATAAGATATGAGTCATATTATCTTTTTTAAGACTACTGTGCTCATTCACACTTGACAATCAATAGAGATATGGCTCAGGATGGCACTAAAACAATTATCCTATTCCCAAGTGTACATGTGAATGGAAGTGGAAGGGGTAATACTGCTTTGAAACCTTATTGAGACATTTTTTTTTCACTAGTAAGCACATTGTTTTCTCCTGGAGAGGTTTTTACTTGACCAAGATTCAATATTAGCTCAGTGCTAGCAGGGTGAAAGGAGACCTACCAAAATCTACTGGCAGCATCTAGTGATAAAAACAAGGAAGAACCCGACAATTTGGAAATTATGTCCTCAATACTTGGAAGAATAAATCTATCCCTAGTTACAGCCTTACTGAGACTTGTTTTAAGTTAACAACGATACTAACCCTTTGTTGAGCTTCATCACTGATACCCTTGGGGCACACCAGGCTGCAGAGAGCTGATATTCCCTTGGGGGAGAAAGAGCTGATGATGGCTGGGACTGGGTTTGCAGTGTCTAGTAGACAGTATTTCACATACTTTCTGTCATTATTTCTCACATTCTCTTTTAATACTGAGAACAGATGCATGACCAGATAACTCCCCTAGACAGATCAACCTGTCAGTGCAGCTGTGGGTTAGTGCTCCTGATGCTGACAACTTGGGTTTGGTAATGTGCCCCGGGTGCAGGAGGTCTTGCCGGAGGAGAGGCTGACTGCCTATACCCATATATAAGCACCTCTTCTTGTAGCATGTGAGGCATAGTGTTGTGTGAAACTGAAATATTTCACCCAGCAAAATATTTCATGTAATTTGCGCATTTTGCAAAATATTTCACAGGGCAAAATGCAAAATTTCACCCAAGAAGTGAGTTAAATTTTGCCAGCAAAATGGCAAAATTTGGTGTTCGTGGGCAAAATTTCACCACCCCTGTTTGACATTTTGCAATTTACCCCTGATTTTAAGACTCCCTGGTGTCTAGTGGACCCCCCCAGCCACTTCCGGCCCATACAATATCCATAGTGTCTAGTGGCCCCCCCAGATGGGCCAATCACCTGCCAGAATTAAGTAAAATTTCCCTGGTGTCTAGTGGCCCCACTATAAATCACCAACTGAATTCAAGAACCCCCCTCACACTGAGTTATTTTCCCAGCCACCATGACCCTAGTCAATTTAAAAAAATAATCCCCTCACCTCTCCTTGGTGTCTAGTGGATCCCCACCCACCCACCTTGTCACCACTGTTAAACAGTGCCCACCCTGCTCCCCCCCAGTATCCCGATCAGGCCACTGGCAGAGCCCTCCACTTGCATCCATTGCTAGCAGTCCAACAGAGCCCTTCAATGAATGAGCACATTTTTTTAAGTAGGTGCAGCACAAGGGAATATTATTTTTACATCAGGGCTGGTGATAGGAGGGAACCACTAACACCAGGGATTGTTTTGTTTTATTTCACTTAGGGACTGGCAAAGGAGGGGTGCCACGGACCACCAGGGTGGGCATGCTCCCCCAGCCTGGACTGAGTTGGGGTTTTGTTAGGTGGTATTTGCTCTGTGCAAAGGGACGTATTTGCTTTGTGCAAAGGGACCATGCTAAATCCTTTTGTGCAGTGCAAAGCCACTGAATTTGGGGTAGCATAGCTATTCATGGCCCCTTTGCCCACCCACATTATGTTTGTGCAGGTGCTAACCCTCCTTGCCCATGCAAAAGCCCCTTTTAGATATGGGGATCTGATGCAAACCGTTGCTTGCGTGGGCAAAGACCCATTAGCACCCATGCAAACTTTTGAATATCGGGCCCATGGAGTCTGGTTTGGGGTTCAGTTTATGAAAAATGGAAAACTATCCTAATCACTCATTTTAGTGACTTGGCAGTTTGAGGACAGTGCTTGGTAAAATCAGGTCCCGATTTTGAATTGGGACATTTTCTTTAAAGAGTTCCTTTCTCAGTGCTCAAAACAAAAAAAAAAAACTGGAAACTCTTTTACCTGAATGGTACTTATGGCTGTAATTGTTTTATAGAAGGGATGGAAAGGATTTGTAATTTGCCCCCCAAAGGGCTGGCTACTTGATTCCTTTCATTCCTTTATTACTTACTCTGCACCTGTTCTGTTTTATGAAGACTATATAGGGAGAACATGGGGCACACACCATTCAGTTCTATGGAATGTCTTTTTTTAGTGCTTGTTTCTCTTCTGGAAAATGGGATTTTGCACAAATCAAAGCCAGGTTTTAACTAATAAGAGTAACAAAACAATTGAGCATGGGCAGAGCTGTATATAGGGAAGTGGAAGGGATCAAGCAGCCAGCCCCTTGATGGAGCAGCTTCTATTCAGATAAGGGAGCTGCCGGTTTTTGGTTTTTTTTTGAGTATCATAAAAACTACAGCAAAGATATTCACTTCATTAATCTCCCACTGCACCCCTTCACCCAGCTGTGGAAATATGTATAAGCAGGACCCTACTGAAAACAAGATGTTGCTTCTCATAGCAGAGTTATCCTGGGTGAATAGGTTTAGAACAGACTTGTGGCATTTTCTTTCCTTCCTCAGCCACCTGATCATTTGTTCTCCAACCACCCCCATCCATGCTGTGAAGTTAGGCCATATCCTGAGCTCTGCATGCACTCAGCTATAGGGAATCCACTGCTTTCTGCACACTGCTTCTCTTCAGAGTTTGAGCACAGCTGCGGTTGTCCAGATCATAGAAATCTTAGGCATTAGAATGGAAAAACGTGATCTTTGTGATGGTTGAGAACATGCCTGTGATACTTATGCAGCAGATGTACTTCTATTTCACATTTATGTATTCGTCCATCTGGAGGGAAATGCACAGTGAACAGAAAGGGTGACAGCGGGCTTAGTTATAGGATTCGTGGCTATGCTTTTTGGGGTGGGCATGGGTTTTTTTTTTTAAATGTATATATTTCTATGTCCATTCAGTAATGTTTGCGAATTGGATCTAGGATGTTCATCCATAGCCACATTGCAGAACTGAAATCCTCAAGAAACTCTAGCATGATAAGTGCTGTTTTAACAGACACACAATGCCAGGATGATTGCGTGCCTGTATAGTGCCACCATCCTGACAGGAATGATGCAGTCAGAGCACAATTCCATTCTAGTTCTTAAGATTGCTATGGCCCAAATGGCCTAGCCCTTACATTTTAATCAGTTTGTATTGAGTGAGGGAGGTGAGGTGGGGATATGGGGCAGATTATAAAAAAGGTATGGACATTTTTTTAAAAAAACTTAAAAGACTGATCACTCTGTTTTAAGCTTGCTGTTGAATGATGGGGAAGGAAAATGTTATTTAAAAAAAATAGTGTAGCAAATGCAGTATTACAAAAAATTTAAGCAGCAGAGCAGAAAAAAATATGCAGCATGTTTGCAGGTAACCATGTGTAAAGCAGCTCTACAAACTTTTTGGGGTGAACTCAGATGTGCTGCAAGTGACTGTTATACATAAACAATTTTGTGTAGCAACTGATGAAAATTATGTAATTTTTCATGCTGTACCAGGTAAAATATTAACTAATGGTGGGGTTCATGATGTGGAAAACAATTTTATCCAGTTGTCATTCTGACAGCAACCTGGTGGATTTCCTCCCTAACCTATGCCCTACCATCCTTTCACTCACTAGGTCAATGAAGGTATGCTGTGACACGTGTAGCTGTTGCTGAATGCAGCTGCTTCATTGTTGATTGACCTTTCAAGGTAACATCATGTCTCTCTGGTGCTGCTTGATTTGTACTGGCTGCCAGTCAAGTGGTGTATCTCCTTTAGTGCTGAACTTCTAATTTAGAATATTATACATGGCCTGGGCCCAGGCTACCTGGAGGAGCTTTCGCACCAATACATACCTGTGCGTCCTTCCCACACTACTGAACAAGGCCTCCTGGTAGTTCTAGGGCAAGGCTGAAGTCTTCAGGGTAATGGACTTTTGAAGTGGCAGGTCTGGTCCCCTTGAATTCCTTGACCCTAACTTTGAGGGATGCACCCTTGTTAGATGCCTTTAAGCAGGGCCTGAAAACTTGTTTATTTGCTGAGGAGTTTGGGTTTTAATTATCCAATATTAGTGTCATCTCTGGTAGTATAATATTTTGTTGTTTATGAATTTACTTATTGTAATATTCTGCTATTTTAAATAATTTTAGGTTGGGTTGTGCAAAGTTGGTTGGTGCCATGAGCCTCTGGGGAAGGGCGCCACATATATAAAGACTACTGCTAGTAGTAGCCTTGGATTATTGTGCAACTATGCTACAGGAGTGTAAGCACCCTGGCCCACCACAGGGGCTGTTATGATGCCAGAAGCATTGCCCTCCCCTGCTTGGGCTGTGAAGTGTTGACATTGGCAACATTGTCCTCATCCCAGCTGCTCATACCCGATTATGCTAATGAATGGTTATCATCATCCTGGCAACGTAATATGTGACTTCTTTTTTACAGAATTTTTATTGTTTCATATTATTGATGCTCTTTATAGGTACCATTAACTCTCCTTTTCAAAATCTCAGATAAGTATGAGATTTAGTTGTCTTTTTTAGTCTCTTTTTACATACAGTACATTCCTCTGAACTATGGATTCTTTGTAACATCCTTTCACTCATTTTACTTTCAGTCATTTTTCTGACAAGGATTGGCAGGTGGTGAACCCTAGTCTAGGATGGGTGAGTATGTGCTTTTTGAGTTTTATTATTTAACAATAAAAAATGCAATATGGTGCAACAGCATCTTTTAGCAGCTCTCATGCAGAGAGCCAGTTTAGTGGTTTGACTCAGAAGCTGTGTTTTTTTTTGTTACATTTCATTTTGTTGCAATCCACTGGAGCTGTCATTTAAAAAAAACTGTTTAGAATGCTGTGCTTTCTCTTCACTATGTATAGCACTGATCTCAGTGATGCAGACAGTGAAAAAAGGAAGTGCATTTTAACCTCAGTCAGGCAACTAAACATCATTTCATGAAATGACAGCCTTAAAACTGGTCCATCGGTTCGGCTGTAGTGCTGCTGCTTGTGACACTAATAAGCTTGGGCTGTTGGGAGACAGCTTGAAAAAGAGGATTGAGCATACTATAGGCAGCTCTTTTGAGGAAGGGGTTACTTTAGTGCTCTGCAGCACACCTGCTACTGTACCTAACAGAATCAGGGTGGGAGCACAGTCAGAACCACCAGACAGGAGGGATCCTGTCAGACTTGAGTATGAATGTGCCTGTCATCGCTCACCTAAAAGCCTGCTCAGACAGTTTGATGGAAAAACCCTAATCATGGTCAGATGACAGCCCAGTCTTCTGCAGACCCTGCACTGCCAAATGAGTGCCCCCTGCGATTGGATCCTGTGCCCAAGGAACTTGGCCAACCTCCGTGGCCTCATGGGGATGGGGTGTGATACAAACTGCGGAAGATAGAGTTGGGTGGTAAGTCCTAAGAAAGGCAGGTCTTGAGGGGGCTGGTCCTGATTGGGGGAGGTCAGTATTTAGGATGAAAAACAGGATTTATAAAAAGGATAGCCCCAGTGGACTGTACAAAATCATCAGTTCATCCACATAGCAGATGAACCAATTTTTTTTAATTTTTATTTAAGTCTTTGGTAACCGGGTAAGTAGTTTTATGTCTTGCCTTGCTGTCCGGAGCTTTTACATGTAACAGCTTGTTGCAGTTATTGATGTCTTGGTTGTGTGCATGCCAAGCTGGTATTTCCAGCCCAAGCTGATATCAAGACTTAGATGTATTAGCACCATAACCCTCTCCTCATCAGTTTTGTTACCTGAAATCAACAGCCAAGATGAAATCCACATACAGGAAAGGATTGGTTCTTTTTATTTATTTATTTAGTATGCTGTAGGATTACAAGTACCTTTGAGCAGGAACTGCTCATTTACAAAGGTTCCAAGTCAAAGGATGTAGGGTAACGTCAATAGAAAGGAAACAATAGATACATACATTTCACTCAAAGTTGACTAAGCATGGTATATACAGTAATTTGCAGAGCGAGTCAGAAAAAGCCAGCATGAGTAAGTTTTGAAGGTGAACTGCATATGGAGTGGAGGGGAAGCAGTGAGGAATCAGCAGGCAAATGGCCGTTGTCAGATGGTAGAGGTGGATGGCATGAGACTGGTGATGGTGGCTCAGGCCTGAGTGTCATCTGAGAGGGAGGGGTGGGTAAAGGGTGGAGTGGGTGGGTGGGTGATGAAAAGAGAGGCAAGCGGCAGGAATACAGACCACCATTGTCTCTGGTAGGAGGTGAAGACCTTTATTTAGGAGAGGCAGTTACACTGCGTGGTTGAGGCAATGGAGAGTCGAAGTTCCGTTTTAAAGGGACCAAGTGTTGCAGCTGTAAGTGCTTCTTTGTTAATGGTATTGTACCACTGAGGAGCCCTGTGCGAGAAAGATCTCTTCCCCATAGTGGTCCAGCATCTGGGGACCTAGAATGTCTGTTGATGAGCTCTCCACATAGGTTGGGTGCTGCTTTCCATGGTAAGGAGTTTTGCCACTCCAGGCGGCATGTGCCCAAGGAGAATTTTTTGAGTGAGTAGTCAGGTCTGGTATTCTACTCAGGAGTGGAAGCCATCCAGCCTGGGCATATAGGTCTCAGGTGTGAGTTAGGAGGGAGGCACCCGTTAGGAGCCTACAGGCTTTGTTGAGTGTCACAGATATCCTCCAGAGAGCAGTAGGGGAGGCAGAGCCTTATATGGCAAGACCGTAGTCAATAATAGAGGTGACAGAGCTATAGATAGCCAGCCTAAGGGCTTCGGGGATCAGGCAATGTTTGTGCTTGTGAAGTAGGCCAATCCGTATATTAGCAGCTTTTGCTACATTACCAATAAGATGCGAGTATGAAAGTGGGCTGTCCAAGGTGATGCCAAGGTATTTAAACTCAAGAACATGCTCAAGTGAGGCCCCCACATAGTTCTTGATGTTGAGGAGAAGAGGATTGTACTTGCTCCATGGGTTTTAGAATGTCATAACCTTAGTTTTGCTATAGTTCAGAACAAGTTTATTGAGCAAAACCAATCTTCAACACACCTGAAGTCGCGTTGTAGGTGACTCTCTAGAAGGCTAGTATCGCGGTCTCTTGTAAATAGTACTGCATCATCCGCGTAAAGTAATATTATCTGTTGGCAGACACTTGGGAGACCATTAAGGAAGAGAGAAAAGAGTAATGGTCCCAATACTGACCCCTGGGGGACACCTGAGAGGACTGTTTTTTCATCTGAGATGACTCCAGCAATCCTGACACGTTGGACCCTGTCCCCAAGGTAACTAGCAAACCAGCTCACTGGCATTTTTGGAGTGGCCAAGGATGGACAGTTGATCGAGAAGTAGTGGGTGGTTAACGGTGTCAAAGGCCTTCGTTAGATCAATGAATACTGCCCCACCGCATATACCTTGGTTCAGGGTGTCATGGAGGAAACTGGTGAACTCCAACAGTGCCATGGTGGTACTATGTCCTTTCTGGAATCCATGTTGCTCTGGGCAATGGATTTCATACTTGTCCAGGAACTCTACAAGTTGATCAGAGGTTATTCATTCCAAAACTTTTGATAAGAGGGGGAGGATGGAGATGGACCTGTAGTTGGTGAGCAGTGACTTGTCTCCATTTTTGTGTACCAGTGTGATAGTTACCTGCTTCCAGAGTGATGGAAATTGACCCAGTCTTAAGGAAAGGTTAAAGATCTTTGTCAGGGGTTCAAGGAGCTCATCTAGAACTAATGCAAGCAGCTTCAGATCAAGGGAGTCATCACTGTACCCCGTTTTGCTGATGGCCTTGCATATATAGGTTCTGGCTAGGTGCATAGGGATCTTTTGGAAGAAGAACTGTGGGGGGAGGATCACGTGATGCAGAGTGCTGAGTAGAAGCTCCTCCGCTAAGCTCCTGCCTCCCGAACACAAATTCATCTTTTTATATCGTTAAAACCTATCTAATTCCTCTGCTTACAATTTCCTCCTGTGTTTAAATATCCTGTGCTCCAGTTTTGGGTATCAGAATGGTAAATGGAGGCTTATATGAAGAAAGCCCTGCAGAAACATACCCCCCCTACCACTTCTGAGAAGGCCTCAAAGAAATCCCGAGCCTCGAGTGGCCCAGACAAGCCTGATCCTTCGTGTCAAGCTGGGATCAAGAACCTTTAACTTTTAACAGGTTCTTGGAAGAATTTAAGCCATTTTGAGAAGAGATGAAAGACAAGGCGACTGACTTGAAATCCCTCTCAAGAAAATTTGATGAAGTTTCTATCACTGTCTCGGATAATACCGCCCGAATAGTCTCGATCAAGAGAAAACTGGAAAGCCTGGATCCTGAATTTCTATCAACGAGACAAAAATGATCTCGCTTAGAAGCTAAACTCGAAGATTTGGAAGGCCATAACCGAAGAAATAATGTTGTAATACTTGGGCTTCCAGAAGGGGAAGAGGGCCAGAATGCAGTAGTCTTTGTGCAGAAGCTGGTAGACTGGGTTGCTGGTCCCTCTTCCTTTGGCCCAGTGTACACGATAGAGCGTGCTCATCGGTCCCTGCGACCAAAACCCCCACCTGATGCTCCCCCTCGCACCATTATCTGCAGCTTTCTGAATTATCTGGAAAAGCAGCATTTCTTGCAGAAAGTCAAGGCCTTACAAGAAGTCAGATGGGAGAAGGCGAAGTTGAGAATTGCTCAAGACATCCCCAGCTCGGTTCGTCTGAAGTGGAAAGCGTTCCACCCTGTTGTATCTAAGATTATAGAGGCAGGGTTAAAATTCAGGATGGGGTACCCAGCTAAGTTACAAGTCTCAATAAACGGCTCTTGGCTTAACTTTGAAGATCCTGAAGCTGTGCTACTAAGCCTTAAATCAATGCTGCCAGATTTGTTCCGGATGACCTGAGAGAGTCTCTGGAGTATCGGGATTCACTGAGAGCTGCTGAGTGAACTGTTACTCATTCCTTTCATGGAGAAAGCTTTTTCCAATGACTGAGTTCTGCTGTGTTTATTTTCTCAGTTGGAACTGGGTTACTAGTATACGGTCTGACTGTTACCATTTTCAGGCCCTGGCTTTTTGGTGTTAATATTGTTTCAGGGCGAATCCTTTTGGGGGTTCTGGTGATGGCTTATTTGAGACTGCATTCTGGAGAATACTACATATTCAGTTTTTGGGGGTAGCATATGGGGGGAAGGCTTTTGGTTAATGACTTCCTGATTAGATCTTATATGTTAGTTTTTCAGGTTTCAGAGCGGTTTCGGACTTTCATTGTGCTTTTGGCAGGCCGGTTGGACTGGGATATGACCACAAGAGGGCGCGGTTTGCCTAATTAACATACGTCTAGGTGATTTTTAGTCGAGAGGGATCTCTTTCAGTCTCTGTCATTCCAGTTTCGCAGGCAGTATTTGGAACTAGGGGTTGGTAACCCCTGGGTAGTCACTCCTAGTTGTTTTCTCATTTCAGGACCTCATTTTGGCTGTCATCTTGTTTCTCGTTTTTTCATGTTCTCAGTTCGAGATTGGGTTACCCCTTGGTACTAGCTTCTCCCCTGGCTCTGGTTTTTGGTGCAGTTTTCTATGGGGGACAGGCAATTTTCAATTCTCATTATGGAGTCTCGTGGTTACCTGCCATATTCACGTCTCTGATAGCTGGTTTCATTTTTCTTTTCTAGTTCTATTGGATTCACTGTCATATGTCCACATGCTTTGGAAGCCCAAGACCACTCCTTAGGCATTAAGGGCTTGTCAATGTAATTCATAAACTACTTTATACCTAGAGATATGTGGATGTTCATTAGTGGAGGATATTCTTGGGGGCGGGAGGGAAGAAAAGACCCAGTGCTGTGCTAAGCACTTCTTGTGACAGATTGGGGGTTGGGAGGAGGGTGGGTCCTCGGGTTCTTGTTGGGGGTGAGGGGTGTACTGGGGCTTAAGTTGGGCTTTTGATGGGGAGGTTAGGGTGGTGGGAGGGCCTTACAGCAGCAGGTGGGCCAGATTACACATGCTATATACCCTGAGTGCAGGGCCAAATCTATTAAACCTAGTAGTCTTTAGTAGGTGGCCAAGGAGGTGACTTTTGCAATGTGGAATGTTAAGGGGATCAGGAAAAAATCTAAGCAATATCAGGTTCTTAAACATTTAAGCCTACTCGCTCTCAGATAACTTTCTACAGGAATCACATTTATAGAAATGGAAGCCTCACAAGTGAGGAGACAACAGGTGGGGATGGTGTATGAGGCTCAAGGCTCCTCCAATAGTTGTGGGGTCATGCTTATTATTAACAGGGGCATTCCCTTTGTTTCCACACAAGTCATCAAGGATCCTGAGGGTAGGTTCATTTTAGTTATAGGTACTCTCTGGTCAGTACCATTGTTACTGGGCAGCATATACGGCCCTAATGCAGATGACCCTGGGTACTTCATGAGACTTCATGAGACTTATAAATATAATCCTAATTCTGGGGGATGACTTTAATCAAGTCGTAGACTCAAACCTCGACAGGTCAGGTGGTGGATCGGGGGGGTGGTTCACCAGGTCAGAGGACTTTTAGGGATCTACTGGATCAATGCAGGCTCTGTGATGTCTGGCGTGTCCAATATCCGGATTACAAGGAGTTTACCTACAGGTCATTGGTGCACGGTTCGCAGTCCCGCATTGATTACATTTTCATTTCTCAGACTCTCTTGCCTGGGGTCAGGACCTCATCGATCCAACCTGGTCCTGTCTCTGATCATTCCTTGGTGTTGTGTAAACTGGCATTTCAGGATGTTTCAAAGAGAGAAACAAGATGAAAACTTAATGATCAATTGCTTAAAGATTCTAAATATTGTAAACTCATAAGGGAACATATTGAGGCCTTTTTTTGTCCAACCCTTTAAATAGTGCAAAACCGGACATTATATGGGGGGCTTTTAAGGCCTATGTGAGAGGCATTCTTATTAGTATGGCAGTGACTAGGAAAAGAGCTAGGGAGAGGGAATTATTACCATTATTATCCCAAATTCAGGTACTTAAAATTAATGTTTCGGCCGATACTCCAGAAGAAGATAGGACGAAGCTCCTATTGTTGAGAGACAGATATTTAGAGTTACTCTGGGAAAAGGCAGAGTTAGCTATCATATGTACTAAAACTAGTTACACTGATCAGGGAGAGAAGGCGGGCGCCTATTGGCACTCCGTATCAAGCAACAAGAATCTGTGAGATTCATCCCTTCTATCAGGACGTCAGTTGATGGGTCTCTGAAAACATCTCCTACCGAGATAGTTCAAGAATTTGCAGTATTCTTCAAAACGTTGTACGGGGACATGGAGCACCCCCCCAGCCCTTTAAGCGTGGAGAAGTATCTGATAGAATCCGACCTACCCTCCCTCCCAGCACGTCACAAAGACTCTCTTGTCTCCTTTATATCACAGGAAGAAATTGCTGAGGTTATCAATGGTTTACCTTCAGATAAAGCTCCTGGTCCTGACAGATTTTCTTCCCTTTTCTACAAGACGTTTCAAGATCTCTTACTACCAATACTTAATGGATTATTTCAACATATTCTATCCGGGACAGAGGTTGATTGTCACCTCTTTGAAGCCTTGATAGTGCTCTCCCCAAACCAGACAAAGACCCAGAGCTTGTTCAAAGTTATAGTCCTATATCTCTCCTAAATCAAGACATTAAAATTCTCTCAAAGATTTTAGCTAATAGGCTATCCGTGGTACTCCCTGAGTTAATAGGCATGAATCAGGTAGGATTTATGAAAGGACGCTCATTGGCGGACCACTTGCGTACGTTATCTCACTCTCGGCTACCAGAGACGCTGAGTTCCCCGCAGGCCTGGTCTCTCTGGACGCCAAGAAGGCGTTCAATCGGGTAAATTGGAGTTTTTTGTTCAAGGTATTGAGTGCCTTCAAATTTCCTCCGGTATTTATATCATGGGTTGCTGCACTATATAAATCCCCTACAGCAAGGATCTCAGTTAATGGAGCTTTCTCTAACTCCTTCCCACTCCATTCAGTTACTAGGCAGGGTTGCCCCCTATTGCCTCTGTTATTTAATTTATACTTGGAACCCCTCATTCAAAACATTCTCAAAAATATCTCTATGCAAGGTATTTGGGTTGGGTGCCATGAAATTAAAGTCACCGCGTATGCAGATGATTTGTTGATACACCTCTCCCATCCGGTTTCATCAATACCGCCCCTACTGAATGAAATAGCCAGATTTAGTGAGCTATCTAATTACAAGCTGAATGCCAGTAAATCCTTATTTTTCCCATTAAACCACAAGGTATTCAAGAACGATATTAGTCCCCTAGGCTTATGCTGGACTCCTAGAGCATTTAGCTATTTGGGCATTAAGTTATCCCATAACCCCTCAACATGGTTTAAGGATAACCTGGATTCTCTCTCACAGGTTATTATTCATGACCTTGACAGATGGTCTAAACTTCCCATATCATTATGGGGCAGGATTATCATAATTAAGATGAATGTCTTTCCTAGAATTTTCTACCCCTATCCCTTCTCAATACTTTCATCCCTATACGCTGGTTTAAAAAATTGCAAGGTATATTTACTAGATTTATTTGGGCTGATAAATACCCCCATTTGGCTTATTATAAACTAGCTGCCCCAAAATTTGAGGAAGGGCTGCTGATTCCCCATATGGCATTATACTACTGGGCCAGTCACCTAGTAAAATGCATGAGATGGATATCCCTGGGCCTTGAAATGGAACAACCAGTATGGCTTAAGATTGAATTAGATGTAATTAAAGCTAAATGCCTGGACCCCTTAACCCTATTGTACCTCAAACTGTCACAGGTAAAGACAGCTGACTATCCTACAGTAGGTATCTCTTTAAGAGTTTTTGCAAAGTTATGTTTATTTCTTCACTGCTCCCCCCAGACTGACTTAGCTCAGTCCATTTGGAACTCCCCATCTTTTACTATTAACAGGAAGCAGATTCCCAGTAAGTGATTGCCCCAATTAGGTGATGGAAAACTGCTTTCCTTGGTGGATGGGTAGGGACACTGGTTGTCCCCAGGTTGAATTATTGAAAAATTTCTCATTCTGGTTTTATCTCACTTTGAGGTTATGCAGTTAAGACACCTACTCACAATAGTCCTGGGGAATACTCCCCCTTCCCAGAAGGTGTCAGCCTTGATACCTGAAATCTCCCTACTGTCTGGATCTTCAGGCACTGTATCTAAATTATACAGAGTGTTGTATCATAAAAAATACGGGGACTCCTTTAGACCTACTAGATTCTGGAACTCACTCCTTCCTCAATACCAGTTGGATTGGCAATCCCTATGGAGATCCTGTTATAAATATGTTTCCAAGGACAGATTGCGTCTCATGCAATACCATGTATTACACAATATGTATTGTACCCCTGTCAAACTAAAGAAATGGGGTTTCTCGAATTCTAGTACATGTATGAAGTGCATGCAGGAAGAAGAAACGCTCCTTCATATGTTTTGGTCCTGTCCCAAAGTTTCCTCTCTATGGAATTCAATCAAGATGTCTCTGGATCCCCTTCTGGGCCTTCATGAGTACTTTATTCCTGAGATATGTCTCCTAGGGGACATGTTCCTTGTCAGGGTCAGAATCAGGAAATGTCATATTTCCATGATTGCTCTATCTGTTAAGAAACTCATTTTGCGCTATTGGAAAGACAAATCTACCACATCTTTCCAAGAGTGGTTGTATGAAATCATTGCTAATCTCTGAACAGAAAAGGTGATTGCAAGCCTTCATATTAGACTTGCAGCTCATAGTAAAATATGGGATCCCCTCCACTCCTTACTCTCATTGTCTCACTTATAATTATGCCATATCTCAGTCTTTCTCATATGTCCAATGGAAATAATCACTGCACTTTAGGGTTATATGGTCTTGCTGCTGTAAGGGGGATGGGTGGGAGGGGTGAGCTGGGCAGTTCTTTCTGTAAATGTGGTATGTCATATCTTGTTCCGCTGTAACTGCCCTTTATAAAGGGAAATGTATCAATAAAGTTTAAATTAAAAAAAAAGAAGAACTGTGGGGCAGGGTGTGCTTGGGATGACATTGTAAAGGTGGAGTTGGAGATGGGGTCATTGAAAAATTCAGGTGGTAGGACGCTGCTCAGGTTAGAGAACGCATTGTTGAATGTGTTAGAGATCATATTTAGGTCAATCGTAGGTGTACCATCAACATTAAGCATAGTGGGTGGTGTCTTAGCTTCCTTCCCTGTGAGGTCCTTCAGGTTATTGCAGAATTTTTTCCCATCACCCCAGGATTTGGAAGGTGTCTCTCTAAAGTATTTGCATTTGGCATTCCAGATAGCCAGGGTACAGCCATTTCTTGCTGCTTTGTATTGTCGAATGTCGCGTTTTACTCCTGTGGCTCAAGCACAATGCCAGAGGTGATCCCTCAGCTTGAGCTGTGCTACGAGCTCAGAGTTTATCCAGGGGTTCGACATGCCTTTGACTTTCTTATTTACCAGTGGTGCATAGATATCACAGGCTGTAGTGAAGAGGCTAATGAACAGCTCCAGGGCTTTGTTTATGTCCTTGAGAGTGTCAATTTTAGACCAATCCAGCCTGCTTAAATGAGACTGCAGCAGGTGTAGGTGTCCCTGCTTGAGAAAGCTAGTGTATATATTATTTTTTGGGGGGGGGGGGGGCTTGGTGATATCATTAGCCCATGAGCAGATCACAGGAGAGTGGTCACTCATGGAGTCCGGAAGGACAGACACCTTAGTAATTCTTTCAGGGTGATTTGACAGTATCCAGTCAATTAGGGTGCTGTCCCTGTTCTGTAGTTGCTTCTAGTGGGTGATGGGATGAGCTGTGTGAGGTGCTGTGCAGTGACAGTATCCTTATAGATGCAGCCCTCAGGTGCTAGCCAGTTGATAGTAAAGTCCCCCATAATTATGGTCTCCATACTATGACACAGTCCCTTGAGGCATTCCATTAAGTTATTGAAGCCGATATCCTGGTTCTTTGGGGGTATATATATACAGAGACTACAGTAATATTTTTGTTATGGGCCCCTAGAAGAATTCTGATAGAGAGGACCTGAGATGGTGAACCCGGGTTTGGAATATGGATAGCGTGTCCCATGAGAGTATCTTTCAGGTATATGGTGCAGCTACCACCCCACTTCGAGATCCTGTCCATCCTGAAGATTGAGTATCCGGAAATAGCTACCGCAGAGTCAGGGATCTTGGGGTACGCCATGTTTTGATGACAGAGAGGATGTCGGGATTGTGTTGTCGGATCCAGGTTTGGAAGTTATCGAGTTTGCTAAGAAGGCTACAGACATTAATGGATGCCATAGTGAGGGACCTCGTTGCTCTATTCTGAGGGTAGGCAGATGGTCCATGAGGTCCAGGGTTAGAGTGAACATTTCCTGAGAGGAGAAGCGGTATTAAAAGAAATCTCATGAGGGAGGTTTTAAGAATTTTAATGGATTGCTTGTCTGTTAGGCGTCTGCGTGCCTTGGTGTAATGGTGCATGGGTTGACTAGCCTTGTAGCAGAGGGCTGCCACAGCAAGTAGGTTACTCGGTGGGCTAGACGTATGAGGCTTCAGAAGATAAGGAGTAAGCCATAGTAGGAAGCAGTGGGACATGGGATAATTATGTTGGATCCCAGTTGTCATGCCAGGAGTGTAATTCGGAGCAGTGGTTGGCATTCGCTGGCAGTTAGGGTGGGTTCTGTCCTACTCCCTTTTGCCAACTGTTGTGGAAGGCTCTATTTTACATTAAAGTCCTTACAGGGGCTAGGGACAATAGAAGAGAATGCCACAGGGTGGCTCAATTGCCCTACAGTAGGGTGCTGCACAACAATGCAGCTAACCCAGCATAGGGAAAGATCCAGTGTATTTGCTCATTTGATGGATTAGAGATAGCTGTGCTCATACTTGAGCATTCTGACATCGAAAATGGAGAAGTGCTGTACCCTCACCACCCTGCGATGGACTAAAGAAAACTTTAGAAGCATTTGAATTTGCCTCTTTAGAGATACAGTAGACTCTTCCCTGTATTTCTAATGAGAAGAGTGGGTCAGTTGATGGTAATGTACTTGTCAGGGTTACAAGTGCTTACCAAGTAGATGACTCCTGGGCAGCTAATTAGAGAAAACAAGTTAAGAAAAGATGACTCGCACTGCTTTTTACATAAGCACCCTCTACAACTGGATGCAGCAATGCTTCAACACCACTGTGGACAGCCTGGCTACCTGCAGTGAAGATATATTAATTGTGTCACTGTAATTAATTGTGGCACTGTAATCCCAGAGGAGGGTATCACTGTCTGAGGACAAAGAAATGGTTATTAAAAAAAATAATGCCATCAACTGAGAGTGTCTGGTGTACTCCTTCATCTTCGTTTTCCTCTTTTTTTATTTGCTGGTTCCTTGGAGTGGTTAACCTTATTATTGTCCTCTGCATTAATCTTGTTAGTCTGTGTGAAGGACAGTGTGGGTAAACATTCATTTGTTTTGTTTTGCAGTGTGGGCTCTGCCTGGATGCTGCCAGTGCAGTTTGCTGGCTTCTAGTGCAGGCTCAATATGTTCACAGTAAGTATGTCTGCATCTTTTTCTTAGTCATGTTTATCTTTAGAATTGTAGGTGGCTTGTTAGTGCATACAAACTTGCTGAGTAGAGAAATTCCTTAATGTTTTCTTTTTATTTTCTTTTTCATTATTTTAGTTTTAAATTTTTGGCCAGGAAAGACATACTAAACCAAGGTTTGTTTTCTGGTGCATCCTGGGAGTGCAGGGAAGTTAAGTGAATTGCTCATGGTCGCACAGTGTGCAAGCAGTGGCTGTGGGATTCAAACCCTGTTCTCCAGGTTTGCAGCTCAACGCTCTTAACCACTAAGCTACACTGCCTCCAAATGTATAATTTCTATTCCTTTAGCTCAGTGGTAGAGTTCTGGTCTAGGAGCATCGGGTATGGAAACTCAAATCTTGTGCCCCTGAATTGGGAGCATGAGACAGCAATTCTAGGAAGTATCTCAGAAATTTAATTGTAGGCCAGCCCATGAGTGCAGTGGTAGCATTATGGTACTGATGTCTCTGGTTTGGAATCAAACTCAGGATGTTGGAGGGTCAGAGGGGAGGGTCAAACATCCAAAGGACTGCTCTTCCCCCCAAGGAGGGATTGCAGAGGACAGGTGGGGACGGGGGTGGTGGGCCGGGGTGAAACAGAGGAAAGGCCATGGGAGCTGGGGGCCAGGTAAATCCAGCGCAGGGAGATCTGGAGTAGTGAATCGGAATGGCCATGGGAACAAAAAGAGCCAGGGTGGGCCAGAACAGCGCAGACCTGGGGTTGTCCTGTGGCAGGGCTATGAGAGCTAGGGAGCAAAGCAGACCAGAAAAATCCATGGCAGGGGTGCAGGGGTGGATTAAGGATAGAACCCTGGCAGATTGGCTGGTGCAAGGTTGAATGCAGTGATCTAGGGGCTGGGCCACGGGAACTGGGGGCCAACAAGGACCAGGACATCCTAGGGATGGTTCAGGGTGGAGCTTGGAATAGATATGTACGAACATATGAACATACTAAATTGTCATCAGAAACGGGCTTCACGGCCTATTGAGTTTACTTAAGTAAGCAGCTAGCACCTCATCTTGCAGCTGCCCCCAACCCCCCTCTTTCCAGTATCCCTGTCCCTTATCCTGTTCCAACCCCTCTTGAAACCACCCACCATCTTACAGGACGCTATCTCATCTGGTAAGGTGTTACATTTGTCCATCACTTTTTCAGTGAAAAAATGTCTCCTCATCTCTGTCTTGAATCTTCCCCCCTCCAGTCTCAGTCCATGCCCTCTTATGTCCCTGCCCTTTCTCATCTTGAAAATCCCTTCTGTGTTGTTTTGTTTATCCCCTTTAGATACTTAAAGGTCTTGATCATATCCCCCATCCCTCCTCTCCTCCAGTGAATACATATTCAACTATCCCAGCCTGTCCTCATAGGGCTTGTTCTCCAATCTCTGGATCATCTTTTTGGCTCTTCGCTGCACCCCTTCCAACAATCTGATGTCCTTTTTCAGGAATTGATGCCAGTATTGCACACAGTAGGGGCCAAGGGATGGGCTAGGGCAGAGGGAGGGAGTGTGCTGGCTAGGGCATAGTAGAGGAGCTTGAGTGGTCCACAGACAGGACCAAGGGAACTGGGGTGGCCTAGGGGGTCAGCATGAACCAGGATAGACTGGTGCTGGTACTGAACAGGGGCAGGGTCATGTGAGCCTGACGGGGACAGGTAAGCCTAGGACAAGGGGAGCTGGTGTGTTACAGATAAAGGTCCATAGGAACTGAAAGAGCCAAGGTGGGCTAGGGTAGCCTGGGGATAAGGCAGGTGGAAGCTTGGTTTGTCCTGGGGCAGGGCTATGGGAGCTGGTGGTGAGGCAGTTTTTTCCTGGGTAGCCCGTAATAGGGGGAGTTGATACCTTTGGTGGGGATTGGAGGTGGGGTGGTGGGGGCCACTATCCTCCCACATGGTGGTTGTATATACTTACAGATTTTGTTTCTGTTGATTGGGGTGGCACATACAGTAATAATAATAATAATAGTAATAATAACTTTAATTTTTAGGGCGTCTTTCACAGTATCAAGGTGACTAAGAAATTTAAAAAAACGCTTCAAACAACAAGATCATTAAAATAGTATAAACAGATCATCCAAATACAAAATTATTTATTCACCAAGAGCTTGAACCCACAAGTGTTTTTAAAGCTTGCTTAAATCCCTCCATGGTCATGCACTCTAGTAACCAACGTGGTAGAGAATTCCAGAAGGTTAGGGCCTCGTGCATAAATGCATGGGCCCCAGAAGATTTCAAGCACACCCTCAGAACATCTAGCAACCCCTCGTCAGCTGAGTGGAGCAATCATCCAGGGCAGCAGGAGACCAGAAGCTCTTTCAGATAATCTGGGCCTAGTCTGTGTAGGGCTTTGAAAGTCAGAAGACTGACTTTAAAGATGATCCGCCACTGTACTGGCAGCCAGTGCAGTCTGTGCTGCACCAACATAATATGACAGGATCTTAAAGTTCCCATCAAAAGTCGAGCTTCAACGTTCAGCATTAGCTGCAAGCAGTGGATTTCCACCCCAGGTAACCTTATGTAGAGGGAGTTGCAGTAATCAAGGTGCGAGGACACAAAGGTGTAGACCAGCGTAGGAACATCACCGGACGGAACAAGGTGCTTAATCCTGGAGAAATTCCTCAGATGGTAAAAAAAGGATATGATGACGGCTGACACCTGTAAATGCAAAGTCAGTACTTTGTCAAATATTACCACAGGTTTCACACCTATTCAGAGGTCAGGAGTGATACACCCCCAAGAAAAAGCCCTGAGGGTGAACCCACCCCCAGCCCCCCCATCCGGCGTGCTGGATCCACAACCACTTCAGTCTTTTCCGAGTTCAAGTTTAGCCAACTGGAATCCATCCACTCCTGGATTTCTGTGATGCAGCTATTAAAGACTGAGAGAGCTCCATCTTGGTCGGGTACAAAAGAAAGATAGAGCTGGGTATCATCAGCATAGCAGTGAAACCTCACCCCTTGCCTTCTTACAATGTCTCAGAGGGGCAGCATGTACATTGTGAACTACATGGGGGATAGCACTGAGCCCTGAGGAACCCTACAAGACAGAGAAACTGGGTCAGAGGTGTAAACCCTGGACACGACTCTCTGAGTTCTTCCAGTGAGAAAAGAAGCAAACCACCTGAGGACTGTACCCAACAATCCACAGATGAACCTCAGGTGGTCAAACAGAACCCCATGGTCCACAGTGTCAAATGCTGATGAGAGATCTAGAAGAACCAAGATGGAACAGTTTTTCCAATCTCTAGCCATCAGGAGATCATTGAGCAACCAAACCAACAGCTGTCTCTGTACTATGTCTCTTTCAAAATCTGGACTGGATGGGTTCATAGATGTCATCAATGGTCAAATGGTTCCCAACTGCACAGCCACTACATTCTCAATCACCTTCCCTAAAAAGGAAAGGTTAGAGATTGGTCTGTAGTTTGCATGGCAGTCTGGGTCCAAAGAAGCTTTAAGAAGGGTGTTACCACCACCTCCTTCAGGGAGCTAGGAAATTCACCTGTTTCCAAGGAGCACCAGATTATCCATGCTAGGACTGGACCGACGAAATCAACACAACCCAAAATCAGGGAAGTAGTTCCTGGATGCAAACTACAGCATGTAGGGTGAGCATCCTGGACAATTCTCATGACATCCATGAACTCCAGTCAGTCAAAGGTACTCCAGGAAAGCTGAGAAGTAGTGTCCTCGAACCAGTCCACAGCAACACCCATAGAGTATGCTGGTTGGAGAACCTCCCTGATGTCAGCCACCTTAGATGCAAAGAATTGAGCAAGTTCATCACACTCTATTTGCAAAAAGGCTTTTAAAACTTGTAGACAGGCTGGGTTGCACAGTCTGTCTACCAATCGAAAAAGCTAAGCTGGTCGATTTTGAGTGGCAGCAATCTCCGCGGACAGAAACTCTGCCTTCTTACAGATGATTGTGAATTGACAGATTTGATAATGATCCATCAATCTAAGGTGGTCTGCATCAAGAGCAGATTTCCACCAGTAATGCTCTAACCCTCGTCCTAATCGCCGCATCTCCTTCAAAGTCCCGTCAAACCCTGGGGACCAAGGGGGAAGGGAGAGAGGACAAACTCAGACAGGAGCAATGACATCCAGGGCCGCTGAAACTGCCAAATTATAGGCCGCCACAAGGGTCTCTGGATCACTGCTTGCCACTGGGAGGGATGATAGGTCGAGTTCCGCCGCCAGGTCTTCAGAGCTTACACCTCGTAAAGGGTGGTACCTGACCATCTCCACAGAGGCAGGCCTACAAAGGGGGGCACTAAAACTAAACCCCATGGTGTAGTGATCAGACCATCCAACTGGTTCCACCCCCAAATCAGAGGCCTCGATCCCCAGGAGGAAGACTAGGTCAAGAAAGTGACCATGTTTATGGGTAGCAGTGGTAACTATCTGTGTGAGGCCCATAGATGTCACCAACTGGAGGAAGTGCTGTCCAAACTGCGAGAGTTCGTCATTGACCCAGGAGTTGAAGTCATCCAGGACCATTAGTCTGGGTGACTCAAACGCAATGCCAATGACAAAGTCCGTGACTTCCTGAAGGAACAGCTTCTCATCTCCAGGCAGACAGTAGATGAGGGCGATACTACAACCTACACCTGCTACCATGGTGCAATCAAATGACACAGCCTCCTCAACTGGTACATTCGTGAGGTTAAGTTTGGTCTTGAAACAGACTGCAACCCCCCCACCCCCAATCTTGGGCGGTGAATCACCAAGAAACCAGCTGGAGTTAGAGCCTACAAAATGGGGCCAGAATTCTCTTCTAGCCAGGTCTCAGTGATGCAAGCCAGGTCCACCGTTCCAACAAGATTTGCAATTATTGCAGTCTTGTTTTTAGTTGACCTGGCATTGCCTAACACCGCCTGAGTTGGATGAACCTCCCGGGCCACCCAATCCACCTGCCCACCAAAATTGGTAGTGCCCTTGGGTATGGAAACCAGACATGGTGGACCACGATCCTGGTTCCATTTCACCCCTGGGTGTTTTCTGGATCCTACAAGAAATTAAGGCACATATTGGTCACTTATTTCTTTGTTCTCAAGTCTGCTTTGAGCAAACAAATTTCAAATATATCCAGTAATAACTTGCTTTCTGATCAGTAATTGTAGTGGGTGGAAAGCATCATAATGGCCTGCTTTAATGTGTAAGCACAGACATGTAACATTAACTGTTAAATGTAATAAAATATTGTGAGGTCTGTAAGCATGATTTAGATTGGATTTAGAAAAAAGTGTCAATTTATTGCAGTTTTTTTCTAATGAAAATAAAAAAGATGTAGTATACAGCTGTGTTTTAATGTTCAAGTTTTATTCATCACTCATTTTGTTCATAAAGTATCATGCCTATGCAGTTTCAATAATTTTTTTTCTATTTTAAGTGGTTCTACACAGCGAAAGATCTGGACCCTCCTTTGGTGTAATCTTCTTCAAATGGGTCGAATGTCAGCAAAGATAAGTTAATTTTACTGATAAAGATTTTCGTTTTGGGAGTTAAAGAAGCTGGACAACCATCTTTTTATGTGCCTTAAAATGGTGCCTGTCTGTTACCCCTCCCCACGTGTGCATAGGAGTGCAGTGGGGACTGGGAGCCAGATGTAAGTGAAGTGGAAGACACCAGCGGGCATCCAGCTGGATTCCCATTCAGCCGGGCAGACTGGATCCCCTGAACCATGCAAAGTAGGGGATTGTGGGTAATGGTGTACCACACATTAAGGAACTGTGTAAAAGTGGCAGTACATTTTACAATAATTAACTGTGTAAAAGTGGCAGTACCTTTTGCAGTAATTAAATGTGTAAAAGTGACAATACATTTTACAGTAATTACTGTAAGTGTGTAAAAGTGCCAATACATATTAGCCCACTAACAGAGGCAGATGTATTGGAAAATGAAAGGTGTAGGCAACAGCATTTCTGTATTGCTTTACAGTGTCAATGTGTACATTGGTACATAGTGAGCAACAATCGAGTTTGGTACAGCCCAAAGCTGTCACTCTATGTGAAACCCTGGCCACATGAGGATTACAAGAGCAGCATACAGACTTTGCATGCCATAGAGGGATAGAGTACAGTCACATCTACAGCATTAACAAATACATACCGTCAATTTGTTTCTTTTACACTAGAGAGGAATGGGGATAACAGGATTGGGATACCCTCAAGCCATGATGGGATATCCTGTGCTTTGAGGGGTACATACAACAGGATGCTTGCAGGTATGTAAGCTGTGTGCTGTGCTCCAGCTGGGCTTGACAGCTAGCAATGCTGTACTGTAGGTGCAGCTTACTAGGACAGGTTCTGAGTAAGGACCAGCATGCATATGGCCTGTATACAGTACCAGTGCATAGGGGCAGGCTAGTACTGGCACTGTATACAGGTCATATACATTTTGCTGCTGCTCAAAACCTGTCCCCGTGAGCAGCACCTACAGCTGGGCTAGCTGCAAGCACAACTGGAGCACAGCACGTGGTCTATGCTTCGCAAATTGCATACATGGCCCAATATGAATACTAATCAAGTACTACAGTACTACTGCTTTACCACTATTGAGAAGTATTCAGCTAGCCTTTATTAGTCTTCATTGGTGTTCAGTTATACACAGTGTTGGGTAAGTTTCTTTTTCTATTACTTTCTAATACTTTTGGAAAGTTGTTCCAGAAAGCTCTGTGCAGACACTAGCAAGGATGGAGAAGTACTGGAAAAAGTAATACACCTTACAGTTTTAGTCACTTATTTCTTTTTATACAAAAGAAATATGTTATTGTAATTGATTACAATTATTTGAAAGTAACTAGTAACTAACCTATTACTTTCAAATCAATGTAATCTGTTACAGTTATTTATTATTTTTGTATTGTTTTTGTATAAAAATAAATAAGTAACTATAACTGTAAGGTGTATTACTTTTTCAAGTAATTCTCCATCCTTGCTAATGACTGCAGAGAGCTTCCCCGAACAAGTTTCCAAAAGTAATAGAAAAAGTAACTTACCCAATGCTGGTTATACAATTCAGAAGTAATCATTTAATCTTCACAACACTGGCTTAATTTGCATATAGGACTACCTAACTACTAACTAAATACTTACTTATTATTAAATTAGTTTTTAAATACGTAGCTCATTTAAATTTTTCAGCTTATGGGAAGACTACTTTATTGCTGCTGAATATTAGCCAGAAATGATCATATAATTACCATTTCAATACTAGCAAAGAAGAGGAAACGAAGACAAAAATTAGTATTCAGACTTTGGTGAGGGTGGGACCTTGGTTTGGTTCCAACCAGGTTTCCCCGTGCTACTACTTTAGATGTTAAAAAAAAAAAAAAAACTTCCTCCCCTGAGTTTCTCCCCATCCCAAAGTCCCCCCAGAGTTAGTTAAGTTCCTGGGAAGTGTGAGATGGAAGCCCCCACTCGGGGGTGCAGAGGCAAAAGCCCCCACAAAAATACATAAAGTCCCATTGTTTTCAATGGGCACGCTGTTAGCAACCTAGTCGGCGTTTTGTCTGACACTGTTTGTGGTCGGCGCTGTGTTGCGTGCAGCATTTGTAGCCACGCTGTTTGTTTGCAGCAGAATGACCCCATGCCCCCTCTCTGCAGCCTTTGTACTCTGCTTAGACACCTTTATGTCATCAGAAATGATAACCCCCTTTCTTCCTTGGTGACAGTCAGCAATCCCCCCCATCCTGTAGCTCTCCCCAGAGTTCCCTCTTCCCAGGTACATTATTTTGCACTTTTTGGAACTGAACCTTAGTTGTCACACTTCAGACCCCTTTTCAAGCTTCTCCAGGTCCTTCCTCATTTTTTCCACCCCGTCCAGAAAATCCACCCTGTTGCAGATCTTGGTGTCATCTGCAAATAGAAAGACCTTGCCTTCCAGTCCTACCACAATGTCGCTAATGAAGACATTAAACAGGACTGGCCCAAGGACTGATCACAGAGGTACCTTGCTGATCACCCGCTCTCCCCTGACTGGATCCCATTTACCATAACTCTGTGCTTCCTGTCCTTTAGGTAGATCCTAACTCAGTTTACCACCTTGTGCCCTATACCCAGACTACTCATTTTGTTGACCAGCCTTTTATGTGGGACGGTGTCGAAGGCTGTGCTGAAATCGAGGTAGGCATCTTCTACTTCCCCCATTCCGATTTACTTCCCTTGTCACCCAGTCAAAAGAATTTATCAGATTCATCTGACACAACCTTCCTGCTGTGAATCCATGTTACCTCAGATCATAGGCAGTGCTGGATTCAAAGTGTGCCACTATTCTTTCTTTTAGCATTTCCTCCATGATCTTACCCACTACTGAGGTGTGGCTGACTGGCCTATAGTGTCCTGCCTCCTCCCTACTACCACTTTTGTGGAGAGGGACTACATGTTCCCTCTTCCAGTCTCCTGGAACCACTCCTGTGTTGAGTGACTCCGTGAATAGTGCTGCCAGAGGTTCCACTCATTCTCTTTGCAGATCTCTTAATATCTTCAGGTGTATGCCGTATGGCCCCATTGTTTTGTCCACCTTCAGTTTTGTGAGCTCCTCCAGGACTCTCTCCACAGTGAATGGACTTGTGTTTACCTCTTCCCCCCTTCATGCCTGTTACCCAGATGTTGTCTCTGACCCTCCCACTCTTTAGTGAATACTTAACAGAAGTATTTGTTCAGTATTTCTGCCTTTTCCATGTCTCCCTCCTTACACTCCCCTGTATCCTCTTTGAGCCTTACAATTCTGCCCCCAGTCTTCCTTCTTTCACTAATGTACATATAGAATGCTTTGTCCCCTTTCTTCACTGTCTGTGCTAATCCTTCTTCTGTCTTTGCCTTTGCTCTCCTAAAAGCCTTCTCTTAGATTCCTTAGGTACACATCCCTGTCCTCCTCCCTTTGAGACTCCTTATATTTCCTGAAACCTGACCTTTTGGTCCTTACCTTGTTTGTACATCTCTAGAGAACCACAGTGGTTTCCTTCTTCACTTGCCCTTATGTACCAACCTGATGCATTGACTCATCACCTCCTCTATGGCTCCCTTTAGTTGTTCTGACTGCTCCTCAACTCCCCCTCCTGTCTCCCTTCTCATCAATGCCTCCTTGATACAACTCCACATTATAGCAAAATCCACTCTCCTAAAATCTAGGACCTTTGCCTTCATGTGACTAGACTGTGTCTGGTCCCTATGCTAAACCACACAATGTTGTGGTCTCTGGACCCCAGTTGACCTGCCACTTGGACATCTGTGATTCTGTCTCCAGTGGTCAGTACAGGTCCAGAATCACCCCTTTGCTGGTGGGATCCATCACTAGCTGTCTTAGGCCTACCCCCGTAGGGAATTTATTCATTTATTGTTTGCTAGGAATTAAGACCTCTGAGCAAGAAGCTCATTTACAGAGGTTCCATGTCATTGGCAATTTTACAGACAAACAAGTACAGAACAATTAACAGCATTACAATCATTGATAGTGCTTAGTTACATTTCATTACATAACATCTCTAATTACAGTCAAAGATTCAGTAGTGCAGAGTCGTAACATGTTAAGTGCAAAACAAAAAAAAACATTTCAGCTTACTAGTGGAACAGCAGCAGTAAGACAGAGGGGGCCTGGGGAACCATGGAGAAGAGGGGGGATAGACAGAGAGTAGACAGTGCTGGGGGGGAGGAGAGAGAGAGGGAAGGGAAAATATGAAAGGCCATCAGTAGAGGGTTGGGGGTGAGGGCTGAGCAGATGCAGTGGGGTGGGAGAAGCAGCTAGACACCTTTTCAAGATGAATATGGGAGGGTGAGGTGGCAACTAAATGCCTTGTTGAGGAAATATAATGGGAGGTAGGTGGCAGGGGGTGAAATGGGAGATAGAGGGATGTATGTGATACGAGTTTGAAGTCAAGGAGACTGTCGGGGGTTAGAGAGTAGTAGTCAGGGAGGGAGTAATGTGCTTCAAAGGAAAATAAAAAAATTAAAAGTTTTTAAATACATATTATGTCAGGGAATCCAGGATGTCTCTGCTCCTGGTTGAAGCAGCTGCTGGGATGGCACAATCTATGTCTTGGATATTGCAATCACTCAGGACTAATATCTCGCCTTTTGCTGCCATTGCATGAATTTGATCCCCTAGATCCCTATCCAACTTCTCCCCCTGTGGTGGAGGCCTGTAGATCACCCCTGCTTGGATTGCTGTGCCATCACCTGGCTCAAGGGTAACTCACAGTACCTCGACCTCCCCCCATCTACCCAGTACCTCCATTGCTTTTATACACTCCCCATCGTACATTGCCACCCCTTCCCACTTTCCTACCCTCCATCCCTCCTGAACAGAGTATACCCTGGTACATTAACATCCCAGTCATGATTTGTGGTGTACCAGGTCTCTGTTATTGCTATTATGTCCAGGTCTGCCTCTACTAAAAATGCTTCCAAATCTTGGATTTTATTCCCCAGGCTGCGAGCATTTGTAACCAAGGCCTTCATGCTTTGCTGCCTATCTGCTCTTTACTCACACCTTTGTTCCTCTGCTTTCTTCCCTCCCCCCACTTAACCTTCTTTCTTTTTCTGATTTAGGTGATACTTTCTGCATTTTGCCTTCCTGCTCCTCACTTCTGGCTTCTCCTTCTTGTGGGAGTGGGCTGCTAGAGTCTTCCTCTTCCCATTGCCCCCTTCCCCCCTTGGCTAGTTTAAATGCTTAGCAAGGAAGCAATTAAACTGTTCATTTAGAACTGCTTTCCCCTTCCTTTCAAACCCAGGACCATCAGCACTGCAGGGAGCATACTGTACGTAGCCACCATGCCAGGTGACCAGCTTGGTAGCACCAGGTTCCTCTCTTCTATTTAAACCACACACCCACACAAAGCCCTGTGATTCACTCTCTCCATTCTGTACCTAGTAGTAGTAGTAAAAATCTTAATTTTTATATAGGAATACAAAAGATGTTACAAATTCATACCATTAGGATTGAAATTCCATTTGCAAGGTGGTCCTGTTTTAGTCTCATAAAATCACTTTATGCAACCAATACAAAAAAAATACAAAACAACCACTGATGTTCCAAGACTGTCAACAATAACATACCAGAACAAATATCTCATTTAACAGCTTGCAATCAATTATACTTTTCCCCATCTACTCTACATACAGCGGAAATTCCCATCAGTTAACCATTACACATGCCTTTACAAGAAATATCTTTTCTTACTTGAGTGGAAAAACATTTTATAGTTTTGGCTGACTTGGTTTGTTCACTAATCTTAGCCTACACCATTAGTGCATTATATGGAAAGGTCATCTCCCCATATTTATTATTAATCTTTGGTATTCTAAGCTTCCTTTGGCAGTTATTTCTGAGGTTATGCTTATTGTCAATTTGTATTATTTTTTCACTTAATTATAGTGGTTTTTGATCCCTTTCAACATTATACATTAAATTGGCTCAGGTTAGTTGTCTTTTTTTGTTCCAATGGTAACCAGTTTAAGGAATCATGCATAATGCAATAGTGTATTTTATAGTCACATCTTAGTATGAAACGAGCCATCTGGTTATACAGCACATCTAGTCTTTTCATCTGAGTTTTATTTATCAAACTGTACACATGGCTACAGTAGTCTATTACTGGTATAAGTAACTAGTTAACTATACTTTTCCACATATTTAAATTAGTGCAATGACTGGCCCTTCTAAAGGCATCCAGTCTTTTATTTATAGTTGTAGTCATTTTAGAGATGTGAATTTCAAAATGTAAATGCTGACCTACCAGATACCCAAATATTTATATGCATTGACCTGTTCCAGCTCATCTCCTGTTGGATTTTTAATACCCAGTTTTAGATGTGGATTCAGCCATTTTTTTTTTTTTTGATAACTAGCATAACTTTTGATTTTTTGCTGCTTAGAACTAGTCTAGAATTGTCGAACCAACCACATAAGTTATTAAAATAATTTTGTAATTTTGGGGCAATAAAATCCCTGGATGGGTCCACAGCTACTATAACTGTATCATCTGCATACAGTCGAGTTTTTGTGTTGGTAATAATGTCTAATGCTTGATTTATGTATATTAAAAATTAGGTAGGGCACAAAATTGATCTCTGAGGGCCCCCCCTTACTACCGGTCTCAAATCAGAATTGTCATTGCCTATAGACACAAACTGCCTTCTTTCACTAAGGTATAACCCAAAACAATTCACAGCTTCATCAGATATACCTATATCTAATAACCTTTCATGCAAGATGTTGTGGTCCACTGTATTGAAAGCATTCGATAGGTCCATGAACACGGCGCCCACCGCCTAATCCTCCTCCATGGATGAGGCAATTATGTTGACCAGGTAAGTAAGCATGGTGTCCGTGGAAAAAACCCTACAGAAACCTGATTGAAATTTAGACAGTAACTCATTGCCTTCTAGATATTCCATCAGTTGTTTATTAACTTGTTTTTCAAATATTTTTGATACTACCGATAGTAAGTCTATCGGGCGATAATTGACTGGTTCTGTTGCCAGGACCCCTTTATGAATGGGGATAATTTTGGCAATTTTCCACATGAAGGGGTATGAGCCTTCACTCAGGCTCCAGTTAAATGACTTTGCTAAAGTGGGAGCAATAAGTTCTTCAACATCCTTCAAGAAAATAATTTCTATACCATCAGGACCTGAAGGTTTTCTTGCCTTAAGATTTTTAATTGTCCTGACAACTTCTTTGTATTTTATTCTTTTGAACCTGAATTTTGGCCTTATATTTTGATCAAGAATTTTGTTACCACACATAGTGTTATTCTGGTTCTGTTATGCTTTAGGGATACCTGTATCTGGTAGCGTAACAAAGTAGTCATTCAAAATGTAAGCAGAGCTCATTTTCCCAGGCAAAATTCAATTTTTTTTTCAATTTGCACTGGGGAAGAATTTTTTACAGGTGTTTTCAATGATTTGATAAGAGACCAATACTGGGAGACTTCAGTTGTTGATATAATTTTATTGGTATTGTAATACATGGATAAGCTTCTACAATATTATACTAAGTTATACAAAAATTTGCCAGTAATACATCACTACTCTCAATATCCTGAAAAGTGATAATACTATTGTTTTTGCTGATAATACTACAGTTCAAGGGTCATCTCCAACTGTAGTATTATCAATGGGTCTATATATTATATAAAATAATGGAAAGATAAGTTTTTTACAAGGCAATAATACCATCTTGAGGTTTTGGGGACTTTAGGACCTCTCAAGCGTTGCTGTTGAGGTTCCATGTCCCCAAAACCTCTTGATGGTATTACTGCCTTGTAATACACACTTATCTATCTATCATTCTATATGTAATCACTTTTAGCTTGTCTTAGAACTGTTTTTAATCTATTTCTCACTTTTTTGAACTCATTCCAATCTGATGGGTTTGGAAACTTGTTTGCAGTGTTCCAGGACCTGTTTTTAACTCTGATAGCTTTTTTTAACTTTTCAGTAACCCATGGAATTTTTTTTTTCTTTTGGGTCAAAAATGTAAATGGGGCTACCTCATTACAAACATTTAAAAAATATCCATCGCTATGCCAACCCCCTTGCTACCCTTTCACTGTTGCTACAGTTATGGGTGTCCAAATTGAGTTTTGAGGTCCTCAATTTGGTTCACTATTATAATGTGCTACCCATTTTATTCAGCAGGGTAAATGCTGCTAATGGTCAAGCCAGACTGTTCCTGTACCATCATTAGTATCCTGGTGAGAAACTAGCCTTGGGAAATCAGCTCCTGCAATACAGCTATGCGCAGGTTGTGGCCACCTACAGGGCAAAGCCATGAAGCGGAGGTGAGTCGTGTCAGCCCTGGTCTCCACTAATGGCTCAAGCAAGCAACAGGTCTTCCATGTAGCCAGCATCTTTTTTGTTTTCATCTGAGTACAGTGAGTGAAATCAGGGTAGTTCCCTGCAACAAATCATCCATTGTTTAAATGGTATCATCTGGTTTTGTTTGCAGTTAATGTGTTTTAATGTGACAGGGCCATCTGGCCAGGATTATAAATGCTTTTACAAATGTGTTGCTCAACTTTAGTCACTTTTCTTTCCATCAAAGGCCCCAAATTCAGCTGCAATGCTGGCCAACCCATGGCACCGATTCAGGCATGCTTGTTTTTCACTCTGGGTATCCAGTAGTTGCAATGACTGATGAGTCGGGGACTAAAGTAATTAGAGAGCAAGTAAGCCTGTCTCAGTACAGTAAACTAATCATTTGCCTAGATTCTCACCCTTTTCCTTGTTCACGCTCCTTAATAAACCTGATTTATTGTTTACTGTTAACCTGGCTTGTAAGCATATAATTACCTGGTCTGAAGTTACTGAAACGTTACCAAAGCATTCTGAAAGTGCATGTTTGTAGTACTGAAGGTGTCTTTTACATGGGGTTGCAGGGTGAATACCAGGAGACTGAACCCTGTTGGTAAGTGAACTGTGCATCAGCATATCATTAATGCTGGTATTATCCTGTATTCCATGTGTAAAGTATTGCAATTGTAAAACTGAGTGTAAAAGGTCACTAGGCAGATTTATGGGTGGTTAAAGCTTCCCAGAGGGCTGTACCAAACTATTTTAGGAACCCACTTAAGTACTACTTGGGGTGGAGGAAACAAAATCGTATGTACACTGTGGGTAGGGAGGTCCTAATAGCAGTTAATTCAGAACCCAGGCCCCTCAACCTGTTGTTAGGGAAGCAGGCATTGGTAGTGACCCTCAGTATAATGGTGCCAGGGTTTCATAACTGTAACCATCAAACTTAATCTAGACAGGTGGAGAGCCCTCCACTTAACATTGTGGGGCAGAATCAACATTATAAAAATGAATGTTTTATCCATTGTTTTTTTTACCCCAGCACATGTTAAATCTTTTTCTCCCTCAGGCATGGTTGTAGAAAATCCATTCTTTAATCTCTAGTTTTATCTGGGCTGGGAAATCTCCTAGGCAGGTCAATCAGAAACTGGCTGCTCCCCAATTTAGCAGGTGACCTTAAACTTCCCAATTTTACCATGTATTACTGGACTAGTCACAGTAGCAAGTAATTAAAATGGCTTGCTCAGGAACCAGCAGTTCCTTGTTCAGTATATACCCCAGTCTGGTTGGACATTGAATGGGAACAAATTGCTACTTGTGGAATATTTTCTCACTCTTTTTTCTATACCAAATTTGTGTTGCTTCCCCATGTTTTGCGATGTTCTGCAATTGGTATCTCTCTTAAAGTGCATAGTCAATTATGCAAAGATACCCACCGTAATCTCAGGAAGGATGTCTCCCAGCCAGTCTTTGGAAACCCCAGCTTTAAGACAGGTGGTAAGATAATTTCCAAAGACTGGCTACTGAGCTTACCTGTTTTGAATGTTTCTAGCTTGCTCCTAGATTGCCACCTACAATCATTTTTATCTCTCTGAAATCTGTATAACTAACCAGGTGGTCACATTTTTAAACTGCTGCAGGTGCTACATACCATAACCTACCACATGTGTCTTCCACCCTGGCATGACACTTATGGCCTATTTTTTCAGTCCCAAGTTAACTCAGCCTCTCAGCCCCATGCTGTTGCACAACCTTATGGCCTCATTTTTGCCAGGATCTTTCCTGACTTGAATGGCCAATGTATGTACTGGAGTACAGTCTTCCCAGACATACCATTTCAGTGGGAGAAAGTCTGGGCTGATTTGTATACCTTCATTGCTATGGACAAATTACATATAACACAATTCCCGATTTCACACACTTTTTACTATATACCTCATATGCGTGCCAAAATGGGAAGGCTGTCATCTGGTGCTTCCACTAGGTGTGGGTTGGAGGAAGGCATGTTGCATCATATTTTTGGAGAATGAAATAAAGTGAAGAGTTTATGGGAATTGATTCAAGCCAAAGATTATACCTTTTTGGTCCAAGTGAATTTGTTCGACCCAGTGACTTGATAAGTAGGGGATCTCAATGGCATTATCCATTAAGGAACTGAAATATCATAGCACTATGATTTTGATTACAGTTAAATGGTTAGTGTTATGCCACTGGCTCTATCAAGAAGCTATTTCACATAATGAGTGGCTCCAGGAGCTGTTATTTAATCTTTGGCTGGAGAAAATTATTGTGAGTGTCCATCACATATTACTTATATACAACAAGAAATGGAGTACAACAAGCTTCATACTTTGTATTCTCTGTAATTGAGCGATAATGACTGAACAGCTGGTCATTTCCTGAGGACTAACAACCAGCTTGGAGGGGGTAGTTTGAGGCTAACCCTTTTAGAGATCACAATGACCAGCACTAGAAGTGGAAAAAACAGTTCTCCACCATTGATAATTAGTTTTCTTCAAAATAGTAAAATTCAAAGGAGTAAAATGCTAAAAAGGTTTCAATCTTTAAGTACTGATAAGGGACTGTTTAAGGGAGATTCACTGCAACACAGGATAACAGATCTCCTGAGGGGTCTGACTCCCACTCCAGCTGCCCTCTCAGCTCATATTGTTAATTCACAGGAGTAATTTAATTTATCTAAAAATCTGGGGAAAATTAGGTCCCAAATGAACCTCCCTAGCTCCCCTCCAGTGTAAGGGATATCTATAATATATATATATATATTTATGGTATTTGGGTTGGGAGCCCATGTCAAAATAAACTGCATTTTGCTGTAACTTGTTGTTTGTAACTGCAAATCATTTGCCTGAGTGCTGAGTGTGTGAATCTCTATCTATATTACCTTCTGATTTAGGCCTCTCTATGGAGACCCTTGATTATAGCTCTTCAGTACTGGCAGAAAAGTCAAACTCAAACTTGATTACTCTTTCTTACCAAGAATCTTCACCAGATGATTCACAGTCCTTACCTTTCTATGAGACAGGTAGATTTTTCCACACCCCTAGGGTCTAGGGTGAAGGGGACATTAGCTACTTTAAAATTATCTTCATATCCAACAAGATCTTAGTAACATAATTGAGGAAATTAAGAAATTGGTGCCAGCCAGCTTTCATGATGTAAGAGAATCTGGACCTGCGGATAGAAACAATCTGTCGCTAGCTCCAGAGCTAGCTCCAACAAGATCAATCCTTACTTCACCTCAGAATTCAGTGGAATCTTATAAGGAGCATTTAACAAATGAGGGAGATTTTCACTGTCTAAGCAAATTTTTGGAAATAATAAAAAATCCATATTATGCTAACATAGTAATACTGGAAAATATGTAGGCTTTGAAGGAGGAAATAATAAACCTTAGAGCAGATGTATTGCATAATCAAGCCCTATTAACACAATTTATGAATAAGTCTCAAGCACAAACTGAGAGTTTTACTGAAGATTGACAGGTAGATCCAACTGTCTCTAGAGAAAATAAAGGTATTCAGGTTAAACTTCTTTTTCTGTTTTCAAAGGAAATTTCTATTACAATTTTAGATTCAAAATCAAGGCAGAATACAAAGGAAAAAAAATCTAATCCTAAGAAAATTAAAAAGAAAAATATAACACAAAACAGGGCATTAAATCCAGGGACAAATTCCCTGGGTCTGATAAATTTGATGTGGAAGGAGGTGGTGATATGGAATCAGTACAATGTCACATGAATTCATCAGCTCATTCAATTATAGCAGAAATAAATAAAGAACAATGGCCTCCTTTTTTCTCTGAGGCTAATATGCCAGAAATGATCCAAGGAGAGACTGAGGAACAATCTCCTTATAATAGAGTTGTTCCTGGGAATTATGCTTACTTTCTTTGACTTTGATAACTATCAGCCTGAGATAGGGCTAGATGTTTTAATTGAAATGTATGGCATTAATAAATTAGATGTCAAAACTCATCAAAAACTGACAAAACAGACTTGTCATTTGTTACATATCCCTTCCACATCTGACAGTATTTTTATTATGCATCCACCTATTGTACATGTTGCTGATTGTGTTCTGCTTTCTTGTGGATACTTTGGTACTGCATCTTATTTTTGGTCCCTTGAAGCACTGCTTAAATTAAATGGTATTAATATTTTACCCCCTTATAAAGTTACAGTTAAATGTGAAAGTCAGGTATCTACTATATGCAACAGGGACCAAGAAGAGGATATTAGAAGGGCAAGAAGGGTCTCTGAGGTCATTTCTAAATTTACATGGGCTCAATCGCAAACTTGGGAAAGTAAAATTCTTTCCCCTTTTGGTTGGAAAGTCTCTAAAAATGGGCCAGATGATCTGATTAAAAGTGTTATGTCTTCCTTTTTGTCCCATACCATTAGAATAGACTTAAAATTAATTGTCATTGAGTGGATCACAATATATTAAGATTACAGATAGTCCACAAATTATAATTACTTTTTGGGACCCTAGATTGGCAATATCAGTGTTAGATGCATCTCCAGCATTGGATGGACTTAGGGTTCTTCTAACTGATATAAATACTATGGAGTTTAATTAACAAGCTGCATCAGGCAATAGTTTGCAGAAGATTTGCTGGAAAAGACTAGAACTAGACATACATTAGTAAATAAAGACAATTCAGAAATATTGATTAGCAATCATCTTTTGGTGCTTCATATTCTTAGCTTGCAATGACAAGAATCTAGCTTAAGTATTGCTAAAGGTCTGATAAATCATTGGGAATGCTAACCATTCTGTTCTGGAACATAGAGTTATTAGCATATAAACTGGCTAATGATGAAATTAAACAGTTTCTAATGACTTTTGATATTTTTTGTCTACAGGAAACATGGTGGCAGGATGTCACACCTCCACTGATCCCTTGATACACAACCTTTGCTATTCCAGCCATAAAAAACAAGAAACATGGAGGAAATCAGGCTGATATACAGTAGCTACATATCTTAAGCCTTCCCTAAATTACTAGATTAATGTTCTTCACTTTAAATTATCATTAATACTTCCTCTGGAATTGAAGAGCAGTAATAATAAAAAAAATATTCTTGATGTTTATTTCCTCCTATAGCTAATTTCATTGATTTATCTACTATCTGGCCACAATTTTGAATTATTAGATGATTTCACAACTTAATATGAAACTTATACTTTCCTTGTTATTGGTGAGTTTAATGCCAGAATCCATGTCAATAATCAGATGGAAAACATTTATAGTGAGTTTTTACAGGGCCTGAACATGATTAACCTTAAATTAAGCAATGTTAGAAACTCCTTGAATAAGAAACTTAATGATCAGGGTAAGATAGTGTGTGAAATAATGTCAGACTCAAGATTATGTTTGGTAAATGATAATTTTCCTGGTGATCCGGAGGGTGAACATACTGTACATTTATTGGGCATATGGGATCTTCTATTATTGATCTAGCCTGAGTAAATCAGGATGCCTTAAATTTCTATTTGACTTTGAGGTCTGTGATCATCCTGATTCTGCTCATTCTCCATTACTTATAACTTTTCAAACACCAGGAAAGGGTTGTAACTTTACCCAGATTGCTAGAAATGTGGGTACTCTGGAAATAATTAATTCTAAAAGAATTAGATGACAAAATGAAGCTATCAATCTATTTTCAGAACTGTTTTACATTGACCCCTTAATATCTTTATGCAATAAAATACTTTCAGCTTTAGATAATAACCACATTATCAACAAATGGTTAGAAATAATAATTAAATTAAACCCTTATTTATAACAAATAGGATAAGGGAGCATTTCTGACCAACATGGTTCAATAATACCTACCGGATAGCTAAACATAAATTAAATAGGCACATCAGATACTGTAAAAAACATAAATCCCAGAAAAAATTTAGTTCTCTTAATAAAGCAAGGAAGAAATATAGGAAATTACTGGACCTTGAAAAGGAAAAATACCAGAAAAGTATGTGAAACAAATTAAGAAGAACAGTTATAGCCAAAGTGCCTTCTGCTCTTTGGATAGCCATGGCTATAAAAAATGTTCAAGGAAATGGAAGCACATATTATACCACAGTTATGGGAGTGGCATTTTTAATCTCATTACTTATACCATACAGAAGAAGTTGGAAATGTAAATGCCAATGAACTGAGGTATGAAACTCATTTGCATTTCTCAAAATGGCCTTTCTGTATATATATTGGGAGGACATTAAGCAAACTTTGTCCTCCACTACATCCAATAAAGCTCTGGTTCCAGACCAAATTCTATCTGACTTTTACAATGCATTTTCTAAATGGTGGCTCTCTGTCTTTTTGGTAGTATTTAATAGATTTGTCAATGGAGAATATTTTCCAGAGAGCTGGAAGGGAAGTATCATCTTTCCTATATATACACAAAGGATCAAACTTCTGATCCTAGTATTCATAGAACCATTAGTCTTACTGGTACATCTCAGAAGGTATTTTGTAAAATAATATTGCAAGGGTTACAGTCCTGGATCAATGAAAATCAGCTATTGGATGAGACACAGAATGTTTTTTGGAATGGACAATCTACTATTCAATACTGCTATATATTGTCACATCTTATTTATAAATACACATGTATTAAGAAACCAAAACTTTATTGTTGTTTCAAGGACCTCAGGTCTGCCTTTGACAGTATTAGCCATACATTATTATGGCAGGAATTGCAAGCTGCTGGCCCAGTGGTGCTGGGAGTTAAGGTGCTAGATGCTACACCTCACACTATGCCTGTGACCCTGGATAAGGAATGAACCTGGTTTGTTGGAGGTCAGCTGGGGGGAGGGTGGGAGCTGGATTGAGCCACCATACAGCAGCTCTCCTCTCCTCTCCTCTCCTAGGGAGGGTTGGTCACCACTCCACTGGGGTGCAGTGTGGGTGGGGGAACACTGCTAGGTGCTTGGCTGGAGCCATGTTTTCAGCATGGCTCCATGCCTGGATCTTGGTCCTACACACTGGCATCCCCAGGGGTGGGGACATGGGATGACACTTTTTAACAGATCATGGCAGGATGGGGCTGTACCTGAGGACTGGAGGAGGGCAGATGTGATTCCCCTTCACAAAAGTGGGAGCAAGGCAGAAGCAGGAAACTACAGACCTGTAAGTTTGACCTCAGTGGTAGGGAAAATGATGGAATCACTTCTGAAAGAAAGAACTGTTGAGTACCTAGAGGCTAGCGGGGCGCAGGACCCAAAGCAGCATGGGTTTACAGAAAGAAGGTCATGTCAGATGAATCTAACTGATTTCTTTGACTGGGTGACCCAAAGTGATAGACCAGGGAGGGGCTGTGGATATGGCCTACCTAGACTTTAGCAAGCATTTGACACAGTCTTGCACAAAAGATTAATAATCAAGTTAGCCAGCCTGGGAGTGGGTCCCAGGGTGGTAGCCTGGGTAGCAAACTGGCTGCACAACAGGACACAGAAGGTAATAGTGAATGGAACACATTCCAAAGAAAGGGGGGTTACTAGTGGAGTACCTCAGGGCTCAGTACTCGGTCCAGTCCTCTTTAATATCTTTATGGGTGACAATGCAGAGGGTCTGGAGGGAAAGTTATGCCTCTTTGCAGATGACACAAAGATCTGTAACAGAGTTGATACACAAGGGGGGATAGAAAAGATGAGAAGGGACTTGGCAAGGTTGGAGGGATGGTCAGACATATGGCAACTTAGATTCAATGCAAAGAAGTGCAAAGTAATACACCTGGGAAACAAAAACCCAGAAGAAGAGTACACAATAGCAGGGGAGATACTAACAACAACAAAAATTGAAAGGGACCTGGGGGTAGTCATATCAGATGACCGAAAGGTGGGTAAGCAATGTGAAAAGTCAGTAAGGAGAGCCAGGGGGATACTGGGTTGCATAAGAAGGGGCATCACAAGTAGAAAAAGGGAAGTGGTTATCCCTCTGTACAGACAGTTGGTGAGACCCCATCTGGAGTATTGTGTGCAGTTTTGGAGATCTCATCTACGCAAGGACATAGACAGGATGGAAGCAGTCCAGAGGAGGGCAACTAAAATGGTGCAGGGTCTGCAGCAGAAACCATATGAAGAGAGACTGAGAGAGCTTAAGATGTATACTCTTGATGAAAGGAGGGACAGGGGGGACATGATAGAAATGTTCCAGTACCTCAAGGGAGTCAACAAAGTCAAAGAGGGTAGCATCTTTCAGAAAAAGAGATGTGTAAGAACAAGGGGGCACAATTTAAAGATAGAGGGGGGATAGCTCAGGGGTAATGTGAGGAGATTGTTTTTCAAGGAGAGTGGTGGATACATGGAACAGCCTTCCTGAGGAGGTTGTTGGGTCTAAAACAGTGGGGGAATTCAAACATGCATGGGACAGACACTAGGCAATTATAGTGAGGGGTTGCAGGAAGTAGGCTGTTGGTTAACTAGAATCTGCAGCTTATCCAGTAGGTAGGGAAATGGGAAGACTGGGTGGGCCAAGTGGTCCTTATCTGCTGTTAAAGTCTATGTTTCTATGTTTCTATGATGCAGCTACATTTGTAATGACACAAAAACCTTTCTCCCCATTACCATGCATCATGATCCCCATTGGGGGGATGAAGTTCCAGATCAACTGAATGCTGCCACTGAGCCCCGGGTGGAAAAAGAGGGGAGGAAATGTGCTATACAAAAAGAAACTGCAAGCTTATAATATAGACCCCTTCCTGATGGATATTATAATAAAGTTACATCAAAACACCTTGGTAAAAGTACAGTACAACCAGTCTGGAGGATTAATATCTGTTGTTAGAATTAATCTGGAGTCTGACAGGGATGTATTTTTGCCCCCACTTTATTTAACTTGTATATCAATACTATAATAGAAAAGTTGGATCTTCTTGAATTTCACTCTCCAAGTGTGTCACATAGGAAGTAAACTGCGTAGCATACGCAGATGTTATAGTACAAATTTCTACATCATTACTTGGCCTACAAAGGAAAATTAATCATTGTGTTGCATTATGCAAGGATAGAAGATTGAGTATTAATATAGATAAAACCACATTAGTAGTTTTTAGCAATAAAAATAGATGAACTCCAAGGCTATTTATGGAAAATTCAAAGATTGAAACTCAGAATTATTTTGATTACATGGGAGTAAGATTCTCAGACATTTTTTCTGGAATAGGCATCTTTCACTGATTGAAGCTAAGTTAAAAGTGGCATTTAATGCATTTAAGATTTAACTGTAGGCTGAGAAAAGGTACAGTTTACAGTATACTCACAGTTATTAAGGCCAGAATAAAAACTAGTGTGCTATATGCAGCGGAAATCTGGGCCTTCTCTAACATAAAATCATTGGAGCTTGTATTAAATAAGATATTTTGCTATGTATTACATGTCCCTCAGCTCATTTTTGCAGAGGTTTTATAGAGTTCCTGACAATATCTGTCTTTTTTGTGGATCCTGACACCTTAAGACGCGTTTTTAATATGGTAGCTGTTACTTTGTATTTTACCATTTCTGTTCCTTGTTCTGACTGCAATGGTCATGCCACCCACTCTCTGTATGGTTTTCCCATGATTTGCCAAGGGCTGCCAGGCTAAATCACAACTTACATCATTTGTAGGTGTGCTTCACTGAACATGGCTCATATGGGAGTGCATGGCATGACCATTGCAGTCAGAATGAGAAACAGAAACAGTAGTATACAAAGTAATAGCTACCGTATTAAAAATGTGTCTTAATGTGTCAGGATCCACAAACAAGACAGATATCATCAAGAATTCTTTAAGATTGTAACTTGAGTAAATCTCAATCCCTGCTCTTGTCATAGAGAGGTGTCTGATTTTTCTTCTTAATCTTTTCCAGTTGCCTAAGAAGGGGCTGCCTAGGCAATGTCTGGAAGAAGAAATTGAATATTTGCAGAATGGTTTCACTTGTCTAATGGTTAAAACTATTAAAGATAACTTATTTCTGCTGGGTTTGGGACATTTTTTATATGAAATTTATTACAGACCAAATTTCAAAGTTATATCTCAAAGAAAAGGATTAGAGAGACAGCCATTTCCAGGGACTTTCTTCAGATTTCTTCTCTTCAAAATTTCAAATGATATAAGCAGCTTAAAACCGTACACTATCTTGAATCTTACTTAACCTGTCTATCTAATCCTTTAGATCGGAAACTTCTTACTAGATTCAGAATGGAACTTTATGATGCAAATTATATACATTTCAAACAGAGATGACCTGGTATTAAAACTCCCTCCCACTGTAAATGTGAGATGAAGGCTGAAGATGACCTTAAGCATATTACGTTTATATGCTCCTTGTATTCAAAGAAAAGAGGTGATTGGTTAGGCCTTATACTTGCTGACCTCAGTTTTCCCTTGTATCAGTTAATCCCAGTGTTGTAAAATACTCCAGATGTGTCAATTTTATGCAGGTTAACTGGCTTTTTGTCATCTTTGAAACTGTAAATAATAATAATTTAGACAATTATGTTCTGTAGGGGACATAGGAGACATACTTCCTTTTTGTCACAAATTAGCTTTTTTCCAATATACAGTAGTTTATTGATTTTGGAATTTTGAGTTTGCTGGCATTATACTTGGATGGGGGTATAGGTAACCAGACCCAGACCCACCCAAGGCCTGTTCACTCCTGTTTCAGAATTGCTAAAGATTGTTGCCTCCTGTGTCCCCTTATTTCCTACTTCTTTTTTTTTTATATATTATATTTCCCTATCTTACAGGGCCATGTTTTGGTATAACAAGATGTGCACCTCCATAACTGCTATGACATCCATCTCTAGTTTTAAAAAAAGCATGTGCACAATACCTCACTACTCAGTCCATAAATAATTGTTATGGACAACACCTATAAGAGTTCTACTGCATTTATGTATCTGTCATTTTTATGTTGGCTTGCGTGTATGTGCAAGCAACATCTTATGGTAGCAGAACATTTCAGAGGTGTGTCAATGTTGTGGTGAATGCAGGGGATGCTTCAGTGGGTATGTCCCTCACCCGCCAATCAGTGAGCATGCTGGCAATGACAGCAGCTTCAAATAGAGCCAAGGAGTTGAAATGAGCCAGCCGCTGCAATCACAGACAGTTTCGTCATCGCAGCGGCACCTCCCTCCCTCCCTCGCAACCTTGTTGGTTCCTGCCACAGTCAGAGCACTCTGTTCCTGGGCCCTGCTCTATGAGAGCAACTGGTTTGTTTACTGTGCCTTTTCTGGTAAAACATTTCAATTAATAAATCAGCCCCCATGTGCCTTTCCACACTGGTGGCTCCTGCAACCTACCACACATTCCCTGGAAAACCTACATCAGGGTGCCCAATCCCTGAGTTGGCATGTATCATCACCCCAGTGTTCCCAGATTATTTTTTTTATATATTTATTTTTCTGACACCAGGATGCCCACTGTCAGTGTCGGATGTCCTCCAGCCCTCCAAGCTCACTGTGTTTGCCGATGGGGTGCCAAATCCCCACCAGAATCATGTTTCCTCTCCCCCACGAGCTCACTTTCTTTGTCAGGGGTGCCCAATCCCCAACAGCATCATGCCCCCCCCCAAGCTCATATAGCACACTTGGAGTCCACCCCAGTGTGGCCCTAATTTTTTTTTGAACCTGTAAATTAAGAAAACTGTCCCCTGGCATTTTTTTTAATATTCAAAAATGAAAATAGTCCCTCGTAGTCTCCCCACTGCCCCTCCCCCATCCCACCCTTCCACTGAGCATCCACCTCCCTGCACCCCACATTACCCCATACTTGCCTCTGGAGGTTGAGAGCAGCGATCTTCTGCAGAGTGGGACAAGTCTGCACTCTTCAAAGCCAACCGGCAAACTGAAGAAACAAAGGTAAGTGCATATAATGGCTGTCAATGAGAGTTTTAACTTACATTGATATCAGCCATTTATAGGAATTTTGACTTCAATTTTTCAACATGGGGTGCTTGGGATCCCACCTCATGAACATGTCACTGTCATTTCGTTACTCAGACACAAAAAGTGATTTTGCCATCACTGCATGGAATCACCTTTGTGGACTCATTAATGAAATGACAGTGCCAAAGTTCATGAGGTAGGGTCCCAAAAAGCCTATGTTAAAAATTTGGTGAAAAAATTCCAAAAAATGACAGTGTTATGAGCTTACGTTGAGCAGTTTCTATGCATGCACGTAACATTTTTTTAATATTTTCACTTTGGATGTTCAACATTGTCATTTTTTCACACTTCCTTATGAACAGTATAGCTGTCATTGTTTATATCCTGCCTGAAATGTGTTTTCACACCTGTTGAGCAGAATGGTGCAGTTGCTGAGGAAAATCAACTTCTGGCACAGATTAACAAAATCACAATGCAAGTGTTCATGAGGGGAGGTCCCAAAATGCACATGTTGAAAATCTGTTAAAAAAATGCCAACAATTGATTGCGTTACAGGCGTGTGTTGTGCAGTTTCCACGCACACTCATAACCTCACCAATTTTTCATATTTCTACTCCAGATTTTCAACATTAACATTTTTTTACACCTCCTCGTGAACAGTACAGCTGTCATTTTTCACATCCTGCCCAAAATGTGTTTTAGCACCTGTGGCGCTGAATCGTGCCATTGTTGTGTGAAATCACCTTTTGGGATTCAGTAATAAAATTATAGTTCCACTGTTCATGAGGTGGGGTCCCAAAAAGCTCATGTTGAAAATTTGGAGTAAAAATGCCAACAAATGCCAGGGGTGTTAGGGTCTCCAACTGTAACACTCCACCCTGTAGAGACTGACAGGCAACAGGGGTGTGACTTGGGTTTGTCAGCAGTAATGCTCACAGCATTCCACCCCCACCCTGCAGTCATTAACAGGCATCGAGTATGCCTTGGGGTCTTCAGCACTAACGTTCACCCCATTCTCCTATACTGCATCCATCCCAGCTTATTTCCTTATGGAATGGGATGAGCATAAGGGCTGAAGACCCCAAGGCACACCGTGATACCTGTTGCTGTCTGCAGGGTGGGGTGATGGGGAATGGCTTAATTGTTTTTGCTGATGACCCAAAGGCACATCCCCACTGCCTTTCAGTCTCTTCGGAGGGGGGGGGGGGAATGTGTTGGCATTACTTCAATGCTTCACTGCCATTCCCATTATGCAGCTCTCTTATTCCTGCACTACCAACACCAATGCCAGCAAGCCAACATTTGGCATTGACAAATGCTTGTTATTATATGAATTACTGTCTCCCATATAGTCTGTTCACTCTGTGTCATTTTTATCTAACCGCTTGCATCTTTTCACTGGACACTTATGTGAAAGGGTCTTTGCCCATTAAGGTTTTCCAGTATTATAAATAGAAATGAAATGGATATTGGTGTACTTAGATCATTTGTGATATTTATGGATACATGCTTAAATATTTTGATGTTGTTGTATACAACTGAGATTTCCCTTTTTCTACGAATTTTATGTCTAGCTGATTAGTCACATTATGGCAGACTGCTGTGTTTCCCTTATCTTTACATCATTATCATATATACCCTTAAAATAAAAGTCTAAAATTACAGTTACCTATACCCTGATTGTAATTCTGTTGATCTTTCTCCATATTCAGATTATTGGATGTTATAATTTAATTGGTACTGGACTTAAGAGTGTGAGTATTTGAGAGTGTTCCTTAGAGATAATTTGTTATATCAACAGAACCAATTGCTGATTCTATGATGTCTTGTAATGAGATATTACATGTATTTTATAACTTTTAAAATAACTGTACAAATTGGTGCTATTTATGAACCTTGTATTTTAAATGTTTTGACATTTTCTTGTAAAGGCCAAAAGCTGAACAATAAACTTGAAACTTGAATTTGAACATGAAGAGCAGCAGGGGTGGCTAGGTCTGGGGCAGCATGTCTTCAGGCAATGGCTGGATGCCCTTTCCATGCATGACATGCACAGAATTCAGAAATTCTGGTTTGACCGTACCACCATTGCCAACCTATGCGACCTTGTACAGGACTCCATGGCACCTCGTACCTGATGGTCCTGTGCACTGTCTGTAGAGACAAAGGTTTTCTGTGCATTCTCCTGCTATGCCACTGTTTCATTCCAGAGGGTGGTGGGGGATACCAAGGGTGTCAACCTGTCATCAGTGTCCGGGGCACTGGTGCAGATCACTGTCAATCTGCTGCACAATGTGCATGACCACATAATTTTCCCAACTGCCACTGTGGACATGTGAGACATGAAGCATGCATTTTATGCCATACATGGCATGCCAAATGTACTGGGGTGATACAGGGCACCCATGTGGTGATCATCGCACTGACAGTAGATAAGGAGGCACAGAGGAACAGGAAGGGATATCACAGTATTAACTGTCAGCTAGTCTACGACATGGTGGGTATCATCAGTAACATGTGTGCCAATTACTCCAGCTCCTGGCATGACATGTGCATCTTCAACTAGTCCAGACTGTGTAGCCTATTCACTGCACCCTGGGTAGACGGTTTGCTAATAGGTGAGTATACACCTGCAACATCTATGCCAGCCATGCAACTGCCTTGCCATAGATCCTTACAGTGTCTATTTTGTACTATCTGCATAGGTGATAGCAGATACCCACTATGGACTCACCTGATGACATGGTACCTGGAGCCTCACAGTGCTGCAGAAGAGGCATACAGTGCTGGCTAGAAGAGGATATGTGCCATCACTGAAAGAATTATGGAGATGATGAAGATGAAGATCTTGTGTCAGGAACAGATGGAAGTGTGGCATAATGCTGCCTGCCCCTTGGAAGGCATGCATGGTGTTCACAACATGTGCCATGGTCCACAACATTGTCATGCACCAATGTGTATCCATGCCACAGGATAGATACAGGGATGTCTCACCAGGGGTGGTCAGGGGTGCTGGACCACTGAGATGTGCAGCCAATACACTGAGTTAACATGCAGCATGTGATGCACTTCTACAGGGGTCACTCCATCATTGGGGGGGCTGTAGTCATGGGCCATGCTGGAGGTTTGGGGAAGTATGGGTCATACAGGGCTAGCAGTGCAAGCTCTGTCCTGGAGGGGGATGATTGGGTGGGGGCATTGTGATGATACCTCATCCTGAGTGCCCCCACCCTGGGGGTCATCAGAGTTCAGGACAGCCTGTGTCAAAAGGTGGGGAATTGGTGGGTGGGGCACTAAGTTGACACCTGTCCCTGAGTGCCTATCACCCTGGAGAGGGCATATGCATGTAAAGTGGCCTGTGCTAAGAGGAGGAATGTGCAGGACTGTATGGTGGGGGTGGGAGTGTCGTGGGACCATGTCAGGTCTTAAGTGCAACAGTGACGTGCGTGTGGTGCAGTGGTGCTGAGTTCATGGTACATGGCTCTCACTTCACTGTTTTGTGTACTGTTGCTGGGCCAGTCAAGTGGAAAAGTGTGTGCGAGGTGTTGCGTTGCTGCTGGCACCTTGCCACCAACACGTCATTGACAGTAAGCCTGTGACTGGCCTCAGGAGTAGCTATGTGCCTGCCAGATCCAATGGTGTGCTGCTGTTTGAGGGGTTCTTCATGGCCATGTCAATGTCCACCACCTGTGCAACTGGGCACATATGACCGGCAGCTGGGCAGTGTTAGTCTCCTGTGACTTGGCTTCCAGAGGGCTGGTGTGTGACTGCGGTGTGGTGCCCTGCATCTTAGCATCAGACATTGTGGGTAGATGGCTGGGGTGCCACATCCCGTCGTGGCATCAGGGATGCCTGGCTGATTGTGCTGCCATTGGATAGCATGTGTTCCATTATCCTCTTGAGGAGGTTGCCCATTCTGTTGATGCCCCATCTCATGCCACACACTTTGTCAATCAGTCCTCCAAGGAATGCCAGATCAGGAATGTGTTCCTGATCTGTGTCTCCAGCCTTTCCATTCCAACTGGTGCACCTTTGTGAACTATGTATGGAGGATACTACATGTCTGGGCCCTCCATGGCCTGATGGCTGATTGGGTGAAGGGACCCTCATCCCCACTGTCATATCACAGCACAGTTGTGGTGGTACATGTGCCCATGGTGGCAACCTGTTGCCATTCTGTGTTTTTTTGTGTGGGCTGCACAACCAGTTATACCACTGGTGTACAAGCAGCACTGCAGGTGGGGGGGGCTAGCTGTCCATGGAGATGTCATCGTCATCCTCCTCCTCCTCCTTTAACTCCTCCACTGTCCATGCTTGTATGGTCTCCAGGTTAGTCTTGGTGTCCATGGGTGCTTCTGTCTCTTGCTGTCTACCTGACGGTAACATGAGGAACATGTGTTACAGCTTCCCTGCACTTGATGTTCACAGGAGTTGTGTGTGCACCCTAAGGGTCACCCACTTCTGCCATCCTCCTGTCCCCTGTCTTCTGTGCATGGCACATGCTGTAGCATAGCCTCCACCATGAGTGCTGTCTCCATGTCTGTAGGGTGCAACACTTGCTGGTTAGCAGCACCATGGTGTACAGACCATCCTGGCCCCTTGCCCAGCATGGTGCTACATACCTGGCACTATGGCCATGCCTCAGTCTTGCTGTGCAGGGCCAACTCAGTGAGAGTGTCTGCTACCATCCTGTCTTGGGAGATTAGGGTTTGTCCCTGTGTGGGTGGTCTACTGCCCATTCCTCGACATGACCCTGTGCTGGCCACCGGCTTCTTTATGGTAGCCTACTTCAGATCACACCATTGGTTTATGGCAGCCAATGTCCATGCCTCTGGGTTGGATGCAATTACATCTGCCTGTATGTCAAGCCACAGGCAGGTCTTCCTCTCCTGGAGCATTGACAGGGACTGTGCCCCATAGAGGGTGGCATAGTTGGCCCTTATGTCACTCACCTTGGCCGCCACCTACCCCTTCATGAAGTTTGAGGACAATGACCATCCCCCACCTTAGGTTCAGGCATATCCATGATGCTATCTGCCACTCTATCCAGCTCCTCCATTCCCCGATGGTGGACTGAGTAGGTAATAAATGGCTCTTCCTTCCTCTGCCATTGCCTGCACTCTGTTTACTATCCTGCTATTCACTTCTGTAGATCCACATGGGGCAGCGCAGTTGCCCATATATGTGGAGTTAAGGTGTGGGTCCATATGTTCTGGGCCTACCCAGTCTGCACTGCACAGGGCCCTGCATGTCTTCCTCGGTCATGTCCCCCACTTCAGCATGGCCTGCATGCCTGTCAGTACATAGCACCTTCCTTTGTCAACTTGCATGCTGTGCAGCTGAGTGCTGGTGTTACAATTCCTTTTAAGCACAATTTGCACCTCTTTGTGGATAGGACCTGCATATCTTGAACTGTTTAGGGTAGAAAAGTGAATAGTCATCCAGACCTTTAATTGACTGGTCATATGTTTACAGTAGTCACTTACTAATGCTAATGATGTACTACAACAGTTGTTATAATACCTCATTGAAATACAGACCATTGAAGAAAGAATTCACAAGTCTAGGACTAGACCTTGGGTACACGTATGTAAATGCATGTATTTAAAAAATAACATGAAGGCCTACTCAGGGTCAACACTAGCCCATAAAATGCATAGTTTTCAAACCACATGCTATTCTAAGGCCATGTTAAAGAAAAATATTGATCCATTCTTTCTTAACTGTCTTTCATTCATTTTACTTGGGGCATGTTGTGTATGTGAAGTTTTTCCTGGATTATCATATTGATTGAGGCCAGTCTTGGATATTCTAACCTTGCCCTCTCCTCCAATGACAGGTAAAATGTGTTTGTGCGCTTGTTATAATTAATTCACTTAGAATGTCCAACTGAGATGTAACATCTCATTTGTTGGAGATTTGAGAACATTACATTTCTATCAGGTCTTGTTTATTGCATACAAATGTGTGTTCTTAGTCCTGGTATATTTACAACTTTAAGAATATAGGACCTTCCTGACAATAAGGCCAAGACTCCATCATGTCTGAAGCCCGGAATCGGCAGGAGGTCATAAGGGCTTAAGGAGCAGCCTTCCCCCAAAAATAGGAGCCATTAAAGCAAGTTGAAGCATTGAATCTGCAGAAGGTCATGAGGGCTTAAGGAGCAGCCCTCCCCAAAAATAGGATCCATTGAAGCAAGCTGAAACATCAAATCTGCAGGAGGTTGAGAGGGCTTAAGTAGCAGCCTTCCCCAAAAATAGGAGCCAATGAAGCAAGCTGAAGCCCCAAATCTGCAGGAGGTTGTGAGGGCTTAAGGAGCAGCCCCCCAAAAAAATAGGAGCCATTGAAGCAAGGTGAAGCTCCTAATCTGCAGGAGGTTGTGAGGGCTTAAGGAGCAGCCCTCTCCCCAAAATAGGAGCTGTTGAAGCAAGGTACAAAATGCCGAATCCCCGGGGCACTAGAAAACATGATTGAGCTATCTGTGCCACTGAGAGACTGCTGTTCTGGTGCCTTTTTCCACAATCATTTAATTTAATTTTAATTTTAATGTTAACACAGCAGTTGAGATAGTTTTTGCCTACTTCAATTTTACTTGCTTTTGCCTTTAATCTGGAGTGGACTGGGAGTTGCTTTAATTAAATGTAAAACCGGGCTATGATTTAAAGTGCTAATAATTGTTACCTTAAATGTTCTGAGCACTTGGAAATTGCACCAGGCTACTAAAGCTGCTCTGTGTTAAACACCTTAATTTAACTGTTAAAATCATGTGCCCCAAGTACTAATTAATTCTTAGTTGCTCTGTTTATACAGCTCATATTCCAGCAGCAAGCTTAAAGTTTCTTTAAGTAAGGAAACACACTCCAAAGCTCAGCAGCCCCTTTGTGCTTACATTCCCTGTTTGTTTCCAGCAGCAAGATTATTTTAAATAAATTAAAGAAAGGTGAGCACTTCAGCAGGGTCCCTCCCCTCCTGTACCTTATTTAATGCCCCTACTCTCCATTCTCCTTCCTCCACAGCTGAAGCCCCAAATTTGCAGGAGGTCGTGAGGGCTTAAAGAGCAGCCTTCCCCCCAAAATAGGAGCCATTGAAGCAAGGTATGAAATGCTGAATCCAAGGGGCACTTGAAATCGCGACCGAGTTATATGTGCCACTGAGAGACTGGTTGCCCCACCGATGTTATGCATCGACTGCCCCACCACCCCCACCACCACCCTTGGCAAACTTTGTAATATATAGGGTAGGTCAGGTGACTGGAATAACCTATCAGCCCACTTCTCCACTAGCAGTTTATATTACACCACCACTACTGGCCACTAATCACAGCCAGCTCACACAGTACAATGGGAGCTATCATGGACTATCTCCTAGTAAGTCTAGTCTTTCCCACCTCCCTGATCTTACTAGCAGCCTAACCTATCTCCAACTACACTGTGAAGTTGCTACTAATAAGGTTTACCAGTGGTTACTTTCCTCCCTGCCCGCCAAATGTACCAATGAGGCCCCCAATTCACTGCTGGAGCTCTCCCACCCCCGGTGCACCAAAATGCCAACACCCATTTCTGCCCAGAATTACTAAACAACCTATATGCACACATCCATCACTGCACTGCCACTCTAACTCACAATGGTCTGCACCCCCTAACTTCTGTCCAAATCAACCCATCTGGGCACCAACCACCTGTGCCCTGGATAATCTTAGCCCCCCCCCCTTGTATGCACCCTCCCAATACCAGTTGTACCTACAAATGCTACCTTTAAAACTGTCCATGCCTCACCAAAACTGCTCCGGCTAGCACTGTTCTGCCATACCCTCTTCCTCCTCCTATCGGGGAATGTGCACCCAAACCCGTGTCCACCAATCTCTGGTGTCACTCAGAAGGGCAAACAAGGAAACCTCCTACTGGCATCCCTAAATATCTGCAGCCTTCAAAAAAGAGTTCATCACCCTTCAGGGCTGGATTGCACTGCACTCCCCTGATGTCCTTGCCTTTTCTGAGACCTTGCTCTCAGATAAAGGCCCAAATGGATCTGTTGCTCTTAGTGACTACACCTTATACTTTGCTGACTGAATAAGCAAGAGGGGAGGTGGATGTGCCATCTACATTAAATCTTCCCTGCATGCCCTCCTAGTCTCCATCCAACCCCCTTCCCATGGAGCCCAAACCCTCGCTATCAAGATAAGCTTTGGCAACTCAGCTAAAACAGTTTGCATCTTGGCTGTCTACATTCCCCCAAGAAACCAAAAGCTGGCCTTTGACTCTGTACTTGCCAGTATTTCCCACCTCCCTCCCAAGAGCAAAATCATTTTACTGGGAGACTTCAATGTAAACTGGATGTCCCCTGCTTCTTCCCACTACAATGACACTGTCCTTGCATATGACCTCGCCCAAGTTGTTCAGTCCCCTACTAGGCTGGACCCAAAAACTGGGACAGCCACACTTACCAAACTTATCCTCACCAACCGCCCCAAAAATCTCTCCCATATCAAAGTGCTCTCTGACTCGTCAAGTGACCACTCCCCAGTAATTTGCTTGTGGTCTAAAAAATTCCCCCTACTCCCACTAAGGTCACCATCCAAAGACGCCTTAAGAAAGGTGTCCTCCCCCGCCTCAAATCCTACCTGGCAGCCTGTGGTTGGTCTCCTATTTACTCTGCCCAGTCTGTTGATACTGTCCTTACCTACTTTATTACCACTTTTAACTATGCATGTGGCATCTTGGCCCCCTTCTCCAAGAGTGCAGTAAACAGCGGGGACCTCATGGATTTCTCCTGCTGTACTTGACCAAATGCACAAAGAGATGCCCCTGGCAAAAAGGCTTTGACTCACAACTCCCCCAAGACAGACAGCATTATAGGGAGGCTCGAAATAGCTGCACATGGGCCATTAGGCAAGCCAAAGCGGCTTACTACAAACAAGCCCTCACCTCTTCCTGGGGATCTGGTAGAAATTTCTGGAGCAACATTAATGAACTATCAGGGAGAAATGTATCCCCTTGCCAGTTACAGCTTCTAGTAGATTGGGCTATCTCACAAGACCCTGAAACTATCTCCAATGCCCTTAATACTTCTTTCTCTGACCTCAGCCATATCCTCCCCTCTAACTACAATGACCCAATCAGTACCAACCCCATTTACAACTATGCCACCCTGACCAAACCTCCTTTTGGCTACTTATGTCCTGCAAAGAGGCTAAACATTATCTCAACAAAGCCCTGATGAACTCACAATATAGTAGTGACTCCCTGGACCTCAAACTCATCAGGGTCACACTGGATGTGACCGTTCCCTATCTCACCAAAATCCTTAACCAATCATTATGCCTCAGTCAATTCCACACAACTTGGAAAAGAGCAGTTTTAACCCCCTCATCCTGAAGAGTAGTGACCCCAAGTCCACTAGCAACTATAGGCCAATATCTATCCTGCCCCCCTCTCAAAGTCCCTTGAAAAAATTGTGACTGACCAGTTTACAGATTACCTGACCAAACACAATCTGTTCTGTCAGGAACAACATGGTTTCCGGAGGGATCACAGCACCTCCACTGCACTCATCGAATTCAAGTCATACACACACGAGACCCTTGTACAAGGCTCAGTGATAGGGGCTCTATATGTGGACCTGACCAAAGCATTTGATACAGTTAGCCATGCACTTTTTTTCCACCCCCTACCATCCCTAAACATCTCCCCACATGTCAACTCCTGGCTCAAAGACTACCTCTCTGGCCAGACCCAGCAGGAAAGAATTACTACAACACTGTCCACCAGTAGGCCAGTCCTAACAGGTGTCCCACAAGGGTCCATTCTTGGTCCACTACTTTTCACCTTCTTCCTGAACTCCCTCCCCCAATCCTGAAGTGGGAAGCTAATGCTTTATGCAGATGATGCTGTAGTTTTTTGGAAACATCCTAATCCCAATGTGCTCCAATCTGCCTTGCAAGGTTTCTTTAGAGAACTTGAAACCTGGTACTCTGAACACCACTTTATACTAAACTACAAGAAGACAAAATCTATGATCTTTGCCCACTGCCAAAACCCAATCAGTAACAGTCCACTAATGGTGACAAACTCCCTGGGCATGGCCCTAGAGCAGGTGCATTGATTCAAATACCTGGGAGTCATGTTGGACACCTCCCTCACCTACCACATGCACATACAACAAGTCTCCTCCTCTTTTAACTACAGTCTCAGGATCTTGTATAGACATAGACACTGCATTCCCCCGCAGACAATGCACCTAGTAGCATCTGCCTCCATACTACCCTTTGGACTATGGCATAGTAATCTATGGGCCTGCTGACCTTACTGCTCTTTGCAGGATGAACCTTACCCTAAATAAAGCCGGCAGTCTGGTATCAAAGTGTGATAGGCTAAACCATACCTGTGAGCTTTACAAATCTACTGGTTGGCTAAAGTTCCAAGATAGGCTAAAATATCACACCTGCCTCTTTGCAAAAAAGATACTACACAAACAGGCACCTATTGGCCTCCACCCCCTCATCCAAACAGTTACTCACAGGAGGGCACCAAGGCACTCTGCAATCACCCCCTTCCAAGTACCTCACTGTAGAACCTCCCTTGGCCTTCGGTCCTTCTGATATTGAGCCCGCTTGTGGCTAAACAACCCAGTGTCCAGTATCTCCCTTACATCAGGTCTGGGCCAATTTAAAGCTGATCACAAATCCTTTCTCCATAACTCTGCAATTTGTGAATGTTCATAAAGTACTAATGTACCTAACTCCCCCCTTCCAGGTTTCCTCCTCCATTGCAATGGGATAGCCCTCAACATGGGGATTTTTTCTTTCTTCTCCCATGCTAGAGCTCATTCAAACTCATTGTATATATTTTATGACTCTGGGCCTAGTATAATGACCCTCCGAAGCTTATACTGTCTTATTACCGTATTATTAGCCTAGACCTCTTTAAGATCACTGCTGATGTAATTATGCTGTTAACTGTGCTGAATATTTTGACGTGTATATTTAAGTGATGCTTGTATATTTTCTTTTTACTGATGTGAAGCCTTTGCAAAGGAGTCTATGACTCAAAGGATGTAATTCCAATTCTTTCAATAAATAAATAAATAAATGTTTGCACTGTGCCATCAGAGTAGATACAACATTCACTATAATGTGAATTAACCATATCCATTATCATACAGAAGTTACATACTGTAATAATTTAAGGTAGGTTGGGACTCTGGGTTCATCAAGTCTGTCATCTCTCCCCTCATAACAAGTGGGGAAGAAGATACTATATTTCACTGAATGGAAGCAGTGGCTATTTCAGATTTTTTTTTTTTGACAGGTGGCATGTTTTTGAGGATGCTTTCTATTCAGACTTACCTGGTACTATATGAACTGGGAAAATATTTGAAATGGCTCTTATTTCAGAAGAGTGCCATGTTGTGCTGCTTCAGCCAGAGAACCATTAAGCAAGACTAATGGAGTTTTCCCTTTAAGGGGCAGACCAGGTTGTCCTGGTGCACCCCTTCCCTTTTCATCAGAATGGAGTGTTTAGAAGGGGAGGGGGAAGAAAGAGGAGGGACCAGGGGATAGAACAATGGACAAGCAACAGGAAAGGGAGGAGCAAGTGGCGGTACAAAAGGGAGAGCACAGAATTGGTTCAGCCACTTTTGCTAGAGTTTTGATTATTCTGAACTGCAGCACATCAGATTGGCATCAGAACAAAGGTTGGGGATTTGGTCAGGTAAGCAGCAACAGACTTTCAAAAAAAAAAGAAAAGAAAAAAGAGGGGCTTTAATTATATGAATGATAAGGAAAAGTATACCATGGATAGGCAATGAATCTGTGGTAGGTCATTGTGAATAGTTGTCATGAATAACCCTCTTTAAAAAAAAAGAAAGCTGCCTTTGTGGTGCAGGGGTAGTTTCTCTGACTACAAAGTAGAAGGTTTGTGTTGTTTGAATCTTGTTAGGGTCATTATGACTGGGTAAAATGAAAAGGTAGGAAACCTCAGATTGTGTACTGCTTATGCCTGCATTTTAAAAAGAAAGAAAGCATTATGGAAATAGATAAGAACATTGCTAAGGGGCAAGATTGGTTCCCGTGTGTTTAAAAGACTTGGAGGCTATTGTGAAAGCTGGTAGTAACCCTTTGAGGTGGAGAAGGTGACCAAAAGGAGGTCGAGGGAAGGGGTGAGAGCACGCGGTTGTTATGGCTGTTTTCGGTCTGCTGGGGCAGACGCCCATTTTTCACAAGGTTTTCTAGCGGCTAGTTGGGGAAGAGTGAGAGTGCCACACATTTCATGGCTGTGTCTTTAGCAGGGCAAAACACCTGTTTTGTTTAAAAAAGGTTTTTGGTGGCCATGGGAAGGCAGAAGGTAGCGTTAGGTGGAAAGCAGGCTGGAAAAAGCCATCGGTGGGGCAAGACTGCCATGTGGTTTTGAGCATTGTTTTTGGATGGCAGGGTAGATGCCCACTTGTTCAGAAGCACGGTGGTGAGCAGACGGGAAGGAGCAGCCTGAAGGCTGGATACCGGATTAGAGCGAAGCCCACGCTAACTATGAGAGCATAGCTGGGGGGGGGGGTTATGCAGGAGAACCTGTATGGGAAGTGGAGGGATGGAGCAATGCTCAGGAAGAGAGGGAAGAACAGCATTGGCCGTTTAGCGAGTACATGCCACGAGGGGTAGCAGGCTTTGAGGCCCTGCAGGACGTAGTGCACAACAGGAAACCGTTAAGCCTGCAACTTTCTGGGCTGTGGGGGATGCCAACGGGGGGGTTGGATGAAAATACTGAGCTGCAGGGAACATCGGGCGGGTCACAGGGACCCAAGAGGTGAGTCAGAGCAGCACAACCTGGCTGATCGCACACCAACAACTGCATGTGTAACTGAGGAGGCTGAAAAGGGGGCTGACCGGGGGGACAGCACCGGGTTCATTGCCTTATGGCCCAGTGGGGCTAGTGGAGTGAAAAATGGTCCTTTTTGTTTAAGGGCCTGAAGGACAGGCCAAGCAAGCAGGGGGGTGGTCAATGAAGTGGACAGGTGGTGTGACGCCACACGCTGGGAGGAAGCATGGCATGTGGAGGGCTGGAAAACAAGGAGAGCTTTTATAAAACAAAAAGCCTGGCGGCCTGCAGTCGTCTTGCCTTGGGGAGGAACAGACTAAGAGGGAGAGGGGCCCGAGTTGACTGGGCAGGAGGGCCTAGTGACAAGAGGCCTAGCAATCCGGAGGAGAGGAAACCCAGGGGTCTGAAAATGAAAGGAGGGCTTGCCGGAGGGCCTAGCAAGGGGCAATGGGGAGCGACCAGAGGACTGGGAAAACTGGATCCAGACATGCAGAAGGATGCAGCACACCATTTTGGGCTAGGTCCAAAAAAAAGGGGGGGGAGCAGGTGCATCTCAGTTGGAGGCTGCCTATGGATGAGGTGGGCCTGGCCTCTCAGGTTACAGCCCCCAGATTTCTGTTTTAAATAAGATTATTTTCTTTTCCAGTGTTTTCGCAGGTGACAAAGCAGAGATCATGGAACCCAAGAAGAGCAGGCCTTCTAAAGAAGATGCCTATAAGGTGATAATGGAGCTGGCTGAAAAGGCAAATAGGATGTGGGAGTTGGTGGAACGGGAGGAACCAGGAAGGTCTGGGGAGAAAAGGAAAGCGGGGAAGGGTAAAGGGGCAGAGGGAAGCAGTCAGCGGAGAAGCATGCAGCTCAACCAGGGCACAACCACAGATGGCGTGGCCAACCAAGGCAGCTAATCCAGTACCTCTGCACCCAGGAGACCAGGCCCCATCAGTACCTCCGCAGGGCCCGGTGGTGTTTCCCCAGTGGAGCCCAGTCTGGACCTCCAGCATACAGTGGTTCCTCCACAGCTGCTAGTAGGTCTACTAACCCTTCACCAAGAGGTAAACCTGCTGGGGCACCAGGATGCTAGCAGGCAGCAAGGAATGGACAATGTCACAGGTAATGCACCTGGCTCTGTTGGTGACAGCATCAAGGACTACATAGGTCAGATCATTTCGGCACTTGGTTCAGGAGGGCTTGAGCCAGACAGAGGCTGCACTAGCTGAGATTAGGGCAGGAGAAGAGATGGTGAAGGAGATCGAAGGTGGAGTTGAAAAGGAGGGAAAAGGAACAAGGGAGATAGGAGCTCCAGGGATGAGAGTAAGTGAACACATACCGCTGACTACAAAAGAAAAAATATGGAAGGGAGAGTATGTGGATATTTTCGCTTTAGTGAGCAGGGACACAGCTGCAAAATATGAAGAAACAGAGAATATAGGAAAAAAGTGAAATGACAGCTGAAGTGATTTTGCTAGGCAAGAAAGAGGAGGACAAATTCACGAAAGGGAAGACTTGGGAGAGGTGGTTCATAGGTTTCACCACATTCTCAGCCATAGTATTGGAAAGAAGACCTGAGTTGGGCATCCCACTCATCACATACTCCCTGATAATAAAGAGAGCAAAAGCAAAAGGGGGTGTGGGCTGGATATATTATGACGAATTCTTCTGGCAAAGAATGGCCACATATGGGGATGTACGATGGGACACGGAACAGCTAGATTTATGGACAGATTACACAACTGATCAATCCATGCTGGAGGGAGAGTTTCGGAAAAAAGGTACTATGCTACAGAGATGTTGCTAGGCCTACAATAAGGCCTTTTGCTCATGGGCACAATGCCATTTTCAGCATGCCTGTTCAAAATGTGGGGGATCACATCTGTCGAGCAGATGCAGGATGACATGGGTCCAAGGAATGCAAGGAACTGGGGAGCAGAGGTCGGGTCAACAGTTCTTTCGGGAAGGGCAGGGTTATAAAGGCCAGACATGGAATGGGGGGGGACACGTAAATAGAGGTAGTCAAAATCATTGACCAGCAAGGCCAGGCATCAGCCAGAGGGGGATGCTGGTGGGAAAAAAGAAATGAGGACAGGGGAACAATTTAGAGCAGCTAGAACCCCTATCAAGATAGAGGCATGGAGGGAATGGTTGGACAGATACCCAGATAAGAAATGGCAGAAATGATTAAAGAAGGTTTTCATGCAGGTTTTTCACTACAGTGTGAGGGACCAAGACAGGCCAGAGAGGCGAACAATCTGGGTTCAGTGAGAGGGAGGGAAGACATGTTACAACGGAAGATTGAAAAGGCAGTAGGGAGAATAGAGGGACCATATGACACCCCTCCCACTGGAGAACATGAGTATTTCTCCATTAGATTTGGTCCCCAAAAAACAAGAAGAGGAGCTTAGGGTGATTCATCGCCTATCCTTTCCTGAAGGTGAGTCAGTGAACGATTTTATCGGTGAGGAATATAGTAAAGTGACATATTTCACGCTGGAAGATGCAGTCTGGATTATCTGTGCAACTGCAGATGCAAGGATGGCTAAGACAGACATAGAGTCAGCTTTTAGACTACTTCCGGTTAGAAGAGAGGATTGGGACCTGTTGGGGTTTAAAATTGGGGGACAGTACTATTTCAACAAAGCCATGCCTATGGGTTGCTCTATAGCATGCGCCACATTTGAAGCCTTCAGCACATGTTTGCAGTGGATATTCCAAGAAAGGACTGGTTATAAAACAGTGATTCACTATTTGGATGATTTATTTTTCATAGGCAGTGGGAAAAGGGGAATGGAAAGAATGCTAGTCAGTTTTCAACAGCTGTGTCAGGAATCAGGGGTCCCACTGGCGCCGGAAAAAACAGAAGGGCCCAGTAGGGTGTTAGAGTTTCTGGGCATCGAGATAGATGCTCCGGGGGAAATATTTCGGTTACTGGACCAAAAAGTGAGAAAATTGAAGTAGTTGATTAAGATACATACCAGTAGAAGGAGGGTACACCTAAAGCAGGTACAACAAGTATTGGGGCATCTGAACTTCGCGTGTGGGGCTATTGTGCCAGGGAGGGCTTTCACAAAGAGGCTAGCAAGGGTCAAAGCCAGAGTGACCAGGCCACACCATTGGGTAGACATGACAAAAAGAGTCAAGGAGGATTTCAAAGTATGGGAGGAATTCCTTAGGGAATATAATGGCTGCTCTTTCTGGCAAGAGTAATGGATGTATTACACAGACCTCAATCTTTACACAGTTGTGGCTGGAGGCCTGGGCATGGGGGGCTATCTGAGGGGCAGATGGTTTGCAGAGCCCTGGCCTTCAGATTGGGTGAGGGACGGTAAGGTGAAGGACATAACCCTGTTAGAGATCATGCCCATCTGGGCATGCACTGTGGTTTGGGGAGAAGAACTATGGGATCAAAAAGTAACATTCTGGTGTGACAATAGAGTAGTGGTAGAGGTCTTGAGGGGAGCCAGGTCAGAAACAGTCATGCAAGTTTTGTGACTCATGGTGTTAAAGGCATTGCAGTTGAACATGTCATTCAGAGCAAAACACATAGAAGGGGGTACACAACACCCTGGCTGACAGCCTTTTCCGTCTGCAGCTGGATTGTTTCTGGAGGCTGGCACCAACAGCAGAGGAGCAAAAAACGCCCATACCAATGAACATATGGGACGTTGACAAGAAGGAGCAGAAATGTTGTTCCACAGTTCATGGGTGCCACGGACTCTGAGGGCCTATGATGGGGCCTGGCAAGTGTTTCAGACATTCAGGGCACTCACCACATGGAGGTAAATAGGCAGCTCACAGAAGAACAGTTGGGGGGAAGTTCACCATGGAGCAGTGGCAGAAGGGGACAGCCCACGCCATAATGGGGGTCTACTTGGCAGGGATTAGTGTGATCTGCAGTCTAAAAAGATGGCTGGACCCAATGAAGTCAATGTTCATTAGAAGAATGATGCAAGGATGGGGTAGGTTAAAGCAAGGGACGGTGGATAATAGGAGACCAATAGGAGAGCAGTGGCTGGTGAAACAGAAGGGTGTGTTGCCAGCAATATGCAGATCAACGGCTGAGGCCCATTTGCCAGGGCCATGAGAGTGAGTGAAGTGGTGGGCCAGGGCAGGCAAGACAGGAAAGGGAGACTGGAATGGGAAGCTATAAGTTGGGGATGAAGGAAATATAGGTCATGATTAAGAGGTCAAAGATGGAACAAAGGGGTCAGGGTTGCATGGTAACACTAAAGAAACACGTAGAGGGCACAGTGTGCCTAGTGCAGGCTTTGTTGTCTTTCACCGCAGAGCGTGGAAATAGGACAGAATTATTTCTGCATGGGGATGGAAGCAGAGTCATGAGTTATCAAGTTACAGCATTACTCAAGAGGGGCATGCAATTCCTGGGGGAGGATCTGGTGAATTATTCCTCCCACTCTTTATGGAGAGGGGCTGCCTCGCAGTAGGCAGCGACAGGGGAGACGGTGAATAATATTTTGGAGAAGGGGTGCTGGCGGTCGGCCACTTATGAAAGATACATTCGAACACTGCAGTGTGGAGACTAACGTATCGCTTATATTTGTGACAGACGGGGAGCCACGGGGGGCAAGGGAGTGATGACATGATGGTGAGAAAATAAGATCATGAATAAAATATCTATTCTGTTTAAACCCTTTAGAAGAGGGAGGACCACGGAAGTCTGGATCTGTGGCCACTCCTACATTTAATGGGCAGAAAGGAGAGCTGAGAAAAAGGCTGGGTGAAAGCAGCTTTATCTGGAGGTGAACCAAGGTAAATTGGTATGGCATGGCATTTGAGGGATGAGATGGGCACAGCTGCTCCCCGCCTTGAAAGAGCTGAAGGAGCGGCGACCTACTCCAGACTTAATTATTATTCATTTAGGGGGTAATGACCTTGGGGGCAAGCCATGGGTAGACACATATATGAAGATAAAAAGGGACTTAGAGACAATACAGCAGTGATGGCCTAAGGTATGCCTGGTCTTGTCGGATATGATACCAAGGAGAGTTTGGAGACCGGAGCACAGCCATAGAGTTGTGGATAGGGCCAGAAAAAAAGAACAGAAGGGTAGGGACACTGGTGATAAAAATGGGAGGACAAGTACTATTGCGAGGGGTGGAAGAGTGGGTAGAAGATTTCTGTAGTTCAGATGGCGTCCACTTGTCAGATCTGGCCATAGATATTTTTAATGCGGAAATTATGGGTTTTATAGAAGCATGGAGGAGACAAGGAAAAAATATAAAAAAAAAGGGAAGAGAAGGCTTGGAGGGGTCTCTCCGAGGTGAAAGGTGGACAGGACCCTAAGTGGGGGGAAAGCCAGTCATCCAACGCAAGCTGGAGACCGGCTAGTGGGGAAAAAGGGGGGAGGAAGGAGGGAAGTGGGGAAAGAAAAAGGAATAAGACGAAAAGAGGAAGAAGCGGAAGGAGGAAAGTGGTCTCGGTTTTCGTTCTCACTTGGGGGGAGAAAAAGAGGAAGAAAGAGGGATGATCAGAGATGGCTATATGGATGGAAATAAATGAAATTGTGAGAGATATAATAATAGAAGATGATAAATGGAACATGGAATTATGATATATAAATAAATTAATTGCCATATCTGAGCACAACAACAAACAATGGTCTCTATCATTTTGTGAGGGAAAAGGAATCCGGGATAAGCAGTTTTGTCAACCCAAACAGCATAGATACATAAAAATGTGGATGAAAAAGATTAATTATCCAGTGGGGGGGGGAATCAGTGACAATGGAGTTTACCCTTTAAGGGGCAGACCACGTTGTCCTGGTGCACCCCTTCCCTTTTCATAAGGATGGTGTGTTCAGAAGGGGAGGGGGGAATGAAGGGGGGGGCCAGGGGATAGAACAATGGACAAGCAACAAGAAGGGAAGGGGCAAGTGGAGGTACATAAGGGACAGCACAGAAGTGGTTCAGCCACTTTTGCAGGAGTTGTAATTCCTCCCACCCGCCCTACAAAACAGGACAAGAGGGAAAGACTGTCAAAAAGGGACTGTATGGTAGGGCTGTAAAAGGTGGATGAGGGATTAGTCTGGTTGGACAGTTATGGGACTGCAGAGGTGGATGGCAGGTAATAATATGTTTATTGGACTGCCAAAGGTGGAGGGCAGGTGAGAATATGGTTATTGGACTGCCAAAGGAGGATGGCAGAAAAAAGGAGGGGGGGAAGAAAAAAGGAATAAGATGAAAAGAGGAAGAAGCAGAAGGAGGAAAGCAATCTTGGTTTTCACCGTTACGCAAAAGAAAAGGAGGAGAAGAAGAAGGCACCCAGGTTCTTACCTGGGGGAGAAAAAGAGGAAGGAAGAAAGAGGAATGATCAGAGATAGATATATGAATGGAAATAAATGAAATTGTGAGAGATATAATAATAAAAGATGATATGTGGAACATGGAATTATGACATGTTAATAAATTAATTGCCAAATCTGAGCCCAACAACAAACAATGGTCTCTGTCTTTTTGTGAGGGAAAAGGAATCCGGGATAAGCAGTTTTGTCAACCCAAACAGCATAGATACATAAAAATGTGGATGAAAAAGATTAATTATCCAGTGCAATGGCTAAGAGTGAAAGTTTTATCTCCATGGCCATTCAAAGGATAACAGATTGTTTTTTTCAAGAAGAATTTGGAAGGTTAGTTGATATTTCATTGCCTACACTATATCATAAACTGAAAGTTCCAGTGAAAGGGAAACTTTTTCTACTGTTCTGTGAAAATGAAGACCACAGGAATGTATGCTTCAAGTTTAGATGTGGATCCTTGCATGGTAAAAAATAATCTACAGAGCCTTCAAATTACTGCAGCTTGAAATTCTGTAAGTGCAATCCTAATGTATATCATGTACAAAATATCATGCACTTACAGTTCAATTGTATTTTAACAGAGAAATATAGGATCAAATGACTCTCTCCTATATGGAACACTATTAAATATGTGACTGACACAGAGTCAAAGTGACGTTTGATGGATTGCATTTATTTTGTAACTCTGAGCGCCATATTTATGCTACTGCAAATTTTGCTTTTCATGTTTTAAAAATACTATAGTATTTGTGGTTTATTTATAACTCTGTTAAACTTCATATTATGGATTTCTTTTTTTTTAATGACATATTGTATGTGAGAGCTTTTTTTATGCATACTAAGTTGAAGGCCAGTTGAAGGCCTTTCTTTTTTCTAAAGCATTTAATGTCTAGATGAATATTTATAGTTAAGGTTTGGGTTTTTTGTTAGATTTGTATTTACTATGTATAAGTTGTATATTTATTACGCTCAAATGTTTGTTTTAAAGTTTATAAAGCGCCCAGAGCCTCCGGGATTGGGCGTCTTTTAAATAAATTTTGCCTTGCCTTGCCTAAGTATCATTAAACTGAACTGAACTGAATGGAGTCATTGTCCATCATGACTTCCTTGTCATGGCTAACAAATACATGAAGACCCACAGGCCTGATAACTTACTGAACTATCCCTCATCCCCATGTGCTTCTCCCTTGTCCTTATTATCCCCCTGTATCTGTCAGGAGGATATTAAGCAGTCATTTGGAAGGCACCGCTAATGGGCCAACTTTAACAGTGGTCAGTTGGAGGACACTGCTGATTGTTGTTTCGTTTCCAGCAATAACAAGAAACAGCTACTGAAACTTCAGGTCCCATTTTGTTCAACAAGGGAGGGAATCAGAGGAGAATCTCAGAGAAACAGAGAGGAGCTTGTGGAGCAGACACCGCAGACAGTTTTCCAGTTTTGTTTTTTTAACTCCACGAGAGATTTAAACTCGAGCAGCAAATCACAAGAGCTGCAACAAAAGGGCACCAAATGTAAAGTATTTGAGCCCTTAAAGAGCAGGGCAGTAGTCACCAAAGGAGACAACCTTAACAGTGCTCAGTCGGAGGGCACCATTGATTGTTGTTTTGTTTCCAGCAACAGCAAGAAACAGCTACTGAAACTTCAGGTCCTGTTCTGTTTTACAAGAGAGGGAAATTGAATCAGAGGAGAACTTCAGAGGCACAGCGAGGAGCTTATGGGGCAGATGCTACAGATGCTGCATTCAGTTCTCCATGGGGGAGTAACTCCAGTGGGGATTTAAACTGGAAGCAGCCAATCATGGGAACTGCAACAAAAGGGCACCAAATGTAAAGCATTTAAGCCCCTAAATTGCAGGGCAGCAGTCACCAAAGGAGGCAACATAACAACAATCAGTCAGAGGGCACTGCTGATTGTTGTTTTGTTTCCAGCAGCCATAAACAGCTACAGAAACTTCATGTCCCATTCTCTGTCCTACAAGGGAAGGAATTAGAGGAGAACCTCGGACTCACAGTGAGGAGCTTTGCTGCATAGACACTGCAGATGACAAAGACAGTTCTCCAGGGATTTTTTTTAACTCGGGGGGGGGTTAAACTCAGAGCTGCCAATCAGGGGAGCTGCAACAAAAGGGCACCAAATATGAAGTATTTGAGCCCTTAAATAGCAGGGCAGCAGTCACCAAAGTAGACAACCTTAAAAGCAGTCAGTTGGAGGACACCGCAGATTGTTGTTTTGTTGCAAGCAACAGCAAGAAGCATCTACTAAAACTTTAAGTCCAGTTCTGTTCTACAGGGGAGGGAATCAGAGGAGAACCTTGGAGGCACAGTGAGGAACTTGTGTGGCATATGTGGCAGATGCCGCAAATAGTTCTCCAGGGTTTTTTTGGGACCCTCCCACCCTCCACCTGCCTAATCACTTAAAGGCTCAAAGTAAAAGGCTTGGAAATTGCAGGGGAGCATGTACTGTAGTGACAAGGATTAGGCAAACGGAAACCAAATACATAGTTGTTTTGGAAAGCATTGGGGGCTTATATACTATGTACAGGGAGGGCTTACAGACCGGGGTACTTGTAATACTAGATTCCTGGGCTAATCATAAAGATAGAGAGAGAGAGAAAATAGAGATTGAACAGATAAATGGTGCTTTTTGTGTGCATTGGGGATTATATACTGTGTGTAATGGGTGCTTAAAACTGTAGGAGGAAAAGAAGAAAGAAAGGAAAGGAAGAAAAAACACTTTTTACAGAGCAAAGGAAGGACAGATAGTGAAGTAAGGGAAGATGCTGGGAGAGGTGCACTGCAGTGACTATTGGGTGATAGTCTTCAGGAGGACATTCTGGATGCTGCAGTGCTGCCTTATCTACAGGCACCTCTCTGGGCTGAGGGCAGAGGTTGCTAGTTTCTGAGCCAAGTTGGCTAGGATTCAGGGAACCTCCTCCCCCATGAAGGGACTACTGAATCTGCTGCCGCTTCCTTGAAGGTTGCCTAGGAGAAGGAATGAATGGACTACACTGGGCTTGAGGAGGGTGAGGGTGGTGGGACAGAGGCACATCCCCCATCCAGTGCAACTACAGAACTCCTAGGCCATTTTGGCAGAGAAGGAAGCTCTCACTTGACACCCAAAGCAGTGATGAGGGAGGATGAGTGAGTCCTCCATGATGGAGTCCCAAGGGTAGGTGGCAGGGGACCCCAGAGGAGGAGGAGGAGGAAGCAAATTCTGGTTGGGGACTACATCATTAGTGGAAGAGATTTGGAGAAAGGCAGGGGGGGCAGAGGGAGGTTAAGTGCCTACCCAGAGGCATGGCTAGGAGGGATAAAGAGTGGATCCCGAGGAACGCCAGAGCAGTAGCAAGGAAGGGAGAGCTTGATGTCATTGTCCACCTGGGGACAAATGACCTGGCAAGCAATGAGACAGGGATAGGTGCAGGGCAGGAGGTGTTTAGAGAGTTGGGGAGGGGTCTTAGGCAGGTAGCACATTCTGTGACCTTTCCAGAGGTTCTGCATGTCTACTACAAGGAAGAGGCTAGGAAACTCCACACCAGGGATTTCAATGCCTGTTTGAAGGAGTGATGCAAAAAAAAATGGAGGGCTTTTGGTGTTCTTGGAGACTGTGGCCCCACCTGGAAGGATTAAGGCCTATACAAGGGTGATGGCCTGCATCCATCAACAGGGGGAACTGACGTCATTAGTGAACAGTTTAAATGCTTCCTTGGCAAGCATTTGAACTAGCAGAGAGAGGAAAGACAGAAGGAGGCAGGGAAACAAAATGTTCACCCCCCCCCACAGCCTCATGAAGAAAACAGCAAGAATACTGGGGCAGACACCCCCCCGAAATGGAACAAATAATAATGAATGCCAGGCGGCAGAAGGCATAAATAAAATTAAAATATATAGTGGATGCAATGAGGGAGGGCAAAAGGGAAAAAGAGAAGAGGGTGGCAACTTAAGCTGGAGAGCCATGTGTGCAAATGCTCTAAGTCTGTGCAACAAGACTGCAGACCCAGAAGCCACAATGGCAGAAGCATACATGGACATAATCACCATCGCAAAGACCTGGTGCAATGCAAAACAGGGCTGAGAAGTTGCCATACCAGAATATACTCTGTTCAGTAAGGACAAGGTAGGTAGAGAAGGGGGATGAGTGGTTCTTTATGAAAGGGATAACATAAAAGCCACTTAAATACAGTGGGAGCAAGGAGGAGATGAGGTACTATGGGTCACTCTTAAGAAATGTAAAAGTGCAGCAGTTCAAACAGGAGTGATCTATAGACTTCCAACACAAGGGGAAGAGGTGGATAAGGAAATGATAGAAGCAATCCTGTGGATGGCTCTCAAGGGGGAGGTATTGTTAGTAAGAAACGTCAGTCTACTGGATGTGGATTGGAGCCTCCTCACTGCAACTAGTGCCAGGAGTAGGAATGTCCTGGATACCCTTCAAGTGACATTCCTCAGGCAACTAGAACTGGAATCCACTTAAGATGGGGCATCACCAGACCTAGTATTGACAAATGGGGACAGAGTGACTGCTGAAGCAGTGAGGGACCACCTGAGGACCAGTGATCACCATATAGTGTGGTTTGTTGTAAGATCTGGGCCAGAACCGAATCATACAAGGGCAAGAGTACTGGACCTCAGGAGGGCCAATTTTAAGAAAATTGAAGGATACCTCATGAATGCCCTAGTAGGGACAGGAAAACTTGGAGGAGCCGAACAACAATTGGCAAAAATAAAAGGGGCTTTGAGCAAGCAATGAACTCTGTGTTAGGCAGGTTAGCAAGGGCAAGAGGAAAGGCGACCACTATGGTTCTCTAAGGAGGTAGTGGAGGAAGTGAGCGCAAAAAAGACGGCATGTAGAAGGTACAAAAAAATGCAGAAGAAGGGAGCTAGGGAGACCTACCAAGAGAAACGAAGGGAGGCAGGGAAGGCAGTTAGGAGTGCAAAAGCGCAAATGGAGGAAAGGATTGCCAAATCAGTATCGAAGGGGGATGAAGCATTTTTTAGATACATAAGTGAAAAAAATAAGGACAAAGGGAGGGATAGTAAGGCTGAAAGAGGAAGGAGGGGGATGTGTGGAAGAGGACCACAAAAAAGCAGATACTGTATATTGAACAAATACCTCTATTCAGTATTAAAGGAGGAGGAGGATGGAAACAGGCCAAAGATAAAAGACAAGGGCATAATGGGATGGAAGGTGGGCACAAGTCCTTTTACAGAAGAAAAAGTGCTTAAGGAATTACCAGTGTTAAAAGTAGACAAGGCAGTGGCCAGCCTGGTGGCACTAAGGGCTGAGCCACTGGACGCCTTACCTCTTGCCATGCCGGCAACCTGTGTTCAGAAACAAGCATGGGGTGCTGGGGGTTGGCTGGGGGGGCTGGGAGAGGATAGAGAGACTGCCAGGCAGCTCTCCTCTGCCAGATCAGGGAGGTAGGCTCTCCTGGCCTAAGACCATCATCATGTGGAGGCGTGATGGTTGTGCAGGCATGAGTGAGAGTTGGGCACTAGGATTGGGGTGGGTGGAGTAGAGTCAGATAGCCAAGGTGTGTGTGTGTGTGTGCACACCTCCACATATGTGTCCAACCTTGTCTAGGGCTCTGGGGATTAAGGGGAGAAAATGCAGAAAATGCAGGGGTTGCAGCCAGATGATGCCCCCAGGCTGGCTCCGGTGGTTCTGCCGAGACAAAGTGTGATTGGCCTCGAATGACCACAGATGCTGAGTACAGATGGCTGACACAAGCTGCATGCCCAACAAGAGAGAGAGAGAGAGAGAGACACCAACATAGAAAAAAAAGTAGACAAGGCAATGTGGCCAGCCAGAGTGACCCCCCCCCCCACGTATACTGAAGGAGCTGAAAGAGGGACTGGCTGCATCTCTAACAGACCTTTTCAACCTGTCGCTGGAAACAGGGAAGGTACCGAGGGACTGGAGGACAGATGTAGTCCCACTTAATAAAATGAAAATAAGGAGGAGGCAGGGAATTACAGGACTGTCAGCCTGATGTTGGTGGTGGTTAAGGTAATGGAAGCACTATGGAAGGAAAGAACTGGGGAATATCTTGTTGCCAGTGTTTTTCCAGGATTCAAGGCAACATGGTTTCATGGTGGGAAGGGGGGTCTAACCAGACAAACCTGATCAAGTTCTTTGATTGGGTGATCAAGGAGGTGGATCAAGAAGGGGTGGTGGATGTGGCCTGTATAACTCCCTGACAGTGCCACTGGTGCAGCAAACAACACTACAGCAACTGCAGCACCATGTCGCTGTACTGTCCGCGCTGGATCCTGGCACTGTCTATTGGGGGTCTTGCACCCCCCCAAATCAACTCTGACTAAGCGTTGATAATCCTTAGTGGGGGGGGTTTGGGGGGATGAAGTTCACTGAGTGCTATTTTTTGGGGGGTGAAGGTCCCCAAAGAAAACACTTTGTTTTCTTTGGAACTGGCAGCCGACCTCAAAAAACAGTCGACCTGTGGGTTTCGCTGTCTGGTCATTGAACAAAATTTTTGTTGATGACCAGTCATGGATCTAATGTCTTGGACTTGTATTTTATCAAGGCCTTTGACCCCATTCCACAAAGGAGGCTGATTAAGCAAGCTGAGGAGCCTAGCAGTAAGGCATTAAGTAGTAAATGGGTAGAAAGTTGACTGAGCAATGTGAGTTAGAGGGTGGTGGTAAATGGCGCCCACTCTGAAGTAGGCAAAGTGACTAGTGGGGTGACACAAGGGTCAGTATTAGCGCTGGTCCTCTTCTATGTCTTTATTAGTGACATTACAGAAGGATTGGAAGGGAAAGTATGCCTGTTCACAGATGACAAATTTTGCAACAGAGTAGACATTCTGGAGGAGTAGATACAATGAAGTGTGATTTAAAAAAAAAACGGGAAGAATGGTCACAGGTTAGGCAGCTGGGTTTTATTGCAAAAAAGTGCAAACTCGGGCACATGGGGCACAGAAACCATATTAACAGTCACAAAGCAGGAAAGGGACCTGGAGGTCATCATTTCTGATGACCTAAAGTAGCTAAAAAGTGTGATAAGGTAGTGGGTAAGGCTAGCAGAATGCTTGGATGCATAGGGAGGGGTATCACAAGCAGAAAGAGGGAAGTAATAATACCCTTGTTTAGATCACTGGTGACACCCCACCTTAAGTAATATGTACCATTCTGAAGGTACCATCTCCAAAATGACATAGGGTGGAGGCAGTGCAAAGGAGTGCAACCAAAACGGTGTATGGCCCACATCAGAAACCCTATGAGAAGAGGCTTAAGGATTCAAATATCTACTCCCTGGAACACAAGAGGGAACTGGGGGATATAATGAGACATTCAAGTACCTCACAGGAATAAACAGGATACAGGAAGGGAGCATTTGCCACAGGAAAAGATGCTCAAGGACAAGGGGTCATAACATGAAGCTGGGGGGGTCTCAGAGGAAACGTGAGGAAGTACTTCTTCACGGAAAGGGTGGTGGACACTTGGAACAGCCTTCTAGAGGAATTGGTGGGGCCAAGAACTGCCACAGTATTTAAGAATGCATGGGCTAGACATAAGGGAATCATAGAAGCAAGAGAGGGTTGTAAGCCAGAGTCCAAGTAGCGGCACTATAAGTAGGAAATTTAGGGCAGACTAGGTGGGCCATTCTCTGCCAACAATTTCTATGTTTCTATGTCCCACCTTATATTAAACCTGATTGTCTCTGCCTCTGCCACCTCCTTTAGCAGCCTGTTCCACTGCTTCACCACTCTTTCCAAGAGGAAGAGCTTCCTGACATCTTTCCAAATCCACCCCCTATTTCTACTCATGTCCCCTAGTTACAGTATTTAAATTCCTGATTAATAGCTCCTCCATCCACCCTATTTATACCTCTTATAAACCTATATGTTTCTATAATGCATCCCCCACTCATTCCTTTTGCAAGTACATATTTAGCATGAGATGACATCCTTATTCAACAACAAAGATTTAAAAGGCCTACCAGGTCAATATGTCACATGCTTCATCGTGCACGACAAAACCACGCAACAGGAACTGTGTGATAGGGTACAGTGAGATGGTGCAAAACTGTGAAAGAGTGTATGCGTGATAGTGTACCCTCTCACTTTTCCCAGGCAGAGGAAAAGACCTCTGTTGGGACAGGGGCTGGCAAGCAGCTGCTGTGGCTCGTCGGGAAGAGCCACAGGCAGCAAGGGAGGCAGGCAGTGAGTTTGGGACTGGGTTTTGTTTCCCAGTCCCAGATGCATGGAGTTTTTTAATTTTTTGCACTTTGTGCAAATTTAACTGTTAACCCCCCCCCCCAAGTTAGTTATTTTAGTTGGGGGGGTTCAGTGGTGCAGTCCCCCCTCAAAATAAAGACATATGCCACTGGCAACATATTGCGCTGTATTAGCAGCACAGTATATTGCTATGGCATAATGTCTTGTGACATTATGACCCCGTGCCTTTGACAAGCACCATATGTTCACATTATTAAGCAGTGAACGTTTAAAAAAAATGTAATCCTTATTCAACAAATGGAAAGTGCTCATTTACAAAGGTTGTCTTTCTATTTCAGGCACATTTCTTACTCAGTGAATCAATGACTAAGAGCAGTGCACATAGGTGAGACAGCTGGGTGTCACACAACTGCAAACAGCTGAACAGTAACTGTCATAAGCATGCAAATGGCTGTACAAGTTTACAACTGTATGTTAATTAAGAGGTAGGTAGATGTTACACTGTTATTAGTTTAAATGGTCTCAATGCTTTGTAATGCAATTTGGAAGTGCAAAAACTAAAACAATAGGCAACTTGGATTTGATTAAGTATAATGTTAATTGTCTAATTCATGGGAAATGAAGCATAACAGACGTCCGTTGAGATTATAAGTGTACCATGAAATACTACAATGATCATATTTACAAGCATAAAAATCACAGAGAGATATTTATACTGCATATAACTAAAATGCAGCTAAGAAACTGTTGTTACAGTGCATGACTTCCACCTACAGTGCTTTATCTGACATGACTGCAACTTTGATTGAATGCCATGGCTTATATTTGATGGTGTATTTATTACAATTTGCAGTATGGCTTTTGGCTTGTGTTGAGGGTGGCTTGTATGCGATGGGATACTGTGAGTATGCAGTGCCATAATGTACTAATTCAAAGACAATTCCAACATACCCCACTCCCCAGGGTACTGAAGCTATTGTAATTCCTTTCTTAAACTGACATTCTTCCAGGTATATCATGAACGCTTGAACTGCTTTCATGTCTACTGTCCATGCTGCTAGGTTATTACACAGTTTACCAGCCCATGGGATAAGACGTGCCTCATAATTTTACCTTTGAATCTATCACCTCCTATGCTTTAATAAGTGCCCCAACAGTCTGCTGGAGGATACCAGATTACTCATCTCTGATTGTCCAGTCTTGTTTACACCCTTGTGTACAGTATGACTAAGGCTGAGAACATGTTCCCTCTCATCCTCATTTTCTCTATTGTGAATAATACAAGGGCCACCATCCCCTTCTAATTGTTTTTATCCCCCGTATCCCTGATGTCTTCTTTTAGCCCTGCATAGCACCCTTATGATTACTTTAATGTTCTTTTTGTACTGCAGAGCACATACTGTAACTGCATGCAGTACTCCACATGGGACCTGACCAGTGACTTGCAAAGTGTTAAACACTTATCCGTGCTCTTTAGGTTACCCCCCTAAAAAAAAAAAAATTATGCACCTCAGCATTTTAACATCATGCTTGATTGTGGTAGCATACTTCTTGTCATTCTTCAGCCTCTTGTCTATTTTAACCCCTTTGATCTTTTCCTCCTCAGCTCTAGCAACAGTTCCTCGTACCTCTGTATTTCCTTCCCCAGTGTAGTATCATGCATCTTACTCAATTGCATATGAGACTCCAGGAGTGCAATAATTCACTCATCTTTTTCAGATCTTCCTGAAGTTTGTCTCTGTATTCAAAGGAGATCACTACCCTGGTCAGGTTTTGACCATCAATGAACTTCAGCTGCCTTCAAGAGATCACCATGTCCAGATCATCCCTGACAATTTTGTAAACAGAAGCCTCAACACTGATCCCTTAGTGATGCCACTGAGTATTCTTCTACACTTGGTGCAGTAGCCACCCGCCACAGATCTCTGTTTCAGGTGACCAAATCAGTTAGCAATCTTCCTTGAATCAGTTTCATATATACTGCACTGCCAAGAAGCTTGTTATACACTGCAGTGTCATGGGTTTTGGGTAAGTCCAGATAGACTATGTCTACACCCTGCTTCTAGCCACATCCTTGGTTTCCTCATTAACAAAGTTGATCAGGTTGGCTTAGCATGATCTTTTCCTTATAGAGCCATACTGAGAAAGAGAGAAAAAACTTTGACCTGAACCAAGTGTTCCATTTTATTTGGCTTTCAGTACCTTGCCAAAGACTTGTGACTAGCTGACCAACTGGTAGTTGTCTGTGTCCCCTTATGCACCTCAATATGTGGAGGAGTCAGTCAGTATTCCATTCATCTGTTTTTCCTTGCACTGTTTGTTTATTTTTGAAGACAAACACATTAGAAGCAGCACCTATAAGGTTTCTTAGAGAAAACTTCCATTATTACTAAAAATATTCAAATACTATTGTATCAATGGCTTTGACCGTAACTAGTTACGACAACAAGAACCATTGCATTAAACAGATGTTAGTTTCCTAGGATTTGCCAATGATAAATGAAGTTACTGGGAGCTACTGGTTGACAAGATGCAACATGAAAAAAAACATGTCACTAAGCACATTTATAGGGTGAGATTCTAGAAGCATGGCGCAAGTCGCACAAAGGAGACTTGCACCAAACCCAGAAAAGTCCTTAATTTCAAGCTGCTCACACTAAACTAAGCATTAGCAGTAGCCTGCAGCTGTTGGAGGTTGCTGCTTTCCACAGTAAACCCCAGCGACTGCTCCCCTCGCCCCACCACACCACCCTTGTCCGGCCCTAGCTATACAAGGCAGAAATACTGTGACCACGCCTAAGCCACGCCCTAGTGAAAAAATTAACTATCTCCTCACTTTGTCATTTGCAGGTTATTTTTGTTGGTAGCTAGAGGGCGCTTTGAAACTAGTTCTGTTTCTCTGACTGAGAAACCAATTTTTTGCAAACAAATGCAATATCCTGGTACTGTCCTTGAACCCTCTCCCTTACACACTACTCTAAAATGACCATCATAATTAATTTAAATATGGCTAAAAAAACCTGTATTACACTTCTACTGGTCTTTATTTTCTACTGCCTCATTTGGCTGCCTATATTTTACTCCCCTCAAACTAGGAACCATCGATACACCCACCCAGATGACCCATCAGTCTGTGCTATGCGCCTGCCAGCACACTGGCCCCGTCACATCTCCCCGCTTCTCATCTCCTATAAATTCATCTACCACCAATCCTACACTCTATGGAATTCCACGTTGCACCTTATACTGACTCCCCCTTTCATACATAGTAAGTTATGGTACCTAGCATTCTTAACCTTAGTACTAGCTGGGGATATTGAGCTAAACCGAGGACCCCTAAGTAATTTATCTCACAATGATGCAACTAAGATTGACACAAAGGGCCTCTGCATTGCACACATGAATATAACAAGCCTTCTCCACAACATAACAGAACTAGAGGCATGGGTTGCTCAATATCACCCTGATATCCTTTGCCTATCTGAAACTTGGCTAAAACCCTCCACCACTAATACCCTCTGTAGTTTACCCAATTACAATATCATTAGACAGGATAGGCATTCAGCAAAGTGTGGAGGTGGCGTAGCTATCTTCTATAAACCTAATTTGTTGCTATCCCACAATGTGTTGCCTACACTACCTCAATGCAAAGCTAACCATGCTACCTTACAACTAGGCTCAAAGAAATTACACATCGTCTGTGCCTATAATCCTCCTGCTGGAGGTAGCAAGGGTCTCGAAGAACTCCTCTCCAAAGTAAACTGTGCCATCGGCTGAAATGAAGTCCTGATATTGGGGGATTTCAACCTAAACTGGACTAATATATCAAACCAGTCCTCACATACAATGATACAAGATAACGACCTTCATCAACTAATCACAGACCCTACAAGGGTCATGACTCCCCCTCGGACAAGTACTCTTATTGACTGGGTCCTAACAAATTGCCCTGACAGCATAGTACATTCAGACACCCTTGCAGATGCCATAAGTGATCACTCCCCAATCCCCTACATCTGGCATGCTACAAATAAACCACCTCCGCCTCCTAAACTAATTACTTTCCGCAATTTGGCCCATTTCAACCAAGTTCAGTTTACACATGATCTCTCCTTGATTAATTGGACCCCCATCTATACCTCTACACCTCTACAAATGCCCAGGTGGCACTTGACTACTTCCTGGTTCACTTTGGCCTGCTTCAGGACACCTATGCCCCCTATGTCACTCGGATTCATGGAACGCAGACAAAGTGGCTAACAAAAGACCTACTTACCCAACTAAGGGCCAGAGACAATCTATGGCGATGCTTCAAAATAACTGGGCTACTAAACTACTATAACCACTATCGATCTCTTAGACACACATGTAAAAGAAATATTCGCCTAGCCAAAAGCATTTTCTGCAGAGACCTTCTAACAAAGGCTGCTGGAAATTCTAAAAAATTCTGGACTACCATAAAATCACTCCTCGGTGCCAGTACTAGGGCCCATACAAGTGATATGCTATTAAATGGCATTCACTGCAATAATCCCATGACCATAGCTAACTCTTTCAATCACAACTTATAAGATCTGACCAGCTACCTGAACTCTTTCCAAACTATATGTACCGCCTCACCCCCTAATGAACCTCCACTTAAACACCCCCTCTTTAGGTTCCGGAGTATCACAAGGGCAGAAGTGCTAAAACTGCTACTCTCCACTCCTGACAGTACCAGCTTGGGGTCTGATGGTCTGGAATCTAGGCTTCTGAAAGCCGCTGCCCCTCTCATTGCCTCTCCCCTAGCCAACATTTTTAACCTTTCTCTATGTCATGGCTCAGTTCCTGATATCTGGAAAATAGCTAAAGTCACCCCAATTCCCAAAAAAGGAGATCCTAAAGAAATTAAGAACTACTATCCCATAGCTATTTTCTCCATGCTCAGCAAATTTCTGGAAAAACTAGTGGCCATCCAGTCAATAGAATATCTTCAGAAGTACAACCTTCTATTATGCTCCCAGCATAGTTTCTGCAAAGGCCTCAGCACCGCCACCGCCCTTTTGAAATTGACAAATGACATCTATACCTCTATGGACTCAGGCCTTCTGACAGGTGCAGTTTTCATTGATCTAACCAAGGCTTTTGACCTGGTAAACCACACCCTTCTTCTTGATAAACTACGCTCCCTAGGCTTCTCCTCTAATGTAGTAGCCTGGTTCAAAAGCTGTCTCTCAGACAGGAAACAGGCTGTAATTTTCAACTCTGCCATATCAGATCTCTCCCCTATACATGTTGGAGTGCTCCAAGGCTCCATACTTGGCCCCTTGCTTTTCTCAATTTTCATAAATGACTTACAGCTCCTTGCACCAAACTGCTCGTCTCTGCTCTATGCTGATGACCTAGTTATTACCACAGTGCTAGAAATGCTGCTGACATAAACCACCCTCTTGCCTCGGACTTCGCTAATATCCAGTCCTGGCTAACTAAGAACAAACTTGTTCTCAACACTAGCAAGACATACTCCATGCTCTTTGGCTCACCTGCCGGGCTTAAGATGAATCATCATGCCCTAAATATCCTGTGTGCTGATGGCTCCCCTCTGGACAGCACCAGATCCTTCAAATATCTGGGAGTTACACTTGATGAATCTCTTGACTTTAACGTGCACATAACAACTATCTGCAAGTCTGTGAATGCCAAGCTTGGAAGTGCCTACAGAACTAGCTATGCCCTTACCCCCTCAGCCAGACTAGTGGTGGCGCAAGGTTTCCTGCTCCCAGCCCTGGCCTATGGCCCAGTTACTTTCCAATCAGCCTCCAAATCCTCCCTCCATAAATGGGACACCACCTATAACAGCATCTGTCGCTATGCCTCCGCATCCCCACGTTACAAACATCATTACCAGCTCTATGTTGACCTTAACTGGCGTGGCCCCTCTACCCACCATCTCCAGTCTTTTGGCATTCAAATTGACTGCAACGCCAGATCAGGCCTCCCCCTGTCCCTTGCCTCCCTGCTGCACTCTCAACCTCCCTCCTATGGACTGCAATCCACAGGCCAAACACTTCTTCACATCCCTAGATGCAGAACTAGCATGGGTACGCGTGCGTTCTCTTACATGGCTCCAAAATACTGGAAGTCCCTACCCTACACAATTCGTCAAGTGACCTCCCATGCCAGTTTCAAGAAAATGCACCATGAGCATCTGCTGGCTACCAGCCCCAGCACCTGCTTTAATCCACCTTAGACCATCCTTTCTCTGCCCTCTTCCAAGTTAATCCACTCCTCTGACACCTCTTTCCCACCTATCTTATACTCCCTCCTTTCATGTCCTCTCTCTCCCTCCTTTTTCCAACCCTTTTCTCCTTGCTTCCCACCACTCTTCCCTCTTCTCCTCGTTCTTCGTCAACCACAATCTGGCACTTAAATTGTTCTGTATTGTTTTATTTTATGTATAGAAACATAGAAACATAGAATTTGACGGCAGATAAGGACCGCTTGGCCCACCCAGTCTGCCCATTTCCCTACCTGATGGATAAGCTGCAGATCCTAGTTAACCAGCAGCCTACTTCTTCCTACCCCGGCCCCCTAGAATTGCCTTATGACTGTCCCATGCATGCTTGAATTCCACCACTGTTTTTGACTCCACAACCTCTTCTGGAAGGCTGTTAAATACTTCCACAACCCTCTCTGTGAAAAAATACTTCCTTAAATTACCTCTGAGCCACCCCCCTTCTAGCTTCAAATTGTGCCCCCTTGTTCTTGCACACCTCTTTTTTTGAAAGATGCTACCCTCTTGGACTTTGTTGATTCCCTTGAGGTACTTGAAAGTTTCTATCATGTTCCCCTCTCCTCCTTTCCTCGAGGCTATACATATTAAGCTCCTTAAGTCTCTCTTCATATGTCTTCCGTGCAGACCCTGCACCATTTTAGTGCCCTCCTCTGACAGCTTCCATCCTGTCTATGTCTTTGCGTGAGATGGGTCTCAGAACTGCACGCAGTACTCCAGATGTGGTCTCACCAGCTGTCTGTACAGAGGGATAATAACTTCTTGTTTTCTACTGGTGATGCCTCTCCCTATGCATCCCAGTATCCCCCCAGCCCTCCTTGCTGCCCTCTCACATTGCTTGCCCACCTTTAGGTCATCTGATATGACTACCCCCAGGTCCCTTTCCATTTTTGTTGTTGTTAGTACCTCACCCCCCATTGTGTACTCTTCCCTTGGGTTTTTGTTTCCCAGGTGTATTACCTTGCACTTCACTTGCAATACCTGTTTTCTCTCACAGTGTTTGAAGTTCATTTACCAGTACATCCTGTATTGTAGCTGCATCACAGGTAAGCTTGTGTACTTTGTGCTGTTTCAATATAAGTTTATGTATTTTGATCTAAATGTTACCCCTGTTTGCCTCATACTGGATTTGTCTCCACCTTTCCAGGATGATTTACTTTCTGAATCGTTTAGTGTTATGTTGTTTTTTTTCTATACCTGTCCCATGCGCTGCATCACATATATGTGCTTTTTGTATTTTACATTGTCTCTCTCCTGGGTCATGCCTGAAAATAGGCATTTCTATGCCTAGTGCACTCAACTGGTTACCAAAAGCAAATAAATAAATAAATAATTTTGTGACAAGGACCCTGTGCCTTATTCTAGAAGGGGCAGGGTCCTTGTGACTAATTCCTGCGTCTTGCGACATGCTGAGGGCTACACTAAACCAAGGGCATGCCTGAGAGGCATGTCATAAGTTGCAATGCCTCCCTGAGTGCAAGTGCGCCCCAAAGCTCCGCAGGGCACCTGTGTCCCTCAGCCCTGATCCCCATACTGTACATGCCCATAAGTGCATCTCTTCTCCAGGCCCCTAATCCCTTGAACAGTAAAAGCCCCACAGGGCTGCCCACACCTCATACCCCAAACATCCCACCACTAAAGGCCCATGAGTGGCTGTCCACCCCAGCCTGTGCCCAGTCCACAGGCACAGTACTTACAAACAGTAATTAGTACCACACAGACAAGCCCGGTAGACTAGTGGCCCCCACCCTCCACCCAGCAGTGCCAATCCACCCAGTACCCCCCTCTGTTCCCAACTGGCAACTGACCCCCAGCTCCATCTCCATGGCCCACCTGACTGAGTTCCGTGAGGAGTACTGACTGTATAGATGTGTCAAAAATAAAATGAACTAATTTTTGGTCATACAGTAAGCCTCTATGGAACTCAGTCACCTGCGACAAGTGAGGTGAGAGCTGGGCTGTGCCAGTTGCCAGCTGTGGATGGGTTGGGGGTGCTGGGTGGATTGGCACTGCTGGGTGGGGTGCCACTAGTCTACCGGGTTAGTTATGTGATAATTATTTACCATTTGTGGCACTGTGTCTTGGGGACAGGGCATGGGCCAGGGAGGTGGACAGCACTGTCTGTGGGGCCTTTAGTGGTGGGGTGTTTGGGGGCATGAGGTGTGTGGGCAGCCCTGTGGGGCTTTTGCTGTTCAGGGGATTGGGAGGCCATGGTGCAAGATGCCCTGCAGGGCATGTACAGTACAGGGGATTGGAGGCGAGGGTGTGAGATGCCCAGAGGGGCACCTACAGGGGTATTCTGGGCATGGCAGGGAAGGCACATGGATTGTGTTCAGGGCTGCTGCTGGGTCTACAGAACCCCCAGAGGGTGTGCGTACAGTTACGCTAGCTAAATGCTGGTTTTACTTACATTGACGGTTCTCCTCCAGGGGTTCTTGTAGAATCCCAACATTGGGGACTTAGCTGCTGCCCTTTCAGAATGGGACGCAACTGCTGCCGGAAACCCCCTAGCACTATGCCTCAGGGGGTTTAGGGTGTAAGTGCTGACGTAACTCCACTTTGTTGCAAGCGGCCTGCGGCATGTCACAGGTCACTTTGTAGAGTACCGCATGTCGCAACTGCTGGCGTAACTTGCTACTTGAGCCATTCTTTTTTGAGCAAGTGTGGTTACACCAGGTGTAACTCTTCTAAAATCAGGCCCTATAATGTTTAAATTGCTCTGTATGGGTGCCATCTCTTTCAGTGTTTCATGCTGAGGTACAGTACCCTTTTCTCTGTGATGGAAGCAACAGTTAATTCTTGCTTCTGACCATGTCCACATCTTGAAGATGATGGCCACAGTGGCTACTTTCTTGTCTTCTGGTACTATACCTTTTGGACAGACTTAACCAACAGACCTTTTGTCAGTATGGAATGTTTGTCTCCAATACCCACCCCCCTTGCTCTCTGTTTTACTGCTACTCCCCATGAGTAACTGCTGATCCCTAACTCTGTCCCAGCTGTGTTTGAAACCATTGATAGTTTGGGAGCCCACAACCTCATATGGCATAGTGTTCCACAGCTCAACCACTTTCTCTGTAAAATAAAACATTATTATGTCCCTCCTTAATCACCCCCAATGCCAGATTCCACTCATGTTATTCTGTTCTAGATTCACTATTCTTGATGAATAGTTCCTCACAGTTCACCTTGTTCATTCCTTTCAGGAACATGAAGAGCTCTGTTATATTGCCCTTCCCCCATCTGGCCTCTAGCGAGTACATATTCAGTGCAATCAGTTGATTCTTATAGGTTCTGCCCTGATGGCTCTGAATCATTTTGGTTGCCCTACATTGCACCATCTCCAGCCTGTCTTTCTTTCCTTAGCTGAGGATTCCAAAACTGAGTACAATATTCCAGGTGTGTTCCACAGGTGATCTATAGGAAGGCAGTAATAGCTCTTTCCTCCTGCTGTCAAGACCCATCCAATACACCCTAACATCCTGTTAGCCTTACTGTAGACATTGTTTTGTTGGGTAGATTGCTTAAAAGAGTCATTTATGATGACTCTTATATATCTTTCCTCAGAAGTAGAGCCCAGCTGAACCCCTACCATCCAATACTCTATCCTGGGATTCTTGTTCCCTATGTGCAAATTCCCTTACAGAAATATAGTTGTGCTGCGTACATGCAGAATGCATGCCACATGTTTAATCGTGCAATGTTTGCATGTGGTTCGCATACACAAAGTGAACCTAAGCGAACCAGGTATCAAAAGCAAATCAGGTTAGCATGCTGCAAGCTTGACATGTGCGCAGCAGGTAAGCTGGTTTGAACAACTTCTTAAAATTACATCTGGTTTACTTGTTGCACGCTTGACACGAGTGCAGCAGTTAAGTTGATGTTAACTTAATTTAAACATCACATCAGTTTCACATACTGCATGCTTGCCATGTGTGTAGCTCATAAGCTGGTGTAAATCGCATCTAAAAAACACATTGGTTTCTACTTCTTGTACTACTGCTGAAATTAGAGCTATTAAAATACATTTTTATTTGAATTCCCATCAAAATGAGGTAAACTCATTAATTCTGATCCTTTTGCAAGTTGTTTAATGGCTTTTGATTTTTTACATTAATTCTCCTTTAATTTGTAAAGTATTGTTTACTGCATTAAATGCCTAGGAAATAGCCAGCCAACATTCCACATTCCAGATGTACGAAGAGGGGCCTCTGTTGTGAAGCCTATCCTTTTTGTTTTGGACCATGCAAATCCCTTATGCAAATGTAATGCTACAAATGATTTCTCCATGACTATTTCATGTCATTTACTTTCCCTTTGTCATTCTGTATTGAGTATATACACTATGGCCATGCTCAGTACTCTTTGTGCTGAGTAGAGTCTTGGAAGCATGCACCATAGCTCACATTTTGTCACTGAAATGAGGGACATGGACACTTAACATGAGGGACAATGAGGGACATTAACCCACATGATGATTGGGACACATCATGAAATATTGAGATACTGTATCTCAGAATACAGTGAAAACCATTGCATTAGCACCTGAGGATGAATTTCTACCATAAAGCAGGGTCCCATTTAGGTAGAGCGGGGGGTGCAGCCCCCCTCATATTTTTGCCTAGGTTGTTCTTATGGTGTGGAAATAATGGCATTAAATTTGGATTCAATCTTTTGCATAAGTGCCCACATGGCCTGTGTGTGCTTATGCTGCTGTGTCAGTATAGTGTTGTCCACTCTCTCCACCTATTAGTGGTGGCACCATCACATGTGATGTGGATGAGCTCCAGCCAAGAAACAGCACATGATTCTTGAAAGTGCGACACTGTCTTTCCTGCCACAGAGTAGACAGACTGCACACTACAGCTTGGAGGAGTTGGTGAGCACTGAACTCTCAATAGCAGTGTTTTGGCAGCATACTTTTGTTGGTTTACTCTTAGTGAGTCTCTGTCTGTCCTGTTGGCTGAAGCGGCAGAGGGTGTGCTAGAATCTAACTCAAGACTAGGCTACCTACTTACTCTACTAGGCTCACCTTGAAAAAAAAAAACAGCACAGACCCCCACGGCAGCAAGCTAGGCTTAGCAGCAGTAGAGACAGTGGTGTGGGTGGCCATCATAGGCCTTGATCAGTGCAGTGTGGCAGCAACCAAACGGGTTAATTGTGTTCGGTTGGTGAGGTGACTTGGTCGTGGACCATGTTGGGATCTGTGATGGTTAGTTCTAGCATAAAGCTTCTGGCGGAAGGAAAGAGGGGAAGCAGACTGAAAACTGGGCTGGTGGCACACTGTGCCAGGCTGCAGGTTCTGGCGATATGACAGGGTAAGTAAAAGTGAATAGTTTTTACAGGGGGATTGGGGATGGAGGAAGGATTAAAATATTAATGTGTTTTTCATGTTTCTTCATCTTTGGGTGGCTTCCTGACCCATATGGGAAGGGTATTGAATGGAATGGAGTTGGGGAGAAAAATCAGGACAAAGTTTTTTTTTGGGGGGCAGAATATCAGCCAGGAAAAAAGTTGATTTGTAACTGGGTGGGTATAAGCCCAAATCTGATTCACTGCTCTGGGGTATATACAGATGAATCTTATACATTTGAATTTTTCCTGATTTGCTTATCACTTTTCAGTCAAAACAAATAAGTTTTAACTTTTGGAGATGCTATAGACATTCTAGAGCTGTCCCTTGCATTCCCAGACAGTGGGGCATTATGTTATGCACAGACTATTGGAGCTCCACTATAGTCAGGCCTATGCCCCCCCACCCCCAGTGAACCTGACCTCCACATCCCCATGCTCAGGCACATTATGACAAAGTTCAAGTTCAAGTTCAAGTTTATTGCAGGAAAACTCCATTGAGCAAGCTCATTCACAAAGAGGTCCTGTAAAGGGCAAAGGACACTGCAGGGGTGTGCTTCATTGAAATGAATGGGGGTATTTTTTATTACTATTTTATACATTATTGATGGAGAGTTGGAGATTAATGAACAGCACCCCCCTGACTAATAAGGGCCTTGTTAGTAGAACAGTGGCCTTCATTATTCTCCAACTCACCATCATAATGTATAACATAGTAATAAAAAATAACTCCATCCATTTCAAGCGGGTACGCCCCAGCACTCTAACCCATGGACATAATCTCTTAAAGACTCCTCCCTCTGGCTCTCTAGTACTCAAGTAAGAGACTTTTTACTTATATCTATACTTGGTGGATTACCTGTAACAGCATAGCTGTACCCACTACAGTGTTTGTGTGCATGGGGGAAGGGCTGGCCATGTCGGTGTGTTTTGAGTTATTGCTATTTTTGTGTTTACACCTTAAAGTCTGTTTGTGTGGAAGCATTCAAAATTATGGAGAGAAAATAGTAGGAGTACAGGCCAGACCGAAATAATTAAATGGTTTTGTGGGTAAGTGTGTGTATTGGGGGTGGGAAGAACCACATGTGCTTCCTTTGGTATGTGTGCTACAATTCAACTACGAAACTGAGATGAGACAGAAGAAAACTGAAAAGTATAACAGTGGCTACAAGCATGCCACATGCGTGCAGATGTATTCAGATATGTAGTGAAGTACAAGTGTACTATATGTGTGCAGACAGTATGGCTTAGTGGTTAAAGGCACTGAACTGTAAGCCAGGAGACTTGGAAGGCATGAAGATCTGGGTTTGAATCTCATCAACCCCCACTTGTGTATGGTGTGATTCTGAGCAAGTCACTTAACTTTTACACGTGTAGTTATCAGTGACCCCTTGCTTTTTTCACGCATGCCACATGCATGCAGTGTTTTCCAATTTAACATAAAAATCATGCTTTCCACACTTGCTTGCTACACGCATGTCATATGCATGCATTGGTTCCAATTTAACATTTAAATCATACTTGTATCACACATATCACTTGGGTAGTTTTATGTGTGCAGCATGAAAACATTTCATATCATTATTTCTGTAAGGGATCTTGCACTTTTTAGTGTTGAATCTCAACTGCCAGACGTTGGACCACCTCTCTAATATTTGCAGATCCATCCACAACTCCCTTACTCCCTCCTCGCTGTACAGTGCATATTGTCATCTGCAAAAAGACTACTCTTGCCCTGAATTTCTTCTCCTGTGTTGGAAACAAACATATTGAAAATGACTGGGACCAAGACTGATCCCTGTGGCACCCCTTTGGTGACATCTTCCCTCCCATAATTGATTCAATTAACCATTACCCCCTACTTTCTCCATTCCAAACAATTTCCCACACATCTGACTACTGCATGTCCCTTGCTGCACTCAGATTCTGTAGCTTCTTCAGCAACCTTCTGTGAGGCACCAAGTAAAATGCCTTGCTGAAGTCAACATCAAGTAAGTCTACTGCATGACTCTTGTCCTCTGTCTTAGTTAGCCAGGGAAAGAATGCTATCAGGTTTGTCTGACAAGACCTCCCTGCCATTAACCCATGCTGTTTGCTATGCTGGAGCCCATTTTTCTCCAGCTAGTCCTCTAGTTCCTCTTTGATTAGTGCCTCCATCAGTTTACCCACAATGAAGGTGAGATGGACAGGACTGTAATTACCTAATTGTTCTTTGTCCCTGCAGTAGTGGAGCAGAACTCCATCAGCTAATTTCCAATCTTTCTGTACCAAACCTGTTTGAACTGAAATATTGAAAAGCCCTACCTGGGGTTCAGCAAATTCTAATGCCAGTTTTGTGAGCACCCTCAGATGCATCCAATCCAGCCTTGGAGCTGCATGTATCTTCAGGGCTGCAAGCCCTTTCTCATCCTTTGACTTGTAAATTCCTGCTGCCTCATTTCTGGTATTCCCCTTTCAGCAACCTTTATGCCTCTCTCTAAAAAAGGACCAGTCTTCCCCTTGGAATAGTGAGCACATGTAGTCACTAAGAATGATTACTTTCTGCTTGTCCTCCTGTATTACCTTGCATCCCTCTGTTAACCTAAACATTCCTCCTCTTGTCTTTCTTTTTTTCCCTAATATGTCTGAAAAACTGTTTCTCACCACCCTTGGCCTCACCTGCAATACACAGCTCTGTCTACTTTCATGTCCCTGACTGTCATTCTGGCCTCTGTAGTTCTTACCTGGTACTCCCCTTCCACTGTTTATCCTTCTGCATCTCCTTGTACCTGTAAAAGTCCTTCTTTTTGGCCCTCACTACTTCCCTGATGTTTCCAGAGAACCATATTGTTTTTGTCATATCTGTTTCTCTTGATAACTGTTCTTAAGCATGGCTTTGTTGCCTCGAGAATGTCCCTTTTTATTTCTCAACAACCAATATTAATCTTTAGAATATGGGCAGGATTCTTGGAGCTCTCTCACAGGCTGAGAGCCACTAAAGGGGTACATTAACTTTTGATAGATGCCCAGCTTAAAAAAGTGTCTATGTCAACCAGCCACATAACCAGTATTAATGGGCATTAAATTTTAAATGCAAATTCCACCATTTGTTTTCTCAGTAACCAAGATTTACTGAGAAACAGACCCCCCATCTTACAAAGCCATTAATTCACAACTAGTACACATATTTCTTAAAAAATAAAACTTTTACTCTCACATTAAACTGCAAAAATCTGACAAAAATTTTATCACCCTATGGTAACCAAACGCCAGCCGATCAAGTAGGGGAAGCAAGCAAGCAGCGTGTCACCATGTACGGGAACAGGAAAACATGTGGCACTGCTCCTTGACCGCATTCTCCCGATCCCATCAGATTCATAGCCCTGCTGAGTTCCCCCTAATCAAAACGGCACATCAGAGCCAATACAAAATGCAGAAATGTACTTGTTTTTACAGGTTAATTGTTTCTTTTGGTGGCAGCTCCCTCTCTCACTTGACCTCCAAAGCATTTGCATGTCCCTGTACCATCGCATCCTGTGTCATCATGGGTCTACCATCATCTGATTGCTTCCCTTTCAACTCTCAAACAAAAGCAATTTTTATGTAAAAAAATGAAGGGCTATGATAACTAAACTAAACTCATGACCCATGGTGGGGTGGGGGGTGACTGCAGACTAACTGATGCAAAATAAAGGGAGACACTGTTACATAGAAACTAGGGGTTACCATAAGCAGCAGCACCCTCTAGTGGCATTTCAGTACATGGACTATTTTACAGAAGTTGCAGTTTCTCATATGTTTATTAATATTTTACCCTTTTTTCCTTATGAAATAATTAAAATAAATAAATGAAAGTCCATTTGCTATGTGCACTAATACCCTCCTGACTGGGTGATATAGGCAATACCAGACCTTCCAGGGGCTATAAGGCCCTCCACCTGTGGTGTTGGGCCTCATTACACCCCAGGGTGGTCCAGTATTGCCCAATGCCACCCACCAACCCTGTCTGGTATTATTGCTTGCTTAAATACATCACTCACTCAGTTTCTTAATAAGCCAAACTTGATATATGTTTATAACCAGTAATGTTTATTATGATAATGATGTCTCAATGTTTCACCTGAAAAGATTATTTTGGGTAATTTCTAAAAACATACAAGTTATATTAATACATTTCAAAGTTTGTTTGTCTTTATTAATGTATTATGTTAATGTAAGCTGTACATTGCCATAAACAGAGCCCACCTTAACACATCTTTTTATGTTCTTGCATTAAAAAAATGGTTACAGTGGCCGTTAGGAGCATACAATTAAATACAATGTAAACTAAAGCATTTCCTAGTTGCAGTATGGTATAGTATGGTATACCATTGGGTATAGTATATCACTGGTGCTACCACCACTACTACACAACTGCAAGTGCCATTCTCAAAAGTTGCAGTAAATTGCCTACATACTAGTTACAGAAGGTCCTTCCCAGGCAACACAAGGTTTAGGCTGCCTGCCTGTCTGTGTAAATATTTTTTTCTTTCTGTATAGTATTTTTTATACCTTAAAAGGAGCAAAAATAGGATCAAATGTCATTCTTCTTCTAACATCTCAAATATTCTGTCCAGTATGAAATAATCATGTAATTACCTCCAATTTATTTCTTAATTTCTGCTGACTATTTTACTGATTACCCATTAAATGTGCTGTAGTTATATAAACATCCACTGTTTAAAAATATGTTTTTACTTCAGGCAGTTTTCATATATGAGCTCTATTTTTACATCTGTCAGAATTAATTCCTCTCATAGATTTCTGAACATTTAGTTCATGTTTATTCTTTAAATTTTAGTCTAAGAAATATAAAATGTAATCAGGAAAGGACTTTTAATTAACCCTTAGGCAGCCACTGACAAGATATCTTGTCCTAAAAACCTATGTGTTCTAAATCTTCTGGCAGCCTAAATTAATATTAACCCTAGGCTGTTGACTGAAAGAGAACATATAGAAATTTTGAGCTGATATATCAGTCTGCGGTCCTGCAAGGGTTAAGTGCCTTGCAGTTCTGAAAAGTGTCTGCTCCTTATCTTTGCTTCAGCCTCACTGGCATCCTCAGTAGGCAGCTTAAGTAATCAGGCATCTTTGAGGAGGGCTTATTAGTACCAAGGGCCAGCTCAAACCGTATGGTGTTATAGAACACAGGATCCCAGTGGTTCCCCAGCCCTCACTCTGCCTATCATTTCTGAGTTGGTGAGCACTACATTGAGAATAGCAGCCAGACTTGTGGATTCCTTGACCAGGTGCGTCAATAGGCAGTGCAGCAATGTACAGTATATAGCAGTGCCTGACTTCTGGTGCTACTAGATGCTGGAGTGTCCCAATCAATGTTTGGCAGACTGACATCCCCCACTAACACCACCTCCACCTTTGCAATCCCCATCTGTACTTCTGCCCTGAGTTCCCTGTAGTTCTCACCCCTATCCCAGTGTTGTACAGACTACCCATATGGAGTTTCTTAACTGTTGCTACAATGTGCTGAACCCACAGTGATTCTTTTTCACCAGTCCATTTCCTGATGGACCCATCATTCACTGACTCAATGCCTTACCTGACATAGAGATCTCCCCCTCCTCTTTTACCTTCCCTCATCTCACCTATACATGGTGTAGCCTATGATCATCAGGTTCTAGCTGTTAGTCCCTCTGACCCAAGTTTCCATAATGGCTATGAGGGCCAACCTTGCATCTGCCACCATTGATTGGAGCTCACTAATTTGGTTTTTCAGGTTTCTAGCATTAAGGCAGACTGCATTCCATCATATCCCCAACCCCCTTCTTTTTTTGTTCATGTACTTTTGTTTAATTTTTTCCTAGCCTCTTTCATTTCTTCTTTTTCTCATTTTTTGCATGCTGTCTAGTTCTTGGGACTTACCTGGCTTGGTAATTGCTAATTAGTCAACTAACAAAGTGGATGTGATGTCTGCAGTATGCAGCATGGCTCCTTCTGACACCATGTGTCCTCACAGTGAGCATCCTGTCTGCCCCAAAGACCACTAAGTAGATACAAATGTTAAGAACTAAGTGCAATGACATTTTTAGAAATTAAACTGAGATTCATTAAATGTTATTATAAAAAGGGAGTCTGCTTGTTTTATGTGAAAATCAACCATTTCATACAATTATAATACATATGTTGTTGTGCATTGCTTCACCCATATTGCTAGATGCCAAAACATGCTGATCCCTGTGGTACTCAGTATGGCTGTACCCTGGAGATGTAATGTGTGATGCTATTCTCTTTGATCTATAAAAAGGTGATGGAGATTGTCACATTGGTGATCTCGGTAAAACTATTTCTTTTTTTCTGGTTCTGTGTTTACACTAACAAACTGAAAGCCAATCAGCAGATTTGATTGGGGTTTTATCATGTTCAATGACAGTAATGCACACAAATATTTTAGATCAATCATTGTAAACTGTGCAGAATTCATGGAGAGTGACACATTGCTGTAAGGTCTGAAATGTCATGACTCTGTCGTTGTGGTGAAAGGCATGGGTCCTATTGTCTTTTTATTGCTGTGGGTGGAGCCTACAGCCATATCACTTTAACTTGAAAAGAGGTTTCCACGGAACACATTTTTTGTAGTTTTCAGTGTATCCTTCCATAACACTGCAAATCCCAATGGCAGTTAAAAAATACTCTCTTCTTTCTTTTTAGAATAATGGGCACATAGTCCCAACCTGCATTTCTCTGAGAGCAAATGTACACAAACAAGTCTAAATATCTTTAAAAGTATTCAATGTGCACAAAAACAACCAACGTGAAAGTTGTTCAGGACAAAAAGACCTTTCACATTTGGGTAGTTACTAATCTGAATTATTTTATTTTGTAAAATATGGTCTTCCAAACAACCTCATTTTTTTTCTCTGAGTGAACAAAGTAGTAGTCATGCCAAACAAATTTAAATATCTTGGAAAGTATAAAAGTTATCAATATACAACCAAAATGAAAGTTGTGCAGGACAAAATGACCTTTCAAATGAGGGTAGTCACTAATCTGAATTCATCAGATTTTTAAATATAGCCAACCAAAAGATAAAAATTGTGAACAAAATTTTAAATTTTGGTAATCAAATGGCCATAGTTTAAAAAATAAAATTATTGCAGCCTAATAAATAAGCTCATTTGAAACATTGTTTTGTCATGCACAACTATCATACTGATGGTTTATGCTTAATTCATATACTTTTACAGATATTTACATTTGTTCATCATAACCCCTACTGCACTTAAAACAGCCTCATTTATCTAAAGCACTACACCACTTTAAGTGAAATGAGACCAAACCATCTTGTCATGCCTAATATAACAGTAGATCCTGACTTACTGGTACTTCAATGGAATTGCTTAGTGCTTACCAGCTTGTAACAAAATGAACTGCCCTTTGGGGTCACATTAGATCTTTTAAGGATGGCATCTTGTTAAATCTTTTCAGAACAAAAGCAGCAGATTAATTTTAGTAATTATTAGCCAGCAATATCATATGAGATCTATATGTGAAGCTGATGCTGACCAGATAGGGGAAAGAAGGATGACGGAGAAGAAAAACAATGGCTGTCTGTAAAACATTGAGGCATCTACAGTATGCTGCAACACTGATTTTTTATTTATTATGTCCTCTTTGGCAACTTATGTTATTAAATAGCATTAAATGTATAGTTTACTAAATCGTGACCTTGGGCTAACTCTTGAATTACTCCTAAATAAGTTTTAGGCCATTCCCTTTATGAAAGATCAAGACCTGTGCAAAAGATTAAGTGTTACTTTTTTTATTTGTTTACAAATTTCCACAGTAAAAGTGTGGAGAAATAGAAACGTATGTACAACTAATCTCCTATTCATTTTCTACTCAGATAGAAGTTAATATTTGTGCAAAATCAAACCCAAAGTTGATACAGTTTTGTTCTAGTTATTTTATTCTAAATCTTTTTTAACTGTTGAGTGTTATTTTGTCATATTCTTTTTACAAATTTCTGAAGTAAAAGTGTGGAGAAATACATACATATGTACAACTAGTATCCTATGCATTTTCAACTCAGAGAGAAGTTAATATTTCTGCAAAATCAAACCCAAACTTTATACAGTTTTTGTTCAAAAATACTTTTATTCTAAATCTTATTGGACATTTGATGAACTGAGCAAGGAACTGTTTAGATACAACAAATTGAAGACTCCAGGATTGGGAGGTCATTAAAATTGCAAAAGGTCAAATTATGAAACCATAAATCAACTCATTAAGACAATTCTTCTTAGTTTGTATATATAGTGAATTAAAGCCATTTGAATATAGACTTACAATTATACAGCCATTGTGATACACAATTTTAGGATCAGAGGAATGGTGCAAGCCTGCCAAAATTATGGTGATCTCATTGCTTCAACGCTTCAGTGTGTGTGGATCAAACCAAAAAGAGCCATAATAAAAGCGTCTACCTTCTAAAAAAACAAAAATGTATTTTATTATATTTTATTTAACGTAAAAATGCAAAATAACAATAAGGAAGTAAAATAATCAACATGAGATGTCAGCGTTCTCCAACCATACATTGAAGCTGATCCATAATAAAGGCTTCTATCTTCTTCAAAGCAATTATATTTTATTTTGATATATTTAATATTCTGTATCTAAGTAGACACTAGAAAACATATTTATTCGGTGTTTGGAAACAGGCAAATGCAGCAGCCAGACACTGAAGGAACTCAAAAGAGTGTATCGGTTGTGGGGGCAAGTAACAAGTCAAGGAGCTCACTTGACCACTCCAATGGGGACCACCCACCAGCACTACTGACCGTTGGTGGGCACTGGTAGCAGAGGAGGAGCTGGGCAAGTGCTGCAAGCAATCAATATAGGAAGAGGAGGCAAATGGCAGGCTGCCTGCCATAGTCCAGCTCTTGTTTTAAATCCCCAGTGGTAGCTGAGTGGCTGTAGCAAGCATCTGTGCAGCAGCCCCTCCATCTGTAGGGATTAGGAGGACTCAGTTAGCTGTCCTGTTGTATTCAGGCTGGGGTCCTGTTGTATTCAGGCTGGCTCAAGTGCCATTACAGCAGCAGGTCTGACTGGAGTCCTGGACCCCCAACTCCCTCTACTTGTACAGGACTGGCTGCTTGAAAGCGAGGGATCCTAGCTGCTTGCAAAGGAAGTGGGAGGGTTCGTGAGTGGTGTTCATTCATGTGTAGGGCAGGAGGGGTGCTGGCTGGGCTGGGAGGAGTGCCTTAAAATGTAAGCATCACATGTATCTGAACTGTTGTGGATTGCATGAGTGCAGGTAGGGGTGGATGTTAAAGGTGTTCTAACTCTCCCCAAAATTACTTCAGAAAATTTAAAATTCCCGTATTTTAATTTTGGGTTGGCTCAGGCTCAGCTGCTAAAAAGCTCAGTATCTCAGCAGTCTCCATAGTGGCTGGAGATAGCTGCAACACAATGTGCATGCACAGGACTGTTGATGCCTAGGGGAGATAGAGGCATCATCAACAGAGAAAGCGGGAGAAGTCTGGTGAGACAGACTAGTGAGCATACTGCTGTGCAGCATTGTAATCGGTACAGTGCCAAGCAAGTTGTAGTGTCCTGCCAACTGCCATGGTGGTAAAGTCGGACTGTGTGCTACTCTTCTCTAACCTCAGTTGAACTGTGGGAGAACTTGAAGAATGGTCTACCAGAGAAAGAACTGACCTGTCTGGGGACGAGCTTCAAGTAATGTGCTCCATGTCTTCTTGACTGTGCTGAATGCTGGCTGGACTGGTGTTGTGGTCTGAAGAGAAGACAAATGAGGTTGAGGAAAAATCTGCCCTGGCCTAGAGGCCTGTAGTCCTGTCTTGGGAGGGGATCGACTGGCAAGACAAGCAAACAGGAGGCTAATCAATAAAAAAGTGGTGAGTGGAGAGAAGATAAAGATTGATTCATTTGGGGGGGACATCTCTCATTCAAGAGGTAGTGAGGGGTATTGGCACCATCTCCCGGGGCAACCTGTTCCTTACGTCTCAACCCCACTGATGTTCTGTCCAACTTGTGGAGTGGGAATAGGTGTGGAAAGGCAGATGCCTGACTGACATCTTTTTCTCTGGCTGTTGCAGAGTCCTTCCATGTGAAAAGGTGGAAGAGGGTTAGGAGTACTCTCTATATGCAGAGGCGGGACGGTGGTGGAGCAGGAGTGATGCAAATGTGTGGAGGTGTCCCCATGTGTAGGAATGGGATGGATGTGGAGTGATACTACGCAAGTAGGGGCAGTGGAATGAAGGAGGTGGAGTGCTCCCTATGTACAGAGCTGATATGAAATGGGAGAAAAGCTCCCTCATGTGTGGAGATTGAATGGAGGGGGAGGAGTGCTCCCTATGTACAGGATTTAGGATGCAGTGGGAGAAATGCTGTCCATGTGGGGGAAGCACTGGAGGGGTCATGGGATGAGTGCTCAAAATGTATGGAGGTGGGATGGAGGAGGAGCAATGATACCTACTATATGCGTGGAAATGGAATGGAGAGAAGAGTGCTTTCCATGTTCAAGTTCAAGTTTATTGTGAAGGGATACAATACATTGATATTCAACTGTGTTTGTGGTAGAGGGAGTCCATTTGAATAAATTCAAACAGACTTCATAAGTCCTTAATTCATGTTTTTTATTTTCCCCAATGTTTCACTCTTTTTATAGACCTTGTTCACAGGGTAATCAATCTGTATGATAATACAAAAACTTCATTTACTCGAAGATTCCTCATATATATATATATATATATATATATATATATATTTATTAATTCTCATAATATTTTTAAAACATATACTACTTTACATACACACCTACTGCTTTGCATTTTCAGTTTTGCTGAACTCTAGAAGTTCAATAACCTTTTTCAATTATTTTTCATTTTGCCACCTGTGAGTTATACAATAGATACAAATTTTCATTATCCCCATGTGGTTACTCTTTTTTGTTATATTTTTATTTCTGTTTCAAATCCAACCACCAATGTGCTCATCATGCAATTTGTGTGACTCCTGTAATAAACCTGACACTGTTTGGACATATTGGCCATTACCTGAAGCATTTTTGCATTTGATTTCTGTAAGGACCAATTTCATGTAACTTTACTCCCTTATTTTTCTGTCGTTACTTGTCCTATCAAAAAATTCATTGCAAGAACCTTTTAAGTATTTGTGCATTGAGTATCGCATTCTTATTCCAATTTTACTAGTCTTTCAACAAGAAATTTATCGACATTTACCTTATTTGTGATTTCTCGCAGCATGTGGTGTTTGTTCAGAGTGTATGCCTACTGTTACCAAACGCTTCAGTGTAGGCCTTCCTCTTAGGCCCTTTGCAATCCCCGTGGGTGTGACACGTCCCTTGTACAAGCAATGACAAAGACAATACATGGTGTGACATACAAAAAGTAAGGACACATAATATAAATTAAAATAAACGAATTTTCTTTACATTAGTATATACAATAGCCCAGACATTCAAAAGGGTTGTGCATGGCACAACAGTGTTGCACCATGCACAACCCACTGATGCGCCCCGGTGCAATATTTAAAAGGGAAAAGTGCACCTGCACAAATCTCGATGTACTGGGGTGCATCAGTAAAGTATGCAGGCACAGGTGGGGGGGCCTGCCCATGCATAAACTACAGAGCCCGATATTCAGCCCGGGCCATGCAGAGTTATGCAGGTGCAACCCCTACCTGCGCCTGCACAAAGCTGAGCCGAAATAAAAAGGAACAAGTTGAGGGCCATCCACAGGTGAGCTGATGCATTGCAGGGCACAACACAGCAGCTGCCACCTGTGGGTGGCCCGCGACTTGTTCCTGCCGCACCTGACGGCGCACCCCCATGCCCCGATCACGGGCATAACTGCCCCCTCACCCCCCAAGTAGCCCGATTGTGGGCAGAATTGCAACCCCCCCCAAGTAGCCCGATCACAGGCAGAAGTGTAACCCCGAGTAGCCCGATGGGTGGCAGAAGTGTAACCCCCACCCCGAGTAGCCAGATCATGGGTGCATCAGACCCTCCCAAAGTCCATCCCCGGTGGTCCAGTGGATCGGAGTAGCTCGATCACAGGTGGCATTCTCACCCTCAGTCTCGAATCCTGGTGATCTAGTGACCCCTCACCCCTCTCTCACTGAGCCTCACCACCTCGCTTTCCGGCCAGCTGGTGGGGGCAGCACCTGTCGCCCCGCCGCCCGCCGACTGACAAGCTCGTTAGGCTGCTGCACCATTGGTTCAGAGCATGAGCCAATGGGCGGCAGCCCATATTAGATTAAGTGTCCAGATATGTGAATAAATTCATTCACATATCTGAACTGGTTTAGACGGTATGGGATCTGCACCATTGGCTCATGCTCTGAACCATCGGGCATGCAGCCCTACCGAGCTGTCAGTTGCGGGCGGCAGCGGCAGCCGGGTGTGTGCCACCGCCTGCCAGCTGATGGGGAGCGGGTGGTGGGGCTCCGTGGGTGGTGTGGGGGGGCCTCTAGATCACCAGGGATTTCGGACTTGGGGTGAGGAATGCCACCCGGATCAGGCTACTTGGCGGTCCACTGACCCACCAGAGATATTGGACTTGGGAGGAGGTCTGATGCCCACCATCGGGCTATTTGGGAGGGTGGGGGTTGCACTCTGCCCGCGATCAGGTTACTTGGGGATGGGGGGTTACACTTCTGCCCGTGATCGGCTACTGGGGGTGGAGACATACAGTTATGCCTGCGATCAGGCTAATCGCGGTCCACTGGACCACCAGGGATTGGAGCTATCTATTGTCCCTTACGGGACATCCCACAATCGGGCTGCAGGTGGCGTCAGTCCCTGATGGCTGCTGCCTGGCAGGGCGCCAGGCACAAGTCATTGGGGATCAGCGCACCTGCATGCTAATGGCATGCAAATGGGGCTGTAATCAGATGCAAATGGCCCCCCGTGTGCCTTGCATAAATTATGGCCCCTTTTGCATGTCACCCTTTGAATATTGCAGGTGCTGTGCATGGCGCAATGGAACTTGCGCCACCGCATCTCAATGCTCCACTCTGACCACTTGCACTGGTGCAGTTCCACTGCGCCATGCACAGTGGGGGTGGCCAGGGGGCGATATTCAAAGCAGTTGTGCCATAGCGCAACTCTGTTGAATATCGCCCTGGCCACACCCCTGCACAACTATTTTGAGCAGCGCATGGGCTTGCGCCACAAAATGGCGCAGTTTGAATATCTGGGCCTCTATGTACAATGTTGCATTCAACAAGGATTGCGACCAAATATGATTACATAAAACACTATATCCACCATGTGAAAGAGGGCTGGAGAAGGAGAATTGCTCCCCATATGCAAAGGAGGCATGGAGGGTGAGGAGTGCTCTCTATGTGCAAATGTGTAATGGAGGGGGAAGAGTGCTCCCCATGTGTGGAGATGGTATTGAGACAGGAAGAGTCAATTAATAGCCAACATCCTAGACCCCACTCCAGCCTGTGTGTGAAACTTTTTGGAATGGGCACAGTTTATGCTGGGGCAGATACGCAATTCACATCTCTTCTCTGGCTGCTGTAAAGTATTGGGTAGATAGTTGGGGATGCAAGAGGGGGAAACCAGCCACTCAGTAGCACCCACTGTATCCTACCTCCCCAACCACCCAGCAGAGAGGGAACAGTTGTGGTGGAGCAGATTTAAGATCCATATTTTTATATCTCAGTACCTCAGAGTGCTCTCCATAGGTAGAGCACGTTAGGTGGGAAATCTTCTGGCTGAAGCAGAGTGTTCTTCAAGTGCATAGGTGTGGCATAGGGTTAGGAAGTGCCAGTCACCCAAAGCCCACTCCAACCTTCATGCTAGCTCTGGTGGAGCAGGGTCGGGTATGAAGGGGCCTATGTGCAAATTGTATCTCTATCCCTGGCTGCTGCAGGGTGATACCATTGTGTGGAGGTGGGATGGGAAATGAGGGATAGGGCATCATTCTCCCAGAGTCATATGCCTGGAGCCCACCCAGTGCTAGTTCCAGCTTTCATGGAACTCAGAGGGGTGAAGATTGACAAATGTGTGGACCACATATGTCATTGGCTCCTGAAGAGTGCTCCTAATGTGCAGGAAGTGAAATGGAAGCAGAAAATGCTTCACATGTGCAGAAATGTGGAAAGATGTATTGGTTGCCAATGGCCTCGGGCCACCCAGTGGATCTGAACTGCAACCCCATTTCCACCCACCTGGTGCCCACCAGGCTAGATGGAAACAGGTGTGGCATGGCAAATGTGCAACTCACGTTTCTGTCTCTGGCTGGGGCAGCCAATGTGCAGTGGTGGGATGGTTGTGGAGAGGGCACCAATCACCAACTTCTGCCAGGCCACAGTCCACTATTTACCTTGGGCTACCCACCTGAAGGTCACCTTGTCACTGTGCTAACTTGTGTGGAGTGGGATGGGCGTGGAGGGGAAGATGAGTAACCTGCATCAGTCTGTGGCTACTGCAGGTTGTTCCATATGTGCTGTTGTGATGCTGTAGGTGCAGGATACTGTAACTACCCATGAGTGCCCATCCAGTTCCCACCCTACACTGTGCTAGTCATGTGAAGGGGCAGATATGTGACCCACATATTTGTCTCCTGCTCTGTCTGGGTGCTCCTTTTATGCAGTGGTGGAATTGATGCACCAAGTTTGTTTCACACTGTGTCTCTCCCGGTCTCTCACGCTCTCTCTTTCTCTCCAAGATTCGCTCCCCCACAGTGAAAAGAAAACTCTGCAGCACTGCTCTCTGTCCTGTCACAGCACTCTTGCTGCCACTTTCTCTGCCTCACAGTATATGCTGTCTGCTTCCACTGAGCTTCAGAAAGACAAACAGAGAGTCAGACCAACAGCAAGGTGCCAGAAGAGTGAGTGGAAATAAATTGGCTGGCAAATGAGCTCGGGTGCACACTGTGCTCCACTTCTCCATTTGGGGGGGGGGGATTGACACTGTCTCTGACTGGAACAGATTGGACCTGCACATATATGTCTTACTGGAAGTGGCTCTTGCTGTTGCTGTGTCTCTCTCGGGGTGGAGGTGGGAGTGGGCTGGGGGGCAGTAGACACTGCTAGGGGACAAGCCACCCATTTAAATGAATGTTTGTTCAGGTGCAGGTCTGAGAGCCACTGGTCATTGTGGTTATGGTGACTACATTGCACTGCCCCCAATTTCACACTGCCAAGGTGGTGCTGCAATAATGACAGCCTGTCACATGGTGATCACTGTCATTATGCTTACTCGCCACATCTTGGCATGTTGCTGCCACTTTAATGTTTGGGGGCTCTCTCTCCACTCTGTCCCTGACACTGGTGCCACACACCACCTCTTTTGATTCTGCACTCTCTTTTGGGGGGGGGATGCTGCTTCTCCATCTCTGTGTCTGTCCCTGCACCCTGTCTCTCTCTCTCTCTCTCTCCCTGTTGTCCAGGGTTAAGCTACAGCTCTGCAGGCAATGCTGCCTCACTTCTCAGCATTCTTGCTCCTTGTATTGTGCGGCAGAGTGGGGGACACTCTGAGGCAGCATGGACACTAGGAGATCCATGGGGTGGGTCAATGGGTACCATCACAGAAAGCAATGCTCAGGCTAGGAATTGTGGCACACATGAAGCACTGGAGAGAGAGGAGCTCAGGGACAAGAACACTCACTGTCATTCACACAGAGACACAAACAAGTTCAACACAGATGTCTGGGGAAGGATAAAGAATATTTATTTTTTCTTTACTGTTGGGACTGTTTACTGCTTATGGCACAGAGAATGGGGGATGCAGTGTATGGCTGGGTACCATGACATCTGCAGGATGGGTGGGGAGACAAGCAATATGATCAGTAAGAGAATGAATGAAAGGAATGGGGCGCTTTCATTAGAGCACTTTATTTCTTTCAACCGGAGAACGGATTCCAGCTGTGAAACTGTGACTGGTGTTACAGCCTGGTTGCATGCTCATTGGTCTGTCAAGGATGAGCCCACTGTAGATTTCTGTGCATTGAACTCATCCCTGACACGCCTCTGAAATGTCATTCTACCCGAAGATGTTTTTTGCACACGCCCAAGGAAACATAAAAAACTATAAAGAATTTACATTAGTGACTACCCTCATTTGAAAAGCATTTTTGTCCTGAACACAAAAAAATGTAAAATAATGCACCTAAGGTACAGAAATGCAGAGAACACATGGGTGGAGTGGTATTGACAAAATTAAGAAAGCACACATTCAAAACAAAAATAGCTATTACTTTCAGTTGATTACTGTTTAACGATGTTTTGCATCTGTAGCTGTCATTTTACATCTGATGCAAACCCATAATGACATTCCTCACTTGAAGCAAAAGGGGGGGGGGCATAACTGATTCCTTGTTTTGTGTTAAAGGGTAATTTTCTACGGCAAAACAAGGAAAGGCATGATTTCTAAAATGTGCAGATGAGCACGGGAAACACTTTTTTCCAGACCATGCCACCACTGGCAGCTACCCCTTCAAGACTGCTACTACCCCTGCCTAATACAATCAGGGGAAAACCAAAAGTAGTCTACCAGCACTGAGATCAATATGGTTAAGGCGCATTTGCCAGAGATTACTGCTTAGAAAAGAATGAGAAAGTGACTGTGATGATGATCAAGTCTCAAACTAGATCTCTAGTTTGTTACTACTCCTCCTGAGTCTGATTTGTATGGCTGCATGGGCCAAGCTCTATGGATGATATGCCATCATCAGATTTGTATAACAGCACTGTGAAAGCATGGAACCAGACCACTGTCTGATGTGCTGCCACAGTGCTCTGGCATAGTTTCCAATTATTCCATTTATACATCCCTTGCCCTCCATGGGTCGCATAAACATACCCACTTCCTGACACACTACTTTTCTGTTCTGTAACTGCATTACTGACAGCTACCATGTGCAACATGGTGACATTGACTTAAACTGCACATGCATGACTATCATGCATACATAGTTATGTCAGCATTACCATGTTGTGCAGGGCTGACTACAGGGCAAACTTCACATGCGTGAGTATCGTGCATGCGAATTACTGTTATTGTTGCAGTATTACTTACGGCTGACTCTGATGCAGTGGAAGCACCGCATATTCTTTTCCAAGCTCTTGCCACTCCTAAAAGCTCTCCACAGCCATATCGGCTCTGACCAGAGTTTGTTTAAGACTGTTGTGATCATTCACAACAGACAGTCAGTAGAGGTAATTGCTCAGGATGGCACTATAACAAGTATCCCATTCACAAGTCTGCCTGGAATGGGTGTGGGATGTAACACTGTTTTGAAACCTCACTGATAGTTTTGTACACTAGCCAGCACATTGTTTTCATGGGACAGATTTTTGTTCTTGACCTAGATTCAAGCTCAGCTATTCTTTGACCCACTTTAAAATGATCCCCTCACCAGGGCTAACAAATCCATCCTTAGTAGGAATAAATATAGAAAGCTAGATGATGTTGATGACAGAAAAGGACTGATGGTCCATCTAGTTTGCCCATATTATCCTGTCATGCCATGGGACTTCTTGTCTTTGTGGGGTCCATGCTTACTCTTTTCCTACTTTTGTTTGTGTTTCACCTCTCTCATCCTGTAAAGCAATTACTATACCTTTAACTGTATCCCAGTTGTGTATGAAGCCACTTAATGTATGGGCTGACATCACCTCTGTCGGTAGACCTTTCCTTGGCGCAGCCACTATTTCTGTAAAATAATACGTCCTTACATCCTTTATAAATCTTCTGTCATTAACCTCCAGTCATGACCCACATCCTAGCTCTTCTGTTCCTGGTACAATGGTGTTCCCCAGGATGAAACCCAATTCTGCATCATTTTGCAGCACTCTGCAGAATGCTGCAGCAGACCTACTGAATACAGCAATGTAATGTTAATGGCAATTAGTCCCTTTTGTCATTCAGGGAAATGTGCCACTGCCAGGATGAAGTGAATGCCACAGTTTCCTGCATGACAAAACGGACTAATTGCCATTGAAATGACATTGCTTTATTCAGTAGGTCTGCTGCAGCATACTGCAGAGTGCTTTAAAAGTGAGCTTCATCCTGGGGGACACCACTGTAAATAAATCTTCACAGTTTAGCTTGTTTATTCCTTTCAAGAACATGAAGGTCTCAGTCAAAACACCCACCCCCTTTTGTCTGGTCTGTAATATAGATGAGAGAATTGAGAAACTTTGCCTCGCCAGAACTTCATGAAGCTTGCAAACATCACAAAGTTCAAAGTGTCAATATTGTAACATGTTTGCCAGGTGAAGTGGCCCTTTTTTCCACAAAAGTGACCAAACTTCACTTATGATGTTGCCACTTCATGGGAAAAAGCGTCACTTCACTTGGCAAAATTGTTTCACAGTTAGCAAAGCCAAAGTTGGTTATGCCAATAGGAACTTCATGAAGCTTGACAAAAGTCAAAGATTTGCAACTCCGTAGCAACTTTGCAGATGAAGGTTAAATTCATTGTGTATCCACTTTCAAGTGAATACATGTTCAGTGCCTTTAGTCAATCCTCATAGGATCTGCCTTTTCTATGGTGAATCATCTTAGTCACCCTGCATTATACTGTCTCTAACCTAGTCCTGTTATTTTTTAGGAGGGAACTCAGAACTGGGCACAATGCTCCTGGTGTGGTCTTACTAGTGACCTATTCAGAGGTATCAGTACCTCCGGCTTTCTACTGTTGAATCCACTGCCAATGCACCTTAGAAACATACATAGAAACATAGAAACTGATGGCAGATAAGGATTTCTTGGCCAACCTAGTTTGCCCATTTTCCTTACCTACTGCAACACCACAGACCCTACTTGATCTCTGGCTTTATCCCCCATTTCCCTACCTCTAAGGTTCATTTATGCATATCCCATGCATTCTTGAAACCCGTTACCATATTTGCCCCCACCACCTCCGCTGGGAGGCTGTTCCAGGCTTCCACCACTCTTTCACTGAAGAAGTACTTCCTCACATCTCTCCTGTGTCTCCCAACACTCCAAGCTTCATAGCATGTCCCTTGTTCTTGGGCATCTGTTTTTCTGAAAAATACTTCCCTGTTGAACCTTATTTATACCGTGAAGTATTTAAATGTTTCAATCATTACCCCACTCTCCCTCCTTTCCTCCAGGTTGTACATGTTGAAGTCCTTCAGCCTTTCCTCATAGGGACTGTAATTCAGACCCTTCTCTGTTTTAGTTGTCCTTCTCTGCACTCTCTCTACTCTGTCTATGTCCTTCCAGAGATGTGGTCTCCAGAACTGGACACAGTACTTTAGGTGAGGTCTCACCAGAGATCTATACGGTGGTAACACCATCTCTCTCTTTCTGCTGATGTTACCCCTCCCTATGCACTCTAGCATTCCACTAGCTCTCCCCACTGCCTTGTCACACTGTCTGGATACTTTAGGTCATTCGTTATGATTACTCCCAGGTCCCTTTCCTGTTTGCTGTGTCTAATACCACCCCCACATTTTGTGTGCATCCCTGAGTTTCTGTGCCTTAAGTGAATGATTTTGTACATCTTCACATTGAAACTTAGCTGTTACACCCTTGACCACTCCTATAGCTTTCCTAGATCTATATTCATTTTTTCCATGCACATCCCAAGTGTCTACACTATTGCAGATTTTAGTGTCATCTGCAGAGAGGCATACCTTCCCTTCCAGCCCTTATGCAATGTCACTAATAAAGACATCAAAGAGGACCATTTCTAGTACTGATCCCTGTAGTGCCCCTGTGGTCATCCTCCCTTCCTTGCAGTAAACTCCATTTACCATCACCCTCTGTCTCCTGTCCTCCAACCAATTTTTCACCCAGTTTACCACCTTTGGACAAACTCCTAAGCTTCCTAACTTGTTTACAAGTCTCCTGTGTGGAATGGTGTAGAAGATCTTACTGAAATTTAGGTAGGCCACATCCACTGCTCCACCCTGATATAATTCACTGGTCATCCACTCAAAGAAATCTATCAGATTTGTTTGACTTGATCTCCCCTCAGTGAATCCATGCTGCCTCAGATCTTGAAGGCTACTGGATTCAAGATGTTCCACAATCCTCTCCTTAAGAAATTATTCCATTAATATCTCCATGACTGAAGTTAGGCTGACTGGACTGTAACTGCCAGCCTCCCACTTTTGTGAAGAGGGACTGCATCTGCACTCCTCCAGTCCTCCATAACCACTCTGATCTCCAGTGAGTAGTTGAACAGGGCTGTCAGAGGTGCAGCCAGCTCTTCCCTGAGCTCCATCAATATCCTAGGATGCACCCTATCTGGTCCCATTGCTTGTGCACCTTCAGATTTGTGAGTTTCTTCATGATCCTATCCTCTGTAAATGGACTAGTGTCTACCTCCCTTCCTTCATTGCTCCTGGCTCTTATCTGAGGTCCCTCACCTTCCCCTTTCTCAGTGAACACTGAATAAAAGTAACTCTTTAGGATCCCTATAATTCGGTTAGCCATGCTGAAGGCCTTGTTAAACTGGCCAGTTTGTATAAAGGAGCTGTTGATGATGACTCCTAAATCCCCTTCTACTGATGCTGTGTCCAGCTGAACCCCTCACATCCAGTACTCTGTTCAGGGATTTTCATTCCCTAAGTGTATCACTTTGCACTTCTTGGCATTGAATTTCAGTTGCCAAACTTTGGACCAATTTTCTAGCCTGTTCAGATCTCTCTGCAATTCCTGTATCCCCTCCACATAGTCAACTCTACCACAGAGTTTAGTGTCATCTATGGATAGACACAACCTGCCCTGGATTTCTTCTCATATATCACTGATGAACATATTGAAGAGGCCTGGGCTCAGGACAGATCCTTGTGATACTCTGCTGGTGACATCTCTTTCAACTAATCTGACCCCATTCATCCCAATTCTCTGCTTTCTCTTCTCCAACTAACTTCATACCCACTTTCTATTTCCCCAGCTTTTCCCGGATCCCCAATTTTCTTCAGCAGCCATTGGTATGGCACTGAGTCAAACACCTTGCTGAAGACAAAGTATGTTAAGTCTATTGCATGCCCTTTCTCAACTACCCTAGTTACCCAACCCAAAAATACTATCAGGTTGGTTTGACAAGACCTCCCTATCACAGACCTGTGCTGCATACTATCCTGAAGCTCATGTTTCTCCAGGTATTCCACTAGGTCCTCTTTGACTAGTGTCTCCATCAGTTTTCCTACCACCAGGGTAAGGCTGATGGGCCTAGAGTTTCCCAGCTGCTCATTGAACCCTTCCTTTTGTATCATAGCTATATGCAACATCTTCCAATCATTGAGAACCACCTACTGCTGCAAAGATTTATTAAGTAGCCCCTATAGGGGTTCAGAAAAAAATAAGCAAGTTCCCTTAGTACCCCTGGATACATCCTATCTGGCGCTCGGGCCTTGTTTAGATTCATTTATGTCACTCTTCTGAAAGGGCCCACTGTTTTCCATATTGTATACTAAGCAGATGCAGTCATTCAGAACATCAGTTTTTTTTTCCTTTATTACCCTGCCCCTTCTTTTTTAGCCGGACAGTCCCCCTCCTCCTTTCTTTTTTCCCTTACAGATCTAATAAACTGTTGCTCCTCCCTTGACCCCCTTTGCAATATGCAGTTCTCTGTCTTTGTGATCTTGACTGCCCCCTTGGCCTCTCAACTTTTTGTGCCCCCATAATCATCCCATTCCTTATCACCCTGTTTTTCTTTTGTACTTTACAAAGGCTTTCCATTTGGCCCAGATTGCCTCCCTGACCTTTTCAGAGAACCAGATTTGTCTCTTATACTTGTTTCTCTTGGTAACCATTCTTGTGCATGTTTTAATTGCCATGATAATGGCACCTTTTATGAACCCGTCTTTTTCTACTCTCCTGATGCTTTTTTCCCCAGCTATCCAGCCCAGGAGTAGTTCCGTTCATTTGGTTAACATTTGCCCTTCTGAGGTCACACAGATAAGGCCCCTATTAAAAATTATTCTAATGTATTCACCATCCAACAGCAATGTAGTTCAGAACATTAATATACTAGTAACAATGCAGCTTTTTAAAAGATGCAGTAGAGTAGTGCCACAAATTACATCAGCAGTCTGGGGGCATGCTGACTCAGCATCCAGCAACCTTAGAGAACTTCAACACACCAAAAAGGCACTAAAGAAAATATGAAATGGTAGAGTTGTGTTACAAAACGTAGGGCAAGCATGTTTTTATAGCAATGTTTATTGAGCGGCATTGTCTGGTTTAGTTTTAAAAATACATTGCACATAACCTTTAAGTATTCTTTTAGTATCTCAGACATCACCATTGGCTCTCTTACAAAATCCATTCCTCTTTACCTTCTTTTCTGTTGATCAATACCATCCTTCACATACAGTACCTCCTACCATTTATATACTGGAAGATTACTTTGGTGTGGTCAATAGCTCCTAGCGCTATCCTGGTTATAGGCCTTTCTTCACTTTCTTAATTCTAGTCTTACAATTCTTAATGGGCTCGGTATTCATTTTTAGCCTAAAGTTTTATTACAGTAAATTAGTACAGTTTGAATTATTTCATCAGAATGTGTGTTTTTTTACATGGCTTTTATATTTTTATTCTTTATCTAGAGGAAGTACTGTATTCTATGGTGACAGAAGAAAGAAGGATGTTTTAAACTTGTAAAAATGGAATTACCTGACTTCTCTAACAATAGTGATGCTAAGAGGAACTATAGCTTGGATTTTCAAAGCACTGGAAGCAGTACTTGCATCCTTATTTCAGATGCATGCTATACCCACACAAATGTGTCAAGGTGTGTACATCTTATTTTCATACATTCTGATACATTTGTGACACGTTACACTGTTTATGGCACTTTGGGCCATAACTCCAGAACTCGTATCCATTATCCAGAAGCAACTGCTTTACTTGCACCATAAAGTGAAACCACCATTATATAGTCTAACTCTTCTGATGGAAGTGGGCAGTTGTATCTGGAAAACAGGTACAACTCTTTGAACCCCCATGTGTTTAAAGAACAAATGTATTCTGTAATAGAAAGGTGATATACCATCTTCTATGTTGGGGCTCTTATTAGCAATTCTTGTTTTTCTGCAACATTCAAAAACATTTGCTGACTGATGAGCATCATTTGGTTCAAGATATTTCACAGTAAGACATTAATGGTCACATTAATTTTGCCTTACAAAAAGAGCCACTGCTTTAAGCAGTGCTGAATTACACATGGAGAATATTGTTGTTAAAAGTTCTCAATATTATGTAAAAAAATTCCAAGAGTTATATTTGCATGCATTTTTTAAAGGGAATCCATATGAATCCCATATAATTATTGTAAAGGTTACTGTGAGGATCTAGTATGTAAATTGCTGGACTATATTTAGAAAATGTCTTCAGAAAGACAGAAAGATACTTTTAAAATTGTCATGTGGAGGAATCCATTTTTTACACAAGAAGGGTGCTGTGATCATGCTGGGGGGGATACTGGGATGCATAGGGAGAGGCCTCACCAGTGAAAAAACAGGAAGTTGTTATCCCTCTGTACAGACAGTTGGTGAGACCCCATCTGGAGTACTGCATACAGTTCTGGAGACCCCATCTCGGCAAAGACATAGACAGGGTGGAGGCTGTCCAGAGGAGGGCAACCAAAATGGTGCAGGATCTGCACCAGAAGACATATGAAGAGAGACTAATAATAACAATAATACTTTTATTTATAAGGCACCTTTCAACAAGTCAAGGTGCCTAACAATAAATTAAGCAATACATAAAACAGTAAACATCATACTTATAAAATTCAAATAATAGACAGCATAAAATCAAACATAGAATTGACTCCATAAGTGTGTTTTAAGGGCCTGTTTAAATCCCACCATGGTCGTGCACTCCTGTAACTGACAGGGTAGAGAATTCCAAAGGGCGGGGCTGCATACATAAATGCTCAGGCCCCCAGAAGATTTTAAAGAAACCCTTGGAATCTCTAGCAACCCTTTGTCAGCCAAGTGGAGTGATCACCCTGGGCAGTAAGGATCCAGAAGCTCTTTCAGGTAGTCCGGGCCCTGTCCATGTAGGGCTTTATAAGTCAGATGTCCGACTTTAAAGGTGATCTGCCACTGCACTGGCAGCCAGTGCAGTTTGCTCAGCACCAAAGAGATGTGACAAGATTGGGGTGTCCCCATCAATAACCAGGCTGCAGCATTCTGCACCAGCTGCAAGTAGTAGATATCCACCTCAGGTACCCTAGATAAAAGGAGTTGAAATAATCCAGAAGCAAGGTCACAAAGGAGTGGACCAACATAGGGAGCAAGATGGAATTGAGGGCTTAACCCTGGAGATGTTTCTCAAATGGTAGAAAGAGGATTTGATGACTGCCGACACCTATGATCACAGTGTCAGCCCCTCGTCAAAAATCACCCCCAGGTTTCACATCCGTTCGTAGGTAAGGAACTGGGAGCCCCCAAGAAAAAGTCCCAAAGGCAGACCTGCCCCCAGCCCCTCTATCCAGAGCCCCTGGTCCACAACCAACACCTCAGTTTTTTCTGAGTTCAACCTCAGCCAGTTTGAATTCATCCAACCCTGGAATTCAGCAAGGCAGTTGTTAAATACCAAGAGAGCTTTATCCTGGTCAGGTGCAAAAGAAAGGTAGAGCTGGGTATCATCAGCATAGCAGTGAAATCTCAGCCCATACCTTTTTACAATGTCTCTGAGGGGAAGCATGTACACTGTGAACAACATGGGAGACAGCACTGAACCCTGAGGAACCCCACATGACAGAAAGACTGGGTCAGAGGAATGAATCCCTGACACCATCCTCTGAGTTCTGCCAGTGAGGAAAGATCTAAACCATCCAAGGACTGTACCTGAAAGGCCACTGATGAACTTCAGGTGATCAAGAAGAACCCCATGGTTCACAGTGTCACATGCTGATGAGAGATCTATAAGAACCACGATGGAATGGTTTTTCCAATCCCTTGCTATCAGGAGATCTTTGAGCACCGAAGCCAGCACCATCTCAGTACTATGCCTCTTTCAAAAACCGGTTGGAGATGTTCATAGATGTCATGGATGGTCAAATGGTTCTCCAGTTGTAGGGCCACTACTTTCTCAATCACCTTCCCGGTAAACGGGAAATTAGAGATTGGTCAGTAGTTAGCAGGGCAGTCTGGGTCTAAAGAAGCTTTCTTCAGGAGAGGTGTCACCACTGCCTCCTTCAGGGAGCTAGGAAACCCACCTGTCTCCAAGGAGCACCAGACTATCCATGCTAGGACCGGGCCAATAATATCACTACAACCCATAATTAACGTAGTTGGTCCCAGGTCAAAACTACAGCATGTAGGGTGCATACCCTGGACAATCCACATCACCACTATGAACTCCGGCTGGCTGAAGGAACTCCAGGAGAATTGAGGGGCGGTGACCAGGCACTAATCCAAAGCATCTCCCATAAAGTGTGTTGGTTGGAGCACCGCCCTGATGTCGTCCACCTTAGCTGCAAAACATCGAGCAAGCTCATCACACTTTACTTGCATAAAGGCTCTTTGAATCTGCTGGCAGGCTAGGCTGCACAGTCTGTCTTCAGTTCGAAACAGTTGAGCTGGTCAATTTAGAGCAGCCGTGATCTCCGCAGACAGGAACTGTGCCTTCTTAGGTGTGGTTGCAGATTGATAGACTCGATAATGTTCCATCAACCTAAGGCAGTTGTCATTCAGTGCGGATTTCCATCAAAAGTGCTCTAAACTACTTCCTAGTCACCAGATCCCCATCAAGGTCCCATCAAACCAAGGGAACAGAGGGTGAAGGGAGAGAGAACAAACACAGATAGGAGCAATGACATCCAGAGCCACAGAGATGGCCATATTATAGGCCATGACTAAGGCCTCTGGGTCATTGTTTGCCCCTGGAGGCATCAATAGGTCAAGTACCACTGCCAGGCCTTTGGAGCTTACATCTCATAAAGGGTGGCACCTGATCATCTCCACAGGGGTAGGCCTACAAAGGTGGGCACAAAAACTGAACCCCATGGTGCAGTGATTGGACCATCTGACAGGTTCCACCCCCAAATCAAAGTGACCGTATTTGTGAATAGCAGCGTTAACAATCTGTGTAAGACCCAGAGATGTCATCAACTGGAGGACGTGTTGCCCAAATTGTGAGAGTTCTTCATAGATCCAGGCATTAAAGTCACCAAAGACCATCAGCCTGGGAGACTCAAATGCCATGTCAATCAGGAAATCTGCTACTTCCTGAAGGAAATGCTTCTCATCCCCAGGTGAATGGTAGATGAGAGTGATTCTACAACCTACACCTACTACAACAGTACACTCAAATGACCCAGACTCCTGGACTGGTACATTTGTGAGGCCCAGTTCCATCTTAAAATAAACCGCAACCCCCCCCCCGTGATCCAATCTTGAGAGATGTATCACTGAGTACTCAGCAAGTGCTGTGGCCTCCAATATGGGGCCAGAGTTCTCATCTAACCAGGTCTCGGTAATGCACGCCAGGTCCGCTGTCCCAAAAAGATCTGCAATAATTGCAGTCTTGTTTTTAATGGATCTGGTGTTACATAACACAGCTCGAGTTGTATGGGCCGCCTGAAACACCTGTTTAATATGTATACCCTCAAAGAAAGGTGGGAGCGGGGGGACATGATAGAAATTTTCAAATACCTCAGGGGAATCAACCAAGTCAAAGAGGGTAGCATCTTTCAGAAAAAGCGATGTGCAAGAACAAGATCACAATTTGAAGATAGAGGGGGAATGGCTCGGATGTAATGGGAGGATGTATTTTTTCATGGAGAGGGTTGTGGATGCATGGAACAGCCTTCCTGAAGAGGTCATGGAATCAAAAACAGTGGGGGAATTCAAGAATGCATGGGACAGACATAAGGTAATTCTAGTGGGGGTAGGAGGAAGTAGGTTTTTGGTTATCTAGGATCTGCAGTTTATCCAAGCGGCCTTTATCTGCCATAAAAGTCAATGTTTCTCAGTTTCTGTGATATCTAGGAAGGGGATGCTCTTCCTACTAGAAGAAACCGTATACCTTAATTGGAGTTACTACCCTGTAACAGACAAACAAAATTTCTAGATTCCTTTTCTGACCCCACCACACCATCAATATGTCATCTATATATCTCCTGCAATTCGGCTGAATATTTGGTATTCGGGTACCAGGTATTCATTATTGGGTATTCAGTATTCGTTATTCAGGTGTATAAGTTGTCTTAATGGAGAACTGCTATAGAATTCCTTAAAATGGCTTCAGGAGGGGGAAGATGAGAGATAATGACACTTTTGCTTATACACTGGTGGCTGAGGCTGTCTTCTGGCACTGGTGCTTCACAAGGAGGATAAAGAGGTCATGGCACTTTGGCTTATACACTTGTGCATGAGCAAAGCAGCATATCACTGGTCACCACACCTTGCATCACTCTGGTGACCAGAGTCCAGGGGCCCATTGAAATAACTTTTCAGCAGATTGGGTGTCAACTGTGGCTGCTGTTCTGTTCTCTTCTACTGCTCAGCCTGTAGTGATGAGCTGAGTTCAGCCCAACAGTCACCCTCCTTTTCAAGGCTTTCCATACTGCTTTCAGTTTGTGAGTCTGACACTAGCTCATCAATAGGGTTACCTGCTGATCTCATTGACCTAAGCATGCAGAAACTAAATTCTGAGCACATCTGTTTCTGAAACTCTGTAATCATGTCAGTGTGAAATATAAGGTGTAGTACCTCACACTTGAAACGTGGATCCAACATAGTGGCAAATATGTGCTTTTTATTGAAACAGAGATCAGAAAATCTAACTTCTAGTTCTGTGGTGAGACTTTCCACAAGGGATATCACTGTTCCTGGTGTCAGGTTTGGATCTTTCTCAGCATTTCCACTGAATCTCCTCATGGCTTTTTTCAGGATCTGTACAGCAGGAATTACCTGACATAGCAGTGCAGAATCAGAGCTAAGGTCGTGAGTGCTCCTTTCAAATGGGGCTAAAACCTTTATCAAGCCCTCAATCACAGCCCAGTCCAGATGTCTGAGGACTCCCCCAGGTCAGTTTCCATGCTCACCTCATGAGAGGCCCGCTTCTGCTCCAGAAGTCTTTGCAGCATGTAGTAGGTGGAATTCCACCGGGTCTGTACATCCTGGATGAGATGATGCTGCAGCATTTGAAGATGCTCTTGTAGCTGATGCAGATGGTTTGTGGCTTTCGCAGAGTAACGGAAATGGCTACATATGCATTTGGCTACTTTGATTGTGTGATCTGCCTCCATTGTGTCTGCCAAAGTCTTTGTCACCACCAAATTTAATGTATGAACAAAGCAGCATATCCCTTCAAAATTGTCATCTCTAAGTGCTTTTATCATATTTGAGACATTGTCTGTGACCACAAACCATACCTGCAAATTGTTGCCATCAGTCCATGAGCTCAACATATCTTACAGGAAAGACAGTATGTTTACAGCCCAGTGATCCTTTTCCATAACACTGGCATTTAGTAAAGCAGACCTGCAGGGAGAAGGTGAAGAGACAAAACCAGCACCAGTACCACCATCACCACCAGTGACTACCACATCTGTAATACACCAGTGTGCTGTCAGTGACATGTTAAATTCATGCTGGTCCATATGTCAGTTGTGCAGTGGAAAACTCCACCAACAGCCTGTGCTAGTAGTCTGGCAACTTCTTTTCTCAAATCATGGTAAATTTTGGGTACTACAGTACGTGAAAATGTGGTTGATGATGGTATATTATACCTGGAGTACAAAGGCTGCAGCAGCCTATGGAAACCCATGTTTTCCACAATGGAAAATGGCTGTACTGTTGGCCCAGTGGCACTGAGGGTTGAGACACTGGTCGCCACACCTTGTGTCACACTGGTGACCCAGGTTCAGGAACAAGCTTGGGTCATTGGGTGGTCAGTCAGGAGGGAAGAAGGAGGTTTGAGCATCTTAGGGACTGCTCTCCTCCTCTGGGGAGGGTGAGGTGGGGTGTGATAACTATGACTGTGCTGGCTCCTGGTGGTGATTGGGGTTGGTGCAAGTGGTGGTTCACAGTGGGGAAGGCATTGACGGCATCGGACATGTGCATGGAACCGCGCATGGCAGCATCATTGACACCATTGCACGTCCGTGCCAGGGGTTGGGGAACCTATACAAAAGAAAATCCTCTGACATGCTTTATGAAGTCTGGTCCCTAGGCACCGCTTGACTCTGACTCAAGATGCTCCTCCCCAGATCCTGACCCCCCCCAGCTTGCACTGTGGTGGGGTAAGTACCTGCTGTGATACAGCCGGTGTGAGGAATGGAGAAGGGGGGGGTCAAGCATAGTTACTGGGAGTGGAGCAGGGGCCATGGATCCATATGGATGGGGGGAACCATAGGTAACACCCCCCAGCTGAGGAGGCCAAAAAATACATAACAAAAACAAAAACAAAAAAAGAAAATGGCTGCAGATCCAAGGCCATCATCGCACCAATTAAACTGATGATTTGCTGTGCAGTTGTGTGTGACACCTGGTATTTGGTGTGGGTATGGAAGGCTTGCATGATGAGTGTAGTCAAAGCGATGCCACATCTCATTGATTTTGACTTTGAACCCATGGTGGAGGGTGTTACAATGATAGATGATTGAGCAGAAGAAGGCAGAATGGGTGATGCTTCTGTATGGGGATGTGCTACAAGTGGTGTAGGTGGAGTTGAGGGCTCACTGTCTATCTCAGTAATAAAATCACTTCCAATACTTTGTGCATCTACTGGACCAGTATCAGAAGAGGGTCTGGCAGGCACATGTTGAGGAGGAAGAGGAACCACTGTGGGTGTTTGAAGTGTACAGGGATGTTTCATTCGGAGATGGTTCATCATTGATGATGTTGTTGTGAGATTTGAAAGGTTTTTACCAAGACTTATAGTAGTCACACACAGAACATACTCCCTTTGTTGCAACATCATTCACAACACTAAAGTACAGCCACACCACATGTTTCCCCCCACTGTCAGTGGAAGTGCTGACCCCAATAGGGTGACAATGGCCATGTTTTGCCCCTTTCCCCTTATCAGGCCTTGGTGCAGTGGATACAGTTGTTCTGCCCCTTTCTTTCTCCACAACATATGTAGTTGTAGAACTACTTTGTGTATCAGATGGAGTTGAACTTGACACAATTCTTTGAAAGGATAGGGTAGACTGTTTTTTTAGGAGGAGGGGGAGGAGGAGTATGAGAAGGGTAACCCTAATTGACCTGCTGGCCATGATGAGTAGCATTGCATTTTTGGGGAGCTGCACATTCACGCTTCTCACACAGATGTGATGTATATTCTGCCTCATCACCAAATTCGCTTAGGTGGGTATCACTGTCAGATGATGTATTGAGCAAGACTTGCAGCTCTGGTAAATATTCAGAACCAGATGAATGCTCTTCTTCAGAATCATCCACATCAGCAAAAGGAATTGTAGTGAGAGGAAACTTACAAGGCTGAGCAACAGTATGTTTTGGCAACACAATTGGTGAACTCATTGTAACAATCTCATGGTCAGTATTAGTCACAGTACCTATGGTCATGGGCACAGTTGGCAAGGTAGTAGCACTGTTGACAGTAGTCCTGGTGCCAGAATTACCATCAGAAGTTACAGTCAAAGAAATTGGCATCATATTACAGCTAGTTGTAATACTGGCAGCAGTAGTCATGGTAACAGCAGAACACTCAGGACTACTAATGGAGGTGAAGGTTTTGGTGACAGTGGCTGTGCAAGAAGCAAAAATAACAGTGCACACTGTTATGGGAGTGGTGGTGTCAATAGTAGACAAAGGATCTGCTTTGGTTGTTGAAATCACAGCACTGGTGGTGGTGGGGAGGAGCACACTTATAGGTGATGTTGCCTCTACGGGGGCAGTTGTATGACTAAAACTACCACAGGTAATGGGGGTGAGTTCTTGCTCTTGTATGACTGGAGATGTCAGCTGTAAAGCCCTACTACTTTTATAAAATGATGGTGCTGCAAGTGCAGTACTAGTAGCAGTAGTAGTGGTAGCAGTTGTAGTTATAGTAGTACTAGTATTACCCACAATTCTATTGACACCAGAACCTGAAGGCTTATCAGTGAGAAACTATTTTAGAGTGGTGAATATGAACATACCTTCTCTCACCCTGTTCCTCACTGCTTATGACTGGTGGTGAAGATGGCTTGTTTGGGCTGGATCATCTATGTTTATGGGATTGATGAGACATGGTCTGTAACTTACTGTGCATTTTATTTTTGATTAGTGTTTTTGTTTATGTTGGTGCTTCTTGCAAAAAACAACTATACCCACCCACACCACTCAGGTTGCAGCTAACAAAGATAGGTTGTTACTAGAGAGAGATGGAGTCAGCAAACAAACTACTTACTCATACGGTGTCACTTGTGCAGTTATACAGTACAGTAATTCAAGCTTTCAGGGTGCACCACACAACTTACAATATGCAGAACCCAGTGAGTCACACCTGACACACACAGAAATATTAAAGCAGTTCACAGAAAATTTACATGTACACACTCACAGCAGTGCACAGGGGGGCAAAGAAGACATGCAAAAAAGAAAAACTCACATGCACAGAAGGCCCCTCAGGTGCAGTGAGCTGTAGAGGGAGGAGTCACTTGCGACACCCTCCTCACTCAGATGCACAGGGAACTGAGCCAAGAACCAGACCACAGTCAACAACAATTCAATGGACCAAGCCTGACCCAATGAGAAAAAAATACAATGCTTTATAAATCACAAAAAAAAATGTGTGCAGACAATTGTGCATGCACCTGCAGGACACAGATTACAAGAACAACAATGCAGCACATGCACAGACAATGTATATGCCACAGTGAGTTGCAATGCAGACAAGAGGGAGTCAGATGACAATCATGCCTCACTTATCCAGGGAACCGAGCCTGGAACCTGATGACAGCAAAATACCAATTTGCTTCACAAGAGAAATAGAAAATACCACAGGGGCTGTGAGTGGATTTGGAAGAAAAAGCTAGGCAAGCACAGCAATTTGGATGGAGCAGTCAGCAAAAACTTAAACCACTCACTGTTACTGAGCCCAGTAACAGTTATTACATGTAAAAGCCAAGCTGCACTTTGTTGAGAAAAAAAAAATCCTGATAAGAACTAATAATAGAACAGAAAGGGTCTTAAGCAAAAAATCAAATCATACTGCTTCAGTGGAGCTGTGAAACTGTATGCGGGGGGGAGGGGAGGCAGCAGCACACACAGTCACACACACACATTTACTCACACACAGAATTTCGTTTACATTGAAACTGAACCCAGTTTCAAGGATGAATAACAAAACTGCAGTCAGATGCAGTCACAAGGTGATCAGGTGTCAAAACTGGATCACACACAAAATGTTTTTTAAACAGTTATAAAAGTCACAAGTGGTAAACATAACAGAGCTACTGTAGCTGTCTCAGAATTGACTGTCTCCTTTCATCTACACACTCAGAGGGAGGAGATCACATGATGTTCCTGTCTGTGACCTCCAAAATCAGCCTCCGATTGGCCAGTGAAGCTCTGCAAGATTTTGAAATCTTACCCACCGAATAGTACGTTCTCAATAGCGGCTGAATATTGGACTATTTGGACTTCCATCCAAATATTCAGCAAGCCCACTATTAGCGGTATTCGGAAAATACTATAGTACCATGGACAGCCCTAGTCATTGTGTGACAGTGTGGTAGGTACACATTTTGAGATTACATTATGCAATCTAAAGTTTTGAGCACCCAGAGACAAAGGAAAATTTTTTACAGAAAAAAAAATTGTCAACTGTGTAACCACCTTTGTGGTGTATTTAGCAACCTGCTCCTGCTCATTTTTAATGCAGGGTGGCAACTTAAGGAAAGGGTTGGAGATCATGTACGAGCATTTATGCATAATGATTTGATTATGCTACAGCTGTACACATGGCTGTGGCTACAGACCCAGAGAATCATAAGTGGAAGTTCTTAGGAATCAAAAAGAAAAGGTCCACTGGGGTAGAATCATCTTATAATCCTCCTACAAAAGAAGTTTTTTTGGAATTTCAAACTGGGGGATACTAATGGGAAAGGATTGAATTGCAGGTTCAAATTGGCCCCTTATTTATAGCATTTTGCTTTTATGACTGCATTCTTGCACCCAAGGTTGATCCACATGCTTTGTTTAGTATTAAATACAATTGGCACAGTAAAGCAGTATTTTTTGGTATAATTTAGTGCTATGTGGTAGGGAAGATGGGTCTGAGGTTGATCTAAATGTCACCTTAATGTAAAATTAATGAAATCTAAAATTTTGGTAATATAATACGTACTGTAGTACAAATTAAGCATTATTGTCTGTTGTTGTAATTAGTATAAAATATTGTGGTACGCTGTCTGTAAAAACAGTTAGCTATTCTGTACTATTTTATTGACAGAGCACCCTCTGTAAATGTGTCTTTAATAAATAGATGCATAAAATGTGTGCATTTGCATGTGTCCACATCTCTTGACAAAGCAATTTTTGTGAAAAATTTTGAAATGTTGGAGGGGTCAGTATGCTGTTTTTCACTGTCTGCTGAATTAAAAAACTTGAGAAGCTATATATCTATTCATTGGCATGAGTGTGGGTTATTTGTTTTCTTATTATTGTTGTTTTTATAAATAGTAACAAGAAGTTCTGTAACTGTATGCCATTTTTGAAGGATTTTTTTCAAGTTCAAATGAGCTATAATATGGAGATGTAGGATACTTCTAACTAGTTATTAAAACAAATTGATTTCTTAGAGATTAGAACTGATACAACACAGGAGTCATTTGAAAAGGTTCAGAAGAAAGGGAAATGAAACTGTATAGTATTTTTAAAGACTTGTTAAGTAAAGAAAGTTGTTTCCAGATGGACATTCTGATTGTTTTGTGAAAAAAGCTCAACATCATTGAAAGCCACATACTGCTGCGTAATACTACGGTAGATATCTCCTCATACTATATATCTGTATTGTATACTACAGTGTTGGGTTAATAAGGGAACTAATTAATCAATTAATTATATTTTTGTTTGTATTTAGGAAGTCTTTTTACCTCAAGGTATATTGGCATTCAAATCTCTGTTTAAAAATGGACATTTCAAACAATTTAAATTGATTTGTTTCCCTTTTCCTTTATAAAAAGTAAGCTGTAGTATTTTGCATTTTTATTTTTCAATTGCTTTCTATATTAATTTTCCATTGGTGTGTATGTTATTTTATTTACTTCAGAAATATATTTATGCACATTAAATGCACATTTGTTTAGTAATTTATATTGTTTTATAAACTAAAATATTTAATTTTACCACTTCATGGTGCCACTTCAAATGTTCATTCATAAGATTATTCGAACCTTTTTTTTGAAACAGTAGACTGCAGGGCTGTCTTTAGGGTTTTGGGGCCCCCCATTAGGATTAGTGAAGTCATGTCCCCCCCGCCCGCTTGACCAAGGTTCACAAATGTGCTTGATTATACATGTTAAGCACAACATTGTATTTTAATTCCATTATAACCTGTTGTAAATTTATATTTGTTTAGGGGGAGGCAACATTGTTACTCCTTGGGGCTGTTCTTCCCATCCTTCACTGCTCACCTGCTTCTTATAGACTGGGTCATAGATTAGTTAGACATTTCATGACATCATGATACCACATCAGAAAGAGCAGAACAGAGTTATATTGCTGTTTTAAATAGATAAAAACATTAAAAATGAAAACTGCTGTTGTTGGGGCTCCCCTTCTCTGATCGGGGTCCTCCAGCAACCATAGGGTTCACTGGAGCCTAAAATATGCTATGATAGACTGTTTAGGAAAATCTTGAGTCATTTTTCCAAATAACCTCTTTAAGTTCTTTTTTCTTTGAGTATTACAGTCCAGTCTTTTGAAAGGACACCCATCTCTTTTTAAGCAGTAATCAACATTTTTAGGTCAGGTACACATGGCTTATACTGTATCTACTGTTATCCAATAGGGCCTCTTCTTGGCCCCTTTTCCCAATTATTTCATTCAGAGATATAGTCTTCTGCTGCAGCTCAGAGCACATTTCCCAGTGAAACCCACATGTGCTCAGTGTAAACAGCATATTCAGCTGCTCTGTCACTGAAGCAGATTGAATTTGTGTCTTATTTTTGCTTCTATATTTCTTACAGTTTTAACCCTGCCCCCATATCACCTGAAAATGATCTTTGGCTCAGCATGTCTATTTCAGTCAACACCTTTCAAATAAAATTAATAAATTAGTAGCTTAAGAAAGCAAATAAAACAATGCAGAAAAATATCCATTAGTCACAAAGGCAAACTGTTTCTGAAGACCGATGGAGGAAGGTATACCGAAATAGGCAAAGGCCATTGAAAAGGGAATGCTGGAACAATTAAGGAATGAACAAAATAATTACTGTATGAAGTACAAGAACAGCAGACAGTAATAATAGGGAATAATAGGAGAGGAACGTATCCTTTATATCCATAGTAACATGAGCAGGAAAAATTATGACAGAAAGGATTTATGCTGTTTTCCAGACTCAAGACTCCCCATATAGAATTTGATTTGACAGCAGATTAGGATCACTTGGCCCATCCAGTCTGCCCATTTCCCCTACCTAATGGATAAGCTGCAGATCCTAGTTAACCAGCAGCCTACTTCTTCCTACCCCAACCCCCTAGAATTGCCTTATGACTGTCCCAAGCATGCTTGAATTCCACCACTGTTTTTGACTCCACAACCTCCTCCGGAAGGCTATTCCATGCATCCAAAACCCTCTCTGTGAAAAAATGCTTCCTTAAATTACCTCTGAACTGCCCCCCTTTATCTTAAAATTGTGCCCCCTTGTTCTTGCACACCTCTTTTTTTGAAAGATGCTACCCTCTTGGACTTTGTTGATTCCCTTGAGGTACTTGAAAGTTTCTATCATGTCCCCCCTCTCCCTCCTTTACTCGAGGCTATACATATTAAGCTCCTTAAGTCTCTCTTCATATGTCTTCTGGTGCAGACCCTGCACCATTTTAGTTGCCCTCCTCTGGACAGCTTCCATCCTGTCTATGTCTTTGTGGAGACTGGGTATCCAGAACTGCACGCAGTACTCCAGATAGGGTCTGACCAGCTGTCTGTACAGAGGGATAATAACTTCCTGTTTTCTACTAGTGATGCCTCTCCCTATGCATCCCAGTAGCCCTCCTTGCTGCCCTCTCACATTGCTTGCCCACCTTTAGGTCATCTGATATGACTAACCCCAGGTCCCTTTCCATTTTTGTTGTTGCTAGTATCTGATCCCCCATTGCGTACTCTTCCCCTGGTTTTTTGTTTCCCATGTGCATTACCTTGCACTTCTTAGAATTGAATCTAAACTGCCATACCGTTGACCATTCCTCTAACCTTGCCAAGTCCCTTCTCATCCTTTCCACCCCACCTTGTGCATCAACTCTGTTGCAGATCTTTGTGTAATCTGCAAAGAGACATGCTTTTCCTTCCAGTCCCTCTGCAATGTCACTTATAAAGACATTGAAGAGGACCAGTCCTAATACTCAACCCTGCGGTACCCCACTAGTAACCCCCTTTCTTCGGAGTGGACTCCATTTACTATTACTCTCTGTGTCCTATTCTCCAGCCAATTCTTTACCCAGGCTGTCATCTTAGGACCCACTCCTAGGCTGGCTAACTTGTATATTAATTTTTTTGTGTGGGACTGTGTCAAATGCCTTGCTAAAGTCTAGGTAGGCCATGTCCACAGCCCCTCCCTGATCTACTACTTTGGTCACCCAGTCAAAGTAATCTATCAGATTCATCTGGCATGACCTTCCTGCTGTGAATCCATCCTGGCTTTGGTCCTGTGCCCCTCTGGCCTCCAGAGACTCGACAGTTCTTTCCTTCAGAAGTGATTCCATCATTTTCCCTATCACTGAGGTTAAACTAACTGGTCTGCAGTTTCCTGCTTCTGCCTTACTCCCACTTTTGTGAAGGGGAATCACATCTGCCCTCCTCCAGTCCTCAGGTACCACCCCATCCTCCCATGATTTGTTAAAGAGGGTAGTCAGTGGTGTCACTAGTTCTACCCTTAGTTCTTTTAGAATTCTTGGGTGAATTCCATCAGGCCCCATTGCTTTGTCCACCTTTAGTTTTAAGAGTTCTTTTCAGAACCCTTTCTTCTGTAAATGGACTGGTATCAACTTCTGTATCCAGAGTGTTTCTCCTGTTTGTTTTAGCTCCCCTCTTCATTTGTAAATACTGAGCAAAATATTTTGTTTAGTATCTCTGCCTTTTCACAGTTACCCTCTGCCCACCCTCCTCCTCTTTATTAAGCCTCTATCCCTCCCTTGGTCTTCCTTCCATCCCTGATGTACCTATAAAGGTTTTATCCCCCTTCTTAACTGAGATGGCTATCTTTTCCTCGGTTTGGGCCTTTGCTGTTCTGACGGCCTTCCCAGCTTCCTTTTGCTTTAACTGATGCAGTTCTCTGTCCTGCTCCTTCTGTGATTCCTTGTACTTCCTGAATGCTTTCTCTTTCTCTTGAACCTTCACTGCCACTTCCTTTGAGAACCATAGTGGTTTCTTACATCATTTTGTTTTGTTTATTTGCTTCACACAAAGGCTTGTTACCTCTGTGATGGCAGTTTTTATTATTCCCCATTGTTCTTCACCCTCCTTCCTGCCCATTTGCTAGTGCTTTCCTTAGACACTCACCATTTTGGCAAAGTCAGCCCTCCTAAAGTCCAGTACTTTTGCCTTTTGTATGGCTTGACTCTATTGCTGTGTTTATTGTGAACCATACTGTTCGATGGTTGCTAGTTCCCCAGATGGCTACCCACTTCTACATCTGTGATCCTCTCTCCATCTCCATTTGAGAGAACCAGGTCTAAGATTGCTCCCTCTCGAGTGGGCTCCAATACTAGTTGTCTAAGGCATGCCCCCTGTAGGGCATCTAGAATAACCACACTCTTCAAAGTGGCTGCTGCAACTGCACTCCAGTTAACATCTGGCATATTCAGATCACCCATCAGCAATATCTCCCCTTTTTCTGCCTTTCTAAGTATACTTTCTAACATTTCCTTCTCCATTTCCTCCCCCTGAGAAGGAGTCTGTATACAACCCCTGTGCGGATCGTGGTGCCACTGCCTGTCTCCAAAGTTACCCATAGTGCTTCATCTCCTCCCTGTTTACCCTTTTGTTCTGTTGCTTTGATTCCTTCCCTTATGTAAAGAGCTACGACTCCTCCTCTTTAACCCTCGCTGTCCCTCCTGTAGATAGTGTATCCTGGTATGTTTACGTCCCAGTCATGGTTTTGTGTGTACCATGTTTCTGTGACTGCCACGATATCCAGATGTTCCTCCTCCATCAATGCCACTAATTCAGGAAGCTTGTTACTCAGACTATGGGCATTGGTACTCATTGCTCTCCATTTTTTGATGGCTTTACCTTCTGTTGCAGCATCCCCCACTGACCTTTCTACCTCAGTCTTTTTCTCATTTAGTACCCTGTTTTGTAGGGAGAGGCTGGGATTTTCCTGCTGCTTAACAGTGCCTCCCCCCTTGACTAGTTTAAAAGCTTGCCAATGAAGCATTTAAACTGATTGCTCAACAGACTTGTTCCCTTCCTGGACCAATGCAGACCATCCTGCCAGTATAGGCTGGTGTCCCTCCAGGTGGAACCCCAATCCACAATGAAGCCAAACCCCTGTGCTCCACACCATTTTTTCAACCATTCATTAAACTGCATGCTGCAAAGTACCCTCGCCTCACCCATGCCATTGACAGGCAGCACCTCTGAGAAGGATACTGTGTGTGCTACTTGTCTTAGGCTCCTCCCCAACTCTACAAAGTCCTCCTGCACTGCTCTAATTTCATGATGAGCCAAGTCATTTGTCCCTAGGTGGACAATGATGTCCAGCTCAGACTCCCATGCAGCTGTTCTCGTGGGAAAAATATGAAGTCTGGGATGTCAATAAAAGAGGAAAATACCAAGAGAATTGATAGGTGAGGTTGGAAGCAGATGTGAAAGGGATTCAGGGGTAGTCACACATTTTGATACCAATAATAAAGGCAAAAGATTGGATGAGGAGACAGAAGGTCTGGGGGAGTAAGAACATGAGAACTAAATTAGTCATCTCAGGGATCCACACAGGACAAATCAGAAATAGTGTGCTTTGGGTGATAATGCATGCATCAGAAATTGGTAAAGGGAGAAATGTTTCTACTTCCAGAGGATTCAGCTTGCATTCTAATAACGAGGTTCCTGTGGAAAGAGTCAACTGAACAGTGGGAGCAAGAGCAGACTTGGAAAATTAGGGTAAGTTTAGGAACACAGAAGAACAGGAAGGTGAAATGTTGACTAAGGAGATAAATGACAACAGAATAGATGGAGAAGAAGAAAACAAAAGTTACCAGCCAAGTTGCAAAAATGGATAATAACAAAAATGTGAAAAGTAACAGACATGAAATAGAACTGGATGAGTATACAAATATTAGAAGGGTAATGTAAGCATTACATAGATGTATTTGGATACCAGATGCATAATTAGGGACTAAACCAATTGAGAATTGTTACTATGCGTCCTCCTCTCACCCCAAGTAGTTCATTGTTCACGCCCTCTTCATTCCTTCCCTCTCTGTCCCTTTTCTTCCCTTTTCCTTCTCTCTCATTTTCCCACCTGGTACATTATAGTACATGCCCTTCACTCCTTAAATATCTCTGAGTGTATCAACCTTGATGGAATAGACCCTAAACCCCTTCACCTCTATGCTCCTGCTGGAACTATACCTTTCCTACTCAATGAAGTCCATTGGGTCTGGAAGCGAGCCAATGTCTTCATTCATCAAAAAGAGGGTTACATCTCTTCCCAGTGAAAACACGATCCCATCTCCATGTTTTCTTTACTGACTGAAATACTGGAACAACTTGTATCTATAATACCGTATTGTTGATTCCTTCTTCTACATATGCCATTGCCAATATTTGTTTCAGAATGTACTACTCCACTGTCTCATAGCTCTAATAGTGCACTGATTCTGTCCTAAAGGAGATGGATCAGGGGTTGCTCACCTATGCTAAATGCATTGACTATGCCAACATTTTCAACACAGTGGGTCTGATTTTCAAAAGTAGGGAAGATGGATGCAAAATGCGTCCAAGGCAAGACGTGCACCAAACGCAGCTGCTGCCATGCGAATGGCAGATATTTTAGAAAAAAAAGCTATTTGCATCCTGGTGCAGGAAAATGTCATCAGACGCAAACTGCATCATAAAAAAGGTGCATAAACTGCCTGGAAGATGCATACTGAGAGGAAAGGTGGACTGAGAGCAAATAGTGTTAGTGAGAGGAAACTGGACATAAAACACAGGAAAAAACAATACAGGTAAGTACAAAAAAGCAGAGAACACACCACAAGAGCATTGCACACCTGCCTCCACTGCTGCCACTGTACTAATGTCCTGCATTTGTGTCCCACAGCACCAGAGACCACCCACAGAGTGGCACCACCCATAACAGGAGTGGAGCACCCCCCAGCTAAGGAGCCCACAATGTCATTCGTATGCACACAAGTAACTGCAGCAGCACTGCACACCTGCCTGCACTACTGCCACTGTTCTAATACCTGTGTTCCTGTCCTACAGCACCAGGGACCACCCATAGAGTGCAACTGTGTAGGAAACCTGTGTTGGGAATGGCTGAGCAGCAGAAAAAAGCAGGCATGGAAGAAAAATTTCACCAAGGAGGACACTGATGTCCTCCTAGAGGCTGTGGATGCCAAGGCCACCCTACTCCTCAGCTGAGGTGGCAGCAAGGCCTACAGACTGAAGTGGAAGGAGGCATGGAAAGCTGTAGCCACCAAGGTGAACTCCATCAGCAGGGTGAAGCGAACAGTGTGTGAGCTACAAAAGAGGTACAATGACCTCACCTGGTGGTCCAATGATAAAATGGAAAAGATCCACAGGAACACCGTGGCCATTGGAGGGGGACTGCATGAACCAGTCGAGCTCACCAGCCAGGATGAGTTGGTGGCATCCCAGATAAGCAGAAAGAGAATTAAGGGAGACAGCAATCTTGACTTGTTCAGGCTGCATAGTGTTGAAAGTGTGTGGTAGGGCACAGCACATGTCCAGATGCAGGGATGTGGACAATTGCACAGATCACATATGCAGCACATGGGATTGTGCACAACTCAATACATGGACGACAAGGGTGCTTCGGGGATGCTGGGTCAAGACCATCTGCTACTGTTACCAGTGCAGTTGAGCCATGCCATGAGTGGAGAACAGGCATGCTGCACAGGCATGGGCCCATGACTGCTGCACAAGTGATGGTACACTACATAGGATGCAACCTGACCAGCAGACAGACAACACACACAGAACAGAGGCCTACAGAGTTCCATGGATGACTGTGCAATGTACCATGATGCCCAATGCAGACAATCATAGCCCAGTGGTTCCATAGGCCCATGTAGGGCATGCAGTGCTGCACAGGGGTACCTGAAAATGCACCTGGAACACAGCCACTGTTTGATCTGACAGCTATCAACCCTCTGTTGCAGGTACCAGTGGAATGTCAGGAATCAGAGGGCCACAAGCATCTTAATCCAGTGCTGGATGACAAAACAATGGACACACACACATCAGTGACACAGAGGCACCTGATGAGGACATGTCCACCACTGGTGGGGACAGTGAAAGAGATGTCAGACAAGATGACACAGTGGAACAGTCCAGAGATGCCACAGTTGTGGATGCCGAGGATTCCACCGATGAGGAGGAGGAGGGGGATGTTGAGGGGGAGGCAGAGGAGAGAGATGAGGGGGCAGCAGACATGAATGGGAGGATAGGGGCAGGAGGAGGTTGAGGAGGGTGTAATTGATGGCACAGGGGTTAGCCATGAGGACCTCCATGACAGCATTTCAAATGAAATATTGATGCATATATTTCAGAAGGGGACACACTGACATATTATGGGTAAAAGACAGGAGCAAATATGGGCTCACTGCCTTTCATGCTCCTCACTACCTTAATAGGAACCTTAGCATGAACATTGCCCAGGGTCTGTCCCTAATGCCATCCATGCTAGAGGGAAGTGAGGTGGGTGAGGATGCCAGGAAAAACACTGCAGGGATGTCCATGATCAAGGATGATGTGGACAGACTGTGCCACAACATGCTATTGTCTGAGAGGAGCCTCACCTGTGAACTGTCGGTAATATGGGAGCACATAGGCACCCACAGCACTGCAGCACAGGCACACTACCAGTGACTGAATGAGGACATGGCAGGTGTCAGGGACACCATCACCCAGAGCCTGAGGAGTGTGGCCAGTTAGTGGCAACTGCAGGCTGACATCTTGCAGGGGTAGCAGATAGTGAGTGAATGCCAGACTGCTGCACTGGAGCATGTCTCAGGTGCTCTGGAGTGACTTGTGTGGCTCCTGGGGTCTGGCACAAGGATCTCTGACACTGCACACCCTGTACGCACTGATAACAAGAGATGGTAGCAACACTCCATGCCCATGCCTGGCTCCTCAAACAGGGGCATCAATTCAATGACTCACCTGAGTGCAGAATGCGAATACAGCATTGGGCAAGGACACAACATGCAACCATGCCAGTGTGCATGACACAGACTGCATTGGCCACATTGTGGCCAGATGGTGTAGTGCCACACCACAGTGTCCCATGACTGAACCCTGCACAAACTGAAGCACATGGTCTGGTGGGTGTACCAGATCAGTGCCTGTCAGCAATCACCCATGGCAGACAGTCAGTGGCCGTGTGCCATGGACGTGCCAGCTAAACAGTATGGCCACACCTGTGCCGGACAGGGTACACAACACATCCTCAATTGAGCCATGACTCCATGCAGCTGTCTGAGTGTGCAAATACAGTGATGGATATGAACACAAACATAGATGTTGACATGGATATATCAGCATTGTGGTCCATCAAAAATAATGTGGGCATGGACACAACCCCCATACACATGGACATGTCCCATGACCCTTTGCCAGCTGTGCAACTCAGAGGGGATGTGCTATGTCCAACCTGGGAGACAGCACATGCCAGTGACACATAGGGACAGGCCAGGGATCATGGTACCACAAACATGACCACACAGGGTGCATACAGTATGCCTGCAACAGCTGCAGGTGTCACAGTCCAAACTTCTGCACAGAGTATGGAGGCATAGGGATGTTGCAGTGCCAGTGCAGTACAGGCCACAGTGGCAAGTAATGCCCCACAGGGCCAGCAAGGGACCACTGTCACCGCCAACAATGACATGCCCACTGTGGCAGTGTCAAACAACAGAGCGACACATGGTCTTGTGATGGACAGCCCTGTGGACATGGGCACTGTACAACAGGCAACTGTGCAATGGTGCCCATAGCAATGTAGGCACCAACATGGACTGCCTGCACCTGGCCCAGACACAGTGCCACAGGTGGCCCCACTGACAGAAATACGGTGGTCAGCCAGACAACTCTTCCAGCACGCAGTTACTGCTGCAGGCAGTGACAGTGCCAAGCTACCACAAATGTGCAATGGTGGCCGCAGTGTGCTACCTGTGGGTAGGGGTTATCATTGCAATAACAAGGCGGCAGGCACAGGACGTGGATGGCATAAGTAAAACACCATAGCACACACCCAGTATACCATAGACACACACACACAGGCCATCATGCACAATGGCATGGCACCACACATTAGTGGTACATGTCAACTAACAAGAGCAGCACCCCATCCACATGTGTGGCACCATGACAGCACACCTACTACCACCATACACATCCCCCTCAAACAAACACAGCCCCACCCACAGCTGCAAACCCAGCCAGCCACAACTGAGCATACCCAGGACACATACAGGCTGGATGTGGAGCCCTGCCAAGAGATCGCCGTCACTGTGGCCATGTGCATGTCCACCATTACACAACAGGTGGCTACTGCTGGGCCTGTCTGATACAGACAATGGGCACAGAAATCTAGTCCTGTCTATGTAACACTGACCACCTGCACTCCATCGGCAACATGGCTCACATACCACTGTCATGCCACCAGTGATGTGTGCTGGTCACAACCCACTGAAAACATCCACAACAGGGACAGGGTCCGTACACCACCATCCCTCCTGTACCATGTTCCCCATCATACAATCCCCATTATGTGAGCTGGGCAGCCCAGGATGAACATCACAGTTCCACAAACACACAGCACTCCGACATACGCTTGCCCACTTCTAACCACGCATCACACTCAACCCATAACCATTAACCAAAGGGGACACATGTGTCAGATTGTGAACAGGTATAATTAACTGTTAAAGTGCACACTTGTAGACATACAAAACAGTTTTTGCCCATCATAAACAGAGAGCAGAATGTACAACAGAGAACATTACGGCTACACCTACCATTGGTATCTGATAAATTAACAGTGCTAGGTAGGTACTGGTATCAATAGACCAGTGGAACAGCATTATAGGTAAACTATGCATAAATCACAGTTTGGTGAGGCTAGGTACAGACATGCAGCAATATAACTGTAGGAATATGATCAGGGATTCGTTATCAACAACACTGTGATTGTCACTATGACTGCCAATCCTAAAAATAGCCAATATAAAACAGGTAACATTAAGTTGTTGAAAAACAGAAACATATATGTACACAAAGTTAATGGTACAACTATATACAATATACATGGTACTAGTACTGTGCACTGTAACAAGTACAGGGGGGTATGCAGATGGAATAGTTATGCCATTGCCATCCTGGTGTGGGATACTGTAGCACACCATGCTTAGTGTGAGTCCCCCCTGCCTGCCTGCCGTCACACATTTCTGCAAGTAGCGTTGTATTGCCTCGTTCAGGGCCTCAACCCTGCCCAGCACAGGGTGGAGGTCTGATGCTAGTCACTGCAGCTCAGCCTGCAGTACAGTGGCCAGTGGGCACTGTTGGTATCCAGATTCAGGAAAGCCCCGATCATCTGCACGTTCCCCTGGCTGCTTCTCAGTCTGCATGGACACATTGACTGTCGGCCACTGCCATGTCAGCAACCTGTGGTATGTCCACCTGTGTCCCCATTGTGTGCGGTGTCATCCACACCATGCTGTACAGTGTCAAAAGCCTCCAGTACAGTGCTACCCACCCCATTCACCTGCTGGGCAGTGCCTGCAGACCCCTGTTGTCTAAGTGAGGTGCACATCTGACACGTGCCACAACACCTGTGCCCCTGTCTGTTGCTCTCAAGCATGGCCTCCATCCCACACCAGTTTGTGACCTCCCAGGGTACCTCATGGTCTGTGCAGCATTGGCCAGCATGTCACAGTGCTGCCTCTGCACTGCCCTTTCCAGCACCTTTTGCCTTGATGACGGTGTCCTCTCCCAGGCCCGCATACATACACAGTGACCTACAGAGTTACAAATGGGAGTGGGTCAGTGCACAGCAATAGACATACATTATGGCACACATACGTAACTATAACTACTACTGATCCCCCCCTCCCCACAGGGGCAGTCTCCAATGTGCATCACTCATGAGACATCACATGCTGTGCTCCATTGCACTGGTGCATGCGGGCTGGAGGTGTGTGTCCTCCAGTGGGGCTACAGCTGCATGGACAGGCATCTGACATATCGGCATGACAGGATCAATGAGTACAGAATGTGTGGCTGTGGGTATTGTGGCACTGCCAGTTGTTAGAGACACACCTGTGGGCAGCTATGCAGTGCACATACCATCCTCTAGGTAGGCCATATGCCCATACCATGGTTTGCACCCTCACATGTGCTCATCCACACCACCACCTGTGGGGTCTATGCCATGTCATGGCCTATGTACTCTGTCATGTGGGCCTATGTATGGGCCATGAAGTCAGCAACAGGGGTTGGTGTGCCACTGTATGTGTGCATCCACACACCCACACTGCAGGGCACACCAGCTGCCTCTGGCTGGTAACCTCCCATGACCCCCCTGCCTCTCTGGCCTGTCTGAGTATATGTTATGTGGGCATGCTTCTTACATGATGCTTGTGTGGTGGTGGCATTCCACTGCCACTGGATCTGGTAACCACTCCGGTGTCCCATCACAGGAATCACCCATTCCTGCCTGTAGAGGGATACAATGTGAAAGGCAACATTAGTACACAGCAGGATGGTCATGGGTTGACACTGTGGGATTGGGGGGATACACATAGGACCGGGCACCTGGAACATACCTGTGTGTGTGCAATGTGCACCATGCTTTGCAACCTTTGTATCCTCTGCAATCTTCCTGAGGCTTGTGAGTATGTCAGGTGTTCGCTGCGCCATATCAGTAATATGGTGGTGCAGCTACCTGGTTGTATACCTGATACCTGACAGTGCTTGTACTCTGGCAGCAATGATTCACCATGCCCTGTTTTTCAGCTCCCTACTGCACCTCCCACCATGCCTGCATTGTAGCACCCTTGACCACTGTCCCACCAGGCTCACAAGCAGTACTGTCTCCTCTTCTGTGAAATTTGGGTCCTCCCTCTTTGCTTTGGTAAATTTATGGCTCCCCACGTGTATGTCAGCTTTCAGCTACCACAATGTCTATTGTGCCTGCTGAGTGGGTCTTTGTGTCTCTGCTGCCTTCCAGCCATTCTGCAGGTGGTTGCATTATTTATTTGTTTATTTTATTTTTTTAGAGTTTGGTAACCGGGTAAGGTCCACTATGCACAAATGCCTGTTTTCAGGGGTGACCTGGGAGCACTGGAGAGTTAAGTGACTTGCTCAGAGTCACACAGTATGCAAGTGGTGGTTGGGAGAATCAAACATAGATCTGGTCTGCTGGATGTACAAAGCTTGTTCACAGTTCACTTTAGGGTTTTTCTGACACATACTACCTTGAGGTACATTGAAATACCACCAAGGTACCACTTAGGTAATTTGCTTTGACTGTAATGTGATCCTGCCTCATTCTGCCTTTTTATACCTATGTATACCTCAGTAATGCAAAACTTTTCTATGACTACCACTGTACGCAGTACGTGGCTGTGACCGGCATGATATGAATTATGCATATAGCTTGGCTATGTATATGCAACACAGTTGGTGTAAGAATGCAGATTGCGGTCTTTGATGTAAATTTGTGGTTGTGTGTGGTTTTCCCTTTACTGTACGTGTTCGGGACTGTGGGGACAACGTCCTGGTGATGTGTGCAACACAAACTGACAGTGCTTATGATGTTCAGCAGTGTCTGCTCCTCTGCAGACTTGTGTGTGTATCCTATCACAGTACTTATGCCTGCACTAGGGGGACCACCCATGCATGGATACACTGCATTCCACATACTGACACCCCTGTGTGCCCCCCCCAGGCAGTATGTGATTGCCTGGTTCCACCTGAGGCCCTGATGTTAGTTAGGTTGCACTGCTATGCTGTAATCCATGATGGGTCACCATCAGCTGAAGTGGCTGTGGATGAGTACTGCCCGTTGCTGGGTCCAGCTGCCACTATGCTGCCATGCCCATGTTCTTGCTGCTGTTGATAGCAATGTCTTCAGCATCAGAGTCCTCTCCAGGGTCCTGCTGTGTTCTGTCATCCCCCATGTCAATATGGTGTGCTAGTGCAATAGTGTGCAAAATGCAGCATGCAGCAAAGAATTTGCAGGCCATTTCCGGTGTGTACTGCAGGGCCCCCCCAGTGGTCCAATCATCAGAACCGGTTCTTCAGGAATCCAAATGTCCTCTCAGTTACAACCCTGGTGCTGCTATGGGCCTGGTTGTACCATTCCTCTGCCCTAGTCTGTGGATTCTGCACTGGCGTCATCAACCAGGGCTGCTGTGGATAGCCACTGTCACCTGTGTGAGAATGCAGCACAGTTGTACATGGTCATGTGGCATTGCAGCAGTCAACATTTTCTGTCCCACTGGTTGTGGCATCATGGCTGCCCATGCACTGCAGTCCCCCCCCCCCCCCCCGACACAGACAGCACATTTCCAGTCACATGGTTTGTGTGTAGACCTGTACAGGCTGGGGCAGGCTGTGCTATGCATGGGTACGTACAGTGGCATGTTCCCCCTCCACCACTGGCATCTGTGCCTGTAGTTGTTATCCCCTAGTTGCAGTGCTGACAGTGATGGCCTTGCATTGCTGTCTCTCCTGCACAGGGGACTATTGCATTGTACTCACCTGGTACGGTGTTCCAGGGGGGGTTTGCCAACTATCAATGTGTGTGCTGACCTACACACGTAGTCATGCACACCTCCTATTGTGGCCCTTCCCGTGTTGCTACCCACAAGACACAGATGTACACTCACCTATTAGCCACCCTCCCTGTAGATCACCAAGCTGGAGTACCTCATACAGCCTGCACTGCTTGAATATGTAGGAGTTGTGGCAGGATCCTGGATACATGGCCATGGCATCAAGGATGCAGCACTGACTGTTGCACTTGACCGGTATGTTGAGGGAGTGATACCCTTTCTTGTTCACGTAAACATCCGGGTTTTGTGAGGGTACTCGTATTGCCATGTATGTGCAGTTCATGGCACCCAGCACATGAGGGAAGTGGGCTATCCCATAGAAGCCCTGCTTCACAGCCACCTGATGCTCTGGCTCCATAGGAAATGTGATGTACTTCATTGTCCTCCACAGCAGGGCCTCGATGACCTGTTTGAGGCAGGCTGACACAGCAGATTGTGAGATGCCCACTGTGTCCCCTGTCCATCTCTGGAATGTCCTTGTTGCCAGAAAACACAGTGCTGCAGACACCTTTGTTTCCACAGGTATGGGGTGGCCTCTCTTTGTATGGGTCTGCAGTTCCCCCCTGAGGTCATTACAGAGATCCTCAATAGCATCCTGGGGCAGGTGGTAGCGTGTCAGACACTGCTTCTCTGTGAGGTCCCTGTATAATGTTCGCATCCTGTACACTCTGGCTATGTACCATCAATGTGGCCTTTACACCCTGGGAACATGGCCTGCATGTTGTGCCTGTTACAGCTGTTTGGCACACTGGTGGGGCATTCGTAATGCCAAGCATATGGTCAATATGGCTGCTAGCCAAGGCATCCTCATCACCGTCACTGTACTGGTGCTCCTCCTCCTGCAGCTCCTGCACCTCACTAGTGACTCAGCGTAGGCCTCATTGCTGGGCCCCTTTTACATCTGCTTTAGACCAGCTCCTCCCTGGTCTAACAGCTGCATCTAATGTTGGATGCATTGTTGTGTCCCTGCCTTTCTAAAATCTCAAATTATATTTATTGTTGCAATTTACATTTGTGTTCAGACGCAACCCATGTTCAACCGCATTTTGCTCTTGGATGCATTTCGCTTACGTTGTATGTAATGCACATTTGAAAATTGCATTTCATGCAACTTGGGACTCAAATTGCATTTTGTGTCCAGTATTACGGATGCAGGTTGCTTACGTCACTCTAAGGGCATTGAAAATCAGACCCAGTGTCTTATTTTCTCCTTGAAAAGCTTACTAATGTTGTCCAATCTGACGTCTCAGTTTCCCTGCTCTACTCCCACCTGCTTGACAAACACCAATTAGTTCAACTAGTTGTTGCATTCTTACATGCCACCATCACATCAGGAGTACCCAGGGCTTCATCCTGGTTCCATATGGTTCTTTGTCTTTCTTAATAACTTCCTAGCAGTCTGTTTCCTTGCAAGTCCATATACTGTACTGTATATATTGCATACAATGTACAGTTCACCACTGGGCCTTGCTGCTGAACTGGGATCAACAATGTCCAGTCATGGCTCTACTTCAGCTGTTGCTCAACACCAAATAAAAGATCCTCATGATCACCTGTAGAAAGCAGAACCTTGTCAGGTAAAAAAAAAACACCTTTCTTTATGGCAATTGATTAAAACCCCTTTGACATACCTTCCTATATGGCTGAATTTATTCCTGAATTTCTCATCCCGCATCAAATCCATCAATAACATGTTATTCCCCAAGCTTATTGCCATATACAGAGACACACAGAGGATACACCAAGGGTCCAGACTTGGAGGTCATGAGGGCTGCTGAACTTGCCCTCCTCCACCCACCTAGAGAAAAACTGCCAGAGACATACACAGGATCCACCAAGGGTCCCGACTTGGAGGTCATGAGGGCTGCTGAACTTGCCCTCCCCCACCTCCCAAGAGAAAAAACACCAGAGATACACATAGGATCCACAAAGGGTCCCAACTTGGAGGTCCTGAGGGCTGCTGAACTTGCCCTCCCCAACCCCCCTAGGGAAAAACTGCCAGGCAAAGCCCTGAAGGAGCCAGCGCCAGTCTGTATTATTCAGGACTGCAAACTGCGATCTACTCTGAATTTGAACTTGGTGCCTTTTTCCTTAATCTGTTTGCTGTCAGCGCAGTAGTTTAGATAGTTTATTTTCCCAAAATATCCATCTACCTACTAGCATTTGTACTGAATTGTGAGTGTACCTTAAGAGAGCTGTGGCATAAAACAGCTTTTGTTCAGATTGCAGCATTACCTTAGCTTTCACTCTCTCACTACTTCAGCTGCAATAGATTGTGCTTAGGTATTTAGGGGAATCTCACTTTTTACACGCAGTCGGAACACTACTTAACGTTATTTGAAAACCAAACAATTCATTTAAAGGCATTTTTCCATTTTTTTGTTTACTTGTTATATGCTGACTGGGGTACATTTAACGTTATCTAGAGCAAATGTATGTGTGCTGTACCAAAGCAAACTGCATATTAAGAAAACTGCTGTTCTCATCCCCCTTTACCACTCTCACTCCTTCTCTATCTCCTCCCCCTTTCACCTGTATTTAATACCTCCCTCTCTATCTTCCACAGAGACACACAGAGGATCCACAAAGGGTCCTGACTTGGAGGTCATGAGGGTTGCTGAACTTGCCCTCCCCAACCCCCGAGGGAAAAACTGCCAGGTAAAGCGCCGAAGAAGCCAGCACTAGTCTGTGTTGTTCAGGACTGCAAAACACGATCTAATCTGAATTTCGGACCCCGCTGATATATTGCGCCGGCTCCCCACCTCCCCCACCACCACCACCCTTGCTCAGCTTGTCCTTATATAGGCAGCAGCTGAAGGACTGAACCATTCAGCCCACTTTTCTATCTGCAACCTATACCCTGTCATCACTAGAGTTCAGCTCTCCTCATTTTTTGCTCTCTTCTCCCTTTTCTCCCTCACTACTGGCTATCACTCACCCTTCCAACTCCCTCCTTCTCCTCACCATGCTTCTTTTTATCCTTTCTCTCTCTCTCTCTCCTCTGCACTGTCCCCTGCGCTCATTCTCCCCTCCTCAAATTCCCCCAACAGTCAATTCCCTGGAGCCACGGATTATCCAAGGACCAGCTGGAGACAGCCACCCTCAGACCACCCTACCCAGCATCCAGAGTCTCCAGCAAAACTCAAGGAGTACCCCACCTACACTGCATCACCCCCTAAGGGATGAGGTCTTCCCTCTGCCCACCTATACCACTTACTTCTATGACCACTGCCATAGATGGATAACCCTCTTTAGGATGTCACTCCACCGTTCACTGTACTCCATGAAACTTATAAATCCCCCACCTCCTCTCTCCTCTCACCATCTTCTCCTGTCAGCCCCCTGTACTCTATCCCTCCCTATTCTCTCTCTGTCACACTCACCCAGGACCCATGTTCATGCAACTCACTGAATCAAAAAATCGACCTGGTACGCCATGCTCAGGTCACTACTCCTACTGCTACTTCTAATATCTGGTAATATCCACCCTAACCCTGGCCTGATTACTGCCTCAGTGTCTAACCATGCCCACATCAGTGGACTTTGCATTGCCAGCCTCAACGTCTGTAACCTGCTCAAAAAATGGGACCTGTATCAGTGATGGGTCCACCAGCACCAGCCTGACGTCATTGCCTTGAATGAAACCTGGCTCTCCCCCCTGCCCCGGACTCAGCGGTTGCCCTGCCAGGGTTCAACCTCTTCCATGCTGATCGTCAAGGGAAATGTGTGGGGGGGGGGCTGCGCCATCCACGTAAAAGACTCAATACAATGCCAGCTACTCCCCCCTCAGTATCTGGGCCTCAGGCCATTACACTCAAACTCATTCTGGGTCACACTCAAACCCCCTTCTCATCACAGCAGCCTACATTCCCCCGCCTAGAGACCATAAAGTAGCCTTTCACTCAATCCTATCCTATCTCGCCATCCTCCCACATCAAAATGAAAAAATAATCCTTGGAGATTTCAACACCAACTGGCTGGCTAAATCAGTCTCCCCACTCATCAATGCAGCCACAGCCCAAGACCTCACACAAGTAGTCCTCGGTCTCACTCATCTGGATCCCCACACTGGTACTTTCTCCCTACTGGATCTAGTCTTTATCAACTGTCCCCATAAAATCACTAGCACCACTGTGTTACCTAATACGGTTAGCGATCACTGCCCAGTACTCTGCATGTGGTCCTGCAAAATTCCCAGGATCCCCCCCAGTAATCTTCCATTGCAAACTTGGCCCAGCAAGACTTAACCTCCTAAAACTGCATCTCAGGACACTGGACTGGTCCTTCTTAACTAATTCCCCAGACCCAGACCTAGCCCTTGACCCCTTCACTCGCACCTTCAATGCTGTCTGTGACCAATTTGCTCCAGTCACCAAAAGGATGGTCAAAGGCAACCCTGTCCCTTGTATCTCAGATCATCTCTTTGCCCTGATGAGCACTCGCGACTCCCTTTGGCACCTCTTAAATGAGACCAGCCATCCAACTGATAGGCAGAGGTATAGAAAGGCCCAAAACAAATGTACGTGGGCAACATGAGAAGCCAAGACAGAGCACTATAAAGCTGCCCCCACTGCCACTTGGGGCACAGGGCACAAATTCTGGAATAATATCAAGGAAATCAGTGGGAAAAACCCTACCACCCCCCAACCTGATTGCTGTTGATGCACAACTAGCCTCTGATCCCACCAGTATAGCCTCGGCCTTCAACCAAGTGTTCTCTAACCTCAGCCATGTCCTCCTTCCCAACTTCTTTGATCCACCTCATGACCGGTCCCCCCCAGCCTAACCCCCCTTTCATCTACAGTGCCTCACCCTCAAGGTCACAGAGCCATATCTAAAAAATACACTAAGACACGCTCACCATAGTGGTGACTCCTTGGATCTGAAGCTCCTCCGGCTCACCCTCAATGACGTACTCTACCCCTCACCCACATTCTCAACCTTTCTCTATGCCAAGGCAAATTCCCCTCTCAGCGGAAATCTGCCTCCATAATCCCCATATTTAAGAGCAGGGACCATATGGCAACCAACAACTACCGGCCTATCTCTATACTCCCCCCCCTCATCCAAAGCCCTCGAGCGCATTGTCTATGATCAGCTCACTGAACACCTCAACAAGCATGATCTACTCTGTAACAGCAACATGGCTTCTGCAAAGGGCACAGTACGATTTCAGCCCTCCTAGAATTCACCTCACACATCCACTCGGCTTTTGACAAAGGCCACACCACTGGTGCTGTATTTGTTGACTTTAGTAAGGCATTTGACACCGCCAATCACCCCCTCTTGCTAGTCTCCCTCTCAGATATTGGCTTTTCTCAGGATGCCCTGCACTGGTTCACAGACTATTTATCAGGTAGGTTCCAGCAGGTCAAAATTGGCTCTATCCTATCCAATAAGCTCCCAGATCTCTCAGGGGTCCCCCAGGGGTCCATTCTTGGTCCTCTTCTTTTCAGCCTTTACCTAAACTCCCTCCCCATGACCTGTTCAGGCAATCTTCTGCTTTATGCGGATGATGCCGTCATTTATGCTTCCAACCCCGACCCTCTTCAACTCCACCAAATCCTCCAGTCCTCCTTTAGCGAAGCCAAACTGTGGTTCACTGTACAATGCCTTGTTTTGAACTACAAAAAGACCAAGTTCATGATTTTCACCCACCCCCAGAACACCAGGAAGAAACTTTGCCCCCAGGTCCTAACTTCTGACCTCACCCTATTTGAGCAAGTGGAATCTTTCAAATACCTAGGAATCACTCTTGACCCGGCTCTTAATTTCCACCAGCACATACATCACCTGTCCACTGCCCTAAATGTCCACCTTAGCCTGCTGTACTGATTTAAACACTGCCTCACCCAAGATGCCCTCAAACTGGCAGTCTCGTCCTCTATCCTCTCCCTCCTCGATTATGGCATTCTCATATACAGCACTGCCACCACCTCGGCCCTCAATAGGCTCCATCTCTCCCTCAACAAAGCCTGCTGCCTCATACTGGATTGAGATCGCCTCACTCATACCTCCTCACTTTATAACTCCACTAAGTGGCTTAACTTAGACAATAGGATCCAGTTCCATACCTGTCTTAAGGTCAAAAAAATTACCCTAGGGCTCTCCCCCCCCCCGGCCTCACCTCCTTAATCTCTCAGGCTAGAACCCCCTAAAGAAACTTGTAGCTCCAGCAAGAAGCTGTTCACAGTTCCCTGATGTCATACCTCCCTATTCCAGAGGTCCTTCAGCTTCCAGGCCCCCTCATGGATGAATTGCCTACCCAGCTTCATCACAAATGAAAACTCCATCGGCCTCTTCAAATCACACCTAAAGACACATCTCCAGTCCTCTAACTACTGCGACTGCTACTAAATCTGTTTCCTGTTCCTCCCCCTAAATGACAACGGCCTCTTGTTAGCCCCCCCCCTTACTCAATACTTATCACCTATACGTATCACCCAAAGTTTCTCTGGTCCTGATTGTGAGCCTTACGCTGTACATTTTTCCATGTACATACCTTACTTTTGTACTCTTGCCAATGTATCTAGTTGTTATAGTTTCCTGCACTGTATGTCTTCCTTGATACTGTACTGTCAATGTTTGTGACATGGTACCTTTGTAAACGAGTCTTTGACTCGAAGGTACTATCTGAATCTTGAATAAATAAATAAATAAAAATATACCACACTGAGACTTTACTTTTAGTCCCAGTCTCCCCTGAGACTGTCCTTAAGATTATCCTGCCAGTGTTTGACTACACAACAGACATATATGGTGCCACCCCAAAATCCACCCAGGCCATGTGACACCCCCTCTTCTCTCCTTCTGCAGCTTCACTTGGAACAGTTCACCTCACACTCACCACTGCTCTCCCCTACCAACCTTTTATTCCATTCCCAGGATGACAGAAACTTCTCCCACTGCACTTTATTGCTCTTTAAATACTGGTTCAGTGTGCTCTCTCATTTTTCCTTGCTAGTTTTCCTCCCTTCTCTCACCTTCCACCCTACTGTGACATCCTTCACTTTGCTGACTCATGCTCTTTCTTTGTGCCTTAATCTATAACTTCCATGCATCAAGCTACGTCTTTTCTCAGCTCTTTTTTATCTGGAATAAACTCCCTGTTGATCTCAATTTCTCTTCTTTTCTCTTTTGTTTACAGTGCTCCCTTGATATGTCTCCAAGCGTATCTTCTCCTGCAACTATTATCCCTACTTTACCTTTGTTTTCTCCCCATGTCATTTTGTCCTTTGCTCTCTCTCTCTCTCTGAGCTGGGTCCAAGCTATCCTCCATCACAAGATTTATTATGGTTGCTGGTGTGGCTGCTGTGGTAGCCTAGCAGTGAATGGGCCCACCTTTTTCTTGGGGGATTGCAGGTTCCTGTCATCAACTGGTGGTCCTACTTGCTGGTGTTAGGAGGTGGACAAATAGCCTCGGGAATGCCTCTTCTATATGGGTCCAGAAACAAATTATTTGATACATTTGATCTGCTGCAGTCTTCATGGAACAGTTGCCCATGGTGGTCCAGTGAGGTAGGAAATATTCTTTAAGAAACCTATAATTTCCTACATCTTCCCATGACTATTGTTGTGAGAAATAAGGAACATTCATTTTTTGCATTTTTTTTGCAAACGTATGCCAGTTTGGTGTCCTTTCAAGATATTTATTTATTTATTTATTTGTATTTATTTAATACTTTGGAATTAACCTTTGAGCTATGAGCTCTTTTACAAAGGTTCCACATCAAGAGACAATATAACAGTTACAGCAGTTACAATGGTACAATTCACATAGACAGAAATACAGGTATCTAACATAGGAATACTATCTGGGCAAGATCATGCCCCCGGGCATTGAAAAGCTACTCATTGACCACCACGGCACCCAGAGAACTAGAAGTTCACAACAACTAACCTTCCTTGTCCCCAGATGCTGGACTACCATGGGCCAGAGGACCTTTGCCCACAGAGCTCCACAGTGGTACAATACTGTCAACAAAGAAACTCTTACTGCTGCTGCTCTTGGCCCTTTTAAGATACAACTCCAACTTCATCTCATTTCAACTAGTCGTTGTGACTGCCTCGCCTAATCAGGGGCCCGCCGTTCACTGCCCTCCACTTCAGTGTTGACAGCTGTCTCTCCCCCGCCTTGCCCCCTTCTACCTGCTATCCCTTGCCCCTCTCCTTTCCTCCCCAGGGCATTTCCTGAATTTTATCCTCCTCTCTCTCCCTTTAGAGCTCTTACCCTCACCCTCTACCTTCCGACAATGGCCTTCCTGCCTGCATCCCCTTCCCTCTCACCTGCAGTACTTATTTCCAAGATTGCCCTTGGCCGGTATGTCATGCTACCTACCATTTGGCACATTTTGAATTACTGGAATTTCCTAAGCCTCAGTCTCTTACTTCTTGTTATTGTGTAACTGTGTATTATTATGTTGACCTTTGTATGTATGTATACCCCCATTCCTTCGACGTGGAACCTTTGTAAACAAGCAGTTCCTGCTCAAAGGTATTTATAATCCTAGATTTCAATAAAATAAATAAAAAAAGACAGTAGCTTTGTAGTTGATTACAAGCAGTCGCAATTAACAAGTTTGAGAGGTATAACCAGCTGCCTTGGGAACAGGCTTTGTCACAAGTTTCACATCAGGTCCTAAATTCTTCAAAATAGTTGCAGGTAAAGGGAGGAGGGAGAGGGGTGCAGGAGTGGGGGATCAACAGGCAGGCACAGTCGCAGAGATGAGCTGGAAAAACTGCAGCTAGGAAAGCAACAGGTGATAGATGAAGTAAAGTGGAGGTGAGTGTGAGGTAAGGGCAGAAATGGGTGGTGAGACAGTAGTGAGGGGGAGAGGAAATGAGGGTGTAGCAGCAGGTTGAGAATCACAGGGATGGGATTGAATTAATGGATTTCAGCCATGCAGAGAGAGGAGCTGAGAGGAACCAGGTGGGAGTAAGGGCTAATCTGTGGTGGATTAAAACCCTATCAGGTGAAGTTAGGGAGCATGATTTCCCACAGTGGAGCACTTATATGGACAGCGAGTGCCTTACTAAGGGGTGTAAGTGCCTTATGCATGTCTGCATTCACAGGTTCTAATATTGATTAGGGATTGCTGCAGGTCATGCTTTAAGGTAGAGAAACTCTTTGTATTGTTTACTCTGACCAGGAGCTCGGTTAGCCAGAAGGGAGCACTGTAGGCAAGCCAGTGCTGGCCGAGGGATGTCCTCATGAAAAGGATGCATAGGGTACTTCTAACCATGCCCCTTGTGATGCTGTGGGTGAGCCAGTTGGATGATGTGTTAGATGGGGTGGGGGTGCAAGGCCTAGTATGGCTTTTTACCTAGTAGAAAAGTTTGTAATTTGATCCTGTCTCTGAGTTTGAGCCAGTTAGTTTGTTCATACAAGGGGCACGTGTGGGTAAGTTTATCTGCCCCAAAGAATAGCATACATGCTTTATTGATTGCCATAGCCACCCATTTTAGGGCAGTTTCTGAGGCAGCATTGTACACTACCAGACCGTAGTAAATGATTGATGGGATAGAGCTGGTGACAGAGAGGTGAAGGGCTGTGGGTGTAAGGTACTGCTGGTGCCTATGTAAAACCCCAAGTCTGATATTGACTGCTTTTACTACCTGTTCAACGTACCTCAAGAAGGACAGGGTGTCATCTATTATGACCCCTAGGTATTTAAAGCAGTCTACCTGCTCCAGTGGGACTGCCTTGTTGTTGGTAATGGTGAGTAGAGGGCTTCTTGCCTTATGTTGGTAACTTGAGATGAGCATTGTTTTTGATTTTTTGTAGGTGAATAGCAGTTTTGTTGTTGAAACCCATCTTCAAGTTTGTGAGAGGTGGCCTGGAGATTTTGCTGGACTTGAGCAAGCTGAGAGTGACAATTTAAGATGACTGCACCATCAGCGTACAGAATGATTTTGCTAGTGCAGGCATCAGGGAGTACATTTAAAAATAAACTAAAAAGCAGAGGGCTGAGTATGGATCCTTGGGAAGACCTCTCTAGCAGTAGAGACAACAGTCCCTATTTTAATCCTCCATGATCTGTAGGAGAGGTAGTCATGGAACCACCTTACAGAGGTGGTTGACAGGCCGCGATACTGCAGCTGCTGTTTAACTGTGCAACTTTGTGTTTTAATTGTTCAATTCCACATTTTGGAAATGCACTGTTTGGTAACAATGCACACTTCCATGTGATATTTGCAAGGTAACAATGGTGCCAGAGGTTAATGCTGTAATCTACTGGTCCTTATGCACTATGCCAATGTACTGCATAAACTGGGTGCATTGGTATAGCTAAATTTGAATGCCATGGAGCGGTGGTCATGTGGCATTCACAACTACGGTGCACAGCTGTACGTGTCCAATCCCCAGCCACAAAGCCCTTCCTGCAGTTGTCAACATCCCCCTGCCCCCACTCACAGGTGACCCAACATCCTAGTCCAGTGCCCAAACCGGTACCCCTGCCCCCATTGGTGTTCAGTGGCACCCCCCGTGGCACTGACAAAAACACTACACAGTCCTTGTACCCACATGTGTGCTTCCTCAGACATCCAGTGGTACAGCCCTCCTCACACCTCTTCAGCCACCGGCCGTCCAAATGATGCTGGAATTGCGTTGCCTATAGGCAACGCTCTCCCAGCATCTTTTAGATGGCTGGCAGTTGAGAAGGTGTAAGGAGGGCTGTGCTTCAGGGGAGCTCACACTAGGGTACAGGAACTGGGGAGTGCTTTTGTCAGTGCTGGGGGGGCACCACTGAACAACAATGGGGGCAGGGGTACCGGGTCGGGCACTGGACTTGGCTGATGGGTCACCTGTTTGGGTAGGGGTGGGGGATGTTGACAACCATGGGAGCAGGGCACCTGTAGGTGGGTGGGAGGAGGCTTATGCATTACCAGGTGGATGGGGCACCTGTGTGTGTGTGTGTGTGTGTGTGTGTGTGTGTATGTGTGTGTAGAGGCGGGGACCTGACCAACAGTGGGGCTCGGAGGCACCGGGTATGAGGTTGAGGTCTTGGGGGGATGTAACAGCGGGGTCTGGGCACAGCTGTGCAAGGGGGTAGCCTGTGAGACAGTGGTGGGGTTATACTGCCGGGGGTCACCTGTAAGCTGGGAGGGCACCTTGCATAAAGTCTGGTGTGGGGGGGTTCAATGGACAACAGGACCATGCCATGCAGGTCCAGGTGCCTACTATAGGCATTCACGAACCCGACCAGAGCTGGAACAGAAGGGATCCACTGTGGGACCCATGCCTGGCATCCGATGGGATGCCCGGCTGTGTCCGCGACTCCGCCCATGCCCACACTGCATGAACCTGCCAAGGGGGGGGGGAGGGGGGAGCTATGGACAAGTGCTGTCTGTTAGTGAATAACAGCCAGTGCACACCTGTCCACAGGTGGGGAGCTGCGTGGGCAGGTTATCTGCTTTTGGCATGTAACTTAGGCCCATTAGTGCACAGGGGTCATTGAAGACATCTTATGTGCTTTATATTGTGTATTTTAAATCTTATGCACTTCTGGCAGGTGCCTTAAGTAAAAGCAGTGCTTTATATTTTAACATTTTAAAGCTTTATTTGTTGCCTTAACATACATAGCCAGCCTCAGTGCCTTTGCTCCACAGCTGGACAATACATTTAATACGTGGACTTTTAAGCTTCCACTCCTTACACTAAAAAGCACAGTCAGCTTCAGCACAGGGCTGATAAACTGAATTTAAACTGTGTTTTGTTTTGTTTTGTTTTTCTTTCTTTTTCTTAACTTATTCTATGGCCCTGGTTTAATGTTTATCAAATGCTCCTGTTGCTATTACAAATAGGAAACTTAATGGCTGAATGTTTTTAACAGCTGCTGTTCAAACTTGCTGTAATCTGAATGTACTTAACAGCTGCTGTTTAAACTTTGAATCCATGTCTGTACTCCTAATTCAGACTGTATGCAAATGTGCCTTGCCATTTTGCCTTGTGCTGTATAAATTCAGGCTGACCTTTCCCTTCTGTCTCCACAGCTGTAAAGGATCCCCAAAGGGTCACGAGGGGTGTGCAGGAACCACTCCCCCGCCCAAATCAGAAGGTACAGTAATCTCTGGCAGTTGCTTTTCCTCCACTTGGCTATTTCAAACTCAGGAGTTGTTTCTCTCCTGCAGTTGCTTTGTGACTGCCCCCCACCCCTCCCCCAATACCTTCCCATCCTTAGCTGGTATTGTATTTATAGTGGCAGCACTCGCAAAAGATAAAAAAAAAAAAACATCTCCCCAGATCTCCACCTGCTTCTTATACAAATTAGCCACTAGAGGTCACCGTCTAGCCTTGACATACAGCTCAGCACTGTCTGTGCTCAGCCCTGGCCTTTCTGCCACCTGCATTTTTCTTTTTTCCTCAATCTGCTGTCTTTTACTCATTCTGCTGGCTTCCTAGTTATCTCAGCTGCTGCTTAACCTAAACCTTTCCTCTCTCTCTCCCCATCTCCCCTCTCACTAGTCCCTCCCAAGCAATGGGTGCAACTTGAGCTGCTAGGGTATTGCTCACTGCATGCCATTAGCCATGCCTCTATTGCTGGATTACCTACCCCTACTTGCTATGCTAATCTTCGGCCACCCGCCACTCCACTCCAACATCCCACAAACTTACCCTAAACCTCAGCCTCCCTGTTTGCATCACCTTACATGGCCCCTTTATCACCCAAACTCTGCAGCCTCCACACCCCACAGTCATACGTGGCCCAATCAAACATGTACCCCTCCCCCTTCCTCTTCTCTCCCTTGCAAAACTGGCTGATCCTGAAACTAATTAGCTCACACAGTACCTCCCACAGCCGCCAGTGTTCTCATGCAAAATGGTGCTCGACCACTTGTAAGTGGCTAGAACTTATTGGACACTACCTCTCTATTGCCCTCCTGCTCCTTGCAGCTGGGGACATACACCTGAACCCAGGTCTCTATCACACCCCCACCCTGCTAAATTCACCTGGACCCTCTCAAAATGCATCTGCATATACCAGCAGCATCCCTCTCACGTGGCCTGCGCCTCATGCATCTAAACACACGTAGCCTAGCCCTCAAACTTGGCTCCCTACAGGTACTTGCATCCCACTATGCCCCCAATATCTTCATCCTGTCCGAAACATGGCTAAATGAAAATATTGCTGTGCCCACAGTATCAATACATGGCTACACCATGACTCGCCAGGACAGGGCTAGCAAAGGCGGAGGTGTGGCCATTTATGTAAAGGCCGAACTGCACTTCTCCATTGTTCTAACCAAGTCTGAACCTCAGGCCCATGAACTCTTACTGATTCAACTGGAGCTACCTTTCTCTCTCCCTATCTACATAGCAGGTGTTTACTGCCGGCTGGGCATGCCAGCATCTTCAGTCACTGACTTACTCTTGCAACTTTCCTCCCTAACCATGAAAGAGGAATTATATGTTATGGGGGATTTTGACCACAACTGGCTATCACAGTCTCTCAGCAAAACCCATACCGCCATCTCAGCTCTAAATCTGGCACAAACCATCACTGAGCCCACCTGCCTAAACCTGAAATCTGGGAATAACTCTCTAATAGACAGGGCTCTTACCTCCCACCCACACCGGGTCATTCAAACTAATCTTCTGCCCAATTCTCTAAGTTACCACCACTTAATTTACCTGATCAGGAAAATTCACCACCCTACTTTGGCTCCTAAGTTTCTAATCCCATGGTCCTATAAACCCCTCAACCGTGCTGCCATGCACGAGAATCTAGCTCTTGCAAACTGGACCACAACCGGTTCACCCAGCTGCATTGACGATGCCCTTTTACATTTCCAAGACACGTTCCTAAATGTCTAGAATTCACATGCCCCTTTGTGTTGCTCTAGGGTATGTGGCAACCACCTACCATGGATCACCCAAGACCTTATAGCCTGCCACAATGCACGCGATAAAGCATGGCCAGCACATAAATCTTTGTGCCTCCCACAAGACTTAAATAAGTACCGTATGCTGCGTAACAAGTGCGCCAGAGCCAACCGGCTCACCAAAACGGAATATTTCAACTCCTCCCTCCAGTCAAATTTAAACAGCCCATCCAAGTTCTGGAAGGTCATTCACTCCCTCTTCTCCCCCCGGCTGCAAAACCAGCACCCCTCTTAAAAGTAAACAACTCACTCCTCTCTGATCCAGGAGTGGTGGCAGCCAAGTTCAACACATACTTTACCTCATGTGCCTCAACGCTCCTCTCTTCCCTGCCCCCTACTGCCTCACCCAGTCCTACCTTAGGAGTCTCAAACATGTTTGGGTCATGCACCTTCTCCTTCTGACCTATCACTCAAGCTACAGCACTCGAGGCACTACTGTCACTAAGCCCATCTAAAGGAAATTCCCCCAACGGGCTGGACTCCAAACTCCTCCATAACTCTGCACCAGCTATAGCTACTCCCCTGGCAAATCTTCTAAATCTCTCCTTTAACAATGCTGCTGTCCTTCAGGCCTGGAAACACACCTTTGTCATTCTCTTTCAGAAAGGGGGGCCCCCCTCTTCCACCTCAAACTACCGTCCTATCTCCCTCCTCCCAGCCCTTGCAAATCTTCAAGAGCACCTAGTGCTCGCCCAACTTACTCCTTTCTCTCCGACTCTAACTTCTTCACGCCATTTCAGTCTGGCTTCAGGAAGGGCCACTCCACTGCTTCCTCTCTGTTAAGACTCACAGACACCATCCACACTGGTATGGATAAAGAGATGATCTCCTCAGCTATTTTTGTCGACCTCGCTAAAGCTTTCGACATGGTCTCCCACCCACTGCTGTTAACAAGCCTCTCAGAGGCAGGCCTCTCTATCTCAGCCACAGATTGATTCAGTGCCTACCTCTCTGGAAGAACACAAGCAATAAATATTGCTGATGCTATATCCTCCCCACTCCCTGTGGCTACCGGTGTACCCCAAGGGTCAGTACTCGGTCCCATCCTGTTCTCCATTTTCCTCAACAATCTGCTAAAAGTTTGCACAAATTCATCTATACACATGTATGTGGATGACACCGTCATTTTCTCCACCGGATCCTGCCCTGATGCAGTAACATCCAACCTTCAGACTGACTTTGAAAAAGTCCAAATCTGGTTCAGCTCACATCAGCTCTCCCTCAATGCAAAAAAAACTGTCACCATGTCTTTGACATGAGACAGCGGTTAGCCCGACTCCCTTCCCCTCCTTCTGCATGCTGGACAGGACAACCCTTGAGAACATCGCTTCCTTCCGGTATCTAGGGGTATGGCTCGACCGTCACCTTACCTTCTCTGACCACATTGAAGCAATCATCAAAAAACTACATCCCAAGCTTGGAGTCCTCTACAGGAACCACACTACCCTCCCTTTCTCATCTAGATGGGAACTAGAGCAGAAAATGATCCTCCCTTTCTTAGACTACTATGACATAGTCTATAGTGCAGCACTAATATCCACCCTGTCTAAACTAGACCCCATTTTCAACTCATTCTGCCACTTTGCTCTAGTAACCACTCCCCGTTCCCACCAATGTGACCTCTACTGCTCCCTAGCCTTCCCATCCCTTGAGAATCACCGAAAATTGCACTGCGCCAAATTTGTCTCAAAATTCTGGCTTGGTGCTCTTCCGTCCTACCTTTCCTCAATATATGTTGTCGGCTCCCACCTCTCCACATGCTCTCCGGTCCCTTGACTCCTGACTGCTAAATATTTCCAGTTGAAAGACCTCCACTGGACAAACAGCCTTCTTACACCAATTCCTGAAACTCTAGAATGCTCTACCCCTCAACTTCATCACTCTTCCTCTACCCATTCCCTAGCAAATGATCTGACAAACTACTTTGCAGTAAACTGTGTCTGCGCACATAATTAACCCCCCCCCCCATTTCCAAATCTCCTCTGCTTGACCAGCAGCACCGCCCTATCCACATTATCTGGCATATATACCTATATCTATATATATATATAAAGGAAAAAAAAATTGGCACTTACTCGCATACAAGCTGGTCTCTCTCTCTGGCCTACCTAGCTCTAGCCTATGGGTCAATGTACAGCACCAAACTGTTCTCCATAAATGTATGGAAGCATTGTATGTATGTACAGCAGTTACATGTAGTACTAGAGCATATGCTTTTAACTGTCTATTACTAAGCTGGTAACCAAGTTATACCCTTCTTTCCTGTGAAACTGCCAAAATGTTAATTATGTAATTGTTATTGTGCTATTATGATAACCTGCATATTATCTCCCCCTTGTACCCTTCCACCAGGTGGCACTGGTAGACGAGCATCATTTTGCTCAGTGTGCCTTTCCTGGTGAATCAATTCAATAAATAAATAAATAAAATAGGCAATGTGTGGCTGCTAGAGCAAAGTGGTTTAAACAGAGAATTTTTTTTAAATTCAATTTTCTAAAAATGCACAGTTTAGAATTTGCAATATTTCTTTTATAGTAAAGTTTGAATTTTGACCAAAAAGCATTTCCTGGGGTTGTGTGCCCTTTATTCCTGCTAGCTTTGCAGTAAGCATGCTCTACTCTTTGGGAAGAAAACTCTGGGCATTTGGTGGAGATGTCTCCCAGCAGTTAGACCTTTTTTGATTTCAATTTAGATTAATCCTTGAAAAGAACAACATTCATTTTTTTCCCTGTTTGCCTTTTCATTCTTTGGAGCATTTTTCCCAACTAAGACCTCCCTTATCCCAATCAAAAGTTTGGTCCTGAGGAGCAACCGGGCAGAATGTCTATTATGGCCACTGGATGGGTGAGTGAGCCCTGCCCTACCATTGGAACTCCCCTATGAGCCACACTATGTATGTGCAGGCACCTGCCAGTGTGAAGCCTCTTCAGATTAACCTCTTATTGTTTCTCACATGATACAACCTTCCACAGAACCACCGGGGGGCGGGGGCAGTCAGACAACAGAAGACAGTGCCTTCCCTGTTTGAGGCAAGAGGTATTTGATACAGATGTCAGGACCACATCCCACCTTGCCAGTCAGCACCCGATTTTCCAGACTTAGGGTGCAAACCTGATTGAGCTGGGTGGCAAAGAGTAGAGTTACTGCTGTACTAGCTGCCCATGCAGTGAAAGACTAGTTATTCAACATTTCATATTTTCCAGTAGCCACACACAACACAAGACATCTCTGGCTTATTCTGACCCCCAGGTATACTGAGTGACTGAAAAAAAGAGTTGAAATATTGAATGCCTCTGGTATTCACAACATAGCTTACATTCTTGTGCAATAAAATTGTTGTGGTCTGAGGAAAAATGCTTACACAGTTCAAATATCAGCAGAGGCATGCTCTCACTGTCAGGCAGAAGCACAGGCATCCCTTCTCTCCACTTAAGCCTATGGGACAGTTGCTTCAAAAGTGTTATTGCCAAACATGGAACATGTCACTTTTGTGATGAATGCCAAAGGAATACCATGCTTGAACTCTTTTTCCACCACCAATATATCTGGAGAATTAGAATGCTCCTGATAAGCCTTTCTTGAGTGAGGCTGCCTACAAGTATGAAATTATGAACTAAAAGTCTTTTACTGCAAAACTCCATTTAGGTTAGTGGTTGAGTGGTTAGTATTTCTACCATGTAGTACCAGTCTGCATCAGCCACAGTGGAGAAGTGTTTTTGAAAGATTCTTGTGGTAGCCAGAAGGTTACGGGTTCTGGTCCCACACTGGGATTGGGATCTACCATAAATGCATGCACCTGAGTACAGTACCAACGAGGTACTGTCAGAGTGTGCTGTCCTTCAAATAAGATGCTAAACTGACATCCTAGCTACCTGTTCTGGTGGTGGATCAGGTGGATGTTAAAGATTCAATGGCATGTCTTGAAAAAGAGTAGATGAATTCACCTGGTATTCTGGTTAAGGTCTCCCATGACCCCCATGCACTAAAATGCACCAACAGCTTAATCTGTTTCAATTTCAGTTGGCTTGCATCTGTACCCCCCACCAGTTAAGGCTGGAATGAAGCGATATTTTCTAGCACTTCTTTTCTCCTGTATTGTATTTTGATGCAGCATACTGCTGTACTGTCTATTTAGTAATACTCCTAATTAAAATAAATTTGCAAAATGCATTTGATCTGACCCAGGATTTCTGTTTCACCAGAAATAAGTTGGTGCTCAATTCTAAAAAGTCTAGGATGATGTTGTTTCAGGGAAATCATAGTTCAAAGCTGGTAAAAGATTCATTAACAGTAGTCAAGAAAAATAATGCAATCTTAGAACAAACCAAGTATGATAAATACTTGGAAATTAGACTTGACAAAAAATGTTAATGGGACATACATATAGACAAAATAGTAGCGAATTTGGGAAGAAAGCCTGGAATTCTATATGAAATAAGAAACAAAGTCTACCCAGAGAATTGTGGCTTTCAGATGGGTGAGTGAGCCCTGCTCTACTTTTATAAATATAAGTAATAAATAAACTTTATTTTTAAGGTGCCTTTCAAAAACCAAGTCATCGAACAAATTCAAACACACCATACATCACAATATCATTAAAATATAAAACAATCATAAAACCACTACTACAGTCAAAAAGACTTTAGTCACCAAATGCTTGACTCCATAAATTAGTTTCCAAGGCTTGTTTAAATCCCTCCCTGGTCGGGCACTCCTGTAACTGACTGGATAGAGAATTCCAGAGAGTAGGGACCACAAACATAAATGCCTGGGCCCCAGTAGGTCTTAAATGCAACCTTGGTATCTCTATCAACCCCTCATCAGCTAAGCGGAGTGATCACCCGGGGTGGTAGGGAGCCAGGAGCTCTTTCAGATAGCCCAGTCCATGTCCGTGTATGGCTTTAAAAGTCAACAAAATGTCTTTAAAGGTAATCTGTCACTGTACAGCAGCCAATGCAGTCCATGCAGCACCGGCGAAATATGACTGGACTGGGATGTTCCTGTCAAAATCCAGGCCGCAGCATTCTGCACCAGCTGCAAGCGGCGGATTTCCATCCCAAGTAGCCATAGGTATAGGGAATTGCAATAGTCCAAGCATGTGGACACAAAGGAGTGGACCAGCATAAGAAGATCACCAGGGGGAACAAGGTGCTTAATCCTGGAGATATTTCTCAGATGATAGAAAGAGGATTTAATGATTGTGAATGCAGAGTAAGCCCTTCTCATTGTTCATATGCCATGTGCCATGGGGGAGCACTATAGGGGGATTGCCAAGAGAGGAGAGTTGGCCACTGCCTGCTACTGCAGACATTCACCACGGTTGGCAGATGGGGGCCCTGGCAGTACAGGGCACATCATGATTGTGGATTACATGATTGTTCCATTATTTGATTATGGTGATCTGCTTTTTATGGGGACATCAGGGAGCAAGCTGGCAATGCTGGATGTTATCTATAACAGATTTGCCTGCTACATCCTCAACATCCTACATCCTACAGATTTGCCTGCTACATCCTCAACACCCCCTGGCAGACACACCATTGCAATCCATGGACCTGAATTTAGAAGCCGCCTGCGTTGGATGCACCCTGTGGCAAAGTAGAGGGCTCTGCAGCTACATCACGGGCAAAAAGAGCTATATTAGAAGATTTGCTGCAACTTGCCACTTGTGGCAAACCTCTTGAACTAGACACAAGATGTGGCTCTGTGCCAAGAAGTGTGGCGTAATGTGAGGTGGTGGTGCAGGGTCAGAACACATCCCTAGATATGCAGGTAGGTGGGCACACCAGGTGCCCCAAGGAACAGCAAGCACGAAACAGGGGCAGAGACAGGACAGCTGATGCAGGGCTATAGCAAGGGGTGGTCTGTGCCCTTGGGGTACTCTCCCTGTACTCCCAGGGCCCCCATCTACCAACAGTGGTGAATGTCTGCAGTGGCAGGCAGTGACCAACTCCCCTTCCCTGGCAATCCCCCTATAGTGCCCCCCCATGGCACAGCTGCCAGATGTAGTGTCACAGTCCGCTCCGCCCCCCACCCATTTGTGCCCCATTACACCTGCCAATAATTTGCCTAGTGGTCTAGAGGCTCCCCACCTTCCCATCTCCAAAACTGGTCACCCACTCTGCCCCCTCCCATCCTGAAAGGATTCTGTGGCTGGCAATACCTTCCACACACCACCATGGCCAGCCCCAGAATGTGATTGCGCAGAGGCATAACTGTATAGTACAGTTACATGGTCTGCACAATGGCATTCTATGGCTGGTTGTGATGGTGTGTGGAGGGTATTGCCAGCTGCAGAAGCCCATTGGGGGCAGGGGGAGTGGAGTAGGTGACCACTGTCAGGGTCAGGAGGGTGGGGGCCACTAAAGCACCACATACAGGGCTTCCACTTGTGCCCATACACAGCAGATGTGTGGGTGGGGGGGGCAGAGACTGGTGTGTCAGCTACAATCAGGCAGGAGGATTGGGGGGCTGGCAGACAGTGGGAGGGGGCATAACACCACCAATGACTGGGGAACCAAGGGGGGATGGGGGATAGTGGCATCAGTGCTGTACTGACTGGGCATGGGGTGCCCATTGGCTCAGATGCCACCCCATGCCAGTGCCATCATGCTGGGTGTTATATCCTGGAGGTGGGTTGCCAGCTCTTAGCTATGCCCCTGACACCAGATTGTGCCCCTGTTGTGACTCTACAAGGTCAAGTCCTGCCTCAGCCCATTGTCGCAAGCCAGTTAGACCACCTCCTTGATGGTCTAACTGGTGGCCTCTCCAATGGCCAAGATGGGGCTTCCAAAATCCCCCCAAAAAGGGATGTGGCAGCCCTAACATGGTGCAAGCCCACTTGCAACATGGTGCCCTGGGTTGCTGGATGCAAGCCTGGTACAAGGGAGCTTTGCTGCAGCTGTCCCTGCATTGGACGCAGGCCACCTTTGGGAATCCTGTTTGACATAAGTTGTGCAGCAGATCACAACTTGCATCAAACACATTTGCTGTAACTCCCTTGTGTTGGGTGCAACTGTCTGAGAATTGGACATGGAGGCTTTTCTGCAGCTGTCCCTGCATCAGACACAGGCCACGTTCAGGAATCCCATTTGACGCAAGTTGTCCCTCAAATCACAACTTGCATCAAACACATTTGCCACAATTCCTTTGCATTGGGTGCACCTGACTGAGAATCGGGCCCTATATTTGTAACTGAGATGGTTAAGATTGGTTGATAGCAGAAACATGCATCTTGTAAGGCTTATGTATTTATGCAGTACTGGCAGGGTTCTAACCTTTATTGAGGATGTATTGAACAGAGGCAGCTTAAAAGGGGACTGAGATCAGCAAAAGGATTGGAATATGTTGTCCCTTCCCATGGAAACTTGTATAGGCAGACTGAGGCAGATTGGCCTTTACCATACAGGCCCAAAAACTTGGAATTCAATTCCCAGTGGCTTAAGATCAATTGACTAACAAATTAGCATAACAGAGAGAAACACATGGCTTAATGACACAGGAAAGACACCACAGCAGTGCTGCTTTGATGTAGGCTACAACACTAGAGGATTTCTGTCTCCCCTTTTCACTTCTTTTAAATTGTATGATTTTTTTTTTATAATTTTAGTATTTTGCATATTGTATATTGAGTCATAATGAAACATGCATAGGAAATGTAAATATTATATATGTAATTTACATGTCTTAGGCATAGGATATGTAAATATTCCTTGAATAGTGTACAACTTTTATATGATATTCATCTTTGAAACTTTGTTTTCAGAACACCACTGAAAATGAGCTCTGCTCAGTTGGATTATCCCCATTTGTATCAGGAATAAAAAAATATACTTCTACTACTGTATGTAGAAAACAGCTGGATAATGGCTGGCCCGCTAGCATAGTGGTAGCATTACTGCTCATGGCACTGACAACCCAGCCGGGTACGTAAGTTGGAAGGCCAGCCAGAAGAGGAGGACTGATCACTCCACAGACTGCTCGTCCTCTGGGATGTGGGTGGGGATGCCCGCTAGTATCGGCAAGACCTCTAGTAGATGCTGGAGGTCTGACAGCCGGAGCTCACTGCATCTAAGAGGTTTGACAGATGCATGGTGTTCTTATGTCTTGGCATCATTGCACATCAAGCTTCTCTTTCAAAACTTGGAAAAATGATGGACATGTACGATGCTGCCTGCCTCACCCCGAATCCGCATAAGTTGACCAGTGGCACCTCCCTTGAACACCTACGTGGTATCCAATGGGGTAAGTTGGGTGGCCCCAGAGGTCAAGCCATGGTGGGTAAGCCAGGGAGGAACACCTGGAAGTCCACAGGGATGTTGAAGGAGTACGGGCAGGGGGTAGGGCTGAATGGAAAAAAGACTGTTCAGGACCAAATAAGTAAAGTCTGGAAAATATCAGATACTGTTCTTTAATACACACTAGGATTTTTTTTTCAACTTTGTTTTAATGAAATGTATGAATCCCTTTGCCAATAGGAGTTTTATTTGAAATTAAAAGTTATTTACTTTCTTGGTGTCATTTAAGGAACAAGAAAAATACTGTAGTTCCCAAACAGAATGTTATTAACGCATACTTTAGTTGATTATATGAAATTCAAGTTATTATTTTCTGCAATTTTAAATACCCACACCTATCTTGGTTCATCAGTGCTATATAGTGAAGATATATTAGTGTAGGAACAGCCTTAATACCTAAGACTAAGACAGGAATTCCCCTCACAACCAAGCTGCTTGGTTCATTGACTTTGAGACACAGTCCTTAAGATCATTTGGTTAAGGGCAAGGAAGATGACTATGCTGATATTTTTACATCAGACATACCAGTCACCCACAGATGTAGCATTAGAATTGGTTGAAGATGGGAAAAAGCTCTGATGTGTTGACCTTTCATCTTTTGTAAGTAAACAAAGTTTCAGAGAGAAGGGAGCCTGTGAGACACAAGTGAGGGTGAGTGCAGTGGACACAAAGAGAAAGTGAGACAGGGAAAGAAAAAGAGGACCATATATTCTAGTATGCCAGATCAATACAAATATGACATCTGATGACCTTTTCTTTCAGGGAGTCTTTGAAATGCAATAAATGAGCCAAGAACTGCAGCTAAATTATGGAAGGCAAGAGCCTTGGTGATGAATGATGGTGTAAAGATTTAGAGACTCCAAAAGAAGCAGAACAGCATGTTAACTATAATGCTGTCTGTTTTGTTCAGGCTTATTACCTTCCTGATTACTACATGCTTTCAAAACATATGATGTCTTTTGCTAAGGAACATTTAGGCTATACATCAAACCTGTAAAGGAAAATAAAATAAACACTGTAATTTCACAAAGCAAAAATCCTTATTTGTAATATTAACAAATATTTTTACACTTATTTTACCATTTTGGATATACTGTAGTTATACCAAGGGAGATTCTAAGGAATATGACATACAGAGTGTCTATACACTCATTGCAAAGATTTATAGGTTTGGGGTGCTGCGTTAGTCAGGACTGAGTCCAAAAGGCAGTTTTTTCAATAATGCATTAAACAAGACTAACCAGGTATTGTTTGAAACACAAGCTTTTGAGGCATGAAGGGTCTCTTCTTCAGTTGTTGTGCAAACTAACCAACATCTTAAAATGTATGCATCATTGTCACTGACTACTATAAAGTAATCCTTATAGTTATAGCTAGCAATGGCCAGGCATATGCCAATCAGTTCAATGGCAGAGAGTAAAAGCCATAAGTGGATATAGCTGATTATTCTGAAAGATGACCATTGCTGCCACTTTATGAATGCTACTGATCAAAGTAGTGAAGAGAGGAAAAGGTAACCATACTGTAAAATGAAAGCCCCAAAACAAAACAACACAACACAAAGTTTGTTCTACAATTGAAGTACAGTAGTTTTCAAGAGATTCTAGCTACAGTTTCTTTTGAAGAGGAATATTGGGCATGTAAATGGGAAAGTAACATGGGGGTATTGTTTCACTTATAAATATTCAGGACGTGCATGAAAGAGCAATCTTTCAGGAGATATGAAAGGTAAAGGCTGGTTAAAGAATTGCTGTAATTACACCGACCACTAATTAAGTGCAGATTAGGAGTGTCTCAGTATGCCCCTGTTTTTAAAAGATGATGTCGGTTGTGAGAGAAAACCTTTTGAAGAGAGTAGTTAGAATAAGTATTGACTGATAAGTCAGGTTGGGTTTTGGTAGTGAGTGAGGATGACTATTTTTTTTGTTCAGCCCATAGTCGTCAGTTCCAAAGAACCCTGGAAATTTGGTTGTGCAAAGTAATCTTGCTAGAGGGTCCTTCAGCATACAGTAGTAACATAATATAGAGGGTAATGCCTGATGTACAGGTGATAACCTGGTGTAATCAACTTGAGTGGTTGCTAGGACATCAATAAACCTCAAGAGCACAGTTTGAGAGGTTTGCCATTACCCTCGCAACCACGAGAGGTGATTACACCATGGTTATCACCTGTACATCAGGCATTGTCATTTATAGTGTATGGTACTTGACATGAGAAGTTACAGCCCCCGAACACAAGTAATTTATCCTTACCTTATTAATGAATTTGCACTATGGCCACATGATTGTGTAGGAAAACAATTTATTAGGATACATGGACTAAACAACAGTGGGCTGCAATAGCACCAGAGTTAAAATCTCTATCAGACATAGTGATCGCTAGACTCAGTAACAGTAAACAGACACTTGGAATGTTCTTTGAATACTGTACTGAGACTAACAATCACATTCTTGGTGCGTAGAATACTAACACTGACATTCCATTTTGTAAACCCACTGCTATGACATAGAAGAGAGGGTTTATAACATTCTGGCATCACAACAGTGAGATTACTAGGTTGTAAACAGCTTACTTTCAGTGGGTAATAAGGGCTACCGATACATTATATATGGTAAATGACACACTACAATCTATCTTGTCTGATCTCCTGCTTTATAAGCAGAGATGAAAAAAGTATACCATGCATGTTCCTTGTAAGGTCTGTCACTTTAAGATTCTTCAAAAAAGGAATTTTTCAGCAAAAATATTCACCCAATGGAGTTTGTTTCTCTGGTTATCCAATTGTGACTATATTTCCATTTAAGGGTTTCCTGTACATACATTCAGTATTTTCCAAAAATGAACACCATTCTTGCTCCTCACACAGCAGAATAGCCAAAGAAACCTCTACCACCTGTGCACCACTTATGCACAACTCATACAACTACCCAAGCTAAAGTCAAATTTGAGGGAAAGAGCCCTTGTCTGTCATTTTGTTTACAGTATTTACATTGTTTAACCAGGCTGAAATAAAACATCAGATTTTCAGGGGTGTCCTCTCTATTTCTACAAATTAGTAGACTGAAACAATTAGAGTTTATATGATTTGATCAAGGCCACATAGAGAATAGTTGGATTTAATTAGATCTAAATCTCTGATCTCCAGGTTTTGAAGACAGCGCTCTAATCACTAGGCCAAACTACCTTATCATCCCCATGTGAAATAACCTCCAAATGACCTAAAAACAATACAAATACTGCTTCCTTTAAAGGGTCATTAGCATCTCATCCGACTACCATGTTTGCATAAACTTGTTTATTATTTCTTCTCATAATAATCATAACATATATTTTCAATGTGTGAGTGTTACTTGTCCAATGAACTGCATTTTTGTTAAGTACCTCATTGTATGTATCCTCTTGATTTTGCTAACCTCTGCATTTATTGTTTTCTTTTTTGAGTAATTTGCATTTTATTACCATAGCACTTAATTCAAAAATGAATGTTAACCTAGTTTACCATTCCTAGTAACTCATTGTAACTTAAAAAAAATATACTGTCTAAACATAAAATGAGTGTGTTGACAGTGAGTTGGCTGCAAATAAAACAAAAGGGTTACATTAAATTTCATTTTCAATTGTACTAGACATAAAATCCTTTTGTCAAGAACCTTTTTTAATGGAGTTAGGGTCATACTTAAGCTATGTAAAAATTATATTAAGGCAAGAATTGCCTAAAAGACATACAAGGTAGTATAAAGGATACATTGTTCAAGGCTGTGAATAAATTAAAAACAATTACATATTTCCAAGACAGTTAGTTCAGTCCATAATGGAATAATCAAATTTTAAAAGAGGAAATAGAATAACAGTCATTAACAAATCAGATGAGACATTTCAGGATTAAGCAAGTCTATGGATAAATGAATTCTGACCCAACCAGAGGTTGGTTGTAGGTTGCGTAACAGTGCAGGGATAAAAGGCTGCTCTAACAAGAGGCTGGTGATAGGTTGTGTAACAGCACAGGGGCAAAAGACTGCACTAACAGGATGCTTGTTGTACAGTATGTTGTGTAAGAACACAGGGATAAAAGGCAGCACTAACAGGAGGCTGGTAATAGGGTGTGTAACAGTGGAGGGATAAAAGGCAGCATTAACATGATGCCAGTGGTAGGTTGTACAACATGACAGGAATGCAGTCTGCACTTTCAGGTCACTGGTGGTAGGTTTTGTAATGGCACAACAGTTTTGTTTCTGCTTTCCAAAGGAGTGTATTAGGGAGAGCAGATGGGTACAGCCAGCTAAAGCTCATGAGGTTTAGTGGGGAGCAAGTCAGTTGCAAAGAATGTGGGGTGATCTTCTCCAGGGTTACACTCTGAAAGACAGATCATTGCCCCTTTTGCAGGATCTTCTCAGAGTTCTATGCTCAGCTGGTAGCAGAGAGGGAATAGATATCTCTCCTGCAGCACCAGCTCAGCCAGAGCTCACAGCCCACACCCCCACTCCCCCAGAGGCACACTGGTCCACGGGGTGGAGGGGAAGGGGAAGTGTGGCAGGGGCAGCCACATGGAGGCCAATCAGCTCACACCATCCTAATGGTGAATCATTTTGCACCACTGAAGGAGATTTAGTTACCTGACTCTGCCAGGTGAGACTGTGCATCAGTCGGGGAAAATAGGAGTGAGAACCTGGTGGAACCCAGGGATGATAATTAGAAGAAGGCAGCTAGGAGAGTCTAAGTGGTCAGGGAGTATATGATCAGGGGTGTAGAGACTGTTGGGGTGGAGTGGCGGATGGTCAGGTGCATTCCTGGGGCATTAGCCATCCAGGACACAGACAGAACTGGGAAGAGTGTGGAGAGAGAGGGGGAGCTCAGTTGGGTTTGCTAGTACACCTGGGTACCATGATCTGGTGAATCAGCCTGTAGAGCAAGAAAACTGGAACTTCCAGAGGCTGGGGGAAAGATTGCAAGCATACTTGGTCTTCTTGGCCTTTTCCAAGGTCCTCCCTGTGTGGAGCAGGGGAGGAAGACAGAATATGGAAGGAAGTGATAGAGCAATTAAATGGGTGATTTAAGGGATAATGTCAGAAGAAAGGGTACCACTTTGTAGAAGACTGGGAGACTTCTGGGACATGAGGCTCTTCAAAGGTGATGGCATTCATCTGATAAGAGAGACAGGAGCAGTGCACTTGGGCAGAAGTTTAACAACTACATTAGACAGTTAAACTGATTTTGATGAACACTGAGGCCAGGGCAGCCATGGCAAAGAGGGTGAGGAGGGAGGGAGGGAGGAGGTAACCTAGCTAGTGCTCCCCTATACTGGAGACTGGTAGTGCTAAGGTCTGTAAAAATAAGGTTAATGTTAAAAAAAGGAGTAGTGGATGAGGTAAGGGGAAGGCTCTAAGGGTCTGCAAGCAATAGAAAACATAGGAAGGTAAGGGTAGTAGGAAAGAATGTAGGCATAGGATCACAAAACAGTCAAAGAAAACCCTGAGATAGTTAGATGGTGGTCTGCATTAATATCAGCAGTCTGGGTAATAAAAAAATCAGTCAGCTCTAGTCACTGGGGGCAGACATTGAGGTTGACCTTGTAGCCATCAGAGAAGCTTGGACCACTGAGGACAATACCTTAGACTCATCAGTCTCAGGTTACACAATGTTTGAAATGGTAGAGGGAAAGTCACAAGGGGACATAGCCCTGTATGTCAGGGAGGGCACAGAGGCTGTGGAGTATGGACAAATCAGGGAAAGCAAAGGGGAAACAGAGTTGATGTGAGTTCACCTCATGGCTCCCTCACTTAAGAAAATACAGGTGGGGATGATCTATAGACCACCAGGATAAGGGTAGGAGACAGATAGGGAGTGCAGAAAGAGCTGTCAAGGGGACTGAAGAAGGGGGAAGTGGTGGTGCTGGGTGATCTGAATCTGCTGGATAGCAAATGGGACATTCCTGTGATCAGGTACAAGAGAAGTCAGGCCTGCTGATGCATCTGGTCCCTTATGGCTGAAATGTTGCTCTAGCGTATTTCCAGCGTTTAGCTCATCGAACACTCATTCTTTTCAAATCCCTTGCTTCAGAACCTCCACTAGTCAGTCTTCTTTTTCTGTCTGCTATAATCTTTCTCTCTTAATGCATCTTTTTTTTTTAACTTTTTTCTTTTACCACTCCTATTTGCCCATCTCTCTGTTCTCTGCCCTTGCAGGTAATCACTCATATTGTTATTTTTTTTTTCTGATGAATTTCCTTCCCCTGAACACAGATGCATATCTACCCACACTGTTTCCACTACTTCAATGATTTATCACCATTCACTCTGTAATTTTTTTTGTTTGGGGGTACATTGAGACCACTACTTCAATGTTTCCACTTCTTAAATGAATTAATGATTTGTTGTCATAAACACTGCACATGTTTATACTTGTGCAACTGTTTTTACAACCTGCACCATTTGATAATGCTTGCTATAAATACTTTCAAGTTTGTAAATGTACCTTGCACTATCTAATATTTTGAATATTACATTCTACTTGACTCTTTATTTGGTGTTGTTTATTGCATTGGTCACTTTTTGTTTATTTTATATTTTACCACTCTGCAACCTTACTCCCACACTCACCAGGGTCACACCTGGAAATGGGGTTGGGCACACTGTGTCTCACCATGTAAATACATTTAAAAAAAATCATAAATTAAGTTCTTAGTATTCATTTAATATAATATTTTTTTCTTTGTTTATAGCCAGCACACAGAACCACTGTCATGTTTGTGTTCTTCCTGTGTACTGTGCTTTTCTATGCCTTAGTCTGGCCATTTGTTAAATCTAAATTATCAGTCCAATCACTGGATTGCATGTCATCTTTGAGAAATACAGTAATCTGTTAAATATGCATTTCAATTAAGAAAGACAAGAACAAAAGACAATCAAATGGAAATTGGCACAAGTGCCCATCAAGACAATCTGCTTCTTCTCAGTTGTAATACCCATTGCAGTTACATCAGTCTCCTTCATGTGCCTGTCTAATGCAGCCTTAAATTCTTAACATTTCTCTGCATATACGGTATAGTATCATTGATTATGGTGGTTGATTATGCACCATCACTATCCTTTGCATGTAAAAGAATTTCTGTGGTCTTTCTTGATTTGACCCCCGTGGCAACACTGATGTAATTTTAATTTTAATTGAGTCTGTTATCCTGTAAACCATCTCCCAACTGTACAATTTGTACTCCAGTATCATCCAACCTCATGTAGATTCCATCTTTGGTGATATCAAGCACCTACAAAACAGTGATTCAAAATTAGTAAAACATTCATATGCAGTTTCAGTTCTCTGATTTTTGGGTAACTAAGCAGTTGCTGTTCCAGAACTTGGTAACTTAGTTATTTGTTTAAAAACAGAAGAGGAACTGTGTGTTGCTTTGAGCAAGCTGATGAATGGCATGCATTGGGGAGAGACTGGTTTGCCATTGACCTTTGTCAGATCATGCCAGCCATCCCAATATTTTTAGTCACTCTGCATGAGATGAAAGCCTGCAAAATCCTCCCCTAGACACGGTGAAATCAATAGTAACCCAACTGCTGAAGAAATCCAACAACCTGCTGGACTGTGCTAAGTATTGGCCTGTCTCCCTAATCTATACTGATACCAAGATGTTAGCTAAGGTGTTAGCAACTAAGTTGGAAACAGCTCCCCATTTCTGATCCACCACACTTAAGTGGGATTCCCCAAGGGTAAAATAGGAGCAGACAACAAACAAATCCTTCTGAACCCAAAGTGACATGCATAGTCTGCAGGTACACCTATGGCGGCACTGGCAATGGACTTTGGCAAGTCCTGTGACTCAGTGGAGTGAGGTTAGCTGCAGGGAATTCTATTACCCTATGGGTTTGGTCCCTCTTTTAGAGGCTGAATAGCCACACTCTATAGTGACCTAACTGTGGTAGTCCTCCTAAACAGAACTATTTTGCCCCCTTGTACCAACGAAAGGGCATCCAACATAGTAGCCCCTACCCCCTTCTCTTCTCTGCTTGCTTGCCCTAGTCTCCTCACCAGGGGAGTAGTCCTAAAGATGCCATCAAAAGGATCCAGATAGTAAAGAACAATTACCTGGTCAGCATCTATCCTGACGACCTGCTTCTCAGAATGTTCTCATCCCAGTTTCTCTCAACAGATACTCATTGCCTTTACTACTGCATCTGGCCTAAATGTTAATCTCAAGAATGCCACTCTGCCCTTCCCCCCTTAGTTATTTAGCTTCTGAGGCTTTTCAGGCAAACCGTGTGAAAGCAAAGGAAGAATTGGTACTACTGGCGGGGGTACTAGAATATTGGCATAAGATAAATGTTTATGGGCATTATAGTTATAGAGACACTTAAATTCTGATGAATAACAGAAAAATTTATAACAAGAGCAAAAAATATTGTTTGATTCTTTTTAAAGTGTCATGAAATTTTCAGTGCCGATATAAAAACATTATATCAATATACATTGTTGCTATGGTACAAGTATATCAATAACTTTTATTTTATAAAAACAATCTCTGTTGTGATATATATTCAGTGTTGATATAAAAGAAATTATATCGATATACATTGTTGCTATGGTACAAGTATATCAATAACATTTATTTTATAAAAAGCAGGGGGACTACTGTGCCCTTTCAGGCTGTTTCCTCTCAAGCAAACTGCATTCTGCAGTTTGAGAACCTGCCTAAGGTGAAGCTGCCCGAAGCTCACCCTCCAAGCAAGGTACGGGTTGGAACTCTGAATTTTGGCATCTACCCCTGGAGGAATCTCACTTGCTCCTGTTTGCCAGTGTTACTCACATTATGTGCAGCAGTCCAGAAGTCTTCTAGGAACTGCTGCCAAGAAATTAATGCTAGGACTAATCTCTGCTTGAAATGTTTTGTTTTCTCACTGTAAGTCATGTTTAGTCTGATGTAAAGATTTCTTAGAGTTGATATAAGTTTTGAGAAAGGTTTTTTTCCCCCATTTGCAGTGTATACTGATCTGCCACTAGAGGCATCTTATTTTTTCTATTAATCCTCCAACCTTGCCTCTGCCTTTTTCCTGTAATAATCACCGTTATCGCCTGCCTTGTTCTCACTTTTAGCATATTGTACTCTGAAGAAAAAAAAAAAAGAACTACTCCCTCACTGAAGGTCAGTTATTCCCCTTACCCTCAGTAAGAAATAGCAATGGGCACCACGGCTATCATACTCAGCCTACTTATGGTTACCTTTCTTGCTCCGCCCATGTCCCATCCTGCCCCCCTACTCTCCACCCTGAGCCCTACCACCCCACAGCAGCCAACAGCTCCCCCACCCTAGACACACCTATTTCTCTATGGCACCCACCTCCAACCAATACCTCGTCACCCCCTGGGACAACCTGGGCCCACCCGTTCCTTGCCATACCTTCCTTCCACTCCCTACTCATCCCTTGTACCACCACTAGTAGGACCTTACATCAGTACCTGGCTAAGGGTCCTGGTCGACACAGACCACTCATCAGATTATTGCTCTACTCCTTCTGCTCTCTGGGAACATACACCCCAAACCCAGGCCATTGTCAACTAGCCACCCCACACCCCACTCTGGTACTGGCCTGAGCATTGCATCCATGAATATTTGTAGCCTCCTAAAAAAATCAGCCCTCTCCAGTGCTGGGCTGTACAACACCGTCCTGATGTTATAGCACTAGTCCAGACCTGGCTCTTGAGAAAAACTCCTGACTCGGTTATCTCCCTCCCTGGCTACACTCTGTTCAGGGAAGACTGTATAGGCAAATGTGGCAGTGGGTGTGCAGTCTTTATGTATGACACACTTTTAGGCCATGCTCTCCCTGCCCCCAAGCTCGGTTTTAGTGCCCAAGCCCGTACCCTTAAGGTTACCCCTGACCCAGCCAGGGACCCTCTTTTTCTCACAGTCTCTTACATACCCCCGAGGGACCAGGGACCAGCTGTCCACTCCCTTATTGATTACTTCTCCACACTCCCACACAAGGTGGAGCAGCTCATCCTAGGCGACCTTAATGTCAATTGCTGAGTACCACTGCCCCCAATTCAGGGACTCCTTCACCGCCCTAGATATGACCCAACTAGTTACCTCACCCACTAGATTTAACCAGTCAGGCGGCTCCAGCACCCTCCTAGATATAATTCTGTCAAACCACCCCCATAAAATCAGGGATATTAATGTACTACCAGAATCTCTTAGTGACCACTATCCTGTCCTCTGTCACTGGTCATCCCCCACACCAAAACCAGTGTCCTAGATCACCTCGTGCTGGTGCTTTTGCCCCAGGGGTCTCAGAAAGATAAAAACGCACCTAGCCCAGCTTGACTGGTCCCCAATCCAACTCACAACTGATATTGACTCTGCCCTAGCCTATTTCTCCAGTGCCTTCAGCAAGGCCTGAAACCTTTTGGCCCCCCTGACCAGAATCCGTACCAAGAAACACAACGCCCCATGGATCTCCCCATCCCTCATCCAAACACTGAAACAAAGAGATCATCTCTGGCATATTGCTGTTGAGACAGGCAAACTGGCTGACAGACAAGCCTATAATGCAGCATGTAACAAGTGCACCTGGACTATAAGGCAGGCTAAGACCAAATATTATCAAGCCACCCTTGAATCCACTTGGGGCTCATCCCATGCCTTCTGGGACAATATCAAAGAGCCCAATGGAAAGACCCGCTTCCCCCACCATCACTACTCTCCATAGATGGTACTGTCACTACTGATCCTCCCTACATAGCTGAATGGCTCAATATGGCTTTCTCAGATCTAAGCTCTGTCCTCCCCAACTACTTTTTCAACCCTATCCCTGCCTCCACCCCCCATATCAGATCACCTCCCCTTTCTACCTGTGTGCCATATCACCCTTGAAGCCAGGCCTCATCTGCAAAAAGCCTTAGCTAGCAACAACCCCAGCTGTGATCTCCTGGACTCCAGAATTCTCTGATTAGTCCTAGATACTGTACTAGTCCCTCTCACCAACCCTTAAACCGGTCACTATGTCTTGGTCAATTTCCCAGCGCCTGGAAAGTTGCAGAAATCATTCCTATCCATAAGAGTGGAGATAGAACCTCCCCTAACAATTTCAGGTGCATCTCCATTCTCCCCCACTCTCCAAAGCACTAGAAAAAGTAGTGGCCATTCCGCTCTGAGTATCTGGCCAAATGCAACCAGCTGTGTCTAGAACAACATGGATTCTGCCCTGGACACAGCACCATTACAGCCCTCCTGGAGTTCTCCCAGCACCTTCACTCTGCTCTCGACTCTGGTCATGTTGCAGGTTCAGTGTTCATTGACCTCTCCAAGACCTTTGACACTGTCTCTCACCCCCTCCTACTTGACTCCCTCCACCAACTTGGCTTCTCCACTGTCCCACTGGCTTGGTTCACCAATTACCTCTATACCAGATCACAGTGTATGAAGGTAAAAGGCACCCTGTCCAATACCCTGCCCGATTGCTCAGGGGTTCCCCAGGGTTCCATCCTGGGCCCCATTCTGTTCAGCCTATTTCTCAACACCCTCCCCAGCTCCTGCTCAGGCAATATGCTACTCTATGCCAATGATGCGGTTCTCCTTGCCTTCCACCCTGATTCTGCATCTCTACAGGAATCCCTGCAGCACACATTCAACCAAGCCGAAAAGTGGTTCAAACCTCAAAAAAAACAAATCTAAGCTTTTTTTGCATCACCAGAATAAGGCCAAAAATGGCCCCCTCTACATTCTCCCCAGTAATGCTCACCCTCTCGAGCAGGTGTCATTCTACAAGTATCTGGGCATCACCTTCGACTTGGCTCTTACATTACACCCACATCAATACCCTGTCCTCAGCCATAAACTCTTGGATTGGCCTTCTCTATCACCACAGAGATTGCCTCCCCCAAACCACCCTCCGACTGGCCATCAACTCCTCCATCCTGTCCCTAGTGGACTACAGCCTACCTATCTACACTGCGGCTGACAATACCACCCTCACCAGAATCCAGACCTTGATAAACAAGGCCTGCAGGCTTCTGACTGGTGCATTCCTCCGCACCCATTCTTGCTTGCTCTATTCCACCACCAACCTGCTCACCTTGGAGGAGCACCTGCTCTACCAAACCTGTTTACTTGCCAAAGAATCCCTGCTAGGACTTCCCCCACAGGGGTCACCGTGTCCCGGCGGCTTGCATCCCCATCTGTTGCCACCCCTATCTCAGTTAATGCCACCTTTCTGGTGCCCCATACCAAGACCTCCCTAGCCCAAAGGCCCTTCCACTACTGCTCCCCCACATGGTTCAACTCCTTCCTGCCCTCTGTCACTAAGTCTACCAAAATTGGTCCCTTTAAAGTCACTCTCCATAACCACCTCTTTGGCTCCTGAAGCTGTAGTTGCTCTTAATCAACCTAATGTTGGAGTCCTTCCCCGTTTCTGGCCCATAGCCTTGACAATGTCCGTTGGACTGCTTCCCCCCCCTTTTTTTTCTTTTCCTCACCCCTGTTCCCCCCTCCACCCTTCCACATAGGTATTTCCCTGTTATGACCAGGGTTGTGACTTCTACTATTGTTATACTTTATATGATTGCTATTTACTGCATGTAACTTTATTCTGTAAACCACTGTTATATTGCGTTCTTTTGTTATCTGTATTGCACCTGTATGTTACCACTGTTGTATCTCACACTGTAACCATGTCTACCCTCCCTGTGACAAGGTGCCTTTGTAAATGAGTCCCTGATTCAAAGGTTGTAAATTTGACTTTCAAAAATAAATAAATAAATATATATATATGTATACTGCATATATATATTTCAATGTGAGGGACTAACATGTTTGTGTGAACTTGTGATTATGTTTTACTTTGGCTTTACTCATTCTCACTCCTTGCTGACGAGAGGCCAGGATTGAGGAAAGGAAGACCCGGAGAAGGGGTAAGAAGATTGTTGAGTAGGAGGAGGATACAGAAACATAGACTTTGACAGCAGATAAGGACTGCTTGGCCCACCTAGTCTGCCCATTTCCCTACCTAGAGGATAAGTTGCAGATCCTATTTAACCAACAGCCTATTTCTTCCAACCCCCCACAAAAATTGCCTTATGTCTTTCCCATGCATTCTTGAATTCTCCCACAGTTTTAGACCCCACAACCTCCTCAGGAAGCCTGTTCCATGCATCCACCACCCTCTCTGTGAAAAAATACTTCCTCACATTGCCCCTGAGCTGTCCTCCCTCTATCCTCAAATTGTGTCCCCTTCTTCTTGCACATCTCTTTTTCTGAAAGATGCCACCCTCTTGGACTTTATTCATTCCGCTGAGGTACTTAAATGTTTCTATCATGTCCCCCCTTTCCTCAAGGGTATACATATTAAGCTCCTTTAGCCTCTCCTCATATGGCTTCTCCTGCAGACCCTGCACCATTTTAGTTGCACTCCTCTGAACTGCCTCCATCCTGTCTATGTCCTTGCAGAGATGGGGTCTCCAGAACTGGATGCAGTACTCCAGATGGGGTCTCACCAACTGTCTGTACAGAGGGATAATAACTTCCTGTTTTCTACTGGTGATGCCTCTCCCTATACATCCCAGTATCCCCCAGCCCTCCTTACTGCCTTCTCACATTGCTTGACAACCTTAAGGTCATCTGATATGATTACCCCAGGTCCCTTTCCATTTTTGTTGTTGTTACTACCTCCCCCATTGTGTTATCTTCCCTGGATTTTGTTTCCCAGGTGCATTACTTTGCACTTCTTTGCATTAATTCAAGCTGCCATACTTCTGACCATTCCTCCAACCTTGCAAGTCCCTTCTCATCCTTTCCACGCCTCCTTGTGTATCAACCCTGTTGCAGATCTTTGTGTCATCTGCAAAGAGGCATACCTTTCCTTCCAGTCCCTCTGCAATGTCACTTATGAAGACATTAAAAAGGACTGAACCCTGCTGTACCCCACTAGTAACCCCTTTTTCTTCAGAATGGACTCCATTTACAATTACCTTCTGTGTCCTGTTGTTCAGCAAATGTTTTACCCAGGCTACAACCCTGGGACCCACTCCAATGCTGGTTAATTTGACTACTAATCTTTTGTGTGGGACTGTGTCAAATGCCTTGCTAAAGGTCTAGGAAGGCCATGTCACAGCCCCTCCTGATCTACTACTTTGGTCATCAGTCAAGAAATCAATTAGATTCATCTGACATGACCTTCCGCTGTGAACCCATGCTGCCTTGGGTCCTGTGCCCCACTGGCCTCTAGGTACTCAACAATTCTTTCCTTCAAAGTGATTCCATCACTTTTCCTACCACAGAGGTCAAACTGACAGGTCTGTAGTTTCCTGCCTCTGTCTTGCTCCCACTTTTGTGAAGGGGAATCACATCAGCCTTCTTCCAGTCCTCAGGTACCACACAATCCTCCCATGATTTGTTAAAAAGGGTAATCAGTAGTGTCACTAGTTCTCTGTTTAATTATTTTAGAATTCTGGGGTGAATTCCATCTGGCCCCATTGCTTGGTCCACCTTCAGTTTTAGGAGTTCTTTCAGAACCCTTTCTTCTGTGAAAAGACTAGGATCGACCCCCCTCTCCAGAGTGCTTCTGTTAATTGGATTAGGCACCTCCCCCACTTCCTCTTTTGTGCATACTGAACAGAAGTATTCATTCAGTATCCCTGCTTTTTCACTGTCACTCTCTGCCCACCCACCATCCATTCTATTCAGCCTCACTATCCCTCCCTTTGTCTTTCTATGCTCCCTGATATACCTATAAAATGTTTTATCCCCCTTCTTAACTGAATTGGCTATCTTTTCCTTAGTTTGTGCCTTTGCTATTCTGACTACTCTCCCTGCTTCCTTCTGCCTTAACTGGTACAGTTCTCTGTCCTGCTCCTTCTGTGTTTCCTTATACTTCCTAAATGCTATATTTTTCTCCCTAACCTTAACCGCCACTTCTTTTGAGAACCATAGTGGCTTTTTCTTTCATTTTGATTTGTTTATTTGCTTCACACAAAGGCTTGTTGCCTCTGTGATGGCAGTTTTGATATTTCCCCATTGTTGCTCCACCCCTCCTTCTAGCCTGTTTGCTAGTGCTTTTCTAAGGCACTCTCCCATCTTGCCAAAGTCAGCCCTCCTGAAGTCCAGACCCCTCACTTTTGTATGGCTTGACTCTGTAGCTGAGTTTATTGTGAACCACACTGTTTGGTGGTCACTTGTTCCCAAATGGCTACCCACTTCTAAGTCTGAGATCCTCTCACTGTCCCCATTTGAGAGTACGAGGTCTAAGAATGCTCCCTCATGAGTAGGTTCCAAAACTAGCTGTCTGAGGCATTCCACCTGAAGGGTATCAAGAATGGCCCTGCTTTTGGATGTGGCTGCAGCAAAGGTGCTTCAGTTAACATCTGACATATTAAGGTCCCCCATCAACAGTATATCCTCATTCTCTGCCATCCTAAGTATGCCTTCTATCATATCCCTGTCCATTCCCTCCCCCTAACATGGGGGTCTGTATACAACCCCTGTGCCAACTGAGGTGCCATTTCCAGTCTCTAAGGTGACCCACAGTGCCTCCTTCCCTCCCTGTTTACTCTTTTGTTCAGTTGCTTTTATCCCTTCCCTTACATAGAAAGCTACCTCCCCCCTCTTCTGCCCTCCCTGTCTCTCCCGTAGGTTGTGTACCCTGGTATGTTAATATCCCAGTCATGGTTGTCTGTGTACCATGTTTCTGTGACTGCTTCAATATCCAAGCATCCCTCTTCCATCAAGGCCACTAGTTCAGGGAGCTTGTTGCCCAGACTATGGGCGTTAGTACTCATTGCCCTCCATTTCTTGATGATCTTTCCCCTTTTTGTCCCATCCCTGTCCTTATTGTGTTTGTCACTTTCTCCATTTACCCCTGCACTTCTCCCTATTGATATCTCTATATTGGTGTCTACCTCACTTAGTACCCTGATTTTTTTGGGGGGGCTAGGATTTCCCTGCTCCTTTCCAGTGCCTCACCCCTTGGCTAGTTTAAATGCTTGCCAATGAAGTATTTAAACCTATCACCTAGGATCCTGGTTCCCCTCCTGGACAGATGCAGATGACCACATTTGTATAGGCCTGCATCCCTCCAAGTGGACTCCCAGTCCCCAGTGAAGCCAAATCCCTGAGCTCTGCAGAAGTTTTTCAACCACTGATTGAATCCCATGGTGTGGAGCACCCTAGCCTCATCCATGCCATAGACAGGCAGCACCTCTGAGAAGGTTACTGTGTGTTCTATTTGTTTAAGGCCCCTCCCCATCTCCACAAACACTTCTTGCACTGCTCTGATCCCTTTCTTAGCCAGGTCATTTGTCCCTAGGTGGACAATGACATCCAGCTCCCTCCGCTGTGCAGCTGCTCCCACAATCCTGAGTATTCGCTCCCTGTCCCTCCAAGCCATGGCACCAGGCAGGCACCTTACCTCCCTCTCCCCTTCCTCCCACAGTTCTACCTTCCTAAAAATGGAGTCCCCTACTGGGAGTTATTTCCTTTCCCTGTGTGGTCCCATGCCACCCTCCTGTGGGTCTCCTTTGTGGAGGTTCCCAGCATCCTCCATGGTCTCCACTGTGGGTGCCTCCATAGAGGAACCACATTTTTCCAGAATGGCATAGAAATTGTGGAGAGGTACAACTGGAGGGATGCACCTCTGTTCCACCACCTTCAACCTCCCTGAGCCCACTGTGGTCCAACCGCTCCTCTTTCTTGGCAACCTCTGAGGCAACGGCAGTGACCCTGGTGGTCCCTGGGTGGGAGAGGAGGTCCCACAAATCCTGGCCAACTCAGCCTGGAGATGAGCAACCTCCTCCCTCAGCCCAGAGAGGTGCCCGCAGATGGGAGTGGATGGAGGATGTCCAAATGAACTAAGCGCTGAGTGAGTTTGGAGACGTGCTCAAATAGTGCTTAGTGGGTAGAGTTATCCCCCCATTGAACCATGGGCTAAGCCCTCCCATTCAATGTGAGGGAATAACGTGCTAGTGTGAACTTCTGATTATATTTTACTTTGGCTTTGCTTGTTCTCACTCCTTTTTGATGAGAGTCCGGGATCAGGGAAATGAAGGCCCAAAAAAGAATTAGTGTGAAAACCTCTTCCAGCTTGGAGAGTGTGAATGACAGCATGCAGGAACAGGAAAATAACCCTGTGGGGGAAACCCCTGAGGAACCGTGGCTGCTAGACTGCCCTTCCTCTGGACATACTAAGAGGAGGAAATCCTAAGCTATAAATGAGGACTCGGAGTTCTTGGAGAATGACCATCTGGGTAGGATATGGATCATTGAAGTCTTTGCATCTGGAATTTTCTTTGTTGCAGATGATGTGATCCATGCAGCATAGGTGGACAGTTACTTTGTAATTTGATGATAAGAAGCATGTCCTTGTCCATCGATGGTGATAAATTATGGAGCAGAGAATCCTGAAGTGTTGTGCTGAGTATTTGGGCCCCCCAAGGGCTGAGGTGGAATAGCATGACCTCCACGTAAGATGACCAAGGAAGGAATCCTTGAGTAGTTGTGCAGTTTGCTAAGTTTTGCATGGCCCAGATTGGGTTTGGCTAGACCCTGCATAGGACTGCTAAGGAAGGAATCTAGGATGTTCATGCAGGGAAAGTAAAAGCCCCATGAGGCCTAGCTGGAAGTGACAAGACCCCCATGTAGGTCTGCCACTAAACAGAGAGCAGAATGATCGAGTAATGAGCAAGGCCCCCTTGTGGGCCAAGCCAGGGATGGTGGGCCCCCCACATAGGTCCACCACTAGATAGGGTGCAGAATGGTCAAGTTGTGAGTGAGGCCCCCTTGTGGGCCAAGCCAGGGATGGCAGAACCCCCATGTAGGTCCACCACTAGATAGAGTGCAGAAGGGTCGAGACACGAGTGAGGCCCCCATGTGGGCCAAGCCAGGGATGGCGGGACCCCCAAAAAAGGTCCTCCACTAGATAGGGTGCAGAATGGTTGAGTCATGAGAGATGCCTCCACATGGGCCAGGCCAGGGATGACAGGACTCCTATGGAAGTCCTCCACTGGATATTTTGCAGAATGGTCGAGCCGTGAGCTAGGCCCATCTAGGGTGCAGCTGAAAAGTGGGACCTCCAAGTAGGTTCACCATAGGAAGACTCCTGAAGTTCATGCCATGACAATAGGCCCCCTTTGGGCCAAGCTGAAGAGGAGGGGACCTCCACATAGGTCCTCCTTTGGAAATCTATGTAATTGGTAGGATCCTTAAGTTTGGTAAAAGCCAATGTCCACTGGACTAGAGAGGCCACTAAGAAGGAAGGATTGACTGGTTGACATGGATGGAAAGCATCACTATTGAGGTAAGCATCGGCAGTTGGCCCTAGGATAGGCTTTGCTAGAGAAGCTGCAGACATAGAGGTAATGACACCTGTAAACAAAGCAGCTGAATGTATTGTAGTTATTACAAATTGCTGAATGGCCCATGAAGGTCATTGACCAACCTCGGCTATTGTGACAGGAGTGAGGAAGCGTTCTAGGATTGGGTATGGTGCGTGTGATGCCTGTGGAGACAGGGGTGGAATCCCCGGTTGAGATTCATGGAGGTGGATCTGTTGAGTGAGAGACGGATATGAGGTAAAGTGATGCAAACTGGGGAAAAGCACTGAACAGTTGGCAAGACAGGGCTTGTTGGCCATTAAAGTGGTGGTAAAACAATTCATTATTCATGGTGGTCCAGTCAACCTTCATATTGAAGTGGGTTAAGGCGGCAGCTGCTTTGGCAGAGAATGAGTGGTGGTACTCATAGAAGAGTGTACCCCCATATCGCGTCCCCAGATCCACCAAGAGATATAGGTAAGAATCGAGCTTGTGGTGTCAGGCAGGGAAAGCAGAACATGCAGTGACCATGTAGAGGCTAAATGCATGCATAAACTCCGTGACAGTCAGTTTCTTGTTGAGCCCAGGATCCTTGGATTTTAGCATCACTGAGACATCCCCGCAGGAGATGACTCTGTTTTAGAGGGTGTCATGCAAGGAAATAAGGATGGAAAGGAGATTAACATCCTTGCCCTCAATGATATCTCTATGCAGGTGACTGGGGATGAGGTAAACAGCAAATATCGTAGGAGGAGGAGTGGTTATACTGGAAGATACAAGATCCTGAGACGAAGTAAGGATGAAGCTGGTGGAGCAGCAGATCATGGAAAGGTGGGAGGCAACACCGCAGCAGTACTGGAGAAACTGGTTAGCAAGGAGGGAGGTAACCAGGAGCGGGGATGAAAGGCTGATTACCCACTCAGGCCTTGAGAGCTGAGATGCGTGCTTGCAAATGTACCACAGTGGGGTCAGGTGACTATTGCAGAGACAGGCAGGCATCCAAGGAGATGAGGTGATTCTGGATGTCTGTTAGGAAAGAAGCCAGAGATGTCAGGAGACCACAGATTTCAGTATAAGCATTCGGCATAGGCTGGGGCAGTGATGCATGGAGAGGAGGAGGAGGAGTGTTGCTGTGCCTGGAATTGGCCAGAAGGAGCAAGTCAAACAATTCTTGTTTCTTTGTGGATGGTGAATGGGGGATGCACAGTCTTCTGAGTTTGGCCAGGAGGCAAGGAATGGTCCAGATCTTTAAGGTGTAGTGGGGTTTAGCTGGTCAGTTTCATAAGGCCAGTGGATCTAGTAGAGGGTGTGCAGATGTACCCTCCCCTGGGTCAGACATGGAGTCACCCAGCTGCAAGCCAGCCTGAAGATTGCTGGGTATGGCATCAGGAGTGCTGGTGGGTGAGACACAGCCCAAAGCAGAAGAGTGAGATTATAAGTGGGGACAAAGGGCAATGAGCCTGGCAAAGGTCCGGTAAAGGATTCAAGGTGGTAGAGAATGATATCTCTATAGAGGTAGAGTAGAAGGATGAACCAGGTTGCATAGGACTCACTTTCTAGATAGGAGGCAGTTATGATGTGAATCCTCAGAGGTCTGCAATGGCACAGGATCCTTCCTGGGGGTACAGGGAATCTTTGATGCTGGGTTACATAGAAACATAGATTTTGACGGCAGATAAGGACTGCTTGGCCCACCCAGTCTGCCCATTTCTCTACCTAATGGATAAGCTGCAGATCCAGGTTAACCAACAGCCTACTTCTTCCTATCCCAACCCCTAGAATTGATTTATGACTGTCCCATGCATGCTTGAATTCCACCACTGTTTTTGACTCCATAACCTCCTCTGGAAGGCCGTTCCATGCATCCACAACCCTCTCTGTGAAAAAATACTTCCTTAAATTACCTCTGAGCCACCCCCCCATCTTCAAATTGTGCCCTCTTGTTCTTGCACACCTCTTTTTTTGAAAGATGCTACTCTCTTGGACTTTGTTGATTCCCTTGAGGTACTTGAAAGTTTCTATCATGTCCCCCCTCGCCCTCCTTTCCTCGAGGCTATACATATTAAGCTCCTTAAGTCTTTTGTCATATGTCTTCTCTTGCAGACCCTGCACCATTTTAGTTGCCCTCCTCTGGACAGCTTCCATCCTGTCTATGTCTTTGCGGAGATTGGGTCTCCAGAACTGCAGGCAGTACTCCAGATGGGGTCTCACCAACTGTCTGTACAGAGGGATAATAACTTCCTGTTTTCTACTGGTGATGCCTCTCCCTATGCATCCCAGTATCCCCAGCCCTCCTTGCTGCCCTCTCACATTGCTTGCCCACCTTTAGGTCATCTGATATGACTATCCCCAGGTCCCTTTCCATTTTTGTTGTTGTTAGTATCTCACCCCCATTGTGTACTCTTCCCCTGGGTTTTTGTTTCCCAGGTGCATTCTACACTTCCTAGCATTGAATCTAAGCTGCCATACACTTGACCATTCCTCTAACCTTGCCAAGTCCCTTCTCATCCTTTCCACCCCACCTTGTGCATCAACTCTGTTGCAGATCTTTGTGTCATCTGCAAAGAGACATACTTTTCCTTCCAGTCCCTCTGCAATGTCCTTATAAAGACATTGAAGAGGACCGGTCCTAATACTGAACCCTGCGGTACCCCACTAGTAACCCCCCTTTCTTCAGCATGGACTCCATTTACTATTACTCTCTGTGTCCTATTCTCCAGCCAATTCTTTACCCAGGCTGTCATCTTGGGACCCACTCCCAGGCTGGCTAACTTGTATATTAATCTTTTGTGTGGGACTGTGTCAAATGCCTTGCTAAAGTCTAGGTAGACCATGTCCACAGCCCCTCCCTGATCTACTACTTTGGTCACCCAGTCAAAGAAATCTATCAGATTTGTCTGGTATGACCTTCCCGCTGTGAATCCATGCTGCCTTGTATTAGTGCAGAAAAGGGGCTCAGTCTGATGAGACAAATATATGAACCAGTCTTTCAGTAGGAGAGAACTGAGGCAGATCAGCTAAGAAGTTCAGACCTGTGTTCTTAAAGGAAGTCATTGCACAGACAGGAGAGGCTGGACAAACACCCCCAAGCAAGAACTATTAAGGTAGAAGAATGAAAGTTTCTCTGCCCACAGGTAGCGCTAAATGCCAAGTGTGGGAGCTGGCAGCTGCTCGAGGAACTGCACCACCAAATCAATGAGGAGTCCTCTGGATGAGCAAGGACAAGAGTGCTGTGGATCGATGGCCGAAGAGCTGAGGAACAAGGAGTAAGACAGAGAGAGCAGCAGGTGAGGTACAGAGGATCGCTGGGCAGTGATGTCAAAGCACATCACCCAGAAGAGAACGGAAGAGAAATGGAGAAGGAGGAAGCAGGACCAGTGATATGGAAACAGAAAAGGAGACCAGGGGAATCAACCCCAAAAAATGATGACAAAGGTGCAAAAAGGTATGGGGAAGGAGAGGGGAAGGGGGGGACATCAAGGAGATGGGAGTGGCAGCTGCAGGCAGCATGCTGAGGGAAGCAGGAAAAGACAGAGCAGATGAGAGGATCCCAAATGGAGGGCAACAGAGAAGAGAGCAGAGAAGCAGGCAGAAGGCATGGCACAAAGCATGACCACCAACCATGCAGCAGCTCAGACCAAATGAACTAAGTGCTGAGTGAGTTTGGAGGCGTGCTCAAACAGTGCTTGGTGGGCAGAGTTATTCCCTTCCATTGAATCACAAGCTAAACCCTCCCAATATACTGTATGTATATACAGTATATTATATGGAAAGATTTCTATCTGGCTCCTTCTATCACTGAAGCATTTAACATTTTTCATAGCCTATTTTTGGGTCTGATAGACAAACATGCCCCTCTTAGGTTGATCAAGACTAGGAAAAGATCTCCCAGCTGGTTCTCTCCTTCTCTAAAGAAAGCCCTTAAGGACAGAGACATTTTGTGGAAAAGGGCAAGGAAGTCAAAGTTAGACACTGACTGGCTTGCCTTTTGTGTGTCTAGAAACACTTGCACTAAACTAGTTACGACAGAAAAAGAATGCTATTTCCAAACAGCCCTTGAAGAAAATAAAAATAGTTCTGCCAAGTTCTGGAGCATCCTCAAAGAGGTTGAGGGTTATTTCCCTGCATCTCCCCTGCCAGCCAAAACAGTGTCTGGAGACGCTACATATACAGATAGAGCTGACATCCTGGAACAGCTTAACAATTACTTTGCTACAGTAGACTTGCATTTGATGTCTCTCCTGTCAGTAAGCTCAGCCCTCTCAGGGACGCTAGCGATGGCTCAAGCTCCAGTGCCGATTCCAAGCAAATCTCCTCCTCCTTCAGTTTTTGTCCTGTAGCTTTTAAGCAAGTGGAGGATCTCTTACTGTCCCTGGATACTAAAAGAACTCTGGTGCTGACCACATTGAACCTTTCTTTCTGAAAACAGGCTACTATTACCTGACTGCCCCCATCACCCGTTTATTCAATACCTCTCTGGAACAAGGTGTGAGACCATCGATCTGGAAAATCATGCACATCATTCCCCTCTTCAAATTGGGTGACCCTAGTGACCTGAATAACTACTGGCCAATTTCCATACTTCCTATTCTCTCAAAGCTTCTGGAAGAAAATGTTAACTCCCAAATTAGGGAGCACCTGGAATCGCAAAATTTCCAAAATCCAGCTCAGTCAGGCTTTAGATCCTAACACAGTATGGTTTCTGCCCTTGCTAAAGTGTCTACGGATTTGCAAAATGCTTAGGACTCAAAAAAAAAACATGTGTTTGCACTCTTCCTAGAGCTCAGCAAGGCCTTTGATACCGTGGAGCATAATCTTCTGCTAAACGCCTTGAGTAACCTCATCTTGGATAGCACTGCCATAAAATGGTGTACATGCTACCTCTCTAATAGATTGCAACAAATTAAAGCCGTAGGGGACTTGTCTCCATTAAAAACCCCTCAGGTTGTCTCACAAGGCTCCATCTTGGGCCCTATATTCTTCACAATCTACATCAATAATCTTGATTCACACTTATGTACTGCTAGCGTACATTTATTCGCAGACGATATGGTCCTTTACACCTAAAATTCTTCATTGGACTTGGCTCATAAGGAACTACAGCATAATTTTGTCTCCCTTCAGTATAGCCTCCTAAAGCTTAAGCTTCTTCTTAATGCCAAAAAGACTAAAGCCATGATCCTTTCACCGCATGCCCCTCCCAGCTTCAGGGTCATCAAGTAGCTTCCAGATCTATATCTTACTTGGTGAACCATTGGAAATCATGGAGAACTTCAAATACCTGGGATTATGGCTGGATAACAGGCTCAATTGTATGTGCCATCTGAATGAGCTTTCGAAAAAATTAAGAGAATGTTTAGGCGTATTTTGTCGTATTAGGCACCTTCTTACCTTTGAAGCCAGGAAGAGACTAGTCCAAACAGCCTTCTTGCCACTACTTGACTACGTTGACTTTCTCTATAGCCACTGTTCTATCTCGGTGCTTTGCAAACTTGACAACCTTTATCATCGTGCCTTGAGGTTCATCCTTAATTCTTCATTATGCACCCATCACTGCCTTCTGTACCAGGAGTTGGGTTGGTCTTCCCTATCGTTGAGGAGGTAAAGAAATGCTCTTCTCTGGTTCTACAGGGCACTGACTGATAAACTGCCAGTTTATATCTCTAGCCTATTCAGGCATGCCAGGGGGTCTTATGGTTTGAGACGTTTCTCACTAATCAGCTTTTATATACCTAGGATAAAGACGCAGCATGGTTCAGCTGCTATAAACTTATCTCTCCCCTCCTTATGGAATGCTATGCAAACAACCTTAAAGTTCACTACCATCCCAGGACCCTTCACTTTCAAATCTCTGATAGCGGGTTACTTGAAGGAATCCTGCAATTGTTTTAGGTGACCCCTATAGAGCATTCGTAGCTCCTTGACTTACTACAGCTTCAGCTTGCCCCTCCAATGTTAGCACTCTTTTCTACTGCAAACAGTTACCTATAGAGATGGGCGAAGTGGCTGGGAATTCACTCCGCGGAGTGATTCGTGGAGTAACGCAGAATCTGCGAAGTGCCCGAAATGCGAAGCAGGGTACTTCACATTATAATAAGGAACACAAAGTCCATTGAAACCAATGATGTTGCTTTATTCCGCCTATCCCAAACCACTTCTCCACCAATTTTAAGGTGAAGTACATTGAAATCAATGTACTTCGCATCACTTCGCCTTGTAATTGAGCTCCAAGGTGAATTTTGCAGTGCTTCATGGGATTGCAGGTCACATGGGCTCTAGATTGTTCTGCACAGCCTCAGTTCTGTGTAGAGTGTGTGTGTAGTGGAAGATGGAGACAGTTTCTTCCCTGAGCTCTGCAATTCAAATCCTCTAAAAGCTATTCAAAAGGACTTTTTGGGCCATTTGTTTTTGCTCAAAATTTAGCACATCGATTGTAGGAAACCCCCCTGTGCACATATCATCTAGTGTTTATTGTTTGTGTGTAGATTTTGAATGTTAATTTAGAACAGTCAGTCTGTGTACTGTGAAGTGTGCTTCGGGAGAGGGGCGTCTGTGGTGTAGGTAGATTAACTGGGAGAAAAAGGCAGTCATTCTGGTTTGGTTACATTTTTCTTATACAACTGTGTTAATGTACACACAGGAATATTTTCAGTAATTCTTAACATTTTTTTGCTAATTGTTGTGGTGCAGCAGTGTATTATTTCAGTTTATTTAAGACATTTGGTTATATTACTAAAGGTTTTCAATTTGCTATGCATTACTTGTAGTGTGTGTGTGTGTGTGTGTGTGTGTGTGTGTGTGTGTGTGCAATGTGTGCCATTAAATCAGATACCTTTTATTGTGTCACAGAGTAATTGCAACAGTGTGAACTTGCTATCCACTGCACCTACGTGAATTTGTTATACTGCTTTGTTTATCTTTGCTGGTAGTGGACTGTTACTGCCGTGCACTACCTCCCCCCCAACCGGCAAAAGGTATTCTTTTCCAGATTTGGATTTGTGACTTGTGAGAACTGGTTAGGTGTTGTTGTGCCTCTGCGTCTGCAGTGCAATCTTATTCTGTCTGTGCATTTGCACTTTGCAGTAAACCATTAATTCTGGGAGACTTTGCATTTCTTGTGCTATCATTTCACTTCATCAGCACTGGAGAACTTTCTGGATACAAGACAGTAGCATTTTGAGGATGCGCATTAATTCTGGTGACTGTGTGTTACCATAGCGAGCATGACTGAGTGTGCCATTAACTCTGGGACACTTTGCATTTCTTTTTACACTATAATTTCACTTAATCAGTACTGGGGAATTTTCTGGACACAACACAGTAGCATTTTAGGGATGCACATTTATTCTGGTAACTGTGTGTGACCACTGCATGCATGACTGAGTGCGCCATTAATTCTGGGAGACTTTGCATTTCTTGTTGTGCTATCATTTCCCTTCGTCAGCACTGAAGAGTTTTCTGGACACAAGTCAGTAGCATTTTGGGGATGCACATTGATTCTGGTGACTGTGTGTGACCACTGCATGCATGACTGAGTGCACCATTAATTCTGTGAGACTTTGCATTTCCTGATGTGTTATCATTTCACTTCATCAGCACTGAGGGGTTTTCTGGACACAAGAAAGTAGCATTTTGGGGATGCACATTAATTCTGGTGACTGTGTGTTATCACTGCGTGCATGACTGAGTTTGCCATTAATTGTAGGAGACTTTGCATTTCTTGTTAAACTCTCATTTCACTTCATCAGCACTGGGGAATGCTCTGGACACAAGACAGTTGCATTTTGGGGATACACAAAAATGCTGGTGACTGTGTGTGTGACCACTGCATGCATGACTGAGTGCACCATTAATTCTGGTAGACTTTGCACTTCTTGTTGTGCTATCATTTCACTTTGTCAGCACTGAGGAGTTTTCTGGACACAAGACATTAGCATTTTGGTGATGCACATTAATTCTGGTGACTGTGTGAGACCACTGTGCATATTACGGAGTGCACCATTAATTCTGGGAGACTTTGCATTTCATGATATGCTCTCATTTCACTTTGTCAGCACTGGGGAATGCTCTGGACACAAGACAGTTGCATTTTGGGGATATACAAAAAATGCTGGTGACTGTGTGTTTGAGCACTTTGCGTATGATTGAGTGTGAAAGACAAAGAACCTCTGTGCAGAAACATTGAGGCAAGGGTTACCCCAAAGGGCATTTGGCTGGGAAGCCAAGTTTCAAGAAAATACAAAATCACACATGCCCCCACAATGCAAAGCATCATGGGCTGTATATGCAAATCACCACAGAATGTTTTGCTGGTCCAACTATAATGGTCAAATGCTTTGCATTGTGGGGGCATGTGTGATTTTGTATTTTCTTGAAACTTGGCTTCTCAGCCAAATGCCCTTTGGGGTAACCCTTGCCTCAGTGTTTCCACACAGAGATTCTTTGTCTTTTAAATAGTTTTTTTATTTTAATGGTTTCACCACAATATATCCCAGGCACACTGTCTTAGGGGTAGCTGGTCTATTCCACTGGGGTGTCAAACAGACGAGTCATACTGATGAGTCCTGATAGGACGAAACACGTGTCTATGTCTTCTGTCAGCACCCTTTGCAAAGTGTGTGAGAGGCCTTTCGGCACCATGAAATTTTGCTTAAAGTTAGACCAGCATAAGATTCTGTGGTGATTTGCATATGCAGCCCATGATGCTTTGCATTGTGGGGGTATGTGTGATTTTGTATTTTCTTGAAACTTGGCTTCCCAGCCAAATGCCCTTTGGAGTAACCCTTGCCTCAGTGTTTCCGCACAGAGGTTCTTTGTCTTTTAAATAGTTTTTTATTTTAATGGGTTCACCACAATATATCCCAGGCACACTGCCTTACGGGTAGCTGGTCCATTCCACTGGGGTGTCAAACAGATGAGGCATACTGATGAGTCCTGGTAGAACGAAACACGTGTCTATGTCTTCTGTCAGCACCCTTTGCAAACTGTGTGAGAGACCTTTCGGCACCATGCAATTTTGCTTAAAGTTGGACCAGCATAACGTTCTGTGGTGATTTGCATATGCAGCCCATGATGCTTTTCATTGTGGGAACATGTGTGATTTGATTGAGTGTGCCAATAATTCTGGGTGACTTTGCATTTCTTGTTGTGCTATCATTTCACTTCATCAGCACTGATGAGTTTTCTGGACACAAGACAGTAGCATTTTGGGGATGTACATTGATTTTGGTGACTGTGTGTGATCACTGCATGCATGACTGAGTGCACCATTAATTCTGGGAGACATTGCATTACTTTTTGTGCTATTATTTCACTTCATCAGCACTGGGGAATTTTATGGACACAAGACAGTAGCATTTTGAGGATGCACATTAATTCTGGTGACTGTGTGTGACCATTGCATGCATGACTGAGTGTACCATTAATTCTGGGAGACTTTGCATTTCTTGTTGTGCTATCATTTCACTTCATCAGCACTTCTGAATTTTCTGGACATAAGACAGTAGCAGTTTGGGGATGCACATTAATTTTGGTGACTGTGTGTGACCACTGTGCACATGACACTGTGCACCATTAATTCTGGGAGACTTAAGCAATAATTCCTGACAAGGTGTGTGTCGTGCTGGGATAATATCAAGCCTCAAGTGGTTGGGCAAGAGACCGCAGGCCAGGTGCGTCCAACCACCTGAGGTGTGACATTATCCCAAATGACACACACCCTGGAGGGCATTATTGCTATTATACAATGGCTCATTGTTATATATAAAATAAAAAAATAGTTTTAAAGAATGTTTTTATTAGTGTGGAAAAATATTTTTGTTTCTTAAGAGGAGATGCAAAAAAAGAGATCAAGCTCCATAGCAGCATTATGATGAGAGTAGAGCCGTGATGTTGTACTGGGATAACATCACAGGTCCAGCCCAAGACTGACCAATTAGAGTCCAGGATTTTTTCTTGCCATTGTATAATTTGCATTTCATGTTATGCTCTCATTTCACTTTGTCAGCAGTGGGGAATGCTCTGGACACAAGACAGTTGCATTTTGGGGATGCACAAAATTTCTGGTGAGTGTTTGAGCACTGCGCGCATGACTGTGTGCGCCATTAATTCTGGGAGACTTTGCATTTTTTTTTGTACTATCATTTCACTTCGTCAGCACTGAGGAGATTTCTGGACATATGACAGTAGCATTTTGGGGATGCACATTAATTCTGGTGATTGTGTGTGTGACCACTGCACGCATGACTGGTGCACCATTAATTCTGGAAGACTTTGCATTTCTTGTTACTCTCTCATTTCACTTCAGCAGCACTGGGGAGTTTTCTGGACAGACGGCAGTAGTATTTGGGGGATGCACATTAATTCTGGTGACTGTGTGTGACTATTGCATGCATGACTGAGTGTACCATTAATTCTGGGAGACTTTGCATTTCTTGTTGTGCTATCATTTCACTTCATCAGCACTGGGAAATTTTATGGACACAAGACAGTAGCATTTTGGGGATGCACATTAATTCTGGTGATTGTGTGTGACTATTGCATGCATGACTGAGTGTACCATTAATTCTGGGAGACTTTGCATTTCTTGTTGTGCTATCATTTCACTTTGTCAGCACTGGGGAGTTTTCTGGACACAAGACAGTAGCATTTTGGGGATGCACATTAATTCTGGTGACTGAGTGTGACCACTGTGCACATGACGGAGTGCACCATTAATTCTGGGAGACTTTGCATATCATTTTGCCCTCTCATTTCACTTCATCAGCACTTCAGAATTTTCTGGACACAAGACAGTAGCAGTTTGGGGATGCACATTATTTCTGGTGACTGTGTGTGACCACTGTGCACATGACAGAGTGCACCATTAATTCTGGGAGACTTAAGCAATAATGCCCAACAGAGTGTGTGTCTTGCTTGGATAACATCATGCCTCAGGTGGTTGGGCATGAGGCCACAGGCTGAGTGCTTCCAACCACTTTAGGTGTGACATTAGGCCAAATGACACACACCCTGGAGGGCATTATTGCTATTATACAATGGCTCTTTTTTATATATACAATAAAAAAAAATAATTTTAATGAATGTTTTTATTAGTGTGGAAAAATATTTTTGTTTCTTAAGAGGAGATGCAAAAAAAGAGATCAAGCTCCATAGCAGCATCATGATGAGAGTAGAGCCGTGATGTTGTACTGGGATAACATCACAGGTCCAGCCCAAGAATGACCAATCAGAGTCCAGGATTTTTTCTTGCCATTGTATAATTTGCATTTCATGTTATGCTCTCATTTCACTTTGTCAGCACTGGGGAATGCTCTGGACACAAGACAGTTGCATTTTGGGGATGCACAAAATTTCTGGTGACTGAGCACTGCGCACGTGACTGTGTGTGCCATTAATTCTGGGAGACTTTGCATTTCTTGTTGTGCTATCATTTCACTTCAGCAGCACTGAGGAGTTTTCTGGACATAAGACAGTAGCATTTTGGGGATGCACACTAATTCTGGTGATTGTGTGTGTGACCACTGCTCGCATGACTGGTGCACCATTAATTCTGGAAGAATTTGCATTTTTTGTTACTCTCTCATTTCACTTCAGCAGCACTGGGGAGTTTTCTGGACAGAAGGCAGCAGTATTTTGGGATGCATATTAATTCTGGTGACTGTGTGTGACCACTGTACGCATGAGGGAGTGCACCATTAATTCTGGGAGAGTTTGCATTTCTTCTTACACTCTCATTTCACTTCGTCAGCACTGGGGAGTTTTCTGAACACAAGACAGTAGCATTTTGGGGATGCACATTAATTCTGATGACTATGTGTGTGTGGGGCTGCCAGTATTGTTGTCACTCTGCCTTATTTAACGTTAAGGCAGAATGATAATGCGAATTAATAATTATAAGGTGAAGTGAGCCTTTTGCTTTGCCCACTCTGCGTAGTGGAGTGACAACGCTAAGTGGCCACTTCAGGTTCACTTCACCAGTGGAATTTAATTTCACTGAATCTCTAGTTATCTATCAACCTCCCTCTCTTTTACTCCTCTGCTTCTTCTCCCTGTTACCCCTTCTAACAACTTTTTTATCCCAGGTTGCACCATAGAATTTCTTGCCTATTAACTTTACTCTGGCATGCAAATAGGCTTGCCCTGCTCTAGTTTTGTCCTAGTTATGACTGTACTTATATTTTGTTGTGCACTTCTATTATGTGTATAATGTTTTGCTATGACTGTTATTGTTTTTGTATGTATTTGCTTACTATGTATTTACTGTTCTCTTTTCCAGGACCACTTTGAAAATGAGCTTACTCAATGGTATCATGCCTGGTATGTGTGTGTGTGTGTCTGTGTTTGTGTGTGTATCTCTCTCTCTCTCGCGCTCTCTCTCTCTATATATATATATATTATGTATGTATATATATAGGGGATATATTTATGCTGACTGAAGATATCATATTTATCTTCACGAGAGGTCAATGATATCATGATATCTCACGAGTGGCGAAGCCACGGGTGAGATATCATGATGTCATTGGCCTCGAGTGAAGATTAATATGATATCTTCAGTCAGGCCATGTCATGTTCTGTTTATACTATGTATGTTTTGGGCTGCATTCAACAAAAGCTCCAAATGTGCACTTCACACATTCCCCTACATAGAGGTGTTGGCTGTTTCAACACAAATCTGCAGTATCTCTACCAGCAAAACAGATGCCATATGTTGTTTAAAAAAAATATATGAATTTGATCCTGGTGCTTTAAAATTATTATACAAAAACTTGTCTGGCTTCTGGCTGACCTAGCCTTGGCCACCCCCAACACAACTCTCTATGTCTCCTCCCTCAAAACAGCAGATTACATATATTGTTAAAAAATATCTCACCTTGCCACTCTAAAGTTATTGAATAATACCTATCTGGTTGGTCCTGCCTGCATCTTTAAAAAAATAGATGTTTAAAAACATACATTATCTGGTTGATCCTGCGACTTTGTTTTATCCATGTGGAACTCTGATGCAGCATGACCGAATACTATGATCTCAAATGTAGCGTGAGTGAGCGCTCGCAAGATTCAAACATGAGACACAGTCAGAAATTTCTAATTATGGAGGCTGTGCTGTAAACCATAGAAAAGTGTGACCCTTTCTTAATGCTGCCTGTATTTTCTGATAAGAAGCTGCCGACAGTACTGAGAGAAGAGTGAGCGAGTCGGCAGCTTCACAACACCAGATGGACATGCGATCATGTGTTGCTATGGCAACAGACGCTCGAGCTTCAGTCTGGTGTTGTGAAGCTGCCGACTCGCTCGCTTCTTCTCAGTACTGTCGGCAGCTTCTTATCAGAAAATATAGCATTAAGAAAGAGGCAGACTTTCTATGGTGTACAGCACAGGCTCCATAATTAGAAATTTCTGACGGTGTCTCACATTTGAATCTTGCGAGCGCTCACTCACGCTACATTTGAGATCATAGTATTCGGTCATGCTGCATCAGAGTTCCACATGGATAAAACAAAGTCGCAGGATCAACCAGATATGTTTTAAAAATAATTTGGTTAAAGATGTAGGAAAGATCAAGCAGATCCGAGAGATGTGTGTATTTTTTTGGGGGGCTTTCATCTACAGGGACACAGTGAAGAGAGACAGCTGGACGATGAAAAGTGAAAAACTTTCACTTTCATTATGACGTACAGAAACGTGGAGATAAATGTATGACTTATAGGAACATGGAGATAACAATGTTATCTTCACTGGCTATCTCAGATATCATTTTTTATACTCTTATTTATCCCAAAACATACATTGTATAAATATATATATATATATATATATATATATATATATATATATGTATATATATACACACAATGTATGTAGGACTCTCACAATTTAAATAACAAGATTATTTTTCTTACAATCTGACCCAAATGAAAGATAAAGGATGTTACTTACTCAATGGGTATTTATTTTTCACTTTCCTATGATATCCTGCCCCCTGTCAACTTGATTGCCATCACATTCTTGCCAATCTCATGGACAATAAACCTCCTGTTAACAGCCAATCCTAAACAGTGCTTTCAAAGTCAAAACCCACTCCTACCACCATCTTGTTTACCCACTTATCAACAGTTAACAGTATTGTGGTCCCAAACTTAGTTGTCCATAACATGGCTTACTGTCTGCAGCTTGCACTCCCTCTCTCAGGACAAAATCTGCAGTTTGGGCTTGTCTTCAGAAGCAGGTGTGGAGTGTTCCTTGGGGTTCTCAGGCCTAACACTCACCCCATTCTATCTGCAAATAAGGTCAGATGTGCAGACTGTATGACAATAGGGTGAGCATTAGGCCTGAGAACCCCAAGGCACACCCCACACGTTCTGTGCTGCCTGGCTACGAGGGTGGGTGTTAAGGTTGGAAACCTTAACACCACATTTCCCAACTTTCATCGCTTTGACCCTAACTAGTGCATTAATGATTTTTTTTTCAAATTATAGCCTTACTTTTTGAGATAGCATTATGGTATCCTTAGTTTGCTGTGGGAGCGCCGGGTCCAGAGGACCCGGTGCTCCCATTTATACACACATAATTTTTCAGTATCCTTATGTTGTTATGGGAGTGCAGGGTCCTTTGGACCCTGTGCTCTCATATATCTGTAATTTTGTAGTAGCCTTATTTTGCTGTGGGATCACAGGGCCCTCTGTACCCTGCACCCTCATCCATACATAATTGTCTTGATACTGTAACCATGCACAAAAATGTATGTGTTACTGAACCTAGATATCCCTTTTCCCTGGAGTCCAATGGCACTCACTACCCTCCAATTGTGCCCCATTTTGCACTAATTTCTATGAATTAGCCCTGGTGTATAGCAGCACCCCCACCCTCTGATTTCTATACTCTTGTGTTTTGTTATATTTTCATTGGTGTGCATTGGTAGCCCCCCACCCAGTACTTTTGTTCCTTACTCAGAGCATTTCCATTATTTTTCCTGGTGTCCAGTGGTACTCCCCTGCACTCCAATTGTGCCCCAGGTCCCATCAGTTCATATTAAATAGCCCTGGTGTCTAGTGGCCCCCCACCTTCAGATTGCCATATACTGTTTTATTAAATATTTCCATTGGTGTCCATTGGTACCCCTTCCCCCCAGTGTCCCATAACATGAAATTCACAAAATGATTCATTTATAAAATAGTGGTATCTAGAGGTAACCCCCCCCCAGTCTCTCACAGCCTGAAAATAAGAAAATGGTCCCTCGATATCTCGTATATTTTTTTCCTGTTACAAAAAAGTCCACTGTAGATTGGACCCATACACCAAACTGACCTCCCACTGTGCACGCACCTAACCCTACCCCCTAGACCCCCCAACATCCTCACTCACCTGCAGTGATCCCACATTGAAGAGTAACACTACGAACAAAGACACATCTTCCTGCTGGAACTGACAACTGCTGTATGAGAAGTAAGGTAACTGTGGTCAGAAATCACTTGAATTGCATTTACCTTAGTTCTCAGACAGCAGTCTCTGGTTCCAGCAGCAAGATGTGTGTTTGATCAGAGAATGGATCTTCATTGTGGGATTGCTTCAGGTGCGTGATGTTGTATAAGGGGGTCTATGGGGTGGGGGAAGGTGCTTGCACAGTGGGAGGTCAGTGGGGGTGTGGGTCCAATCAATGGTGGACTTTTGCTTTTAACATGTAAAAAAAATACAAGACATCAAGGGACCATTTTCTTATTTTCAGGCTACAAGGGACTTGCGGGGGTTACCACTGGACACCAATGTAAATAAAGGAATTATTATTATTATTTGTTACTATTATTATTATTTTGTAAATTTCAGGATTCAGGTATTTAGGGGACTTGGGGGTACCACTGGACACCAGTGGAAATATTAAATTAAATAGTATTTGACAATCAGAGATGAGGGCCAGTAGACACCTCAGCTATTAAATATGAAGTAATGGAACAGGGACCTCAATCGGAGGGTGGGAGTACCACTGGACACCTGGGAAAATAATGAAAATAATAATAATAATAAAAATGTATTTATTAGGCACCTTATCAAAAACCAAGGCACCGTACAATTCATAAATACACACATTTTAAAATGCAAACACACAATAATAAAATAATGATTAAAAGATCAAACATCAGTTAATAAAATCAAATGGAGAAAAATCCTTGCCCGTGATAAGAAGTCCTTTTTCACCAGGTTTTCCTTGCTGGTGAAAAAGGATTTATTTTCACAGAAAAGGATTTCAGACTTATTTTTTTTTTCTCAATCTTTTCTGTGAGTTAGGATACTTTTTCGCAAATCCTTTTTCATGGTCACTGAAAAGGATCCCGTCTCGCTAGAAAGGATTTTGGATTTAGTTTTTTTTAATCCTTTTCATAAGACGTAATCCCTTTTTGTGAATCCTTTTTTGTGATTGCAGAAAAGTATCCCATCTTGCTAAAAAGCATTTTGGCCAGATTTCCCCATTCCCAAAAATACCACCAACAGCTTAAAATCTGGTTCAGTTTCAGTTGGCATCCATCTGTATCCCCCTCCCCTGGGACGAGGCTGAAAATAGGCAAACAATTGTCTAGTCCTCCTTCCTGGTTATCAAAGCCTAAATAAAATAAAAATAATACTAAGGAAGGCACTGGTTATGCCTTCAAAATTTGCTGCAGGCACCAATTTCCTGAACTGTAGTCACTGCAAATGCGACAAAGCATCAGCAATATCCTTCTCTACTCCAGTCACATCTACGGTCTTGAACTGGATGTTCAGCAGCAAATACCAGAAGACTAATATGTACATCAACTTACCCAGTGGCCCTTCAGTACCAAGCTGCCCATTGATGGTGTTGACCACCTCTATTTCATTGGACATGAATATCACCCTCTGGTTGTGCAGCTTGTGTTCCCATATTACCAAGCTACCACTATGGGAAAAAATTTTAAGGAGTATTATGTATCTGGTACAGCCTGCAGTCACCCTATCCCCACACCAAGCCCTTTGAAAGTATGCACAAACCCCCAGGCCACCAAACACATCTGTAAACAGTTCAAGCTCCTTATTACCAGCCCTTCATGGCCACATGGCCACACCATTGAATTGGGTCAGGAAGGAGTGCCAAATCTGCAAGTCCTTCTGGAAGGGTTCTAGCACAATATAGCATGGGAATAATGTCTCTGTCAATTTGAGCATGGACAAATGGTGATGGCAAATACTGTGTGTCAGCATTTGAGCACGCAGCCAGGAGTGCGCAAGCAGTGAGACGATTTAGTGTCAGGTGTTTGGAGGGGACAGAACTCAGGGTGGGGGTCAAGGGGAGCTACCGGGGGACAAAACTCGGGAAAGGGAGAGAAATTTGGGTGGGTAGGCAGATTTACTAAAGGAACTCAGTGGGGAGAAATTTGGGATGGGGCGGATTTACTATTCTAACTCAGGGGTGGATTTACTATTGAACTCTGGGGGAGGCGGGGGGGCATGATGGCAAAACAAAAATAAATAAAAGGAAAATAAACTTTGACTCCAACCCAGGTAAGCTGGACATAGCAATGCCATTCACAGCTTGTCATTCTAACCTCTAAGCCATGCTGTGAGAATAGTAAACTGGCACACAGTCACAAACTTACAGAGCACAGCCTCACTGAAAACAGCTACATGTATAGTGCTATAATGTTTGTGCTATAGCTTCGCTGTAGCTATTTTCAGTCACACTACTTAGTCTGCATGGATTTTACCATGCTGCTATTCCCACGCTATCTTGACTGGATACCTCCGGGAAGCCTTGAGTCCCCTCACTCTGAGATAAGGCTTCAGGGCATCCACTCCTAACTTTGCCATACACCTCAGAAAGGTGCAGGCTATGGGATGATTCTTCAGGTGAAGTTAAGGTGGCCTACCTGTTGCTGGAGTTCTTTAAGGGGAATTTTCCTGGCAGCCTTGAACTTCCCCAAAAGGGCCTCCATCTTGTCCAGCAGCAACCTGCATTCCAGGGCTTTTGTGTCTAACTCAATGCCAAGAAAGGGCATAAAAACATAGGGACATAGACAATGATGGCAGAAAAAGATCAGAGCTCCATCCAGTCTGTCCAAGTTCCCTGTAATCCCTGGAACCTACTGTCCCTCCAGGGTGCTAACCCTTCCAGTTGTCTCTCTATTCATCCTGGTTCTGTTGCCCCAGTAACCACTATTCCCATCATTATGTTCAAGTCCTGCATGAATCCCCTGATTTCACACCCACCACCTCAGAGGACAGACTGTTCAAAGGTTCCACCACCCTTTCCATAAAGTACTACTTCCTCACATCCCTCCTGAACCTACCTGTTAATTTCTATTCGTGTCCTCATGACCGCAAATTAGTATTTAGGCTAAATAGTTCCCTGCAGTTCACTTTATTAATTCCTTTAAGGAATCTGAATTACCATACAGTACTTGGTAACTGGGCATTACTGTACTTGGTGGCTCTACCTTACCTGGGGACAGCAGGATGTCAAAGTCCCAATACAAGTTGATGTATGTGTCCAAATGGGACCTGCACAGCATGGAATCTGACTGCCACATGAAAAGGAAGTCATCCAAGTTGTGAATCACACCTCACCTTCCATGCTCCCCAGATGCCACCCAATGGAAAAATATGCTGAATTTCTCAAAGACAACGCAAGTGACTGCACACCCCATGGGCATGCAGTTGTCCACATAATACTGTCACTCAAATTTCATCCCCAGGGGATCCTGATCCCCTGGGCAGACCAGAAAAAGATAAAGGGCTGATTCGCTGTCTGCCTTGGCCATGGGTGCCCCTGGGCTTGCCCTGTGTACTGCTTCCACCGCCCTATCAAAGGACACATATTGGCCCATGGTAAAACTTTGGTCAAAGTAATCATTCACTGAGTTGCCCTCTGGGTATGACAAATGATTAATCATGTGGTATTCCCCTGATGTATTCTTGGGGACCAAGCCAACTGGCAAAACCCACAATCCTTGAATTGATGGGATGAGAAAGGTCCTGTAATCCTACCGAGTGCAATTTCTTTCTGAAGTTTTTGGCATACACTGTCGGGGCGATCCCAGGATAACTTGAGTTTCTTGGCTTCATATCCTCGGAGCGGCTCATCATATTATAAGGAATTCTGAAGCCAACTGTGAACCCCTTCTTGACCAAGGATGTGTCTAACTGATCTGGGTACTGAAAGAGTCAGAGCCTAAGCTGTTCCACGCTTATCGACATGGAAAGTCCACCCTCTGCTCTGGTGGCCCTACTCTTGCTGAAACAGATGCTGACTATTTTGACCCCCAGTGCTGCTCTGGCCCTACTTTCCCATACTGCATCTGTGTAAGGGATGCCTTGCCTGCAGACAAAGCACTCATGCATGTAGTGGCACAAACTCCTTGAACAATTCCTCAACTGAACCTGAAACAAACTTGCTCTGGAGGCCTACTATGCCCCCAATTGCCATCTTTTGATGATGACCCACTGATTACCCTCATAAGAACCACCCGGGTGGTGTGAATCTCCCTTCCCTATGCATGGCCTCAACCACTAGTGGCATATCAAAGTGACCCCAATCTTTCTCTGGGTTCTGCTGCATTCAGCGGTAGAACATCTCATCATATTCCAGCCATCCTAGTCTGTCTTTTTTACCTGTAAGTACACATGATTCAGCGTAAGTAATTAAATAGGCCAACACTTTTCTCATGGGCTGTCTGACAGATGGTGCTGGCCAAAACTATGAAACCCAGCCTCCAACTGTTGAAGCAATGCTCAACTCTGACCTTTTCCCAGTCAGGGTCATTGCCTTTCTTGTCCTTGGATTCTTTTGGGTCACTGGGCCAAGGTTCTGTGTCATAATGGCAATCACCAAAGGGCAATTGCCCTTACGGCACCTCACCAAAAATAAGAACGGCAATATACATTCGCAGTGACAAAAATACACTGAAGTGTTTATGCAGGGGGCTTTAACTAACTCCTGGGTGGGTGCATGTCGGGGAGAGGGGAGAACCAGGAAAAAGGCAAAAAAAAAAATGGGCATAGAAAAGCACACAAAATATTGTGCTCCACCCCAGTCCTGAACCCTGAATTCTCTCCACAAGAGCCAGCCACTCTAGACACTGCACCACTAGGCCAGCTCAGTGGCTTCCTCTCTCACCACCCCCCAAATATCTTATGGATACCTTCCAGTATCCTGTCACTGTTCTCTTACCATGATTTTTCCTGTCACTACCCTTTCATGGTAGCCCACAAAACAGGCACTGAGACTGAGTTGCTCATATCTGAGTTGCTCAATCTCAATCACCATTTTGATGAGATACTCTGGGCCAATTGAGTAGGGTAAAGATGTCCACATACTCCCTGGTGTGGATCTACTGTTGGACATTGTCCATCAAGTAGGAAGCCACCAGTTCTGCCATACTAACGTAGCTGTTTGATGGTTGCAGAGATGTGGCCACCTCCTTGGCCAGATCCAACCTGCCTCTGGCTGACCCAGCTACTGCCTGCTGCAGTTGCCCTTGCATGGCAGCCATGAGCCCTATTATGGCCTCTAATAGCTTGTCAAGCTTCTGCTCAGATGGTATCATCCTTCCCTGTCCACTTGAAGCAGCCTAAGTAAGTTCTGCCAGGAGAAACTGAAGGTTTCATCGGGGCTGGGTCACTCAGTACTTCTGGACTGGGAACGGGGGTTGCACTGGCTCTGTTGGGAGCTGTGGGGCTTTTGTTCTAAAGACCCCAAAAACCATTTGCTTGAATTACTCCTCCAAAACTTCACTAACCATAATCTTATGTCCCTTAACTGGCTTGTTCAGGTTGGCTATAGACTTGGCCAGAGGCTCTGCCTTGTCCTCCACATGTTTCTGCTTCCCCACTGGCCCTGCAGGTACTGTTGCAGTTGACCTTGTAAACAAATGTTGAGCCAAGCCTGCCCCTTCTTTGCATACATCGCTCGCAGCTGTTGTTCAAGGGCCTTAGTCACCTGTGTCTGGGAGCTGGTGGCCTTCTTGTTCTTGCTCGGCATCATGGACATAGGCTGGAGCTGCAACAACAAACTACAACAAGCTGGGTAGTCTGACCACTAGTTCTACTTCTACTCTGCTGTGAGCTTGTCAGTCTTCTTAATATTAGACACATAGAAACATAGAATCTGTTGGGCAGATAAGGAACATACAGCCCACCTAGTCTGCCCATTTTCCTGCTTGGTTTGGCAATCCCTACTCTTATATGGATTGCCTTTCCACAGCTCTGCTGTACAGCATGATGTCTTTATGCTTATTCTATGCACTTTTGAATCCATATAATGTTTTCACTTCCACCACCTCTGCTGGTAAGCTTTACCATGTATCCACCATCCTCTCGTGAAAAAATACTTCCTAGCATTCCCTAAGCCTCCCTCCCTCCCTCCAGCCTCATGTTATGTCCCTTTGTCCTTGTGCACTTTCTTCTCTTAAATACAGTATGCTCCCCTCCTGTACCCTGTTTATTATTCTAAGGTATTTAAAAGCCTCTATCATATCCCCTCTCTCCCTTCTCTCTTCCAGTGAATAGATAAGTTACTAGAGTCTTTACTTATGAGGCTTGTAGTGCAGTCCATATATCATTTGTGTTGCTCTTCTCTGTACTGCTTCCACTCTATGTCCTTCCTGAGATGCAGTCTCAGAATTGGATACAGTATTCCAGATGAGGCCTCACCAGTGATCTATACAGGGGTATCACCACTTCACTCATCCTACTGGTTATGCCCCTTCCTATGCACCCCAGCATTCTGTTTGCTTTCCCCACTGATTTTTCACATTGTTTGGCTGACTTCAGGTCCTCGGATATGATAACTCTCTGGTCTCTGTCCTGACTTGTGGTGGCTAGAACCAGCCCCTCTCATCCTGTATTCTTCTCTTGGGTTTCTGTGTCCCTGGTGCATTATCTTGCACTTTTTGTTAGCATTAAAACCCAACTGCCAAACCCTTGACCATTCCTCAAGTAGTCTTAGGTTGTTTCTCATTTTATCTAGCCCCTCCTATGCACCGACTCTATTACAGATCTTGGTGTCATCTGTGAACAGGCATACTTTCTCCTGTACTCCCTCTGCAATGTCACTTATGAAGACATTGAATAGGACTGAACCCAGCACCGACCCATGTGGAACCCTGCTGGTCACCTCCCCCCTTCTGATTTTATGCCATTTACTACCACCTTATGAGTCCTGCCTTTTAGCAAGTTTTTAATCCATTTTACCACTTTAGAGCTCACACCCAGATTCCCCAGTTTGTTAGGCAACCTTTTATGCTGACTGGTGTCTGAGGCCTTACTGAAATCCAGGTAGACCACATCCACTGCCCCTCCCTGATCCACCACCCTGGTCACCCAGTCAAAGAAATTGATCAGATTAGTCTGACAGGACCTGCCCTCAGTGAATCCATGCTGCCTTGGGTCTTTTGCACTGCTTGACTCCAGGGACTTCACTACCCTCTCTATAAGCAGGGATTCCATCAGTTTCCCCACCACTGAGGTCAGGCTTACAGGTCTGTAATTGCCTGCCTCCTCCCTACCTCCAGTCTTGTGCAGGGGGACCACCTCTGCCCTCCTCCAGTCCCCAGGTATCTCCCCCGTCTCTATTGATTGGTTGAAGACGGTTGTCAGTGGACCTACTACGACTTCCCTGAGTTCCTTCAACACTCTAGGGTGAATCCTGTCTCGTCCCATTGCCTTGTCTGTCTTTACTTTCCCTATTTCCTCCAAGACTTTCTACACTGTAAATGGGCTGGTGTCCACCTCTCCCCCCTGTACACCTTTCCTCGTGAGACTTGGCCCCTCCACTGCCACTTCCTTGGTAAATACTGAGCAAAAATACTTGTTCAGTATCTCAGCTTATTCAAGGTCATACTCCACCCACCCACCCTCACTCTTCTTTAGCCTAACAATACCATTTCTGGTCTTCTTCCTCTCACTAATATAATGGAAGAAGGTCTTGTCTCCCTTCTTACTAGCCTGTGCTGTTCCTTCTTCTGTTCCTGCTTAGACCCTCTAACAACTTTCCCTGCTTCTCTCTGCTTCTCCAGATATTTTGCTCTGTCTTCTTCTTTCTGTGTCTCTTTGTATTTCCTGAATGCGTAACTTTTTTTCTCGCACTTTCTCGGCTACTGACTTAGAGCATCACAGTGGCCGCTTGAACTTTTGCTTTTGCTAAGCAATCTGACAGATTCACTTGTCACTCCTGCTATGGATCTCTTGAGCCTAAGCCACTGTTCTTCTACCCCTCCTCCCCGTATCTTCTGCTGCCAAGCAATTTTGAGCTGTTCCCCTATCTCCATGAAGTTGGCTTTCTGGAAATCTAGTATCTTAATCTTTGAATGGCTTTCTTCTGCCAACGTGTTGACTCTAAACCACACAGTTCTGTGGTCACTGGTACCAAGGGGACTGCTCACCTCAACATTCATGATTCTGTCCTCATTTGTCAACACTATGTCCAGTATAGCCCTCTCCCTGGTGGGGTTAACCACAAGCTGCCTTAGGTTTGTCCCATACATGGCAGACATGAGGTCGCTGCTCCTTGATGTACTTGCAGTCTGGGTATTCCAATCTGCATGTGGCATGTTGAAGTCATCCATTAGTAGTACTTCCCCTTTGGCTTCCATATTATGGATGGCTTCCACTAATACTAGATCTATATCCTCCCCTTGCGCGGAAGGCCTGTAAAGTACTCCAGCATGGATGGTTGTTTTGTACCCCTACTCCAGAGTGACCCACAATGACTCTGCTTCTTTCCTGGATCCCTGAGCATCCGCAGCTTTAATCCCTTCCTTCACATGCATAGTAACCCCTCTTTACCTCCCAATCCTTTCTAAAAAGTGTATACCCTGGTATGGCAGCATCCCAGTCATGGTTCCCTGTGTACCATGTCTCTGTAATAGCCACAATGTCCAGGTCTGTGTCTGCCATCAGTGCCATTAGATCTGGGATTTTGTTTCCCAAACTGCAGGCATTTGTGCACATGACCTTCCACTCTGTGTACCCCTTAATGTTCCTTGTTTATCGGTCTTTGCCCTGCACTGCACTAGTGATGTACCTTCTGTTCTTTCCCCCATTGTAACCATGGTAGTTTTACGGTTAGATATTATGCTAGTTATTGGGTCCTCACTGCTTTCAGTTATGTCCTGTTTTAGGGGGCTATGATAATCCCCTTGACTGTCTATGCCTCCCCTCTTGGCAAGTTTAAATGATCATACTAGGAATCATACTAGGAAGCTATATGAGGCAAAAAGGCTAAATGCCCATAAAGGCCTCCAGCCTACAATTAACAATTTGGCATTTTTTTTTTATTTCAAGAAAATATCAAGTTTGTTCTTGAAAATGTACTTATTATCACTAATGATTACAGTAGTGGGCAGTTTATTCCATGGTTCAACAATCTGTTGAGAGAAAAAGTGAGCCCTTTTTTGGGTATTATATTTATTTCTGGTCAGTTGAAGTGGGTGACCTCTCGTATTGACCTTAATTTGTTTAAGGTCAAGACCACTTTCAGCAAACAAATGTTCATCATTAAGGAGGTCCCATGAAAGCAAGAGATCGCCCCTTGCCCGTCTATCTTACAGTGACATTAGATCGAATTTTGACAGCCTGTCTGGATATGAAATCATTTTGGAGGATACTAGATGTTTCGTTATCCTTCTCTGAACTCTTTCAATTCTTGCTATATCCTTTTATTTTGTATTGACTCCATAATTGTGAACCAAAATCTAAATGGGGTCTAACTTATGCTCTGTATGAAGGTAACAGTACTTCTGGGTTTTTTGATGTAATATTATGTCGTATTGCCCACCACGTCTTATTTGCTTTACTTATTGTGTTAGTGATATGGGAATCAAATGTCATCCCTACATCAGCTGTAATTCCCATGTCTTTTTCACTGTCCTTTCTAACTAACACCCTTTCATAAAGAAAGTATCGATGCTTAGGGTTCTTTTTTCTGAAGTGCAAGACACAACATTTAGAGGTATTAAAATAAAGATTCCATTTTAGGGACCACGTTTGAAGCAACTTTAAGTCTTCCTGAATTACCTCAAAGTCAGATCACTAAGGATGCACTTAAACTTCTCAGAGAGGATACCTTTGCCTCCTCTGTATAGATTCAGGACATCTGGAGAATATAGTCCTTCATCCCTCTAGGTGAGGTTCTATTCCCCAATGAAGCCATACGCCACCTCTCTGCACCATTTCATCAGCTATTTGTTGAATTAAATGATGCAGGTGTCTCTCCCTTCCCCCTTGTTGTGTACAGGTAGCACCCCAGAGAAGGTGGCAGAGTGTGCTACTTGCCCAAGACTCCTCCCCAACTCCCTGAACTCTTCCTGTACTCTTCCTACATCTACTCCCTCTATAGCCAGGTCATTAGTCCCCTAGTGAATAATGACATCCGGCTCCCCCCTCCTTGCTACTACCCTTGCAATCCTAAGAATTCACTTGCCCTCCTTCTGAACTGTGCCTCCAGGTAGGCACATTACCTCCCTCTCACCATTGCTACCAGACTCCAGCTCAATCTCCCAGACAATGGAGTCCCCAATCAGGATTTGCTTCCTCCTGCTGTGTGTTCTCCTTGAATCTGCCCTTGGGGTTCCATATTTGATGACCCTCTCAACCCCCATGGTGTTCACTTCCATAGATGGTGCGCAATCTCTATGCTCTGACAAGATGGCATACAAGTTGTGAAGTACCACTGGCTGGGGGATGTGCCTCTGCGCTGCCTCCTGAGCCCTCCCCAAGCCCACCATAGTCCATCCTTCCCTCCTTCTTGGCAACCTCTGAGGAGCCGTGGTGGACATGGTGGTCTCTGTATGGGGGGAAATGTCTCCTGTATCCTCACCAACTCTGCTCAGAGTTTAGCTACCTCCTCCCTCAACAAAGACAGGTGCCTGCAGATAAGGCAGTACCACAGTCCAGAAGGTCTTTCTGAATACTGCTCCCCCACATCTGCTGTAAAGCACCACACCCATCATCTTCCTTTTCCTATTGTTTCCCTAACTGCCCCTTATTGCCCTGTACCCTCAGCTGCTCTTTTCTTCTATACCTTGTCCAGTGCCCAGCTATATATATTTTTACTGTCAGTATTCTTTAGTGGTATAATGTTTCAAGGAATGTAGATTTATGTCAGGATGTGGTGTGTGCCTATGTTGTGTGCTGAAATAAGATGGCCAACAGTGTGTGTATGCAGTCAGCTGGTACCGTATGATGTCACAGATTAATGGTATAAAGGAAGTGATGTACTGGGGGAGTGGGTGTGGGGTAGGGGAGATGGGCCCCTCCTGACCACTAGAGACAATCAGCCACACCAGCAAACCCCGACAGAAACACTCAGCTGCACCTACAAAATCCCCCAAACAGGTAACATTCCAAATGAATCCAGAAAGCAACCTGGTACCAATTGAAAGCAACAACAAGTTGCAAAAGAAACAATAACAACAGCAATAAAATCAGCAAACATCAACAGTCACTTCCCTGAAATGAATCGCTTCCTTACCCTTCCAGCCCCTTAAGAGAATCCAACAGGTAAGCAGCTACATCACTCTGACTCAGCCCCACCAGTTAGCAGTAGCTTTGCTGAGGCCACAGGCTAGACAATTAGCACCCCTCCCCCAAGCTACAGTGTTAGACATAACACAGTTCCTGTCCTAAGAAGTTAATGGCTTAAAAAAACACACAAGATACGCAGAACTGTATCCCAAGTAAAATAAACAGTATAAAAGAACTAAAAACAGCAATCAGCAGGTTCTGCACTGAAATGAAACTGATTTTTCCCACCTGACCACTAGAGATAATCAGCCACACCAGCAGACCCCCACATAAACATGCAGCTGCACCTACAAAATCCCCTTACGGGAGGCAGGGAAATAAGGGAGAGCCCCAGACCTGGCTCTTTTTAAACCCCTCACTCTTCTCATTCCTGCCAGAAGCCTCCACCCTGTGGATGGCTTTAATGTGGTATCCAGTTAGGTTAGCACTACATGAATAGCACCAGTCTACAGAGCGCTGGTTCATGTAGCGCTAACATGGACAGTGAGGGGGATACTCAGTGCTTTCAGTAAGCACTTCCCTGGTTTTATTTATTCTTTTGTTAACTGGATAAGGCTCATTAGGCACAAGTGCCTGTTTTCAGGGGCGACCTGGGAGCACTGGGGAGGTTAAGTGACTTGCTCAGAGTCACATAGTATGCAAATGGAGGTTGTGGGAATCAAACCCAGGTCTGGCTGCTGGATGTACCAAGCTCATTCACAGCTCATTACTCTAACCTCTATGCTATACTGCCAGCCCAAGGTTGCTGTCTGTGGTGCTGGAACAGCTCAAGGGCAACAGAATCCAGGAGGCTGGCTGAGTTGCTCCAGTGGCATGGAGGGCTGGTGCATAGAACAGTTTGGCCAGCAACAGTGGAAACCAGGGTTCTAATCCTGGTCCCCAAACATTTTCTTGCATTGGGACTTCATTTAATTTACATGGGTCCATGGAAACAGTATTCCACGGCCCCACAAATTTTAACTTTTCCCATGATCTGCTTCCCTCGGAGTGAGAATCCTTCAGTCTGGGGGATGCGGGGGACAGAGCCCCCCCATTGTTAGGGAAAAAAAGGCAAACAATGCTATTATTGCCGTGTGGTTCTTGACTGCGCTATTATTGTTGGTGCTATCCTATCCTGACCCAGTGCCCTTTAATGGTCCCTCAACTGGAGGCGTGGTTGCCCCAACCAGCCCCATGCCCCCAGCCTAGAGTGATCCTTCCCCTACCTGTCTGTCAGAGGGCTGGTGGAGGAGCTCCAGACAATGGGTCATCCACTGCCACTTGTTGCAGACTTGATTCTTCTCTTTTCTCACTGTTTTGCTAAAGTGTGAGTGAGCTCAAGGCTGGGATTATAGTTCTTATTAGAAAATGTTTACTTAGCCGGCCCGGTGGCACTGAGGGTTGAGGCGCTGGACGCCACACCTCGCGCTGCACCAGCGACCTGGGTTCGGGGATGGACTCGGGTGGCCGGGGGTCAGCAGGGAGAGGGAGGATCGAGCATCCCAACGGATACTCTCCTCCCTCAGGGGCGGGTTACCATGAGCGCATTGCGCTCTGCATTCCTTCTGTTGCCGGTGTAAGCACCAGCAGTGAAGGGATGGAGGCGACTTCGCTTGTCGGAGTCGGGAAGGGGGGACATCGCGGTGCATGAGGGTTGTGTGTGTAAGCATGCTACCACTCGGGATGTACGTCCCAAGTGCAAGGCATCCTAGGGAGTGGGGACGTAAGGAGAAACTGAAAACTCCGCAGCCCTAGATGAAGTCCGCCCTAAGTCCACCCGGACCACCTACAGGACAGACCCCATTGTGCGAGGAGAGGAGGATGGGCACTCTAGGGGCAGATCCCTAAGGTAGGTACCTGGGGACATGAGCGGACAGAAGGAGGGGGCACCAGAGGTCAGGAGGAGGAGGATAAAGATGAAAATAAAAAAAAAAAGAAAATGTTTACTTAAATAAGGAAGGAACCACTCTTTTTGTCAAACAGTGGAGCCTGGTTTTATTCCACTCTGTTATATGGGCTATCCCATGTTTATAAAATGAAAAGCAATCAAACTTCATCTAAGTGCCATTTAAATGCTTCTGTGATACTGTATTTTTCTTTTTTCTTATTGTACATACAGCATTTTATGCACTAAAATAAAAAAAAAAAGATATCCTAATAAACTAAAGGTTCAGAATTTGCTCTTTTAAAATATTTGACTGAAGGTTATTGCTTTTGTTCAAATATTTATTGTTTCAGGAAAAGAAGTGTCTGTCCTATAATTCAAGGGCTATGGACTGATGAAACGTGATTTTTGTTTAAATACAAGATATATGTTTGATATTTTTGGGGGTGTTACATTAGCAAATCATCCACTGTTCACTTACAGCTGGAAATGTAGTGAAGTAGACGTATAGTGCAGAAAAAGAAAGAAATGAAACTCAGAAATGAAAAAAGTTCATTACGTCAACTGGGGTAGAAAGCAGATTAAAACAAAGAAAATGGTAGTTTACTCACCTGCTAAAGATATTTGTGTTAGTGTATATCCGTGGCACTCCAAGTCCTTACAAGCAGGGTCATGCTCACCTGATAGTCTTCGAGAGGCACATGTAACCTTGTCTTGAATTTCAAGATCCCACCTGAGCCCCCATAGCTCCTAATCCCATCCGTTCTGATATTTCCCAAGCTGTATATTTAGGTCTATTTATATTATTGATGTAGGCTCTGACACCACAAAATAAAAAAGTACTTTACTGCAACATCCCATTAATTTAATTAATTACATTCAGAATCTGGCCCATACGGCATGCCTGTAACAACATCATGGCCCTCTTATTGGCTACCATTGTGTTGTGTGTATGTCCATGGCAGTTCAAGTCCTTATAAGCAGGGTCATGTAAGAAGTAATACTCTCTAAGTGGGAGTGAATGAGTCAGAGCATTCAGCGTCTACAAAAGTGACCACCTCCAGAACTTTAATTCCGAAGGAAGTTCTGGCTGTCATGTCAGTGTCCAGGCATAAAATCTGAAGAAAGTGTGAATATTAGTCCAGGTCACTGCTGTACAGATTTCTGCTGCTGTGGCTTGGTTTCTATTCACCAAGGAGATGGTTACTGCCCTGGTGGAGTGTGCCTTGATATCTTCAGGAGGGTTTCCCTGCTGATTTGTATGCCTCCTGTATTGTCATTTTTAGCCAAGTCGAAATGGTAGCTTTTGTTACTGAAATGCCCTTCTGTGTCCTTGCACGATGATGAATAGCTTGTCTGACATGTAGACATCCTTTGTTCTATCTAATTATATTTTTGAGACCCTTTTGATGTCTAGCATTCTTAGAGATCTCTCTCTCTCTTCTCTGAGTAGTCTGTATAGAAAGTGGGCAGTTCAATTATCCGGTTCAGGTGAAGCGTGGAGTCTGTCTTTGCTGTGAATGCTAGAACCATTCTGAATGATACCCTGTCATGTTTAAACTGCAGGAATGGCTCTTTGCTTGGGAGTGCAGACAGCTCTCCTATCCCTTTAGCTTAACAGATTGCTACTAGAAAGAATGTCTTCAACCCAATCCAGTAGAGGTCAACATCTTTGAGAGACTCGAAGGGGCCCTTCGTTAGAGCATTTAGTACTAGGGTTAGAGCCCATAGGGCCACCATTAACTTGGTGCAGGGCCTTTTTCTGTTAGCAACCATGAGGAACCTCAATATGGCTGGGTGTGCTATAGGGGCCATGCTTTTCTACCCTTCCTAAGGCTGTCCCTATTGCCGATGCCTGTGCTCTGAGTGAGAATAGTGAGAGGCCCTTGTATAGGCCTTGTTGTAGAAACAATAGAATTTAGGGTACTGATGAGGGCCCTTAAGCACGAAGGGGCATAAGGTATGTGCAGATGCATTTACCCTCCCTTGTGGCTCTGCACCCATGGACAGGTGTGCTCAGGCCGGTATTCACTAATGGCTGCCACCTGTCCGTGGCCCCCCCAGCATGCAGGACTCTGCAGGGTGGCTAGGGAAAGGGTTGTGGACTGTTATTCATGGTCCAGCACCCCTGATTGTACCCCCACATCATGGACAGCACCATTTATGTAGGTACATGTACTAACTTTAAGACAGCAACACTTATCATATAAGCATAAGTGTCAGGATCTGTGTTCTACTATATTTTACTAATGCATATTATGCTCCATTCCATTTTAGCAATTTATCTTAGTCCTGTGAGATGCTTTTCACTTTATTTTTACTGTATAATGCTAAGTTAGCCAACAGTGCCACCTTTAGTGCTTGTGCATCACTATAAGTGCAACTGACCTTGGGGACTTATAGAGATCCCATTGTCTGTGTTATCTATGCAGTCTAATCAACTTCTTATGATAGTTTGGATGGTTACTCATGCCACCTGTTACTGTCCAACTATATACTTTTTATGTATCTTCTTTAGTAGTTACCATAGTGATTATCAGCATATAAGACCCTGTGTAGCACGTAGCTTCTCTGAGACAAGAGACTGCATTTTACCTAGGTAAGGAAAACTGGAAACTCTCCCAGTGTATTCACTGTTGGTAATAAGTCTGTATTATCATTTACCTGTAATAAATTACATTTATTACATGTGCACCTCTTGTCTGTTGTCTCTTCCTTTGTGCCATTCCACCAAGAACCTGAGAAGGGTCATTTTATTACCAAGTTACATTTGGCAACCTTGTGCAGTTTGGAAGGTGTAAAAGAAGATTCCATTCAATTGTGAATGTCGAGTAATGTAGTGCAATTTTCACCTACTTGGACCTACTCATGCTTATATTGGTAACGGTTGTGGTGGGCCCACACCGTCTTGGTCTCGGGCATGGCAGACTCACACTGGACCCTTTTACACTCCCTCTGCAAGCAACAGCGTACCACCTTGGCATCAACATTCACCCACCAAGGACTGGAAAGCGGTTGGGTCACGGCACCAGGAATTTTGTCCAGTTTTCCAACTGCTTCTTTGTTTGTTTGTCTACCCCTTATTTGTCATGCCTGAACTTTGCACTGAACTGAGACTGGATGTCTCAAACTTCCTCACATCCCATAGTGGATGGACACATTTTGCACTGTACATGAAGTCTGCAGACAATCCCTTGCTACTAATCTCAGAGCAATAGGCAGAGTCCAAACAAACAACCAAGAAATACAACCTTAAAGGTCTTTTGGTTGCTGCTCTACATACCGCTGTTGAGAGTCTCACAGCAAGATCTGCCTCCCTTGAACTGCAAAATGCATCTCTAAAAAAAGAGATGGGCTTGCAGGCATCGGAGTTACAGAAAAAGGAAAAGAAACTAGCAGAGGAGACACAGTCACTTTGTGATGCCAATAACAGACTGTTGAACTGTACTGCTCAAGACACTGAGCGTGAAATTCGTATGTTGAGGGATGATTGTGAAAGGCTGAAATGTAATAAGAAACAGTTAGTGTATTTGAATTATATTTTGAGCGATAAGAATAAGGGTTTAAGAGAGGAGAATGGTGAGCTGAAAGAGGAGATTCAAAGATTGAATTGTGACTTAGACAAAGAATTTAGGGAAAATGTTGAATTGGGTGCCGTGTATAGAGTGTTGCAGCATGAGGTTGAGAAAGGTATTGAGAAGGGCACTGCAAGAGTTTGTCAGAAGAAGTGTAGGAAAAATGATGAAGCTGCACCATCAATGGAAGGTTCTTACTGGCCATGTTATGGCCATGAATGGGTTTCAGTATATGCCCATTGAGATTGCGTCATCCAGCGATGACGACTCTGACTTTGATGATGAGGCATGCCACATCACATGCAAGTCCAACCCCCATGGTGGAGCAACTTCCACCAACCATCCCCAAGATGGTGACTACGTCGGCATGCACTCTGCATAACCACGTCTATGCAAACATGGTGGAAGCCACATACAACACCAAGATGGTGGTCCCCATGACACAGGTGGAGGGCCTGTATTCTGTAGTGTGCTTCCACTTGCTCATCTCAACAGGGGAGACACAGCAGACGTTCTCGGCCTCAATCAGGAAGCACTTAGCAACATTATCATAGCAGTGGACTAATAGAGAGCCATCCGGGACCAAATTGACAAAATGTTCAAAGAAACTGTCAATCAGGATCATGCCTACAAGGCAGTCACTGATGCTGCAATGGAAGCTGCACTCGGCAGTGCCATGAAACTTACTGAGTTGAATGCGACCACTCATACTTCCAATCCCCTACAAGTTGCTCACTCTGTCCAAGAAATTGGCTAAAGTTTTGAACCGATAGGCCCAATTGACAATCTCAGATGCCATTTGGAGAAGGTGCACTCCCACTGCGGGAAGCTTTCTCTCTAACCCGAGTACCAGGTTCAAGTCTTGTGACAGATGATTGAACCTATCCTGTGGGCCAAACTCCTAGAGATAATAAGTAACCTCAGACATTCTTGTCTATGATGACATCGCTGTGGTCCTCATAGCCACCAACTCCGTGGGTGTCGTAGGAGCTCGCTTGGCCTACAAGATTAGGCAGGCCGCAAAAGAAAGCCCTGCGGTCTGCCATCAATGGTTATGACTCACATATTACACTGGTAAAGGCCTTGCAGGGGAACTTACAGACTGAGACCAGATTGACTACAAGGATTTATACATCCAGAACATGACTCTGGGCTTGCGGTATAAGGTTGATCTTAATGTTTACCCAAGTACTGACTCCTTTGTGAACATTCTCACAAAAACTGAGCACGCCTACCAGGTTTACCTCTGTAACCTTGCTTCCGGCAAAACCAACAAGGTTGCCACAGCACAAGTGGCTGCAGTACAGCCCACCCCCGATACACCTACCCACTACACCGTGGAGGGCAACAACCAGAAAACTGACGCCCCTTCTGACGACAAGCAGTCATATGGGGGGGGGGAATGGGAACTATGAAAACAACAGGAACAGAGACAGAATTAATTGGAAAAATCCAAATGCCCAACAGGATGGCCGGAACTGGAATGGTCCTACTTATTGAAGTCTCAAAGATGAAAACAAAACCCTCCATAAATTACTGGAGAAGATGCATGCTGAAAGAGCAGCTAAGCCTACATGAACTGTAGCAGCCCTCGCTCTGGCTGCTGTACAATAAAGTAGTCAAGGGAACCCTTTCCTGGCCTTGACTGTCGAACAAATGAGCAGCCAAGAGAAGAATCCTTTTGTGGCACCGGTTACTGGCCAGGCCGATGCGACAACCAAGGAGGAACCATGCATGCAGGCTGCTGTCACACCTGTGATATCACAGGTACATTTGTATCCTGTGCAAGACATACGGGAGGCCTTGAAAGATCCTGCAGGCCTCAGATTCCAGGAATAGGATGATGATTATGATTCTGAAAATACTGATTGACAATTACAGGCCGCAGTCTGAATTGTGAGTGACATAATTGTTGACACAAATGGATGGCCTTGTGTAAAGGCCATGGTTGGGGGCCGCCAACTCAATATGCTTCTGGATACTGTAGCAGCCATGTCAGTCTTCCATGATGAGGACCCAGTCTCATCTGACTGGTCTACCGACTGGAAGACCAGTGCCCAGGGTGTAGATGGTACCCAGCTACACACCTACCAATCTGTTCCTCTACCTGTGATGGTAGGCCACCTCAGGACCGAGTTTGTCTTTGATCTCATGGTATTATGTCATCACCCCAGCATACTAGGAATTGACTTCCAAGCACTACACAGCTGTGTAGTGGACCTAGCCAACCAGGTACTCCTTCAGATCAAAGGACAATGTCATGCTGTCACCATTCTGGACTCGAACGTGGTGGTAGCCATCTCCCATAACAACAAGGAGTATGACATCATGGCTTTGTACAAAAGTCATGACCTGTTTTCTGAACTTGTACCTTTGTTGCAAAAACACCTTGATGCATTTTCCACCAACAAGCATGACTGTGGTAGGATGCATACTACCATTGAAATCACAGGACCTGACCCTGTGAGGCAGAAGCAGTACCCATTTCCTGCTGGAGCCTTGCCATCACTAACAGAGACCATCCAGTCACTGATTCAACAAGGAGTGATTAGGAACTGTGTCTCAACTGTCAATTCACCTATTTGGCCTGTGAAAAAGCCAAATGGAGCTTGGAGACTTACAATTGGTTACAGAAAACTTAATCACGTTATCCAAAGTTGCTCCCCAACAGTAGCATCAGCACCTGATGTGCTCAAGCTGTTGACACCTGACAAAAAGTGGCTCATGGCTCTTGACATCTCTAATGGGCTCTGGTCACTCCCATTAGCACAGGAGAGCCAATACAAATATGCTTTTACCTTTGATGGATGCCAGTACACTTGGGTCTGTCTTCCCCAGGGCTTCCACAACAGCCATTCCCTCTTCCATCTCCTCATGATGGATGCCCTACAGGGTTTTTCTACACCCCAGTGTCTCCTGCAGCATGTGGATGACTTGCTTTTAGCAACCACTATGAAAGAAGATCATTTGGCCCTTCTAGATGAACTTCTGTCTCTCCTCAAGAGAGCAGGCCTCCAGTGCAACCCCTCTAAGGCACAATTGTGTGAAAAAGAGGTCATCCTCCTTGGCCTATGTATCACAGATCAAGGCAGAAGCCCAGCTGTCAAGAAGATCCAGGGCTTGCAAGATCTATCACTTCCTACCAGCGTGGCAACACTCAGAAACTTTTTAGGAATGGTAAACTACTCGAGGGATTTTATCCCTGACTTTGCCTTGAAGGCTGCTCCCTTGTATGAACTTCTGAAAAAGGACGTCCCATGGACATGGGGCCCCACTCCTACTGAAGCTGTCACACAGCTCAAGCAGGCCTTATCATCAGCCCCAGCACTGTTTACTCCTAACCCAAACCTCTCATTCCATTTGCAGACTGCCACATCTGATGTGGCCATGTCTGCAGTGCTGGCACAAAAATATAATGCATACTACAGGCCCATTGCCTATGCTTCTCAGATGCTGTCCCCCGTAGAGAGAAAATATAGTCTCTGTGAAAGAACTCTTGGTAACCTTCTGGGCTGTCAAATATTTCATGTACATTGTTGGGTATGCACCTATTATCTTGCCTACCTGTCACACTTCAACCAACTTTCTACTTTCAGACAAAGTAAAGGATGGTTCAGTTTCTAACACTAGACTCTCCCACTGGTCTTTGCTTTTGCAGGACAGGGACATCAAAGCGCTACCTGTAAAAATGCCATCTATCTTGGCCCATGGCCTACTCTACACAGGTAAGCCCCATGACAGTGCACTCCAACCTCCTGACTTACCTGAGCTGGGACCATTCTTACCGGCTACATCAGATGTTCTAGAGGATACCAGCATGTATCATGTCTTTACAGACAGCTCCACCTCACATGTAGATGGACAGCAGGTAGCAGAATTTGGTGTGCTCATATTAGATCAAGATGGCAATTTCAGGTGCATTTCTAGGAAATGCACTATCTCCTCACAGAATGCAGCTGTGGCCTGTGCTCTGGAGGTTGTGCCCCATGGTGACAAGAATGCCATCATCTTTGCAGACTCTAATTGGGTCTGCTCTTCTTTTACTGAGTTTTTACCATTCTGGGATAAAAATAACTTTACATCATCTGATGGCACACTTTTCAAATACAGGAATCTGTTTGTGTACATACACCCTAACACAACAGTTTACTCATAAACTGTACATCCATAAGGTAAAGGCTCACTGTAAACCTAACACTTAACATGAATTCAATGATCGAGCGGACTCGCTTGCCAAAGCCGACACTCTGGGGGGGGCAAGGACAATGAGTCACCCAGTAGCTGTCGCAGCTATTGTCCTAGCCACCAACACTAGGGAGAAACCATTCAATCGATCAGTCAATCAAAATCTTTATTTACCCAGGTGGACATCATTGAGCAGTGCTCATTTGCAAAATGGAACTGGTTAATACAAGGTTATATACAAATTCAAATGGACGATAAACATTATACATTAAACTAAACATACACATTTACAGAGTCAGGGGTTAATACAAAGTGTACATTGAATAAACAAGGAAATACAGCATCATTCATGGTGACACAACAATACATGTGGGTGGATAAGCCCTAGCTCATTTACAAATTTGCCTGTTCATATATATATATATATATATATATATATATATATATATGTGTGTGTGTACATAGCAGCAAAGTATGATTGTGCAGTATGTGTACAGAAATATAAGAGGTGGCTGAGGATAAATACCCATCATGCACTCGTTTCCCTCCCCTACAGAGAAATGTAGGGGGATGGAAAGAGGATATCTGGTAGTTGTGGGCCAACCTGGGGAGGAAGATCTATAGAAAGGGAAATATTAATAAGGAGAGGGAAAAAAAGAGATGAGGGAACAATGGGGTGAGATGGTAAGTGCAATGTGAGGAGTAGGTGTAAAGGGTGAAGAGAATATTGCTATTCATTAGGTTAAGAGTCATTTAGACTAATTTTAAGAGCAGTGTTGGGGAGCACATAGAAGACTCTCATGGAGAAGGGAGATGAGTATAACGGGAGGAAAGTAGAATAGTTGTACATTAGATTAGGGAGTACTAGTCAGACATGGTGGTGGCACAGTGCATATTTGTGTTCAAGCTAATGATGTGGGAAGCATTGGCAGTGTTCCTTAATAAGGCTTGAATAAAGGGACTTGAAGTAATGATTATGGGTATACTAAGTTTCAACATTTTTGCAGTTTGTTCCACAAAGAGGTCAGAGTGAAACTAATGGCAGTCCTTCCAAAGTGAGAGTTAACTTTGGGCACTTTCAACATGATGTAAGAGTATCTTCTTAGGGCATATTTACTTATTATGTTTTGCTGGAGACAGTCGGAGGCATATTGCGGTAATTGATGGGGTAATGCTCTGAATGTCCATGTGGCAGCATTTCTGTCCCTCCTGAACTGAAGTGAAGTCCATCCCACTGTTGCATATAGGGAGCAGTGATGTGTGGTAAATGGGAGTCCTGTAATAAACCTCAAGGCTCTATGGTAGAGTGCATCTAGTTTTGCCAGGTAGGAGCTGTAATGGTGGCTATATAGGAAATCCGCACAGTCAATTAAAGACAGAAATGTTGCCTGTACCCACCTTAAGTTAGCTTCACTTGTAAGAAAGTGGCTAATCCTAAAGTAAAGGCCAAGCCTTTGGTGTAGTTTTTTTTAGCAATTCCTCCATATGTTCTGTAAAAGAAAGCCTGTTGTCAAGACAGACTCCCAGGTACTTGAATTTTGCAACAAATTCTAATTTTTCCCCTAGAATTGTGGATAGCTGCAAGACAGATCCTGGGACAGTAGGGTTTACTGCATGCATGCCAGGAGAGAGAAGCATTGCTTTTGTTTTCTTTGCATTAAGCAGGCGCTTTCTGTTTTGGAGTTGATGTTGGAGTAAATTGAATTCTGTTTGTAGGTCACTACATGCTGTTTCTGGTGATGTGCGGCTCACATAGAGCACCGTGTCATCAGCAAATAGATGAACTGTAGCCTTTGTAATATTATCATCAATGTTATTAATATAGATAGCGAAGAGGATAGGACCAAGAATGGATCCTTGGGGTACACCTCTTAGCAGCAGCTTAAGGGGTGAGAGTTCGCCTTCGGTCTTGACCTGATGAAGACGTCCCGAGAGATAGTTGGTGAACTACTGTAGGGAGAGTGAATCCAGCCCTATGGATTCCGGTGATGAGAGGAGCAGATTATGCACGACCATGTCGAATGCCTTACTTAGGTCCAGAAACACAGCACAGATAAAATTCCTGTTGTCTAATTCTCTCTGACAATTGTTGGTGACTTTTGCTAGGGCCATGATGGTACTATGTTTGGCTCTGAAGCCAGATTGTGCCAGGTTTAGGAGATTTGTAGTATCAAGGTAAGATCTCAGTTGAATACTTAAAATTTTTTCCAGTAGTTTAGTAAGGACTGGAAGAATGGAAATCGGCCTATAGTTGTTAAGGTTGTTAAGGCTGTGAGTATCCCCTGATTTAAATAATGGAATGACCTGTGCAGTTTTCCAGATCAAGGGGATTGTTCCTTGGGACAAAGAGAAATTGAACAAGTGTGTCATGGGTACCGCTAGTACAGAGTAGGCAATCTTCAGGAAGTAGGGGTCAAGGGAGTCTGCACCAGCACTTTTCTTTGTATCCAACTGGCATAGCATTTCTTCAACCTGTTTCAAGGTGGCTGGTTGCAAAGAGAATATAGACTTTGTCATGATGGTATCAGTATATTGAGTGCCAAGCTGGGAGCGCATCAAATTTGCAGGAGAGTTGTCAAATGCTAGACCTGCAGTCGTGAAATGGTTGTTGAATGATTCTAGGATTTCCAATCTGTCAGTGATAATTTCGTTTCCAGAGATGATCTTGGTTGGGAGCGAGTTTCCTGATGTGTGGCCAGATAGATCATTGATGGTGTTCTAGAACTTAGCTGGGATCATGATAGACGAATCCAATTCAGTTCTATAGTACCCAGCTTTTGTGTCCCTAATCTTCCTGGTACATATGTTTCTTGCCCTTTTAAACTGACACCAGTCTGACGATGACTTACTTTTCTGTGCTTTTTTCCAAAGCTTATCCCTCTCTAACAGGGCAGTTTTAAAAGATCTGGGGTGAACCATTTGCATTGCTTATTTATTACATGCACTTTTTGTAGTGGTGCATGTCTGTTTAAGGCTCCTACTATTATTTCATTTAGGATTTGACCAGTATGAGAACCTCCACTGGATCTTTCTGTTGCACAGAAATCTGACTCAGAGCTAAAAGATGTGTTCAGATTCCTGGACAAAGGAATTGAACAGGAACTACCTGTTGGTAGCCCATACAAGAGGCACTCTGACAACATACATTTGTCTAGTGATCAGAAGCTCATCTGGTATCAAAAAGAAGATACAGGTGACAAACTGGATTGCACCACAATTTTTGTGAACCAAATTCATTCATATGGTTCATGATACCCCCACTAGTGGACACCAGGGGGCAGACAATACTCTCCAGAGACTAAAACTGTTGTCTGGTGGCCTGGTATGACCAAAGATGTAGAGCACTATGTGAACAACTGCATAGTGTGTACCCAGAACAATCCAATTTCGGTGAAAGGAAACACCAAATTATTGCCTCAAAGGCAAACTGGACCTTGGAATGAGATACAGATTGATTTCATCAGCCCTTTGACCAACTCCAGCAAGAACAACAAGTATGAACTTGTCACAGATTTGTTTTCTATGTTGGTGGATGCATTTCCCACTAAGAATAACATGGCAAAGACAACTGCCAAGATCCTGGTGGGTCAATTGTTCTCCAGGTGGGGCCTACCCCTAAAGGTAGACTCATAATGGGGAACCAGTTTTACAGCTGAGCTGATGAAGCAGACACTCCAACTGCTTGGAGTAGATCAAAAATTCCACATCCCTTACCATACTCAATCCTCAGGCCAGTTAGAAAGAGCAAACAGAAGACTCAAACAGATGTTATGCAGATTCATCAATGACAATCCCAAGGATTGGGATTCCCTCTTGCCACTACTACTGATGGCAATCGGGGCACTCTTGCAGCAACTACCCAGTGCACACCCTATGAGGTTATGACTGGTAGAGCCATGAGATTACCTGAGCTCCTGTTGATTGATCTCCACACCCTTACTGCAGATAGAGTATCTGTAGACAAATATGTTGAAAAACTTCATGATGATATCATGAAGACACACCTGTTCACTGCCAATCATATGGGTAAAGCTCAACAGCAAGCTAAAGCTCATTTTGATAAGCATGTCAAAGAAGTTGACTGGCAAGTTGGAGACCAAGTTATGCTTCTCCAATAAAGACAACCAACTCATTCATTTGCCAGCAAATGGGAAGGTTCATACCCCATTTTCAATAAACTCAGTCCTGCTGTCTATCAGGTCAGAGTCAAAGAGCAAAAACACACCACCGACAAGTGGTTTCATGTTAATCAGCTCAAGTTGTACAAAGGTGACTAAAATTACTTTTCCTAACCATTTAGGGTGGAACAGTACCCCTCACTTAACAAGCCTTCTCTGTTTTCTTTCAGGTACACTGACAAGATGACTAATTTGCACCTCCTCATCCTGGTGGGACAACTCTGTCTGATGGATTCTCAGAGCCAACCCCTATCGACTGCACATAAACAACATGTACAACATTTGCTTAGCAAACTTCAACACTCAGCCCCAATGGGGGTTCATATTAATGTACCCAACAAAATGATTACTGTTAAGGAAGGCTCAGATGCCTACCTTAATGCCATGGTAGTAGCTCCAGACAAATCCACATTGCAAATACAATGGGAAACTGATGTTAACGGTAACACATTCCCTGTAGCTCGTTTATCTAAAGGTACATTCCATGGATGGCCTAACACAGGCATCTCACTAAATGGTACACTTTCTATTCAACAAACGTCTCCCCGACATACTGGTTGCTACAACCTTACTGCTCTAATAGATCCTGCCTTTTGTGATCGCCTCACCTCTGAGGAGACACGTGCTTTCTGTCTTCATAACTATGTGGCTACTGAAGCTCTTTTTCTTTCTGTAGTACCACCCACCAAAGAAGAAATGAATGACTGCCCTCCCCAGAAGGACGGTCCTCCTAGTGGTTTGACCACCACTTCCCTTCCAGAAGCCCTGATTAATAATGTACAGTTTGTGGATGTCCCAGTTATTTTCAATCTTACACATTGGAATATGGCTGAGATTGGTCTCCGTCTCATGACCAACACTTCTAAATATTTCAGTATGATGCTTACAGATATTGTAGCTGCTTACCAAACATGTACTAATGACCCAGTTAGTGGACCTCATATCACTGATCATGTAGGGGTCTTTAGACCTGCACCTAATGTTAAAGCTAGACCATGCACAAGGAGTGACACTGCAGATGTAACCAGTGCAGCAGACATCGTCTCTGGCCTTTTTGGTTCAGGAATGTCTATCCGGAATAGAGCAGATATAGCTGCTATTAAAGCACAAACACTTAATTTTCAACAAGCTGTTAAGAATGATATTCTATTCCCACTGTTACATGATGTAGATGGTTTAAGTAATGAAGAATGTTTTACTGTCTCTAATATGCAGGTAATTTCCAAAGAGTTCAATGATACTAAAAATAAGATTAATGAACTGATTTTTCAAAATAACAAGGAAGCAGACAAGCAATATATTGTCCGTGAACTTTTATGCTCTGCTTATGGTTCTTACGTAATTGCCACTGTTAACAATCTCTTCAGGGTCTTGGAAACAGGACGCATTCCAGATCTTATCCATGATAGAAGAATGGCTAAATGGTATTGTCCTCATTGCAAACCCAATGGCTGTCTTACTATATGTTTAGCAAATTCAGTTAATATTTCTATGTCTACTGCTAGAAACCTTGGATATGTTTCATGATATCCAAATCAAGCACCTTGTTACATTACTAAGACTTGCTTAATCCATGACAATATGCTTATTACCTTTACTGTGTCACTACCCCCACTTTGATCCACAAACTTCTATTTGTGACAAATTGGCAGCTATTAATTCCATCTGACATCTTGATGAAAACATTTACCGAGAATGAACTGACTGTCCTTCCTTGTTGGTCTACCATTCTGTCCTCCAAGCCTGAATGGTGGCCCATAAGAACTGTTTTGCCAAGAAAGAATACTATTACCTGTGCCGCTGTGATGTCTTCGATATTTTGAAACCTGTTTGTGGTTATTCTCCGGAACATCTTGACTGGTCTTATACTTTGGGTAATTATCTGCTGTACAACCTGACTGACATTGATGAGTATGATGAATCCAAATCTTCGCAAGCTGCATCTTTAGTGCCTGATGCTGAAACAGCTACAGTACATCCTGAAGCTACCTGGAAGAGGTACATTGCTTCACTTCACGGCTCACCAACCAGTCCTTTGCCTGTCCGATACGTCTACATCAATGGAGGGTACCAACTGTGAGAGTAATTTACAATTCCAATGGGCTGTATTGTGTAGTGACGGATCATAAATCCTTTGCTTATGGTGAAAAATCTTGTGCTATTTCAACTCATAACTTCAGTTTTACTCCACAGCAGAAAACAGTAATAAGTCACACAGTAACTACTCGTGTTCCTCTCCCTGAACCAGATGTTATTGATACTGATCCGCAAAACTTGCTTGCCTTGTCTCAATATTTGCCCGTGTTTAATATGCACATTGAACCTTTGACTCTTTCTTTGAAGTCTCTTTTAGCTAGAAAGGATTCACATTTGATTTATATTAGCAATAATATTTCTAAGGCTGGTGATACTCTTAATTACATTATTGATGATGGTGATTTAAGCACTGCTCTATCCAGTACTTGGTTAGAATTGACTTTTAAAGCTTTTGTTATTATCCAAGCATTTCTGATTGTTTTTCTAATACTAACACTCTGCTGTCTATGATGTACTCTAAGACAACACTGAAAACAACTCGAATTCCTTTATGAGGCTCATGCCTCAGGCTTATAAATGACTTTTTAGCTTCATCCCACTACTTTCCTGGAATTGTTGCCCCTTCTGAGGCAACAAGGAAGGGATGTTATCCATGGTCCAATACCTCTGATTGTACCCCCACCTCATGTACAGCACCATATATGTAGGTCTATGTACTAACTTTAAGGTAGAGGCACTTATCGTATAAGTATAAGTGTCAGGATCTGTGTTCTGCTGTATTTTACTAATGCATATTATGCTCCATTATGTTTTACCAATGTATCTTAGTCCTGGAAGATGCTTTCCACTTTACTTTTACTGTATAATGATAAGTAAGGCAACAGTGCCACCTTTAGTGCTTGTGCATCACTGTAACTGCAACTGACCTCGGGGACTTATAGAGATCCCATTGTTCATGTTATCTATGCAAGCTAATCAACTTCTTATGATAGTTTGGATGGTTACTCATGCCACCTGATACTGTCCAAATATATACTTTTTATGTATCTTCTTTAGTAGTTACCATAGTGATTATCAGGGTATAAGACCCTGTGTAGCACATAGCTTCTCTGAGATGAGAGACTGCATTTTACCTAGGTAAGGAAAACTGGAAACTCTCCCAGTGTATTCACTGTCTGTAGTAAGCCTGTATTATCATTTACCTGTAATAAATTACATTTATTACATGTACACCTCTTGTCTGTTGTCTCTTCCTTTGTGCCATTCCACCAAGAACCTGAAAAGGGTAATTTTATTATCAAGTTACAGAACTCAGGCAGGCATCCAATGGGATGCCTATCCTGGGTCCCAGAGTGAATTACTTGCATGGGTGACTGTGGGACCTGGTTAGTGCATGACACACAGGCATCCACTGACTGCACAGACAGTCCCCATTGGCTGTTGTGCCTCCCATCCCAACCCCACCCCAGAGGCACCCCCATCGCTTGCAGCACAGCTGTCCCCCTAAACATGGCACAAATCCCACCAATATCCCCAATGCCTGGCCACTGCCCCCAGACACAGCAGTGCCCCAGCCCCTTCAGTGCAGACCCCCCACACACATATACTGGTTCTAGCCTTGTGAAGGCAGACCCCCATGAACACCTATGCCCTACACCCCATCAGTCCACACAGCCCCCCAAGCAGCAGCACACCCAGACATCCCCGACCCCTGCACCCATTGCCCCACCCCTATTACTGGTGTTCAGTGGCCCCCCACCCCATGGCGCCCAACCACTTACTGACACTACTACCTGGAATGCAGGTGCCACAGCTCTGATGGCTGGTGGTACAGCCCTCCTCACATCTCCTCAGCCACCAGCCATCCAACTAATGCTGGGAGAGTGCCACCTATTTTTAGTGGCATGCTCCCAGCATCAGTTGGATGGCTGGCAGTCAAGGTGGTTTGAGGAAGGCTGTGCCACCGGCCATCCAGAGACGCAGCACTGGCATTCAGGTATGGTGTTGGGGGGGTGGTCAGTGCCATGGGGATTGGGGGCCACTGAACATCAAAGTGGGGCAAGGATACTGGGTGCAGAGGTCAGGTGTGTTTGGACTGGGGCTCCTGCTTGTTTTGGGGGTGGCATCCTGAGCAACACTGGGGACCAGTACAGACATTTGTTGGGGGCCGTGTAGTGCAAAGGGGATGGGACAGCCTTGTTGGGGGGGTTGGCACTACCAGTACACGGCACCACAATGTATGTGCACTTGCCCCGTCCACAGCCCCAGCCCTCACCATCAGCCAAGTGGGCTGAAGCATGGTGGTTGGATTCCCATGTCCTCCACACCTAGTGGGTGCAGTCCATGGGTGTGTGCAGTGGGTTATGGTAGGGTCCCGGCTGCTGTAACCTGCACCCTCCTCTGCTCCCCTGCAGGCAGCACTATGCACCTTAGTGAATGGTACTTAGTGCTGGCATGGCCCCCACCTGCCCCTGGCACATTGCTCTCTGTGCAGCTGTGGTTTGGGCACATAACTGTGCTCTTCACCAGTCAAGAATGCCATGGAGGGATCTGTGGGAACCTGTGTGTGGCATTCTCAGGTAGCTATGCCTACACACCCAGTTTACTTGGTGCATAGGCATAGGGTCCATTGCTTGGTGTTTTATGTTGTGTGATGAGCACCGTTTGCTGAAGATTTCCTATTTTCTTTTATATGGGGCAGTTGTAGATAAGCATCTGGACTGTAACATGGTGGCAATCACCAAATTATGATATCCGGGTTCAGCAGTTTCTCCCTTTCAGGAGTGAGGCCATGCATTTAAGGTTGAGAGAACTTGCATCAGTATGTTCTCCCAGTCTGGGAGGTGCCACTTGTCTATCGGCATGATCTCCTTGGCCAAAATGGAGTGACCATTATTATCAGTCTTCTGTATTGTCTCACCTTGCTTATCTCTTTTTGGAATGAGGTGGAAAGTTGGGAATATGGGAGCCCTGTCATGTGTCCATGGGTGTAACAGTGTGACAGTGCGTCTAATGCTTCTGACTTTGATTCTTTGTACCTTGAATAGAATGGCTTCACCTGGGTGTTTCTTGCTGTTGCCAAGAGGTCTATTGGTACTGGTCCCAAAAGCTTGTTGATGTTGTTAAATAGCTGGGTGTGCAATTTGCACTGTTTTGGGTTGACCTGATGCCTGCTTAGACAGTTCACCATGGTGTTCAGTTTCCTTGCTAGATGGATTGCCTATATGTGTCAGGTTGGCTTGGGCCCAAAACATGATCTTTGTCACTTCCTGAATGAGAGCAGGGCTTTGGTGCCCTCTTCCTTGGTTATATAGGCTACAGTTTCCCTATTGTCTGACCGTATCAGTACGGATTTTCCTTTGATGTGCAAGGAGGTTAGTGCTTGAAACATTGCCCTCATTTCCAGTGGGTCTGGAATGAATGCCTAACTCTCACTGTCCCATGCAAAACTATCAGATTTTGTTTTCCCATTTATCAATTGCCCATGTGGTTCATTTTACCACTGACGGTTGTCCCTGAATTGTCTTTAACTCAGTCTGCCCATCATTTCTGATATCTCGCCCACTGCTGAAGTTGCACATTACGTCTGTGTTAAACACCACGGGCTGGATATTCAAACTGCGCCATTCGTAGGCGCAAGCCCTTGCGCTGCGCAAAATAGTTGTGCAGGGGTGTGGCCGGGGCAATATTCAAAGGAGTTGCACTATTGAGCAACTCCTTTGAATATCACCCCCCAACCACAGCCACTGTGCATGGCACAGTGGAACTTGCGCCACCGCAAGTTGTCAGAGTGGAACATACAACTTGCGGTAGCGCAAGTACCATTCCTCCATGCGCAAAATCCCCATATTCAAAAGGTGACATGCAAATGGGGCCATAATTCATGCAAGGCACGGGGGGGGGCCATTTGCATCTGATTATGGCTCCATTTGCATGCCATTAGCATGCAGGTGCGCCAATCCCTGAGGACTTGAACCCTGCGCCATGCCAGGCAGCAGCCATTGAGGACCGATGCCCCCTGCAGCCCGATCGTGGGCAAAAGAGTGAAAATCCCACCACCCCACTGGCCCGATCGCGGGCAACAGCAGAAATGCCCCCACCAGCCCGACCGTGGCTGTATTGGTTTAAAATAACCTGAATATATCCTGGTGGTCCAGTGACTGAACTGTCGCGGATGCAACAGCCTGGTGGTCGTGGACCGAACTTCCAGTCGCCAGGATGTATGCAGTAAATACCCCCAACACATCCCTGGTGCCTAGTATCCCCCCCACCACCCACCCGCGGGCTTCCACGCTGCCCGGCGGCGGCGGGCGGCAGCATCCACCCGCCAGCCACCCCCCGCCACTCGCTGACTGACTGGTCGGTGCACTAGCTGCATTGGTGCAGAGCAAGAGCTATCGGGCGTAGTTCATGCATCGAAGACAGTCCAGTTTTGTGAATGAATTTCATTCAAAATCTGGACTGTCTTGTACGGTATGGGCTGCATGCTCATTGGCTCTTGCCTGCACCAATGGGCGTACAGCCCTACTGGCAGTCGGTCGGTGGGTGGCGGGCGGAGGCAGGTGGATGCTGCTACCTCCGCCGCCGGGGAGCGGGTGGTGGGGCTTCATGGGTGGTGGGATGGGGGATACTAGGCACCAGGGATGTGTTGGGGTATTTACTGCATACATCCCGCGATCGGGAGTTTCAGTCCACTGACCACCAGGGCTATGGTTCGGGGGTTTACTGCTTACATCCCGCGAATGGGAGTTTCGGTCCACTGACCACCAGGGCTACGCTCGAGGTGGGGTTGTATTTTACACTGATACAGCACGCGATCAGGCTTTTTGGTCCACTGACCACCAGGGATGTATTCGCCGGGTTGTTTTTAACTAATGCAGCCCGTGGTTGGGCTGGTGGGGGAACATTTTGCTGTTGCCCGCGATCGGGCCAGTGGGGGTGGTGGTGGATTTTCACTCTTTTGCCCATGATCGGGCTGCAGGGGGCACAGGGAGTGGGTTGGGGGCCAGCCACAGGTGGCAGCTGCTGTGTTGCGCCCTGCAATACAGCAGCTCACCTGGGTGGCCCTCGACTTGAGCTTTTTTTGGTTCACAGTTGTGCAGGCACAGGTTGGGGTTGCGCCTGATAACTCTGCACAGCCCGCTGAATATTGGGCTGTGCAGTTTATGTATGGTTCCTCCCCCTCCAGTTCAGCATGCATTCATTTGCATTGCGCTGTTGCTCAGCGTGTTTTCTGTGGCGTAACTGCCTCCTGCTGAATATCGCAGAATGGAGCAAGTTTGGACTTGCGCAGGCACAACCCTATTGCTCATGGTGCAACCCTTTTGAATATCCGGCCCCACTTGTCTAATTCTGGCTGCTGTAATTTTTTTAATTTCCCTGCTCCAGTCTGCCTGCCTTGTATTTACTTTAGTTTTAAATACTATAGGGCTAGGCAGAAGCTGACTCATTTAGACAGTGCATAGTCCCGCGTAGTCCTGCACTGTTAATTAATCAAGTCCCATATGTTCCCTAATCCAGTTAGCAAAGTAATATATGAGTCAACTTGTGTGGAATTTTTCTGTGCATTTCTGGAAAAACTAGCAATGGCAATATCGACTCCTGACAAACTGCCACAGGTTTGTGAGGTTGTGCAGTCACAGCGAGGGCACAACAAGCTGAGTGTAGGGAGCCATCTGTATGTGAAGGAGAGGAACAGGACTGATTTGCATTATTGCTGCTGTTAGCATCGAAAGTCAGCGGGGTGTCATGGTAGAGCTTCCGCTGTGCTGGTGGGGGCACATCATCACCTATGGGGGACTACTGAACATAATCACTCACCTAACGCCAGTGATGTACCTTTGGCAAATGCAATTGCATCCTCGAAACACCATGCATTAACCACACATGACACAACTGCCCAGCTGATACAAAACTAGCTTGCAAATGTGCCCCAAGAAGTAAGACATAACATGCCTGGACAGCATTTTTTGCAGCAAATAGTTAAATGTGCCAGATGGCAGAATATAACACCTGAACCAAAAACAGTAGAAGAAGTTTGCATACCACCGGAGTTCAAAGTAGTCAATGGGCAATCTTTCCTTGCCAGAGATGCAACATGTGGCACAGAAAAAATATTTTTGTTTACAACAAAAAATAACATTGAGAAGCTTAGTTCTGCATCATTTTGGATTATGGATGGCATATTTTGGACAATTCCCAACCTCTTTAGGCAGTTATATTCTATACATGCACCGGCGGGCACTCCTGAAACATGCAGAATATGTCCTTTAGTATACTTGTTAATGTCATCAAAATCTCAGGAATGTTATTTAAGGATGTTACAGGATCTACAAGATGTTGCATGATTTTTGTTTAGCTCCAAAGTTTGTGAGTACTGATTTCGAGTAGGCAGCAATCAATGCCTGCAAGTCAGAATTCCCGGATGCAGAGTACAAGGGCTATCTTTTCCACCTAGGCCAAACTGTCTGGCACAAGATCCAGGGCTGTGGGCTGGCTACAAAATATGGAATCGATCCAGAATTCAGCTTTGAAATGCATCAATTAGTTGCCCTTGCATTTCTTCCCCAATCAGATCCCTGAAGTCTTTGCTGAGATAAAGACTGATATGCTACCAGAAAGCAAAGAGTTTATTGAATGGTTTGAGGAGACATATGTGCTGGGAAGGGTGAGGTGAAGAATTAGAAATAATGCAATAGTGAGAACACCATCACTATACTCCCCACAATTTTGGTCTGTGCACAATCAGATGCTAAGTGGCGTGCCGTGCATGCAAAACAAGGTTGAGGCATGGCATATGCACCTGGGCACATTAGTGGGTGTAGCTCACATTGGTATTTATCTCTTCATTGAGGGGCTACACAATGAACAGATTGTGACAGATGGCATGGCTGAAAAAATCAACCACGGGTTGCCAAAGTTGCCTGTTAAAAATATATATATTAAGTGAGAGGAGCAGATAAGCAACATCGTGGCAGACATACAACAACAGTCTTGCCAAGGATTTTATTCATGGGATAGAGCACAATCTGGTGCTTTAAATCCATGCTGATATGGTTTTACATTGGCTAAAAACATGGAAATGGAACAATCTTTGAAGAACAGTCGCATGAAAATGGAACAATGATTTATATTTAATTTTGTTTTTAGTCTAAAACTTAATAAATTTTGATTTTAAACTGGAACCTTTACAAAAAAAAAACTGGACTTGAACTTTGACCCTTTGGAGGAGGAACATGCTCAGTTGACATGGAGCTGGGAGCTAGTAGCTGATGATGGAGCATGGCGCACTACCTTTGGAGAAGTCAGTTGCAGGAGCTAACAGTGGGGCATCTAAAAAGCATATCAGGTACATCTATCTAAGTTCTCACTGTAGCTTGCTGTTTTCAGAGGCAGTTGCTTGTTATTTTTGATGACACATGAATGATCTACACAGTGTTTTCAATGGCAGTCATGGAATGTAGTATCGGGAAATGTAAGGTTGGGAAAGGGGGCAAGTCGGCTAATTAAATGCCGGGAAAGAGAAACATGGGCAGTAGCAAGTGACAGGAAGTCAGTGTCGGGAATTAAACTGTCGGGCACTCATGTGTCGGGCAATCAACCAGATCCCTTTCCAGTATATTGTTACAGTAATTTGGATTCTGTGTGAGTCCACCTTCCCTGGGCCACCTTGTGTCCCATGGAGGCATCCTAGCCTATCAGGCTGGCATCCGTGTCTATGGTCACTTTGTGCTGCCTCTCTAGCGGGATTCCTTTTGACAGATTTTGTGTACTTGTCCACATTTCAGTGACGTTCTCATTTTTTCTGTTGTGGTATGTATGTTCTCCTCCATCACTGTCCCTTACAGTATGGTCAAGTTCTGCAATGGACACATATTCCATCTGGTCCATGGTACTAGGTCTATGCACGAAGTCATCCCCCCCAGTACCCGTGCAACCTGTAGCAATGTTGTTGATTGTTTTGCCATTAGCAGCTGAGTTAGTTTCTCAATTTTCTTCTATTCTGTTTCTTGACAGGCACATTAGACCTGCTACCATGTCTATGGCTGCCCCACAGGTGCGCCATTCACTGTGATGGGTCCAGCAAGCTCTTCTTTTTGTTTATAACCCATCAGTGTGCTGTGAATGTTTCAATGACCATGTTTGTGTCCTTTTCAACCTGCATTCAGGACCTGGTGTGTATGAACCAGCCACCTAGGTAGGGGATAATGTTTATTTATTTTTTTTATTTATTTTATACTTCGGAAATAACCTTTGAGCAAACTACTCTTTTTCAAAGGTTCCACATCATGACATGAGGTTAATGCAGGAAGGTAGGTTACAGTGTAATGGAACACATTTATGGAGGCAAAGATACAGGTATAACAGCAAAAGTAATCCATTTACAGTTTCATGCTTACACATACAAAGAAGCTGAATATTGCAGTTTGTTATATCACAAGAAACATGGTGGGTGCTTGTGGATTTAAATAACAATATTAGCAAGTAAAGCAGCCAGGAGGAGGCATTGTCATAGTTTCCTAGCAGAGGAGGGGGGAGGTATGCGACTTGTTACTTAGGCTTTCACTTCCTCCTGGTGAGCCAACCAGGGGAAACTTTGTCAATTTTTCTAATAAAGAGGGGGGAGGGGTAGTCAGGTATAAGAGGTTGAGGGGTAGGGGTTATCAGGTAGCCTGAGGATGTGAAGCATAGGGTGCATGGGAGGGATGTGACCAGGGTGGACTTAGGAACAGTGGGTAGACTGAATGACTTTTTCTGGTTAAGACATGATCTACACCCAGAAGAATATGTGCTAAAAATTGAGGGGATGGTGGGACACAACATTCCCAATCCTACTTTTTAGAGTTAATAAGTTGAAAGTGGGGAAAGGTAAGGTGGGGGGGTTTGGCTTAGTTAATCAGGCCAGTGTGCTGCATGTACAAGGTCCAGATGCGGTGAGGTGCTGTTTCAAAGCAACTTTAAAGGAAGGGAGGCTGTTAATGCTCAAAATATGCGTCAGAATATCATTCAATCATAGAGGAGCCCTACATGTGCAGGACCGCTGTCCTAGGGATGTCTTTCTAAAAGAAACAGCCAACAAGCACTGGGCCATATCCCTGGTCCTATAGTTTGTATGACTAGCAAGGAGTAATTCATTAATACAGGGAGGGGCTTTGCCTAGCAGTGCTTTCTTGCCCAGGAGGCAGGTCTGATACCCGATTCTGTTTGATAAGTTGAGCCAATCTGCTTGCTCAAAGAGGTAACAGGAGTGAGTTAAGTATTCAGCTCCTAGAATAAGCCTACAGGCCTTGTTGAGTACAGTCCTAACCCGTCTGAGCACTGTGTCAGATGCAGAACCATAAACTACTAGCCCATAGTCAATGATTGAGAGGATGGAACTAGAGACAGTTAATCGCAGGGCTGCAGGCGTGAGGTATTGTTTGTTCCTATAAAGAACTTCTAGCTTGATATTCACTGTTTTTACTACCTGGTCAATATGTTGTGTGAAAGACAGTGTGTCATCAATGGTAACCCCCAAGTATTTGAAGTTGTGCACTTGCTCAATAGGTTCTGACTTGTTGTTGACAATGGACAGGGCTGGGTACACCTTCTTGTACTGTAGGCTACATATCATCATTGATTTAATCTTCTTGTAGTTAAGAAGTAGTTTCAGTGATTAAAACCGGTCCTCCAGGTTTCATAGTTTCATAGTTATTCTACACGTTCAGAAGGCCTAGGCTCATAATGAACTCGCCACCATTTAATGGTGGTATTTATACTTCATTTTCTTCATATGGTCATCAAATAAGATTTTAAATCTATACACTGTTTCACTATTAACCACATTTTTAGGTAGTGAATTCCATACTGATGGTACCCTCTGTGTAAAAAATCTCTGTCTTCATAGCGTTCTATTTGCTGTGCATTTGATTTTTATCTTTATGCAATATAGTTTTATTTACAGTATCCTATTTCTCTAGGCATATGACATCAAGTGTGTCATTTCTATGTAAGGCATTATATATATATATATATATATATATATATATATATATATACACACACACACAATCACCCCTCAGTATCCTGTACTCATGTGAGTATAAGTTTAGGGATTTTAGTCGTTCCTCATATGGAAGATATTTAATCTGTTTAACTTTCTTAGTTGCTCTTCTCTGGACCTTCTCCAACATTCTCAATGAGCCCACAGTAGTGGGTGCACAGAAAGGGGCACAGTATTCCATGTGAGGCCTAACCAGACTTGTATACAAAGGTATCAGGACCTCTGTTTTCCTGCTCTTTATATGCCGATGTATAGATCCTAAAATAGAATAACATTTCTTAACTGTTCTTTTTGTGTGATCATCAAATTTTAAATCATTGGTGATAACTACTCCCAGATCTCTTTCCTCTGTTGTAGTTTGAATTATTTTATTCTTTATAGTATAATTTGCACCCCGATTGTTACTTTCAAAGTGCATCACCTTACACTTTGTATTGTTAAATGTAATTTTATTCTCATCTGCCCAGTCACTGATCTTATTTATACATTCCTGAAATTTGAGTACTGAATCTGAATTGTTAACTATACTTGCTATTTTACAATCATCTGTGTACTTTTCTATCCAGACACCATCATTTACATTCATTTTGGATATCAGTATATTAAATAACAATGGACCCAAGACAGATCCCTGTGGGACCCCACTAGTCACCTGACCCCAACTGGATTGATGTCCCCTTATCACAAAACGTTGTACTCTTTCATTCAGCCATGAGCCTGACTATGTTACTATCAAATTTTAGTTCACACAGGTTTTTTAACAAGATTTTATGTGAAATTATGTTAAATGCTTTGGCATAATCTAAAAAAATAACATCCACTGGTAGTCTACCATCCAGAGCTTCACTGACTGGCTCGAAAAAAATGATTAAGTAGGTTTAACATGATCTTCCAGGTGTAAATCCATGTTGTGAAGTATCATGTATTCCAACTTTGTTCATATGTTCAATCATTCTTTTTTTAACTAGTCTCTCCAATACTTTGCCAATCACAGAAATCAGGCTAATGGGCCTGTAGTTTTCAACTGATTGTTTGCTCCCACTCTTATATATTAGAACGATATTTGCAAACCTCCACTCTCTTAATGTAGGCCCACTATTTATTGATGTATTATATAATACAGTTAGGGGACCTGCCAGCTCTTTTGCCAATTTCTTTAGACAGTTTGGTGATATGCCATCTGCTCCTGGTGCTGATTCTTCCTTTAAGTTCTTTACATTATCCTCTACTTCTTTAATAGTAATGGTTTCACTAATTCTTTCATTCTCTATTTGATTTAATTCAGTATATTCTTTGGGAATGAAAACACTCCGAAAATAGGTGTTTAACTCATTAGCCATATCAGAATCATTGGCCACAACTGATTCATGTATTTTTAATTGCCCAGCTGAATTATGAGTATCCCTAAGAGGTCCAATATAATTATAAAAGCCCCTGTTGTTTTTATTGAAACAAGTTGCTAGGTGAAATTCAAGTTCCTGTTTCCTTTTTTTAATTAGATTTTTAGTTTTCCTAATTAGTGTTTTATGTTTAAGTAAATGGGAAGTGTTTTTGGGACTTTTTGAATTTTTGATATATCCTATTTTTTTGTTTAATAACTTTATTTATTTCATTTGTCCACCATAACGGAATTATTTTTGAATTTTTATCATATTTAATCCTCCATGGTACCCATGTATTAATACCGTGTGTAATTTTAGAATTAATTAGAGCCCATTGATCTTGTAATTTAGATTTTTTAGTTAGATCCACTGCCCAGTTCCATTGCCTTAAATTATGTCTTATACTTTCATAATCAGCTTTATTATAGTCTCTGATCTTAGTTATTCCATTCTTTCTTCTTTTTACCATTATATTCAATTTAAGTTGTATCATGTTATGATCACTGTCCACCAGTGGTGGCTGGGCTGTTGGCTTTGTATCCAGACTACTAATATTAGTTAGAATAGGGTCAAGTACATTGAGTTCCCTAGTAGGTACCAGGACATATTGTTCAAGATTATTCTGTAAAGTGAATTCCAAGAATCTTTTTTCCATAACTCCTCTTGCTTTGAGTTTATTCCAATTAATGTTTGGCATGTTAAAATCACCCATAGGGATGTAATCATTAGTCACGTTCATATTTTCTATAGTACTAAGGAGTGCCGAATCACTATGGTAATCCAGACTAGGAGATCTATATACTAAACCAAGAGTTATTTTTTTGTTGTTATACAAATATAGATCAACCCAAAGGGCGTCTATACTATCATCCTGGAGCTTTTTAACTTCAGATCTTATTTCCTCATTAACATACAAGGCAATACCTCCACCTCTTTTTTGTTTCCTGTTCTTAAGAAACTTTGTATACCCAGTAATATCAGTGTCCCAATCATCTCCTGTGAACCAGGTTTCGCTCACAGCATCCACCTTTTCTTTGTTTAATATATATCTTAACTCATCCATTTTATTATGCAAACTACGTGCATTTATCAATTGGATTATTATGTTATTTTGTTTTATATACAGTACGTATCTTGTTTCTTATTGACCAGTGTTTGCATTTTTTCAAGACCCTTATCTTTATATTTTCTCCCTCCCCATTTGCAGTTTAAATAATTTCTAATGTATTTATCCATACGTGCACCCAGTTTGTTTTTACCTTTATTGTTTAAATGAAGCCCATCTTTTCAATAATATTCAGTGTTCATACTAAACTCTTCCCAGTGAAATATGTGACCTATTCCCTTCTGAGAGTCCATGATCATAACCAGTTATTCACCCTTCTTAATTTTAGAGTCTGTTCATAGGTGGCCCTAGGTATTGGTAACATTTCTGAAAATGCAAAATCGCATCCACGATTCATCAATTTGTTAGTCATGTCTACAGATTCTTGTTTAATTTGCTGTTGATTCTGTGTAAATATATTGTTGGCTCCAGCATGTATTATAACTAAGGAGTTCAGTGCTTCCTGTTTCAGGATGTCATTTGCCATTTTATTTATGTCAGTAAGTCTTGCCCCTCTGAAACATGATAGAGTTCTTGAGGCTTTGTCTTCATTGCATATAGCTCTATCTAACCATCTAACTAGGGAATCTCCCAAAACAAATATTGTTTTTTTTTTTTTCGGTGTCTGTATATTCTCTGTGTCTGGATTTTTATCACCATTATGCCCAACTGTAATCAATCCCTATTTGCAAGTTTAATTCCTGAGCTTTTTCGGTATAACTATTCCTAGCTGGTTCCAATAATACTAGTGGTGCACTATTGCTGAACTCTATCAGTTTAATTGTGTTGCGCCCTTCCTCAGTGTCAAGGATACTATCATTAATTTCAGATAATTGTGCTAGTGGATCAAAAGTATTTTGAAGGGAAATATTAAATGTCTCAGTATTTTTCTTTTTCCTTCTCTTGGTAACTTTATTACTTTGGGCATGAAATCAATCTTCCTCATTATTAAATGGTGTATCTTCCTCCCTAGTTCTTTTTTTTGTTGTTAATTTTTGTTTAGTTTTTTTACTTCTGTTGTCTTTTGGTTTTTTGGATAAAACTACCCCAATTGGAGCAGAACTGTCATTAACTGTGTCTCGTTCATGGAATGTATGTGACATATCATTCTAACATTTTTCTAACTTACTTAGTCTTTTATTAAACTCATCAACCATTAAAATCAATTCAGCATTGTCCCTACATTTTTTTGCATGTATTCTGCTCAGGTGAGAACACCAGAGGGTTCAAACTATACATACAGCATAAGATGCACATAATTTCTTTTGTACAAACTCTAAATGCACTGTTACTTTCCATAATATCTACTTTTTTCACCACTTTATAATTTTAGGTACTCTATTTGTATTTGCTTTATTACACTTTAATAAGTATAACACATTTCAACACTTGTCTAAATGGAAGATTGGATTATTCATAATGCCCTAGGTTTTCCTCAAATTTGATAGCTTGAAGTTCTATACCTTAAGACTTGTAGCTGTTAATACGTGAACACTTTATCATTAATTGCACCTAGCTATAACCCAAAGGACCAGTTGACTTTACAAGCAAAGCTTGTGGTCAATGTGTACAAAACCTATTTCTCAAATTCAGTATAGTGAACAGTTATTATTGCCATGAATTGGGTAGTCAGTATCTTTTCAGCAATTAATAAGACTTTCCAGCCCCTTTCCACTGTTTCCCATCTGACACCATCAGACGCCACTGGCTTCTGCCTGCATCACCTCCACTCTGCTCTTGGCTTCATTCGCTAGAACCAAGCCAGATATAGTGTGCCTGCCAGTAACTTCACCTGGTTGCCTAGGTGATGCTCACACACTGTCTACTTGCCTGTGCTGTTATAGGCAATGTATCTAGACTGGCTTTAAAAAGGCAGTCTAAGCAACACAAGAAAGGGCTAAAATGCCCAGCTCAAAGCAACGGAGTGCCTGCCCAAATCCTTCTCCCTTGAAAATGGGGGTTCAGGATATCACACACAGAGGTACAATACCATAGAAGGTGGACTGTAGCTCCTTTTGCAGATGGTCTGGTTGGGTGCTGCTGTTTAAAATAACTACATTGTCCATGAAGAGGAAGATTTTGCTCATGTATGCTTCAGGGAGGCTATTCAGGAATAAACTGAAAAGGAGTGGGCCCAAAATGCAGCCTTGAGGAACTCCAAGTCCTATTTCCTTGGCAGATGAGGTTGCTGAGTCCATTTTGACACAATGAGATTTGCAGGACAGGTAGTCTTTGAACCATTGTACAGCTTTAGATGCAAGCCCCAGGGACAGCATCTGCTCTAGCAGGATGGGGTGGTTGATTGTATCAAAGGCCTTCATGAGATCTATAAAAATAGATCCCACAAACTTTCCACAGTCAAGAGCATTATGTACATAATTGGAGAATTCAACAAGCACAGCGGTCGTGCTGTAGTTTTTGGAAAAACCATGCTGTTCTGGACACAGGAGATCGTACTTCAGTAAATATTCCAAGACTTGCTCTGCCATGATTCCCCTCTAGTGCTTTTGAGAGGGGAAATAGAATAGAAATTGGCTTGTAATTGGTGGTGCACATGCGATCACCAGTTTTTGAGACTGGGGTCACCAGGGCGAGTTTCCATACAGATGGGAATGTTGCCAGGTTGAGCGATTCATTGAATAATTTGGTAATGGGGACAATAAGTTTATTAAGAGCAACAGCCACTAGTTTTATATTGATATTGTCGCTGCTTAGTCTTGTTTTACCTAGAACCCTGAGAACATGTTTTCTGATCTTACAGATGGTGACACATTTGAAATAGATGTTTGGGTGGTTGGGGACATCCTCAGAGGTAAGCTGTGCTGGGTAACTTGAATTGAGATATTATGGGGGGAGGACAGTGCTGAGATCAGTGAAGTTTGAGTTAAATGATTCTGCTATGGTAAGAGGATCCATGGTAAGGGTGCCATTGATATTCAAGACAGAAGGGTGTTTTCTACCTCTTAGGTCCTTGATATTTTCCCAGAACTTTTTCCCATTTCCTCAGTTCTGATTCAATTGTTCCTTGTAATGTTTTACCTTAGCTAGTATGGTTAGGTTTGTGCATCTATTTCTAGCAGCCCTATACTTCTGATAGTCAACAGGATTGCCTGTGCTCCTGGCAATACACCAGATATTGTCCTGTGCCCTCATTTGATCAAGGAGGTCCTGCGTGATCCACCCATTTGCTGATCCTCTGACTTTTCTTTTCATTACTGGGGCATAGACATCACAAATGCTATTGAACTTGTCTGAAAAAAAATTCATGGCCTGATCTAGATCCAGGAGTTTGTCTATGGGTCACCAGTCTACCTGGGAGAGGACAGTTTTAAAGGTGTCTAAGAAGCTTTTCTTAATGACCTGGCTTTGTATGGTGATTGGTGGCTCTTTTTTTTTTTTTGTCCTTGAACATCCACTTAGAGGATACTGGGGAATGATCACTAAGGCAGTCAGATAGCACCTCAACATTTTTGATTCTGGTGGGACTGCTAGTCAGGATCTAGTCCAGGAGAGTGTTTTTCTCACTCTTAGTGTTCAGCCTAGTGTACTCACTATTTGTGTAAGGTATACACTGGCTACTTGGTCATTTAGTGAGTCAGTATCACTACTGAGCCAGCTAATGTTGAAGTCTCCAGTGACAATGATCTCTGTGTTCCTCTTTAATTTTGAAATCACATTCATGACTGAGCCTAGCCCCTGTTTTGCCTTACTTGGAGCCAAATAGACAGTGGTGATGGTTAGTGACTTTTTCCTCCATCCTATAAGAAGGTTTACAGCTAGATGCTCATATTCACCAGTGACACCTGAGATAGGCAACATGGTCCCCTGGATAGGTTCTTTAACAAAGATGAGGCAACCCCCATGTTCCCAGGGATAGGTTCTTTAACAAAAATGAGGCAACCTCCACCTCTTTTCCCAGGTCTATCCAGTCTGAAGGTTCCATAGCCTTGTAGTGTAATATAATTATCTTTAATTTTCAGGGTAAGCCATGCCTCAGTCAGACAGATGATGTCTGGGTTATGCAGATGTGTCCACGCTTGGAACTGAGCTAATTTTTGAAGAAGACTGCAGATGTTCATGGCTGCAACCGTTAGGCCACAGACCTTCTTTCCATAGAGGGATCTCATTTGTGTTGGCCTGGGCTTTGGGTGCACATCACCAGAGAGAAGTAGTAACAAGACGAGAGTAATTCTTGCAACAAAATTGAGGAGCTCTGTTGTTCTTACCCTCTAAATCTTGTGCTTTGATATGGTGGCTTGGAACCTACTCCTGTCTGGGAAAGTTGTTAATTGAGCCAGGACCAGAATGCTACTGCTTACCTGGAACAGTATTTTATGAGTAGTAAGATGAGTTAGGTGTATGATACAACATGCAAGGGCAAGTAACCCACGTTGCCTCACACTGGGTGTGGGACCTACTGTGCTGTACTGTGCTCATTGTCCTTGAGAGGGACAGGGTGGAGAAACTGCTCCACAATTGGAAGGAAGGCAAGTAACAATAGTAGAACAACAGTTGGAGCCCAATTCATATTTGCTACTTGGTGTTTGTATTGTTATGACTAGCAGTCAGTGGCGAGAAAGCAAATTGACAGTACAGTGGCACAGACTGTGTTAGGAGGGTACAGTGCGATGATGTCAAAGAGAGTCACACTATCCAATGGGGTGGCAGGGAATGGACAGAGAGAGGAGCAATCCTGTTTTTAATAGAGGCCGGGGGCTGGGAGGACGGATGGGAGAAAATACTATGTGAGGTGACAGAGCTGGTGGATGACAGAGACAGCTAATGGGGGAGCTAGCTGGCTCATGGCTGAGGACTGAAACTGCATGCAGTAGATAGCTCAGTCAAGCCCCACCACCTATAGCACTCAATCTGCCTCCACAGAATCATCCCCTCCCAATGTGCAGTATTATTTTAATTGCCTAGAGTTATTTAAGACTCAGTAGGCATTTCAGCAAGTTGCAGCCATTTGAAAATGGTGCAATGAGAGCCGGAGAAGCAGCAGGAAGTGGCAGCCAATGGTGGGCCAAGAGCTGCACTGTTTCAGCTAATGGGATCTGCAGCTTTCAAGTTGGAGCTTTATAGCTGACTTGAAGGAATGTCTGGGTGGTGGTTAGCCAAGGGTGCCTGCAGCTGGCTTCAGTCTGGGCTGGCAGCAGAGCCGAGGGAGCCCACATGCTTTCGGGGCTGTTCCTAAGGAGAGAGGGAGAGAAGAGAGATGTCAGCGTTATTAGAATCAGCCATTTCAGGCCCCGATACAATCGCAGGGAGAGTTCTGTCAGTCATGCTGCAATTACGAAGGCTACCTTTGTAAATGCCCTGGGTGCCAGTGCTAGGCCAAATGGTAGTGCCTGATATTGGTAATGCTTGCTCAACATGTAGACTCGTAGGTCTTTCTTTTTATTTATTTATCTCTAGGAGTACGAATACCTTTGAGCCAAGGCTCTTTTACAAAGGTTCCACTTCATTTACAGTACAATACAGAGGATAAGGACATATAATGTTAAGAATGGAAGTAAAACAATGCTGTAGTTACAGTACAATGCAGAAAATAAGGACATAAAATGTTAAGAATGGAAGAAAACAATGCTGTAGTCAGAATTAGCTGTACTTGAGTGAGATAGCATAGAGGAAGACCAGGGTAGAAAACAGGATTGAAGCGGAGAGGTGGGGGAGGGGGACTCAATGGAAGGGGGGACACAAGATGAGGTAGGAGCAGCCAGAGGCATTGTTAACTTCACAGAGGTAGAAGCAGCCAATGGCACTGTCACCATAAGAGTGGAAAGTGATAGCGGAGGGAAGGGAAGGGGGAGATATGGCAAGGAGGGGCAAGTGGGAGAAAAAGGGAAGAATAGGATAATAAGTGCTAGGAAGGAGGAGCATGGAATTTGAATTTCAGCAAGGTATTTGAAGTGATCTGGTCTTATTGGTATGTGATGGTTGGTATCCTGGAGGACTGTTAAAGTTAGAAAGTCTCCTTGTCATATGGCTTTCAGGATTGATCTTATTGTTTACCTCTTGAATGTCTGAGATATTTCTGATTGGTTTAGAAATTTGAGATCCAAGATGGGCTGAGGTCTCTGGTCTTCTGTGAGCCATAAAAACTATGGGGTAGATGCCCATGCCCTGCTCTGCCTTTGGGACTTGTTGTATTGCCTTGCTTGCTAGCAGTTCATTTAGTATGTCTTGAACCTGCTCCAGTGATGCCTTCTTCTTTGCTATTGATGATATGATGAATCTGTCTTCCTTAGATTTGGTTGAGAATTCTATGGCATACCATTTTGATACTATAAGACTACTGACAAAGACTACTGATAAATAGTCATATATAGAAGTTCACATACTGTGTAAGAGGCTAGGGCCAAGAAGCTAGCTGGGTGAGCAGGGGGGGGTCATGGAAAAAGTAAGAAAGAAAAGAGCTGCCTTTAGAAGGTACAAATAAACAGGGAGAGGGGAGGACAGAGAGGAATATCTGAAGGAGTTGAGGGAAGTGACAAGGGCAATCAGGTCAACCAAGGTGTCCAGGGAACTCAGGCTAGCACAGGACATCAAAGAGGGGAGAAGGACTTCTTCTGGTATAACAGGGAGAAAAGGAGTTGTATGTACCAAATAGTAAGGATAGCAAAGGATGGGGGGGTGGGTGGAAATGAGCAGAACAGGCAGAAGAATTAAATGAGTACTTCTGCTCAGTATTTACTAAAGAGAAAGGGGGAGCTATACCCAAGGGGGTGAGACGGGTGGGCAAGGGGGGATAAGATGACAGACAGGGCAATCCCAGTGGTCAGAGTACTGGAGGGCTTGAGGGCACTGAGGGTGGACAAGGTGCCAGGGCCAGATGGCATACACACCAGGGAGCTGAAGGAGCTAGCTGAAGTTCTTGCAGAACCCTTGGCAGACCTGTTCATTGCCTCTCTGGACTCTGGGAGTCTACCTCTGGACTGGAGGATGGCACATGTGGTACCCCTCCACAACAGCGGCCCCAAGGACGAGTCAGAAAACAACATACCAGTAAGCATCATATCCATTGTGGGAAAGCTGATGGAGACAGTCCTGAAGGAGAGGCTGGTTTCCTTCCTAGAGGCTAATGGATTGCAGGAGAGTAGACAGCACCGGTTTGTTTCAGGCAGATCCTGTCAGACCAACCTAGTGGAGTACTATGACTGGGTAATCAGGCAATTAGACAGGGTCCATGCAGTTGATGTCCTGTACCTGGACTTCAGTATGGCATTTGATTTGCTGTCACATAGGAGAGTAGGGAGTAAGTTGGAAAGCACAGGGCCGGGGGTGAAGATGGTGGGGTAGGCAGTGAACTGGTTGCAAGGGAGACAGCAGAGGGTGGTGGTGGTGGGAGGGAAGCTCTCATCTCCCAGGATGACAAGCAGGGTACCCCACTTTACTGGGGCCAGTGTTGTTTGGGATCTACATAGCAGACATTTCAATAGGCATCCAAAGCAAGATCAGTCTGTCTGCAGATGATACCAAGATGGGAGCAGTAATGGATGACTTAAAAGGGAGGGAGGGATTGCAAGATGATGTGGCAAAATTGGAGGCCTGATGGGTAACTTGGCAACTGGGGTTCAGTGCCAGAAAATGCAAGGTGCTACATTTTGGTGCAAAAGACCCAGCTAGGAGCTACCAGCTATGGGGGATTCAACTATCCAAGACAGAAGAGGAGAAGGATCTGGGGGTGATCATAATGGGAGCAATGAACAACTCAGCACAGTGTAAAAAGAATTATGGGGTGTATTGCAGGGGCATATCCTCCAGGATGGGGGAGGTGATCCTGCTGCTATACAGGTCACTGGTTAGACCACAACTGGAGTACTGTGTGCAGTTTTGGTGACCATACCTGATGAAGGACATTAGGTAACTAGAGGGGGTGCAGCACTGGACAACAAAAATGATCCAGGGGCTAGAGGACTTACCCTATGAGAGCAGGCTGAGAGAGCTGAAAATGTACTCCCTGGAGGAGAGGAGAGATAGGGGGACATGATTGAGACCTTCAGGTACATGAAGGGAATACATAAGATGGGCACAGAGGAGCTTTTCAAATTAAGGAGGGGGAGGAACACTTGAGCGCATGATCTGATATTGGAAGGGGGAAGGTTAAGGAAGAAAATGAGGAGACACTTTTTTAAGGAGAGGGTGGTGTCTGGGTGGAACACATTGCCAGACAAAGTGGTATCCTGTAGAACAGTGGGCTGGTTTAATAGAGCATGAGACAGGGTAAGAGGAAAGGTCACGGGGGGGGGGGGCAGCTGCAGTATAAGGGCTGCAAGCTGCACAATCCAGCAGACTTGATAGACCATAAGGCCTTTATCTGCTAGCAATTTCATATAGTGGCTCCTTGAAGGAATTGATCCCTGTTATGATTGGATGACCTGGGAGAGATTCAAGACTTTTATGGATCTGGAGCAGTAAAGAAATAGTGGGTCTATTAGGATGCTCTGTTTTCAGAACCAGCAGTGTGTCCCTGACAGTATCATTGGCTTCTGCATTGTGTGAATACTAATTAATGTGTTTCTTAAACCCCATGGTTGGATCACTAGTAAGTGACTTATAAAACTTCTTATTGGCTAATTGCCTGCCTGCCTCAATCACATACTTACTGGTATCTTGTACCACAACACTGCCTCCTTTATCTGCCTGTTTGACGGTGGTTAAATCATTAATTTCCAAACTTTTCAGGGCATTAAATTCCTCACTAGACATGTTCACATACAGTATGTAGCCTCAGATTGAGTTTCTATGAACTTCTGAAGGTCCTGTTTTCATGCCCTCAAGAAAAACATTGACAGTGCTTTTCATGGTAGTAGTGGAGGTTGAAAGTAGATTTGGGCCTGAGAACCCATTGTTTATGTCCCTGCTGCAACTTCAGAGGGTTGGGATCATCCATAGAAGTCTGGAAACTTGGAGTCTGTGAGGTTAGGCACAGAACCCTGTGAATTACTTTCACTCACCCATGTTCTTAAAAAAAACAACTCAAGTTCAAAAGTCCAGCAAACCAGTAGAGGTCCAAAGTGTTCTCAAAATGATTTAGATTAGGGTAGGAACAAACTTGAGGCAATCACTCAATAAAGAAAGTTCAGCCTTGGTAGTGGGTTAAGGAGCCTTTCACCTCTGGGTCACGGGTTCAACTGCAGCAGAAGTCAGAAGTGGTCAAAATCCATTATCACCTGAGAGCTGTTCAGTGGCTCAAGTGAAATGAGTTATGGTGTTGGTCTCAGTCCAGTTCCCCGTGCACAGATGCCACCAACACAACTGGCACTAATTAGCAGGGCCACTGGAAAATTGCGGAAAAGGTTACCCAAAATTGCGGAGCATTTTGCAAAAATTTCGGGAAATTGCAGGGGTTCTACTATAGACCCTGAGTGCTTCACAATAAATCTTTAAATGTTTTCTGCAGTATATATTAGTCAGTATAAATTACTAAATGAGTACACTGACACCTGAATATGTTTAAAACATAAAGAAAAGTTTATGTTCCTAAAAATAATACTAAACTGATAAGCTATCGTAAGCGTTGCCTGTCTTCCAAAATTGAAAAGCATCTGCCTCATACAGTGCTAAATAGATTCTATGAAGTGAGCCACAGCAAATCAATATTAAATAAAGTCAGAAGAAATATATTGTTTTGTTTTTGGCTGTAGAATAATGCAGCCTAGTCAACAGCTGTTTAAAGTGCTCTGCCAGCTATTCATCCACTTTGGTACAAGAACAAATAAGCAGATTAAGTGTTGAAAAATTGAATTTTAGTAAAATGTTGTTAAAGTGTTTAATGATCATAATGTGTACTGTAGGTACTGTACACTATTTTTGAAATCACATATTTAAACATTAAATCTGTAGGTTATTGGGTCTGGCAGTATAATCTAGAGGACAGCGTAACAAACTATGAATGAGCTGATGACATCTAGCAGACCTGGGTTTGATTCCCACAACCTCCACTTGTATACTGTGTGAATCTGAGCAAGTCACTGCAGTGCTCCTGGGTTGTACCTGAAAACAGGCACTTGTGCCTAGTGGGCCTTATGCAGTTACCAAAAAATGTGAAAAAATACCAATATACTTTTACTGCATCATACAGTAGTCAGGGTACCCTGCAATTTACCTTTGTTTTACTCTGGCTGCAATGATTTTGTTTAGTTAAAGATAACTGTTCAGATATATTTTGTGATTTATAAGCTTGTTTTTAGACTTTAGTCAGGTTTTTATTATAGTCTTTGCATGTGAGCATCTGGGGGTAGCAGCTAGCTTATTCAAGTTTAAAATCAGCAGGGCCATGCAAAAGCCTCAGCTGTTTGAATCAAAACTAGTCTGAATGAAAGTATGCTCACGGGGAAAAACTTGCCCTGCCACTTACAAAAAGGCTTCATAGTTAGCATCCCATTTAAGTGAATGGGATAATTTGCACCTTTTATCCCATCTTTTGTTTCAGTCTGTGTAGCAACAAAAAGTTTTCTGATAGACTACTTCAACACAGAACAAATGTTAAGTGTTTAATTGTACTTATGCTTGGCCAGTGGATTCTGAAACCAAACAAGACAAGGATTCAAAAGAAATCAGTGTCACATAAAACCATTGCCCTACCTTGCACTGCATTGTTTCGGCCAAACCCAAGTCTGCATGCAAAATTGTCAATATATTTGAGAGTATTTTATTAAAAATGTTAATACTGTTTACACAGTTCAATATAAAAACTCAAAAATTGCAAGAAATTGTGGAACATGTCAGTTTTTGTGGAGAATGGTGAAAATTGCAGATTTTGCAAAAAAATTGCGGGTGCAATTTTCCAGTGGCCCTGCTAATTAGCACCCTTGTTGACAGTCTCAAATGAGAGACCAAGAACTGAATGGCATAGAGTCTGAATTACCCCCTCTCCTGCCTTGTGGTCCCTCCATGGCAGGGTTGAGGCACATTGGTGGAAGGGGGAAAGCTTGAACTGTGATTGCCTATGCTGTACCTGTCATGTGTATGAGGACTTCAGCTTCCAGTACTGTAAATGCAGCATCTTTCATGAGCACTAAATTTGCACACAGAAGAACAACACCAACAAAAAAAATCTTAAAATTTTAGCAATTTAAAAAAAACCTTGGGAAACTCAGTCTTGAAAACCGTACTCACTATTATCTGTCCTGTCTAGGAGAAGTGCCCCGTATAATATTCAATTAGTCCCAGTTTATCAGGATAATAACCAAAACACATCATTACGTGCTCCAGATCAAAACATTCCAACTTGCAATTATCGAGGCATCCTATGATAGATAATTACCCCAGATAAGGGTTATTTATTAATTTATTTTAGTTATTTGATATTATGTTGCAAGCCTAATATTTATTTAGAATCATTATTTATTTAATTGTTTGATAGCCCTATTTTAATTACATATTCAGGAGCCTAAGGAGGCTTCTAATTGGCTACGGATCAGTCACTAATCTCTTAGAAATGACCCCTCATCCAGCCACTACCAGGGTTTGGGTGCAAGCCTTGGTCATCAGGAGTAAACTGGGATTAGGAAGTCTGAGCATTACTGAGTATGATTTCCTCCTCCAGGGAGGTAAAGCAGCTTTCCTCACCGCTCTACTTCCACCTAGATTACCACAAGTGGCAGTGCAGCTGGGAAGCTACTGGCAACTCAGAACTCGAGGTTTCACTTTGTAGAGCTTTGTCATGAGAAGTAATCTAATCTTGTTGTCCGAAAACACCAAGTTTTGAGGGCCCATAGTAAATAAAGAAGAAATATTAACAGTCTTGGCAGTCACATTTATTTTGCTTGGAATTTATTAGAAATTGCCAGCTTGCTGGCCGGTGGTGTGGAGGGCTTTGGCATCATGCCTTACCTCCTGCCGCACCGGTGACCTGTGTTCTCCGTGCGAGTGGGTCGCTGGGGGTCAGCCAGGGTGGGAAATGATCAAGTGTCCGGAGGACAGCTCGCCTTTCCCAGGGAGGGAGAGACATGGAGGCCTGTTCACCTCTGACACCTAGCGGTGGCTGAGTGTTGGAGTGCCTGTGTCTCGTACATGAGGGAAGGGGATGGAGCAGTTAGCCAGCCTACTATGGGTGGAAGTGTGCACAGCTCGGCCATTGCCGATGCTACATTGCTCCACCTCTGGGAGCGGGGGCTAAAAAGAAAATGTACAGGAGGTTACCCGGTTAGAAGAGTGTTATCAGAATAGCATCGCAATTCACAGCACTAGTAAGCACTACCATGACAGTGACGGGGGATTTACAGTGCTTGCTGTAAGTGTTCCCCTGGTTGCTGTCCAGGGTGCTGTAGACAGGACAAGGGCTGCAGGGAATAGGAGGCTGGCTGAGCTGCTCCTGTGACCTGGACAGCTGGACCATTGAGCAGCATACCTCGTGGCGATGGAGACCAGGGTTCTAGTCCTGATCTCCCGACATTTTGAAATATTGGGACTTGAGTTTTTTTATGAGGGGCAATGGAAACACTGTTCCATGGCCCCACAAATTTTAACTTGCCACATGATCCGCTCCCCCTCGGAGTGAGAATCCTTTTGTCTGGGAGTACAGTGGAGCAGAGCCCACCACAAAAGAAAAATCAGCGCTGTTTTTCCTGTGTGCTCCATGCTGATGCTATTATTGTTGTCTCTTATTAGACCCAGTGCCTCAGAGGAGAAAAAGCCTGGTCGATTGAATGACCGCCAGCTCCTGTAGGTGCTGCCACCACACTGGCAGCCACCTCAAGAACCAGATCCAGGTCAGCAGGTTGAGGGATTCCCGTTGCCCCACCATGGGGGGCAAGCCATGGAGGAAGACAGGAAGGTGTGCTGCAAGCAGATGGACAGGGCTGGGGGGTTGGCGAGAACATGGGCCACCCAGGAGGGGGAGAAATTGAGTACAAAAAAACATGGAAAGCTTCTCAGTTGATTTTGCTTAATTGTCTCCCTCCTTTTGCCCTATTCAAATGCTTACTGACTTGGATCAAGTGGCTTTGGTACCTTAACCATACCTAGGACCAGGGTCAAACTTGGTGAGATAGCATTCTCTGTCTCTGCCCCTAAATTATGGTACTCCACACCTGCCAGCCTCACGCTTGATCCCACTACTAGCACATTCAGAAACCAATACTGCTGCTATTTGCAATAGTTAGCAGTATCTACCTGCTCCTAGGCTTGGTATTATGACTGACTTTGCCTATGTATATTATACTCCTGCACTTCTTCATTCTTTAGAGTGTGTACATGTTCATTCCTTGTGCAGTGTCTTGTTATACTTTTCCAAATATGTCATTGTTATACACAATATTGTTTACTGGTTGCACTCTCCTAGGTTGTGTCTGAAAATAGGCAGATGGTTGTGTAGTGGACCCTACCTGATTAGTAATAAAAAAGGAAATAAATAATGCTGATAACTGAGTGAACACACAGGGGAAGGAAATCCCCTTTTTATAGGAAGGACCCAGCACAGAAAAAAATATATAATACTGTTAAGTACAGTTAGAAAAGTGCATAACAGCAGACATCAAATAATCCATACATTGTTACATAGAGCATGGACATAGAGCATTCGCATATTTCATCATATATAGTGGTACTCAGTCTGTCCATTGGAAATTCATGATGACTATTTGCAGCCATGTACTGTATGTAAGTCTTTCGTCCCAAATTAATTTTCATATATGGATCCTTCAGAAGTATTTTGTTTGCTGATCTCAGGCTAGTATTTGTCTCATAGGGCCTAACATATCAATCAAGAAATCAGGGCACCACTAGATAATACTTTGTGTCCCAAGGAACCCCAATTTTTAATATATTTTTTTATCAAGTGTCATCTATTCCAGTTTAGAATACAGATGTCAGTTTTTACTTACTGGAAATACAAATCTGCAGACAAGATTATATATGACATAATTATGTTGCTGAAAATTTGTGGAAACCTTATCATTATTTATTGATTTATAGACATTCAGTACTTATAATTATAAAATGGCAAGATGACATCCAGTAACCTAACTGGCTAAGACCAGTCACATGACTTGTGGTGATACTGCCCACCACACTGTCAGCCTGATATTAGCCTGCTAATATATTCCTATGCAGCTGAATGTTTCTAAAAAAGTCTGGCAGCCATGATTTTCCCTCACTAACCATGGCAACATGATGTGGACACTAAGTTCTGTTTAAAGCTGCATTCCATGCACCAAAACAACATACGAAAGTCATTTTTTTAAGTTAAAGCACATTTTTCCCAACAATAAACCAAAACAGCAGTTTAGTATTTTATTTTTCTTCCTATTTGAAATTGAAAGCCATGAGCGGTGATTGCATTTACACTTTCACTCACAATCATGTTGTATAATAGACAGCTTTACTTGGCAGTCCTTGACACACTTTATTACCTTTTAAGTTAACTATGTGTTCCTTTTCAGTAGTCTGTGTTCCTGTTTCCATAACACAAGGGGCGGACTAAATCAAATCAAATCATTCTTTATTTATATAGCGCCTTTCAATATCAAGGCGCTGCACACATTATAACAATAAATATAAAAACAGAGAGCAGTATAATTATTAAAAATCATTCAGCCTGGGAAGGCCAACGAAAATAAATAAGTTTTAAACATAGATTTAAAACTGCTGACGGTCAGGCATTCTCTCAACTGACGAGGTAGAGAATTCTGCAGGGACTAGCTTTACAGCATTAAGAACTACTGGAACTACAACTACAGCAGCCTAATTTTGACAACTGTCCTAAAGCAAATGCATAAATGCAATGTAGTTCCAGTAGGTGGAAGGGCAACTTGAGGAATTTTTTTTTCAAGATTATGTGAATTAGTAAACATATTTTAAAAAACAAAAGCTGTTTTATGACCACAATAACACTCCTGGGTGTGCATTATGGTAGCTCACCACACTTCCCCAGTGATTGAATTCATTCAGCCTGCAGCCTCATACATCAAAATGCACCCAGGGCATGTAGTAATTCAGCATAATGCACACCCTGTGATGTGTTATTTCTAGCTTATGTGAAATAGAGTAAAAACTATTTTGAAAATGTGATCCAGAATGGATCTACCCAGAGAAGGATCACTGCCAAATAGTTGAGTTATCAAGCAGTGCTGAACAGTGCAGTTAGTACACTATCAGATCATCTCTATGTCATATATATTTAAGAATACATCTTGCAAACTTATTTCCCATATATTGTTCGGTGCCACTTCTCTTGCTTAAGCCCATGGTCTGATGGGCCAAACAAGTAAAACATTGCCATGATGACCCCAATCCCTTATGAGAGACAAGGGGATGAGTGACATTTCTGTCTGCTCAGTCATTTCCCTTCCAAACCCTGGAAAGTACAGTGTCTGTATGTAAAATAAAATTCTGTCACATGTCAGTTTCAGCTTGCTTGGGGAAGGGGGAGCAGGGTTTACCTAGCATCATTGAATGGCTATAGACAGATTGTACTAGAGAACCACTTTAGAGCACATTGAAGTAAACAAATAGTAAATACAACACATCAGTGAGATCAAATGCAGTCCTTTGTTACAGTCTATCTAAATATATCCCATGGGATCCCTTTTAACTAGACTGCATATGGACAACCCCAAGACAATGGCATTATAAAGCGAACACACATGTATAGGACACTTTGCTATCTTACTACGGTAATAATAAAATACAACCAGTAACACTCAAAAATATGTTTTACAAATGTGGGGGGGGGCGCAAAAGAGGCACAGAACATACAAATCTCTGATTGATTTTTTCTACAATGCTTTATGCTATGGGCAACGGATTTCTGAATTTTACTGTAATATGATTTCTATCCTAGGGCTGTCATCAGCTTAATTACTTAATGATGCAGCAGAATTATATTTGTTTTGCTATTGCAGCTGGAAATTGCCATCCTCTTTTAATTACTACTCAAGATAGGATATTTCATTACTAAAGACCCTGTGGTTTCCAGGAAAACAAATATGCATGGCTACAATGATGAAGAGGGACTTTACCTCTGTCTTGGCAGGGGGCTCACTCTAGGCATATTGTAGAGTTAGGTTAAAGTGCAAATGTTCAGTTGCTTGGGGTAACTAAGGTTAAAACATTGCGTGTTCTAATTTTACAAAGTAGAATGATGGTAGTGGCAGCAGTAGAAAGTTTATAATTGTCTCTTTTCTGTAGTATTAGTTTTCTGTGTTTTGGAAGAGTCCATGTTGGAGTAGCTTCTCCATAATTGTGCCTGTCATATTTAACTTTACTTTGTACAGAAATCCAAGAGAAATCGCAAATCAGGTATCTGTTGGGACAGCTCTGCAATGTGCCCCACTGATGCAGCTGCAGTTCTCTTGCCTGCCCACCGCTCAGTAAGTGATTGCAAGAGGGAGGGTATGCCTTATCACTGAGTGGGGTATGCCCCACAACAGTAAAACCCAATTCACCATCCCTACAGACATATCCTAAGACAGCCAGTAAAGCCCCCAGCTCCCTCACAGCAGATCAGGAAGCTATCTTGCAATTTACCAACCAAACCAACATGGCAGGGTAGAATACAGTTAAACTGAACTAAATTAATAGTAAAACAAAAGTATCCAGAGCTACAGTAGTGACTCAGTTGGCACAATTTAAAAGGGGGTTCCCTCCTGAAATCCTTATCCCTGAACTAAAAGAGTCTGGGATCCTCTGCTGTTCTTTTTGGTGCTGGTGTGCTGGAGAACTACAAGTCCTCCAAACCTGAAGTTGGGAGAACAGAGTGAAGGGGAGCTGCAGGCCACTGCTTGTTTTATCCCATATCTCTCCTCCCCCAGCCAGATGCCCATGCCCTGTGGGCGGTCCCAGTGGTTCCTTCCTGGGGGTGGTACCAGGGCACCTATCCACCCCTGTGGGAAGAACACTACCTCCCTACCTGAGATCAGGTATCAGTGGAAGAGCCAAAGGCAAATGTATTTATTTATTTATTGGATTACAATACCTTTGAGCCAGGGGCTCTTTTACAAAGGTCCCACATCAGAAAATAGACAAAACAGTTTACACATCAATAAGACAAAAAAAAATTGATAACAGTGATTAATACATTGAAGCATGCAAAACAGATAAGGTAGTTATTTATAAGATATTAGGCAGACATAAAGCAGCCAAGAATAGGCTTTGTTAGGAATGGGGAGGGTAGGAATGGGGGGTAAATGACAAGTGGATGAGAGGGGGGAGTGGGGGCAGACAGGTGGTGAGACAACTTAGGGATGGCAATCACAGCTGCCTAGTGCAGTGAGGTGTTGGTGAAGTTTTCTCTTAAAAGGGCCAATCTTTGACTCATCCAAGATTACAGAAGGGAGGTCGTTTAGCCAACTAGGTGCCCTGTATGTAAATGATGGCTGCGTTTGAGAGATACAGCAAAAAGGGACTTGATAAGTCTGTCTTGACATGCCATGAGTTTGATGAAGGTTAGCCACAGGGTTAAGGAGTTTTTGGATGACCAATGACCAAGGAGGTTTGGCCAAGGCAGATTTTTTTCACTAAGAGGCAGGTCTGATATTTTATCCTGCCCTTAAGGTGCAGCCATCTAGGCTGTGCATACAAGTCACATGCATGAGTATTTCTGTGGGCTCCAGTAACCAGCCTGCATGACTTATTTAGTGCTGTGTTGATCCATTTAGTTGTGGTGTCTGTAGCTGCACCGTATACAAATAATCCATAGTCAATTATGAATAGTATGGCGCTATTGATGGCAAGTCGGAGAACATCTGGGGGTCATACAGTGCCTGTGCCTAAATAGGAGCCCAATCCTGGTATTAACTGTCCCTGCAACATGATCAACATGTGTGATGTAAGACAGGGAACTGTCAAGGGTCATCCCTAGATATTTGAAGATCTGGACCTGCTTGAGTGGGGAGCTATGGCTGTTCAGAATAATTAACCGGTGTGTTCTGTGTTTGTTGTGCAGGCTCAGGAATAGCATGGCTTTCTTCTTTTTGTACATAATTAGGAGTTTGTGCTTGGTTAACCAGGCCTCAATAGCTGAGAAGTTGTGCTGGAGTTGTATTTCAAGGGGAAGGGAGTCAAGTTGGCTGGAGAAAATAACGGCATCATCCACATATAGTAGTATGATAGAGATGCTGGCCAAGGAGAGGGTGGTGTGGAAAATACTAAAAAGTAAAGGGCCTAGGATCGTGCCTTATGGGACCCCGTGAAAGCACTTGTCGGCTGTTGGACAGAATAGTACTTATTTTGACTTGTTGGGATCTGCAAGCGAGGTAACTTTTAAACCACCCTACCACATCATTAGCTAGATCGGAGGTGAGGAGTGTTTCTAGCAGTACAGTGTGGTTGACCGTGTCAAAGGCTTTAGTGAGGTTGATGTATATCACCCCCACCAGGTGACCCTGGTCAAGTGCATTATATATAAAGCCAGTATAATCTAGCAGCACTGTGGTGGTACTATGTGCCTTGTGAAATCCATGTTGTTGCAGATATTGAATTTTGTATTTCTCAAAGTACTCGGTTAGTTGATCCGATACAATGCACTCCAAGGCTTTCGAGGGGGGGATTTTATATCGGGCGATAATTTCTGTGCTGGGTCCGATCACCACTTTTGTTGACAGGTGTGACCACAGCTGCTTTCCGCTACTGGGGGAACTTTCCAATGCATAGTGATAGATTCAGCAGTTTAGTGAGTAGTGACAGGACTGCATCAAGAGTTAGGTTAACAAGTTTAAGTTCAAGAGAGTTACTACTGAATCTTGATTTTCTGAGCACTCGTTGCAGATATTTTTTGGCCACTGCCAAGGTGACTGTCTTTAAATAGAAAGGGGGTGGACCTGGGTTGGCCACTACTACTGGCTAAGACATTGCTATCTGGTACATCGAAGAAGTCAGGGGGAAGTATGTCACTAAGGTCTCTGAAGGCCGTGTTGAAGGTGTCGGCAATATGTTTGGGGTCCTGGGTGATTACACCATTGACTTCTATCATAGAGGGTGAGGATTTACTGGTTTCACCCATGAGGTCTTTAACATTGTCCCAAAATTTCCTACCATCCCCCTAGGACTTTGAGAGCTCCTCCTTGAAGTGGCGGATTTTGGCAAGACAGACCTCATGAGTACAAGCATTCCTAGCAGCTTTGTAAAGCTGAATGTCATCTTGTTTACCAGTGGCCTGTGCACGATGCCACAGATTATCCCTAGTAGTCATGTGTTTAATTAGGATGGGACAATCCAGGGATTATTTGCATCCTTAATCTTACATTTTCTAATGGGGGCATGAATGTCACAGGCCTTATTGAATTTAGAGATTAAATATTCAAGTGCTTGTTCCACACTTTGAGCCGAGTGAATGGGTATCTGGTTGGTTTGCTGAAGATAAGCCTTGAGGTGTTTGAGTGCCCTTTCTTTAGGACACAGTGTATTGCCATTTTAGGGGGTAGCTTAGGGGCTCTGTTTGACCAGTGGCAAAGAACAGGGATGTGGTCACTAATCGAGTCAGGGAGGACGGCTGTGTTGGATATTCTCTCTGGGTGATTGGTAATTATCCAATCCAACAGTGTACTGGATCCAGTCCTGTAATTGACCTTGGTGGGGGAGTCAACCATTTGGGCTACATTGATGGCAGAGATCACATCCTTGGAGCAGTCTGCCTCTGGGGCCAGCCAATTTACATTAAAGTCACTTAATAGCACCACTTTGGTGTTTTATGGTGCAGGCTGGTCAGGTGTTTAATGGCCACATTGAACCCATTGGCCTGATCTCGCAGGGAGATGTAGACTGAAACTAAAGTGAGCAGTGTACTGTGGAGTCCCAAGAGTATCCTAACGGCAAGGGCCTGTACATTTTTCCCAGTGTCAAATCAGAGGAGGACATGCCCCTGTATTTATTTTATTTATTTATTTATTTATTTGCATATTCAGAAACAACCTTTGAGTTAGAACTCTTTTACAAAGGTTCCACATCAAGAACACAAGACATACACATCAGACAAGTTTTCATAATCAAAACTATGCAATACAATCATCAAATAACAACAGGTACTCTGTAATCTTCAAAAGGAATGACACAGATACAAAAATTGTGGAAAGACACAATTAAATATGAGAAGCCACAGGAGCGGAATAAAAAGGAGCAGCCAGAGAGGAGCCTTGTCTGATATAGCCTAAGTGATATGAGAAGTCATATCATTAGTTACCAGAGGGGGGAGGGGAGAGAGGAGAGCAAGAGAGTGAAGTATAAGGAGATATCGGAGAGGGGGGTAGGAGATAGGATGTGTTAAAAAGCAAAGGAAAAGGTGAAGGAGAGGGCTAGTAGAGTGTGAGAATGGGGTAGAGAGTGAGGGATGATCCTGAGCCATAGGGAGATTGACATGGAGCAGCACAGTATAATGAGGGGGAGGGAGAGAGGAAGAGAGGAAGGGAGGGAGAGAGGGAGAGGAGAGAGAGAGAGAGAGAGAGAGAGAGAGAGAGAGAGAGAGAGAGAGACAGAAAGAGCAAGGGAGTGGGCAATAGAAGAGAGGGGGTGAGGGACAGGGAGAGATAAAGAAGAACATAGCAGTGGAGAAGTAAACAACCCCGAGGGGTGGGAGATTAGAGGAAGGGGAATATGGTATCACAATGGGATGAAGTCAGTGAGTGATGAAAAGGGACAGGGTGTGAGGGCTAAAGGAATATCTTTAGGGTGCAAGGGGGAGATGAACTTGTGGGAAAAGTCCACAGGGTATCCTTAAGGTAAATTGCACACCGGCCACCCCTTTTGCCTATCCTATCTTGTCTAAAGAGGGTGTAGCCAGCAAGGGAAATAGATGTATTAGAGATTTTTGGTGTAAGCCGAGTCTCCACCACAGACAGGATGTCTGGACTGTGTTATGTTACTCATACTTGGAGATCATTGTATTTGGACATTAGGCTACAAATATTGATGGATGCAAGTTTTAATGCTCTGGTGTTGTTTCTGCAGCAATGCATCTGTTGCATGGAGGAGCCAGGGTTGGGGTGGATGTTGCCTGATAGGAGGAGACATAGCATGGTATTTCTTAACAGAAAGTGTTTAAGTAACTTAAGAGTAGTTGGTGGTTTATTCCTACTAATCCATCCACCATTTTTATAATATAGTGGCATGGTGAGACATGATAGTAGGTACAAGGTAGGAGAGTTTAGAAATCGGACCAAGTACAGTAACTGAACAGGTTAGTAAGTCTGAGATAGTTGTCGGTTGTACTACTCAAGGTAACAGGGCCTAAAGGGGATGCAGTTTTGAGGGAGGGGGGTAATTACTATTGGGCTGGCACTTATCTGGGCTTGAGGGTGTTATAACAGATATTAGCAGGACTAGAGAGGCTATGCATTTATTGGCCCTCATGGTTACCATTTAAGTATGGAGCATGGTGTTGGCATCAGGTGGTTCAGCACTGCTAGATAATGCCAATTAAACTCAGTTCGGTTTATAGAGCAGTATTTGAGGTTTGAGGTGGGACAGAACCAAACTACTGCTTCAGGAGTTTCCAGAAGCCATGCCTGCTGCACTTAACCCAATAGTTTGTACACTTAACAAATCAAAACGCACATCTTACCGTGTCATGACGTTTTTATTAAAGTGCTTAAAACTTCCATCCCGTAGCAAAATAGAGTGCAAAAGCGGCAACTTTAAATGTTTAAAATAAAAAAATCGAAGACACCATCATGGTGTTTTACCGTATCAGGAGAAATGACCAGGCCGGCTGAGCAGACAGCCCTTGTGCATGATGATGCACAGGAATCAGCTGATGTTTCAGCTTACGCCTTCCTCAGAGCTGATTGGTCAAGACTCTAACCATCCCTTTTATTACAGAATCATGCATATTCATTAGACGGGCATATTCTGACCTCCTTCTGCTCGTATATAAATGTCTATCTACACATCACATACACAAGAACATACACACATATATCTATGTTACTTAATAAGATTAAAATTTATAAATAGCACTGTAGGGGTAATTCATCATTCAATCCCCTCAGTTTAAGTGTTCCAAGTTTAAAAATCCAAAAACATTCTCTCTGATCCAGTCTATTTTTTAGACTCCCACCACGGGGTCCAACTCAGATTTTTTTGATTCCCATAAATTTTAAATTAGCAGGTGATCCATGCCCCACATCAAAGAAATGACATGCCATAGCATTTGTTTGTACATTGTTTTGAACTGCTGAGTTATTGTCACTTATACATTCTCTAAGCTGGAGTTTTGTCTATCCCACATAACTTAAACCACATGGACAAATCAGCATATAAATTACTCCAGTTGTTCGACAATTGATGAAGTCATTTATTTCAAATTCTTGATTCATATGTGGATGCTTAAATTTCTTGCTATCATTTCTATTATTGCATTGAGCACAGTTGCCACATCTGTAATTGCCTTTAGGAAATGTTGGAATCCAGGTCGTTTTCGGCTTTTCCAGCTCCTGAAAACTATGTACTACTAAGTCCTTAATATTCTTTCCCCTTCTATAGGTAATACGGGGCCTATTGAATTGGTCACATCTGAATACAGGATCCCCTTGTAGTACTGACCAATGTTTCCTTACAATGTTAGCAATTTAAGCAAATTGGTTACAGAACTCCGTTACAAAACTCACTGGATTTTGATTTGCAACTCTATTCCAATTTTTTGGTCTTAACAACATCTCTCTTTCAGTATTCATTGCTCTTTCAACCCCTTTGTATACACAATCTACTTTATATCCACGTTCTCAAAATTTGTTTGTCACGCCTCTTGCATTCTTTTGAAATTGTTCTGTATCACTACATATTCTTTACAAGTGCAGCATTTGTCCCACTGGTATATTCTGTTTCAATACCTTAGGATGACTACTTTCATTATGTAGCCAAGTATTTCTACTCATCAATTTTCTATACAAGGTTGTTTTTAGTTTATTTTCTTCCTTGTATACTAACAAATCTAAAAATGGAATTGATTGTATATCAGCTTGTGCTACAAACTTCAAGTTTGTGTCAAAGGCATTGATCTGCTTTATGAATTCATCCAGACTTTCCATGTTATTGGACCAGATTAAGAAACAATCGTCGATGTATCACTTCCAGAATGTGGCATACTGTTTAAACATCTCATTTTCATATAGATACACTTCTTCCCACTGTCCCACACATAAACATGCAATACTCGGAGCAAAAGTTGTTCCCATCGCAGTTCCTTTGTGCTGCATTTAAACTGGTCCTTATACATAAAGTAATTTGACTTCAATACCATATCAGCCATATCTGAAATTAACTCCACAATTTGAATTTCATCATTTTGTTGTTTTCCCAAATAATATTTTATTGCATCTCTTCCCCCATCATGTGGCACATTAGAGTATAAACTTTCTGGCCCAGATATTCAAACTGTGCCAGGCTGTGGCCAAGCTTTTGCGCAGCTCAACTTGGCTGCGCAGGGGTGTGGCCTGGGCGATATTCAAAGGAGATGTGCCATGGCCCAGCAGCTTTGAATATCACACCCTGGCCACCCCCACTGTGCATGGCACAGTGGCACTGCACCAGTGCAAGTGGACAGAGTGGAGCATGGAGATGCGCTAGCACAAGTGCCATTGCTCCATTCACAGCACTTGCGATATTCAAAAGGTGACATGCAAATGGGGCCATAATTTATGCAAGGCACACATGGGGCCATTTGCATGTCATTATAGCCCCATTTGCATCCCATTAGCATGCAGGTGCGCTGATCCCTGATGACTTGTGCCTGGCGCCCTGCCAGGCAGCAGCCATCGGGGACTGACTCCCCCTGCAGCCTGATCACAGGCATTTGTTAAAAAATGAAGTCCCTGTCCAATATCCTTGGTGGTCCAGTGGACCGCTATGTGCCCGATTGCGGGCATCCGTTATAATAAAGCCCCCCATCTAATATCCCTGGTGGTCCAGTGGACTGAATGCTACCCGATCATGGGCATCTGTTGAAATGAAACCCCCCCTTACAATATCCCTGGTGGTCCAGTGGACCGAATGCTGCCCAATCATGGGGATCTGTTTCACAGAAAATGTCCTATTACCCTGGTGGTCTAGGGTACCCCCTCTCCACCCACCCACTGAGTCCACTGCCTTGCTCCCCGGTCCAGCTGGCAGGTGGCAGCTGCCACCACGCCTGCCACCCGCTGCCCCAGGACTGACACCTTGAGTAGGGTTGCCGCCCATTGGTTCTGGCGTGAGCCAATGGGCATGCACACCTACCGTACACTATCCAGATATGTGGATGAGATCATTCACATATCTGGAATAATAATACTGTAAGCTGCACACCGATGGCTCATGCTGTGAACCAATGGGTGTGCAGCCCCCGTGTCAGTTGGCGTGGCGGGGTGGCAGCAATAAGCTGCTGCCACCTGCCAGCTGACCTGAGGGGAGTGGGAAGTGGGACTCCAGTGGGCGGTGGAGAGGGGTACTCGAGACCACCAGGGTAATAGGACATTTTCTGTGAAACAGATGCCCACGATTGGGCAGCATTCGGTCCACTGGACCACCAGGGATATTGGATGGGAGAGGTTATTTATTATAACGGATGCCCACGTTTGGGCACATAGCGGTCCACTGGACCACCAGGGATAATGGATGGGGACTTCATTTTTAAACATACGCCCATGATCGGGCATGGGGGGGTGGCGCCAGGTGCAGCTGTAACTTGGGTGGCCACCTTCAGGTGGCAGCTGCCGTGTTGCACCCTGCACTGCGGCAGCTCACCTGTGGGTGGCCATCAGTTGTTCCTCTTTTTTTTTGGCTTTTTTTTTAACTTTCTGCTGGTGCAAGTAAGGATTGTGCATGCATGGCTCTGCACATCCAGGGGCTAAATATCGGGCTCTGCAGGTTATGCATGGGAATGCCACCCCCCCCATCTGTGCCTGCATACATTACTGAAGTGCTCCGGCACATCGGGATTTGTGCGACGCACTTTTCCCTTTTGAATATCGTACCAGGGCACATCAGAGGGTTGCGCATGGTGCAACACTGTTGCGCCATGAGCAACCCTTTTGAATATCTGGGCCTCTATGTCCAGCGTCAATAACAAATGGTCTGACTCTATTTCTATATTCTGAATACTTCTTACCATGTCACTACTGTCCAACAGATATGAGGGTAAATTGTTAACCAAAGGTTTCAGAAAACAGTCCCTCCATTTGTGAAAAAGGCTCCATACTTGAACCAATACTTGATACAATCAGGCACCCAGGTGGGCTTTGAGCATGCTTATGTAGTTTTGGCAACAAGTAAATTACTGGTTTAATAGGCGCAGTTACTTTAAAAAACACAGCCTCTTGTTTGTTTATGTTACCTTCCATCTCTCCCCTCTTAATAAAATCTTCTGCTCATAATTTCATTTCAACTGTTGGATCTTTGGTCAATTTCTTATAGTAGCCTTCATTTTCTAACTAGTTTTTCATTTCTTGTTCGTATTATTCTTTTCCCCAAAGCACAGTTGCTCCCCCTTTATCTGCTGGCTTAATTACCAAATTTTTATCTTCCATCAGAGATTTTAAAGCAACGTTTTCTTGATATGTTAAACTGTATGCTTTATCTTTTTCCTTTTTTAACACAATATCCATATCTCAAGCTACCAACGCTGTGAATGTATTCACCGCATGATGGCCATACGCTGGGGGACAAAACTTGCTTTTCTTTTTTAAATGTCTCATTTTACTAGATTCATTTGTACTCTGAATTTGCAATGGGAACAACTTTTGCTCTGAGTATTGCATGTTTATATGTGGGACAGTGGGAAGAAATGTATCTATATGAAAATGAGATGTTTAAACAGTATGCCACATTTTGGAAGCGATACATCAACGATTGTTTCTTAATCTGGTCCAGTAACATGGAAAGTCTGGATGAATTCATAAAGCAGATCAATGCCTTTGACACAAACTTGAGGTTTGTAGCACAAGCTGATATACAATCAATTCCGTTTTTAGATCTGTTAGTATACAAGGAAGAAAATAAACTAAAAACAACCTTGTATAGAAAATCGATGAGTAGAAATACTTGGCTACATAATGAAAGTAGTCATCCTAAGGTATTGAAACAGAATATACCAGTGGAACAAATGCTGCACTTGTAAAGTATATGTAGTGATATAGAACAATTTCAAAAGAATGCAAGAGGAGTGACAAACAAATTTTGAGAACGTGGATATAAAGTAGATTGTGTATACAAAGGGGTTGAAAGAGCAATGAATACTGAAAGAGAGTTGTTGTTAAGGCCACAAAATCGGAATAGAGTTGCAAATCAAAATCCAGTGAGTTTTGTAACGGAGTTCTGTAACCAATCTTCTGAAATTGCTAACATTGTAAGGAAACATTGGTCAGTACTACAAGGGGATCCTGTATTCAGATGTGACCAATTCAATAGGCCCCGTATTACCTATAGAAGGGGAAAGAATATTAAGGACTTAGTAGTACATAGTTTTCAGGAGCTGGAAAAGCCGAAAACGACCTGGATTCCAACATTTCCTAAAGGCAATTACAGATGTGGCAACTGTGCTCAATGCAATAATAGAAATGACAGCAAGAAATTTAAGCATCCACATATGAATCAAGAATTTGAAATAAATGACTTCATCAATTGTCGAACAACTGGAGTAATTTATATGCTGATTTGTCCATGTGATTTAAGTTATGTGGGACAGACAAAACGCCACCTTAGAGAACGGATAAATGAAAATAACTCAGCAGTTCAAAACACTGTACAAACAAATGCTATGGCACGTCATTTCTTTGATGTGGGACATGGATCACCAGCTAATTTAAAATTTATGGGAATCGAAAAAATCCGAGTTGGACCCTGTGGTGGGAGTCTAACAAATAGACTGGATCAGAGAGAATGTTTTTGGATTTTTAAACTTGGAACACATAAACAGAGGGGATTCAATAATGAATTACCCCTACAGTGCTATTTATACATTTTAATCTTAATAAGTAACATAGATATATGTGTGTATATGCTTGTGTAAGTGATGTGTAGATAGACATTTATATACGAGCAGAAGGAGGTCAGAATATGCCCATCTAATGAATATGCATGATTCTGTAATGAAAGGGATGGTAGGAGTCTTGACCAATCAGCTCTGAGGAAGGTGTAAGCGGAAATGTCAGTTGATTCCTGTGCATCATCATGCACGAGGGCTGTCTGCTCGGCCAGCCTGGTCATTTCTCCTGCTACAGTAAAACACCATGATGGTGTCTTCAGTTTTTTTATTTTAAACGTTTAAAGTTGCTGCTTTTGCACTCTATTTTGCTATGGGATGGAAGTTTTAAGCACATTAATAAAAACGTCATGACACGGTAAGCTGTGCGTTTTGATTTGTTAAGTGTACAAACTATTGGGTTAAGTGCAGCAGGCATGGCTTCTGGAAACTCCTGAAGCAGTAGTTTGGTTGAGATGGTGGTACGCTGATCCTGCTATGCACCAGATTTGAATTACTCACCAAGAGTGAGTGGAGCCCCTCGTTTATTTTGTATGCACTCTCTTGAGGTAGGACAGGCCAACGGCAAGGGGAGAAAAATGGGGGGGGGTTGGGAGCAACACTTCTATCTAACAGCAGGAGGGGTAAAAGTGGGCTAATTGTATCCACTGTAGGGCAAAAGTGGGCTAATTGTTTCTGCAGGGACACACTAAAACTGATGGGGAGGTAGCAACATCCTTTGTGGGAATTAAGTGAGAGTGGTGCCAGTGTTGTTAATGGGACAGATCAAGCTAGGACAAATTGTTACTGTTGGGATAGCCTAGTGGTTAGTGTCACCAACTCCAATGTAAGGTCAGGGGTTCAATTCCCAGGTCGTATGCAAGATAGGAGGGGTGGGTGATTCGTTAGAGGTGAGGCTAATTTGAGAGGGTTCACACAGGTCAGAAGCCCTATACTAGTACTGATGGGTGTAATTATGATATAGGTGTAAGGAAAAATATAAGGCACAGCAGTGACTACTAGTGGCCATAAAGTTTAACCTGCAACAGAGAAACTGGGGTGATAGTTCCAGGAGTGACAGTCATGTGAGTGGTCATGTGACTTAATCTACCATAAAGGTAGAGACCACCCAGGGTGGGTGGGGAATGGGTGGTGCAGTCACCACTCTAGTGGTGATGGGATAACTCAGGTCCAAAGTAATTGTGCAGGAAGGGCTGCTCGACTCTCTGGTGCCCTGCAGGATTGGAGGGATTGAAATGGGAAAGAAGCCTGTGGAGAAGGGGAAAAATACATGTAATTTTACAAAGAATGGATTAGCAGGTCAATCCAAAGAAAAGAACGGGGTATGGGAGGGAAGGGAGACAAAGGGGGGGGCTGATCCTGAACTTGGTGTGCCACTAATGTGCAGTGCTGCACCAGGGAGATGATGGCAGAGTCAAACAGTAGCAAGTACTGAGGAGCCCCTTACCAGGGATCCCCTGGCTGCATCGTGTTGAGGATCAGGTTCAAACTTCAACAGTAAATAGACTCCTTCACGCACAAAACCAAGCAGTTTTACTGAATAGTTGCACAGAAAAGACTGTAAAACTGAATCAAGTACAGAACGGCTCTATGATGCCAGTTTGACCATTAAGTTGTCAACCGCCATCACAGTGACGGATTTATGTCAACCACAATGTGCGGTTGACATACTATAAATCCGACTTGAGACCTCGGCCATTTCTTCATCGGGGAGCTTCGCCCCCAAACCCCCCATTCAGGGGACTCTGCCCCCCCCGCATCCCACATGTCTAGGATTCTAACTCTGAGCTGGAATTGGATCAGAGAGGGGATGCAGGACTGGGAGAGAGAATGCCAGGGTCTCGGGGTGGTCTATTACAGTGAAAACATTGATGTTGGCATCTACGTTTTTGCTGTAACAGTGTCGCCATCCAGGGTGCATATCCAGAACTAGAATCAGAGATAGCACATGTCTGATTAAAGCAACAGCACAACTAATTAAGAACATAGGTCTCTGACAGAGCTACAACTGTAGGAATAAAACTATCTGTAGAGCTCTGCAGACAGTTTTGGTCTGCTGTACCTGTGCAGGAAGGGCTGCTGGGCTCTCTGGTGCACCGTTGGAAGGGATGGGTTAAAATGGAACTACAGCCTGTGGAGCAGGGGGAGGAATACACGTAATTATACAAACGATGGATTAGCAGGTCAATCCAAACAAAAGAACAGGGTCAGGGAGAGAAAGGAGATGGGGGGAGGTTGATCCTGAACTTGGTGTGCCACTCATGAGCAGTGCAGCACCAGGGAGATGGTGGCAGGTTCAAACAGTAACAAGTACTGAGAAGCCCCTAACATGGATCCCCTGGCTGCAGCGCGTTAAGGATCAGGTACAAACTTCAACAGTAAATAGGCTCTTTCAGGCACAAAACCAAGCAGTTTTACCGAGCAGCAACACAGAAAGGACTGTAAAGCTGAATCGACTGCAGAACTAGAATAAGAGACAGCACATGACTGATTAAAACAACAGCTCAAGTAGCTAAGCACATACTGTAGGTCTCCTTTGGAGCTACAGCTGTAGAAATAAAATAATCTGTAGAGCTGTGCCAATAATTTTAGTCCACTGTACCTGTGCATGAAGGGCTGCTGGGCTCTCTGGTGTTCCAAGGGATGGGAGGGTTTGAAATGGGACTGCAGCCTGTGCAGGAAGAGCTACTAGTCTATGTGGTGCTCTGCAGGGTGGGATAGGTTGAAATGAGACTGTAGCCCATGCAGGAAGGGCTGCTGGGCTCTCTAGTGCTCCACGGGATGGGAGGGGATGAAATGGAACTGCAGCCTGTGCAGGAAGGGCTTCTGGGATCTCCAGTGCTCCACAGGATGGGAGGGGTTGAAATAGGGAATGTGGGATAAGGTTTGTCTGCTGCAATGCTTAGCAGAATGTCTATAAGTGACAGTTTCTAACTGCAATGACATAGACAGGCAGAATAAACACATTACTGGAATGTTTTGCTCTAAATCCCAACAGAAGACTTAAGTTTATTAATTTTTTTTTTAACATTAAACTTTTTATTAAACATTTTGCAATTTACAACGTTCAATGCATGTACGCAATAGGTACATGAGTAACAAACTGTTTACAGCTGAGTCCAAATGATTACAATACATCAAAAGGCAGTGAAGGTAGTAGGAGTATTGGTACTTGCCACAAGTAAGGGGAGCGGTGAGAAGGTCCCTCCTATACATGCTGGATCCTTGCAAGTTCATGCCTGGCACATTTCGGTTATTATCATCATCATCCATTTGGATCCAGCTGGTGAAGAAAGGGGTCCCATGTGTCACTATATAACTGCATCTTGTTCGGGGCCACATGGGACAGGCGTTCCATCATAGCCACTTGGCTGGTTGCGACCAGCCATTCATTAAAGGAAGGTACATTTGAGGATCTTCAGTCCCTCAGCAGGAGTCTCTTGGCCACTAACATGGCACTGGTGCACCATTGTATAGCAGGGATATTGGATTGGTATACTGATTTGGTTTTACCCAGGATGGCAACCATGGCATTAATGGTAACATTTTCAGGGAGGAGTTTGTAGCAAAACTGTGTGATTTGTTCCCAGTAGGTTTGGATGAGTGGGCAGGACCATAGGATGTTGGAGAGGGAAACCTGATGGGCATTGCATCTCCAACACCTATCATCTGGGAGAATGCCTCTATGGTGGAAGAATTGGGCGGTTCTATACCAGCAGTGCAGGATTTTAAGTTGAATTAGTTGAGCTTTAGTATCTCTACAAACTCTGTGTGCCCTTTTCTGGCACATATGCCATTCCTCATCACTTATATTGATGTTTAGCTCCTGTTCCCACTGTGTTTTACAAAGTAAAGTGGGATCTGGGTCTACATCCCTGAGGCTTTTGTAGATCTGCCCTGCCCATCCTCTTTTTGCATTAAGCCATGTCCTGATGGCTGAGGTCATAGGCAGAGGTGGTGTTGCAAGGTAGTCTGGCATCATACAGTACCTGCACTTGAATGGCTGCCCTGATTTGCAGATATTTCCAAAAGTCATTGGGGGGAGCTGGTATTCAGTGCACAGCTCTTGGAAAGTCTTCAGGACAGTACTATGTGGGAGACATATGTCTTGTGCTACAAGATTCCTTGGCATTGCCATATGGGTCAACGTATGAGGAGTTTCTTTATTGCAACCATGGGGTTGTCCCATAAAGGGATTAGAGGTAATGAGGGATTTTTGATGTTAAAGGTCTTTTTAATTTTGTGCCAGTATAGTAGGGAAATATGTAAAGTAAGGAGTTTGCGAGAGCTAAAATTGGTCATGCTGTATAGTAAGAACTAGGGGGACCCTGATCCTATGGTATGACCTTCAATCCACACCCACCAGGTGGGAGCTCTTCCCTGAGAGGGTGCCATTGTAGGACTTGGGCCATGATGAATGCCTTGTGGTAGTTATGGCAGTCTGGTAGACCCCATACTCCATTGGCCCAGTGTCTTCTAAGTTTGGGGCAGCTGATGCATGGGTGTTTCCCATCCCATATAACATTTCCCATAGTTTTGTTCAGGAGTAAGAACCATTTACCTGGGATAAAAATAGGTAGGTGTGCCAGTACATACAAGAGTTTGGGAGCAAATATCATTTTTAGTGCTGCAATTTGGCCCATGAGGGAGAGGTGGAGTATTTTCCACCTGTCTATATTTCTCTTTAACTGTTATTAGAGGTGACAGATTTGCTTTGGCCAGTTCAGATCTAGAAGTGGGTTGCCATCTGGGAACAAGTGACCATCAAACAGTGTGGTTCATGTTAAACTCAGCTACAGGGTCAAGCCATACAAAAGTGAGGGTACTGGACTTTAGGAGGGCTGACTTTGGCAAGATGGGAGAGTGCCTCAGAAAAGCACTAGCAAACAGGCTAGAAAGAGGTATGGAGCAACAATGGGGAATCATCAAGACTGCCATCACAGAGGCAACAACCCTTTGTGTGAAGCAAATAAATCAAAATGAAAGAAAAAGCCACTATGGTTCTCAAAAGAGGTGGCTGTGAAAGTCAGGAAGAAAAATATAGCATTCCGGAAGTATAAGGAAACACAGAAGGAGCAGGGCAGAGAGCTGTACCAGTTAAGGCAGAAGGAAGCAGGGAGGGAAGTCAGAATAGCAAAGGCCCAAACTGAGGAAAAGATAGCCAACTCAGTTAAGAAGGGATAAAACCTTTTATAGGTACATCAGCAGTAGACGAGAAAGACAAAGGGAGGGATAGTGAGGCTGAATAGAATGAACGGTGGGTGGGCAGAGGGGGACAGTGAAAAAGCAGGGATACTGAACGAATATTTCTGCTCAGTATTCACAAAAGAGGAGGGGGAAGTGCCTAATCCAATTAACAGAAGCACTCTTGATAGGGGGTCAATCTCAGTCCTTTCACAGAAGAAAGGGTTCTGCAAGAACTCCTAAAACTGAAGGTGGACAAAGCAATGTGTCCTGATGGATTTCACCCCAGAATTCTAAAAGAATTAAGGGTGGAACTAGTGAAACCACTGGCTACTCTTTTTAATAAATCATGGGAGGATGGTGTGGTACCTGAGGACTGGAGGAAGGTGGATGTGATTCCCCTTCACAAAAGTGGGAACAAGACAGAGGCAGGAAACTACAGACCTGTCAGTCTGACCTCTGTGGTAGAGAAAGTGATGGAGTCACTTCTGAAGGAAAGAATAGTTGAGTACCTAGAGGCCAGTGGGGCACAGGACCCAAGGCAGCATGGATTCACAGCAGGAAGGTCATGTCAGACGAATCTAATAGGTTTCTTTGACTGGGTGACCAAAGTAGTAGACCAGGGAGGGGCTGTGGACATGGCCTACCTAGACTTTAGCAAGGCATTTGACACAGTCCCACACAAAAAATTAATAGTCAAATTAACCAGCCTGGCAGTGGGTCCCAGGGTGGTAGCCTGGGTAAAACATTGGCTGGACAACAGGACACAGAAGGTAATTGTAAATGGAGTCCACTCTGAAGAAAGAGGGGTTACTAGTGGGGTACAGCAGGGTTCAGTATTGGGTCCAGTCCTTTTTAATGTCTTCATAAGTGACATTGCAGAGGGACTGGGAGGAAAAGTATGCCTCTTTGCAGATGACACAAAGATCTGCAACAGGGTTGATACACAAGTAGGCATGGAAAGGATGAGAAGGGACTTGGCAAGGTTGGAGGAATGGTCAGAAGTATGGCAGCTAGGATTCAATGCAAGAAGTACAAATAATGCACCTGGGAAACAAGAACCCAGGGAAGAATACACAATGGGGGTAGTAACAACAACAAAAAGAAAGGGACCTGGGGGTAATCATATCAGATGACCTTAAGGTTAGCAAGCAATGTGAGAAGGCAGTAGGGAGGGCTGGGGGTATACTGGGATGCATAGGGAGAGGCATCAGCAGCAGAAAACAGGAAGTTGTTATCCCTCTGTACAGACAGTTGGTGAGACCCAATCTGGAGTACTGCGTCCAGTTCTGGAGACCCCATCTCCGCAAGGACATAGACAGGATAGAGGCAGTCCAGGGAGGTAACTAGAATGGTGCAGGGTCTGCAAGAGAAGCCGTATGAGGAGAGACTAAAGGAGCTTAATATGTATACCCTTGAGGAAAGAAGGGAGAGGGGACATGATAGAAACTTTAAGTACCTCAGTGGAATCAACAAAGTCAAGAGGGCAGCATCTTTCAGAAAAGAGAAGTGCAAGAACAAGGGACACAATTTAAAGATAGAGGGCGGTTCAGGGGCAATGTGAGGAAGTATTATTTCACAGAGAGGGTAGTGGATGCATGGAACAGCCTTCCTGAGGAGGTTTGGGGGTCTAAAACTGTGGGAGAATTCAAGAATGCATGGGACAGACATAAGGCAATTCTTGTGGAGGGTAGGAAGAAAAAGGCTGTTGGTTAACTAGGATCTGCAGCCTATCCTGTAGGTAGGGAAATGGGCAGACTAGATGGGCCAAGCGGTCCTTATCTGCCGTCAAAGTCTATGTTTCTATGTTTCTATGTTGGGGATGATGTGGATTCCAAAGTACGTAATAACTTCTGTGGCCCAAATCCAGCTGGTGTCTTGAAATAAGTTGGCCTGGCATCGAGTATTTAGGGGTAAAACCTTTGACTTGGTATGATTTACCTTGAGGCCAGATATATTAATAGAAGTGTCCAAGGTGTGGCATAAGGGGAGGATAGTCTTGCGGGCATCACTGATGACAAGAAGCAGGTCATCAGCATATGCCTTTTTTATTAATTTTTTTTTATTTATTACTAGGATTATAAGTATATGATAAGGACTTGTATTTTTGTGGCCCTACGGATATGCCTGAGATGGCAGCATTGGCTCATATTGCAGCAGTTAGGGGTTCTATGGCCAGGAGAAATAGAAGCGGTGATAACGGGCATCCTTGCCTAGTTCCTCAGACTAGGGGGGATGAGGGGGAAAGGGCACTGTTTGTGAGGACTCTGACTGTGGGAGAGCTGTAAAGGGTTTGTAGCCACTTTATAAAGTAAGAGCCAATTGCTTGTTGGTGCAGTACCCAAAGGATGTACTCCCATTCAACGGAATTGAAGGCTTTTTCGAAGTCTATAGTGAGGGCTGCTGTGGTGGTAGAGATAGTCTTAGCCAGCTGGCTGAGGTTGATAAATGTTCTGAGGTGGTCCAAGCTAAGTCTTCCCTTTAGGAAGCCTACCTGGGATGGGTGAATGATGTTAGGAAGGATCAATTCCATGAGACTGGCCAAGATTTTTGCAGGCACTTTGGCATCCGCATTTATAAGTGAGATAGGGCAGTAGCTAGCAGGTTGGAGGGGGTCCTTGCCCTTTTTTAGGATAATAGTTATTACTGCTTCCTTCATCATGGATGGTAGGGTTTGTGTGATTAGGGAGTGAGTGTACACTCTTTGCTGATAGAAGTCAATTGGGAAACTGTTCCCTCTAGGTGATTTGTTCTTATTTAGCCCCAATATTGCTTCAGAGATCTTTTCTGTGGTTAAAGGTAGATCTAGTTCCTGGGCCTGTTGGTGTGATATATGTGGGAGGTTGAAAGTGGCCAGAAATGTAGGGGTATCCTTAATGTTAGGGGGGTTGGTTGAGCATTATAGGACTACATAAAAGGTGGCCATAATGTTGGATATGTCCTTTTGAGATGTGCTTACCCTCCCCTGAGTGTCCTTTAGGCTTGGGATATGTCTTTTGGCTCATTGTTTTCTCAGCCAACAGGCTAGTAATTTTCTAGTCCTCTCTCCCCCATCCCAAAGAGTGTGCTTTAACTTTATCAGTGCAAGCTCCACCTTCCTGGCATACATAATATTTAGTCTTGCTCTGGTATCAAGCAGTTCTTTAGGATCTGCCTGGTGGGCAGCCTTATGTTTGCACTCTAGCTTCTTATGTTTAGCCTAAAGATTAGCTGTTTCAAGCTCCCTAGTTCACTGTCTGTGGGTAGCAAAGCTAATTATCTTGTCTCTTAGATATGCCTTGAGGGCTTCCCACAGTGTACTGTCATTGACAGCTTTGTTATCATTAAATGTCAGTAAATTGGATATTTCTTGTAGTGCCAGTCCGTAGAAGTGGGATCTTTTAACAGGAGGAAGTCTAGTCACCAGTTGGCCGACGTGTTGAAGGAGGGTCCCCAGTTCAGGTTGATAGAAGTTGGGCACGATCAGATATAACTATAGGGTGTATTTGGGTGTCCATAATTGCAGAGTTGGTGAGGGTAGTGGATAGCCAGTAGTCTGTCCTACTATGTGTAAGGTGAACCCCGGACTGAAATGTGTAGTCTTTGGTTCTGGGGTTCAATAAGCACCAGATGTCAGTAAGGCTGTGTTTGGTCTTTAAGTGGAATAGGTCCGCTACCTTTCTCCCTTAGGGTTCATGTGCTCTACTGGACCTATCAATTTGGGGGCTTTGCATGACATTAAAATCTCCCTCAACCAGAATGGGTGTTTCTTGTGAAGTGTGGCTTGCCAGGGCTTTAGAGATCTGTACAAAAAACTCAGGGTCATCTGCATTGGGGCCATACAGGTCCAAAAAAATCTGGGGGCCCTCAGGTGTCATTGCTTTGTTCAAGACCCATCTGCCTTCCTTATCTGTTTGGATGCTTGTTAGCACACATGGTATGATTTTTTGAATCAGAATGGAGACCCCTCTTTTTGCCGAGGTGTGGGTGCTGTGCATCTTCACTCCCACCCATTCACTTTTCTGTTTCCCCACCTCTGGATGTGAGAGTTTGGTCTCCTGGAGGAAAGCTACCTAAGTATGCAATTTTTTTAAAATGTGACAGCACCTGCTTTTGTTTGATAGAGGAATTCAGACCTCTGACATTCCAAGATGTGAGAGTTATGTCTGCCATTTAGGGCCAAATTTAGAGTAATGTATTTTAAAGAACTTGGCAGCAGCTCCTAGGAGGCACACTCCCACCATGATGGGGTATCATTTATTGTCATATTGTAAATAAACACTTTAGTACCTTTGACTTTCTTATGCCCTAACATCTTAGCAACTATGGTCCAATTGGGGCAACTATTTACATAGAACCATTGTGCAGTATATAGATGCTTGGCACATACTTAAATTTGCTTGTTTTTCTAAGAGCAGGCTCTGGAAGTTGCAATGCTTTAGGGGCACAATGCACACAGTTCCTGTTCTGGTGTGGTATCCCTGCTCTCCCCTCAATGTAGGAGAGAGGTAGGGATATAGAATTTGTCTCCCTCTTTTTGGAAGAGGGTGGTATTAGTTACACACAACCCTCAGTCAAGCGGTTATTACCAGTGGCATCACTTCTTTGGTGAAGGGGGGGGTAGATATGTGCATGAAGGTTTGCTCCTGTCTGGCAAATAGGGCATCAAGAGTGGGGGGAGGAAGGATGTGGGGTATGTTGGTCCAGATAAGGTGTCTGATGGGATTGCCCCATCTGTGGTGCTGTTATTGCTCAATCACCGCCATTCCCCATTATCCTGGCTAATGCCCTGGGAGAGGGCATTTTCACTTGGGGATGTATGGGGGGGCCCAACAAAGGGGGAAATGTGTAGCCCATAACCCAGGTTCACACCCCTTGTGGGGGGTGCCAGTGATATGTGCTTATCTGACTCTCCTGGGTGAGGCTGTGGTCTTACCTTTGCAATGCTAGCTGTGAGGTGTGGGGGATATAGTGCTCCACAGATCTGTGATGTGAGCAGCTTCGTATTCTAGGATAAGCAGGTCTCCATATTCAGGAGGAGAGGGGAAACTGTTACAGAAGTAGGGTAGTAGTACTTCCTTAGTCCCCCGTTAGGTGCATGGAGTCGGTGACAGTTCAAACATGCCAAGCAACATTGACCCTTAGGGCTTGGCAAGGAAGAAAAATGAAAACACAATTAACATATCAATCATTTAAACTTTTAAACCTTGCAGGTAAACCTCCTGCCCAGGGAATACCTGGTGAATGAACCATCAGGGGAGGAAGGAAGAGAATGGTCCCCTTTTTTCATAACTTAACAATGGAGGAAGGGGTGTTCTTATGGTAATTCCCCACTAGTTGCGTTCCCCAGCTGATATAAACACTGTTTAAGGCATCGGCAGTATGGGGGTGGGAGTACTTGCTTTATATTTAAAGCTGCTGTAGGGGGTCCTCTAAGGTATATCCCTTGTAGCAGGCCATTTAATGAAGTGTCTGTGTAATGCTGCAGTGCTATAGGGTGAGGTACGATTGGCTACGAGGTCCCACATAGTGCAGCAACTGTATTACAGACCCATCCCTTAATCTATCTGCTAGGAAATGGGGTGCATACTTGTGCCCATTCATGCTAATTAGTTTGTTCTGCATGGGATAAAAGGTGGTTTAGCAGTAAATCATCCAGCCTTGGGATACAAGGTGAAAGCTCCTTCATTGTTTCCTTGGGATGTTGGGGAAGGGGGCTCTGCCATGCAAAAGGCATAGCAATAGGAGGTTTCTGCCATTAAGGCTCAGAGGTGAGTGGGGCTAAATTGGAGTAAACGTCCGGGCCTGGTCTACTGAGAATGTAGACGCAAGCTTATTCCATCAGTTTGAAGAGTCCACTGAATAGCATCCTGGGCAGGATCACCCCAAACCCTTTGATGGTGCAGGGATCGCCAATGCAGTGAAGGCTGCAACTGCAGCTGCTTAAGTCTCACTATGGCCACTGGAGTGATATGGAACTTCTGTTCGGGCATCAGCCAAAGAGAATGGTTCACCGGAGTCCTTTGCTCTGGTTTGCAAATTCAGGAGGCATTGTCTCTGTGGTTTTGGTTATTGTTTGGGGGCTACATCAGCTATCCCAGTTGGTGAGATGCATTCTGAGTAGGCCTCTCCATCCGAGCTCCCAGAGAAGGTGGCCCTGTTTCTACTGTGGCTTCTTCAGGGAGGGGGTCCCGGATCCCTAGATTGACTCCCCTTACCCCTGTGTTTAATGTTGCCACAGCCCCTTTTCTGTGATGCTGGCAGTCACAAAGGAAGAAAGAGACTTGGGCATCATCATCACCAATGACCTGAAATCATCCAAGCAGACCACTAAAGCAATAGGTAAGGCTAGAGGGATGTTAGGGTGTATAAGTAGGGGTATCACAAGTCGGAAGAGGGAGGTAATAATCCCTCTTTACAAGACACTGGTTAGGCCCCTTCTGGAGTACTGCGAGCAGTACTGGAGGCCGCACCTTCACAAGGACATTAACCAAATTGAGGTAGTCCAGAGAAGGGCAACCAAAATGGTGCAGGGACTGAATCAGGAGCATATGAAATAAGATTAATGGAGCTCATTATGTATACCCTAGAGCAAACGAGGGAAAGAGGTGATATGATCGAAACATTAAAACACCTTAAGGGCATTAACAAGGTGAAAGAGTAACATGTTTCAATATAAGAAAAATAGCAGGACAAAAGGACACAGCATGAGATTAGAGGGAGGCCAATTAAGGGGTAATGTGAGGAAATTCTTTTTCACAGAAGTGGTGGTGGATGCATGGAATGGCCTACGTCAGGAAGTGGTGGGTATGAATATAGTGCAGGTCTTCAAACAGGCATAGGCTAGGCATAAGGGAGCAATACAGATGAGAATGAATAGAAAGACCATTGACAGAGGAAAGGCTGATGGCACATTCATAAGGCAGAAAAAGAAATGGACAGACTGGATGGGCCTTGCAGTCCTTATCTGCTGTCAACTTCTATGTTTCTATGTTTCTATGCCCCTTGCCACCCCTCATCTGGGGAGGCTGGAGAAATGGGGAGGCCATGTTTGACTGGTGTGGCCACATTCTGGTCTCAGATCCACCCTGTGAGCTACTCGCAAAGTCCATTCATGTAGGCATTTCTCACTTGTCAAGGTCTGGGAGTCGGGCTTCTGGCCAAGACCAGAAGATGAAGGCTTTGGCACTCCCTGGGTCCTGGAATAAGTACTGGATCCCATTCCTCGTGATATGTAGGGTGGCTGGGTAGTGGAGATTGTACAGGACCTGTAGGGCCATTAATGCATGCTGGGCTGCAGTGTACTGTTTGTGGCACTCCGAAAGTGCCAGAGAATAGTCCAGGAAGATGTAGACGTGCTGTCCTTGCCAGTGCAGTTGTCCCCATTCTCTTGCAAGAGTAAGGATGCTTTCTTTTATTTGAAATCTGAGCATTTTGGTGATCATGGGTCAAGATTTCTGTCCAGGTTTGGATGGTGGGGCAAGGGATTGATGGTCTCTTTCAAACTCGAGTGGGGCAGGCCACTGGTGCTTCAGGAGGCTGGAAAGCAGCTTTGCGTGAAATATATGGTGTCTCTCCCCTCAACCCCTTCCGGGATCCCTACAAACCAGAGATTGTTTATCCTGCCCCTGTTATCTAAATCATCTATTTTGTCCATCATGAGTTGAAATCTGGTGTCTTGTTCCTTGATGTAGTTTTCCATGCAGTCTGTGGTGTTTCCCTGAATGGAGATCTGCCTCTCATTGTCGGAGACCCTTTGAGCGATGGATATAATGTCTTGCTTAGACTGAACATTTTGCTGTTTCAGGTCTTCAATGTCTATAATTAGTTGGGAAAACATCCCTCTTATTTCTTTCAGGTTGTCTGATATAGTACCAGTGGGTACCTTGAAGCCATGATGCTGTGTGACTTCAGGCCCCCTGCAGTTCAAAGCCCTCACTAGATTTTCTACAGTGAGGTAAGTGTTTCTGCTGATATACAAAAAATGAATAGCTCTATGGATGCCTCAGGTTGTTCTTTGCTGGATTACTGATTTTTGTAGTTTTTATGCAAGTTCATATCGGTTGGATGCTATAGGATAGGTAGATATGGTAGGGAGTGAGAGATTTAAGCTGTCCCCATCTTGGCTGCTAAAACACACACCCTTAAGTTTTATAATTAATTACATTATCCTGGCTAGAGGTGAGTGGAGAATCAACACCTCATTTTGCAGAGAAGTGTGCATATTTTCTATGTTACCAGTAATTTCATGAAGTTTTTTTGTGGGCATGCTTTGGAAAACAAAACATCATTAATTGGAGAGAAACACAAAGGGAACCCTCAGTGATGCAGAACATGACTCAACAAAATGAGCACTTTAAAAAGGCTAGCTTTTGCTTTTGTAGCTGAAGTCTACATGAAGTTCAGTACATACAGCAGATTGTTTATTAATGGAAAAATCTACATTTTTGTCCTTCTGATCTCCAAAAATCAAGCAAAAACATCCTTTTCCATAAACCCATATATTACCCTTTGCAACTTTCCTCCCTAAAAACAAATAAACAACTCCCTCCTTCAAACCAAACAGCATTCTGTGCTACCCTCCTCCCCAAAGTTACAGGTACACCTTGAAACAGCTCCTTCCATTAACTGATGTAGCACCACATGCCAACCATTCCACCCAAAGAAATAAGTTACATGATTCTGCCAATCAAAAAAGCAATCAATGTCATCCATTCAAGAAACATATTTGAAACTCAGAGTGGGAAAAACTCCTCAAAGTGAGGACATTGGGACATTGTCACTCACTCCAAGAAAAATATTTAAAATTCAGGGTGGAAAAAACCCTTGAAGTGAGGATTTTACCCCCAAAAAGCTCTGCAAGGTAAGCACATTGTATACTGAAACTTCTCCTGTTGACAAAGTCTATGTAACATGCAATGGATGGGCTTATAAAATCGGGAACAAATCCACTATCTTCCTCTCCTCAAGAAACAAGTAAAAACAACCCACTGATAAAATTTTATAACAAAAGGTGTTAATTCCATGGAAATAACAGGGAATAAATATATGAATTCCTTGGGAGCTTTTGGGAAATAACTGGTTATGTCATCCTACATTCCTGACTTACAGAATAATCAGGTATATTGCTTATTTATGCCTATTTAGTTCAAATGTGCTATTTTATTGTATTACTTTTGAATTACTATTTATTGCATAGGTTTATTATTTAGGACTTCTTTAAAAGAAACATCTGTGGTCTGAAACAAACCCATTTTATGGTTAAGGAAATGATATTAACTCAATATGATTCTGTTTGTAGATCAAGTGTCACCTCATACTGAACTACAGTTGCAAATCATTCATGACTTTGTGTGGTACAGCAGGTGGAATTCACTGCAAGTGATGGACGTGTTTCAAAATTAGTTTTGGAGAGCTAGGAGGATAAGTAGGGTTAAAAAAAAAGTGGTGAAGAAATAAAATTGGGGAGAACAACTTTGCCATGTAGCTGATGATTGCCAACAATCAGGGGTTGTAGCCAGACAGTAACAATATGTACACCATGACCAAGGCCACTGATTTTCAGTTTTTACTGGAGAATCCAGTAAAATTCCAGAATATGAACTGCCTGCACTCAAGTAAAAACAAACAGTTTCATGGAATTTGGCATTTTAGACCAGATCAGTAAACATGCAGCACTTGTATTTTTCTTATAATTGCTTCCTGTGCTATTTTCAGTTTGCTTCAATTAATGCTCTGTGTATTAAGCCCGCTTTTATTCTGATTGTTTTTAACATACTGAAAGAATGACAGTAGACTCCCGCTAAAATTCAGAAATTAGACTTACAATCATCTGTGCAGTTCCCAGAATTTCAAGTCTTGAAAACAGAATTTCATTATTTTAATCACTGTACATCAGTGGCCTTGACCATGACCATGTGTGTTGCCCTACTGGCACTGTATTCACAATTTCTGTACACCATGGCACTATTTATTTTCTCCTTCCATTCACTGCAAAATGCCATTGCCATACATTGCTCACTTGGACACCTACAGACCACCACTAGAGTTGCTAATGCTGTACAGTCCTTGCCAACCCCTTTAGCTTTCAGTCTCAAGGTCGAAAGTACAGAAGGGATCAGTTTGTCCAGTGTTATGGAATGTGCTGTGGAACAATGGCAGCAGTGCAGAGCCTTGTTGTTATCCCCTTATATTTATACTTGTACACCATAGACTATGCCTTCCAAAACCCATGTCAGCAACCATAAACCTGTACCACAGTAATGACACTAGAGCAATGGTTATCAGGACTGACAGGTTATCAGGATCACAGCCAGAGGACCTAAAGGACCAGCTATGGAGGAAAAAATGTTACCAATGTTTTTGTTTCTTTTATTCTGGTGCCACCGCCATGTTCAATGTTTAAGCTGAAGTTCTTTATTGAGCCATATTTAAGTTATTTACAATATTTACATTTTTTGTTAAAAGTATAGAGAGGCAGTCATGTTTAAATAACATGCCAGAGTAGCCTCTCAAGAGTATGTAGTATAAATATTCTGTCATAAGCAATGAATAGCAATCAATTAATAACACATTCCTATACAAATAAATGTTTGCAAAGTTGATGGGAAAGGATATAACATTTGGAGGCATTTCCTTTCCTAATATCTAGATACACCCATTTGTTGCTAACTGCCCTTCTATTTTTATAGAAGTTTTAACGATTCTGATTGACCTGGTAGTAGAATCAATGCAGTTCGGAGATAAAAGACCCTTCAAGCAATCAACCAGTGAGTAGTGATATTTTGTTAGGATGATGTACAGTAATTTAAAATAATATGTCTCCATTTGGTGAATAAGTGGCTTAAGAAAACTACATGGCAAAGGCCTGCATTATGATCAGTCTTGTTCTGCTCCAGCTATATATCCTGCAGTTGACCTCGAGACTTTGAAAAGTGCTCAGAAATGTAAGGACAATATTTATTCAAGAAGCAGGCATGCAGGGGTACATGTTCGTTGTACAGTGTCTTGACTTACTGAACCTACGAAAAAGAAATTCACATGAGGTCTTCTGATAACCGTTTCTTACAGATCTTAGTAATGAAACAAAATCAGGTAAAACATGTTTCAGTTTTTATTTTTCTGGGCAGGGAAAGGTACTGTACTCTGACCCAAAGCTCATATACAAATTCATCCCAAGAATACAGGAAGTTCAGTTCATGTGGTATGCAAGTGGAGAATGTGGCTTTCAAACCCAAATATGATGGATCTCCAGATTCACAAGTTAGTGCACTAGTCTCTAGGCTGTATGGCCCCCCCATGTGTTTATGGCCACAAAAGTCTGAAACAACTTGCCCTCGTGCAGTCTCTTTTGTGAAACCTAAAAATACCTGCCCTATAAATTTGAATGTACTGTAATTGTAATACTTGGTATTACTTGGTTGGATGAGATACAAGAAGGCATGGTGCCCATCGAGAGTATCTCCCACAATGTTATGGATCATTATTTGCCAGTGGTATTCAACCATAGATCTAATTTGATCTTTAATGTCTCAAAATTGGTAGTATTTACAAGATAATTGGGTAGTTTATTCCATATTCTGGGGACTCTGGTTGTAAAAAAGTGTAGTTTTTTGTTAGTGTTTGCTTTTGGGACAATTAATTGTTTGTTGTGTAATCTGGGAACTAATTTCCTTTGTGTATAATTTAATCCACAGTGTTGCATCATGTTTGGTTGTTTCAAAATTTTGTGAAGAAATAAAAGATCTCCCCTTAACCGCCTGGTTTCTAATGAATAAAGTTTTAATTTTTTAAGTCTAACAACGTATGGTAGGTGTGTCAAATGAGGTATCATCCTTGTTGCTGTTCTTTGGATGCTCTCAATAGTAGCTATGTCTTTTTTGAGATATGGGCTCCAAAATGGTGACCCATAATCAGAATGTGGTCTAACATAAGTCCTGTACAGAGGAATAATACAGTTTTCAAGTTTTGATTCAAATATGCGGTTTATTCTTCTTATTCCATTTGAGTTTTTAGCTAGTTTATTACAATGGTCACTGGAAGATAATTTGTTGTTAATATTTATTCCAAGGTCTTTTTCACACTTTGTGGTTTTTAGAAGTGTATTATTTAGTTTGTAAGTTTGATGTGGATTGTTGTTACCAAGATGAAGTAGAGTGCATTTGTTATTGTTAAATTCCATACCGTTTAATGTTGCCCATTTCTCAATTTGGTGTAAATCTGTGCACAGTTGATTTATGTTATCTGGAGGGTCAACCCTTCCTCCCAGTTTGGTGTCATCAGCAAATTTTGATAGGTGGGTGTTTGAACTAACCTGCATGTCTGAAACAAAGATATTGAACAGGACAGGTCCGAGTACAGAGCCCTGTGGCACCCCACTGGTCACTTCACCCATTTCAGACAATACTCCATTAATTCTGACATGTTGGGTTCTATCTGTTAACCAATTTTTCACCCAATTGGTTAGATGTGCAGAAATTCCTAGTAATATTAGGCTGTTAATTAGTTTTGTATGAGATACACGATCAAAAGCTTTACTGAAATCTAAGAGAATAATATCAATGAGGATTCTTACATCTAATTTATTGTGAATTTGATTATAGAAGACAATTAAATTAGCAGTAGTTGAATGTCCTTGTTTGAAACCATATTGAGTGGGATCTTGAAGATTTAAATACAACATTTCTTCTTCCATAAAGATTTTGATTATTTTTTCTAGTATTCTACATGGCACAGAGGTCCGACTTATTGGTCTGTAGTTTTCTGCATCTGATCTATTCCCCTTTTTAAAAATTGGTGTCACATATGCTGTCAACCAGTCAGTGGGAACTGTTGATTCATTGAGAGATTTATTAAAAATGATAGCCAGTGGTATAGATATTGTGTCAATGTTTTCTGTCAGAAATCTGGGAGTAATCTTATCTGGTCTGGGACTTCCATTTTTGTTTAATGTTTTTAAAGCCTGTTTAATTTGATTAATGTTTATCAAATAATTGTGATTATTGGGTTGTTTGGGTGTTGTAGACTGAAGTGTATCTGTGTGTGAGAAAACAGAACAAAAATATTTGTTTAAGTGATCGGCAGTAGCTTTATCAGATATTGTTGGTGTGTTATTGATTATTAATGGTCCAATTTGTCAAATATTACCTTTATTCTTACTTAAATAGGAGTACAGTGATTTTTGGTCATTTTTTGTGTGTGCTATCCTGAATTCTAGATTACGTTTTGATTTCACAATTGCTGTTTAAGTTTTTTATAGAATCCCTATATAATATTAAAATTTCATTATTGTTTGGATTTTTTTTTAGTTTAGAAAAATGTATTTCTTTTTGTTTAATTAGTTTCCTAATGTTTTTATTTAGCCACTTGGGAATATATCCTTTTGGATTATATTTGTTTTTTGTCAGTACATATTTGGATTCTAGATTCAGAATAGTTTCTTTAAACTTGATCCAGGCATGCTCAACTGATAAAGAAGAAAGAGTATATTCCCAGTCTATGTCATTTAAGTGATTATTGATTGATTTGAAGTCTGCTCTATCATACTGTTTGAGTGATATAGTATTTCTTACATATTGTTGATGTTGGGGTATACTGAAAAGTATAGATTTGTGATCGCTGTTCCCAAGAGGGTCTAGCAGAGATAAGTTAGAAATATGTGTTTCAGTTGAAGTAAGGAGTATATCCAAGATGTTGTTTCCTCTGGTGGGCTCTGAAATAAGTTGGTCTAAACCCATGTCGATCATCCCAGTGAGAAAGGTTTTTTCAGCATCAGTTTTACCATATAAATTGTCCCAATTAATATTTGGCATATTGAAATCACCCAATATTATGACATTATTTTTTTTGCAATGTTTTTTATTTCAGCCACAAGTAGGTTGGTATAGTCAAGGTTTTCGTTTGGTGGTCTGTAACAGGTCCCTAATAGTAGTTGTGGTTGTCCCTTAAACTGAATTGTAACCCATAGACTTTCTGTGTTAGTTGGAATGGTATTTTCAAAAGCAGGAATATGGTTCCTAAGATACATACATACTCCACCACCCTTTTTGTGTGTTCTATCTTTGTGATAAAGTTTAAACCCAGGTATATGTTTTGTCCAAGCAGAATCAATATCCCACCATGTTTCTGTAATTGAAATAATGTCAATGTTATGGTTAATGATTTTAGTCTCAAGTTCGGCCAGTTTAATGGTGTTTAAAGATCGTGCGTTCAATAAGAGAATATTGCATAATGTATAATTATTATTTATGTTTATAAGAGACATGGAAATAGGTCCATTCTCCCCCAAGGTATTTAGTTTAAAGCTTTATGAATGAATGTTGAGAATTTTTTTCCAAGAATTGTACTTCCCCTTCTACTTAGGTGTAGACCATCCCAAAAATAGCGGGAGGGTGTGTCGAGAAAGTCTTCCCAGTGTGTTAGACATGTGATGTTTTGTTTAAGGCACCACTTCCTGAGCCACTTGTTCAGGGCTTTGATTTTATTCGTGATGCATAAAGTCGCTCTGGGTACTGGAAGGATTTCGGAAAAGCATACATCACATCCCTTTTCAACTAATACGTTGTTTAAGGCTACAAAGTCCTTTTTTAGTTCTATTAGTGTATTTCTGTAAATGTCATTTGTCCCTGCATGGACAACTACTAGTGTTTTTGGAATCTGGTTGTTTAGTATGGACTTGGCCATGGACGTAATGTCTGAGACTTTTGCCCCTCTAAAACTGGAACAGGTACAATTAATTTTATCAGGATTACATATTAGTCTATCAGTGTGCTTTATGATTGAGTCTCCTAAAACAAAAACTGGCTTAGGACCGTGAAAAGTTGTTGGGATTATTGTGTTATTTACTTGAGTTAATCTAGGTTGCAATGGGATTTGTTTTCTGGGTTTGGTTATAGGGTGTGTTGGTGATTTAAAGTTTACTGTGGAAGGTGATACTATTGGGATAGGGATAACTGGCTCTGTGGTATGCAGAGCAGAGTCATCTACTTGTTGTTGTGAGTCAAATCTATTGCTCAGCAACAACTGTGGAGTACTGGAATAGACCTGACCACCTCTTCTGTTTGTTTGTTTTTTTGTTTAATGGTACTAGTGCCCATGTATCATCTAATCCAATTGGATGTGAACAATTTGTCTGCACTTGAATAGGACTGTTTTTAGTTTCAGAATCTACTTTTAGTATACGAGTTTCAAAGTTTGTTACCATGGAGTCAAAGTAATCTTCTAAATGGTTTATATCAGTTTTTACTGCCATTCTGGTTCGCAGATTTATTATTTCATCGTGAAGTACAGATATTGAAACACAATTATCACAGGTATAAACCCATTCTTGGTCTCCTATACTGTACATGCCACAGTTTTGGCAGCAGTTATCAGGTGCTGCCATTATAATCCAGTACTAATAGAACAAGGGTCACATGAACACTTAATTTGTGTAATAACCTTGTTTTGTTGCAATGAGCAGGATCAAAATATTTGTAACAGACACAACTTAATCAAAGTTTTTCTTCAATTTTCATATTGCTTACACCCTGACTCTGCACTAGTGCTGTTTTCCTCAGTTTCCACAGGAGACACAGTAGACATGTACGAAGATACGGCGTGTCTCTGTGTGATCTCCTTTTGCAGACTACTTGCGCTCACCCCACTAAACTTTCATCTGGGTGCTTTTTAAGTCTGCAAACTGGAAGTGCTTTCCACTGAGCTTCCAGTTTCCCTGGCTAACAAAATATTGCAAAAGGTATATTATAAGCCTTAAAAAAGACAAGAATTCAATTTGCTGCCGATAGAAGTAAATTTCAGCAGTAAATGATGTAGAGTGCAGATTTTATGTTGAGGCTAAGTTTGGGTAGTAAACTGCCATGAAGCTTCAATGCCCCAGCCACTGTCAGTACTTTAAAACAGAACACAGTTCACAGTTTATCACAGTTTATCTTATTCAGAATCATAAGTACATGCAGAGTTATGTATTAAGGTCCTCGCTCGCTACGTGGGTGCTTTTTAAGTCTGCAAACCGGAAGTGCTTTCCGCTGAGCTTCCGGTTTGCCTCACTAACAAAATATTGAAAAAGGTATATTTAAAGCCGTAAAAAAGGCAAGAAATCAATTTGCTGCCGATAGAAGTAATTTTCAGCAGCAAATGATGTAGAGTGCAGATTTTATGTTGAAGCTAAGTTCGGGTAGTAAACTGCCATGAAGCTTCAATGCCCCAGCCACTGCCAGTACTTTAAAACAGAACACAGTTCACAGTTTATCACAGTTTATCTTATTCAGAATCATAAGTACATGCAGAGTTATGTATTAAGGTCCCCGCTCGCTACACGGGTGCTTTTTAAGTCTGCAAACTGGAAGTGCTTTCCGCTGAGCTTCCGGATTGCCTCGCTAACAAAATATTGCCAAAGGTATATTTAAAGCCTTAAAAAAGGCAAGAAATCAATTTGCTGCCGATAGAAGTAAATTTCAGCAGCAAATGATGTAGAGTGCAGATTTTATGTTGAAGCTAAGTTCGGGTAGTAAACTGCCATGAAGCTTCAATGCCCCAGCCACTGTCAGTACTTTAAAACAGAACACAGTTCACAGTTTATCACAGTTTATCTTATTCAGAATCATAAGTACATGCAGAGTTATATATTAAGGTCCCTGCTCGCTACACGGGTGCTTTTGAAGTCTGCAAACTGGAAGTGCTTTGAGCTGAGCTTCTGATTTGCCTCGCTAACAAAATATTGCCAAAGTTATATTTAAAGCCTTAAAAAAGGCAACAAATCAATTTGCTGCTGATAGAAGTAAATTTCAGCAGCAAATGATGTAGAGTGCAGATTTTATGTTGAAGCTAAGTTTGGGTAGTAAACTGCCATGAAGCTTCAATGCCCCAGCCACTGTCAGTACTTTAAAACAGAATACAGTTCACAGTTTATCACAGTTTATCTTATTCAGAATCATAAGTACATGCAGAGTTATGTATTAAGGTCCCTGCTACGCGGGTGCTTTGTAAGTCTGCAAACCGGAAGTGCTTTCCGCTGAGCTTCCGGTTTGCCTCACTAACAAAATATTGCCAAAGGTATATTTAAAGCCTTAAAAAAGGCAAGAAATCAATTTGCAGCCAATAGAAGTAAATTTCAGCAGCAAATGATGTAGAGTGCAGATTTTATGTTGAAGCTAAGTTTGGGTAGTAAGCTGCCATGAAGCTTCAATGCCCCAGCCACTGTCAGTACTTTAAAACAGAACACAGTTTACAGTTTATAACAGTTCATCTTATTCAGAATCATAAGTACATGCAGAGTTATGTTTTAAGGTCCCCGTTCGTTACTCGGGTGCTTTTTAAGTCTGCAAACTGGAAGTGCTTTCCGCTGAGCGTCCGGATTGCCTCGCTAACAAAATATTGCCAAAGGTATATTTAAAGCCTTAAAAAAGGCAAAAATCAATTTGCTGCTGATAGAAGTAAATTTCAGCAGCAAATGATGTAGAGTGCAGATTTTATGTTGAAGCTAAGTTCGGGTAGTAAACTGCCATGAAGCTTCAATGCCCCAGCCACTGTCAGTACTTTAAAACAGAACACAGTTCACAGTTTATCACAGTTTATCTTATTCAGAATCATAAGTACATGCTGAGTTATATATTAAGGTCCCCGCTCGCTACACAGGTGTTTTTAAGTCTGCAAACTGGAAGTGCTTTCCGCTGAGATTCCGGTTTGCCTCGCTAACAAAATATTGCCAAAGGTGTATTTAAAGCCTTAAAAAAGGCAACAAATCAATCTGCTTCTGATAGAAGTAAATTTCAGCAGTAAATGATGTAGAGTGCAGATTTTATGTTGAAGCTAAGTTCGGGTTGTAAACTGCCATGAAGCTTCAATGCCCCAGCCACTGTCAGTACTTTAAAACAGAACATAGTTCACAGTTTATCACAGTTTATCTTATTCAGAATCATAAGTACATGCTGGGTTATGTATTAAGGTCCCTACTCGCTACGCGGGTGCTTTTTAAGTCTGCAAACCGGAAGTGCTTTCCGCTGAGCTTCCAGTTTGCCTCACTAACAAAATATTGTAAAAGGTATATTTAAAGCCTTAAAAAAGCCAAGAAATAATTTTGCTGCGGAAAGAAGTAAATTTCAGCAGCAAATGATGTAGAGATGCAGATTTTAAGTTGAAGCTAAGTTCGGGTAGTAAACTTGCTTGAAGCTTCAATGCCCCAGCCACAGTCAGTACTTTAAAACAGAACACAGTTCACAGTTTATCACAGTTTGTCTTATTCAAAATCATAAGTACATGCAGAGTTATGTATTAAGGTCCCCGCTCGCTATGCGGGTGATTTTTAAGTCTGCAAACTGGAAGTGATTTCCACTGAGCTTCCGGTTTGCCTCGCTAACAAAATATTGCCAAAGGTATATTTAAAGCCTTATAAAAGGCAAGAAATCAATTTGCAGCTGAAAGAATAAAATTTCAGCAGCAAATGATGTAGAGTGCAGATATTATGTTGAGGCTAAGTTTGGGTAGTAAACTGCCACAAAGTTTCAATGCCCCAGCCACTGTCAGTACTTTAAAACAGAACACAGTTCACAGTTTATCACAGTTTATCTTATTCAGAATCATAAGTACATGCAGAGTTATGTATTAAGGTCCCCGCTCGCTACACGGGTGCTTTTTAAGTCTGCAAACTGGAAGTGATTTCCACTGAGCTTCCGGTTTGCCTCGCTAACAAAATATTGCCAAAGGTATATTTAAAGCCTTAAAAAAGGCAAGAAATCAATTTGCAGCCGATAGAAGTAAATTTCAGCAGCAAATGATGTAGAGTGCAGATTTTATGTTGAAGCTAAGTTCGGGTAGTAAACTGCCATGAAGCTTCAATGCCCCAGCCACTGCCAGTACTTTAAAACAGAACACAGTTCACAGTTTATCACAGTTTATCTTATTCAGAATCATAAGTACATGCAGAGTTATGTATTAAGGTCCCCGCTAGCTACACGGGTGCTTTTTAAGTCTGCAAACTGGAAGTGCTTTCCGCTGAGCGTCCGGTTTGCCTCACTAACAAAATATTGTAAAAGGTATATTTAAAGCCTTAAAAAAGCCAAGAAATAATTTTGCTGCGGAAAGAAGTAAATTTCAGCAGCAAATGATGCAGAGTGCAGATTTTATGTTGAAGCTAAGTTCGCGTAGTAAACTGCCATGAAGCTTCAATGCCCCAGCCACTGCCAGTACTTTAAAACAGAACACAGTTCACGGTTTATAACAGTTTATCTTATTCAGAATCATAAGTACATGCAGAGTTATGTTTTAAGGTCCCCGCTCGCTACACGGGTGCTTTTTAAGTCTGCAAACTGGAAGTGCTTTCCGCTGAGCTTCCGGATTGCCTCGCTAACAAAATATTGCCAAAGGTATATTTAAAGCCTTAAAAAAGGCAACAAATCAATTTGCTGCTGATAGAAGTAAATTTCAGCAGCAAATGATGTAGAGTGCAGATTTTATGTTGAAGCTAAGTTCGGGTAGTAAACTGCCATGAAGCTTCAATGCCCCAGCCACTGTCAGTACTTTAAAACAGAACACAGTTCACAGTTTATCACAGTTTATCTTATTCAGAATCATAAGTACATGCAGAGTTATGTATTAAGGTCCCCGCTCGCTACACGGGTGCTTTTTAAGTCTGCAAACTGGAAGTGCTTTCCGCTGAGCGTCCGGATTGCCTCGCTAACAAAATATTGCCAAAGGTATATTTAAAGCCTTAAAAAAGGTAACAAATCAATTTGCTGCTGATAGAAGTAAATTTCAGCAGCAAATGATGTAGAGTGCAGATTTTATGTTGAAGCTAAGTTCGGGTAGTAAACTGCCATGAAGCTTCAATAGCCTCAGCCACCGTCAGTACTTTAAAACAGAACACAGTTCACAGTTTATCACAGATTATCTTATTCAGAATCATAAGTACATGCTGAGTTATATATTAAGGTCCCCGCTCGCTACACGGGTGCTTTTTAAGTCTGCAAACTGGAAGTGCTTTCCGCTGAGCTTCCGGTTTGCCTCGCTAACAAAATATTGCCAAAGGTATATTTAAAGTCTTAAAAAAGGAAACAAATGAATTTGCTGCTGACAGAAGTAAATTTCAGCAGTAAATGATGTAGAGTGCAGATTTTAAGTTGAAGCTAAGTTCGGGTAGCAAACTGCCATGAAGCTTCAATGCCCCAGCCACTGTCAGTACTTTAAAACAGAACACAGTTCACAGTTTATCACAGTTTATCTAATTCAGAATCATAAGTATAAGCAGAGTTAAGTATTAAGGTCCCCGCTCGCTACGTAGGTGCTTTTTAAGTCTGCAAACTGGAAGTGATTTCCACTGAGCTTCCGATTTGCCTCGCTAACATAATATTGCCAAAGGTATATTTAAAGCCTTAAAAAAGGCAAGAAATCAATTTGATGCTGATAGAAGCAAATTTCAGCAGCAAATAATGTAGAGTGCAGATTTTATGGTGAAGCTAAGTTCGGTTAGTAAACTGTTACGAAGCTTCAATACCCCAGCCACTGTCAGTACTTTAAAACAGAACACAGTTCACAGTTTATCACAGTTTATCTTATTCAGAATCATTAGTACATGCAGAGTTATGTATTAAGGTCCCCTCTCTACGTGGGTGCTTTTTAAGTCTGCAAACTGGAAGTGATTTCCACTGAGCTTCCGGTTTGCCTCGCTAACAAAATATTGCCAAAGGTATATTTAAAGCCTTAAATAAGGCAGGAAATCAATTTGCTGCTGATTGAAGTAAATTTCAGCAGCAAATGATGTAGAGTGCAGATTTTATGTTGAAGCTAAGATCGGGTATTAAACTGCCACGAAGCTTCAATGCCCCAGCCACTGTCAGTACTTTAAAACAGAACACAGTTCACAGTTTATCACAGTTTATATTATTCAGAATCATAAGTACATGCAGAGTTATGTATTAAGGTCCCGCTTCGCTACGGGTGCTCTAAGTCTGCAAACGGAAGTGCTTTCCGCTGAGCTTCCGGTTTGCCTCACTAACAAAATATTGAAAAAGGTATATTTAAAGCCGTAAAAGGCAAGAAATCAATTTGCTGCCGATAGAAGTAATTTTCAGCAGCAAATGATGTAGAGTGCAGATTTTATGTTGAAGCTAAGTTCGGGTAGTAAACTGCCATGAAGCTTCAATGCCCCAGCCACTGCCAGTACTTTAAAACAGAACACAGTTCACAGTTTATAACAATTTATCTTATTCAGAATCATAAGTACATGCAGAGTTATGTACTAAGGTCCCCTGCCGCTACATCGTGCTTTTAAGTCTGCAAACTGGAAGTGCTTCCCCTTGGGCTTCCGGTTTGCCTCGCTAACAAAATATTGCCAAAGGTATATTTAAAGCCTTAAAAAAGGCAAGAAATCAATTTGCTGCCAATAGAAGTAAATTTCAGCAGCAAATGATGTAGAGTGCAGATTTTATGTTGAAGCTAAGTTCGGGTAGTAAACTGCCATGAAGCTTCAATGCCCCAGCCACTGTCAGTACTTTAAAACAGAACACAGTTCACAGTTTATCACAGTTTATCTTATTCAGAATCATAAGTACATGCAGAGTTATATATTAAGGTCCCCGCTCGCTACACAGGTGCTTTGAAGTCTGCAACTGGAAGTGCTTTCCGCTGAGCTTTCTGATTTGCCTCACAATAAAATATTGCCAGATATATTTAAAGCCTTAAAAAAGGCAACAAATCAATTTGCTGCTGATAGAAGTAAATTTCAGCAGCAAATGATGTAGAGTGCAGATTTTATGTTGAAGCTAAGTTTGGGTAGTAAACTGCCATGAAGCTTCAATGCCCCAGCCACTGTCAGTACTTAAAAACAGAATACAGTTCACAGTTTATCACAGTTTATCTTATTCAGAATCATAAGTACATGCAGAGTTATGTATTAAGATCCCTGCTCGCTACGCGGGTGCTTTTTAAGTCTGCAAACCAGAAGTGCTTTCCGCTGAGCTTCCGGTTTGCCTCACTAACAAAATATTGCCAAAGGTATATTTAAAGCCTTAAAAAGGCAAGAAATCAATTTTCAGCCGATAGAAGTAAATTTCAGCAGCAAATGATGTAGAGTGCAGATTTTATGTTGAAGCTAAGTTCGGGTAGTAAAGCTGCCATGAAGCTTCAATGCCCCAGCCACAGTCAGTACTTTAAAACAGAACACAGTTCACAGTTTATAACAGTTCATCTTATTCAGAATCATAAGTACATGCAGAGTTATGTTTTAAGGTCCCCGTTCTCTACACGGGTGCTTTTTAAGTCTGCAAACTGGAAGTGCTTTCCGCTGAGCGTCCGGATTGCCTCGCTAACAAAAATATTGCCAAAGGTATATTTAAAGCCTTAAAAGGCAACAAATCAATTTGCTGCTGATAGAAGTAAATTTCAGCAGCAAATGATGTAAGTACAGATTTTATAGTTGAAGCTGAAGTTCGGGTAGTAAACCGCCATGAAGCTTCAATGCCCCAGCCAATGTCAGTACTAAAACAGAACACAGTTCACAGTTTATCACAGTTTATCTTATTCAGAATCATAAGTACATACTGGGTTATATATTAGGTCCCAGCTCGCTACAGATTGGCACAGGGTCTGCAAACTGGAAGTGCTTTCCGTGAGTTCGGTTTACCTCGCTAACAAAATATTGCCAAAGGTGTATTTAAAGCCTTAAAAAGGGCAACAAATCAATCTACTTCTGATAGAAGTACAACTTAGCAGTAAATGATGTAGAGTGCAGATTTTATAGTTGAAGCTAAGTTCGGGTTGTAAACTGCCATGAAGCTTCAATGCCCCAGCCACTGTCAGTACTTTAAAACAGAACATAGTTCACAGTTTATCACAGTTTACCTTATTCAGAATCATAAGTACATGCAGAGTTATGTATTAAGGTCCCTACTCGCTACGCGGGTGCTTTTTAAGTCTGCAAACCGGAAGTGCTTTCCGCTGAGCTTCCAGTTTGCCTCACGAACAAAATATTGTAAAAGGTATATTTAAAGCCTTAAAAAAGCCAAGAAATAATTTTGCTGCGGAAAGAAGTAAATTTCAGCAGCAAATGATGTAGAGATGCAGATTTTAAGTTGAAGCTAAGTTCGGGTAGTAAACTGCCATGAAGCTTCAATGCCCCAGCCACTGTCAGTACTTTAAAACAGAACACAGTTCACAGTTTATCACAGTTTGTCTTATTCAAAATCATAAGTACATACAGAGTTATGTATTAGGTCCCACTGTCATGTCACAGGTGCTTTTAAATCTGCAAACTGAAGTGATTTCCACTGAGCTTCCGGTTTGCCTCGCTAACAAAAATATTGCCAAAAGGTATATTAAAGCCTTATAAAAAAGAAATCAATTTGCAGCTGAAAGAATAAAATTTCAGCAGCAAATGATGTAAATGCAGATATTATGTTGAGGCTAAGTTTGGGTAGTAAACTGACAAAGTTTCAATGCCCCAGCCACTGTCAGTACTTTAAAACAGAACACAGTTCTGGTTATCACAGTTTATCTTATTCAGAATCATTAAGTACATTCAGAGTTATGTATTAAGGTCCCTGCTCGCTACACGGGTGTTTTTAAGTCTGCAAACTGGAAGTACTTTCCGCTGAGCTTCCGGTTTGCCTCGCTAACAAAATATTGCCAAAGGTATATTTAAAGCCTAAAAAAGGCAAGAAATCAATTTGCAGCCGATGGAAGTAAATTTCTGCAGCAAATGATGTAGAGTGCAGATTTTATGTTGAAGCTAAGTTCGGGTAGTAAACTGCCATGAAGCTTCAATGCCCCAGCCACTGCCAGTACTTTAAAACAGAACACAGTTACAGTTTAACAGTTTATCTTATTCAGAATCCTTAAGTACATGCAGAGTTATGTAAAGGGTCCCGCTCACTACACGGGTGCTTTTTTAAGTCTGCAAACTGGAAGTGCTTTCCGCTGAGTGTCGGTTTACTCACTAACAAAATATTGTAAAAGGTATATTTAAGCCAAAAAAGCCAAGAAATAATTTTGCTGCGGAAGAAGTAAATTTCAGCAACAAATGATACAGAGTGCAGATTTTATGTTGAAGCTAAGTTGGGGTAGTAAACTGCCATGAAGCTTCAATGCCCCAGCCACTACCAGTACTAAAACAGAACACAGTTCCACAGTTTATAACAGTTATCTTATTCAGAATCATAAGTACACATACACAGAGTTATGTTTTTAAGGTCCCGCTTTCGCTTCTGCAGGTGCTTTTTAAGTCTGCAAACTGGAAGTGCTTTCCGCACAGAGCGTCCGGATTACTGCTAACAAAAATATTGCCAAAGGTATATTTAAAGCCTAAAAAGGCAACAAATCAATTTGCTGCTGATGAAGTAAATTTCAGCAACAAAATGATGAGTGCAGATTTTATGTTGAAGCTAAGTTCGGGTAGTAAACTGCCATGAAGCTTCAATGCCCCAGCCACTGTCAGTACTGAAAACAGAACACAGTTCACAGTTTATAACAGTTTATCTTATTCAGAATCATAAGTACATGCAGAGTTGTAATTAAGGTCCTTCGCTACGGGTGCTTTTTAAGTCTACCAAACTGGAAGTACTTTCAGCTGGTAATCCCGGTTACCTACTTCAACAGAAATTATTGCCAAAGGTATATTTAAAGCCTTAAAAAAGTCAACAAATCAATTTGCTGCTGATAGAAGTAAATTTCAGCAGCAAATGATGTAGAGTGCAGATTTTATGTTGAAGCTAAGTTCGGGTAGTAAACTGCCATGAAGCTTCAAAGCTCAGCCACCGTCAGTACTTTAAAACAGAACACAGTTCACAGTTTATCACAGATTATCTTATTCAGAATCGCTGGCTGTACTGAGTTATATATTAAGGTCCCCGCTTTCGCTACACGGGTGCTTTTAAATCTGCAAACTGGAAGTGCTTTCACGCTGAGCTTCGGTTTGCCCCCGCTTAACAAAATACGTTAAAGTATATTTAAAGTCTTAAAAGAAACAAATGAATTTGCTGCTGACAGAAGTAAATTTCAGCAGTAAAATGATGTAGAGTGCAGATTTAAGTTGAAGCTAAGTTCAGGTCAGCAAACTGCCATGAAACTTCAATGCCCCAGCCACTGTCAGTACTTTAAAACAGAACACAGTTCACAGTTTATCACAGGTTATCTAATTCAGAATCCTTAAGTATAAGCAGAGTTAAGAATTAAGGTCCCATGCCACACAAGAGTGCTTTTAAGTCTGCAAACTGGAAGTGATTTCCACTGAGCTTCGTTGGCCTCGCTAACATAATATTGCCAAGGTATATTTAAAGCCTTAAAAAGGCAAAATCAATTTGATGCTGATGAGCAAATTTCAGCAGCAAATAATGTAGAAATTACAGATTTTATGAGCGAAGCGTAAGTTGGTTAGTAAACTGACTTCAATACCCCAGCCACTGTCAGTACTTTAAAACAGAACACAGTTCACAGTTTATCACAGTTTATCTTATTCAGAATCATTAGTACATGCAGAGTTATGTATTAAGGTCCCCGCTCGCTACGTGGGTGCTTTTTAAGTCTGCAAACTGGAAGTGATTTCCACTGAGCTTCCGGTTTGCCTCGCTAACAAAATATTGCCAAAGGTATATTTAAAGCCTTAAAAAAGGCAAGAAATCAATTTGCTGCTGATAGAGTAAATTTCAGCAACAAATGATGTAGAGTGCAGATTTTTATTGAAGCTAAGATCGGGTATAAAACTGCCACGAAGCTTCAATGCCCCAGCCACTGTCAGTACTTTAAAACAGAACACAGTTCACAGTTTATCACAGTTTATCTTATTCAGAATCATAAGTACATGCAGAGTTATGTATTAAGGTCCCCGCTGGCTAAGCGGGTGCTTTTTAAGTCTGAAAACCGGAAGTGCTTTCCGCTGAGCTTCCGGTTTGCCTCACTAACAAAATATTGAAAAAGGTATATTTAAAGCCGTAAAAAAGGCAAGAAATCAATTTGCTGCCGATGAAGTAATTTTCAGCAGCAAATGATGTGGGTACAGATTTTATGTTGAAGCTAGAAGTTAGGGTAGTAAACTGCCACTGAAGCTTCAATGCCCAGCCCGCAGTACTTTAAAACAGAACACAGTTCACAGTTTATAACAATTTATCTTATTCAGAATCATAAATACATACGCAGAGTTATGTACTAAGGTCCCCGGGCCGCTACACGGGTGCTTTTAAGTCTGCAACTGGAAGTGCTTTCCGCTGAGCTCGGATTGCCTCGCCATAAAAATATTGCCAAAGTATATTTAAAGCCTTAAAAAAGGCAAGAAATCAATTTGCTGCCAATAGAAGTAAATTTCAGCAGCAAATGATGTAGAGTGCAGATATTATGTTGGAAGCTAAGTTGCAGTAAACTGCCATGAAGCTTCAATGCCTCAGCCACTGCCGTACTTTAAAAACAGAACATGTCTTTACAGTTTATCACAGTTTATCTTATTCAGAATCATAGTACATGCAGAGTTATATATTAAGGTCCCCACTCGCTACACAGGTGCTTTTGAAGTCTGCAAACTGGAAGTGCTGAGCTGAGCTTCAACAGTTTGCCTCATAACAAAATATTGCCAAAGTTATATTTAAAGCCTTAAAAGGCAACAAATCAATTTGCTGCTGTTAGAAGTAATTTCAGCAGCAAATGATGTAGGTGCAGATTTTGTAAGTTCGGGTAGTAAACTGTCATGAAGCTTCAATGCCCCAGCCACTGTCAGTACTTTAAAACAGAACACAGTTCACAGTTTATCACAGTTTATCTTATTCAGAATCATAAGTACATGCAGAGTTATGTATTAAGGTCCCCGCTCGCTACGCGGGTGCTTTTAAATCTGCAAACTGAAGTGATTTCCACTGAGCTTCCGGTTTGCCTCGCTAACAAAATATTGCCAAAGGTATATTTAAAGCCTTAAAAAAGGCAAGAAATCAATTTGCAGCTGAAAGAATAAAATTTCAGCAAATGATGTGAGAGACAAGATATTATGTTGAGGCTAAAGTTTGGGTAGTAAACTGCCACCGAGTTTCCAATGCCCCCAGCCACTGTCAGTACTTTAAAACAGAACTGCAGTTCACAGTTTATCACAGCTTATCTTATTCAGAATCATAAGTACATTCAGAGTTAAATGTATTAAGGTCCCTGCTCACTACACGGTAAGTTTTAAGTCTGCAAACTGAATACTTTCCGCTGCAGCTTCGGTTTGCCTCGCTACACAAATATTACCAAAGGTATATTTAAAGCCTAAAAAGGCAAAAATCAATTTGCAGCCGATGGAGTAAATTTCCAGCAAATGATGTAGAGTGCAGATTTTATGTTGAAGCTAAGTTCAGGTAGTAAATGCCGCAGAAGCTTCAATACCCCAGCCACTGCCAGTACTTTAAACAGAACACAGTTCACAGTTTATAACAGTTTATCTTATTCAGAATCATAAGTACATGCAGAGTTATGTATTAAGGTCCCGCTCACTACGAAGGTGCTTTTAAGTCTGCAAACTGGAAAGTACTCGCTGAGTGTCGGTTTGCCTCACTAACAAAATATTGTAAAAGGTATATTTAAAGCATAAAAAAGCCAAGAAATAATTTTGCTACGGAAAAAGTAAATTCAGCAACAAATGATGCAGAGTGCAGATTTTATGTTGAAGCTAAGTTCGGGTAGTAAACTGCCATGAAGCTTCAATGCCCCAGCCACTGCCAGTACTTTTAAGAACACAGTTCACGGTTTATAACAGTTTATCTTATTCAAGAATCATAAGTACATGCAGAGTTATGTTTTAAGGTCCCTACTTCTGCAGATTGCTTTTGAAGTCTGCAAACTGGAGAAGTGCTTTCAGCTGGCGTCCGGATTGCCTCGCTAAAATATTGCCAAAGGTATGTTTAAAAAGCCTTAAAAAAGGCAACAAATCAATTTGCTGCTGATAGAAGTAAATTTCGGCAACAAATGATATGAGTGCAGATTTTGTATATTTGAAGCTAAGTTCGGGTAGTAAACTGCCATGAGCTTCAATACCCCAGCCACTGTCAGTACTTTAAACAGAACACAGTTCACAGTTTATAACAGTTTATCTAATACAAAGGTATATTTAAAGCCTTAAAAGGCAACAAATCAATTTTCTGATGAAGTAAATTTCAGCAGCAAATGATGTAAGCGTACAATTTTATGTTGAAGCTAAGTTCGGGTATAAACTGCCATGAAGCTTCTATGCCCTGCCACTGTCAGTACTTAAAAACAGAACACAGTTCACAGTTTATCACAGTTTATCTTATTCAGAATCATAAGTACATGCAGTGGCCTTAACAATAGTGGTCCCGCTACTTACGCCAGTGCTTTTTAAATCTGCAAACTGGTAGTGCTTTCTGCTGAGCCTCCGGTTTTCCTCGCTAACAAAATATTGCCAAAGGTATTTAAAGCCTTAAAAAGGGAAACAATTTGCCCCGATGAAGTAAATTTCAGCAGCAAATGATGTAGAGTGCAGATTTTATGTTGAAGCTAAGTTCAGGTAGTAAACTGCCATGCTTCAATGCTAACCACTGTCATTACTCAACAGGAGAACACAGTTCACGGTTATCACCGCTATCTTATTCAGAATCCTTAAGTACATACATATGAATTATTACAAGGTCCTGCTACTCGCTACACGGGTCCTTTTAAGTCCTACCAGAGCCAATGGTACTTTCCACTGAGCTTCCTGTTTGCCACCGCTAACAAAATATTGCCAAAGGTATAATTAAAGCCTTAAAGGCAACAAATCAATTTGCTGCTGATAGAAGTAAATTTCAGCAGCAAATGATGTAGAGTGCAGATTATATGTAGAAGCTAATTTCGGGTAGTAATCTGCCATGAAGCCTCAATGCCCCAGCCACTGTCAGTACTTTAAAACAGAACACAGTTCACAGTTTATCACAGTTTATCATATTCTGAATCATATGTACATGCAGAGTTATGTATTAAGGTACCCGCTCTCTAGGCGGGTGCTTTTTAAGTCTGCATACCTGAACTGCTTTCCGCTGAGCTTCCGGTTTGCCTCACTAACAAAATATTGAAAAATGTATATTTAAAGCCTTAAAAAAGGCAAGAAATCAATTTGCTGCCGATTGAAGTAATTTTCAGCAGTAAATGATGTAGAGTGCAGATTTTATGTTGAAGCAAAGTTCGGGTAGTAAACTGCCATGAAGCTTCAATGCCCCAGCCTCTGTCAATACTTTAAAACAGTACACAGTTCACAGTTTATCTCAGTTTATCTTATTCAGAATCATAAGTACATGCAGAGTTATGTATTAAGGTCCCCGCTCACTACACGTGTGCTTTTAAAGTCTTCAAACTGGAAGTGCTTTCCGCTGAGCTTCCGGTTTGCCTCGCTAACAAAATATTGCCAAAGGTATATTTAAAGCCTTAAAAAAGGCAAGAAATCAATTTGCTGCTGATAGAAGTAAATTTCAACAGCAAATGATGTAGAGTGCAGATTTTATGTTGAAGCTAAGTTCGTAGTAAACTGCCATGAAGCTTCAATGCCCCAGCCACTATCGAGTACTTTAAAACAGAACACAGTTCACAGGTTTATCACAGTTTATCTTTTCAGACTCATAAGTACATGCAGAGTAATGTATTAAGGTCCCCGCTCGCAACACGGGTGCTTTTTAAGTCTGCAAACTGGAAGTGCTTTCCACTGGCTTCCGGTTTGCCTCGCTAACAAAATATTGCCAAAGGTATATTTAAAGCCTTAAAAAAGGCATGAAATCAATTTGCTGCTGATAGAATTAAATTTCAGCAGCAAATGATGTAAATGCAGATTTTATGTTGAGGCTAAGTTTGGGTAGTTATCTGCCACGAAGCTTCAATGCCCCAGCCACTGTCAGTACTTTAAAACAGAACACAGTTCACAGTTTATCACAGTTTATCTTATTCAGAATCATAAGTACATGCATAGTTATTATTAAGGTCCCCACTCGCTACACGGGTGATTTTTAATTCTACCAAACTGGGAAGTGCTTTCACTGAGCTTCGGTATGCCCTACTTCAACAAAATATTGCCAAAGGTATATTTAAAGCCTTAAAAAAGGCAAGAAATCAATTTGCTGCCGATAGAAGTAAATTTCAGCAGCAAATGATGTAGAGTGCAGATTTTATGCTGAAGCTAAGTTCGGGTAGAAACTGACACGAAGCTTCAATGCCCCAGCCACTGTCAGTACTTTAAAACAGAACACAGTTGACAGTTTATCACAGTTTATCGTATTCAGAATCATAAGTTCATGCAGAGTTATGTATTAAGGTCCTCGCTCGCTACGCGGGTGCTTTTTAAGTCTGCAAACTAAGTGCTTTCCGCTGAGCTTCCGGTTTGCCTCGCTTTCAAAATATTGCCAAAGGTATATTTAAAGCCTTAAAAAAGACATGAAATCAATTTGCATCCGATAGAATAAAATTTCAGCAGCAAATGATGTAGTGTGCAGATTTTATGTTGAGGCTAAGTTCGGGTAGTAAACCACCACTAAGCTTCAATGCCCCAGCCACTATCAGTACTTTGTAAAAGAACACAGTTCACAGTTTTTCACAGTTTATCTTATTCAAAATCATAAGTATATGCAGAGTTATTATTAATGTCCCCTCTCGCTACGCAGGTGCTTTTTAAGTCTGCAAACTGGTAGTGCTTACCGCTGAGCTTCCTGTTTGCCTCGCTTACAAAATATTGCCAAAGGTATATTTAAAGCCTTAAGAAAGGCAAGAAATCAATTTACTGCTGATAGAATAAAATTTCAGCAGCAAGTGATATGAAACAAAATTTTATATTGAGGCTAAGTTTGGGTAGTAAACCGTCACGAAGCTCAATGCCCCAGCCACTGTCAGTACTTTAAAACAGAACACAGTTCACAGTTTATCACAGTTTATCTTATTCAGAATCATAAGTACATGCAGAGTTATGTATTAAGGTCCCCACTCGCTACACGTGTGCTTTTTAAGTCTGAAAACTAAGTGCTTTCCGCTGAGCTTCCGGTTTGCCTCGCTAACAAAATATTGCCAAATGTATATTTAAAGCCTTAAAAAAGGCAAGAAATCAATTTGCTTCTGATAGAAGTAAATTTCAGCAATAAATGATGTAGAGTGCAGATTTTATGCTCAAGCTAAGTTAAAGGTAGAAACTGACACGAAGAAACAATGTCTCAACCTGTCGTACTTTAAAACCAGACACAGTTCACATTTATCACAGTTTATCTTATTCAGAATTATAAGTACATGCAGAGTTATGTGATTAAGGTCCCCACTTTCATCATGAGTGCTTTTTAAGTCTACTGAAAGCTGGAAGCACTTTCCACTGGGCTTCCGGTCTGCCTCGATAACAAAATATTGCCAAAGGTATATTTAAAAGCCTTAAAAGGCAGAAATCAATTTGCTGCCAACAGAAGTAAATTTCAGCAGCAAATGATGTAGAGTGCAGATTTTATACTGAATCTAAGATTCGGGTGAGAAACTGACACGAAGCTTCAATACCCCAGCCACTGTCAGTACTTTTAAAACAGACACAGTTCACAGTTTATCAAAGTTTATATTATTCAGAATCATAAGTACCGCAGAGTTATGTATAAAGGGTCCCTCTTCGCTCTGGCGGTGCTAAATATGTCTGCAAACTGGTAGTACTCACCACTGAAACTTCGGTTTGCCTCGCTAACCAAAATAATGTCAAAGGTATATTTAAAGCCTTAAAAAGGCAACAAATCAATTTGCTGCTGATAGAAGTAAATTTCGGCAGCAAATGATGTAGCGTTCAAGATTTTATGTTGAAGACCTAAGTTCGGGTAGTAAACAGCCATGAGCTTCTATGCCCCTGCCACTATCCATGTACTTTAAAACAGAACACAGTTCACAGTTTATCACAGTTTATCTTAATCGGAATCATAAGTATTACAGAGTTATATATATTCACGTCCCTCTACTTCACGGGTGCTTTTAAGTCTGCAAATTGGAAGTGCTTTCCGCTGAGCTTCCGATTTGCCTCGCTAACAAAATATTGCCAAAGGTATATTTAAAGCCTTAAAAAAGGCAACAAATCAATTTGCTGCTGACAGAAGTAAATTTCAGCAGCAAATGATGTAGAGTACAGATTTTATGTTGAAGCTAAGTTTAGGTAGTAAACTGCCATGAAGCTTCAATGCCCCAGCCACTGTCAGTACTTTAAAACAGAACACAGTTCACAGTTTATCACAGTTTATCTTATTCAGAATCAGAAGTACATGCATAGTTATTAGTAAGGTACCCGCTCGCTACACGGGTGCTTTTTAAGTCTGCAAACTGGTAGTGCTTTCCGCTGAGCTGACGGTTTGCCTTCTTATCAAAATATTGCCAAAGGTATATTTAAAGCCTTAAAAAAGGCATGAAATCAATTTGCTGCCGATAAAATAAAATTTCAGCAGCAAATGATGTAGAGTGCAGATTTTATGTTGAGGCTAAGTTTGGGTAGTTATCTGCCACGAAGCTTCAATGTCCCAGCCACTGTCAGTACTTTAAAACAGAACACAGATCACAGTTTATCACAGTTTATCTTATTCAGAATCATAAGTACATGCAGAGTTATGTATTAAGGTCCCCGCTCGCTACACGGGTGCTTTTTAAGTCTGCTAACTGGAAGAGCTTTCCGCTGAACTTCCGGTTTGCCTCACTAACTAAATATTGCCAAAGGTATATTTAAAGCCTTTAAAAAGGCAACAAATCAATTTGCTGCTGAAAGAAGTAAATTTCAGCAGCAAATGATGTAGAAGTGCAGATTTTATGTTGAAGCTAAGTTCGGGTAGTAAACTGCCAAGAAGATTCAATGCCCCAGCCACTGTCAGTACTTTAAAACAGAACACAGTTCACAGTTTATCACAGTTTACCTTATTCAGAATCATAAGTACATGCAGAGTTATATATTAAGGTCCCGCTCACTACAGGTACGTGCTTTTAAGTCTACCAAACTGGAGTGCTTTCCGCTGAGCTTCGGATTGCCTCGCTAACAAAATATTGCCAAAGGTATATTTAAAGCCTTAAAAAGGCAAGAAATCAATTTGCTGCCGATAAATAAATTCCAGCAGCAAATGATATGAAATGCAGATTTATGTAAACAAACTAAGTTTCGGGTAGTAAATTGCCATGAAGCTTCAATGCCCAGCCACTGTCAGTACTTTAAAACAGAACACAGTTCTGATTAATCACAGGTTACCTTATTCAGAATCATAAGTACATGCAGAGGTTATGTTTTAAGGTCCCCGCTGGCATCTACAGTGCTTTTTAAATCTACCAAACTGGGAAGTGCTTTCTGCCAGAGCTTTCAGTTTGCCTTATGTTTAAAATATTGCCAAAGGTATATTTAAAGCCTTAAAATAGCAACAAATCAATTTGCTGCTGATAGAAGTAAATTTCAGCAACAAATGATTTAGAGTGCAGAATTTATGTAAACTAATTTCGGGTAGTAAACTGCATGAAGCTTCAATACCCCAACCACTATCAGTATCTTTAAAAGAGAACACAGTTCACAGTTTATCACAGTTATCTTATTCTGAATCATACTATGCATGCAGAGTTATAGTAAATGGTACCCGCTCTCTAGGCGGGTGCTTTTAGAATCATACACAGACCTGCTTTCCGGCACGACTGCGGTTTCCTCTGCCCCAACAAAATATTGAAAAATGTATAATTAAAGCCTTAAAAAGGCTAAGAAATCAATTTGCTGCTGATAAGTAATTTCTTAGCAGTAAATGATGTAAGTGCAGATTTTATGTTGAAGCAAAGTTCGGAGTACAGTAAACTGCCATGAAGCTTCAATGACCAGCCCACTGTCAGTACTTTAAAACGAACACAGTTTCTGATGTATAACAGTTTATCTTATTCAGAATCATAAGTACATGCAGAGATATGTATTAAGGTCCCCGCTCGCTACACAGGTGCTTTTTAAGTCTGCAAACTGGAAGAGCTTTCCACTGAACTTCCGGTTTGCCTCGCTAACAAAATATTGCCAAAGGTATATTTAAAACCTTAAAAAAGGCAACAAATCAATTTGCTGCTGAAAGAAGTAAATTTCAGCAGCAAATGATGTAGAGTGCAGATTTTATGTTGAAGCTAAGTTCGGGTAGTAAACTGCCATGAAGCTTCAATGCCCCAGCCACTGTCAGTACTTAAAACAGAACACAGTTCACAGTTTATCACAGTTTATCTTATTCAAGTCATAGTACATGCAGAGTTATACTTGTTAAAATTCCCATACTCTCACGAGGTGCTTTTTAAGTCTGCATACCTGAACTGCTTTCCGCTGAGCTTCTGGTTTACCTCACTAACAAAATATTGAAAAATGTATTTTTAAAGCCTTAAAAAAGGCAAGAAATCAATTTGCTGCTGATAGAAGTAATTTTCAGCAGTAAATGATGTAGAGAGCAGATTTTATGATGATTCAAAGTTCGGGAAGTAAACTGCCATGAAGCTTCAATGCCCCAGCCACTGTCTGTACTTTAAAACTGAACACAGTTCACAGTTTATCACAGTTTATATTATTCAGAATCATAAGTACATGCAGAGTTATGTTTTAAGGTCCCTGCTCGCTACACGGGTGCTTTTTAAGTCTGCAAACTGGAAGAACTTTCTGCTGAGTTTCCGGTTTGCATCGCTAACAAAATATTGCCAAATGTATATTTAAAGCCTTAAAAAATCATGAAATCAATTTGCTGCCGACAGTATAAAATTTCAGCAGCAAATGATGTAGAGTGCAGATTTTATGTTGAGGCTAAGTTTGGGTAGTAATCCGCCACGAAGCTTCAATGCCCATGCCACTTTCAGTACTTTAAAACAGAACACAGTTCACAGTTTATCACAGTTTATCTTATTCAGACTCATAAGTACATGCAGAGTCATGTATTAAGGTTCCCGCTCGCTACGCAGGTGCTTTTTAAGTCTGCAAACTGGAAGTGCTTTCCACTGGGCTTCCGGTTTGCCTTGCTAACAAAATATTGCCAAAGGTAAATTTAAAACCTCAAAAAGCATGAAATCAATTTGCTGCCGATAGAAGTAAATTTCAGCAGCAAATGATGTAGAGTGCAGATTTTATGTTGAGGCTAAGTTTGGGTAGTTATCTGCCATGAAGCTTCAATGCCCCTGCCACTGTCAGTACCTTAAAACAGAACACAGTTCTCAGTTTATCACAGTTTATCTTATTCAGAATCATAAGTACATGCATAGTTATTATTAAGGTCCCCATTCGCTACACGGGTGATTTTTAAGTTTGCAAACTGGAAGTGCTTTCCGCTGAGCTTCCGGTATGCCTCGCTAACAAAATATTGCCAAAGGTATATTTAAAGCCTTAAAAAAGGCAAGAAATCAATTTGCTGCCGATAGAAGTAAATTTCAGCAGCAAATGATGAAGAGTGCAGATTTTATGTTGAAGCTAAGTTCGGGTAGAAATTGACACGAAGCTTCAATGCCCCAGCCACTGTCAGTACTTAAAAACAGAACACAGTTCACAGTTTATCACAGTTTATCGTATTCAGAATGATAAGTTCATGCAGAGTTATGTATTAAGGTCCCCGCTAGCTACGCGGGTGCTTTTTAAGTCTGCAAACTGGTAGTGCTTTCCGCTGAGCTTCCGGTTTGCCTCACTAACAAAATATTGCCAAAGGTATTTTTAAAGCCTTAAAAAAGGCAAGAAATCAATTTGCTGCCGATAGAAGTAAATTTCAGCAGCAAATGATGTAGAGTGCAGATTTTATGTTGAAGCTAAGTTCGGGTTGTAAACTGCCACGAAGCTTTAATGCCCCAGCCACTGTCAGTACTTTAAAACAGAACACTGTTGACAGTTTATCTTATTCAGAATCATAAGTTCATGCAGAGTTATGTATTAAGGACCCCGCTCGCTACGAGGGTGATTTTTACGTCTGCAAACCGGTAGTGCTTTCCGCTGAGCTTCAGGTTTGCCTCGCTAACAAAATATTGCCAAAGGTTTATTTAAAGCCTTAAAAAAGGCAAGAAATCAATTTGCTGCCGATAGAAGTAAATTTCAGCAGCAAATGATGTGGAAATTCTGAGTGCATGTTGAAGCTAAGTTCGGGGTAGTAAACTGCACACGAGCTTAATGCCCCAACTCACTGTCAGTGCACAAGAGCGAGAACATATTTTCACAGTTAATCACAGTTTATCTTATTCAGAATCATAAGTTCATGCAGAGTTATGTATTATGGTCCCCGCTCGCTACGCGGGTGCTTTTTAAGTCTGCAAACCGGTAGTGCTTTCCGCTGAGCTTCCGGTTTGCCTCGCTAACAAAATATTGCCAAAGGTATATTTAAAGCCTTAAAAAAGGCAAGAAATCAATTTACTGCCGATAGAAGTAAATTTCAGCAGCAAATGATGTAGAGTGCAGATTTTATGTTGAAGCTAAGTTTGGGTAGTTAACTGCCACGAAGCTTCAATGCCCCAGCCACTGTCAGTACTTTAAAACAGAACACTGTTCACACTTTATCACAGTTTACCTTATTCAGAATCATAAGTTCATGCAGAGTTATGTATTAAGGTCCCCGCTTGCTACGCGGGTGCTTTTTAAGTCTGCAAACCGGTAGTGCTTTCCGCTGAACTTCAGGTTTGCCTCGCTAACAAAATATTGCCAAAGGTTTTTTTAAAGCCTTAAAAAATTCAAGAAATCAATTTGCTGCCGAAAGAAGTAAATTTCAGCAGCAAATGATGTAGAGTGCAGATTTTATGTTGAAGCTAAGTTCGAGTAGTAAACTGCCACGAAACTTCAATGCCCCAGCCACTATCAGTACTTTAAAACAGAACACTGTTCACAGTTAATCACAGTTTATCTTATTCAGAATCATAAGTTCATGCAGAGTTATGTATTAAGGTCCCCGCTCGCTATGCGGGTGCTTTTTAAGTCTGCAAACCGGTAGTGCTTTCCGCTGAGCTTCCGGTTTGCCTCGCTAACAAAATATTGCCAAAGGTATATTTAAAGCCTTAAAAAAGGCATGAAATCAATTTGCTGCCGATAGAATAAAATTTCAGCAGCAAATGATGTAGAGTGCAGATTTTATGTTGAGGCTAAGTTTGGGTAGTTATCTGCCAGGAAGCTTCAATGCCCCAGCCACTGTCAGTACTTTAAAACAGAACACAGTTCACAGTTTATCACAGTTTATCTTATTCAGAATCATAAGTACATGCAGTGTTATCTATTAAGGTCCCCGCTCGCTACGGGGGTGCTTTTTAAGTCTGCAAACTGGTAGTGCTTTCTGCTGAGCTTCCGGTTTGCCTCACTAACAAAATATTGCCAAAGGTATATTTAAAGCCTTAAAAAAGGCAAGAAATCAATTTGCTGCCGATAGAAGTAAATTTCAGCAGCAAATGATGTAGAGTGCAGATTTTATGTTGAAGCTAAGTTCGGGTAGTAAACTGCCACGAAGCTTTAATGCCCCAGCCACTGTCAGTTCTTTAAAACAGAACACTGTTCACAGTTTATCACAGTTTATCTCATTCAGAATCATAAGTTCATGCTGAGTTATGTATTAAGGTCCCCGCTTACTACGCGGGTGATTTTTACGTCTGCAAACCGGTAGTGCTTTCCGCTGAGCTTCAGGTTTGCCTCGCTTAAAAATATTGCCAAAGGTTTAAAGCCTCAAAAGGCAAGAAATCAATTTGCTGCGATGGAAGTAAAATTGCAGCAAATGATGTAGAGTGCAGATTTTATGTTGAAGCTAAGTTCGGGTAGTAAACTGCCGCAACTAAAAATGCCCCAGGCTCACTATCAGTACTATAAAACAGAACACTGTTCACAGTTAATCACAGTTTATCTTATTCAGAATCCTTAAGTTCATGCAGAGTTATGTATTAAAAGGTCCCGCTAAACTCTGGCAGGTGCTTTTAAATCTACCAAACGGTAGTGCTTTCCGCTTCAGTCTTCCGGTTTGCCTCGCTAACAAGATATTGCAAAGGTATATTTAAAGCCTTAAAAAGGCAAGAAATCAATTTGCTGCCGATAGAAGTAAATTTCAGCAGCAAATGATGTAGAGTGCAGATTTTATGTTGAAGCTAAGTTTGGGTAGTTAACTGCCACGAAGCTTCAATGCCCCAGCCACTGTCAGTACTTTAAAACAGAACACTGTTCACAGTTTATCACAGTTTATCTTATTCAGAATCATAAGTTCATGCAGAGTTATGTATTAAGGTCCCCGCTCGCTACGCGGGTGCTTTTTAAGTCTGCAAACCGGTAGTGCTTTCTGCTGAGCTTCAGGTTTGCCTCGCTAACAAAATATTGCCAAAGGTTTATTTAAAGCCTTAAAAAAGGCAAGAAATCAATTTGCTGCCGATAGAAGTAAATTTCAGCAGCAAATGATGTAGAGTGCAGATTTTATGTTGAAGCTAAGTTCGAGTAGTAAACTGCAACGAAGCTTCAATGCCCCAGCCACTGTCAGTACTTTAAAACAGAACACTGTTCACAGTTAATCACAGTTTATCTTATTCAGAATCATAAGTTCATGCAGAGTTATGTATTAGGTCCCCTTCGGTACACGGTGCTTTTAAGTCTACAAACCGGTAGAGCTTTCCGCTGAGCTTCCAGGTTGCCTCGCTAACAAAATATTGCCAAAGGTATATTTAAAGCCTTAAAAAAGGCATGAAATCAATTTGCTGCCGACAGAATAAAATTTCAGCAGCAAATGATGTAGAGTGCAGATTTTATGTTGAGGCTAAGTTTGGGTGGTTATCTGCCATAAAGCTTCAATGCCCCAGCCACTGTCAGTACTTTAAAACAGAACACAGTTCACAGTTTATCATAGTTTATCTTATTCATAATCATAAGTACATGTATAGTTATGTATTAAGGTCCCCGCTCGCTACGGGTGCTTTTTAGGTCTGCAAACTGGAAGTGCTTTCCGCTGAGCTTCTGGTTTGCCTCACTAACAAAATATTTCCAAAGGTATATTTAAAGCCTTAAAAAAGGCAAGAAATCAATTTTCTGACGATAGAAGTAAATTTCAGCAGCAAATGATGTAGATTGCAGATTTTATGTTGAAGCTAAGTTCGGATAGTAAACTGCCACGAAGCTTCAATGTCCCAGCCTCTGTCAGTACTTTAAAACAGAACTCAGTTCACTGTTTATCACAGTTTATCTTATTCAGAATCATAAGTACATGCAGTGTTTTGTATTAAGCTCCCCGCTCGCTACTCGGTTGCTTTTTAAGACTGCAAACTTGTAGTGCTTTTCGCTGAGCTTCCGGTTTGCCTCGCTATCAAAATATTGCCAAAGGTATATTTAAAGCCTTAAAAAAGGCATGAAATCAATTTGCATCCGATAGAATAAAATTTCAGCAGCAAATGATGTAGAGTGCAGATTTTATGTTGAGGCTAAGTTCGGGTAGTAATCCACCACGAAGCTTCAATGCCCCAGCCACTGTCAGTACTTTAAAAAAGAACACAGTTCACAGTTTTTCACAGCTTATCTTATTCAGAATCATAAGTATATGCAGAGTTATTATTAATGTCCCTGCTCGCTACGCAGGTGCTTTTTAAGTCTGCAAACTGGTAGTGCTTTCCGTTGAGCTTCCAGTTTGCCTCGCTAACAAAATATTGCCAAAGGTATATTTAAAGCCTTAAAAAAGGCAAGAAATCAATTTGCTGCTGATAGAATAAAATTTCAGCAGCAAATGATGTAGAGTGCAGATTTTATGTTGAGGCTAAGTTTGGGTAGTAAACTGCCACGAAGCTTCAATGCCCCAGCCACTGTCAGTACTTTAAAACAGAACACAGTTCACAGTTTATCACAGTTTATCTTATTCAGAATCATAAGTACATGCAGAGTTATGTATTAAGGTCCCCGCTCGCTACACGGGTGCTTTTTAAGTCTGCAAACTGGAAGTGCTTTCCGCTGAGCTTCCGGTTTGCCTCGCTAACAAAATATTGCCAAAGGTATATTTAAAGCCTTAAAAAAGGCATGAAATCAATTTGCTGCCAATAGAATAAAATTTCAGCAGCAAATGATGTAGAGTGCAGATTTTATGTTGAGGCTAAGTTTGGGTAGTAATCCGCCACGAAGCTTCAATGCCCCAGCCACTGTCAGTACTTTAAAAAAGAACACAGTTCACAGTTTTTCACAGTTTATCTTATTCAGAATCATAAGTATATGCAGAGTTATTATTAAGGTCCCCGCTCGCTACGCGGGTGCTTTTTAAGTCTGCAAACTGGTAGTGCTTTCCGCTGAGCTTCCAGTTTGCCTCGCTATCAAAATATTGCCAAAGGTATATTTAAAGTCTTAAAAAAGGCATTTAATCATTTTACTGCAGATAAAATAAAATTTCAGCAGCAAATGATGTAGAGTGCAGTTTTTATGTTGAGGCTAAGTTCGGGTAGTTTCCCGCCACGAAGCTTCAATGCCCCAGCCACTGTCAGTACTTTAAAAAAGAACACAGTTCACAGTTTTTCACAGTTTATCTTATTCAGAATCATAAGTATATGCAGAGTTATTATTAAGGTCCCCGCTCGCTACGCGGGTGCGTTTTAACTCTGCAAACTGGTAGTGCTTTCCGCTGAGCTTCTTTTTTGCCTCGCTATCAAAATATTTCCAAAGGTATATTTAAAGCCTTAAAAAAGGCATTTAATCAATTTACTGCCAATAAAATAAAATTTCAGCAGCAAATGATGTAGGGTGCAGTTTTTATGTTGAGGCTAAGTTCGGGTAGTAATCCGCCACGAAGCTTCAATGCCCCAGCCACTGTCAGTACTTTAAAAAAGAACACAGTTCACAGTTTTCAGTTTATCTTATTCAGAATCGTAAGTATATGCAGAGTTATTATTAAGGTCCCCGCTCGCTAAGAGGTGCTTTTTAAGTCTGCAAACTGGTAGTGCTTTCTGCTGATCTTCCAGTTTGCCTCGCTAACTAAATATTGCCAAAGGTATATTTAAAGCCTTAAGAAAGGCAAGAAATCAACTTGCTGCTGACAGAATAAAATTTCAGCAGCAAGTGATGTAGAGTGCAGATTTTATGTTGAGGCTAAGTTTGGGTAGTAAACTGCCATGAAGCTTCAATACCCCAGCCACTGTCACTACTTTAAAACAGAACACAGTTCACAGTTTATCACAGTTTATCTTATTCAGAATCATAAGTACATGCAGAGTTATATATTAACGTCCCCGCTCGCTACACGGGTGCTTTTTAAGTCTGCAAAATTGGAGTGCTTTCGCTGAGCTTCCGGTTTGCCTCGCTAACAAAATATTGCCAAAGGTATATTTAAAGCCTTAAAAAGGCAAGAAATCAATTTGCTGCCAATAGAAGTAAATTTCAGCAGCAAATGATGCAGAGTGCAGATTTTATGTTGAAGCTAAGTTCGGGTAGTAAACTGCCACGAAGCTTCAATGCCCCAGCCACTGTCAGTACTTTAAAACAGAACTCAGTTCACAGTTTATCACTGTTTATGTTATTCAGAATCATAAGTACATGCAGTGTTATGTATTAATGTCCCTGCTCGCTACTCGGGTGCTTTTTAAGTCTGCAAACTGGTAGTGCTTTCTGCTGAGCTTCTGGTTTGCCTCGCTATCATTATATTGCCAAAGGTATATTTAAAGCCTTAAAAAAGGCATGAAATCAATTTGCTGCCTATAGAATTAAATTTCAGCAGCAAATGATGTAGAGTGCAGATTTTATGTTGAGGCTAAGTTCGGGTAGAAATCCGCCACGAAGCTTCAATGCCCCAGCCACTGTCAGTACTTTAAAAAAGAACACAGTTCACAGTTTTTCACAGTTTATCTTATTCAGAATCATAAGTAAATGCAGAGTTATTAATAAGGTCCCCGCTCGCTACGCGGGTGCTTTTTAAGTCTGCAAACTGGTAGTGCTTTCCGCTGAGCTTCCAGTTTGCCTCGCTATCAAAATATTGCCAAAGGTATATTTAAAGCATTAAAAAAGGTATTTAATCAATTTGCTGCCGATAAAATAAAATTCAGCAGCAAATGATGTAGAGTGCAGTTTTTATGTTGAGGCTAAGTTCGGGTAGTAATCCACCACGAAGCTTCAATGCCCCAGCCACTGTCAGTACTTTAAAAAGGAACACAGTTCATAGTTTTTCACTGTTTATCTTATTCAGAATCGTAAGTATATGCAGAGTTATTATTAAGGTCCCCGCTCGCTTCGCGGGTGCTTTTCAGTCTGCAAACTGGTAGTGCTTTCTGCTGATCTTCCAGTTTGCCTCGCTAACAAAATATTGCCAAAGGTATATTTAGAGACTTAAGAAAGGCAAGAAATCAATTTGCTGCTGATAGAATTAAATTTCAGCAGCAAGTGATGTAGAGTACAGATTTTCTGTTGAGGCTAAGTTTGGGTAGTAAACTGCCACGAAGCTTCAATGCCCCAGCCACTGTCAGTACTTTAAAACAGAACACAGTTCACAGTTTATCACAGTTTATCTTATTCAGAATCATAAGTACATGCAGAGTTATGTATTAAGGTCCCCTCTCGCTATGCGTGTGCTTTTTAAGTCTGCAAACTGGAAGTGCTTTCCGCTGAGCTTCCGGTTTGCCTCGCTAACAAAATATTGCCAAAGGTATATTTAAAGCCTTAAAAAAGGCAAGAAATCAATTTGCTGCCGATAGAAGTAAATTTCAGCAATAAATGATGTAGAGTGCAGATTTTATGTTGAAGTTAAGTTCGGGTAGTAAACTGCCACGAAGCTTCAATGCCCCAGACACTGTCAGTACTTTAAAACAGAACACAGTTCACAGTTTATCACAGTTTATCTTATTCAGAATCATAAGTACATGCAGAGTTATGTATAAAGGTCCCCGCTTCCTCTACGGGTGCTTTTTATGTCTGCAAACTGGTAGTGCTTTCCACTGAGCTTCCGGTTTGCCTCGCTAACAAAATATTGCCAAAGGTATATTTAAAGCCTTAAAAAAGGCAACAAATCAATTTGCTGCTGATAGAAGTAAATTTCAGCAGCAAATGATGTAGAGTGCAGATTTTATGTTGAAGCTAAGTTCGGGTAGTAAACTGCCATGAAGCTTCAATGCCCCAGCCACTGTCAGTACTTTAAAACAGAACACAGTTCACAGTTTATCACAGTTTATCTTATTCAGAATCATAAGTACATGCAGAGTTATGTATTAAGGTCCCTTCTCGCTACACGGGTGCTTTTTAAGTCTGCAAACTGGAAGTGCTTTCCGCTGAGCTTCCGGTTTGCCTCGCTAACAAAATATTGCCAAAGGTATATTTAAAGCCTTAAAAAAGGCATGAAATCAATTTGCTGCCGATAGAATAAAATTTCAGCAGCAAATGATGTAGAGTGCAGATTTTATGTTGAGGCTAAGTTTGGGTAGTAATCTGCCACGAAGCTTCAATGCCCCAGCCACTGTCAGTACTTTAAAACAGAACACAGTTCACTGTTTATCACAGTTTATCTTATTCAGAATCATAAGTACATGCATAGTTATTATTAAGGTCCACGCTCGCTACGGGTGCTTTTTAAGTCTGCAAACTGGAAGTGCTTTCCGCTGAGCTTCTGGTTTGCCTCGCTAACAAAATATTGCCAAAGGTATATTTAAAGCCTTAAAAAAGGCAAGAAATCAATTTGCTGCTGATAGAATAAAATTTCAGCAGCAAATGATGTAGAGTGCAGATTTTATGTTGAAGCTAAGTATTGTGGCTTTATTTATTTATTTTTTATCTTTTTAAAGATTTTTTTTATTTGGTACTATATTTTATGTTATTTTTTTGTTTATAAGAGTAATTGCAACTACCCCTGGTGCATCTAGAGAAGTGAGCATCAGTCGCAGTTGGAAGGGGGGGCAGGGATGAGAATCTACCAGCCTGCCACAGGGACAGGAGTTAAAAATCTGTATTGAAAATAAGACAAATTGTAACTTTAATGACTTTATCTAACTGGATCTCACCTGTAAAATGATAATAAGTTTTTCTGGTGAGCTCTCACCTTGTGAGCAAATACAAATTAAATAAATGCAAGCCTTAAGAGGCAAAATTCTCCCCCTGCAGTAGTTGGTCTAATCCACCATGGCTCACCTTAGTCATTGCTGTGTGCAAGGAACATGATGCTACCCTTCTGCAGTTAAGGAAGTACAGTCACTTCCAGCACCCCAACCTCCATTTTCCCAGTTGGGAGTGAAATGCCCATGACTTGCTGCCTTGACTAGGTTGCCCAAATAGGAATTTTTATACTACCAATGTGCCACTAGGTAGCTCCCTAGAGTATGGGTACTTTTAATGACATATTGCAATCCTCCTTGGAGAAGCATATGGAAATTAATATGGCGATCTGACCATCAGGTTTAGTGGAACTCCAACTAATGTATAAAAGACTTAAAATGGTTTTAGTTTTAGTTGAGTAAAAAGTAAATAATGATCCAATATGAGTTATCATATCTTAGGGCCTGACCCACAGGCATTCCTGGTCCCCAGCCCATTCAGAAGTAATGGGCAAGATTCAATGTGCTACCCTAGGCACAGGGTGCTCACCCTCAGTTTACAGCATGGCATCCATAAAGATGGATAGTTGTCCCATCTACACCCGATCTTTGCTCATGCTAATTTCATCACAGATGGGCAGAACAGGGCAGTCATCAAATACCCCAATCTTTGCAGTGCAGGGGACTGAGGAGAGTGGCAGCTGCTACATGTCAGCTACAGTATAGTATCTGGGCCCAATCAGCCCCCATCTCCAATCCCATCCCTAGTAGCCTTCACAGCAGGATTGAGGTATCTTAGGCACCAGCCTATGTGTTTGTAAAATACTCTTATATTTGGGTAGGGATTTGGAAGTCTCTGAAGCCTGCTGTATCATGACAGTCCCTTGTTACTGCACAGGCAGGAATCCATTTGCTGACCCACATGGGCATTTGACTGAATGCCCATGGTGTGTACCCCCTTTGACTACCCTTGCTTCCTGCCTCAATGCATGGCTCTGCACCAGTAGAGCCCAGAGGTTGTGGGTTGAGGGTGTCATCCAGTGTAGATGAGCATTGAGGGTGCATGACTGAGGACAGGATATCCTCATTTTTAGTTTGTATTAGTCACCAATGCAGATTGGGCCCTTATTTTTAAAATGAGATTCATTCAGATTCAATTTTTTTTTTATATATATATTTCATTTTTGTTGACCTGGTAAGTGTAGTAGACAAATCCTGCCTATTTTCAGGCACAACCCAGGGGAGGGGGATACAGATGAATGCCAACTGACCTTGAATCAGATGAAGCTGTTGGTGGTATTTTTAGTGAATGAGGGAAATTTGGGCAGGACACCGGGTAAATTCCCCTACTGCATTGCATCCAGTAGGGGGACAGACCATTGTCAGAATGGCCACTCTGTGTGGGACATTGAAGGAGGAAGATGTCTGTGTGGTGGGGGAGCTTGCCTCTGCCCCCACTACTTGTAACAAAGAGGTTTTTGCTTCTACTATTGTGGAAATGGAATCAGATATGGAGTTTCATGATGCACCTGTGGATTTTGAAGAATTAAGTTGACTCACTGAGGAGCAGTCTGGAACGGACTTGCAAGCTGCGGGAGAACAGGCTACCAACAAAATGGTGTACGGGCTCAGTACAAGCCCAGCAGGAGAAAATCAACCAACAAGCTTGCCTTTGCCTTCGGCGAAAATAGTGACTGTTTCAGACAGTCTGTCAGCAGTATTAAAGTCGCGGATTGTAGTGAGTTATCTCCCCTACATATTTCTGATACTTATTTACAAAAGGACATAAATAATATGGTTCAGGATAGCCACCTATTGCAAAATGAATGTTCCTGGAGTTTGGGCAATTTACCTTTGCGGCAGCAAGCTGCTGCAGTGCTTCAAGTGGAAGAATGCAAAGAACATTACTGCTTAAGGAGTTTTGCAGTGGAAAATGAGCTGGCTGACAAATGTCAGCAGGGAGAGTTGCTAGCTGACAGCAGTAACGCCAGAATCGTCATCCCTCCAACTGAGGCAAATGCCTCTGCAGGCCCTAAAGGGTGCGGACAAATTCCTTTGTGCATTCCAGCAGACCGAGGTTCATCCAATGCTAAAGACACTACTGCACACTCTGGCAGTAAAATCGTACTTGGTTACGAGTGCCTACAGCCTGTTACCCCAGGTTTGGGGTCAAAAACAAAAGTAAATGTGTTGCCTACGGCTTTGCAAACAGACTTCGCAGAGACCACTTCAGTCTATATTTGTTCAGAGTGGGATTCCTCCTCTGGATAAAGTAACAGGTTTTGTACTAAAAAATGATCCTGTTGTCAAAAAACTACAAATCCAGATGCCAGTAACTTATCAAACAACTGCAGGAACGCAAAAGGAGGTTACTGAATTCTCTTTTCCCTACAATAAAGAAAGGCCACAGAAAGCCGTAAACTCTGTGGTTGCAGAGACTGTTTCAACAACACAGGAAGCCTGGTCCCCAGATAAAGCTCTCTTAGGGGCAGGTTGGAAACAGGCTTCATCAGGCATCTGGAAGCCTGACCCGTCCTGGGATTCGGACTTCCCTCTAACACAACATTCACCAGAATGGAAACCTGATTTGGCACAGACAGTGCAGTCTACTAATTTGAGTGAAAAAAAGGGATTATGGAGCCGGTACAGGATTCTTCCTCCCTGCTGTTCCCTGAGGCACAGGCATTGCCCCCTACCTCCCCTAAATCAGCTATAATCTCTCCTCTGCTGGATGAAATCCCTTTAGCAAAAGATTCTACTTTATCTAACCCTCCCACAGAAGCCACTGATGTCTGCTCTCTTTAATACTGTAAAGAGGGAAGCAGCACCACGTCGGAATGCGGTCCGAATACGCTATAAAGGAGGATTAGAAAACAGGCCGGACAGATATTACGTGGGGAAAACTCTGCTAAAAGAATCGCTTCATTTTACCCCTCAGGAGGTATTTGCCTTCATCAATATTTCAGGGGAGGATAACTATGATATTAGTTTCTGGACTTCGCATGCTTTGCATTTATTTTGGGACCATTATGGGCAGGTGAAATTTTCTCCCACGTGGACCCCTTTTTTGGTTATTCCATTAACCAAGCCATTAATAAAATATGTCACAGTGATGTTTAGGAATGAGGGGGTCCATGTGGAAGATATTACTTTCTGGCTATCCCAGAAATGCAAGGTGTTGAGTGCCCCTGAACCCATCTTGGATTCAGAGCAGTTTTGGACTGGGAGCTGGAAATATAAAATCAAACTGAGGCAATCTGACTCAGGGGTAGAGCATGTACCTAATTCATTTTTGTTAGGCAGGGACAGGGGGGTCTGTTTTTATAGCGGCCAGCCAAGTGCATGCTATAAGTGTGGCTCTCGGACACACCTTTCTAGTGTATGCGACCAGCCTCGTTGTGACAATTGTGGGGAGGTGGGTCACATGACTATGCAATGTGCCAATCACTCTAGGTGCAACTTATGTGAGGAATATGTACATGTTTTTCGAGAAAGTCCTTGGGCCGCTAAGAATAAGGCATCCTGCATTAGTCCTGAGCTTTTAATTCAGAAGGCTCAGGATGCTGCCAACACCCCCCCAGTGCCCCCTTCCCCCTTCATCCCCTCCTTCACATTCTCTATCTCCTCTTTCAGAGGAAAACTCCCTCAAGGGGTCCTTCTGGTAGTTCTTCTTCTGCTAAGACACTTGAGACAAATGACCAAATCTTTGGATCTGGCTCGGGGAAGGATATAGTACCCTGCATGGGTCCACCAGACCCCTTGGAGTTCCCTCCAGTATGTTATTCTGACAAGATAACAATTGCCCCGGGGAGAAAGAGCCCAAAAATTGATCTCTGGGTCTCCTCTGCCTTGTTGCAGATCATCGAGACACTTACATCCCCCCAATCCACCTGTTGTGCCTACTTTAGAAACTAACAATTCCTATGCAGCCTTGTTTACGCCATGGGGGGATACAGAGATGGAGTTAGGGGATTCGGACTCCCAAAAATCTTCATTATCTACTCTGTCACAGCCAGTAGATAATTATAAAGAGAAAAAAAGAAAAAAAGGAAAAAATAGAGTGGGGTTTGACAATTTTTTTTGGTAATGTGGTTGCTCTGGGGTTCCCTTAACACTCATAGCTTATTAAATACCATGAAACGGCAAGCTCTATTTCATCAGATACATGATTTACAGATTACGGTGTGTTTCTTGCAAGAAACCTGGATGCATTCAATAGAACAGTTACACTCTTTCAAATGGGATTGGGTATGGGGTTCTTCCTTTTGGTCCTTCGGAGTGGATAGAGCTGATGGGGTAGGAATACTGTTTTCTTCATTTTCTTTTACATTACATAACTTAATTGATCTAATACCAGGTAGAGTTCTGATAGTGGATGGGAAATGTAATAATACTGTGATACAGGTTTATTAATACTGTATATACAATCCACAAACCAAGGCTGATAGAGTTGCCTGTTTAAAAGCTAGTCAACCTTTTTTGGTAACAACAGTCAAGATATTATGGGGTGGAGATTTCAATTGTACAATCATTGACTCACCAAAACAGAAACAAAAAGTTTATTGTGATTCAAATGCATTGGTCAAAATTATGAAACTAGCTGGGCTTATTAAATGTATTTCTTTTTCTCCTTACGTGCTCCAATATTCCTTCATAAAAGGGAAATTGTTCTCCTTAATAGACTATACATTAGTCTCCCCTTCTATGAAGGTATATTCCTTCGAAATGATTCCCAGTGAATTCTTGGACCATCTATTCTTATTATGCACTTTCCAACCCGTGGCCTTCTCTGAGTCTAGACAAAAGAGGTGGAAGCTTAACACCTCAATTTTGGAGATACCTTCTATCCAGCTAGGGTTAAAAAGTATTTTAAAAGCTAGATTATCAGTAGCCTTCCTTTATAATAATCTAGGAGAGTGGTGGTTGGATACTAAAAGGGATTTGTGGAATTGGTTTAAAAAACAAGGTGTAAGGACTAAAAATCATAATTTTTTGAAATACCTGTCGCTTAGGCAGAAGCTCCAGAGACTTAGATCAATAGCATATTGTGGTAGGGCGTAGGTATACGTGGGCAATCAAGCAACTTGACACCATAGCAGTATGATATATGTTCAGTAATTTATTCAATAACAGAAAAGTTCTTCATTTTAGCAGAGGGTATTTTCTTTGGATAATCATCAATAGTGCTCCAAACAGGCTGAAGACAGTCATTATACAGCAAGCTTATTCATATGTTAATAGTGCTTTCCAATACTCAGTTACATTTTAACCCATAGGAATTGAACCTGCATCTTTAACCTTCTATTTGGAGTAAAATATACATATAGTCTTTCTCCTCAGAGCACTTCAAAATGGCACTTTGTCAGCTTTCCCCGGAGTTCACCTCCAGACCCAAAGTCGATCTGATCTAACTGAACTAAATGTTCAACCTTTATACCTTGGAAGGGTCAGGTGACCTTAAAACCCCACCCCTCCCTAAGATTTTTAACTATATTTCTTTATATTATATTTAGTTATTTTATTTAAAGACGTTGTACAATTTTAAATTCATATACCAACATACTCTCCAACTCAAAAGTAATTTATATCCTTTGTAATCATTTTAAACTTTATTTCCCAATCAGGGAAGCACCACCTCATTGATAGTATTTAATAAGGAAAGAAATGGCCGGCCGGCTCTTAGGAGCAAGCTGCAACCCAAAGTGAAGAAACTCCAGGGCTCCACAGCGTTCACAATCCCCTCCTTTACAGACCAATACCAAATCAACTCTAAACCAAGCAAATTCACCTCCGAAAGGTAAGAAAAGAAATTCTCTATATTTTAAACAGAGATAAATTCAATTTACTAAGAACTAGAGGACCAAATGCCTCCACATCTTTTAAGAAGACATTTACTTCTAGGACCCAAAGGGAAAGCCACTGCCCCTAAACACAAAAAAAGGAACATTTTAATCTGCAGGAACGTGCGCACGATCGCACAGTCGTGCCACTTTACCGATCATTTAAACAGCAAAGCTGAATATCTACTCGCAGGGTCCAAACAATTTAAATCTTTCACTGACACCTCCCAAGAACCACACTAAGGGAAACTAGCATACAAATAAAAGAAAACAACATTACCAACTCCAAATTTAACTAATGTTCTCTCTTCAAAGGGAGAGCTTTCTAATACACCAATACAAAAAGAAAACAAACATCTAGCCCTAACATCTATGCATTTTAAATCTCACAAAGCCACTCTGTGACACATATATCTCTAGATATGACTGCTTGGAGCAGATTATTAAATTGAAAGAAAACATGAAGATGTATCAGTATGATAGGGCCAAAACCCTACAAGCAATTCTTACTAATGGTATCAAAAAGTATCCTATAGGGGATCCCTTTGAGATGTATAAAACCTTGAAGGACTCTTCCACTTTGGGATCATTAAGAAGGCAGGATGGCTCTTTAGCACAGTCCGAGGCACATAGAAACATAGAAACATAGAAGTTGATGGCAGATAAGGACCTCAAGGCCCATCCAGTCTGCCCATTTCTTTTTCTACCTTATAAATGTGCCATCGGCCTTTGCTCTGTCAGTGGCCTATCTATTCATAGTCATTTGTATTGCTCCCTTATGCCTATCCCATGCCTGTTTGAAGACCTGCACTGTATTCATAGCCACCACTTCTTGTGGTAAGCCATTCCATGCATCCACCACCCTTTCTGTGAAAATAATTTCTCACATTCCCCTTAATCGGCCTCCTCTAATCTCATGCTGTGTCCTCTTGTCCTGCTATTTTTCTTATATTTAAACATGTTAGACTCTTTCACCTTGTTTATGCCCTTAAGGTGTTTGAATGCCTCGATCATATCACCTCTCTCCCTCCTTTGTTCAAGGGTATACATATTGAGCTCTGTTAATCTGTCCTCATATGTCTTCTGATGCAGTCCCTGTACCATTTTGGTTGCCCATCTCTGGACTGCCTCAGTTTGGTTAATGTCCTTGTGAAGGTGTGGCCTCCAATACTGCACGCAGTACTCCAGATGGGGCCTAACCAGTGTCTTGTACAGAGGGATTAATACCTCCCTCTTACGGCTTGTGATACCCCTACTAATACACCCTAACACCCCCCTAGCCTTACCTACTGCTTTAGAGGTCTGCTTGGATGATTTTAGGTCATCAGTGATGATGATGCCCAAGTCTCTTTCTTCCTTTGTGACTGCTAGCAACTCCCCTCCCAGCCTATAGGTGGCTTCAGGGTTTCTCTTCCCTATGTGCATGATTTTGCACTTCTTTGCATTAAATCCCAGTTGCCACTCTTCTGACCATTCTGCTAGTTTATCCAGATCTCTTCTCATTCTGCCCACCCCATCTGGATCATCTACTCTGTTGCAGATCTTGGTGTCATCTGCAAACAGACAAGCCTTACCCTCTAGTCCATCTGCAAGGTCACTAATGAAGATGTTGAAGGACTGGCCCCAGGACTGATCCCTGAGGTACCCCACTTGTGACTTGCATCTCTTCTGACTGTATACCATTTACCACCACTCTCTGTTTTCTGCCATCAACCAGTTTGCCACCCAGCTGACCAACTTCTGACCCACCCGAGCCTACCCAGCTTATTTATCAATCTTCTATGTGGAACAGTGTCAAAAGCTTTGCTGAAGTCAAGGTAGGCAACATCAACTGCTCCCCTTGGTCCACCACTCTGGTTACCCGTCAAAGAAATCTATGAGATTAGTTTGACAGGACCTTCCTTTGTAAACCCATGCTGTCTTGGATCCTGTGCCCCTATAGTTCCAGGTGTTGCACTATCCTTTCCTTAAGGAGTGCCTCCATAATCTTGCCCACTACTGAGATAAGACTGACCAGTCTGTAGTTCCCTGCCTCCTCCCTGCTACCACTCTTGTGGAGCGGGATCACATAACCCTTCTCCAGTCTTCTGGGACCTCTCCTGTGCTCAGAGACTCACTAAACAATTCTGCTAATGGCTCTGCTAGTTCCTCCTTTAGCTCCTTAAGTACCCTGGGATGTATGCCATCAGGTCCCATTGTCTTATCCACCCTGAGCTTATGAGCTCTTGTAGGTCCCTTTCTTTTGTGAAGGGAGTAATGCTCACCCCGTGTCCATGATGCTGAGCTGTGGGCCCTGCCCTACCTTCTCTTCAGTAAATACTGAGCAAAAGTATCTGTTTAGGATAGATGCCTTTAGGGTCCTCCTCCTCACATGCTCCCTTTCTCCATTAAGCTTAGCAATACTCCCTCTGGACTTTCTCCTTTCACTAATGTATCTATAGAAAGTCTTGTCACCTTCTTTTACTGTTCGTGCTAGTGTTTCCTCAGTTTGGGACTTTGCCTGCCTTCCTGCCTTACCTGCTTCCCTTAGGGCAGTTTGGTATGCCTCCCTATCTTCATCCTGCTGTGTTCCCTTATATTTTCTGAAGGCCAGCCTTTTGGCTCTGACCTTTTCTGCTACTGTATTTGAGAACCAAAGTGGTTTCCTTCTTCTTTTGCACTTCCTTTTCTGTCTAACACAATGGGATGTTGCTTCAAGTATTGCATCCTTAATGCTTGCCCACTTTGCCTGTACCCCCTCACCTGTGTTTCTTTTTGCCAGGACTAGCTTAACTCTGTTGGCCATCTTATCAAAGTCAGCTCCTCTGAAGTCCCATATTTTTGCCTTGGAATGGGATGATTTAGCACAGCTAAGGGCATTAATTATTGATTAATAATTGACCATTTTCGGTCTTTGGAACCTTCTTTCCCAATTCTAGATACAGCTATAAACTCTTATTTAAGTAAATTCCCCTCCCATCCTGAATTTATAGACACTGCCAATCTGTTAAAGTCTGTATCTCAGGAGGAAATTATACAGGTTATTCGCATCCTGAAACAAAATGTATCCCCAGGTATAGATGGCCTTTCTAATTCTTTATACAAGGCTTTATCTTATTCAAAACTCAATCATTTTTCCCTCATTTACTGATGGTTTATTAATCTACTTATTCAAAACAGGGGATAGACAAGACATTAGGAATTGGCGGCCTATTACTCTTCTACATTCTGATTACAAGGTTTTTACCAGTATTTTGAATAATAGGTTAAAACAATATGCCAAAATAGTAATTTCTCCCTATCAGTTCTGTGGCATCCCGGACAAATGAATACAAGCAGCATTAGTGATCATATGTGAGGTTATTGAGCATTTGTCCTCAATAGTAGGTTAAGTTGTATGGTAATTATAGACTTTGATAAAGCATTCGATAGAGTATATTTACCCTTTCTCTTTTTATCATTGAAACATTATGGTATCCCAATGCAACTGGTTCAGGTAATTAAAACATTGTATAAACATAATTTGGTTTTTCCTTTTTTGAAGGGTCACACTGTGGAAAGTTTTCATCTTTCCACAGGGGTACGGCAGGGTTGCCCTTTAAGCCCTCTTCTTTATATACAGTATTTTCATTAGACCCTTTTTTACAACTTTTGACCACATTTCAGCACTGGAATAGAATTTCTCAAGATGCGGCTCAAACTCATTGCTTGGTTTTACAGGCTTATGCAGATGATTTGATTTTATATTTTTCAGATTATTCATCTGTGCCCACATTTTTAAAGGTTTTTGATTCTTTTTCACAAATCTCTAATGCAAAATGAAACTTAAAAAAAATGAAAGGACTGTTCATTGCAGCAGATGGGCCAGTTGCGGTAATACAAGAGGGTGTTTGTATTTCCTGAACTCCCCTTAAAGTTTTAGGTATTTTTTTTGGTCCCAAAATATGCCTGTGGATAATTGGGAAAGGCAATGGCAAATAAGGTCACCAGGTGGAGGCAGTGGAAACTTTCAAAACTAAAGAGAATTCAGGTGATCAAGCAGTTTTTGTTACCTGGACTACAGCATGTGGCTATGGTGTTTCCTCTCCCGGTGCATTTAGAGTCTAGGATGTATAGTTTGTGTTTCCAAATGTTGTGGGGTAACCGTTTGAACCCTGTCAAGAGGTTTTACACCTATTTAGATACAAAATCAGGAGGCTTGGGGATGGTGGATCCCGTAGCCTTTGTTCATACTTTATTTTTTATGAATTCTGTAAAAAGTGTTTTAGGTTTAAGAGATGGGATTGAGACAGGATGGATTTCTAGGTCATTAGGGCAATGTATGTCAAATTGGCATATGTTGGCCCCGAAACTAAACCCTCATATTCTTATTCCACAGTATTTTCGTCCGGCGGCCCAAAAATTATATAGATGGGGAATTACAAAAGGGATGATTCTACATAATAATGCAAAACAGTTTTATCAATTGTTAATGAGAAATTTGTATCCTCAAGAGCCAGGCTTTAAAAATTGTCCTTCTGTCCTCAATCCCAAGGTTTTAGCACAGTTGAATTGTGTCAGATTGCCTCAATCACAATGGGAAACACAGTGGTTGATTTTCTATGGTCGCCTAAATGTGAGGGGCAATGCTAAGTATAAGGCACTAGAAGAGCGCAATTTCCCCTATTTAAATTGTATTAATATTGAAGAATCAATGGAACATTTCCTTCTGCACTGTTTTTATGCAAAGGGGCTGTGGGCCTATTTGGCAGTTTTATGGGGTTTCAATTAGTTAAACTGGATTACATATGATGTAGTAATTCTTGGACTTTATTCAGGAAATCTTAAATATTTCCATGAGGGAACATTATCATTATTTTTTTGTTGCCTACGATATTATCTATGGCAAGCTAGGTGCCAATGGGTGATATATCAAAGGAAAATGCCCTATTCTTGTGTTAGCATATCAATCTCTGGTGGTGGAAAGGGTTTCATCACTTTATAAAATTTAAATAATCGGGTGATTAGGTTTAAATTTTTCTATCTTGTGTTAGGTTTTATATTTTTTTTGTCTTTAAGCATTGAATTTTATTGGATCTGTTTTTGTTTACTGTGATCTACTGTGTTGTTGCCTATGTTTAATTTTTCAATAAAAACTCCCCTTCTCTTTTCGATATGTGCCATGTGATCTTTAACATCCACCTGAACTAACACGAATCCAGGCAAATTTTTCTTATGAATAAGGTCTTAGTAACATCTGGTTTCAATAGTAATTCCAAATTAACACAATAATAATAATAATAACAACACATTTGAAATCATAAGGAATAAATTAGCAGTGTTCCTGATTAGTAAATCTAGAATGCTGGATGGAATAAGTATTATTTTTGTTTTAGAATGTTTGTCCAGGAAAGGCACACTAAGCCACACACCCTTTACCAGGTGCATCCAGGAAGCACTTGGTATTAGTTCACAATGAAATAATACATTAATTCTAGATTAATTACCATGGAATAAACTCTAATGTTGTAAAATATTACCCACCCCATATCCTGTAACCCTTTGCCCCCACACCTCCAAGTTTTACTTCCATTTTATTGCCACCAAAGACTCTATCAACTATGTAAAAATTGTGCTCAATAAAACCAGAATGGGGAGACACCCTTGGTATGAAACTGGTGGCCTTTGCACTTGAGGAGCTTATCTACCCCCTAACCAAACTGTTCAATCTATCCCTTAGTTTCTTGCCATCCCCACAACTGTGGAAACCCACCCTTGTAACCTCTGTTCAAAAAAATGGTGACAGTACCAAGTCTCAGAATACAGGCCAATATCAATCCTCTCATCCCTGTCTAACATTGCATTGAGCCCTCTATGTCCATGTACTCTCAAAATATACTGCCACTTGCTCTCACATCTCAGACTAATATTTTCCAAGTCCCTCACTCAAATGTTCAAAGCTACTTTGTTCAAGCCTTGAAACTTAAAACTATGTTTTTTTCCTTTTTGAAGTACATGCATAGCCAAGGCATTTGTCTTTTCTTTCTTCTGTATTGCATTCAAATGTTCATACATCCTATGTTTGAATGGTCTCTTTGTTTTTACCAACATAGAAATCACTGCACACAGTACATGTTGCCACATAAACCACACACAACGTTGAATAGGTAATAAAATGCTCGTTATCAAAATCTCTCTTTAGTACCGGATGTTTAAAAATATTGACTGTGTTTAGATGAACACAAAAAGAGCAGTTACCCACATCTAAATGTTCCACATGGTAACTTTAATCTTGAATTTGCCTCTTTCTTTGTGTAGAGGCCTTTAGTGACAATGTCTGCGATATTCCTGCCCTTTTTATAAACCATCTGAGGGGTACTTTTTACATTCTTTTCCAATTTGGGCTCCAGCTTTAGAATGCTCCAGTTTTTACATGATATCTAATGAACCTTATAGCACTGGGGGTTAAACTCTGTAACAAAATTTAAAACATCACCATTATTACTATTTTCAGTGTCTTTTATTTCATAAGATCGCTCCTAACCATCTGACTTACTTCTTGTTTAGGTTTTTGTACACACTGATGGTTATAAACCTCTCTGATAAAACCAAGAACTCAGGGCCATTGCTTCTTTATTAAAGCCCTGCTCAGAGCTAATATTTATTTTGGCTGGCATGAACTGACCATTTAGTATATTTGTGACCAAATTTCTTGGATGGCAACTGTCAAAAACCAACAACACATTTCTTGATGTAGATTTCCTATACAATTCAGTTGCCAAGCCCTCATGTCATTTTTTGGTAATCATCAAATCCAAAAAAATGCAATCCTATCAAAGCTGGAACATAAAGTAAATTTCAAATTCTCATTCATAGATTCCAGGTAGGTTACAATTACAAACTCCTGGAGAGTCAGTGGGGACCCCTTCCACACCAAAAAGATATAATCAATAAAGCACTGGTACATTAATAAATTTGTTCTGAAAGGATTGTTATCTGACACCACAAAATCTTTCTCCCAGATGCTTAAGTATACATTTGCATAATTTGGTGTGAAGGAGGCTCCCATGGCTGTCCCTTTGGTATGCAAGTTAAAGTTGCCATTAAACAGAAACAGATTGCATTTCAACACTTTCACAACTAAAACCAATAGGCATTCAATAAAACTATTGGTGTACCCTGTGTTTTAATAAAACCTCTGTCTGAGAACTTCCAGTTCTGCATCGTGCGGTATATTAGTATGTAACACACTGATGTCAAGGGTCACCAAGATATCACTCTGTTGTACTTCAAAGTTAAATGTGTGTGGTATCTTTCAGGTTTACAGGCCATAATGGGACCAAAGGTTTGATGTAATAATCAACCAGTTGTGCCTATGGCTTGGTGAGGGAACTAATGCTCGACACTATATGCAGAGCTGGTGGATCTATCAAGGTTTTGTGAATTTTTAGTAACCAAACAATGTTGCCCTCACCAGATGTGGCACACCATAAATTCATACGTATCCTTAGTGATCACCCCCTCCACCTATACATCATATTGGTAGCCATCAATATCATGTTTAAAATCCATTGTTAAGTCTCTTGACAATTTTTTATAATAATCAGTTTCTCTAAGTTGTCTAAGCATTTTTGTTTCATACTGGACCTAGTGTGAGGTCTTTTTGTTGTAAGCCATGTTGTCTAACTTACAGTTTTCTTGTTCATAATACTTGCAATAAATTGATCAAGCTCTTCCTGATTATCATTGAAAAACAGAAGTGCATTGTCTATATATATCAACGCCATAACAAAAATGATTTTGCGGAAAATATTGTGTGTTGCATTATGGATATATTTCTCATCAAACAAGCCTTTATATCCACCAGCCAGACTTGGAGGCAAAAGTAGTGCCCAAGGCCATTCCTTTTATTGTTTTATAATACATTTTGTCAAAAAGGAAATAGTTTGATGTCACTACCACTTCAGCCAAATGAAGAATATACTCTGTTGGGGGCATTATACCCACCTCTCTTCTTGATAGGTATAAATCCAGAGGAAGAAACTCCAGAGGGTAGATGCCCCCCCCCGGGGATACTTGAATATAGGCTTTCTATATCAAATGTTATGAGGACAATTTTTCTTCTACAGCTAATGATTTGATTACCAGAATGGTGTCTCTGGTGTCTCACAAGTAAGAGCAGAGCAAAGTAGCCTATGGCTGAAGTGGATGGTCAATATCTTTGGAGTGTGAATCTGTCATGCTGCCAATACTTGCCTTAATAGGCCTTCACAGTGGTGTTTTTGAATTGCTGTGGACCTTAGGCAATAAGTAAGATGTCAGTTAGACAGGTTGGCTTCTGGTCAGAAACTCAAAATTGTTTATCTGTAATATAGTCTTTTATAATCCTAATATTTAATAAGGAGTCCACTTTCTGTTTTCTTTGTAGGGTTGGGACTGAGCTTAGTGTAAAATGTCTTATTTGAATATTGCTGATGTAACTCAGCTACAGTAAGTAGTTATTTGTGCCCACTGTAACTATTGCATCACCTTTATAGGCAGGTTTTATTAGAAGAGGCAAATCTTGGTGCAATTCTTTCGATGCTACTTGCTGCTGATGTGTTAGATTGTGCTTATTTTTGACAGAGGAGAACATTGCTTTCAGAGCAAGAAACAACAGTCTAGAACTATAGCTTTTTTACTAATTGCCCTCCTTCCAACCCCCATCCTCCCACCCTAAGCCAGTTCTACTTTTATAGCAACTGGATTTGATGTACAACAGGAACTTCCTGTTTGGCAGTAGGAAGGGAAGGATCACTGAGACACATTAGTTTCATCAGCCTAGAAGGAACCTAAAAAAAATGACTCTTTCTCCCTCCCAGCTGCTGGAGGTCTGAATCCAAGCATGGAGGAAGGAGACTACTGAAGACTACAGGTAGTTCCTGTCCCAGAACAGGAAGGGTGACAGTTGTAATGGCACATAGGCAGTAGGAAAGTAAGTGTAAAAATACATAGAGGGAGGAGACAGTAAGCATACAAAGCAACAGGAGAGGGGACACAACATAAGTCAAGATGGGAGTGGTGCAGTGCAATGGCTGTGGGGCAGCAGTGTTCTGGGAGACATTCTGGAGGCTGCAATGCTGTTCTGTTTGCAGGCACCTCTCTGGTCTGAGGCAGGAGGTTGCTCATCTCCAGGCTGACCTGACTAGGATTCGTGAAACCTCTTCCCCCACCCAGGAACCACCAGGGCCAACACTGCTACCTCAGAGGTTGCCACTAAAGTGGAGTGATTGGACCAAGGTGGGCTCAGGGAGGGAAATGGTGGTGGAACAGAGGTGCATCCCTCCAGCTGTACCTCTCCACAATTCATATATTATTCTGGAAAAGAGTGGTTCCTCTATGGAGGCACCTGCAGTGGAGACCAAGGAGGATGCTGGGAACCCCTGGGAACCTCCACAAAGGAAACCCACAGGAGGTGGCATGAGATCCCACAGGGGAAGGAAACAACTCCTGGTGGGGGACTCAATCATTAGGGGATAGAAGTGGGGGGAGGGGATAGAGGGGTAAGGTGCCTGCCATGGCTTGGAGGGACAGGAAGCGAATCCTCAGGATCATGGGAGCAGCTGCATGAGGGAGGAAGCTGGATGTCATTGTCCACCTAGGGACAAATGGCCTGGCTGTAAATGGGATCAGAACAGTGCAAGAGGAGTTTGTAGAGTTGGGGAGGTGCCTTAGACAAGAAGCATGTACAGTAACCTTCTTGGAGGTGCTGCCTGTCTATGGCAAGGATGATGCTAGGGTATTCTGTAAGATGGGGTTCAATGAATGGTTGAAAAACTGGTGTGGAGCTCAGGGTTTTGGCTTCATTGGGGACTGGGGAGCCACCTGGAGGGATGCAGGCCTATTCTGGTGTAATGGTTTGCATCTGTCCAGTTGGGGAACCAGGATCCTAGGTGATAGGTTTAAATGCTTCATTGGCAAGCATTTAAACTAGCTGGGGGGGCACTAAAAAGGAGCAGGGAAATCCCAGCCTCCCCCCACAAAACACAGTAGTTAGAGAGGTAAACACCAAGGTAGATAAGTCAGTAGGGAGCAGGACAGGGGTAAATGCAGAGAAAGGCAGTAAGGATAGGGATGGGGCTAAAAGGGGTAAGGCCATAAAAAAAATGGAAGGTGATGAGTACCAATGCCCGCAGTCTGTGTAACAAGCTCCCTGAACTAGTGTCCTTGATGGAAGAGGGATGCCTTGATATTGTGGCAGTCACTGAAACATAGTACACAGAGAACCATGACTAGGATGCCAACATACCAGCATACACAGTCTACAGGAGGGACAGGGTGGGTAAAAGAGGAGGAGGATGAGTAGCTGTCTATATAAGGGAAGGGATTAAAGCAACAGAACTAAAGAGTAAACAGGAAGTTGATGCGTCACTATGGGACACCCTGGTGACAGGAAATGGCACCACAATCTGCATGGGATTTGTGTACAGACCCCCATCTCAGGGGGAGGAAATGGACAAGGAAATGATAGAAGGCATTATAAAATGGCAGAAAAAGGGGAGATATTGTTGATGGGGGACCTGAATTTGCCAGATGTTAACTGGAGTACCTTTGCTGCAGGCACGTCCAAGAGCAGGGCCATTCTTGATGCCCTACAGGGGGAATGCCTCAAACAGCTAGTGTTGGAACCCACTCGGGAGGGAGCAATCTTAGACCTGGTATTCTCAAATGAGGAAGGAGAAAGGATCTCAGATTTAGAGGTGGGTAGCCATCCGGGAATAAGTGACCACCAAACAGTGTGGTTCACAATAAACACAGGAGAGACAGGGAGGGGAGTAGAGGGGAAGGAGCAGCTCTCTATGTACAGGAAGGGATAAAAGTAAATGAACAAAAGAGTAAACAGGGAGGAGAGGAGGCACTATGGGTCACCTTGGAGATGGGAAGTGGCACCACAATCTGCACAGGGGTTGTATACAGATCTCCAGATCAGTGGGAGGGAATGGACAAGGTTATGATAGAAGGCATTCTTAGGATGGCAGAGAAAGGGGAGATACTGTTGATAGGAGACCTGAATATGCCAGATGTTAACTGGAGCACACTTGCTGCAGCCACATCCAAGAGCAGGGCCATTCTTGAAGCCCTACAGGTGGCATGCCTCAGACAGCTAGTTTCAGAACTTACTCATGAAGGAGCAATCTTAGACCTTGTACTCTTAAATGGGGACAGTGAGAGGATCTCAGACCTAGAAGTGGGTTGCCATCTGGGAACAAGTGACCATCAAACAGTGTGGTTCACGTTAAACTCAGCTACAGAGTCAAGCCTTACAAAAGTGATGGTACTGGACTTCAGGAGGGCTGACTTTGGCAAGATTGGAGAGTGCCTCAGAAAAGCACTAGCAAACAGGCTAGAAGGAAGGGTGGAGCAACAATGGGGAATCATCAAAACTGCCATCACAGAGGCAACAAGCCTTTGTGTGAAGCAAATAAACAAATCAAAATGAAAGAAAAAGGCACTATGGTTCTCAAAAGAGGAGGCGGGGAAAGTCAGGGAGAAAAAGATAGCATTCAGGAAGCATAAGTAAACACAGAAGAAGCAGGTCACAGAGCTGTACCAGTTAAGGCAGAAGGAAGCAAAGAGGGAAGTCAGAATAGCAAAGGCTTAAACTGAGAAAAGGATAGCCAAGTCAGTTAAGAAGGGGGATAAAACCTTTTATAGGTACATCAGAGAGTATAGAAAGACAAAGGGAGGCATAGTGAGGCTGAATAGAATGAACAGTAGGTGGGCAGAGGGGGATAGTGAAAAAGCAGGGATACTGAATGAATAGTTCTGCTCAGTATTCACAAAAGAGGAGGAGAGGAAGGTGCCTAATCCAATTAACAGAAGCACTCTGGATAGGGGTGTCGATCCCAGTCCTTTCACAGAAGAAAGGGTTCTGAAAGAACTCCTAAACCTGAAGATGGACAAAGCAATGGGGCCTGATGGAATTCACCCAATAATTCTAAAAGAATTAAGTAGAGAACTAGTGACACCGTTGACTACCCTTTTTAACAAATCTTGGGAGGATGGTGTGGCACCCGAGGAATGGAGGAAGTCAGATGTGATTCCCCTTCACAAAAGTGGGACCAAGACAGAGGCAGGAAACTATAGACCTGTCAGTTTGACCTCTGTGGTAGGGAAAGTGATGGAATCACTACTGAAGGAAAGAATTGTTGAATACCTAGAGGCCAGTGAGGCACAGGACCCAAGGCAGCATGGGTCCATAGCGAGAAGGTTATGTCAGATGAATCTAATTGATTTCTTTGACTGGGTGACCAAAGTAGTAGACCAGGGAGGGGCTGTGGACATGGCCTACTTAGACTTTAGCAAGGCATTTGACACAGTCCCACACAAAAGATTAATAGTTAAATTAACCAGCCTGGGAGTGGGTCCCAGGGTGGTAGCTTGGGTAAAACATTGGCTGGACAACAGGACACAGAAGGTAATTGTAAATGGAGTCCACTCTGAAGAAAGAGGTGTTACTAGTGGGGTACCACAGGGTTCAGTTCTGGGTCCAGTCCTTTTTAATATCTTTATAAGTGACATTGCAGAGGGACTGGAAGGAAAAGTATTTCTCTCTGCAGATGACACAAAGATCTGCAACAAGGTTGAATACACAAGGAGGCATGGAAAGGATGAGAAGGGACTTTGCAAGGTTGGAGGAATGTACTCAACCATTCAGCCTTGAAGTACTATACAAATTGCTACTGTACTCAGTGGCTTTAGAGGTCAAGAGGCTACTTTTGTGTAATTGGATGTCAACTTCTTCCACCAATTTTATGACTTGGCAATAGTCCATGTCAAAAACTACCTCTTATCAACAAATGTTATTTTGGAGAAAAAAGAAATCAGCATTTTTTTCTGTCAGTATGTGGGACCTTGGCTTGTGTCTGTTGGGATATCTGTGTTTAAACCATAGATGTTTTCATTGAGTGAGTGTTTTTTTTTTCCTTAACTTGGGGATATTGTGGTTAATCATTCTATGTATATGTTGGGATGTTGCACGATCTCCATTTGGATTATATTGGTAGTCTCTCTTTTCTTCTGGGGAGTAATCAACAGTGACAAGATGTTGCCATTGTCATGTATTTCTTTATTGTATTCTTTCACACCATTTATCTGCCTTTGAATGCCTATGTAATTTGAAATAGTTTAAAGACAACTTCTTTTTTGCTTGTTGCTGAACCAGACCTTATTTATCTCTTCATGGTAAATGTCTATTTGTTGTTAATCTGAACTTATGATCTGGAATTTATTGCTGCAATATTTTACATTTTATTGCTTTATAATGCTATTTGGTATATTGTGTTTAAAAACCAATAAAACATTTATATACAAAAATACAAAGCAAAAACTTCCTTGATTTTTTTAGAGATGCAAAGGACTATGCTAAAAAAACAAGTGTTTGATTGGAAGAAGCACTCAGTGTCATCAAGATCCACAGATAGCCAATTGCAGTGCTTGATTTTGAAAAACAGTGACAGCACAGCCCTTGACTACTCGACAGGATGGAGTGACTGTGAGCAAGAAATTAAAAATGAGGAGGATCCATTTTAGGGGTAACTCTTCTGTATGTAGTGCCCCCCAGAGGAGCACAAGAACACTGAAGATTTGATTCCAACAATAGCCAGCACAAGGAGAAAGAAGAAGACAGGAGAAGATGAAGGAAGAGAAAATGGCAGAGGTGGCAGAGGAGCACAAAATGGCCCACAGGGACAGACTAGCCATTACTGAGCATCATTAACATTTCTAGCTACCAGTTTTATGATGAGGAACTTACGGTACTGTCAAAAGGATGTTCAGTTGTCCTGAGTCATATGGGTAAAAGATTTGATGCAGTTATAGATTTACAAAAGTTTGCAAGAAACATTCATTTTAAATCTATGTACAATGGGTACAATACTATTGTAAACCTAATACCAACTTAAACCGATAACAATCATTCATACCAGACTGTTTTAAGAAATTCCTCTACATTTTGTCCCTCATTAACTCCATTGATTAAGATCTCTTTGAATTGCTGCATGAGGGATTCCTGAACTGTTTAATGAATCTATCAGTAGGGTTTTTTTAACATTTCAAATAAAGACAAGGAGCCTTTCAAAAATCTACAAAGTAATGTCGGTATCACTATTAATCGCACATTCAAAGGTCGGAGTGATATAAGACAGAGTAATACATGGCAGAGGTCATGAGTCAATCAACGAACAGGACATGACATTTTTAACTTCTTTTCAGTTTTTTTTTATTTTTTATCAACCCCATACCCGAACGTGTTTTCTAAAATTAAACACAAAATTGATGTTTTTTTGAATTCCCTCCATAAGGATAATTTAATCTCTGATGTACTATATATTTGAAATTCATGACTGTCCAACACCCAATTAAACTGGTAATATATATTTTACCAAACATGCATAAAGATAGGAGGAACCTGCACTGATGAGTTTTTATTTTGAGTCTGGGGTGAGTAATGGAACCATTGACATACTTCATTGACATCATCCTAAAACCACTGATGAGAAACATCAGGATGCCCTATCATTTTTGATCTGGAGTAACTAACCAAATCATTGTCATGCTTAGTTGCACCACCCTAAAAGCACTGCTAAAGAAATCAGGAGTTACATCAGTGACAGTTCACATGTACTTCCAGTCCCGGGTGAATTACAGAGGTGTTGCTAGGGCTGGGCTTCTGGGTCTGGAGCCCCGAATGTTTTGTCTGGGGCCTTGAACCTTTTTTGTGATTGGCAGTGCCTGTGGTGCGCCATGCAGTAGTGGGTTCTTCCCATTTTTTGCACTACCACTGCCCCTTCCCACTCCCTGGCCTCAACCAAGTTCCAAAAGTAAAAATTTTAAAACTCCATTTTCACTGCAGCCCAGCCCACCCAACCTGCTGCCTGACTAGGATGCACATAGTCAGTAGCTCTAATTAAACTAATTTTTATTTGCCATTAGTGAAAGCACTAGTCCCTAAGTCCCGCTAGGCAACTCACTGCCGGTGCCTATCGCTTGCTTGGCTTGCTTGATTGTTTTCAGCCCTGTCGTTGCCATGGCAACCATCACACACAGCTCCTAGTCCTCTCAGACATGGTGTTTGATTGGTGAGGACAGCAGACTCAAATGCGGAGCAGGAGTGAGGACTTGGAGGCTGGTCAGAATAAATGCTGCCATGTCGGTCACATGCATGAAGACTCTTTCTCTAAGACAGAGGGGATTGGGAAGAAGAGATTCAGGAGAGAAAGCTACCTGAAGAGCCCTAGTAGGGGGTCGGGACTCAGCAACAGACAGGGAAGGACTTGGACTTAGGAGTAGTTGGGACTGTCTTGGAGCAGAGATGACTGCTGGAGAGACTTGATGTGGAGCAGAGCCGGAGAAGAGAGAGAGGGAGAGCTCAGAGAGACAGAACTGGATGCCATGCGATGTATCATGGTCATGCCTGCCTGGCACCTGATGCCTGCTGTTACTGTGCGAGGTGAGTCAGTCAGTGAGAGAGACAAAGATGGAGTCATCTCACTGTACAGTGACTCGCTTGCTGTATTGTGACTTTGACTTGATTGATGATGAATCATGGATGGCATGGCATGCCAGTGACTGCATTTATTGTGGGGTGGGGGCATGGGGTGGGGGGCCCTTAGGGAGCAGAGCCAGCCCAGAAGTAGTCTGCAGCACAGCACACATCTGCCTGGGAGAGGGAGGACTCAGAGATCATCAAGATTAGAAAAAAATAATAGTGGGTGGCATGGCACTGATGACTTGCCCACTGCCTAGCATACTGACAACAGCAGCTGGCTGTTGCTTGTTGCTGGCCCAACAATGAGCAGCAGCCAGCTGCTGTCACATAACAGTCAGTCTTACATGGGCTACCCATGTGCATTGTGGGATGCCTATTTTGCAGTTTATGCTACTCGATAGTCACATGACTGTTAAGCAGCATGGACTACAGAGTCATCACAGCAACAGATCCTTGTGAGTGGTCAGCGAGTCTCATGTAGGGTGTGGTCTTTTCAGTCAGAGACAGACCGAGAGAGAAAGACAGTGAAAGAAAGTGAAAGCAAAAGCACTACGATTGTTCATTCAGTGCAGAGTTTGTCTCTGTGTTTGAGTGGAATTTGAGAAAAAAGAGAGAATACGACTTCTTTATTTTGGCATTAAAACAGTCATTTTCTGTATTTCAGCAATTGCTGCTGCTAACTTAGTAGTTCTGGCCTTTTTTTTTGCCACTTCTATAAGGCAAGGGTAGAAAGACCTGTTTTGCACTCTGGGCCTACTAAGCCAGATGGTTACAAAGGAATATAACTTAAGTTGTACTCTGTATCTTGTGTGACTGAGAACTGAGTCAGCCTCTACAGTCATCAACTCAAGTCAACACAATCTAGGTGGCCTGGCTGGGAGGGCAGGGAGACATTTTGTTAAAAAAAAAAATTGTAGTTGTTGCAGTTTAAATCACAGCGGCCTCTGATCCACCTCCTCAGTGACCCAACGTACCTGAGATTTGTTTTTTGCAACTACTGGGCATGTTGTGGGAGGGCTGAGGGTAGCAGTGTGTGTCACCATACTCTGTTACAAAAAAAAATTTGAGTTGCAGTTTAAATCACAGCAGCCGCTGATCAACCTCACTAGTGACCCAGAGTACCTGAGATATTTTTTTGCCAGTAGTCTAGTACCGGGCTTGTTGTGGCAGGGCTGAGGGCAGCAGTGTGTGTCACCATATTCTGTTAAAAAAAATTGTATTTGCAGTTTAAATCACAGCAGCCTCTGATCCACCTTACCAGTGACCCAGAGTACCGAGATATTTTTTGCCAATAGTACCGGGCTTGTTGTGTAAGAGCTGAGGGCAGCAGTGTGTGTCTCCGTACTCTGTTAAAAAAAATTTAGTTGCAGTTTAAATCACAGCAGCCTCTGAGTGACAATAAACCTTAGTGAGTCTGTGCCATTGCCTTGCTGTGAGTCCTGAGGTGGCAGTGTGTGGCTCACAGTCAGTTGTATTGCAAAGAAGAACTGTATATCAGAACTTGTTGGTTTCCACTGTTTCATAAAAATGGATATCCGACATTTCTTTAAGTCCAAAGAAAAGAATACAGGTGAAGAAGTGCGAGTAATTGCCAATTCAGAAAGTAATGATAATGTTGCACTCCCTCATTCTACTGCATCATGTACCACTGTGCATGAGGGGGATTCTGAACCAAGCACAAGTGACTAGAACAGTCACAGTTATGTTGATGCTGACACAGAAGGTATAAATAAAACGAACAGTGAACTAGTAAATGCTCAAAATATAACAGACTGGGAACACTCGAGACAGAGCCTATTCAAAATAAGTTACCTTGTTACCTTGTTTATTACTAATGTTTTATTTGTATTTAATTTATTTTTTACGTTTCATTTGTATTTCTTTTATTATAGGCTAGTTAAGGGCTGAAGAAGTGAGTTAGATTAGGGTGAGAGGCATTTTTTCAGCTTATTTTAAGTTTGATTGTGTACTGAGTGCTGTTTTTTTTTCTGGCTCCTGTTCGTGTCCTTGTTTCCTTTCTTGATTCTTGTTCAGGTGCCTGGTTCCTCTCTGGCGGTGGTACGATAGGCAGTGGAGTCAGGGAGTTGCAAGGAAGATTTTTTCTGCCTGCTTGAGAATTGAGCAGCATTGGGGGTGAGAGGAAAGAGAACTCATTGTCTGTTTCGGCAGTGTTGTTTCCCCTTCTCTCTCCTTAGTGGAGTTTGGGGTGTTCGCCTGACTGCTCACTGCTTACCTGACCTCAGTGTGGCAGGCTGTGGAGCCAGGGAGTAGTAGGGTGGATTTACTTTTTACTCCTTGGCTGGATACGTGTCCCATGTTCTTCTGGAGCAGCAATTCGAATAAGGTCCTGGAACTCGAACTGGAACTGGAATTGTGACTGGTGTTATATGGAGTTTATTTTAATTTTGGAGAAACCGAAGCTGAGGGACTGTGCTGAACCATAAATTAGATTTTTGAAGTACAGGGGGCTCCTTGATTTGTGCTGGGGAATCTGGATCAAATTTTGCTGTGGCTTGGGGGACCTGACCTGTGGACCGGCCGGGGAACTGACTGGTAGGCTCAGGGTCCTCTTTGGTTCCCCTGGGGGTCTGCTGTTTGGTGAATCCCAGTGGTGGTTTCTTTAGCCGGGGCTAATATTTTTGGCCCGGGCCCCAGCACATAGGCTTCTCTCTGTGCTTGCTTGTGGTGATTGTTGGCCTGGAAGGAATGGTTCGGTGATGGCTATTTGTACCTGAAGAATTACAGATACGGTCAGATGTTTTTCCTTATTAATTTCTGGTGACTTGAATTATTTTAATAACTTTATAAGCAGTGAGAGTGCTTATACTTCTGGTTGTTATCCAAGCAGTGAGAGGCCTTGTATACTTTCAACTATCTCCACTTGGCACCCAAAGCTTGCCTCATGTACTTGAAAAACTACAAATATGGTTAGATGCTTTTTTCTTATTAATTTCTAGTGACTTGGATTATGTTGACTTTATAAGCAGTGAGAGTGCTTATACCTCTGGCTTAGTTAGTTGTGACCTCTTAGTGAGACTTAGCTATCTTAGGATTAATGACTCAAAGTCTAGGTTTTTAATTTTTAATTGTTATTTGCTGGGTTTTGGGTGTGTATTATTTATGGTTATGTATCTTATTATTTAGATAAGTTAATATTGAGATTGTATAATAATTTAATTGTTTGTATTATTTTTGATATTTATTTAATTGTGTTTTTGGGTTATTGAATGTCTGGGATGCAGGCCCCCGCAGTCGTGCACTATTCGTCCTCTGCTCTTCACACCCTCAGTCCCTTCTTTCCTCCTCATCTTCAGTTTGACACCTACTTATGGTGCAGGGCATTGGATACTGCATGCAGGAGTTGGAGGAGGGTGGGGGGAGTGAACAGTGGAGGGCGAAAGAAGGGTGCCATCACATCAGAGTAGTAGGATCCGGGAGATGCCATGGGGCAAAATGGAATCCAGAGTGTGGGGCTCCTTGCTTGGTTTCCATACCCAAGGGCACTATAGATTATAGTAGGCAGATGGTTCGGGCGGACCAAGAGGTTCGTCCAATCCGGGTGGTGTTATGCAATGCCAGGTTCATCAAAAACAAGACCGCAATTATTGCAGATCTTGTTGAAACAGTGGACCTGGCTTGCATCACCAAGACTTGGCTGGATGAAAATTCTGGCCCCATTTTGGAGGCTTTAATTCCAGCCAGGTACTCGTGATACGGCCGAGATTGGATTCGTTGGGGGGGGGGGGTTGCGGTCTGATTTAAGACCGAACTAAATTTCTCAAGTATACTAGTTGAGGAAGCAGAGTCGATCAAGTGTATTGTTGTAGCAGGTGTAGGTTGTCGGATTGCCCTCTTCTACCATCCACCTGGTTATGAGAAGCATTTCCTTCAAGAAGTGGCAGACTTCGTCGTCGACATGACATTGGAGTTGCCCAGACTGATGGTTCTAGGTGACTTTAATGCCTGGATCAATGACAAACTCTCACAATTTGGACAGCACTTCCTCCAGTTAATGACAACTCTGGGCCTCACACAGGTGGTTACCACTGCTACTCACAAACATGGTCACTCCCTCAACTTGGTTTTCCTCCTAAGGATCGAGGCCTCCAATTTGGGGGTGGAACCTGTTGTGTGGTCTGATCACTACACTGTGGGGTTTGGTTTTAGCACCCCCCCAGTAGGCCTCCCCCTGTGCAGATGGCCAGGTGCCGCCCTTTACTAGACATAAGTTCTCAAAGCCTATCTGCGGCACTTGACCTATCATCCCTCTCTGTGGCAAGCAGTGACCCAGAGACCCTCGTGCTGGCTTATAATATGGCCATAATATGGCCATCTCAGGGGCACTGGATGTGATTGCTCCAGTCTGAGTTTGTCCTCTCTCCCTTCACCCTCAATCCTCTTGGTTTGATGGGGTTTTGAGGGAGATGTGGTGACAAGGACGAAGGTTAGAATGTCGCTGGCGGAAATCTGCCCTTGATGCCAACCACCATAGATTGATGGACCATTATCAAGTCTATCAATCCACAATCACCCATAAGAAGGCAGAGTTCCTGTCCAGGGAGATTATGGCAGCACAGAACTGACCAGCTCAGCTATTCTGTACTGGGGACAAACTGTGCAACCCAGCCTGTCTCCAGGTTCAGAAAGTGTTTTCACAAACAGAGTGCGATGACCTTGCTCGTTTCTTTGCTGATAAGGTGGCCGACATCAGGTCAGGGCTCCAACCAGCACACTTTCTGGGTGTTGCTTGTGATCAGCATGAGGTCACTGTCCCTCGGTTTTCCTGGAGTACCTTCAGCCTCCCTGACTTCATCAATGTCATGCGGATCATCCAGGATGTGCGCCCCACATGCTGTAGTTTGGACCCTGGACCAACTTCCCTGATACTGGGTTGTCTTGATGTTATCGGTCCGGTCCTAGCACAGATAGTTTGGTGCTCCTTGGAATCTGGGGAAGTTTTCTAACTCTCTGAAAGAGGCGGTAGTGATACCACTCTTGAAGAAAGCTACTTTGAACCCAAACTGCTACATTAACTACAGGCCGATCTCAAACCTCCTGTTTTTAAGGAAGGTGATTGAGAAAGTAGTGGCAGTGCAACTGGAGGACCATTTAACCATCCATGACATCTATGAGCCCCTCCAGTCCAGTTTTTGAAAGAGATATAATACAGAGACAGCACAGGTTTGGGTGCTCAATGATCTCCTGAAAGCAAGAGATCAGAAGAACCGTTCCATCTTGGTTCTTCTGGATCTATCATCAGCATTTGACACCATGGATCATGGGCTGTTACTTAGCCATCTGAGGTACATCTGTGGAATAACTGGATCTGTCCACAGGTGAGTTACATCATTCCTCACTGGAAGAACTCAGAGAGTGGTGTCTGAACTGTTTTCTTCAGATCCAATGTCTCTGTCTTGTGGGGTTCTTCACCGTTCGGTTTTGTCACCCATGTTGTTTGCGGAGTACATGCAACCCTCGGAGACATTGTAAGGAGGTATGAGCTGAGGTTTCATTGTTATGCCGATGATACTCAGCTCTACCTTTCTTTTGCACCTGACCAGGGTAGTGCTGTCTTGGTCTTTAATAACTGTCTCAAAGAAATCCAGGAGTGGATGGATATGAGCTGGCTGAAGTTGAACTCTTGGAAGACTGAGGCGATGCTTGTGGAACCTGGTTGCTGGACAGGAGGTTTGGGTAGTGGGTCGCCCTCTGGACTTGTTCCTGGGGGAGTCCCCTTCCCGACTTCTAACCAGGTGCGAAACCTAGGGTGATTTTTGATGAAGGACTGACCCTGCAATCGTTGTCGTCAAGTCTTCCTTTTACCACCTAAGAAATATCTCCAGGATTAAGAATCTGGTTCTGTCCAGTGACCTTCCTGTTTTGGTTCATGCCTTTGTGTCCTCTCACTTAGATTACTGCAATTCCCTATACCTAGGGCTTCCAGGGGTGGAAATCCGCTGCCTGCAGCTGGTGCAGAATGCAGCAGCCTGGCTATTGATGGGATCTTCCCAGTCCTGTCATATTACACCAGTGCTGCACAAACTGCACTGGCTGCCAGTTCAGTGGCAGATCACCTTCAAAGTTGGCTTGCTGACTTTTAAGGCCCTACACGGACTGCGCCTGGGCTACCTGAAAAAGTTGCTGGTCCCATACTGCCCTGGGTGATCACTTCAGTCGGCCAGTGAGGGGTTGCTAGAGACACCTAAGGTGCGTATGAAATCTTCAGGAGCCAGATCTTTTATGTTCGCAGCTCCCACATTATGGAATTCTCTACCTCGTTGGTTATGGGAGTGCATGACTGTGGAAAGTTTTAAATCAATCTTAAAGACCTATTTATGGCACCAGGGTTATGGAAGTGATTAGTTGATCATAATAGTATACTGATGTTTGTTTGGTTTTAAAATTGTTTTATTTTGATTTGTCTCATTTTATCTTGTACAGCACCTTGGTTTTTGAAAGGCGCCTTAAAAATAAAAATATTATGATCATTATTATTATTACCCACAGTGCACATTTGGAGGGCAAAAAAAAGATCATTCCAGTTTCACTGGTTTGAAAATTACAACTGGTTAGAATATTCTGTTACTCTGGATGCTGCTTTTTGCTATCCTTGTAGATGCTTTGGAATGAAATATGTAGCCACTCGCCCTAATAAAGATTCTTTGTTAAGCACAGGATTTGCTAATTGGTAAAGGGCACTTGACTCATTTAGAGATCATGAAATAACATCATAGCATGCAAATGCAAAACACCTTATGGGCTGGATTTAAAGAGGCATAGAATACTGGTAATATTGTTGACAAATTACACGCAGCAAATATCAAAGAAGTAAATGACAGGTGATGCTATCTTGAGCGCATCATTGCTGTTACATTATTTCTGGGTAGGCAAGGACTTTCTTTCAGGGGTCATGATGAAACACATGGAAGTTTAAATAAAGGAAATTTTCTGGAATTCTTGGATCTATTAAAGCAATTTGATCCTTTTCTACAAATGTATAAGGCACCTTCAAATGCCAGTTATATTTCTCCCCAAACTCAACATGAGGTGATTGCATCCTTTCCTACAAATGTATAAGTCACCTTCAAATGCCAGTTACATTTCTCCCCAAACTCAAAATGAGGTTATTGTATGTTGCACAGAAGAGGTCATTTCAAAGGTAGTTGCTGAACTTAACAGCTCAGGAATGTTTGCTATTGGGCAGATGAAACAAGAGACAAACATAAAGAGCAGCTGTCAGTCTGCGTGAGGTATATTGTACCTAGAACTGGAAGCATTACAGAGCATTTTATAGGATTCACAGAACTTAAATCTTTTAATGCTGACTCTATTATGAAATCACTGCTAAAATGTCTCCAAGACAATGGAATTACAGGTGCAAAATGTGTGGCACAGGCATATGATGGTACCTCTGTTATGAGTGGGGCAGTAGGGGAAGTTCAAGCTAAGTTCTGCCAGCATCATCCAGAGGCCATGTATGTGCACTGGTATGCACATGAGCAGAATGTTTTACTTTGCCATACATGCAACTGTATTACTGAAGCAAAATAATTTTTCTGCACTATTGAAAGTGTGTACGAGTTTTTTAGCACTTCCCTTGTTCACCATCATGAGCTTGTCAGTTAGGCTTGAGCCCATCAGAGTTGGTCCAGTTGTCAGATACTTGCTGGTCTTGCCAGATCTGATCAAGCAAGGCCTTGCTGAATTGCTATGTAGCTGTACTTCAGTGCCTTGTTACTATTTGCACTCCAAAAGCCATTGGACTTTTAGCATCCTTGCAAAGGTCAACCACAATGTACTGCCTGGTTATTTTTCATTCTCTTCTAAAGGTAACAGAAGGCATCCACAAAGTTTTACAAAGAGAAGATCTAGATCTATACACTGCAGTAGATTTTGTTGACTCAGTTCGTCACACTCTTGAAGAGATGCGGAGTGAGGGCATTATCAATTAACTGTTTAAGGAAGCTGTGGATTTCAGTAACAAGAATAGTGTGGATATTCAGGGCATTAGACATAGGCATGTTGATAGGTGCAATCTTTATAGATCTGTCCAAGGCATTTGACCTTGTGGACCACAACCTTCTTCCAACTAAGCCTCATGGCATACGTCTTGATGCCCAGGCCCTAAACTGGTTCAAGAGCTACCTATAAGGCCACTCCCAGAGGGTCATTTGAAAGGGAGAACTATCTGATCCTCTTCCCATCAAGGAGGGGGTGCCTTATGGCTCAATTCTTGGTCCCCTCCTGTTCTCTCTCTTCACAGACGACCTCAACCATCACTGTGGGGATAGCTCAGTTGTTTAATACACTGATGTTTCAGTCATCTACTGGTCCATGTCTACACTCCAGGACCTGGGCCCTCTCCTCCAAGGGGACCTAAATATACTTGAGGCCTGGCTTACATCTAACAGAATGGTCTTCAATGCAGCATAAAAAAAAAGCCTTGCTGTTTGGTCCTAGATCCCTCAGCCAGGACAGGACCAATTCCTTTCAACTAACTTCCCTTGCTGGAAAGAGTATAGACATTGTAGACAACATAAAATAACTTGGGATAACTATCAACCAAGGTCTCACCTTTAAGTACCACGTAGACCAGGCAACTAGGTCTATCCATGGCAAACTTGGCACCTTGTACCATCTAAAAAAACAACTTATCCCCGAGACAAGGTGAACAAGTGCCTCCAGTGTCCTCCTTCCTACATTAATATATGCTGCCACTGTAACTCAGGGTATGTCAAAGCGTGAGGTTGACAGGCTTCAGATCCTGTACAACAAGGTGATGAGGTTTGAGACACTGAGTCACCCAAGAAGCCACCCCTGCAGCTCACTGGCCCAACTTCAACGGCCTTCCTTTGAGGCTCATCTTCAGTACCCCTTGCTCTGCCTTGCTTATGAACTGCAGCACCTGGCTGCCCCACCTAGTTTTACAAGAATAATCATTCCTAAGTCTAACCCTTGTATACTCAGGACCACCAGTCAGTCCCTACTAACGATCTCCAGAGTCAAGACTAACATGGGAGGCAAATCCTTCACTCACACTGCCCCTAAGCTGTGGAACACTCTCCCATCTTTAGTACAGAAAGCCTTATCACTGTTAAACTTTCACACAAGGCTCAAGTCCCACCTGCCGGGGGCAAGCTCATGCCATTGTCAGGGTATTGGATAGTCGCCCCCGGTCCCACATCCCACACCAATCCCTCTCCTTTTTCTCACCCAAAATGACTCCAAAAGCATGCCTCAACTCCCTCAATTGTTGTGCTTATGTTCAATATATTGAAATATTGCTTTTATTGTAATCTTGAATTTTATGTCTACTTTCTCTGCACCCTGTACTACCTGACTGTATTGTACTGTTTCTGTCTCCCGGATTGCCCCTGAATAAGGGACCTTCTGGGCTCAGTGGGCCTAACCAGTTATCAAAATTCAATAAATAAACAAATAAATAAGTGACACAAACAGAAGAAAAAAACAGAAACAGATGGATGATTTTATTTTTGAGGCATCAGTGGGAGTGCGGGACCAAACTTCTTGTCAAGTGGACTTTCGAAACAAGCTTTATTATTCATGCCTTGATAGAATGTCTGTTGAACTAAAGCAAATATTTTCTAGTGTTGCAGTTGAGATAATAAAAGGCATCCGTGCATACAACCCATCGTCTGCAACATTCCTTATCTCTGAATCTCTGGCCCCTCTAGCTCATCACTATGGGATTGAACTGCCACAGGAGGAATTGTTTGTTGCAAAAAAATTCCTGAAATGAAAAATGGAAGAAAAACAAATTAATACAAATGAAATTTATAGGCTACTAGACCTTCTTATGTTTCCAAAACTCAAGCAGTTAGTCCGGGCAGCACTAACTATTTCAGTGACAAGCTGTAGCAGTGCGCGCTCCTTTAGTGCACTGCAAAGGGTACATACAAGGCTCAGAGGCACCATGACTCAAAACAGATTACATGATCTTGCAATTCTAGCAACTGAAAAAGAAATGTGTTCTGTGTTATCGTCAGATCAGGTAATTACATGAGTTGCAAAGAAAAGCAACCGACGGCATCAGTTGTTATTACCAGAGAAAGAGAGAGAACAGCATGGAGGAGAACAAGAGAATGCTCAAAATTAAAAATGATTAGTCAGTATAATTTGATGTTCTTTGTTGTTATTTTGTACTGCACATCAGTATTTTTGAATGTGGAGTTTCCAGTCTGAATAGAAAAATTAAAACAAAATATTTTACTAAAGGGCCCATGTGATGTGAGTATAAAAATAATGTCATGCCACCTTCATATGCCAGTGCTTCACATTTTCCAGTTTTGGTTAGAACAGTGGTTAGGTGGCATAGGTTGGATACAGTGTTGCTGCATATAAACATTAAAGAGCAGCTGACACCTTTCCTTTGGGAAAACTTTGAAAAACAAAAAAAATGTAAATTTGGACACCATTCACCTTGCATATTTTTTATCTATCTTCTATAGATTTCTTCTCTACATTACTTATTGCCTCTGTAGCTTATTCCCTTCATGAAATGTACATGCTCTGTTGTGACATCATGATCTATTGTCTTGGGGATAACTGTGATGTGACAAGCACAGTATTATGACATCAAGTTGGGAAGAAACAATAGGAGCCGATGAACACTCAGGGAGCAGTGCCAGCAGCTATCCTGTTTCCATGCATATTACCTCAATAATAACCAATAAGGATAAAAAATACAGAATGAATAAGTAATATATAGCTGCTCTGTGTACAAATATTTTTTTAAAGTTATTCTCAAGGTGTCAGTGGTACTTTATTTCTTTAAATTCCATTTTCTTGTGCTTCACTTAGTGCATCAAGTATCATATTTTACTCAGTCAGATTATGGACCTGTGTGGACAATAATTTCATAAGGGTCACACTCAGGGAGGCTACCTGCTGGCACTGGATGCCCAGACCTCCTCTGTGCCCAGCATACTTCTTAAATATCAGTCGATTTAGCCCAGACCTATTGATATTTACAAAATATACTATTGATTCTATGACATTTAATCCACAACATGTAGTTTTTGCCTGTCAAGTGACAAGCCAACCAAAAAAAGACACATCATGATGGAAAAGGAATGGAGGAAAAAACAAGGATAAAGTAGCAGCAAATGTGTTATTTTGCACAAGAGAGCACCAAATGTTCTACAGCTTCTGGGGGCCTAGGAGGCCCCAGACCACCAGCCTTTTGTTTGGAGCCTAGGCCCCAATGTTAACTCATACTGGCAACGCCTCTGGTGAATTACATGTAAAGACAGAGTGGTTGTTGGTTACAGTGGATGTGAATGCATTGTATATTAACATCACACCTGAAGAGGAATTAGAAGCAATTGAATTCACTGTACTGTATGTCAACATCATGCATGAAAGGGGATTAGAAGCAATTGAATATTTCCTATTGAAACATACTTGAATGCCCCAGACAAGAATCAACACAATGGTAAATCTGACTAAGCTAGCTCTAAAACAGAATGCTTTTATGTTCAAAGGAAAATATTTTTTTCACTTCAGTGTAACTGCCATGAGGGTGTCACTGGCCATCAGTCTGGAGAACACACATATGGGGAAGTGAAAGGTTGCGATCAACTTTAATGTGTTAGTAAACCATTTCTTTCACAAGCTTGTCTTGTAGAAGAGGTTTATCAAAGGCATATTTCTAATTTGGAAAGGCACAAGAGACAAACAGAGTGATTCTGTGTCCTTTTTAGAAGAAAGCAAAGGGAATTTACAGTTCCAAATGATTGATCATTCTGAATCTGTCAGTTTCCAAGATTTGACTATGTAAATAATGGTGAATGGTAGATTTTTAATCAGCTTGTAGAAGAAACCCACTGATCAGAATAGCTTGCTTTTGGCTACATGCTGTCATCCCAGGCACTGTGTAAAAAAATCTTCTCAAAGGACAATACATGTAAGTTAAGTGTAATTGTGCATCTGCAGAGCTCTATCATAAGAGAGCAGATGAATTAACAGTATGACTGGTGGGTATAAGCAGAATGACGTAGAAAATGTTGGAAACTGGTAGATGGGATTTGGTTACATTGGTTCACTTGGACAAAAGAAGGCCAAAGGCCCATTGTGAATGTCCCCCGCTTAAATGTGGGCAATTAATCTTTATGATAGTTTGACAAAAGCCATCTATCGAGTCCAATCTTAAATTAATTAAAGTTATGTAGATTTACTAGGTTCTGTGGTAGTGCATTCCAAGCTTTAGCCACTCTGATATTATAAAAATAATATCTTTTTGATGTGTTAACCCACATAACTTCTAGCTGTATATTATGCAATCTGCCAACTATTCATCTGTCTGAATATTTTAGGTCGCAATGTCGAGATGGACAGATCTGCCTTGACTGATGGTGGGGGAATGAGAAAAGAGAGGGATGAATGTCTAACTTTTGTAACCACATATGGAGGAGGTACTAGTGTGATGTGTTTGATTACCCCTCTACTGTCAACTCCCAACTCAATACTGATTTTGGGCAGATCCAAGACTGGCTCTTGGGACATAAGCTTACCATTAATCTTGACAAAACACACGCCATGGTATTCGGGTCGGCGGCTAAAATTGCTTCTTGCCCTTCCCCCCTCACCATAAATGGGGGGAACGGCTCTCTCCTGCCTGTCTTGAATTCCGCCAGGTACCTAGGAGTGACCCTTGACCCCCAGCTTGATTTCACTGAGCATATCTGAAACATTTGCAAGACGTCAAACTGTAAGCTTGGACTAGCCTACAGGGCCAAGGATTGCCTCACTCCTGCTGCTCGGCTCGCCATAGCCAGGGGGATCCTCCTACCTACGCTCTGTTATGGGCTTGTCGGGTTTGCGCCTGTCCCGAATGCCTCCCTAGCAAAATGGGACATGGCATATAACAATGTCTGTCACTTTGCCCTCTCAGCCCATCACCTTACGCATCGGTGTGCCCTCTATGCCCCCTTGGAGTGGCTTCCCCCAGACAAACACCGAGCTTTTGTCTTTGGTAGCATGGCAGACAGCATTGTCTGTACTGCTTGCCCCCTGCACTTGCCCTCCCCTTATTAACCTGCACTCTGGCCTATCGGCTTAGGCCCAGCTCAACTCCCACCTGCAAAGTCCCCAGGATCCGCTCCCTCACCGGGGATTGGGCCTTCTCCGCCTTCACCCCCAGATTTTGGAACTCCATTTCTTCTCCCATTCATGCAGCCCCTTCACATTCTGGCTTCAAAACATCTCTCTGGAAATTCCTCAAAGGGGCCTCCACCTGCCCATGTGGAAACGTGTAGCTGTCACCTCTGGCTGCCCGACACCTCAGCCACCTCGTAGGGCTCGGCCCTAACCTCTTCTACTCCCCTGCACCTATCCGCTCCCCCCTGCCATCTAGCAGTTCCCAGCCCCACCGTCCCCACCGGGGTGCACCCTCTTCCTCCCCACTATGCTGTTTCGAATCCCCTCCCCCTTTTCTTTCTCCCTCCCTTGTGGCTCCTGAGGGGTTCCCCTCACCATCTCCAGACCTGCCTACTGGGGCCGGTCCCTGGATTGGCCAGTTCCCCCCTGCTGCTGCCTTAGTGGTTCCCCCTGGTTCTAGCCCTATACTGCCCACTGCTAATTCTTGCTACCGCCCCCTCCCCACCTACCGCTTCAATATGAACTTTTGCTTTTGAGCCTGTAGTTGCATTCTAGTTTGTTGATCTGTACATGTATTATTGTCCTTATGCTGTTTCCCTGGCCCCACCTGTGTGTGTGGGTGAGATCGTTCTTTGTCTATTTAATGTGCTGTGTACTGTATTCCATTCTGGCCCACTTGTAGTTGCGGGCCTGTATGTCACCCTGTATATGTACTATTGTTTCTTTGTACTGTAACCTCCCGGGTCGCACCTGAAAATAGGCACTCGTTGTCTAGTGTGCTTACCTGGTTAACAAAAACAATTAAATAAATACTCAAAAATCTTGTGATTCTCAGAACCACCCCATATTGGAACAGGTTCCTGAAAAATCCTCACAGAGTCTCATACAGTACAGGGTCAAATATCTGAAATCAGGTAGTCCATAGTACTTAGCCCCCTGCAAGAGTAGGTAGTCAGAGAAAAATTGAGAAATTCCCTCTCCCATACAGCTGCCTGCTGATCCTTCAGAGGACACCAGAGTGAAGATTCTGCAGAGCTTACAGCTGCCTAGACTGAAGACACCAGCCTGCATTGAGTCATACACATCCTGACATCAGTAACTATTGCAGTAAGACTTTTGCGCTGTACTGAACTAAATTTGTTTAATTGCTCTGAGCACAGCAGGCATGGGGGGTCAGGGGCAAGCCAGCAGCTGTGATTGATCAGTTGGGGGTGATGCTGCACAACATAAAAGCCTGCGCAGCCCACCAGCATTTAGATTACATCCACTACCTGCCGTACAGCTGCCCCACTGATCCTGCACCTGAGAAGAACACCAGGATGAAGATTCCTGCAGAGCTTACAGCCACCTAGCCTGAAGACACCCAGCCTGCATTCAGCCATACACATCCAGGCATCAGTGACTGTGGCAGTAAGACTTTTGCAGCTGAACTGAACTAAATTTGTTTAATTGTACTTAACACAGCAGGTATAGGGCTCATGGGTGAACCAGCAGCTGTGATTGATCAGTGGGGGTGGGGCTGCATAACATAAAAGCCTGTGCAATCCACCAGTGCGAGCATGGGGTGTGAGCATGAGAAAAGTGCCACTCGGGAAAATTTGAAAAGCATAGCTAAGGAAAGTTTCCTTTTTATTTATTAAGGGCCAGTTTTTTTAGACAATTTTAAAATACAGATGCGAAGTAGTTAAAGTAGTGAAAACTTGGCTCTGCAAAGAATATTTTTTTTGTTGCACCAGTAAATATTTTACTTACTTATCACAGTTTGTGTAATGTACTCCTGGTGTGTGGGGCTTATGTGAGCTGACACTATTGGTGAAGTGGGGCCCAGGTTTGTAGCCTATATTGATTGTAAAGTATGAATGAATTATGAGGGTGAATGGCCTAAGATTTTATTTAATACATACATTTGATTGCTTTTAGACAAAGAACTGCAACATGATTTAGTGTTAATATTGGGGTATTAGCTCATATTCATGATATCTGTGGAATATTTCTATCAAATTTATATTAGATTTTCAAAGATAGATAGATATAGATAGATACTCATTGCAAAAAAAACTCAGTTAATGCATCAGTTTGGGTTGTGACTACAGTGATGAAAGTTTGGAAATTCAATGTTAGGGTTGCCAACCCTACCCCCCTCCACCCTCCACACACCAACAGGTGTCGGGGTGTGCCTTGTGGTTGTCGGGCCTAACTCTCACCCTATTCCTTTTGTAAGGAAGCAGAGATGGTACGGTACAAAAGGATGGGGTAAGATGCCCAATGACCCCAAGGCACACCCTGACACCTGTTGATGTGTGGATGGTGGGGGAGTGGGTATGTAGGGTTGGTAACCCTAACATCGAATTATCAAACTTTTGTCGCTATAATGTCAACTCTAACTGATGCATTAACAGAGTTTTTTTTGCAATGAATTTCCCTTCTTTTTGAGAAAGTGTAATGTTACTCATATGTTGTTGTGGGTATGCAGAGCCCTCTGGTCCCCGCGCTCCCATCATGCATACATTTTGTAATCGTCTGTGATTTTCATGTGAGGGCCCTGTGCTCCCATCTATACAAAAATATACAGGTATTTTAATGATATCACATCTACATGTGGAAGTGGGCCCTGCGCTCCCACTACTGCATAATGTAGGGCCCTGCTGTCATATTATTGCATAATGGGATCCATATGTTGGAGTGCATGGCCCGTGTACCCATATGTGTAGAGACATAGCGCAGGCCTAGAGCCATTCCAGGTAAACCTTGTGATGCAAAACTTGCAATATCTCAGTAGCCTTAGGAACACTGGAAAAAAATCCACTGCAGTTGTATTCATAACCTGGACACCTCCATGTATGCTTAACTACACTTAGCAAAAAATCTGTATCTCTAATAGTTTTCAAGATATAGGCTCCAAAAGGTGACGTGGGCATCATAATGTTATCCTATGGGAAATTCCAAAACTTTGGCATGCTATAACTATGAACGGGAGTAAATTTTTCACCAAACCAGCTAAAGGCACATCTGTGGGGCAAGGGCTTGCTACCATACAAATTTCAGCCCAAAAGTCCTACCCATTTCTTTGCTATGAAGAGGCAAAGAAACTGGGGTTTTGGGACTGTTTACCTGCGGGACTTCCACACAAGTTCCATGGACTTTCATGAAAGTACCATTGGTTTACCTGGGGTATCTTACATGAAAGTTCTGCAAAGCCTTCATGGAAGTCCCACCTTTGTAGATGTAGAACTTTTGCTAAAGTAAGTTAATGGTACTTTAGCTAAATTTCTGCGGCTAAGATGGTGGAAAAAATTTAAAAACATATTTCCGGGCAATGTATGTAAAAACTAATGCCTGGATCGTGATGCTAGGGACCCGATTAGGTAAACCCAACTTTTGGCATTTAACAAAGGACAGTACTTTTTAAACCTCATTTTTTTTCTTTGCTGCTAACTGAAAACAAGGTGGTGGCAGCACAAAAGTACTAAACCCATTTGCGGCAGTAAAAAGTGCTTTCATGAAAGCAAAAAAGTGCTCTTGAGCTGAACATGTATTTGTTCCCGTGGGTTATAATGGTAAATTTAAATTTTTATAACTTTTGAACAGATTTGAATGTTTTCCCCTAACCTTCAAAAGGCACATCAGTGACCCAGACCCCAGCTACTCAGACAATTTCAGACCAGAAACCCAAGTTGTTTGGGCTGTAGCCCCAAGCCAAGAAATAGCACAAAAAGTGATGTCTAATACTTTTTTGAGCACTCCACAGCTCTACAACCATACGAACCAACTGAATAAAACTTACCAGATCCAGAGATCTAAGGTTCCAGACTGTACATATAAAGGTTCAGGAAGATCTGTTACATGGTTGCAAAGTTATTAAAGTGCAAAATTCTGGCTTTAACATAGAAGTGGTAGTGCAATCCTAACTATACCTGCACTATATATATATATATCCCCTCTATCTCTCCCCTCTGTCCCCCTCTCTCTCTCTCCCTCTCTCCCCTCTCTTTCCTCTCTCTCTCTCCCCTCTCTCTCCCCTTTCTCTCTCCCCCTCTCTCTCCCCTCCCTCTCTCCTCTCCCCTCTCTCTCTCCTCTCCTCTCTCTCTCTCTCCCTTTCTCTCTCTCCTCTCTCTCCCCTCTTTCTCCCCTCTCTCTCCCTCTCCCCCTCTCCCCCTCTCTCTCCCCTGTCTCTCTCCCCTCTCCCTCTCTCCCCCCTCTCCCCTCTCTCCTTCTCTCTCCTCTCTCTCTCTCCCTCTCCCTCTTTCTATCTCTCTCTCTACTCCTCTCTCTCTATCCCCCTCTCTCTGTCTCTCGCTCTTTCTCTATCTCTACCTCTCTATCTATCTAGCCATCTGTATCTATCTATCTAGCCATCTGTATCTATCAATCTATTACGGTAGCACGGTAGTGCTACCATAGCTTGGGTTGAGTAGCACTTTTAAGGTTAAATGGTGAAACTTTGCACCTTAATAACTTTGCCACCATTCAACAGATTTGCCTGAAATTTGGAATGCATGATTGGGCATGGTAGATCTTGGGATTTACTGACTTTTGTACCAGTTGGATATACAGCTGTGGATTTATTAAGCAACAACCAAATGCACAATTACATTTTTTTGCAAATTCTTTGCTCTCACCTACAGGCCGCACGGTTTGTGTGGCCAGTCCTAAAACTTCAGAGAATGTGCAGCCGGGGTCCCTGATGTGCGTTTTGAAGATTTTGTGAAGAAATATTAAATGGTTCAAAAGTTATTCAAAACACAAGTTCCCATTATAAGTCAATGGAAAAAGTTAACAAAAGGTTTGAAAGTGTCTCGAATGCACTATTTAGAGTCGCAAATGGCCCTAGTAGTTTGCAAATCTGCCGTTTTGTTTTCAGTTAGTGATCAGAAAAATGCTTGGCATTTAAAATTGGGACCCTCTAGGGACACAATTCTTTCTGTGTTCACCTAGTCGGACCCTGAGGATGCTAGCAATGTCTTTATTTTGGGGTTAAACATACCAGAAATATGTTTTTCAAATTTCTGGAAACAGTAGTGTGGCAAAATAGTGTCGCACCTGCACCACTTTCGCAAATTTTTGCGAAAAGTGTGGCAAATTGCGACACTACTTTTCCAGACTATGGCCAAAATGATAGGAGTACTTTGCCACCCTGCTGCAAAAGAACAATTTGGTCTTTTGGGCTCAAATCTGGAGGGATGGCAGCCAACATCTCACAGATATGCCTTTTGGTGGTTTGGTGAAAATATGTCATACAGATGGCAAGTTACAGTACTCCGAAGTTGACTTTTTTTCCTATAGACTAACATGGTGGCATACGTCGAGCCTTACAGCGCTCATATCTTGAAAATGGTCGAGATACAGAATTTTCATCATGACAATGAGTAGCCTATGGCTATGCATTCAGTGAAAACGTAGCCAGGAAATTAATGAATCATGTGAATTTTTTTTTTACTTCGTACAGTTACTGAGATATAAGCAATTCAGAATTCCAAAACCTCATTTTCAGCTCTGAGGCCCATTATTATGCATACATTCTTTGTACACACTGTGTTTCTGTATGCAGCTGTTGGGGAAAAACAAGGTATGCGCTTCTGTTAATGTTACAGTTACTGTTTCCACTTACGTTTATGTACCCATTTGCATTACCGTTCCCATGTACGTCATACTTTGCATTCTCATTTGTGCTTACATTTGTGTTACTGTTACCATTTGCATTTCCACTACTGTTTGTGTTTGCATTTCGGTTTGTGTCACCATGTGCATTGGCATTTGCGTTTACGGCAGCCCTTTCCTTTGCATTTGCGTTTGTCTTTCATTTTGCTTCTTCTTTGCTATTACTGTTACCATTTGCATTTCCTATTGCGTTACTGTGCCTGTGTGCATTATGGGTTGTGTTTCCATATGTGCTTGCATTTCCTTTAGTGTTTCTGTTTACTTTGGTGTTATTGTTGCTGTTAGCATTACCATTTGAGTTTACAATTGCGATAACGAGACCATGCACATTATGGTTTACGTTTATGTAAGTGTTTACATTTCTGTTTCCTTTGGAGTTATTGTTCATGCTAACATTACCATTTGCATTTACAATTGTGGTACCATGCCCGTTCACGTTTACATGCATGATTCCGTTTGCATTTTCATTTCATTTATGTTTGCCATTCTTCTTGCTGTAAAACTTAACATTTGCATTTACAGTACTGGTGCCATCACTCTGTGTGTTGCATTTTCATACATGCTTGTGTGTCCGTTTACATCACTGTTCACTTTGGCATAGGTTTACACTTGCGTTTCTATTAACGCTTGCTTTACCATTTACGTTTGCTTTACCATGTGCGTAACCATTGCCGCTTGCATTTGCTTTGCAGTTCTTGTTACTAAGTAACAGGACATCACGTGGTGGGAGTGTGAGGCCCAAAGGGCCCCGCACTCCTGCCATTGCATTTCATTCACTATTTATCATCCTCATTCTCAAAAAGAAGGGAAATTAGAGGCAAAAAACTCAATTTAATACATCAGTTATGGTTGTTCCACAGTGACAAAAGTGAGGAAATTCAGTGTTAGGGTTGAAAGCCCCCCTTGGATTCCCCAGACCACCCCCAACCAGCATCATTGTGCCTGTTGTGGTCATCGGTCCGAGCTCTAACCCCATTCTCCAATACCTCTGCTTATTTACACATGTGATGGGGTGAGAGTTAGGGCCGATGACCCCATGTGGGCTCTCCAGTGTTACACACTGCTGGGGGAAGGGGATATAAATTCTGAAACTAGGATTGGTACCCTCAATGTTAGCACTGTTAATCTAGCAAGACACTGCACAGGGAGAAGCATCCAACATCGGAGGTGAACATCACAAACGAATGAATAAATAAATTAATTTATTAATACACTGCCACTGGGGATTGGGGCCCCCAGTGTGCAGTGATACATCTGAAGGTCACAGAACAGTCAGGATTGCAGGGCTACAATGCCAGTAGCCCCCTCCCTGACTTACATGTGGCAACAGCAGCAGGGGTTGCATTATATAACACTGCTTTCATATATTAAAGACAGCTATGTCATATAATGCAAAAGGAAAAATTCAGTTATAAATAGAACATCAATATTTTATTAAATATTTTAAGAACTACTTCACTGAGGGATCTAAAAACCACAAAAGCACACACATTGGGCCAGCGACTATCAAACCTGAGAGTTTCAGATTTCAAAGGCTCCTAGTTTTTAAATTATTATGTGGCAAAAAAGTCTTAACATTTTCCAGAAATAGGATTTTTACATTGTTGTGCACTTCTGCTGTAACCTTGCCTATCCTGAACTGACTTACATGACATTTACAGAATCAAGAGATTCTGGGACAGAAGCTGTGCTTTCCGAATTCCATGTTAATCTGTTGACCGGAGGCAAAGTTATTGAGATGCAAAGATTTGGGTTTAACATAGAAGTGATGCACAACACTAATATACAGGCTCAACTGCACCTGTATAATATCTATATCTATATCTATATCTATATCTATATCTATACTGTATATATATATCTATCTATATATATCTATATCTCTATATCTATCTCTCTCTCTCTCCATATATATATACATATATATATATATATATATATATATAGAGAGAGAGAGAGAGATCTATATCTATCTATATATCTATAGATATAGATATATATATATATATATATATATATATATATATATAGATATAGATATATATATATATATATATATATATATATATATATCTATATCTATATATATATATATATATATATATATATATCTATCTATCTATCTATCTAAATATATATATATATATATATATAGAGAGAGAGAGAGAGAGAGATATTATACTGAACTGGCACTGTAGTGCCAGTATAGTTAGGGTGAAAGGTAACTTCTATGTTAAACCCGAATATGTGAACCTTACTAACTTTGGAACAGTTCAAAGGATTTGCATGAAATTTGGCACACATAAGAATATGGGTAGGTTTCTTGACTTGTTAAATTTTGTGGGAATCTATTGTGTGGTTTCTGAGATATAGAGTGTTGAAAAACAGAAACAACTTTGTTTTTGACATTTCTTTATCCAGCTGGATCCCAGAAATGGCTTTAGGTTGTGGTCTGAAATTTCCAGGGTGTAAAACCTTCACCTGACAGATGTGCCTTTTTGAAGGTTTGGTGAAAAGATTTTACTCCATTCAAAAGTTATTAAACTTTAAAGTCTCTTTTTAGAGCCTAAGGGGAAAAATATATAATCTGAAAGTGAAACCAGGTTAACACCACCCAAAACTAGTTTCTTTTTTACACTTCATAGCAAGAAAACAGTTAGGGCTTTTGGGCTGAAATTTGCAGGGTGGAAAGCCCTTGCCCCACAGATGTGCCCTTTACTGGTTTGGTGAAGAAATGGGCACCAGTTTCATAGTTGCATCACTCTGAAGTTGTGAATTTTCCCATAAGATATCATTATGGTGGTCATGGCACCTTTCAGTAGCTATATCTCAAAAACAGTTTGAGATATGGAGCTTTAGGTATTCTAAGCATGCATGGAAGTGGCCAGGCCATGAATACAACTGTGAAGGAATTTTTTTCAGAGTTCCTATTGTTCCTGAGATATTGCAACTTTTGCAGCACAAGGGTTATCTGGAATTGCTCTAGGCATGCACTATGTCTCTATACTTATGGGTAGGACCCTGCACTCCCACATTTGGATCCCATTATGCAACAATGGGAGTGCAACACTACATTATGGAGATGTGATATCCTTTAAATATCAGTACAGTTATGCATAGAAGGGAGCACAGGGCCACATGAAAATAAGCAACAATTACAAAATGTATGCATGATGGGGCGCGGGGCCTGAGGCCTCACATCTAACTAACTATACAAGTAACATTACACTTTCTCAAAAAGAAGGGAAATTCATTGCAAAAAATGTTGTTAATGCATCAGTTAGGGCTGTCATTACAGTGACTAAAGTTTGGAAATTCAATGTTAGGTACCCCCCACCCTCACTCTTCACACACCAAAAGTCATTTGGGTGTGCCTTGGAGTTTTTGGGCCTAACTCTCTCCCCATTGTCCTATACTATACCACTCAGCTTCCTTACAATGGAATGAGGTGATAGTTAGGGTCAACAACCCCAAGGCATACCCTGATGCCTGCTGGTGTGTGGAGAGTGGGGGTAGGTGGGTGTATGACAAAAGGGATTAACTCCCATTAATTCCCATTGAAATTCTACAGCACTGTGCTTAATCCTCGGTGACTTCATTATCTGTCTCTCTCTCTCTCTCTCTCTCTCTGTGTGTGTGTATATATATATATATATATATATATATTTATTTATGCAACAGGGGTCAGGATAAAAACTGTAGAATAAAACCATTTATCTTCGCTACTATGGTAATAAATTTATTTATTACCATAATAGCTCATTTATCTACACAGTTCTCTTCAGAATTCATTTAGAATGTTTGGCCTCGTAAGCAGTACTAACCATATTTAAATGTGAATAACTTAAAAATGAAAAAAGATAACATGGTACTGTGAGCACGAAAATTGTTCAGCACAAAATTATCTACAAAATGAATAATGTTCCATTTATATAAACCTTATATATTGTATATGATTAGCAAGAAAACATAAGAAAATTACAGTTTTTGTTCATTTTTTTGACAAACAAATATGAATAACTTTAAAACAAAAAATGATAGCATGGTACTGTAAGCACAAAAAAATGTTCAGCACAAAAATATCTACAAAATGAGTGGTGTTTCGTTTATAGATACCATTTTGTTTTTTATAATTAGCAAAAATCAGCATAAAATTCAATTTTCTTCTCCCTTTTTTGAAAAATTATTTACACCGACCAAAATCAAAATGTTCACACAACATCTAAACCTGTTGTATAAATGGAATATGCAGTGGGTTCAGTGTGTGATAATGCATTTATCTTGTACAGTTTCCAGTGACCTCTCGTAACTCTCACTCATACCTTCAGCACTCATGAGGTTATTTGAGGTCACTGGAAACTGTACAAGATAAATGTATTATCACACACTGAACCCCTGCATATCCCTTATTATATGTGTGTGTGTATTCATATAAAATGGATAAGGAAAGTCAGTGATAAACCTGTGTACTGACTGGATGAAAAATGTCTCATGTCTATGCATTATCTCACAATGACCATGTGCTTCCCAGTATGACTGCATGCCTGAACTACCTTCCAGGCCCTTTCCAGCATGCATAACCTTCTCACCACTGGTGAGATCGCTCCACACCTGACACTAACAGGCTACCACAGAAACACCACTGGCACACCCAAGCTGGCACCCACAGGCAAAAGCAAACACAAACCAATATATCTGCCACACTGCCTACATCTGGTTAATCCTGCCATAATTATTAAACTTTCCAAAACAAAGTAAGTTTTAAAAAACTTGTCTGGTTGATCCTGCAATTCTCCCTGTATTCCCCTTCAACACACTTTCACTTTCATAGCTGTAGTATAGCATGACTGAGTGGGGTTAACACTGGTAAACAACGTGGTAGCAGAAGATTAAAATAAGCCATCTTATGTTAAAATGAGTTTATAAATTTTTTTTTATACGTGGATTATTTATATTTTTGTGCAGGAAGCCACCGAGTGTATAGAACAGACAACGATTCTTCCCATGTCCCCCTTTAACACACTTTCACTTTTATAGCTGTAGAATAGCATGACCAAGCGGACTTAATGCTAGTAGATAATGTGGTAGCAGAAGATTAAAAAAGTCCTCTTATGTTAAAACAACTATGTAAAATAGTTTTTTTTATGTGCTCCATATTTAGATTTTAGTGCAGGAAGTCACTGAATGTATACAGCAGACAGCAACTGAGACATTGGCTTCAGAAGGGAGACACTTGCTGGAGAGGCAGTTCTGTTGCCATAGGTCAGCTGCTCTGGCTTGCATTCTCAACCCTCCACTCACCAACAGGCATCGGGGAGTGCATTGGGGTCATTGGGCCTAACTCTCATCCCATTCCATGTGTAACCATGCTGACATGGTTCAGTACTGGAGAATGGGGTGAGAGTTAGGCCAAATGATCCCAAGTCACACCCTGATGCCTGTTGGTTGGTGAAGGGCAGGGGGTGGGGATGGGGTGGTAAGGTCGGTAACCCTAACACCGAATTTCCAGACTTTTGTTGCTGTACTATCAACCCTGACTGATGCATTAACAGAGTTTTTTGCAATGAATTTCTCTTGTTTTTGAGATAGCATAATAGTATCATTATTTTACTGTGGGAGCTCAGGGTCCTTTGTACCCTCTGCTCCAATCTCACAAAGTTATGGGAATGCATAGAATAAATTCAATGGATGCATGAAATTCAGCCATTTTCAGGAATTCTTTCACCCAGTTTTCAACATGGCCTTTTGGGGATCCCACCTCATGAACACTGGCACTGTCATTTCGTTAATCTGTCCGGAAAGCTTATTTTGCACAGTGACTGAGCCATTCTGAGCCATAGGTGAGAGAACATGTTTCAGGCAGGATGTAAAAAATGACAGCTGCACTGCTCATGAGGAGGTGTGAAAAACTGGCAATGCTGAAAATATGGAATTAAAATATAAAAAACTGGTGAAGTTATGAGTGTGCATATAAACTGCACAATGCATGCTCATGACATGGTCATTTTTGGGAATTTTTGCACCAGATTTTCACATGGACTTTTTGGGACCCCCCTCATGAACACTGGCACTGTCATTTTGTTATTCAGTCCTGAAAGGTGATTCCACACAGCGACCTCAAAATCACTTTACGGATCCGATTAATGAGATAACAGTGAAAATGTTCATGAGGTGGGGTCCCAAAAAGCCCATGTTGAAAATTTGGTTCAAAAACATTAAATAAACGGCTGAGATATCAACATAAGTTCAAAGTCCCATTGACAGCCTTTATGTGGTGCTTATCTTGATTCTTCAGTTTGCGGTTTGGCTATGAAGAGTGAAAACGTGTCCCGGCCCAGAGAACATTACAGAACCCATCCTCCAGAGGTAAGTATGGGGTAAGGGGATAGGTGCAGGAGGTGGGTACACAGGAGGAGGAGGGTGGGGATGGGGAGGGGACAGGGAGATGAAGAGGGACTGTTTTCTTCTTTCCAGGTATTAAAAAAAAAAAAAGACATCGGGGACTGTTTTGCCTGAAATCATGCATGCGTGGTTTGGTACCATTTATCTCAGGATCAGTGAAGTTGCGTTACTATCGGATATGTGGTTGCAGAGCTGCGGACCAATAAAAAAACTGTAAAATAAACACTTTTTGGGCTATTTCTGAGCTTGGGGCTACAGCTCAAATGGTTCATTGTTGTGCCTTTTGAAGATTTGGTGAAAAAATATTAATTCATTCAAAAGTCATTAAAAAATGTCATGTTTCCCATTATAGTCAATGGGGAAAAAAATATATGTGCTTCTCAAAAGCTGCCGGCAGTACATTTTACTTTGCAAATGCCCTCAATACTGTTATACTCACCAGGCCCCTCCATTCCATTTCCTCCAGTCTTTTTATACTCCCTCACCCACTACACTGACTCCACCTCTGGTTGGCCCTCTGTTCTCCCCACCCACCCTGTCAGCTTCATTGCTGCATTAACCCTCTGGATCTGAACTCTCAGGTTCTTGGTCGATTCTACATTCCTGCTGCCTCAGCCTGAATGTTCCTTTAAACTTTCCTCGGGCTCTATGATGAGGCTAACCATTTGGCTGCTACCTGCATCATCTACACTTCCTGTTTTTATGCACAGGTAATTCTGCTGAACGCTAGTTATAGCCTGCTTTACTGTAACCAGCTGACTATTTGTATATTGGAAAAACATGCGTCTTGTACCAAGCGTGGTATACCTTGCATATTTCATTTGTATGTAACGTCTGTAATGTGTCCTTGACATGGAACCTTGTAAAAGAGCTTTGCTCAAACGTGTTTATCTGAACAATAAATAATACAATACAATACAAAAAAAAATACTGCTGTCATCTTGTTTTCAGTTAGTGGCAGAGAAAATGGCTGTAATTCAAAAGGTACTGGCCTTAGGTAAACACCAACAGTTGTATTTACCTAATCAGGGGCTGAGGAACATGATCCTGCCATTATATTTTAACAATAATGGCCAGAAATATGTTTTTGCACTTCAGCAGTTAGAAATGTCTCAAATTTGTGAAAGTCCATTTGTGAAACATTTGCAGATTTGCGACATTTCTTTAATGTGGCCCCTTTGAAAAGGTCAAAACCTTTTCTGGCCATTATTTTTGAAAACTACCAGCAGGATTGTGTTCCTCGGACCTTGTTTAGATAAACATCTGTTGCAGTTTACCTAAATAAAGGATATTTTATCCATTAAGTGCCTCCGGGTGGGGGGGCAGGCATATTTATATTTACTTTTCTTTTTTTAACTTCATTAATGCATGTTATATAGGGGTAACCTGTGAACAAGGCAACCATAGTTGAGTGTCTACAAAAACAATGACTCAATTACAGAGCCTGTGTTCAGGATTACCTGGCAGGAGGGCAACATACGGTGACGGGAAGTATATGCATATATGCATGCATGCACAAGCGTGGGGGAGAGGCAGGGGAGGGATGGTATGTAGGAGAGGTTGTGGTAGGTAGCTGCCGAGCTTCTCCACTAGTGTGGTGGGGATGGAGTTTGGTTGGGAGGTGCAGGGTTTGGGTCCGGTGAGGTGTGTTTTTTTTATTTTGTCGGTAGGCGGCTTTTCATTTTGTAATTCCCTTCCCTGCACCTCCCTGGAGTTAAGAATCCATTAACAGAGGGATGGGGGAGTGCAGGGGGCACAGCCCCACACATTAAAAAAAAACCTAAGACCTTGGGTGCCCTCTTGCTCCTTGCCGAGAGTGTGCATCACCAAAATTCATTTTCAGTGATGTGCACTCACTATAACGGTAATCACAATTCTGTGAGTACTGTTGTGACTTAGAACCTCATAAGGGTTGTAAAAATACAAAGCATACAAAGGAGGGAAATGAAAAACACATTAGGGATTTAGGTCTCCAGAGTATTGGTGAATCAGTGGTTGGGTATTACTTGGGGTTGTCAACCCTAATGCCCACCCCTACCCTGGATCAAACAAGATCAAATGTGATGTCTTCATGCAGGACCAAAGCTTTTACAGATTATGTTGGTCATACTGTATCACTAACAGGCTCAAGATTGGAGCTATATCTTGTGCTTCAGACAGGAGGCTATGACCGGGGGGGGACATTAGGTTTAACAACCCAAATAAGACCCCACCACTGATTCTCCAATTCTCCAGAGACCCAAATCATAGAAACATAGAAACATAGAATCATAGACTTTGACGGCAGATAAGGACCACTTGGCCCACCCAGTCTGCCCATTTCCCTACCTACTGGATGAGCAGCACATTCTAGTTAACAAACAGCCCACTTCCTGCAACTCCCCACTATAATTGCCTTACAGTATGTCTGTCCCATGCATGTTTGAATTCCTCCACTGTTTTAGACCCAACGACCTCCCCAGGAAGGTGGTTCCATGTATCCACCACTCTCTCTGTGAAAAATAATTCCTCACATTACCCCTTAGCCGTCCCCCCTCTATCTTTAAATTGTGCCCCCTTGTTCTTACACATCTCTTTTTCTGAAAGATGCTACCCTCCTGGACTTTGTTGATTCCCTTGAGGTGCTTAAACGTTTCTATCATGTCCCCCCGTCCCTCCTTTCATCAAGGGAATACATATTAAGCTCTCTCAGTCTCTCTTCATATGGTTTCTGATGCAGACCCTGCACCATTTTAGTTGCCCTCCTCTGGCTGCTTCCATCCTGTCTATGTCCTTGCCTAGATGAGGTCTCCAAAACTGCACACAGTACTCCAGATGGGGTCTCACCAACTGTCTGTATAGATGGATAACCACTTCCCTTTTTCTACTTGTGATGCCCCTCCCTATGCACCCCAGTACCCCCCTGGCTCTCCTTACCGACTTCTCACATTACTTACCCACCTTTAGGTCATCTGATATGACTACCCCCAGGTCTCTTTACATTTTTGTTGTTGTTAGTACCTCCCCTGCTATTGTGTACTCTTCTCCTGGGTTTTTGTTTCCCAGGTGCATTACTTTGCACTTTGCATTGAATCTAAGTTGCCATATGTCTGACCATTCCTCCAACCTTGCCAAGTCCCTTCTCATCTTTTCTACCCCCTCTAGTGTATCAACTCTGTAACAGATCTTTGTGTCATCTGCAAAGAGGCATACCTTTCCCTCCAGACCCTCTGCAGTGTCACCTATAAAGCTGTTAAAGAGGACTGGACCCAGTACTGAGCGCTGAGGTACTCCACTAGTAGTCCCCATTTCTTCGGAATGTGTTCCATTCACTATTACCTTTTGTGTCCTGTTATGCAGCCAGTTTGCTACCCAGGCTACCACCCTGGGACCCACACCCAGGCTGGCTAACTTGATTATTAATCTTTTGTGTGGGACTGTGTCAAATGCCTTGCTAAAGTCTAGGTAGGCCATATCCACAGCGCCTCCCTGGTCAATTACTTTGGTCACCCAGTCAAAGAAATCAATTAGATTCATCTGACATGACCTTTCTGCTGTAAATCCATGCTGCTTTGGGTCCTGTGCCCCACTGGCCTCTAGGTACTCAAAAATTATTTCTTTCAGAAGTGATTCCATCATTTTGCCTACCACTGAGGTCAAACTTACAGGTCTATAGTTTCACACTTTGCTCCCACTTTTGTGAAGGAGAATCACATTTGCCCTCATCCAGTCCTCAGGTACCACCCTATCCTGCCATGATTTGTTAAAAAGAGTGGTCAATGGTGTCACTAGGTCCTCCCTTAGTTCTTTTAGGATTCTGGGGTGAAACCCGTCAAGCCCCATTGCTTTGTCCACCTTGAATTTTAGGAGTTCTTTCAGAACTCTTTCTTCTGTGAATGGACTGATGTCAACCCCCCTATACAGAGTGCTTCTATTGTCTGGTTTAGGTAACTCCTCCTAATCTTCTTTTGTGAATACTGAGCAAAAGTATTCATTCAGTATCTCTGCCTTTTCACTGTCTCCCTCTGCCCACCTCCCCTCTCCTTTAATAATCTTCACTATCCATCCCTTAACCTTTCTATGCTCCCTAATGTACCTATAAAAGATTTTATCCCCCTTCTTAACTGAGCTGACTATTTTTTCCTCGGTTTGGGGCTTTGCTATTCTGACTACCTTCCCCACTTCTTTCTGCTTTAATTGATACAGTTCCCTGTCATTCTCCTTCTGTGATTCCTTTTACTTTTTGAATGCAGCCTTTTTCTCCTTAACCTTCCTTGCCACCTCTTTTGAGAACCGTAGTGTTTTTTTACTCCACTTTGTTTTCTTTATTTGTTTCACATAAAGGCTTGTTGCCTCTATGATGGCAGTTTTGATTTTTCTCCATTGTTCTTCCACCTCTCCTTTTCGGCCATTTGCTAGTGCATTCTTCAGGTATTCATCCATTTTGCCAAAGTCAGCCCTTCTAAAGTCCAGTATTCTTGTTTTTGTATGGCTTATCACCATGGTTGTGCTCATTGTGAAGCACACTGTGCAGTGGTCGCTTGTTCCCAGATGTCTACTGACTTCTAAATTTGTGATCCTCTCTCCATTTGAGAGTACCTGGTCTAGTATTGTTCCCTCCTGATTGGGTTCCAACACTAGCTGTCTAAGGCCTGCCCCCTGCAGGGCATCAGGAATGTCCCTGCTCTTGGATGTGGCTGCAGTACATGTCATCCAGTTAACATCTGGCATATTCAGGTCCCCCATCAACAGTAGCTCCCCTTTTTCAGCCATTTTGAGAGAATGTCCTTTATCATTTTCTTGTCCATTTCCTCCCCTTGAGATGGGGGTCTGTAAACAACCCCTATGCAGATTGTGATGTCATTCCCTGTCTCCAAGGTGACCCAGAGCACCTCTTGTCCTCCCTATGTACTTTTTAGTCTGTAGCTTTGATCCCTTCCCTTATGTATAGAGCTACTCCACCTCCTCTTTTACCTTCCCTGTCCCTTCTGTAGATTGTGTACTCTGGTATATTGACATCCCAGTCATGGTTCTTTGTGTACCATGTTTCTGTGACTGCCACAATATCCAATTGTTCATCTTCCATCAAGGCTACTAGCTCAGGAAGCTTGTTTCCCAGACTATGGGCATTGGTACTCATTGCCTCCATTTAATGTTGGCTTTATCCTTTTTCCCCCCATCCCTGCTCTTATTGCCCTTGTTTATTTTTCCATTTACCCCTGTCCTGCCCTGTGTTGAGCTCTGTACCTCAGTTTTTACCTTACTACCTGCCATGTTTTGTGGGGGGAGGCTTGACATTTCCTGCCTCTTATCAGTACCTCACCCCTTGGCTAGTTTAAAAGCTTGCCAAGGAAGCATTTAAATCTGTCACCTAGGAGCTTGGTTCCCTTCATGGACAGATGCAGACCATTGTGCCAGTATAGACCTTAATCTCTCCAGGTGGACCCCCAGTCCCAAATGAAGCTAAAGCCCTGTGCTCTGCACCAGTTGTGCAACCATTCATTAAACTGCATGGTGTGCAGTACCCTAGCCTCACCCCTGCCATGGACTGGCAGCACCTCTGAGAAGGTTACCATGCTTGCTACCCATCTTAGGCCCCTCCCCAACTCCACAAATTCATTCTGCACTACACTGATCCCATGCCTAGCTAGGTCATTTGTCCCAAGGTGGACAATGATATCTAGTTCCCTCTCCTGTGATGCTGCTTCTGCAATATTGAGGATTCACATCCTGTCCCTCCAACCCATGGCACCAGGCAGGCACCTTACTTCCTTCCTTCTCCTCTCCCTTCCCCAGTTTTACCTCCCTAACAATTGAGTCCCCTATCAGAAGCTGTTTCCTTCTCCTGTGGTATCCCTTGCCACCCTTTTGTGGGTCTCCCTTGTGGATGTCTTCAGCATTCTTCTTGGTCTCCACTGAGTGTGCCATCATAAAGGAACCTTGCTCTGCCAGAATGGCATATGATTTGTGCAGAGGTACAACTAGGGGGCTTCACCTCTGTTCCACCACCCCCACTCTCCCAGAACCCACTGTGGTCCAACTGCTCTTCATACTTGGCAACCTCTGAGGCAGTGGTTGTGGCAGTGGTGCTCTTTGGGTGGGGGAGGCCTCCTTAGTCCTTGCTAGTTCAGCCTGGAGGTAGACAACCACTTCCCTCAGAGCTATCAGTTGCCTGCAAATAGGACAGCAACACAGTTTCCAGAATGTCTCCTGGAAAACTGCTGCCCCACAGCCAGTGCATTGCACCACTCCTCACATGTCCCTCTCCTTTATAATATACAACGTGTAATATATATACATATTTTATTAATTTTTTTAATTTTTAAATTTTTTTTAATATATGTATTTTTTAAATCCTTAATGTTTTTTCATTTCCCATCTTTGTACGCTTTGCATTTTTACTACCCTAATGTCTGCATTAACATAGTTTTTTGCAAAGAATATATATATTATACAGGCGTGGTTGTGCCAGTATATTAGGGTTGCATAAGCACATATGTGAAACCCAAATGTGTGCACCTTAATAACGTTGCCCTTGTTCAACCGATTTACATGAAATTTAGAACATGAAGCTTCTGTACAATGATCTCTTGATGCTGTAAATTTCATGTAAATCAGTTCTGAGGAGGCAAAGTTACAGTGGTGCAAATAATTGCAGAAGTCTTGTTTTTTGAAAATTGTAAGACTTTTTTTGTCACCCATAACTTAACACAAAGGAGCATTTGAAACATGAAACTTTCAGGTTTAATAGAAGTTGGTACAAGGTGTGTGCTTTTGTGTTTTTTAGGTTCCTCAGTTAAGTAGTTTTTAAAATAGTTAAAAAGTTTCTGTTTCTGAGCATGCACAGTTAAAAAAAGAACATTCTATTCATAACTGAATTTTTGCAAAAGCAGCAGTTTGCAGTGTATGACACAGCTGTCTTTAATAAATGACATTAATAAACAACATCTGTGTCATATAGTGCAACCCTGCTGCTATCTCCACTTGTAGTTTTGGGATAGGGTTTCATTGTAGCCCCACCATCCTGACTGTGCTGTTACCTGCAACTGTATATTGGCAGTGTATTTATTTATTTATTTATTTATTTGTACAATCCGACACTGGGATGCCCACCCCAGGTGTCAGATGCCTTGGCATCATTGTTCCATGTAATTCCCCCACACACATGCACACACACAGCTGAGTGAAACACTGGGGAGCCCAACCCTAGTATCCTGTTATGGATTAATTTTATATGCATACCTGCAAAAAAGAAAACAATCCCGCAACATCTGTTTTTTTTTTATTTAAACTTGAAAGAAAGAAAATGGTACCTCGTTATCCCTGCTAAGCCCCTCTCCTCATCCCAATCTTCCCACTGAGCACCCACCTCCCCAAACCCCCCTTACCCTATACTTACCTTCAAGGTGGTCCGGTGTTATCTTCTGTGGACTGGGACATGTCTGCAATCTTCAATGCCAAAACAGACACTGAGAAATAAAACTTGATGCCATATAATGTATTTGGTATTGGAGCCTGTTACACTATATGGTACAGCTGTTGTTTAATAAAGGACAGCTGCATCATATCAGTAGTAGGTCGACCATTTTCCATTAAGACAGGGGTGCAAGGCTGGGCTGGAGAACTGAGCAGTGAGTGAACAGTTTTCAAGAACTTGGAGGATTGGGAGTGGGAGAGTTGTGACCTGAAGTAGTCTGCTTTAGCTTACCTGATGGTCTTGCTGCAGGCATTGTTGAGAGTATTAAGGCTTGCCTGTTTTGAGGGATAGGACGGGACTTGAAGACAGACCAGGCTTTATCCCTAGCCTTACATTTGGTTAGGATAGGAGCAGAAATTCATTGGTGATGGCATTTCTTGACCCGTGACTTTTTCCAGGGGTCATGGAGATCTCAGAATTTAGTGAATATACACAGAAAACTGGAGAGGGTAGTGCCAACATTTGGGGCTGCATACACCTGTTGCCAATCAGCATGTCTAAGGCTGGTAAGAAGAGAGTCAGTGTCAAGAGCATTGAGTGGGTGTGTATTGAGGTACCTGGGGCAGATTTGGGCATGAGTTTTCCTGATGCAGTAGGTAAAACAATGATTGTTTAGAGCATTTGCTAGAGTGCCACAGGTGGTAATTCTGTGAGGATGGGAAATGAGAATCCAGCCTATCATAAAACGGTTCCAGGAATGAGAATTGCAGTGAGTGGGTTCATTTAACAGCTGGGTAAGGTTGAGGGATTCTATTCTGGAGATATATGCTTTGGACAGTGGTGCTAACCAGTTCAAGTTGTAGAATTCTGTGGGAGCTAGATCAGGTTTCCTTGAAAGTGACCAAGAACGAGAGGGGATGTTTGGTGTAAATGGCAATGCCCCCACCTCTCTTGCCACAATCCTGTCTGAGCAAAGTGTAATTTGGGAGGATGAGTGAGGAATTGGGGATCTTAGCAGAGAGACAAGTTTCAGAGAGACATAGGACATCCGGGAAGAAAATCTCTGACACGGGGAGGTCTTGTATCTGGAGAGCTGCTGAATGGAGGATGGGGCAGTGGCAGATGTTGGGCGTCTTATGGATCAGGTGTTCTGGGAGAGCTCCCTTACAGGGGGATCATGACTGGAGGCTGCTGAATGGAGGATTGGGCAGTGGCAGACACAGGGCACCGCATGGAATGGGTCTTCTGGGAAAGCTCCCTTACAGGGGGATCATGGCTGGAGGGCTGCTGAATGGAGTATTGGGTGGCAGCAGATGCTGGGACCTGCATGCAGTGGGTCTTCTTGGAGAGCTACCTTATGGGGGACTCATGGCTGGAGGACTGCTAAACGATGATGGGACAGTAGTAGCAGCTGGGTGCCACACGAAGCGGGTCTTCTGGGAGAGCTCCCTTGTGACTTTATCTAAATATTATGTTTTGTTTAAGTTCTCTTGAAGGTGTCAGCTGCTCTTTAAGCTTATTTTTCCTTGTGTTTTTAATCATTGTCATTTACTAATGCTAGCACAGACACACAGAGGGTTTTAAAATGAAGCTTCAATTGATTTATAGCTTGTGTCAGGAAGTGTTCTTTCAAGTCAATGAAATTTGATCTTGGGATAGCTTTCTTTTGATGGACCTAATCCTGTCTTGGCGAAGTAATTTGCAAAGCAGAGGCTGTTTAGAAGTACAATAGGAGTTATGCTAAACAAATATAAATATCTCTAAAAGTATACAACTTACAGAAAATAAACCTGTATGAAAGTTGTTCAGGACAAAAAGACCTTTCAAATGAGCCTATTCATTAAGTTGCACAAATCATATTTTTTAAACTATGGCCATCTAATTACCTCAATTTTCATTTTTCATAGGAGTCATGCCAAACAAATATAGATATCTCTAAAAGTATATTGGTTATGTATGAACCATCAAAATGAAAGATGTTTAGGACACATTCACCTTTCAAATGAGCTTATTCATTAAGCTGCACTAATTATATTTTTTAAACTATGGCCATCTGATTGCTGGAATTTTCATTTTTCATCACAATTTTGACCTTTTGGAAGGCTACATTTAAAAAAAAATGTAATGAAGTTGTATTAGTGGCTATCCTCATTTGAAAGGTCATTTTGTCCTGAACAACTGTCATTGTTGGTTGTGTATTGGTAGCTTGTATACTTTCCGAGATATTTACATTTATTTGGCATGACTCCTGCTGTGTTCACTCAAAGAGAAAAAAATGAGGTTGTTTGGAAGGCTATATTTTACAAAATATAAGGAATTTAGATTAGTGACCACCCTCATGAGAAATGTCTTATTTTCCTGAAGAACTTTCACGCTGGTTGTTTTTGTGCATCTTGAATAGTTTTAAAGATATTTAGATTTGTTTGGAAGATGTGCACATTTGCTGTCAGAGAAAAGCAGCATGGAGTTGTGTGTCCATCATTCTAATTAAACAGAAAGAAGGGATTATTTCTTTAACTGCCATGGAGATTAGCAGAATGGAAAGATACACTGAAAACTCCTAAAAATGGTGTTTCACAGAAACACCTATTTTCCAGTGAAAGCAGGATGGCTGCAAGCTCCGCCTACAGTCATAAAAAGGAAACTGTCCATCATCATCCCAGCTGTCTCCCTAGCCCCCATTCTGACCCCAAACTGAGCACCCATCACCCCACCCCCTTACCCTATACTTACCTGCTGTGGCTGTATGATGCCATCTTATGTGGACTGGGACACATCTGCACTCTTCAAAGCTGAACTGCAAACTGAGGATTCAAGGTAAGTACCATATAATGTATTTCAATGGGGTTTTCAACTTATGTTGATATCTTTACCATTTTTAGATATTTTTTCACCACATTTCTTATTATGGACTTTTTGGGACCCACCTCGTGAACACTGGCACTGTCATTTTATTAATTGGTCCCAGAAGGTGATTTCATGGAATCACCTTTTGGGACCAGTTAATGAAAAGATAGTGACAGTGTTCATGAGGTGGGGTCTCAAAATACCCATGTTGAAAATTTGGTGAAAAAATTTCAAATAATGGCCACGATATGAGTGTGCGTTGTTCAGTTTCTACATAGGGGCATAACTTTGATAATTTACGATATCTTGACTCCAGATTTTCAATGTACCCATTTTGTCACACCACCTCATGAACAGTACAGCTATCATTTCTCACATCCAGCCTGAAGCATGTTTTTACACCTGTGGTGCAGAATGGTACGGTTACTGTGCAGAATCACCTTTCAGGAGTGATTAACAAAATGACAGTGGCAGTGTTCCAGAAAGGACACGCTGAAAACTTGGTGTCAAAATTAAAAACAAATGAGCAAGTTATGAGCGTGCATAGAAAAAGTTCTATGTAGGCACATAAATTTGGTAATTTACAATATTTTGACTCCAGATTTTCAACATACCCATTTTCATGCCACCATATGAATAGTTGTCATTTTTCACATCCTGTCTGAAACATGTTTTCACACCTGTGGTGTGGAATGGTGTTTCAGCATGGATTTAAATGTTTTCACCTATGGGGTTGATAAGGTGTTGTCATAAGAAGAATATGTTGAAAGTTTGGGGTCAAAATATTTAAAAACTGAAAATGTATTAAGCAACATTGTTTGCAAGGATGTCCGTTGCAGCTCTGGGGAACACTCTGTCTTACCATGCCAGTGAGCTGAATTCAGGTGTGAACTTGGTGAGCAGGTTTACTGAAACAAGACTAATGGATAAGGTGCTGCAATGCCCTGGATAGGGATGGAGTAGTGTTTTTGTGCAGACACCACACCCTTTGGTTGAACAGGGAACTTTACCCAAAAGGCATTGACATGTGTGTTGGGGTCTGCCGAGCTGATGCACAGCATCAGGACTGTCTCCAACATTGTATTTATCACATCTTGAGCAGGCCCTGAAGAGACCTGCACAAATGAGAATACAGTTTCACTATCACAAAAAGAAGGCAAATTAGTTGCTTAGATCTACGTTAATGCAGAGATTAGGGTTGTAAAAATGCAAAGCTTAAAATGATGGGAAAGGAAAAAGCATTAGGGATTTGGGTCTCCGGAGTATTGGCAAAGCAGTGGTAGGGTCTTTCTTGGGTTGTCTACCCTAATTCCCACACTTACTTTGGATCAGACAAGGTCAAATGTAATGTCAGGCCCTGCGTGAAGAAAGCTCTGACAGATTATGTTGCCATATTGTATCACTATGAGGCACTAGATTTGAGCTGTATCTTGTACTTCAGACAGGACGCTATGGTTTGTGGGGTGGCCATTAGGCTTGACAACCCCAAGTAAGACCCCACCACTGATTCACCAATACTCCAGAGACCGAACTCCCTAATGTTTTTTCATTTCCCCATATTTGTATGCTTTGCATTTTTGCAACCTAATCTCTGCATTAATGTAGTTTTTTTTTGCAATGTATACAGTGGCGTCCCCCAGGACGAAATGCAATCCTGCAGCATTTTGCAGCACTCTGCAGAATGCTGCATAAGATCCACTGAATAAGCAGTGTAATTTCAATGGTAATTAGTCATCTTTGTCATTCAGTAAAATGTGACCCTGCCAGGATGAAGAGAATGCCACAGTTTGCTGCATGACAAAGGGGACTAATTGCCATTGAAATTATATTGATTTATTCAGTAGATCTGCTGCAGCATACTGCAGAGTGTGTTAAAAGTGTGTTTCATCCTGGGGATGCCTACTATATATATGTGTGTGTGTGTATATATATATGTATATATATATATATATTGCAAAAAAATGTTAATGCACTAGTTAGGGTTGATATAATGACTTTCAAAGTATGGAAATGTGGTATTAGGGTTCACAACTCTAGCACCCCACACCACTTCACCCCACCTTCCCCACCCCAACCATGCCACCCTCATCCCACCACTCCACCCTCCACACAACAACAGACATTGAGGGTGTGCCTTGGGTCATTGACCCTAACATTCACCCCATTCCATAACTAAATAAGTTGAGATGGACCATAACGCTCACCCGATTCCATAAATAAATAAGCTGACATGGACACAGTATATGAGAATGTGGTGAGCGTTAGGGCCCATCTCAGCTTATTTAATTATGGAATGGGGTGTGTGTTAGTGCATTGACAAGTTTTTTTGCATTTAATTTCCATACTTTTTATGACGTGAACAAAGAAATATCTGAACAGATAATGTAATGAAAATAAGTAATGCAGAGAACAGTAGTTACTTTTTGAGATAGTGTAATAGTATCATTATTTTACTGTGGGACAGTGCAATCCCTCTGTAGAATTGTATATGTATAGGGCCCTGCGGTTCCATGTAGAACATCAGAAACCAAGCTGTCAGCATAGCTACGTTATTACCCAACCTCATCTACCCCGGTACAGAGAAATTGTGAAATGGAAGAAAAAAATATAATTATGCTCAACCGCAATGCCATTCTGTGCCACAGGTGTGGAAATAAATTCCAGGCAGGATGTGGAAAATTACAGCTGTACTGTTCATGAAGTGGTGTGAAAAAATTGCCTTGTTGACAATTACGCAGCAAAATATTGAAAAGTGGAAAAGTTATGCAAGTGCATAAAATAAATTCAACGGATGGACGGAACTGGCATTTTTAGGAATTTTTTTTAACCAAATTTTCAAAATGGCATTTTGGAACACCACTTCATGAACACTGCCACTGTCATTTTGTTCATCAGTGCCAAAATGTGATGTCACACACGTGAAAACACATTTTGGTTAGGATGTCAGAAATGACAGATGGTGTTCATGAGGTGGTGTGAAAAAATGTGTATCCTGAAAATCTAGAGTGAAAATATGAAAAATTGGCACTGTTCCGCATGTGCATAGGAAAAATGACAACATAACTCAGGCATCTGTTTGTATTTTTAGACCAAATTTTTAATATGGCCTTTTTGGGACCCCACCTCATGAACAGTGGCACTGTCATTTCGTTACTTGGTCCAGAAAGGTGATTACACACAGCAACTGTGAAATCACCTTTCGGGATGAGTAATGAAACGACAGTGCCATTGTTCATAAGTTGGGAGCCCAAAAGTCCCATTTTGAAAATTTGGTGAAAAAATATAGAGAAATGGCCGAGATATCAACATAAGTTCAGAACACCATTGACAGGCATTACACGACACTTACCTTCATTCTTCAGTTCCCGGTTCCGCTTTGAAGAGTACAGATGTGTCTTGATCCACGGAAGAGGGCAGAAAATTATCTTGTGTGGTAAGTATAGGGCAAGTGGGAGTGTGGGGTGCTGGGTGCTCAGTGGAAAGGTCAGGAGGCGAGAGGGGGCTGGGGGTAGACAACGAGAGACTGTTTTCTTTTTTCCCAGGATTTAAAAACAAAAAAACAAAAAAGATGGGGAGACATTTTTCTTTTTTTACAGGATAAAAATCATTATTTCAGCTCACTGGAGCTGGGCTTCCCAGCATACCAGAGTAATGCATGGTGGTTGGTGGCAGTGCCAACACAGGGATTGGGCACCCTGATGTCAGCCAACACAACAGATGTTAGAACAAGCAGCGGGGAGGAGTGATGGGGCATTTGATACTGGGAGTGGGCATCCAGGTGTTGGAATCAACACATTAAAGATTGAATTATTTTGGCACACTGGAGGTGGGCTCCCCAGTGTGTGACAGTACTGGAGGGGGAAAATAAATGCTGACACAGGGATTGGGCATCCCTGTTAGCAACAGCTTACAATAGGGCAATTCAGTGGCAATCATCATATCAATACAGAATCCTGCATCAAACTGCCATGTTATGATGCAGAATCCTGCATCGAAGTGCCATTTCGATGCAGGATTGTGTATCTTAAAATGGCACTTTGATGCAGGATTCTGCATCATAAAATAGCTATTTGATGCAGGATTCTTTTCCAGGATTTATAAACAAACAAAAAAAAGATGTCAGGGACAGTTTTTTTTTTTCTTTTTTTTTATGCTGCTTCTTTCAGCTTCCCGGCCCACCTCTCCTTCCAGCTAGCCATGGACCCCACCGACACCCTCACCCAATCTGCCTCTACCTACCTTATATTGAAGCAATCCCTATGGGTAGCCCAGTGTATCCCTTCACTGGATGGGTCCCTCTCCTCCGAGGGGGAAGGCGACAGGGAGTACAACCAGCGCACTAACTGTTCGGTCCCTGGGAGCTGCTGAGGTAGCTTCAGGGGCACAGTGCATTCATGGTGGCAGGAGCCAGTGGCCATCATCCAGCTGACTGAGAAGCAGTTTTCCAATTTGCTCCTTGGGGGTGTGGTGTGTTACAAACATCAAGGCAGATGCCAATGCCCACCACGCCCCTTACATTCTGCAGGCCTCTCCGAACTGTCGCACTCCCGGCCTCCGCCAGGAGACAGTGCACAGTGAGCTGCATCCCCTCTCTCCACCCGGAAGAAGGCGAGCAGTCTTTGGACGCCTGCCTTCTCCCTTCCCTGGTTAGTTCTCCAGTGACCTGGGCCCTTTCACGAACCCAGGTCACTGGTGTTGCAAGTGAAAATCCAACTGCTGCACTGACGGTCTGAGGTAGTTTTAATTTTTTACAGGATAAAAAGAATTATTTCAGCACTCGGTGTGTGGGCTCCCCAGTGTGCCAGAACAGTGGTGGGAGGTTGTTGACAATGCCGACACTAGGATTGGGCACTCCAATATTGGCCAACACAAGAAATGTTAGAATGGGCTTGGGGGCATCTGACACCAGGAGTGGGCATCCGGTTGTCAGAATCAACATTTTAAAGATGGAATTATTTCGGCACACTGGGGGAGTGCTCACCAGTGTGCCACAGATAGTACTGGAGGAGGGAAATAAATGCTGACATGGGGATTGGGCACTTCTGTTGGCAGGAGCTTGCAATAGGGTAATTCAGTGGTGATCCCCATATCAGTGCAGAATCCTGCATTGAACTGCCATGTTATGATGCAGAATCCTGTATCGAAGTGCCATTTCGATGCAGGAATGTGCATCTTAAAATGACACTTCAATGCAGCATTCTGCATCATAATCCTACTTCGAATTACAATCCATTCCTACTCTGATTCAGAAATCCTACTTCATGCTTGACATCTATTTTTTCCCATAGGAAATAATGGGACATTCAACATCTCAACTTTGGAATGGTTTAATATTTTTCCACCAAATCTTCAAAAGGCACATCTGTGAGGTGAAGGCTTTCAGCCAATGAGGTTACACTGTTTTTTAGATACAGGTGAGCAAAAAACAGCCAAACAGCAAAACCCTTTTGTTTTTGCAACACTCTGTATCTCAAAAACAGCATAAGGGATTGACACAAATTTGGCACATCAAGAGACCTTCCTGTATCCACAAAGTGTGCCAAATTTCCTGCAAATCTCTTAAACAGTTGCAAAGTTATTAAAGTGCAAAGTTTGAGGTTTAAGATTAAACTGCCCTGCCAACCCTAACTATACTGGCACTGCAACTTGTGTGTGGCCAGGTGCATAAGGTTGCTATTTTCAGTCAGATAGTGCACCTGCGCTATCCAGCTGAGAACAGGCCAGGCTGAGTCAATGCTTACCCCATTAGTGCTAGTGGTAACCCCACTAGCACCGCCCATTATGGACTCAGAAGTATGGCTCCACAATGAATAGCACTGGAACACTATTTCCAATTCACCAAAGCAGCCATGTAAATGATCCCATTGGGCATGTAAGGCACTATCTGGCTATTTGCATGCCCATTATGGGACCATTTCCATAGGCTGCGCTGAAGCTTAGCATGCTTCCCCCAGCCCCTACCCCATACACACCCTTGTTTCCCTAGTGCCTAGTGGTCCCACTCCACCCAATCTCATGCTTGATGTACAGTACATAACCATTTCCTTGTTGTCCAGTAATTCCCTTCAACCAACCAATCCCTCATCCAATTTACAATAACTGTTTCCTTGGTGTCCAGTGGTCTCTCTCCCATCTGTTCCCCATCTCTGTAAGGATGAAATCTCTCCCCGGCGTGACATTCCCTCCCTCCACCAATCGCTGGCCCAATGTGCAGATTTAACATTCCCTGGTGTCTAGTGGTCCCTGCCAGTGATTATTGGCCAGATGTGATGATTTAACTTTCCCTGTTGTTAGTGGTCCCTTCCTCCACCCACACCCATGCACAATCTTTATTTAATGTTCCCTGGTGGCCAGTGGTCCCTCCTCCCACCAGCACTCATTACCAGTCCTTAATTAATATTCCCTGGTGTCCAGTGGTCCCTCTCCACCCTCAAACACATGCCTAATCTTTAATTAATATGCCCTGGTGTCCAGCAGTGCCTCCCCTACATATACCCATACCAAATCCTAAATTAATATTCCCTGGTGACCATTGGTTCTTCCCCCTACTCATACCCATGCCCTTTCCCAAATTAATATTCCTTGATGTCCAGTTGTACCTTTCCCCCATCTGCACCCAGGATACCCAATTATTAATTAATATTCCTCGGTGTCCAGTGGACCTTCCCCCACCTTAACCCATTCCTGATCCTTAATTAATTTTCCCTGGTGTCCAGTGGTCCCTTCCCTCACCCAAACACATGCCTGAACCTTAATTAATATTCCCTGTTGTCGAATGGTCCCTCCTCCAAACATGCAACCATGCACAATCTTTAATTAATATGCCCTGGTGTCAAGTGGCCCCTCCCAACCCAATCCCCTGTAGTATCAATTATACAATGGCAAGAAAATTTCTTGTATCCTGACTGGTCAGTGTGTGCCAGAGACAGTGATGTTATTGAACAATAACATCACTGCATGAAGTCCAGACACACAGGTGACTGCAGAACACTGAAAGAAATCCCTTTCTCCCCATGCAACCCACCGCAAAAGCCATCACTGCCCTGAAGCTGTCACAGCTTAACCCCCCATAACAATGATTATGTCCCTAGATTCACCAGCAACAACAAATGCTTTATTTCCATATCTCAGCATACAAAACAAGTTTAAATTTCGTGTCAAGTTTTTTTCCCAAACCACGTGGCTTCAGTGAACCATTCATAGCATAACTGCCAATCGTGCAGTTCAAGGAAGCTGCTCAGTTTTGGGAAAAAGAAACATGAAAAGTAAATCTATTTTCTATCCTTAAATTAACCCATAACACAGATTCCACATCCCCGTAATGCTACACATGTACTCACTGAAGAAAATTTCACTGAAAACAAATGGTGATTTAATCTTCTCCTCTGAGCCAAAATCAGGTCAGCGCATGCACACTTCAGTGTCCTGCTGTACAGATGCAGAGCAGTTAGATGACCACAGAAAATGAACTAGACATAATTCACGTATTAAGAAAAAAGAAGAAAGTTGAAATACAGCTTGGTTTAATGCACAGGTAAACAATGCATGGGGGCCGGGAGGACTGATGTCAGATATCACAGCATGCAAAAATTCAGCACTGAAACTGTAACAGACCATGGGGGACTTGATCATTCAGGCAGAAGCTCCAACTACTGGTGGAAAAATAAAATGGACTTTTTTAAAAACATATACCTACCTCCACTCACAAAAACGGGGGAAAAAAGCCTCCCCCAATTTTTTTTTTTCTTTTTTTGTTGAAAAACAAGACATTGTATAATAGTAATAAGGCACTCCAGGGTGTGTGCTATTGTGTAATATTGTCACTGCTTGGGTGTTGAATGCACTTGACCAGTGGCCTCATGTTTCAACCACCCAAGTTGTGAAGTTATTACACAATACCACACACCATGTCGTGCCTTATTGCTTAAATTACACTACTCCTTAGTATCCAGTGTTCCTTCCATATCAATCCACCTATACAATAAATTGATACCATTTCCTGGTGGCTAGCAGATCACCCACCTCAGCAGGTAGTGCCCCACCACCCTGCTCTCCCCATCCCGACCCTGAGCTGGGGACCGGCACAGCCTTCAGCACTCCACCATGGCTAGCCACTGACTGAGCTGTGAATGAGCACATATTTTTATAGCCCTATGCACTCCTGTATCCCATTGGCCTTCCCTACTGCCTTTTACTGTCTTGCCACCTCGAGGTCATCACATATATTATTCCCAGGTCATTTTACTGTTTGATGTCTGTCAGTACCTTTTCTCCTATTTTGTACTCAGCCTCTGGGTTTCTGTGCCTTAGGTGCATGATTTCGTGCTTTTTCACTCTGAAATCCAGATGCCATAACCTTGACCACACCTCGAGTTTTCAGGTCTCTGCACAGTCTTACCATCCCCCTGAGACTGCAGATTTTGGCATTTTATGCAAAGAGACATACAGTACCTTCCCTTCCAGCTCATTTACAATGTCACTTATGAAGACATTAAAAAGAACTGGACAGGCCAGCTGCATGGTATTGAGTGGTGAGGCACCCACTTGACATGCTGGTGAAATGGGTTCATGACCCTCATCCAGGGTGCATGAAGTGGAAACTGGTGGGGAGTTTGAGAAGTGTCCTTGTGGATGCTCTCCTGGAAGTATGGCCTGCACTGCTCAATGAGTGGCTCCTCGTGGTGCATCATTGGAGGCGCACTTGGTAGGATGGTGGCCCATGCCCTGTCATGAACATGCAGCCATGACAAGCAAGAGGATGGAGGGAAGGAAGGAAATGGAAAAATGGCCCAATCTGACAGCACTGGATGATGACCCCTGTGAGCTCTGACACACCAGATGACCACCCAGCACACCATGCCTACCCAACCGACCGACACCCCAGTGTATAAGGTGCTTCCTTCCTGGTGGCAGTAATCAACCCCCCTCCAGGGATAAGCTGGACCATGAGGGATGCTGGAGAATCTCGGGGAGCCTGGAGGTAGGTGATAGCAGCAGAGACTGAATCTTGTGGACAGAGGGGATGAGCATGTGGAGCTTGAAGGAGTAGGCCTTCAGGTGGCCTGAGAAGGAGAAATTAAACAAAAAGAATACTGGTACCAATATTGAACCCTGAGACATCCCACTGGTCACCCTCCTTCTATTGCCAATCCATTGATCACATTTCTTTTTTTACAGTATTGCTTTTTTCCCCTCAGAGGCAATGCTAGAGGGCTATCAAACCTGTCCCTGCTCCCCCTGAGTGGTGCTTCATTGCACCCACCAACCGGGAGTTTCACCATGGATTCCCCCCACCACAGAGCTGGAGCGGAGGACAGTCCTCCCCTCCATACATATATTCCAGAGTTTGGGGGTTGGTCTCAGGGGTGGGGCAAGGAAAAGCAGGCAGGGCTCCATTAGCCTGCACAGCCACCATTTTCCATGCTCTGAAGTCCCTGCAGCTTCTACCAACAAGCAGTGCTGAGCACCAGGTGGTGGCACACATGCACCATGTCAAACTGGTGGCCCCTCCCCATTACGTACTACCCAGCCTGCACTACCACTTGGCCTGGCAGTCAGTGACAGGGCTGATTAAGCCTTCCTACCCAGGAGAGGAGAGCAGTTCATCAGATGTTCATTCTTCAATCCCTGGTTGACCCCAATGGCTCACTTCTGCTCTCAAACTCCAGTCCCTGATGTGGAGGGCAGTATCATTACCACTCCACCACTAGGTTGGCCCATTTAACAAATGTCTTACCCAGTTTAACACCTTTGGTCCAACCCTTAAGCTGCCCAGTTTCCTTATGAGTCTTTTCTGTGGTATGGTGTTGAATGCCCTACTAAAGTCTGAGTAGGCCATGCACAGTACACAGCCCAACTGTGATCTATTTCCCTCTTCAAACAGTCAAGGAAATCCATCAGATTTGTCTGATATGACCTCTCTCAAATAAATCCATGCTGCCTTGGATCTTGTAACTTACTGTATTAAGATACTTCACAATCCTTTCCTATAACAGTAACTCCATTAACTTTTCCACCACTGATATTAGACTGTCCAGCATATAGTTCTCAACCTCCTCCCTGCTACTGTTTTTATAAAGCAGGACTTAACCTGCAGTCCTCCAGTTCTCTGTAGCCACTCCTGTTTCCAGTGAGTTTTTGAATAGGGCTGTCACAGGTGCAGCCTGTACCTCACTGAGCTCCCTCAATACCCTTGGGTTATCCCATCTGGCCCCATAGCATTGTCCACTTTCAGATTTGTGAGTCCTTTCTGGACTATCTCTTTTGTAAATGGACTTATGTCTTCCTCCATCCCCCCACTGTTCCTTTTTCTGTTATGTGGTCCATCCCATTCCCCTTCTGTGAAAACTTAACAAAAGCATTTATTCAGGATATCCACTTCTTTCTGGTCCTCTTCTGCACTATCCCCACCGGCCTTCCTTAATCTTACTGTCCCTCCCCCAATCTTCTTCTTTTCACTTATATACCTAAAAAAAAAAAGCCTTGTTCCCAGTTACCCTTTGGGCTAGTCTTTCCTCAGTTGGTGCCATTGCACTGCACACCACTTTCTTGTTTCCATCTGTGTTTTCTGATACAACTTCATATCCTTTTCCCTCTGCTTCACTTTATACCTCTCGAATGCTACCCTTTTAACCTTTACTATTTCAACCACTTCCTTTGAGAACCATAGCAGTCTCTTTTTTGTCCTGTTTTTGCCCACTTCCATTGTGCATAGGTTTGATGCCTTCACTATGCCTTCCCATAACTTAGCCCCTGTTCTTCCACCCAACCCAGGTCATCCTCTGCTAAGCCCTCTCTGCAGCATTTACCATTTTTTTATATCTGCCCTCCTGAAGTCCAAGACCCTTGTTCTTGTGTGTTTTTTTTCTACTGCAATCCTTATGTTGAACCACACTGTACAGTGATTGTTGATTTCCTGGTGATCTCCCACCTTGATGTCTGCAATGCTGTACCTATTTGTGGACAGCTTTCACTCTCAACAAGGATGACAAAGTGAGTGAGGTGTCAGTGCATTTGTGCATGGTGGATTTCTACTTGAATATTAATAGTTTCAGACAAGTTGACTGAGTGAGCAGTCGGTATTTGCTTTTTCACCTTTCTCCTGTTGAGTTGCATCCTTCAGCTATCAAAACCTGAAGTTGGGGGAGACCTGCAGGTCCAACAGCATCGCCATCACACCGTTTGTGGGAAACACCACCCAGTGAGGCTGTGTGACTAAGTTTTGCCAGTGGAGAGAAGAGCTGACTTTGGTTCCAGGACCTGGAGCTCCACTCCTAAAATGTGGGGCTTCTTTATATAATATATATTTATATATATGTATATATATATATCAGGTATGCTATATTTGCCTCAGCATTATAAATTCATTAATTAAGTTATCTGATACCTGGAACTGTTTGCTTAGAAAGTTTTCCTCTCTGTTGTTTTCCCCTCCCAATGCAGAGAGACCTGTTAGCTGGTGGAGGAGAGTGACAGAGGAGGATCCATGGATCTGCAGAGAAACTGGAGAAGCTGGATTAGTGAATAGGCGAATTAACCAGGTCGAAATTAATTCTGAATACAAAAAAAAAAAAATGCATGAAATTTCCATTAAAAAAAGTGGTGATGTTATTCATAAACTTTGTATCTATACAGGAAGTTCAATCAAGTTAGAACAGGTTAAGGACTATAGTTATTTGGGGGTTATATTTGATGAGCATATGTCCTTTTCTAGCCACATACTGAACAGGACAAAAAAGTTAATAAAAGGGTGGGAGCACTAAGAAGAAGTACTGAATATTTTACAACATTAGACAGGAAAAAGTTGGCTGATCAGTTAATTATTCCAGTGTTAAGATACGGTGAACTGATATATAGGAAAACTAATAAAGTACTTTTGACTAAGTTGGATAAAACTTACTACCATGTGGCTAGATACATTTTAAAGGGGAATTATCGGACTCATCATTGTTTACTGTTGAATAAAGTGAACTGGTTGCCTTTGGATGTAAATTATCAGTTCCATTGGTTAACCTTAATTCATAAAATGAAATATTTATCTGTGACTCACCCAATTTCATGATTACTGTTTCCAGTGAAATATTACCCCAAAAGGTTATTAACTAGATCAGTTCATTTAAATAAAATAACTGTAGGAAAAATTCAAAATAAATATGGTTACAGGACCTTGATATATCAAGCTGCTGGTTTTTGGAATCTTCTCCCCATAGATGTGAGGGAAATTACAAGTCACTCTTCATTTATTCAAACCATAAAGGAGTTAAATATTCATATCTGAGAGTGTTGAATACCTTTAGTTGTGCCTTGGAAATTGTTATGATTTCCTTTTAGAATATCTTATAAGGATGTATTTTAGTTATATTTTGTTGTCTTTTGTATTCATTTGTTAGTCCTTAAATGTGGAACTTTATTGTATGTATTTAGATAGGCAATTACACAGGTCTGTCTTGTAAACTGGATAATGTCCAAATGACATGTATTACCAGTATAAAAATAAAATTCTACCTACCTACCTACCTAATATAGTTGGAACTGTCAAAATGCTTCTAGATTTGAAAGCTGAAATCTAATTTAAAGAGGACTACAAACATCTTACAGATTTTTTTGGCTGTGTTTTATAAATGATCTTACATTCCCAAACCTTCAGTTTCCCTGTAAATTGAAGCTATTTAACAGGGTATATTGACCAATCTTGGTATATAATTTATATTAAAAGATTTTACTTGGATTAATTTGAACTACATCCTGTTATGTTATTCATTTTATTTATGTTAATATATATTTTTTTTAGTTCATCCTGCTGTATATAAATTTCCCCCAGCTGAACATTAACGTATGTTGTTGCCCCCCTCCTTTCTTTTATTTTTTTTCCTTACACAGTTTTTGATTCGAAAGACTGGAGGAGTAAGTCTGGAATAGGTTCTTAGTTTTCTTATGTGTGATTTTAAAGCTTTTTTCAGTCAGTGAAACATCCTGTTCCAAAGATCAGAAGCAGAATTATACTGGACCAGTGGCAGGGCCAAACAGAAACAGGCATTTGACTACACAAGCATATCTTAATTGAAACAACAGCCTATGAAAGCTCTGACTGTGCAGACCTGGTGCATTGTATCTTTATTTCAATTCCACTACTTGAACGCTGACTCCAGTACTTGAAGACTGAAACTTCTATAGAAATTTTACTTACAGTAAAATTAACAAGCATTTGTCAATGCCAAATGTTGTCTCACTGGCATTGGCATTGGTAGTGCTGGAGTTAGAGATGCCTAATAGGAATGGCAGTGAAGTATTGAAGTGATAGGAGGGTAGGAGGTAGGAGGAAGTAAGCTGTTGGTTAACTAGGATCTGCAGCTTATCTGTTTGGTAGGAAAATGGGCAGACTAGGTGGGCCAAGTGGTCCTTATCTGCCATCAAATGTTATGTTTCTATGATGCCAACCCCACCCCCACCCTGTAAAGATTGACCGGCATTGGGGTGTGTCTTTGGGTCATCAGCTATAACTCTCATGCCATTGTACCTCACCCTACCCTGTAGACATAGACAAGTGTTGTTGTGTGCTTTGGGGTCTTTGGGCATTATACTTACCCTATTCCATAAGGAAATACACTGAGGTGGGTGCAGTATAGGAGAATGGGGCAAAATTTGTTGCTGAACAGTGCAAAGCACACCATGATGAATATCACTGGATGCAGGGTGAGGGTGGGGGTGGAATGGCCTTGAGCATTACACCCAATGATCCCAAGTCACACCCCTGGTGCAGGTCAGTCTCTACAGGGTGGGGTGCTACAGTTGGAAACCCTAACACTGTAGGCGTGTGTTGGTATTTTCACTCCAAATTTTCAACATGGGCTGTTTGTGTGCCCACCTCATGAAAAGTGGCACAATCAGTTTGTTAGCTGAAAGGTGGTTTTGTACAGCTACTATGCCATTTGGCAACACAGGGATAAAAACACATTTTGGGTAGGATGTGGAAAATGACAACTGTATTGTTCATGAGGAGGTGTAAAAAAAAGGCACCATTGAAAATCTGGAGTGAAAATATGAAAAATTGGTGAAGTCATGAGCCCGCATAGAAACTATACAACACACACCCGTAACCCAATTATTTTGGGGATTTTTTAACCACATGTTTAACATAGGCATTTTGGGACCTCCCCTCATAAACAGTAGCACTGTGATTTTGTTAATTTGTCTGAAACATTGATTTCAGACAGTGACCATGTCACTGTGTGCCACAGGATGTGAAAACACATTTAGGGCAGGATGTGAAAAATGACAGCTGTGCTGTTCATAAGGAGGTGTGAAAAAATGCCAGTGTTGAAAATCTGGCAGGAAAATATTGCAGATTTGCAAAGTTACAAGGGTACATGGAAACTGCACAATGCACACTTGTAACACAGTCATTTTATGGAATTTCATCACCAAATTTTCAACATAGGCATTTTAGGACTTCTGTTCATGAACAGTGTCACCATCATTTCCTCAAACTGTCCCAAAAACTGATTTCACACAGCAACTGCACTATTCTGCGCCTGACCTGCGAAAACACATTTCGGCCAGGATTTGTAAAATGACAACTGTACTGTCCATAAGGAGGTGTGGGAAAATGCCAATTGTGAAAATCTGGGGTGAAAATATTACAAATTCATGAAGTTATAAGCATGCATGGAAACTGCGAAACGCACTCATGTAAAGACTTAGGAAAGTACGTGGTGAGGGGGAGTTGTGGGGATGCAGGATGCACAGAGGGTGGGCACGGGTGGTGGAAGGGGGCAAGGAGACTGTGAGGGACCATTTTATTTTTTTACAGGTAAAATAAACAAAAAAAAAATCACAGGACTTTTTTTTTTTTTTTTTTACAAGGTATTTGTTACGCTGGGGTGGATTCCCAGCTTGCCACCCAAATGTTTTTTTTTGGGGGGTGTAGCAGCCAACAGAGGATTGGGCACCCCCGTCAGCACATACAGAAGGGGAATGGGGACACGATCCAAGGGGGATTGGGCACCCCCCTCAGCACACAACAAAGGGAGGGACATCATGCCAATGGGGAGTGGGTTCCCCCATTGGCAGATTGAACTGGAAATGGAGGATTTAAGCTGTGGGGATTTTTTGGGAGGTGCATGATGCTGAGAGGGATTGGGCACCCCCTCGGCACATGGAAGAAATAGGGGGAATTATGCTGACAGGGAGTGGGCTCCCCCATCTGCACTGTGACAGGTGGCGGCAGTCACTGCCGCCATGTTGCGTGCACTTCGGGAGGAGTGTTGTGGTCCTGCTGCATGAGAGCTTCGCTCTCATTGCAGCAGACCTTTTCTCAGATCTGGTAGCCACATTAGATATGCACTGTGTCGGCCCCTGCTGCTGGCTGATTGGGGAATGAGGGACGCTCCTACTGATGTGTGCCCTTCATCCACCCAACAGTGACCACGCCTCCAAATCTGCTACTACCTCAATATGTTGGCTGTGCATGCGCAAGCCAACATAAAAAGGTTATATATCTTTGAAGAACTTTTATGCTTCACTTCTCAAATTTAAAATCTGTTATTTTTATTAAATGATTTTGTGTTTAAGAGACAAGAATTGCAGTACTTGAATGTAGATAGGATTTTACCATATAATTTAACATTTTTAAATATTTGTTATTGATATACTTTTGATTCTGGAGTTCCTTTAAATTTAAAACTTCAGTATCAGTGTAAGAGTTCTGCTCTAAATTAGCCAGCCAAGGGACACTCCATCCAATACTTCTTGTTTGTTTGTTGAATTTTATTGACCTGGTAAGCCCACCGGTCCTAGAAGTCCCTTTTTCAGGGGCAGCCGGGGGGGATGGGGGATACAGATGGCAAGCACCTGAAATTGAACCAGATTAAACTGTTGGTGGTATTTTTTTAGTGAATGAGGGAAATTTGGCCAGGACACCAGGGAAATTCGCCTACTCTTGTCAGTTGGTGGCTCTGTGGAACCACCAGTGGAAGTCAGTCCATTGATGGAGAATGACAGTGGAGGAGGTTGGGCGTCTATTCACCCACAGCAGCATGGAGACTCCGATGGGAACAGTGCATCTGGGATGCACCCCTGTGGTAGCCAGCATATCATACCCCCCTAGTTACATTGTGTCAGTCGGACGGTGCTGGAGTCACCCAGAGTCCAATGCTTTTGAGTACCGCTTTTGAAGAAACTGCCAAAACTGCTAGTGCTGAGTCGGGCATTGATGTGGAAGCCCCTGCTGGCCCTATGGGGGCTGTGGAAGTTGATTCAGAATTATTTTCTCCCCTGGCTTGTCTAGAAGAACAACATAGGATTTTAGATGTGGCTGCTGTGGCTTACCATATGGCAGAGCTCGCCGCTGCTGAGGACATGAAGAAACGTAAAAGACCTGGAGTGGATTCGCCCTCTGGTCCTGCAGGCACGGTGGTGTTCCTGGAGATTCATTGCCTTTGCTCCCCCCACCCCAGCCTCTGGTAGGCCTTGGTACACCGACCTCGGATTCTTAGTCCCCAAAGCTTGCACTTAAATGCATGGACTGGCTGCAGCTTGTCTCTGGGCAGTGGATTGCAGACCCAACAATCCCAATCCCTGGGAGGGCTGTCTCGGCTATATCTCAATCTGACATTCTTGTCTCTTTGCCACAGGTGATGGGGGTTGGTGTGCTGCCTATTGCTGCTTCTAGTGTGGGTTCTGGAGAGGCAGGAAATGTTGTTGCTTCTGCCCCTGTTCTTGCCGGGGTGGAAACTGGGGTTCAGCCAATGCCTGACCACCCTGTGAAGGACTCCCCATACCAGTTATTGGTGTGGTGGAAGGACACCCTGTTGATGACATTGTGGATTTAGAAGGCCCAGTAGATGCTGTACCAGCTTCCCAGCATCACTCTACCCCTGAGGTCACTTATGCTAGTTTGTTTCAGAAGCCGGTCTTTTTGGTTAAGAGACGGAATTCTGTATGGCTGCGGTTCCTGGGGCCTCTTGATGCAATGCCTGACAGGTTCTATGTGGGTAAGGTTTTAATTAAGGAAATGTTGGGCTTTTCCCCTAGTGAAGTCTATGCCTTGATTCATTCACCAGGGGATGATACGTATGACATTAGTTTTCGGACTCCAGATATTCTGAACAGGTTCTGGATGTAGTGTTCAATCCTCAAAACTAATCCAGCCTGGTCTGATTTTCAGGCTATCCTTTTAAAGAAGCAATCATTTAAAGTTATTACTGTTCTCTTTTGCAATGAAGGGGTTAATGTGGAAGATATCACATACTGGTTGGAAAGGAAATGTATGCTGCAGGCTAACCCTGAGCCTATTCTTGACTCTGAAGGTTTTTGGAATGGGGGTTGGAGATATAAAGTTAATCTCCTGCAGTCTGAGGCTGGGCTACAACATCTGCTGAGCTGCTTTTGTCTCTGCCAGGATAAGGGTTTTATTTTCTATCCTGGTCATCCTCGCCACTGTTATAAATGTGGCTCTAGTTGCCATCTCAGTAGGAATTGTGATATTGTAAAATGTGTGCAATGTGGCGAATGGGGGCATGACATGTCAGACTGTCATCACCCTCCCAAATGTTCCCTTTGTGAGCAGGCCCACTCCTTTGTAGATTGTCCATGGGCTGCTCCAAATAAATCTAATGGCAATTTCTGTATACAAGATTTATATATCAACACTGCTGTTCATGCGGCTCAATGGCAATGCCCTCTGCCCCCTCCCTTTGCCAAGCCTCAATCCTGTGTTCAGGAGCAACTGCCAGTACCTCTAGTTCCAGATGTGGATGGCCCCCTGTGTCCTGCTCCAGTGTACATACCAGGCCCACTGGTACAGCTGGACATTCCCTCTGAGGCAGCTTCATCTGCTACCTCTGCCTCTGTGCCCCCTCCTCTTCCCCCTAAGGAACCTTATGTTTTGGTTTCCATTCAGTGTCATAGCCTGAGATCTAGGAATTATATGCCGGCTCTGCCTGCTCAGGAACAAATCTCTTTACAGAATGCCTTTACTGTTTTGCAGGTGGATCTGGGTACTGAGTCTGACTCCACTTTGGTTCACTCCTCCCTACCTGATGTGGGGTCTGGTATTGAAAAGGTTGTGGAACACAATGATGCTGTTAAGAAAAAATGGGCCTGTTTTGGGACATGGAAAGAGCCTAGGAAGAAATGACTGGAATTGTCTTTCTAATCTTGTTTTTTTTTACCCTTGATGTATAGCTTATGTGTCACCTCACTTAATGTTAATAGTATCCAGTCTCATAGGAAAAGAGTTTTAATTTACTCCCTCTTTTCAGGTGTCATGCAACATGTTGTTTTCTTGCAGGATACTAGGATACATATCCAGTTTGAGGTGGCTCAGGTGAATGTGGGGTGGAATTGGGGACACGCTTATTGGTTGCTTGAGGGTGATCTGTGCTCTGTGATGCAATAACTGTTAATATTCCTATGGCCCATTTTGTCCAGCTGGTGGATATTGAAGTGGATAGGGTTTTGCTGTTGGATCTGGTCATAAATTCTTTGCATTGTAGGTTTATTAATGTGTACGCTCCATAGCTTAAGTCCGCCTGAATTGCCCTATTTCGTGCTATACAACCATTTTTATTTACCTCATGATATGTTTTTTTATGGGGGGATTTTAATTGTAGTACATACCGTACTGATCGAGGCCTTAGAACCCACAAAATGTACTGTGATACTAATTGTCTTAATGCTTTGGTATCTCAGATCGGCTTGGTTGATGTTTTCGACATCGGGGGAACTCCGCCTAAAATCTTCTTTCAGGGTTCTAGAGCTACTAGAATTGATTTTTGGTTCCTTTCTGACTTTTTAAAAGTTTTACGCTCTGAAACACTGCCGTTTGCTCCTTTGGACCATGCTATTATTGAAATCACAGTTGGTAGCCATGAGGTTATGCATAGGGGACCTAGGTATTGGCATTTGAATTTGGTGTTGCTTACACTTCCCTCTATTGAGGATGGTTTCATAGCATTGCTGCATGCTAGGAAATCAATGGTGTGCTTATGACACTTATGGGGCATGGTGGGAAGAAATGAAGCTTGATATCAGGCATTATTTTTTGACTATTGGTAGACTGAATGGGAAGTTTAAAACTGAAAATGATCTTGATTTAAGGAGTCGATTTTTGCATTTACACTTCCAGGTTGCTTTGGGTGATCAGTCTGCTTTGCTTGAATTGAACAGGATATGTAATTTGATGAATATTTCAAAATATGATCGGTTAAAATCTTTGGATGTGGAGCGTCGGTTTGGTTCTTGGGGGGGGGGGGTAAGGCCTTCCTAGATTCTTACCAGTTTTGTGCACATCAGAGACACCAAAAGTATATAACTGTTGTACGGGATTTCTCAGGGAAGAGTTGCACTACTAAAAGCGATATTTTGTGTGCTATTGATCATCATATATGTATATACCCTTTTTGGTACTCCTGTTGAAACTAGTCTTCCTCATACATTGTGGTTAGATGAATGTGTAGTCCCTACCCTCGCTGAACCATATCAAGCTCTATTGGTTGCTAATCTTAATTCTAATGAAATTTTAGCCTGTTTTGCTCGAACGAAGGCAGGTACTGTTCCTGGTAGAGATGGGTTACCGTATGAAGTGTATAAACCTATCTTTATGGTTCTATTACATGAATTTACAGCCATTTTATAAGAGATACTGGACTCTGGGATATTACCTGACAGTATGTTGGAGGGTCCGGTGGTCCTTATGTTCAAAAAAGGTGATAGAGCACTTCTAGCTAACAGGAGGCATATCAAGCTGCTTAATACTGATTTTAAAATCATTACTAAGGCTTTGAATGACAGGCTTTTGCTCTGTGCTGATTTTTTATTGCATATTTCGCAAACTTGCTAAATCCCTAATAGATTACAGATAGTCTTATTTTATTACGTGAAATTATGCATAGAGGTACTACGGGAGAACTTAACAGGTCTCATATTTAGTTGAGACCAGTCTAAGGCCTTTGATAATGTTAGCCATGATTATTTGTGAAATTGTTTGGTTCCTTATGGTATCCCGGTCACCTTTGTTGATTGGATTAAGTCATGCTATAGGACCGCTACTGCTCAGACGTACTGCAATGGCTGGTTGGGCTGTCACTGTCTCAATAGAAAAGGGGTTCACCAAGGGTGCCCTTTAAGCCCTTTGTTGTATCTGTTTACTTTGGATCCTTTAATTAGATGGTTACATAGTAAATTTGATATTCATGGTGTCTCCTTTTCTAGTGATGACCCTGAAATTAAATGTGTTGCCTATGCGGATGATGTTTGTTTTATAATGGATGATTTACCTTGCGCAGCACTGCTTGACCAAGTTTTGCATGCTTTTATGGCTCATACGGGAGCAGCTATTAATAATGAAAAGTTTCATTGCCTTCCCCTTAGAACTGAGGATGTCCGCAATGATACATTGATTGGTATTCCTGTGCTTAGAGAAACGGCTTCAATCTTAGGAATCTTGTTTGGTTATGGTGACTTAGCGAATCTGAATTGGTCTCTGAAGCTCTAAGAAGCACAACATAATGTAGACTTATGGAATACTTGGAGACTCTCTAAATTAAAAAGGGTTTATATGGTTGAAACATTTTTATTGCCCATTTTTTTGTATTTAAGTTCAGTGTTTAGTATTCCTTCTTCCTTAGAAATTAAATTGTATGGCTGCTTTTTTCCCTGTATTTGGGGGCGTTGACTTAATCTCATTAAAAGAAGTTTGTAGTTATGGGATAAGAAACAGGGGGGTTTGAAGATGGTTCAGCCAATGGTGTTCTTTTTCATTATGTTCCTTTATGCTAATTTGCTTCACTTAGTGTCAGGGAGTGCGGCACGGTGGACACCTTGGGTTTTTGACTCATTAGGTCCTGTCTTTTCCTTATGGCCCACTTATGCTATTTTACCTAGGCAGACATCTTTACTTCACCTATCTGATGCTTTGAGAACTTGTTTTGGCAAGATTAAATTGTGGAGGATAGTGAAGGATCATTTGGTCTGCTGCACTAGGAAAGTTTTGTATAATTACATAATTCATAAATATTTCCAGGACATGGCCATCTTTGATTCATATCCTATGCCTGATAAATTGCTGATAGGTGAGTTGTTAATATCCTCCCATATTCCTGTGTATATGTGGGATGTTACATGGTTGGCCTTGCATGGGAAGTTAAATGTTAAAGGAAACCTTAAACATAGACCTCTTTCTGAAAGATACTGCCCAAGGGATTCCTGTTCTGCTGTTGTGGAGACTATGAAACACTTATTTCTTGATTTTCCTTTTATTCAGAGG